>JAVUNC010000005.1:55369906-56569906 GCA_032173965.1 Sitta carolinensis | reverse complement strand
ATCATAGGTCAGGTTTTTATCACAACTTTTCTTCTGGAAAACCATTGGGAACATGTCCACAGAAAATGTCTGGCACTAGTCTGGAAAACAACGTATAATGTCAGCAGAGCCCTAAAGAGAGGAATGTAGCACAGTTAAACAAAGCCTGGATTTGGTTTAGCTCACCTTTATTTCCAGCTTCAACCAATAAACCTCTCCTCTGACTGCAGCTAAGCTCAGGTCCTGTTGGCAATGGGAAACAAAATTCCCCTTTTTGTAGCTGCCCAATTTTTTGAGGGTCATTCCTGACAGGATGCAATAACCCTTGGGGTGTTTTATACATCCCGAGCCATGAGGGGCCAGAAAGAGGCTGGTGGCCAAAAATGAGTTGGTCTGGTCCTAATGTGGACTTGTCAAACCTCATGCAATGAATTCCCATTTCCTGCTGCTTCCTGCTCTGACAGCCATTTGTCCTCACCAACAGCAGAAGTTCTGTTTGGGCCATGCAGCAGGAGAGGGGCTAGAAGATACCTCCTAAGTGGATCCTGTGTTTGGAGGACCCACTCCTCAAACCCAACACCTTTTCCAGCTGTGGGTTGTTGATTGTAGCCCTCCCTTGCAAGGGGCCTTGCGCGTGGGCGACGAGAATGCTCAGAAGAGTTATTGCCTTCTTCCCTCGGCTCTTCTTCCATGCCAGGACCAAAACTTCTCTGTCCCAGCTTACCACAGGGTGGGAAAAGCAGTAATACAAGTTGTGGGTACTCCCTCTAAATAGACGACAGTGTGTTTGGCCCGTCAGCCTGAGTTTCACATGGCTGCATGGGGTCTGCATCCCACCCCAGAGCCTGCTGACTTGTCGGGGCAGGTACAGGTGTTACCGGCACTGTAATACCTCTAAGGACTGGTTTGACAGGCTGCTCCTGCCTTTTGCTAACTCCCACTCCCAAATTAATTTGGGGCAACTTGCCACAGGCTGCCCCATCTCACAGGTGCCCCAGAGCTGGGTTTCCCTGCTGTGCTTACACACTATTGGCCGAGGGCCAAACTGCTCTGAGAATTATTGCTCTCCTTTCTGCTGGGCTGTTTCAACAGCATCTGATGTGATATCAGGAGTGTCACAGCCTGGCGCCATCCCCATGGGTCTCCCAAGAACCACCCATGCAATTGCATCTGACTTGGGAACCCATGGCTGGAGTGCAGGGAGGTGCATTCCTGGGGTCTGGAGGGTAAGCTGCCCCCGCTTTGCCCACCCTTGCAGCCATGCCCACCTCACAAAGAAATCCCCGCTGAGGAAGGCAGTGAGTAAGGGGGGCTCAGCATCCCCCTGTGCCTGAGGTGTTTTTGTCAGCCTGCTGGATCCTGGCTGATGGATGGCTGCAGGCAGCAAATTTGAGCAGCATCTCCATGCCAATTTAAATAAATAAATGAGTCTGAATGCTTCGCCTTGCAGAATGGCATCTCATTCAGCCATTCAAGCATCAAATACCTCTGGGATTCTTTGGGTCTCAATTTGCAGAACTATTTCCCTTTCAAGTGCTCTTTTATTTTTCTTTTTACTTATTTAAACCTGTTTTTCCTGTAGTGAACAATCCTTGCACGCGAAAGCAGGCAGCTTTTAGATGTTGGTGGAGCATTCCTCTGGACTGAAGAGGGATCAGCAGACTATTTAAAAAAGGTCTTCCCCAGCCCTTGCAGCTTGGTGGGGATGCAGAGTGATGTTCTGTGGTTCAGCTTTAGTTTGATTTCCCCAGGGCTGCCAGATTGCTCACAGGAAGCTCGTTGCTCACAGCCAAGGCTGAGTAGATGTGCTGATACTGAGCTGAGGGGAAGCTCTTGCCCACCAAGAAGCAGCTGTGGGAGTTACTGCTGGTGGCAGCTGCAGCCCCCTCCTCAGCTCTTTAGATGGGTCTTGGGAGCTGGAGGGTGGGAAGAACATGTGTGTGTCCAAAATACCACAGATGCCTTGAGGACAGAACAAGCTTAGGCCCAGTGAAGTTGCAATTAGTGTCAGTGGGATGGGGGAAATTGATGAGGTGGGGAGAAGGGTGAGGAAATGATGTCTGTTGGCTCCATCTGCATGGCTGAGCCCCTTTCACTTTTCTGGGAGCTCGGGGCCCTGGGGGTTGCAAAGAACAGCTTGGAAAAGCTCACTGAGGCACCTCAGAGGCTGGAAGAACAGAACGCAAAGGGAAAGAAGCTGGTATTATTTTCGCCAAACACAAGAATATTAAGCAGTCTAATTCATGTGTTTGAACACCTGGGTGTGATATACAGCAGAGCTTCCTCAGAAGCACAGGAGTTTCCCTGTGTATAATCTAAAACAAATATCTTCTAGCCAATCTCTAATCAAGGCATGATGGATCAGTGAATTAATGTAGGGGCTTAGTTAAATTAGCAAGATCTATGTTACTGTTGGTGGTCATGGTAGTGTTTTTTGACTACTTCTTTCCATCCACATATCCCCATATGCTGATCACCCTCTCCTGCCTTCAGGTAATCTGCTCAGTGGAGTGGCCAGGCATGGCACAACGCAGGCACTTAGGAACAAGCTGTGGAGTTTCAGGGCAGGACACACATGAAGGCTCAGGCTCCTGCAACGTAGCCAAGAGCAGTTCTCCAAGCAGTTTCCTTTTGCTGATGTTTGCATCCTGGTGCTTTTGCATTGTGCTTTTGTGTGCAGCAGTGCTGCTCCTGCAAGACTGTGCTGGCCTTTTGCACCAGTGGAGGAGGAGCTGCAGGGGCTTTGTCCTGATGCCTTTCTGAGGGTGTCTGGTCTCCCTCTAGCAGCAGTCATTGTGATCAAAATGCTGCACATCAGCGAGGCCATAAAGAAATGGTTTGGCCTCATGTTTTAGACACGTTGAGTAAACACAGTGCAAACTCTGCCGTATCCCTTCAGCTCCTCCATCTTCCTGCCAGCTTCTCATGAGCCTTCCCTGTGCTGCAAATAATGGGGAATTGACTCTATCCCTGTTGTGGATCCTCCCTGGGAGCTGCGGGGAGGGTACACTCCCCAGGGGGCTGATCTCCCCTGGTTCTCTCATTTTCACCCAGCCTGTGTGCTCAGTGCAGCCAGAACAAGGGGGAGGAAGAGTGTCTCTCTGACACGCCTTGGTTAGCCAACGATGGCACTGCTCCCCTGTGGGAATGCCACTGCTGCTGGAGTGATAAACTAGAGGTATTTGGGGATTTGAGAGGAGAGCGAGGGAGCTGGGGATGAGCAAGATGTTGCTGTACATCTCTGCAAGCAAACACCAAACACCACTAGCACTTGGGAGCTGAGTTCAGAAGACTGGGGAGCTCTGTCCTCAGCTCTGTGGAAACAGGGGTTTCTGCCACCGATGGGGTGGTTTGCAAATATTTGCTCAGATCTCAGCCATTAGAAGGGTCTAAATCCATTTTACAGTCCTCAGCCTTCCAAGCCTGTGTTAGCATGTTGCAGCCCTCCCTCTCTGTTGGCAAGAGCCAGCTCTGGGAGATGTTTGATGGGAGGAAGCTCAGGGCACCTTGGCCAAGACTACAAGTGGACAGGACAAGGACAAGCAGCACACTGCAGTCATTCAGTCCCTCCTCGGCTTTCTATGCTGGCGGTATCCCTCTCTACCCTCCACTCTTCAGCCCTTTCCTACCCTCAGGGTAGCAAAACCCAGTTTAGCCCACATCATCACCCTGCCACTACCCGTGCTGGCTCCTCTCCAGCTTCCCCAGTCCTCAGAGATGTGTATCCCCTCATGTGCATGGTCCCTGTGAAGTACCAGCTCAGCAAGGCTGAGCAGAGTTTGCTGCATCTTGCTGTTGTTTCCCAGGCCCCATGCACTTCTGCAGTTGCCATCCACAGCACGACCCCCACAGTGGGAGGGGCTCCAGATCCCAGTGCCACAAGCAGCTCGGCTGCACGTGAGTCCGTTTGCCAAGCCCAGCTGGGGAACTAATCTGGTTGAAAAAGTCCTTTCTTTTTTCTTTTAAATTTCTTTTTTCCCCTGGGTTATTTTTTAACCCAGATGAGCTCCTTGACCTCCTTTCCTCTGGCTTCTCCAAAAGAGCCGAAGGGCAGCCTGGTGGTAGACTGGAGGATGGGGACACTGCAGAGTTCAGCCCACCAGCAACAGACCTGAAATCTCAGCAGTCCAAGGCAAGTTCAAACAGCAAACTCTGGAGCCACTTCCATCCTTTCTTCCCCACAAATCAGGACTGATACCTTCCCACAGAATAGCTGGTGCCTGGGAAGCATGGCCACTGCTCCCAGCTTACAGGAGCTGGCTCGGATTAGAGATTCCTTCTCCTCTGCTGCTGAAGCCCTTTGAAATGTATTTACATACCAGGCGAGAATAAAGAGTCAGAATTTTATTGGTGTTCAGCCATGGAATTATTCTGATTGGAAAACCCTTTTGTGACTTGGGTTTTTTTGATTGTGCTAGCAAAATTAAAGGGAGGCACTGAAGTGGGCATGGAGAAATCAACAGATCAGGATGTCTGGCCGTCCCAGTTTCACAGGGCTTTCTCTCCAGAGATTGTCCAACGTGATGTGTCACACCAAACCCTTTTGGTTTCGATGCCCATTATATTTCCCTAATGTGCCAGTAGGTTGTCCCCACCAGAACCCCTTCTGTGCTACCCCGCTGCCATGCGCTCACGCCAGATGATCTGCTTAACACGGTTGGTGAACATGCCTTCTAATGAGGCCATCACAACCCCAGCATTGCTGTCTGGGAGTGTTTCTGCAGTGACACTGCTGCAGTTCCTGCCTCTCAGAGCTATTTTCCACCACTGGGACTTCATCAGTACCAGATAAGTTGGGAGCCTGGAGCAGCTGCCTTTGCCATGCTCCTTTGAACTCATTAGTGAAGATGCCAAGGCCTGACTGCATATTTAGTTCGCTGGCACTTCCTTAGGCCTCGGTGCCCTAAATAGCACTCAGCAGTCATTTATCATCGCAGCCCAGGTCCTCCAGGCAGCGTGCTTTCACATATCTGTATTTATAGCCTTGTCAATTTTAATTCTCTTTTTCAGAAACAGAAGTACTGATATCCTCCATTGAAATTTCCTGTCGAAGCTGCCACCCACCTGTAGTTCAATAAACACCAGCCGCCTCTCAAGCAAAGATTCTCACAACATAATCGTCTCTCATCCCTTGCTCTCCACTAGCTGTGGCTGCTCTTCTTCTGGAAACCACCCTCATTTCTGTGGTACTGGACACCAAATTGGCTTTTCCAACGGATGTAGAATCTTACTAACGCTTGGACCTCACATCTCTACCCTGTCACAGAGTCATAGAATCATTTAGGCTGGAAAATACCTTCAAGGTCAAGTCCAAACATCAAGCCAGCAATGCCATGTTTGCCATTTTGATCTTGTCATGGGGTTTGACTGCCCTGAGGACAACAAAACCAGCATGTGTCCATGCTGGTAGCGAAGTGTGGGAGAGGCTGTGGCAAAAGGCTCAGTGCAGCAGTGTGACTCCCAGCTTCCCTGCATGGGGGATCCTGCAAAGTCCGCAGCTGGTTTGGCAAACAGCCCACGGGGCCATCTATTTCTCCAGGAATCACAGCCCTGCTCCAATGCTCCAGCTCGAGAAATTGGTCTAATTAGAGAAGAGTGAAATGCTTCTCCTGCTTGGAGAGCCTCGGGTCCCCAGCCCACTTAAAGCTCCACAGAGGACCATTAGCAGGACAACGTGTCTCCCCAGAACGACGCATCCGCTCACACGCTTGGCTGGCGGCCGACCAGATGTAGCCAGGCTGTCTGGAGGTGCCAAGCATAACAATTAACAGCGGCTTCGTGGTGGGGTTGGCAGTAGCAAACTGCAAGCATGCTCGGCCGCCCACCTTGCTTCCAGGCACGGCATGGTCCTTTTGCACCCCTCCAAGAGACACTGCCAGGGGTCAAGGGGATCACAGCAAGGGTCCCCTGGTGCCACACAGCTGCAGGACCTCGGTGACTTGCCAAAAATGAAGTCCCGCAGTGAAGACCACCAGCTAATGTGTGCCTCAGCTAAATAATTGAACAGTGTACCTTATTACTGCCTAAGTGCTGTATCTCTTCGGGCTTTTGTCATGCCGAATCAAGCTGCAGTTCTGCAAACACGGAGTCTCTTCATGCAGGTGAACAGCCCTTTGGAGTCTGGGAGGGAGGCTGCCACGTTCCTTGCTTGCTGCAGCAGGCACAAGCTGCTTTATTAGGTCTTAATTACATCCTTGCTATCCAAAATTCTTAAATTTGCCACTAAAGGCAGACAGAAGCAAAAATGTCGCACTTATGCAATTCAGATACTTGCAGCCATGAATAATACACTCACACACTCATTTACTAATGGATACACTTCTCTAATTTCTTTTCCCTTCCAGACATTTGCAAAAGCTCTTTTCATATTCCCATCACACCTTTAGCAAGCAGTAAGCCATTCTATGTTTTGTTACTCTTATCTCTTTTCTGAAAGCTTTTATTGACTGCATGTTGGTTTTGGTTTTGTCTCCTCACCTTTTCCATTTCCCATCTAGCCCTTTTTTTTTTTTTCTCCTGTTGTTGTTGTTTCAAGCCTTCAGATCTCCAAGAAGTCCCTTGCGGAGCTATTTTGGTTATTCCTCAATGCAGCAGATGAGAAATCCTGGAAGACATAATGACAGGAACAATAAGGAAAAGCTGAGCTGGCTCCAGAATGCATTTGGATTAAGGGTAGGGAGTTCAGTAAATTATTGAACTACCTGGATGAAGAATTCATATCAAAACCTATTTTGCTTTAGTGCCTGACTCTCATTTGCATTTAAGAGCTGTAAGTGTTTTAGGGATGAGCTCTGAAGCTGCTTCTCTGTATATTTCTTGCCTCGAAGAGAGATGAGCCACTCCTTACATAGCAAGTGTCTGCAGGACTGGGGCCAGCCTCCATGCTGAACCAAAGAGCAGCACCTGGCAAATCCATTCAGAGGTGAGTTTCTGTTTCTGCCCTCATGCCCACCCTGCAGCAGCACCCACACCACACTTTTAGCCAAGGCTACACTGGGTGACCCAGCCAGTGTGCTCCACTTTGCTAAACTAGGCAAAGAGGTATCCCTTTCCTGGCACGGGTGGCTGGTGGCCCTTGCACAGCAGGTCTGGAGATTTGATGGAGACAAGGTCCTGGGGCTCTCCCCTCCCCTTGCACACTCCCCATGTCCATGGGAGAGCCCTCTCCCTAGCTGTCCGAGCAGGACCCTGCCTGGATGCCTCAGAGGTCATGGATGCTCTGGGAGTTTGGCCATTTGGCTGAGCAGGTTTGCAGCCAAGACAGGCATTGAGAGGCTCCAGCACCACCGAGGGCAGGAGGAGCCCAAGCACACAGGCAAACAGGAGCAGCTGCCTGTTGTGCTTCAGTGCCAGTTGCCCTTGGAGCTGCTGGAGTGAGGGACTTCATGAATCTCTGAGGCATGAAACCACTAACAGCTCAGTTTTGATCCCACTGCTTTGAAAGGAGTCCTGAATTTTCCAAAGCAACCAACTCTCATCAGAGGTTGGAGGCTGCCACCTTTGCCCATTTCACTTTGGTTGGGAACTCTCTAAGTTGTGTGTCCAGAAATGCCCAACTACCTCGAGGAACCTCAGTTTTGGATGAGTGGACTTATGGCTACTTTTGGAAACAAACCACAGTGGCTTCCCAAGATATTTTAGTGGCTGATGGCCACCTTAGTGCTGTAATAACCACAAGGGTTTTGTGCAGAAGCATTTCTGTAAGCATCTTCTGAAGTGGGAGGTGTGGGGTTGTCTGCCCTTCCAGAACATCTTGCTCTCTAAGTCTTGGCTTTCCTTGTTACCAGTCCTTTGGACATCACAGCAGCTGGTTCACTGAGGACCTTGCTCTGCAGAAAGGGCCTAGTGTTGTTCTCTACCATCAATTGTTTTTTGTGTGGAAGAGAAAAACTCTTTGCCAAGCTCAGGCAAAACTAACAGAAGAAATGCAGGGTTTCTAGGTCATGCTGTTTTTGAGAGATGAGACAAAAAGAAAAAACAGCTTAGAAGACTCTTGAAACACACAGCAGTGAGAGGGCCAATGGCCAAGCATTGCACATCCCAGAAGATCAAATCCTCTTTCATGTGCCCTGGAAGCACCTTGTCCCTTCTCACAGGGCTCCTGCTGTTTTCCCCCCAGTGAGCCCATGGGTGAACTGATGCCTGTTTAGGAGAAGCATAGAGGGGAAGACTCACCTCCAAGCAAGAAGTGTAGTGCTGCCTCTCTCCTATCTGCCCTGGCTCTCTGGAGCATTCCCAGCCTTTTTCTCTCCATGCTCCACTGGAGTCTAATCCTGCATGCAGAAAATTCCTCATGCATTTTGCTCTTATTCCTTCAGGGCATCTGTTTTCTCTTTCATTCTGTCTGGCTGTTCAACAGCCTGAACTCAGTTACTGTAATCCCTCCATCTTCAGTGATGTTCTCAGCTCCACATAATAAATATTAACAGCTTACACGTATCTTGGGGCTCTTATGCAAAGGCTCCAAATAGCTTTATGGTTCATACGCACATGGGGCTCACTTTATTTGCCAGCAAAATACAGCCACCGATGAGACAGCAGTTGTTTAGCAACCTACAGTGACAACACACAATAGTTAAGACGGGAAGTGAAGATAAATATCGTATCCATTTGAAACTCCGGGAGGGGATTGGAGTTGGCAGAATATAAGTACTCATGCTGAATTTTTGCCAGAATGCTCCAAATAGCATTCCTATGCTTACAGAAAGAGCTATAGGATTTAAAATACCTAACCTGTCCCTGGTGGTTTATTTACAACTCACATTAATGGCATGGACATTTTAGGGTGCCAGCGATGCTCTTCACTGGAGAAAGGCGAGTCACCTGAGAAATGAACTGCACAGGATTACTCTAAAGCCCTTCCTCAGACATTCTGAGGAAGGAAAACTCAGATTATTCTGTATAAACAACTATTTATTATCTATCAAATTAAATTCTAGTTATATCTTTTAGGCCGATTTGCCCTTCAGCTATGGCTATCTCCACCCTGAGAAGACATCAGGCCAATTGTGGCATTTTTTCAGCGGTGCCACAAACTTCTGCATCTCCCAACACTAAAGCCTTAATGTGGTGGGAAAAAAATGAGAGGGGAGAGGAACCCATTCCTTCCTCCTCGAGCACGGTGGCTGAGGGAGCAGGAACTCTGGTTGAGGATGCTGCATTACCTTTGCATGATCCAGGGAGCATTGGTGGCATCAAATCACACTCGTTCACCATATACCTCTTCCCTATTGGAAAGTTAAGGTGTGACAAAAGCAACAAAGTGAACGGGAAAAACCCAGCCTGTCTTAGCTTCAGCTGATGCCTTGGCTGCTGAGGAAACCCAAGCCCTGTGTGACTTACCCACATGCCATGTACCGGAGCTGAGCATTAACTGCTGGCCATGACCCTTCCTAGCTATTCTCTGCTATTTAAAGGTTTTATTATAAATCGGTATGCTGTTCAGCTAATGGAGGGCTTAAAATAAAGAAGTCCCTGGTGATCCTCTAGCCACAAAGATGCTGAGAACCTCAGTTTTAGGTGGCATCCAAAGTCCTGTCTCACTGGTCTAGCACCTCCAATGACCCTCAGCCAGAGTTCAGGAACACATGCAAAGCATTCCCATTACTCCCATCCTAGGGACTGAACTTTCCATTTTTACCCTTGCCTTGCAAGAGGGTAGCTCTTAAAAAATAATATTCGCTGCCTTTAAGACAAACTTATCCTGCATATTCAGATCTTAATTTGCCAGCTTCTCTCCAGCAGTCCTGTGAAGCATAGCGCACTGTTTTTCTGTCTAGGTCTTTACATTTCTAGTGGTTTTGAATTTCACTACAATGCAAAAAGGCCCCTGCTCTTGTTTCTAGAGCTCACTCTGATTCTGTCCTTTTTCAGCCACTCCTTCATTTTAAAGGGACAGGGGAGAGGAGGTTTTTCCAGTGTTGTTACAACCTACATCTTCCCCTCGCTCCCTGAGGACAATATTAAATACCAATATTGGCTCATGAGCCTCCTGCCCCTGTACACAATGTTCTTTCTGTTCCTTTGACCTGGACTCCTAAGCCATGGTTTACAGAGCATGCACAGAAAACCTACTTTCCTCACCTTTTTCCCAGTGGCTGTAAGGGCACAGCTTAGTGTGATCCACCCACTCCTACCCACTTTATTTTTTTGTACTTCCTAAACTGGTAATGATGCCTAAGGATCAGTTCGTTTTGCGTGATCTGCTTTATATAAGTGTGTTGGCAATTCTTAAGCTTTTATCTGGAGCATCCACTTGCTGGAATATTTCCCATTGGAACAGTTCTTAGTATAAGTTCACAAATACCAGAGATAAATGGGATGGGGGAATAAGCAAGAAAAACTTGTTTATACAGCTATTGAGATCTGTGCCAGGTTAGGAAACGTAGAATAGGACAAAACCTTTTGAACTCCATTTTAGTCCATGCCAGGATCACACTGTCTGGTTAAATAGCCATACAACAATCTGGAGGATAGGATCCCCAGGTCAAACGACATTTTGGAGCAGCCCTCGACAGCAAGGCCAGGCTGGGCTCAGATACCTGAAGTCTCTGCTCCTTGCAGGGCAGAGGCAAGGGCAGAGGGCAGGGCTGAGGGGCTGCCAGCCCCTGCCATGTTCAGCCTTGGGGACAAGGCACCAAACCTCCATCAACTCTGCTGCCTTTGCCCTCCATGCCACGGAACATCACCTCCCTGGCAGGGCTGGAAGGGTCTCCACAGGAGGTGCCTGTGCTGGCAGGCTCACCACACCCAGCCTCCCTGGAAACTGTAGGGGGGCAGGGAAATGCAAGCTTCTGCAGGCAGTCCGGCAGCCCAGGGAATCCCGCAGGGCAAAGCTGCAGGGCAAAGCCGCACCAGCAGGACCTGGAGGGGGCACAGGCAGAGACACACACACACAACACACACACACACACACACACACACACACACACACACACAAGGGATCCCTGCTGTGCCTTCCGAGGAAACTGGCATTTCTCACCGCTCTGATTCACATGTTTCTCAGGGAATTTGGTTTTTGCCTCTGGGCATTCAGTGCTACTTAATTTATCCAAAGGGATAAATTCTCCTCTCCTACTTTCCAGGCTGGCATGCCACAAGTGCCTCAAACCTGCACACCACACATCAGGGCTTGGCTACACACTGGCCTTAGTTACAGCATCCCGTGCTACATCATCCTAACACCCTCTCACCCCCCTTCTTCCTAAAATGACAAGCCTGTACACAAAAATAAATGCAGGAAAGAACTCCGGTCAGTTCTTCCTCTTGACCCTTCTCCTCTAATCCCCTCTAGCCCTCTCCTGGCTTTGCCTGGTGCCTCATCGCAACGCCCCAGAGGTACCAGGTGCTGCGGGTCACCCCCGAGGCCTCCCACCTTCTCCGGCGAAGAGCTCGCAGGGAGTGAGGCAGGCTGAGAGCCAGGAGGAAAGAGCCTCGCTTGCCGTCTGCCGTCAGAAATCTGAACTGCAGAGGAGGATTGCCTTGATCCCGACATCTCGGCCAGCAAGTCCAGGCCCGGGCTGACGTCAGCGTGCAGCCAGTAGGACCCTCCTCTCGTCGCTGCACACCTCCCCGCTCTGACACGAAGGTGCCATCTGCATCTGCAAGGCACCACGACGGAGTTGTGACTTCCAGCTGTGCACCACCCGCTGCCTGTACAGGGAAGCTTCATTACGAACTCCACGTGCCCTCTGTACCCTTCCAGATGGCCTACATTAAGGAAAAAAACATGCATTTTACCTAAAATCAATAACCTGTATTTATGGTTTGACTCTAAGCCATAATTCTGTGCCAGAGCTCAACAAATAAGTAAACAAAGAGCTTATGTTTCTAAGTCACTTGCAAGGCTTCAGGCCACTTTTTCAGCAGAAGGTTTCCTCCTGCAAGGTGCAAGCCTCACTTCAGGAGGAACAGAAGGTTTCACCCGGAGGAACTGTCACACCCACACACAACATTAAAAGGAAGAGAGCAAGCCACATGGGTGCCAATGACTGTAGCTATAAGTTATTTATTCTGCAAAATAGAGGTATCTTCTATGGAGTTGAACACTGGAATCACAGCATTATGAATTGAGTTGTGGAAACATTATGACAGCACACACACACACACGCAGGCACACACGTGTACACCTACACACGCACACACGCAGCCTTCGTACGGGCCTGACTCCCCCATGATCCACCAGGAGCCCTCCCCACACCTTTAGCTGCAAAAACCTGCAAGACCCCTTCCCCTATTCACAGGGATTCATATGGCTGGGCAGGATTGGGAGCATGGCACAGGCAACACGTGTGTAGTGGACAACATCCCCTGCTCAGTGTGCAGCACATCCTGGACACAGCCCTCAGTGGAACACTCTCACTCTTGCCTCAGTCTTTGCCCACACAGACGAGTACAAGGTGTCTGCAGGAGGCAGATATAAGTTAGGACACAGTCAGTGCTCCCTGCTCGCCATGGTCCATGTTCCAAAGCCGGTAAAACTCTGCAAAATCCACATAGGGCTCCACACGCCCATCCTCATCTGGCTGGAGCGAGTGGGTGGGTCGGGAGCGGAAGAGGCCTCCATCTGAACTCGAGCTGCTGCTCTGCGTGTGAGTATTGGTCGACTGCAGTGTCACAGTTGGGCTTTGGCTATGGAGGGAAAAAGAGAGAATCTTCATTATACATCTTTATTCTACTTTACCTGATGCACTGGGCAAGAAAAGCACCAGAACGAGCATCAGTTTCTTCATAGATCAAGCTATCCTAGCAGACAGGTAAAAAGTTGCAGTCACTTACTCTATGAGAGCACTGAAAGTGTTGAGAACTGATTTGCATTGACAAACACCAAAGGTATCTGATTCACATTAACTGGAAGGCCTTAAGTACGACTGGGCATTTGAGGAACAAGAGAGGAAGCAGAAAAATCTGGGCATGCACTCTGCTGGCCTCCCCATACCCAGAAAAGTATGAGCTTTACAGGAAGAGTCTGGCAGCGAGGAAAGCTATTCTTGCATGACCTGTGCTGCAGCCAAAGCAGCTCTAGTGCGTCAGCCTCATTGTTTCTGGAGCAACAGAGCACAATACCCACAGTGCTTCTTCACTGTGCAGTGTGTACACACCATGCTGTGCCAAGGGCTCAACCTAAACCACAGCCACTAACTAGTATGACCCTGAAGAATGGATCCAAAGAGGACCCAGTTCTAACCTTTATCCACTTTTTCCCTCTGGGCTGTGCCTGTAAGCAAATCAACTTCAGCAGCACAGCCTCTGCGAGAGCCTTACAGGTGACCTGCATAATCCCTCTTCCTTGCTGAAATGAAAGGCACCCACACTCCCTTTGTGCACAGCACCCGACACACTTTGCACACGAGATCCAAAGAGAAGGGCTGCTCACTGCCAGGATGCCCTCTATGAACAGCAGCAGATGCTGCTCCCAAGGCATGTCGCCAGAGCTGGCGTCAGAGCTGTTGCTTCACTCATTCCCACTCCTCACACAATTGCTTTCCAGCTAACACATTATGCTGGCTGTTAATACTGTAGTGGGGGGGAGAACACTCCAGATAACAGACTGACTGACAGGTATCTGACAGCTGTCTGCTTTTCAACCACTTTATACAGTGTGACGTGCAGGGAAAACAGCGGGCAGCAAGGGAGCAGGACTTTACTTAGTGAGGGTGGGGGTGGCTTCATCCAGAGTTGAGCTGCTGTGGGCACCATTGACCATCTGGCCTTGAGAAGGCATGACAAGAGACAGCGTGACACTTGTCTTGCTTGTGCTTTGGGAGCTGGAATATGGCACAGAGACTGGGTAGACACGGCCTCCTGAGAAGGGAGAAAACAGAAGTTATAAAATGCAGTTCAGACATAAGCAACTGGGAGTGCAGCACAGCAGCATAAAACCTCAAGAATTTACATCAAAGTGCCCTTGATCCTGTCAAATTGTCACAGATTCCACATCTCAAAAGCCAGTAACCTGTTTAATAAGAAAATTCCTTCTACACCAACTACCTCCTCTCTCAGTGTGAGGTGAGTGCTGAATCAATCAAGAGATCTTATCTTCCTCACCCCATTTTGCTTCATTCTCTCCCCAACACACCTTGCGTTGGCGTCAGTGTCGGCTGGCTCATCTCACCCAGGGGGTACCCAAAGTTCCTCACAAGCAGTGTCATGTCTTCGTGACGGGGACAGAACTTGGACCGCTCCCCACCACTGGCAAAAGTGTCACAGTGAATGCGCTTAACCGGTCCACCACTGCTTGTGCCACAGCATCCAGTGATGTCTGCTTGGCAAACTCTGTGGCTATCATGGCTGAAATTTCCTGAGCAGAGAAGAGAAAAAAAAAAAAATAAAATCAGAGGAAAGATTTCTAGGAGATTTTGGAGGAAACTTTTTCCTGCCATTTGATCAAAGAGTTTTTATGGCAACTGATCTGCCTGTAATGCTTACCTACTGATAATGTGCTTTTGTGCCTCAAGTCATCCCCCTCCCTTTAATGGGCTACTCCCAAGGGACAGGCAGATGCCTAGAAGAACTGGCTTGGCAAAGCAGCTCCCATATTATTAGACAGGAATGGGGTGGCACAGGCATTCAGCCTGGCCAGCACTGACAGCACAGATGAGGAGGACAGCCTGTGTGAGAGCAGCTGACACTGCTGGAGTGAGTCAATAGCCAGGAGAATGTCTCTTTTGTGAGCAGGCTCACCTGGTTGGCCTGCCCAGGCCCATGAGCTGCCTCCAGCGCTTTGTAGAGCCCTTCTGACATTAGCACCAAGAAGCCCGTCACCCCATCCAGCGAATGCCCTCCGTGGATTTCAGGCTCTGCTATGATGGGCTTAGATTTAGCAGCACTGGGAAGAGACAGTAATATAGCATTCAGTGGTGACATAGTAGGTGAGAATGGAGTGATCATGAAGAAAAGGAGGGCCTGAAAGCCCACAGCTGAGTTTTTCTAACCTGAGCAGTTCAATATCAGTATAGCCATATTTGACTTTGTAATCTCCAATGCGCCGAGTGCTTTCCTGCCCACGAATAGTTCCCACTTGTTTTATTTTCCCTGCATCCAAGCCTGCCAGATTGAAAAACAAAAATGCTTCATTAACTTTGTGAAACTTGCAGAACTTCCTCTGAGAAAAGAAATATCCACAGTTACAAGACAAAACGAGACACTGAAGAATCATCAGGAGCTAAACAGGGAAAAAAGGAATAGCTGTGTTCCAAGGGACACCTTTTCATTAGTTCCAAGCTGGGAAGGAGACAGAAGGAGGGAGACACACAACCCAATAGACATACTCTGAATGCAACAGGTGGCCCTGAGACAAAGCCCACATCCTAGTCCAAAGCCACCAGCAGCAGGTGGCCCGGCTGCACAGGCATTTGCCGGAAAGGCAGGGGAACATCTGAGCCTGTCAGCTCTGGACTGTGTGATGGGAAGAGAAGGCAGGAATGAGGAAAACCTATGTGAAAAACCTATGTGATAAACTTCTGCTTTTCCTTCTACCCATTACTGCCCCCTGTTCCTAAGCTCCACATGGCAATTTCACTAATACATGAGACTGCAGAGAGGGGCTGTGGAGTCTCCCTCACTGGAGATGTTCAAGAACCTGTACAACATGCATGGATCTGATCCTCCTTTAGAAAGGAGCTTGGACCAGATGATCCACTGTAGTCCCTTCCAACCTTACCCATGCTGTGATTCAGAGAAAAGGAGAACTATCTACAAGAGGCACTGAATTTGCTCAAATGCTCACATTGATGTGGGCTACTCCGAAAATAAGAACAATGATCGAACAAGTATTTATTTAAATAAACTTAGGGTGATACAGCTCTGCAGGGCCTAGGAAGTAATCCCATCTCGAAGAAGGTTCTAACAGGGACCATCTGAGTGCTGCTACTATTAGAGGCAGGACTTGGAGCAAATGATCCACTTACCTGGTCTGTTCTGGCAACCCCCTTTCCTCATTATACCTAGAGCTATCACCAGAAAACATTGAGATTTTATCTAGGGTTGACTGTCCTCAGTACAAGGTGAAGGCAGGGGTCCAGCTGAAATTCTCCCCAAGTCAAACCAAGCCTCACTGCACAGATGGCTCCACACCTACCCCAGCAGTAAGACACAAGTCCTCCATCTGCTGCAGACCACAGCTGACTCATCAACATGGCCTGGCTTATTTGCCAACTCCTGGCAGGGAGGTACATGCCACTGACAGACACAAACACAGGGAGGCTCACAGGATGCCAGAGAGGTCATGTCTAAATCTCAGCAACTCTCCCAGGGCACTGAACAAGCTGTGATGTGCCAGCTGAAGAACCACAAAAGCACAAGACCTCTCCCACCCTTCCCCCAAGACAGGGGTGGCACAGGCACCATCATGACAAATCCTACCCCCACTACCTCTTATCACTGTGCTTCAACCTAGCCCAAAAAACAACCTCCCTTGGGCCCCAGAAACAGCTTGTGCATGCTCTCTTGTTCCACAAGGTCTTCCTTCTGCTCGGACTGTAGGCAGGAGCACCAGTGCTGCACCAAGCTAAGGTTGGGACATCTAACAGATCCCCGTTCTCCTAAATTCCTGCAGAATTAAGATCCCTGCAGCTAAATTCTGCATTTTTGGTAGTAAAAACATACTTAAAAAGTGTCTTTCCCTGGATTTTTGTATTCAGTGTTCAGTTTCACAGCACATATCCCTAGTGCAGGAGTAGGAGTAAAAGCGGGAATGAAATAGAACAAAATTTCTGCTACCAGCAGAAACTACCACATCAACCTCACCCAATAGGAATGTATCTGCCAGGTGAATCTAATGAAAAATGCCACCTTAGGTCTACCTAAATAAAAAAACAGGACTCAAGTATTTCAATAAGAAGAACTTGGTACTGGCAATCACACAAGTGGTCTGGGTTAGCTCTAGACCAAGAAAGCAAACATGTCAAACACTGTAAAGTAAAAGGGAAACTGCCTAAAGCAAAATGTCAGCATTAAGAGTTCAGTAGTTACTGATGTGAGAGAAGTAAATGCCAGTGCTTGGCCTGGCTCTGTCTGAAGTGAAGCTGCTTTTTTTTCAGCAGCAGCTTGTACAAAGGCAAATTGAAATGTATCATCCTGAGGGTGAGGCATCACACAGAACTTAAAGCAGCATAACTGTGGTTTGCCTCTGCAGGAGCCATCATACATTGTCTGCTTCACTTCTACCCTCAAGGCTCTGTGCTTCCACTTCTGCCTTCCTATCGCCTACAGCAACAGCTGGGGGGCAAATCAATGCCACTTTGGCAGCTGGACACAAAACTAACACTCAAAATTTGAAACAAAACTGTAGTTTTCTGCTGGGTCAGTGAGATGTGCTTACTCACCCTGTAGCCCCAGAATGGCCAGAAAGGCGCAAAAAGAAGGCACTGAACTTGTCATCTGGAAACACAGTAAGCTTCTTTTTGTGATTATTTATTGTTCCTGTGGCTTGAGTCATTCTTGGTGCCCCAGATAAACAGTCATGCGTTATTCTCAGCTAAGAACACAAAACCCAAATACTTACCCAGCTGAGAGAAGCGAAAAAGTTCATCTTCATTCTCTGTCGTATGGTCCACGTTGAGCTGAGTCACCTGCAGCCCATCCACTGTGGACTTGCACAGCAGTGCCCGATTGGTACCTGCAGTGGGAGCAGCGAGATGAGGCACCAGATAGCTCTGCAGTTAACAGGGAGAACATATCCAAAGGGAAAAGGAACAGAGACGGGAATAAAGACAGAAAAGAAAAGAAAGGCTCATGTACTGACTCATCATCATCTCCAAAATGCAGCCTTGCTAGCAGCATAGTGGGCCTGCTAGGCAGCTCTCCATCCAGACCTGACCCTTTTCCCAAGAAAGTTCTCTAATTCTCAGTGAACCTGAACTACTCTCAACCCGTTTTCCCTCCATTCTTCGGCTATATGCACCACACCAGCCAACATCTGCAGGGATGAAGAGCCAGACTGATTTCAAGTGCTTGTGTAAGTAGCAAGCATATCACTGCTTAGCCACAGACCAAATAAACTGTCCCCCACATTCAAATCTCTTTTACTTCCTAGAACCTCTGCCATCCTCAGGAACGCTGAGACTGAGCCACTGACAAAAACCAACTCACCCACATTGGCAATGTAGAGCTTGTTGTTGAGAACGACAGCCACAATAGCCATGGCTCCTCCAGAGATTTCCTGCTCTACAGCCTTCAATCTCTCCACAATCTTCTGGTACTGAGGAGGGAGCTGGTGGTGAGGGACACCCTGGAACCCAAAATGAGGGGGAAGCCTAAACACACAGCCCACAACACAGAAATCACAGCTGGAATAAAAATTCTGCAGGGAAGGGACTCATCTTGACAGGTCTTAGCCTTGTGTCATGGCTGTACAAGACAAAATTTTCTGTTCAATCCTAGCGAATGACACAGCTTTGATGTGATTCTGGAGAGGACAGTCCAGTACACTTGAAGAACAGAGCCTGTGTTTGCCCAGATGCCATACAAATTTGAGGCCTTTCTTCTCATCTGCATGGCTCTGTCCTGGAAGAGCCCTATGTACAGGCTGAACTCCTCTCTGTGATACCCTCAGCTCCTTACTCAGATAACCAATGTCAGGTCTAAGTAGCACCAGTATGAACAGTGGGAATTCTGGGAAATGGACCAAGGCACTTGCTTTACTTCATGCAAGCTTCCAGAAGAGAACCATGGGGAAGTAATTTTCACCTACAGCCTCCCTTGGATCAAACTGACTAATATGCCCAAATCTCATCCAGCAAGCTGGAAGGTTGCTCTGCTCTTCGGATTACATTACCTCTGGTAGCTGAGACTGCAGGCTGGCCTTCTCTGCCAAGGCATCATCAATGGATTCCAGGAAACTTCTTTCCACCACATCAAAAGCCTAAAAAAGTCCATAAAGAGAAACTAAGCTCTTATCCAATACCTACAGACTTTGGGGTTACCCATCCTCACCTCTCTAAGACCAGCTCATAGGAGTGGATAATCACTGTACATACAGACTTTCAAAGACCACTATGGCACATTGAAACACTATTGTTTCAGCACATCTAGTTAACAGCTTGTAAGAACAATCTGCAACTATTCAAAACAGAAGAAAACACCATAAAAATTACATTCACAGCAATGTCAGAGACCTATCCGATCTTGTGTGTTGATCCTGTCACTCAAGAAAATGCACTCACAAATCCATCTCCCCACACATTAACTTATCCCCTTCACTCACTGTCATCTCCTTCACAGGCTGACTTGTGCCTACATGTCCAGGGAAGACTGGCTGCAGCTTCCTGGAGAGCTCTCAGCACTGTGCTGACAGAGCCAGGGGACAGATGGGATGAGGTGGGAGTGAAACAAAGCACTACAGATGCTCTGGAAAAGTGCAACTGCAACCACCAGATGTTTCCAACCCCCATAGAAACCAGATGCTGCTCTCTTGATGGCAAAGAGGAGGTGGGTAGTGCAAGAAGCAGGAGCTGCTCCCACTCGCAACTTCTTTACCTGCAGCAGAACTCGACGCACGTCAGCATCGCTGTGATCTGCATGGAGCTGGCCCAGCAGCAGTTCTGCAGAGAGCCTCTGACCCACAAAGTTGGTGACTCGGTTGCCATCATAACCATTGAAGACACCATAGAGGTAGCAGTTGTTCTCACTCCTGCCAAGAGGGCAGAAGCAAAGAGGTCACAGATCTCCGTAAGACACAGATAACAAGCAGCAAGTTCCCACAGACACCTCTTGCATGCCCTGGCCCCACCCTCTTCTCCCATATCCTGTGTAACAAACTAAATACCTCTTTTACCAGCCCTTGTAAGTAATGTAATGTCTTACTTACATGTCTTACACGGGAGTAAGTGTACCAGGTTCAACCACTTACCTGAATTTTAACCAGTTATCTTCCAAGGGATGACCCTCTGTCCCCTTGCCATCTGCACTGTAGGAACGGTTTGGAGCTGAGCCCACCCCAGAGAGATGGCAGGATGGCAAGTCATCTGTCCAACTGGGCTGCTGTTCCTGGCAGACAGGAAGAGGAAAGAGACCGTGTAAACCCCAAGCATCGTGAAGTGAAGATCGTGGTCCAGTACAGGTCGCCAGTCCACCCCCACCCTCTTCTCAACCCTTCTCCCTTCGCTAACTAATAGCACAGCCAATACCTCCACGTTTCCCCACTGCAGAACAGCATCACTTACTACATCCCCTTCCTCCGAAGCTGAGCTCTGACTGCACTTAGGCTCTTGATAAGAAGAAACCAGATGCAAAATTTGCACTGAAGTTTTGCACTCCATACAGCACAGCACTACCTTAGCTATTCCTATGGTGAATCAGATCCTCACACAACCCTGGCACGGGAGTGCAGGGAAAGCTCTGGATTCTCCCAGGACTACTCAACCAGGACAAGGGACTGGGCCTGCTGCTGCAGCCAGCAACTAGAGAGACACTCCTGGGGCCGCCATCTCCTGCTCGGCCTACAGACGCCAGCTGCCCCCTCACACAGCGGGGCACCCCGAAGCCCGCAGCACTGGCACGGCCCCCCCCCAGCCACCTGTCGCCCACCGTGCGCTGCAGAGCGGCCGGCGAGCGCAGGGTGGGGTCGCTGACCACGCGGAGACCCCCGCAGGCCGGAACCCCCGGCCCCGAGGAGGCACAGGGGGCGGCAGAGCAGCAACCCACCGCCCCACGGCGGGGGGACCTCCCCCTTCCCACACGGCAGCGCGGGGGGCGGGTGAGAAGGAGGCCCGGGGACTGCCTCGCACCCACCTGGGGGGTGCGTGTGCACGGAGGGGGGGAAGATGCCACTCACACTCTGCAGCAGACTCCTCCTCTGCGCCGCCATCTTGCAGCGGGAGCGGCCGCCTCCCGCCCGCCCTCCGCCGCCGCGGCCGGGCCCGCTCCGGCCCCGCCCCGCGTGAGGCGGCGCCGCGCCGGGCCCGCGGGAGAGCTCGAGGAGCGGAGCGCTTGGCAGTGTGCCTGTCGGTGCACCTGCCTTCTGGCCCAGGCGGAGAGCGGGCGTCTCCATTCCTCACCTGTGACCTTCACGTGTATGAGAAAGAAACACCTGTTGGCCGCCACCGCCAGAGTGTGTGTGTGCGGAGGAGGAGGAAAGAGGGGCAGGGTTGTGAGGGTCGTGCAGTCGTGGGATCATCAGGGTTGGGAGAGACCTGTCCACCCAACGCTGCCACTGCAAGCCCTAAGCCACCTCACCCAGCGCCAGATCCGGATGCTGCTTCAACACCCCCAGGGGTGGTGACGCCATCTCTCCGTGGGCAGCCCATTCCAATGCCTGACCACTATAACAGTGGGGAAAAAAATTCTAATATCTACTCTGAATCTCCCCTGTCTCAGTTTAAGGTCATTTCCTCTAGTTCTCTCACTACAGGCACAGTAATGAGAGAACTACTGCAACCTCTTTTCATGTGTTGTAGAGAGCAATGAGGTCCCTCCTTAGCCTTCTCTTTAGACTAAAAATCCACAGCTCCCTCAGCTGTTCCACATTGGATGTGTTTTCTAGATATTTCACAAGCCTTGTTGCCCTTTGTTGGACGTGCTCCAGCATCTCAATGTCCTTTTTAAAGTGAGTGGCCCAAAACTGACTGCAGTCCTTGAGATGGAATTGGTACCGCAAATCCTGGATCCTGTGAAATGGGGTCACCCTGAGTGCCAGAGAGCCCTGAGGTAGCCTGGTGTTGAAATGGTTTTCTTAGTACTGCATCATGCTCCAAGCAAGCTCTAGGGAAGAGCCAACCCACGTACCAGCTCTCAGCTGTACCCTGTTCCATAGGCACCACATCCATGGCATCCATGTGTCTCAGCTCGCAGTCCGTGTCCTGCCCTTTCCCTCTCTCTTTTGCAGGCGCTATCAAGGATGTAGTTGGACCATGTCCACAGGGAAGCAGTAGGAAGGTATGACAAGTGGCTCTCAATCCTCAATGCAGATTGGAGCAGTTACTGGTAGTTTTGAGTCAGGCACAACAGTAAAATCACGTGTGTGCCTGCCTGAGCAATACAGACAAAATCAGAGATCACTGATTTTGCTCTTATTTAAGATCCTTTCTCAGCAGACGTAGGCTGTTTCCATTGAATCAGCTCAGCTGGGGGAGGATGGAAGACACAAGATTCAATCTCACTGCTTTCTCAATATTTTAAGTCAGCAGAAGAGCCCTCCAGGAGTGTGAATGGCATATCTAAATATGAGTGATGGCCAGCAGTCAGGCTGTGGCAGCGAGAGGTTGGGGAAGAGCCCTGTGTGTTTCCCTGTGTGTATTGTGGCTGCAGGGGCTTCAACATGAGAGACATGCAGTTTCAATCATGGGCGGCAGCCAGTTGTGGTGAGGGTGGGAGTGTTAAATAGTCTTGACTTCCAGCAGTGGCTTGATACACTTACAATGACATCTTTGGGACAGATATATTCGATTCAGATGCACTTCAGAAATAATTGTCAGTTAATTAACCTCATCCTA
This sequence comes from Sitta carolinensis, assembly GCA_032173965.1. Classification (NCBI taxonomy): domain Eukaryota; kingdom Metazoa; phylum Chordata; class Aves; order Passeriformes; family Sittidae; genus Sitta; species Sitta carolinensis. Next base: position 56,547,497 of record JAVUNC010000005.1, on the reverse strand, counting down.
TGGAATAATGGCTTTTGCTGCAGGGGTTTCTGCCAGAGGATTCCAGCTTCTTTTCCTGTAAATCCTTTGTCTATTGTTTTGTTACATTACTTTCTTCAAAATATACAAAGATTACAGACATTCAACCAGAATTAGCTACACAGGCAGAATTACTTTTTTAAAAGTTTATATTATGCAAAGATAGAAGAAAATGCTAAATTTAGAACCTGGGTCTACAAACAAGTTTCCTCGGTTTTAGGCTTCTGTATAAGCTTGGTCTCAGTGATGACATTCAGAGTATTCCTGTGGGTAAAGCTGCAAATAGGTACAAATAATTATAGGAATAGGTCCGAAGTCTGTATTAGAAGTAGCATGGACAGATTTAGTACTGACAAAGATTTGTTCTCTTGTCAGTATATAAAGAATTCCTGGTGCTGCAGAAAAATGCATACCACAGCATTGTCTGTGTCATTAAAAAGCTACAGGCAAGTAGCTTTAAAACAGGATGACACTTTTTCAGCATTGCAGCAGCAGCTTATGGTTATCTAATGCCATTGAAGGTTGCAGTCATGCACCTTCTGTCCTTGCTCAGAGCAACACTGAAATCAGCAAGGCTTTGGGTGTGCCCAGACACTGTCAGCATGTATTGCATTGCAGGACTGGGAATTCAGGAGTCATTTCTGTCTTCTTCTATCCATAAGTGAGTCCTTTTGAGACTAACAAGAGCAGAGTCTGTGTGAGAGTGCGATAAGTCATAGTGTGAAGTCAATGAGAGAGCAAAACAACTTTTCTAAAGATACAAGATAGAACATCTGCCACTTTCCTTGTCTGTACAATGGCTTGTCCCCTCTTGCAGTTAAAAATGTGCTGTTCCTAATTTAAATATCAGGCTTCAGCTTGTAGTAACTAATCTTTGTCAACTGGGTTTATCTTCTTTCTGCCAGTTTGCGCTGGAATGCAGACCTGATGCAAAGCATTGTTTTCTTGGTGAAAACACTTGTGCCAGATCCTGCCTGGATACTGCTGTGGTTCTGTCAATAAGCTTCTGCACTAACCTTGAGTGAGTCAATTAACTACTTGACCTGGAAAAAAAGTGAATATTAAGATTTAGCAAACGAGGCCACTTGCAGCATAAAATGCATGTTTGTCCAGCATTTCACAGTCCTCCAAAGGAAAGTGTTAGACAAGCTGGTGAGCTGCTCCATTAATGTCTGCTCATTGAAAGCTTTGTGCAGCACTTGGAAGATGAAACAGTGCACCAAGTTTCTGTTGTCTGTACTGATCAAACTTATTTTAACCTCTATTTATGCTTCTTACTTTCTGCAAACCCTCTAAGAAATTGCTATGCTGTATTCCCATGCAGCCAAGATCTCCCCAGGAATGCAGGACATTGGTCACTGAACCTCACCATCCATGCACAAGTAAATGAATTATATGATTCAGTGGCTACCAGATATACAGCTCCCCCTCTCATGTTAAATTCACACGTTTCTCATTCCTCCCTCTCTCTGTTTTTTTAATTATTCTCCTATTTTCTCTGTACCCAGTGCTAGGGATTATACACACAGTATTCCTGGCGCTGCCTTCCTATTTTTATAGAAGCTTTCTCTGCAGGAAAGGACGAAGCACGGTCACTACTCGGCTGCAGGATGAAAGATGAACAGCATGCCTGAGCAACTTGCCTTGGGGAGCAGGGAGCTCGGGGCAGCCCCTGCGCGGAGCTCTTGCAAGCACTCACAAACCGGGAAGCACTGACCCGATTGCTTGCAGAAGCCATCACATCATTTAGTTTCTCTCTACTGATCATGTGTGAGATATGTTTAGGGGGATTTTTTTTTCTGTTTTGATGCTAACGCAGGCTGGGGCTGGAAAGGAAAGCCATGATTTTTGGCAAAGCTTGCGGGAGGAGACATGGAACAAAAGGAAGGGTCTCTCCGACTGAGCCAGCTTGCCATACTTGCTCTGCTCCTAGGGCAAACAGAAAGGGATGATGGGGGTTGGCGTCAATAGGCCTCACACAGCTCCATCCCGAGGTCACCTCATCTACCTTTACCAACCTCAGTCTGATGCCTTCCCCAGGTACAGGTGCCTAATGCTCCTCAGCTCTTTGCAGGCCACTATTTCCAGGCATGCTGGAAGGGCAGAGAAATAAGATGGGGCAATAAAAAGAACAAGCGTTAAGGAAGAAAAGCTGGAAACAACAGATTCCTACCCCTACCCCCAGCACCCTCTGAGGGCTGGAGAACCAATTTGGAGAGTTACTGCCAGAAATGGAGGGAATGATGAGTGTGCTGATCCCCCCAAGAGAGAGTCAAATACCTCTACGAAACAGAGTCTGTACCAGTTTAGGCCAGATGAACTTTTGAGGGAGGGAAATGGGTTGTTTCATATAATTTTACTGAACTCCTTGATACACTAAACAGTTTCATCTCCTTGAGTCCTGGAATTATGTGAACTTTAAAAAAAAAAAAACAAAAAAGAAAACAACTTTATAACAGGATTGTTTCTAGATGTCATGGCTGCAGGGAGAAGCTTCAAAACATGACTCATAAGCATGTGAAATACCAGAGAGCAAAACTAGAGATTTCAAACGATTAGAAAACACAAACAAACTAGTAATGTTGGAGTCCTACTCATCTAAAATGCTTGCTTTTGGCAACATCTTGTCTCACCAGTTCTTAACTCCACCTGTTGCTTTTCTGTGGGCTCAGTATCTCCACAAAACATCCACCCCAAAAGCTGTGACTCCAGGGAGTCTTTGTCCAAAGATTAATCATGAAACAGATGGGTCCATCCACCAACACTTTTGCATATAATCTGATGTGCAGCTGCAGCGTGTGCTCAGTAGTGGCCCCAAAAGGGGAGCACGTTGGAGGACTGGCTAGAGCCTGTTCACCATCATGTGCTTCTGTTCACTGTCCTCAAACCCCATAAAGGTTGGGAAATGTGATACTCAGGTACTCATGTGACAAACTCAGTAAAAGGGGATAAGAAGGAAGCTTTAGCTAAGCATCAGCACAGGATGGGATTTTGAATTTCAGTTTTATTGCAAAGCCTGTTGAAACAAGGTCCTTTTTAGTGGTGGTCTACCGATCACTGACACCCATTGTGGGCAGTGGCCCTGAGAGCTCATTTCCCAGGATTTGATTATGTTCTGAAAACCTGCAGTACACCAGACACCCGAGCAAGGATCACACATAGATGAATAAAGACATAAAGAACTAAACAGATCTGCTTCCCTGGGTGTGGAAATACAGGTGTTTATTTTCATATGGATTTGTATCCTACATTCCTGTAAAATACCCCATCCTCGCCTCCTATTGCCACATCCTTTTCACAGTGAGAGTTCACTTCTAACATGGCACGTCAGGTTCCTCAAGTTTTCCTACTGATTAGGTGAGAGACACTTGATGGTGTGTGTGATTTGAAGTTTAGGCCAAGTAAAGCATGTAACCATTAGCTTCCACTGAAACAACTCAATAAGGGCAATTCTTTAAGTTTCTTTCCTCCATCCAAGCCACTGATCATGACTAAACTTGCCAGCTTGGCCCTGCAGGAGCACAGGAGCCAATGCAGCAAACCAAATTAAAAAAGCCACCCCTCCCCAAAGAAGAAAATCCAGACCATTTTTTTTTCCATATAGTATGGTTATTTTGAACATCATAACTTTATTGAGACACCAGTAGTTACCACCTTCACTTTGTTAACCACAAATATATAGGACATTGTAAACACAGGTGCCGAGGTGGCGGGGTTCGCTGTAGTTGAATTTCGGAAAGGACAGGGGCAGGGGCAGGGCAGGAGGGGTGAAGGGGCACTCGGGCTTAGACAAGACCACTCAGAGGATCCTGTATGCGGCAGGCCATCCATGAGTCATCGTATATACGTATATATGTATAGCTTTATATTATACATCTTTTTAAATATATATATATATAATATATATACTATACACAGGCAGTAATGTGGCAGGGGAAGGGGCAGGGCAGCCCAGGTGGTGTTACAAATGCCACGCAGGCAGCAGGGAGTTGTCTGGATGGATGGTTTGAACTTGCTGTGTGAGGTGGCCTCACCAGTTTCCTTACCTTGTACCTGCTCTGGGGATGGGAGCTGAGACTCCTGTGGGAACCACCCTGCAACGCTGCCTTCCTCGGTCCTCCCAAGTGCTTGCAAGGGTACAGGGACAAAGACACCTCCTCCCCTGTGGGAACTGCCAAGAATAGCGCAGAGAGGGAGGGCATGTGATGAGGTGATGAACAGGGTGGTGAGGATATGCGTGATCCAGAGATGGGGACACATCAGGAGGCTGAATCCACACACAGAACTGGGGCAATGTTTCATCATCACTTTGCCCTTCATGGCCTCTGCTTCGACAAAACAGTCCCTTACTTGGGGGCTTCATAAGATAAGAAGATATCAAGGGGCCATTGCTCCCAACAGGGCATGTGTAATCGGAACAAATGGCAGAGGGGGAAGAAAGCCACCTTATCACTTTGCTTATACAGCCTTCCCTCTGACCTCCTAATTTCTAGAGTGCGGCTGATCTCACCCACACTTAGAATGATAAGGGACATGTTCCAGTCAGCTGCTCAGGTCTTGCCTATTATCACCAGAAATAGGCAGCACCTTATGAGAAACACCTAAGATAAGATAACCAGCCATTTGGGTAGGTCTGTATGTCTCATCAGCTACAGAACCAGCCAAATGCCACTGGAAATTGCATTCTGCATTTTAAAGGGATACAGGCAAACAAACAGAGTCCCACTCCGATGTCTGTCGTCACCAACTCTCCACTGCAAAGGCTGAAAACACATAAACCCAAGCAGAGCATGTCTTCTCCCATGAGCAAAAGCAGAAGTTATCCAAGTATCTACTGCTGTAGCATCCCCTGTCACATCAATGCTTTTCTTACAACACAAAAAAGGAGAACAACAGAGAGATGGGAAGTAACCCAAGATGAAGTCACCTGGCTCATGTCTCACTGAAGTGCTGGTTCTGAGGGGGAGTCTCATTCCTTGAGCCCATCAGCTGGTTACATGAGGGAAGCAAGCCCAAGAGGTTAAAGAAAAGCTTGCTCATTAGTCAGCCCCAAATGGTGTTTAACCACCTACATAACTCTGATAGGAGAAGGGTCATGCAAGATGTTCCTAACACCCCAAAACAGAGCCCCAGGTAGATCCCCCACATACTTCCTGTACCTCTCCTTACGTGCCTAGTTACTCACAGAGGAGGGACCTCCCAAAAGGTACAACACATTTTTGTGCTGAGGGATGGTTACTTATGGCCTCCATGGTTCCCTCCCCACACCCCAAAGGAAAGCATGAAGGATGACAGAGATGAGTCTCGGTGAGTACAACTAATTTCTCTCCCCCTCCACCTCGACATTCAGTTGTTCTTCTCCCCTGGTGGGAGACAGACAGGAGTGTGCTCCCCTCACATCCAGTCACAACAAGCCTCTCCCAATAAAGGAAACTCATCCCAAGCCTAAATATTAGGCTGAACCCACAGAAAATGAAGCTCAAGTGGCTTCCTTCCAAAAAGCACCCCTCCAATTTACAGTATTGCATTCACTCAAAGCCACAGAGCAAGGGATATGTGCCTGTGCCCAGTCATTCCTGCTGCGTCCTTAGGGCTACCTGATCCCCCACTCCTTTCCTCACCAGTGGGTAACCACCAGCAGGGTGGGGCAAGCCTGGGGAGGACAAGCCATGGAGACAGCCCCTGGCAGCACAAGTGTGCTGGTAGGAACAGGGAGAAACAGTGGCTGTATACAGTGAAGAACACTGCTCCACTTCCCCCCCTGCTCTACAGTTTCTACCCCTTCCTTATCTTTGTGGGGCACTGGGAAGATGGAAGGACTGGTAACCTTGGTGTCCTCCAGATGAGATGTTCACACAGCCACGGGCCAGACCTGTGTCCCATTCTCCCCACTTCTAAGAGGACTATGAGAAATAGGCTGGATGTGCAGTGCAGGCACTGAAAAATTTTGGACCTGCTCCTGATCTCTGCTACTGGGACCAGCGTTGCATCAAGCCAGGTGGCTGCCTGGGGGATGGAGCTCCTCACTGCTGCAAGGTAAAGCCTGCTTCTTGTGCTCTGAGAGATGTCTGTGCCTGGGAGAATTGTCTAGGTAGCTATTGCTGAATTATTTCCATTTAGGGGAAATCTGGGAATCTGTCTTCATAAACAGACCTAACTTCAAACTTGGAACAGAGAGTATGCTTCCACAGTTATGTCTTGGAACAAAATCATGAGTAGTGTGGAATGATACAATGATACCCATACGAGCTCTGTCTAAGAGTCACTGCTGCCACCTAGGCGAGGCTTTAAAGTCAGCCAGGATCTGAGATGCTGCAGAAGTACACTAAGGTATGGTCTATGGCAAGTACGGGAAGACCAGTTTTCAGACAACTCAGTCAGGACCCAACCAATTCTCTGCACACCTCTTCCCTTTCTGAGAGGGAGGCAAAGCGCAGCTGTTCAGGGCAGGACCCTTCCCAGCTTGGCTGCACCCCTGTGCAAGAGACAGACACATGGTGGCCATCCCAGCAGCAGCATTTCTTTCTAAGTGGGGTCCTGCTCCATTGCTGTGTGCTACCTAGATGATGTCAGCGAGAGGCTTTGCACTAATGTAAAGGAACAGAACAGAGGAAGGTTCAGCAGAACCTGAGGAGCAAAACTGTCTTTATTCTCCTCCTGCTCTGGGCAAAATGACAAAGCTCCCCTCTCCCCCTCGAACCAGCCCAGCTGGGGTTAAAGTCTCTCAGGGCTCTCTAGAAGCCCACCTCCTCCATCCTTCCTCCCACAGGCACTGTATATGGGCCCAGAGACTGGGCATGGCTCCTCTCCTGCCTCATCAAACACTGGTCTGAGAAGAGCAGTGGCTAGCAGGACGTACAGGTAAGGGAAATCACCTCAATCCAAGGGGGCTGAGGAAGGAGTGAATCTCAGGGCACTACCCTTCTGCTCTGCTCAGTCTTTTGTAACCTACAGACATGCCTGTGATTTCTGACTGTACTTGCAAATCTTCCTTTTTCCCTTCCCATTTTCTCTCCTTGTGCTCCCCCCCTCCCCAACACCACTTCTCTCAAACCCTCTAAAAATAAAGCACCTCTCCCTCACTAGCATGTGGCAGGGAAAAGCCCCCCGTCTTTACATGGAGGACGCTGTTCCTTCTGTCCTCCAGGCCCCTCCTCACACTCTTGAATGCTGACTCCACCACCATTCTCCTTCCTGAGCCACCAGGTGCTCCAGACCAATTTGGATACTCCCACATTTACTCCAACCTTTAGCGATACCATCTAGGTATCTAGGAAGGTTCCTGGTCCCTCTCATCTCTTCTGTTCTGCCTCCAGCACGCTTTCCCCTGCCCTGCTGGTGCCATAGCTCCTCTCCTGTCCACAAGACAGACTCTGCCCTCTGTAACAAGGCAGGAGGGAGAGGAAGAAAGGAGGGACCTTCCTATCAAAATGCAGATTTTGGAAAAATTTGGTTCTGGCAGGTAGCCTGGTGGGACAGAAGAAGGAATAGGTGATGGGGAAACCTTTTTTCCTTTTTTTTTTTTTTTTTTTTTTCTCCTTTTTTAAAAACAATAAATAAAAACAGATGACCCAGAAGGCTGGAGCATAGCTGAGAGCCACCTCTTGTACCACTATGCACGTGTCTTGTTTGTGCCTCGGCCTTCTGCCAGCAGTGGGAATGGGGGCAGAAGGGAAAGGGGAAGGGGAAGGGGCATTGGTGGCTCAGTAGTTCTGCGTTTGGTACCCCTGTGTCTCGGTGTCGAAAGCATCTGCTGGAGGGGGCTGCTGGTACGTCCCCACCGCATCTGTAGCATCCTCCTCGTTCGTGTAGGGAGCATAAGGCATGCCGGAGTCCTGGCTTGGGTCCATGTAGTCCTGGGAGAAGAGGGCCGAATCGGCACCCAGCTGGAAACGCTGATACGCCAGGAATGCCTGGCCCACCTTTAAGGGAGGAGGTGGAGGGAAGAGATGGGAAGCAGAGAGGGGAGGGAAGAGGAGAAAGAAGAGGAACGTACCGAAAAAGAGAAACAAACAAAAGTGGGGTTAGTAGTGGTTATGGATTAGTGCGCAAGGCCCGCCTGGCAGACTGCCGGTGAAACGCCCCATGAGCATGGAAGTCCACACTCTCCCACAGAAAGCACGAGCCCACAAGGAGAGAAGAGGACTGGGCAGGGATGGCTGCAAGAGCAGCAGGCTGTGTGCAGCCTGCCAAGGCTCCCTGCTTCCTCTGGGATGTTCAGGGCACCTCCTGTCTGCCGGTGGGGTTTCACCAACATCGCACGGGTCACCGGAGGCTCAGTTGGCACGTGGTGATCACAGTCAGCCCCTCCTGGCTGTGGGAAGGCAATCTGCCTCAGCAACACCAGAGGGCTCAGCTGCTGCGCTGCATGTACAAGGCCATTTGATTTGTAAAGGTCAGTAAGGAAAGCAGGATTTGACACCGAATACTGAGGTAGAGGTCACCCCCTGAAACACCTTCACCAATCAAGTGAAGCACAGACCCTGGGAAGGAGCAGCAGGAAGCAAGGCAGCTTATTCCCAGACCAGGGGACAGTTAGTAAGCAAACTGATGTCTCCTGCCTCAGGCACTGCAGGCAGGACACCTTTTGGTGGACTGAGAGAGCCTGGGCACAGGGTTCAGTGGTGTGGCTCATTGTCCCAGAGCATCCCTGAGAACGGTGAGCACTCTAGCAGGTGATGGGGGAGAGTTTTTTTAGGAATGAGGTCTGGGAAGAAATGGAAGAGATAAAATGGTGAGGGCAGAGGGCATCTCCTGGCTGAAGTATTAGGTCTGAGCAGTCATCAAAAAAAGGCACAGTGGTGTTACACAGCATTAGTTAGGGTATGGGTGAGGGAGAGAAGGGAGCAGGAGAGGAGAGGAAATTGCCAGTTCCAACTCTCCAGAGGGAGATCCCCTGTTCAATGGACAACCCCACTCCAATTCAGTGGTCCCTATCTTACCATCCCATACCCTGCAGTGACCACATACTCATAGTCAGGGCATTGGAACCAGCTCTGCTCAATGACCTCCTCCAGCTGCATCCCTCCATCCCTTCCCCCAAATTCTCCCATCAGCAAGGGGTACTAAGGCAGCAACGATGGAGAGTTAGGGAAGAGGGTATTGTATTCCTCCTGAAAATTAATGTCTCTGAGTCTCCGGAAAGCCAGAAATGCGAGGAAGCCCTGTGAGGAGAGAGAGGGGTGTGGAAAGGACAATCAATAAGGTAGAGCAAACCAGTGTTTGACTGAATTAAAAACAAACCCCAAGGCACCAGGGGAAGAGGATGCCTGTTTGGCCACTAGCAAGCCTGTTATGGGAGAGGATCACTGAAGGTGATGGCACCTCCAAAAGTGTCCTGAGAGACCCCTTGGAGAAACCCTGCTCCTTGTTCTCACTTTCTGCTGGAGCTTGCAAGGGGCTTTCAGCAGCACGTGAATGCAGGACACAGCTCATGAAGGGAACTCACACTGCTGTCTCTTAATCCCACCCGGTGTCACCATGGCGAGGGTGCTGACAGCACAACCCTTTGCAGCCCTCCTTCCTCTTTAACAGCTTTGTGGTCTTATGGCACCTTTCCTATCTGGCCCCTGCCCAACATCAGGGCATGTAGGAGGAGAATAAGATAAAGCCACAAGGGCTTATGCATGGAGACAAGGTTAAAATGCTTTCCTGCTTGGCACTATCCTGTCACTTCAGAAAAAAATGACTTGTGCTTGGTTCTCTCAGAGGCAGGAGGAAGTCATCTGAGATATTTATAATGCACTCAACAGTTTTTCCAGGAAACTAGCAATAAAGAACTGCTGGGGAAAGGGCAGTCTTAAGACAGCACCATTGCCTTTCTAAAAGGTGACCCAGTGAAGTGGCATTCCAGTGGTGGGTGCAGAATCCAGAAGAACAGTGATGACAACTTGCATGATGGGGGCAAAGGTGGGAGGTAGATGGGTGCAACCCCTGGCCTGCAGCTCCCTTTTCTGTTTAGTGTCTATAAGGTGAAAATGCTGTTGAAATCCTCTGACACACAGAGAAAATGGTAACAGCTTGTCCAGAGAGGTGGTAGATGCCCCATCCCTTGAAACATTCAAAGTCATATTGAACTGGGCTCTGAGACACCTGTTGAGCCACGTGTTCTAGTTGAATGTGTCCCTGCTCTTTACAGGGTGGTTGGACTAGATGGCCTTTAGAAGTCCCTTCCAGCCCAAATTATTGTGTGATTCTATGGCAATGGTGGTTGGGGAGTTGGCTTGTCCAAGGTCATATTAAACACTCCTTACTGGGATATAGGACTTTCTTTCCCATTGTCCTTATTAGTGCTCTAAAACCTTTTTCCATCTAAGTTTTTTGAGTCCCCATTTCCCAAGTTTACTTCCCAACCACCTCTTCTCCTGCTTCTCCTTCTCAAAAGCCATGTGGACTGAGATCCCAGAGGAACCACTCTTAGCCAGTCACCTTTCATTCCCCAGAAGATAATACAGCACAGAGGACATTTGATCCCACATCATGGCTACTGTACTCACCCAGGTAAAGATGGAGAAGAATGAGAATGTGATGGCTGCTCGGGCTGCATCCCCTCCCTCATTCAGTGGGTTGTCAGCTGGTTTTGAAGCTTGCCACTGGTTGGTCAGAAAGCAGAAGCCAACAAACCAGAGGAATGCCCAAAATGCTGGGATGGACCACCACCGGCGTGCCAAAGGGGAGGACAAAGACAACAAGATATATGTGAGCATAACATACACATATCACATTTCTCTGGAAATTTCAACCCTTTGAGACCCACCACTATGTTGCAGACTGGGCCAAACTGACTGCTCAGCCAGTCTGAGACCAAGTGAGCTGGCAGGCTCCCTGACAGCAAATTGTCAAGGTGACCAAGAGGTGTCTGCAGAAAGCACCTCAGGAGAGTTCATTTGCTTGTATTTGGATTGATCACAGGACTTGCATTTGGCCTTGGGAGGGAAACTGAAGGGCTTCCAGTACTAGAGCAATCACCTGGGCTCTATGAAACAGCCACTGCTTCACAATCCTGTCCTGCAAGGACAAGCAAAGAGCAATTCCTTCCACGGGAGCTGCAAAAAAGTGGGAAGCAGTTGATCTGCAGTTACACAGAGACCAGCTTGTGCTCAGCACAGAACAGCTCAGGGACTCACATCATGGAAAGGTGCTGAAAGATCACTAACATGCTGTGCCCCCAGGAAAGGGGTGAAGGTAGGAGGTACTCACCCTCTGCCAAGCACAGGCAAACACCTGGCAGTGAGGGAAATGGGCATTCCAAAGCAACAGGAAAACAGGCACAATTATTCCCCTTCTCTTGTCAGCTGTACATAGGATTGCTAGGCAAGGGGCTAACTGTGAAAGAACTTGCAAGCCCAAAGTCCTCAGCAAATTCAGGTGCTTCACCTGATCCTGCCCTCACTCCATTCCTTTGACATACACTGGGGAGAGCCTGACATGGAGCAGTTTGCCTGAATGGCTGGAATAAGCCAGCAGGGCCAAAGGGCCAGGGAGCTCACCCGAGACTCCGATGTCCGAGAGCACTGCCTTCTTGCGGTCCTTGACGCTGCTGATCTGCGGGAAGTAGGCATCCAGAGCCAGGTAAGAAGGCAGCTGAGGAAGGCGAGGACACCCACGGTAATGCCATAGTTGCAGGCATTGTGATTGCGGTTGAAAATGCAGTGCTCTTCTAACTCATCCATACGGTTCACATACCCTTCATTGACAATGGAGCCGAACACCACGATAGAGAACACCTGGCGGGGTGGGAGGCCGGAGACACATCAGGGCAAGCTCCATCTCTCTGCACCAGCAGAAAGGAGCAGAGCTCTCCAGAGGACAGACACCTTTCACCAGCACCTTTCTGCTCTGCTGAGCTCCTGCCCTGCTGCCTTGCCTGGGTTGCAGCCACAGGGAATTTACTTGGAACATGGTCTCATTTTATTTCTGAGGATTAACTCAAAATAGAACATTTTTAGATAGAACCATTTTATCCATCTGACCTAAAGCAATGCAAAGCAGTTGCAGTCTGGAGCAAGGGTGGCTTCCCACAGACACACAGGGAGGTGACATGGAGTGTAAATTTGGATATGGTTTTGGTGCGGGTGCCTGCATACAATGGCTTCAAGTAGTGGAAATCCTCTTAGTCTGCACTTACTCTCCCACTCACTCCTTTCTCTTGAAGAGATGAATTGTTTCTACCATGCATCTGTTCACTGATTTTATCTATCAAGCTACTATGCTCCTTTCCCCATCCACCCTCCCACAATCCACAGCTTGCTCTGCAGCTCCATTCTGCTGGGTTTCCATTCTCCCCATTTCCCCACACTACACACCTCTCTCCACCAGTTTTCCATCAGCCCACTCCATGACACCACCTATCCTTCTGTCCATGCACCCATATGCCAACACCCTCCAACCTTCCCCACAGATTTCAGGAGCCAAACATCCCTTTGTTTGGTCCTCTTGTCAGGGCCACTGTGAGTCCTCCCTACCTGGCACCACCACTGCCACTGCAAGTTATTATAAATCAGGTAGAATTAAGGATGAGTCCAGGTAGAAATGCCTTAATCCACAGTTGCTGGTCTAATCTTTTCTCATGGGCTTAGCCTTTGTCACCTGCCACAAGGCTGTCCCTCTTTGACACAGCAGGTTCACCAAAGCAGAGAGCTATTTACAGCAGCAGTCCTGCACCTCGCATCTCAAAGAAACAGCTTCCCCTTCTCCACAGAAGAAAGAGGGGAGTATTAAGGCAGCAGGTGCCGATTTTACTTTGCAGGGCATTTGGAGATGCTCACTAGGAACTGCTGACTGGATGCTGCCTGCAAGAGCCTCAGGGAAATGGGAATAGGACCTCAAGCATGGGATGAAATCACACATGAAGTGCACTAGGACATCACCAGGTTACTCTGCCAGCCTGGGAGATGTCTGCACTACAAGACCTGGCACCCTTGGACCCACCACCCCGCCCCCAAGGAGAAGCAGCACACAAGAAGATGAGGAGGCCAAGTGTCCTGCAGGAAGTGGAGCTAGATCTGAGCGTTTGCCTGCTCAGGAGCCCAGTTCCACTTAACCCAACCAAGCACCAGAAGACAACCCAGAAAGCAGAGAAGCTGCTTTGTGAGTGCAGGGAAAATTGCTAATTAATGCCAACCCAATACACCACCTATCATCAGTGAGATGATTTGGGTACCTGAAATTCAAAGCACAGACCTCTGCTGCTTGGCCTGTGGCATCAAGAACCAGAGGAAATGCCTTACTCAGAGTCCCCCCACAGCCCTTGGGCAGATACACAACATCAACCACGTTTCACCTGCCAAACTCTAACAAATATTCACTGACACCCATATTATTTTTTCACCTCAAGTCTAATAATTGGGTCACACTTGGGTTGTTGAAATTGGGTGTATCACACTAGAGCAAACTAAAAAAAGCTGGAAGCTGGTGTTCCCAAGCGTAGGAGCTGTATGGGTTCTCTGAAAATCACAAGAGCTTTTTAAGTTTAGAAGTAAAATAACCAATTTGTCCTCCTCCCCCTTCTTCTTGCAAATCGAGATTGATCATATTTTGCAAAAATTGCTCATGAGAATTAAATAAGAATTTCTTCTGCTAGAAGCAAAGATTTAGTCCTCAAAATTTCAGCCTGAATGGTTTGGAAAGCAGCAAAATTGCAGACAATTACAGGCTCTTCCAGTGGGATGTCTCACACACCTTCACAACAGGCTGGGCTGACAGGTCTGCTTAGGGTCATTGGCAGTAACACCCTGTTCCTCTGACCCAAGGGAGAGCTGACAGACTCCTGATGGGACATCCCAATGTGAGGCTGTGACCAGTAGTGATGCTGACACCTGAAGTACCAACCTCCACAGACTGAGCTTACAAAGTGGGTGCCCAGTTTTCTGCATCATTAGACAGAAAACTTCTCTTTGGAAGATGAGGAACAACCTCTAAAGTAGCATAGTCTGGGGTTCAGTTTTGGTTTAGGACTCCAAACTGGTAAAATGCTGATTCCCTGAGTCAGACAAAGCCTTGCTAAGCTATATTGTGAGTCTCTGCTTACTCATTCAGGATGAATGGACTTCTGTAATGGTCTCTCTCCAGAGACACATCTGTGAAGATACATCCTCATACACATCTTCTGACTGCTCTTACCTGTGGGTTTGCTGCTGGGCTGCACAGAATAATTTCTTTTTGCATTTGCTTTTTCATACCTTTTTATGCTGGCACATCATAAAGGCAAAACTCAAGAGTCACAAGACTAGAGGAACATCTCCCTCTCCCTAATTTGCAAGCAGAGGTGGCATTCCTAACTTCCTTTCTCCATCTGCAGTCAGCAAAGATGCCAGACATCTCTCCTATGAAGAGAAACCTGTTTCACAGCCTGGAGGTGCCCAAGGTATGATTTACAGGCAAGCATCTGATTTCAGATGATCTTAGGAGTTTTCTGGGGAGATTCCATAAGCGTGTTCTCACTTGTGAGCAGAATAAAACACTGTGGATGCTTATCTTCTCTGTCCTGAAACAGCCATCCCAAAGTACTCTTTGACCTTAGGAAAGCTTTCTATGGACCAAAGCACAGTAGCTTAAGAGATGTCTCCTTCTCTCTGTGTTTTCCTCACCATTGGCATCAGCTCTGATCCATGCTCCACTTCCTGGCTCTGCAGAGGGGGAAAGAGAGGGCGTGCTCCCTTTGCCAGCCTGTCACCACCCTGACGGCACAGCAGAACGCCATGAGGACTCACAGGGCACAGAAGCCTTGAGCTGGGCTGGGTTACACTGACTGGGCAGGCTCAAACCAGAGATTCCAGGCAGAGCTGGACAGCAAAAAAAGAAATTGCTGCTGCTGCTGCTGCTGACAGGCAACATCATCTGTTTTATTCCCGTGATGTTCATACCTGGAAACTGTTGTGACAAAAATTTTTCTAAAAAAATCATAGCTATGAGTGCTTAGATCTTGCAGCCTTTAGGAGAAACAATTGCACACTTCATCCACGGCAGCTATTCCTTGTTGGTAATAGAACAACTTGGGTGGAAAGTCACTGAGGTGGCAAGTCATCTTAGAAAGAGCAAATATATTTTATTTCCTTGATTTCACAATCCATGCCCTGCAAGATGATCCAAGCATCAGATGCAGAATGAATGACTGCCTAGATTATAAACAAAGCACCAAATTTTCAAGGATGAAGTGTTTACGTTCCTGTTCCCATCACAGCTGCAGCACTTGTAAGGAAATGCCAGTGACCACCAGCACTGGCACAAGCCTCTTACTGCTCTGTGTTACTGCTGCTTATGTCTTCTCTCCCCATCTGGCACTTGCTGCACAAAGCCTTGCCTACGGCCACCGATAAAGTGGCCCAAAATACACATCCAGCTACAAAGAGGAGGCAAGGAGAAGATGGCAGAAATCTCCTGACTGAGCAGCGAGATGCAGGCAAGTGGCTTGTCCACAGGCTAACAGGAGGCCTCCCAAGGCTCCCAAATGCAGCCCATCCTTCCACACTGCAAAGGGAGATCACAACAAAAACCAGCCAACCATCCCCAGTTTCGTGCACTTAAGCTGCCTCATTTCTTCAGCAAGCTGCTTCAGTCAGTTAACAGACTTGAACTAACTACATATTTAGGCTGAGAGGGTTTCTTTAAGCCTTCAAGAGCAACATCAATTGGGCAGGTGTGCAGCCTGTCTGGAGATAGACATTTAATAAGCAGTAATATATTTGGCTGAACTCAAAAGAGGGACTGAAAAGATCTGAACAGTTCAGCCCTGCTGCTGGGACCCGGCTTTGCTCCACTTCACTGCTCCTTAAACACCATATCCACATAGGTTGTGGCAATCATTTTCCTCGATTCCTGTTCTCATCCAAGAGCTTCGAAGACACCAAGTGCAGCTGAGAGCCAGGAGCATTGCAAAGCTGACACAGGCAGAGCAATGTGCCAAGAGACGCAGCAAAATGAACTTAATGTGTTTAGCATTGCGGGGAGGAGACAGAGAAGCTGAGACTTTTCCTCTCCTTCTTTCTCAAGGGGCTCATGCTGGCCATTATGGGCATGTAAAGACTCATTACAGTGAAAAAAGTGCAAACCAGGCAAAATTGTGCATCTTGTCATAAAATACCTTTTTTCCCCCTTTGGTAAACTAGGTGATCTGATTTTGCCAAAGGCAAAAGTGAGAGATGAGAAGAGAGGCTCTCCAGTCCCTCCCCACTGCAGGCTCAGCCCTGCAGAAAGCCAGGCAAAACCTGCTGAGCATCATGTGAGGCACTTTCCACCATGCTGCCCATCCCCAGCCGTGCATCAGATGCTCCTGAGCATCATGTGATAGATGCAAAGCACGGCTAGCCTCTGGCAGGGCACTAGGATTTTCTTGCACCTCATCCCAGGAGTTTGTCATGCTGCCTTCCTGACTTCATCTCCAAGATCCCCATGATGGCTGTGGTGGGGATGAGGCTGAAGAGGGTTTCTGCTCAGCTGCCTGCTTGGGCTCACTGCAATGCCCTCCAGTCACAGCCTCTGTCGCACTGCGTGCTGCCTCTCCCTCTCACACACCCCCTTTTTTATTCTGTTATAGAGAGGAAATAGTTTGATGACATAATATTCCTCGTGGGACTTCAAATCAAATCCCCCTCAGGCAGAACAAAGCCATAACCCCTTCTGAGTCTGATCTGGTAATGACCAGGAATAAATCTATTTAAAAAGAAAGCAAGAGCAGGAGATGGTGCAAATGATAAACTGGTAGAGATGACCTGGCTTTCTTTTTCATTCAGCCACTTGCAAATGGAATCTCTGGAAAGCTTTGGAGTGCCCTGCACAGACATGGAATATTACTATTATTATTAAAATTGTCATTAAATCTGCTTGTATTTAGTTCATTTTGAAGAAAACACATGCAGCTTTTGTGACGCATGGGACCGGCACCTTGGAAACAGACGGCCTCTATTTATTCCCCCCAGCCAGCACCATGCAGGCAGCAAACAACTCCTGCCCACAGTCTTGACAGTCTGAGCCTTGTGCAGGTGCTGGAGGAGGGCAGTCTCCCTGGACCCCATTTTCCTGAACATGGGACAGGGGAAAAGCACAGGTATGCCAGCACCTCCCTCCCAGCTCACCCTCCCTGGCCATAAGCCACGTGGCAACAGCTCCCCAGCCAGGGCTGAGCCGGAGCAGGTGACTGGAGGGAGAAAGGCTCTACATCCCTAATTCCTGCCATGGGATCTGGGACACACTTTCCTGGCCAGCCAGCTTTTTTTTCACACATGGCTTGGTAGCTGACTGCCTTGTCATTAACCCTTCTGCATCCCACCAGACCTGTTCTCAGGTCTCATGCATTTCCCATGGTTAAACAGCATCTTCTGTCTCACCACTGCTGGTGACAATGCTCCACAATCACATGTCCATGGCAGTGTCCAGGTTCTTCTGTGCTTTCCAGATGGTCCCTACATTGCTCTGCCACTGGTCAATGAAGTGACCACCCAAAAGTTGCATCTTTTTCCTAGAGGAAAAGTTCAGTTTTCTTTCTAGCAAGACATCTCCCCCTCCTTGGCATGCTGTGCCAGCACAGGCAAAGAACTGCACCCTGTGCCACCTGCAGTGCCTATTCCTCTTCCAGCCATGTTGGTCCTCTCTGCTGCCTTGTTTTGCCACAAATATTTGCCTTAGCCATGTCCCATCACCACGCAGTTCCTCTGCTTCTCCCCTGTATGACTCTCATGTTTTGCAACAACAGATTACATATGGTTGTCTTACTTTTTTGCTCATGTTTCTGACTGTCTTTGGTCCCTGTTGCTACTTCTCAGATTTTTATCTGTAAATGTCATTAATGAGACATTTGTTTCTGTTCCAAGATCTTTCCTGGAAATGCTATGCTGGAAACAACACAACCTGCTGTATCTAACCTGAACCACTGTGCAACTGTGCATATCTGTTGTTCATCTTCTGACATAGCCTTTCACCCAATGCCTGTTGGTAAAAAGCCATATGAGCCTCTGTGCCTTCAGTGACAGCAAAATCCCAAAAACCCTTTTGAAGCTGACCTAGGCAAGAGCATCCCACGAAGAACTGTCCCTAGGGCTTGACTGAAAGCATGTGCTTTGAACCACCGTGTTCCTTTCGCCTGCACCAATTTACTTCACAAGCATGCAGCCAGCGAGCATGGTGGCTGCAGCAAAAATGGGGTGGAGGAGACAGAAAGCATGAGCTATCGGTCAGGAACATGGGCAATGTCTCTGCTAAATTAACTGGGGACAGAAAGAGGGTGGGAGCCCAGCTGCAGCTGGTTTTAGACTAACAAGGCCTCCAGGCTCTAAGGCTCAGTTTAACCACCATTGCAAGCCCATACTACGTGTCCTTGGGAAGAGACAAGTGGTGTTGTAAGCCAAGCATGAGTGTGGCAAGCCAGGGACCTGCTGGCAAGGCAGGAGATGGGGCTCTGCCATGCTGTGGCTACCTCCCATCTTTCAGGTGCCAACCTCTCATGGGGAAACCAGGATCGTGGTTCCTGTCCTTCAGCTGCCTTGTCTGCTCAGCTGGAGCTGCTTGGGATGTGCTGTGCCTGTAGACACAGGGGACAACCCTTCCTGTACCAGTTCAAATGTTCTGGATGCTCCTGTCAGCCAGAGAACACGGTGGCAAGAGCAGCAAGTGATGGAAAAAGAGACTGAGTGCCTCTCCTCAGCAAACCTCCCTTCAGAGAGGCAGTGACCTTGGTATCAGAGGGGCACTCAGCACCTCAACCTGTGTGCCAAGTTTGAACAGGCTGCTTTGTCCGTGCAGCTCTGGTTAGAAATACTCTTACTCAAGCCCACGTCAAAGCAAGCTGGGCCTGCTTCCGAAAACTGAGTTACTTTTGCCTTGTTAGGCTTTTACATCAAGCAGCACTTCAGTTTCTCCAGCAAGCAGGTTTCCAAGCAGACAGGAGCACCTGGAACAACCTGTCTCAATTAGCATTTTACTTATTTATGGCGCCAGCGCTACATCCAAAGCCTGCGGGTTGCAGAGGAGCCACCCAGCTCCCCTGCACCCGCTGTGGAGAGCACTGCTGCACTGCCCTGTGGGTCAGGGCACAATGGGAAATAGGCAGGGACGTGCTCACACTTGCCTGCTTTATTTCAAGAACAATCCTGCAGCTGTGCAGCCCTAGTTCAGTGTTGGTCACCCAACGCCACTAGCTCCAGCTGTAGCACCAAGAGCTCCAGCTTCTGGGTCACTTAAACATCCAAACCTGACACAGGAACCCCACAGAGCCACCACTGATCAGCACACACACCAGGCAACCAGGCAACCTTTCTTTAGGGAGATACTCTGCTGTGCCTGCTGACCTCTAAAACACCCATGAAACCTGAGCTGCCTCACAACACTTGTGGCGGACAGATGTTCCAGAGTTGCTCTTTCCATAGTTTAGCATTCTCCTTGTCAAATTTATCCTATCTCCTCTTCAGCAAGGAGCAACATAAATAATCTTTGGTCATCCCATCTGTTCCTGATCCTGCAGTTCTCCCTTGGAGATTTGCTGCCACCTCCATTGGGCTGCAAACTCCCTGGGTAGGAGCCGGTTTTGGTGCCTGTTGGTAAAAAGCCATATGCACCTCTGTGCCATCATGAAGTCTGCTAAAAAGCAGCACAACCCAAGCACAAGGTCACTGCCTGAGGAAGCAGTCATGAGAATTTCTGCTCTCAGTGGAAGCTCATCGTGTGAAAAAGGCCAAAAGGAGCCTCCAGCTTGCCCTGGAGAGACAATGGACCATTCATGCCATGAGCAGGATAAAGGCAAATGAGATCTCAGGAGATGGCAGGCAAAATATGTGCAAAAGCATGTGAAAGGAAGGATTCTCAGAGAGACCATGAGGAGGAAAAGCCCTTGGCCACCAGAGGAGTTTGGCTCATAGAGCCTGGAACTAGAAAGTCTAACTATGGATGCAATCACAATTTATAAATACCCTGGGGAAAACACCAGGGATGGAAAAGCTCCATTTAAACTGAAGGGCAAAAGATCACAAAAGTAAACGGATACAAAACAGATTTACAGTGGAAAGCCTCTGACCACTGGAACCACGGAACCCTCTCTCAGAGGAAGTGAGAAGGGAAGAAATGCACAAACTAGTCATTTTTCAGCAAAGCTTATCCAGTTTATGGAAGGGGCCATAAAGGGTCTGATGATTGTGACAGCCTGAGAGAGGATTTCACTGCCTACAAGGACCCCTCTTGGTCTGGAGTTTAAAGAAGAGACCAAAACTAAAACTAAAACTTTGGGGTGAGCTTTTGGTTCCCCTGCTTTGTTAAAGGAGAGATGCTCAGGTGGATGCACAAGACCAAACCAGTGGAAAGCAAAAGGAAGGCACAGCCTTGCACCATAATGGTTATGCCACCCTTCCTTGCTGAACTGCTGAGCTGGAGCACCTCCAGCTTCTGCAAAAGAACTTGAATTTCCAGGGCCAAGTGAAGTGCCTGGGGTAAATCCCATCTTGTCCTCTGTCAAGGTCAGATGGGCAGGGAGAAATAGTATGGGGTCCCAAAGGAGATGCTGCTCTCCAGAAAGTGCTTCTTGCCAAGGAGGGACCTTGCAGGGCACAGAAATGAGCTCAGCAAGCAAGCCAACAGTGTCTGAGATACTCTGAAGCAGATCAGGTGCCTAAGTAAAAAACAAATGTATTTCTTGCTTTTTCTCCCTCACCTAGTGCCTCTGGGAAGCCAAAATCCTGCAGTGCTTGGATGAAGGGGAAAAAAACCCCACCAGAGTGAGAGACAGACAGAGAAGATAAAATTCTACCACGGAGATTAGCAACGCAAGAGCCTTTGTAGGTCACGTCACGTCCATCATCCCTGGGCACACAGGCTGGCTCCGCTCCAGCCTCCCGGGGCGGGGGGCACGCATACCCTCTCGCCCAGCACCCAGCAGCAGCTCCGGCGCAGCCAACCCGCTCCCGGCGTGATGTGCTGTACTGTAAACAAGCTCAGGCAGATGGACAGACAGACATGCCGGCATTAACCAAGCCCTCAGCTGTCCTGGGGCTCTCCATCCACCCTCGGGCTCCCCCGGAGGGGATATCACGCACCCAGCCGGCTGGGAGGACAAGGGCTGCCTCCCCACCACCACCAGCAAGCCAAGCCACCTTCCCTTTTCCTCCTCGTTTCCAGCTGGCACTGCTTTTATTTTATTTTCCCAAAGCCAGCCTGCCGCTTCGCCTCCCAGCTCCCATGCGCATGTGTCTCCTCTGCGCTCTCCCCCTGCCCTCCCTTCTCCGCTCCCGGCTGAGACCTCAATCTCTCCCCCGCCAGCTCGCTGCTGCAGCTCTCGCTCCCTTAATCCCAATGACCTTCTTGAACAAACGCGCCAGCCTCATGGGCAGCCATGGGATCAGCGTCACGGGAAGAGGGAGAAACCTTCCCATCACATCCCCCGTTAGGCTCCTCTTTCCCCCTGCCCCCATCCCCAACGAATTTCGAAGACGAAAACAAGGGAAGCAGGTTGGGGGGCTGAGAGGATAAAGGTAAACACAGATCAACATCCAGCCCCCACAGCCCCCTCAACTCGCCCCAGCAGGGCCTGAGCCCAGTACCCTCTGACCCACAGGGAAGCAATTCCAGGACTGCAGCAACCCCCTCCCGGGTTCCCCCTGCCACCCCACATCCTGCTATCTCCCTGCACCCACCACAGACACACAGGCATGGAAGAGTGAGAGGACACCCCACCCGGGAAACGAACAGAGATGGACACAGGGTCATGGTCCAACCTGGCTCACCCTTACCCTCCCCACGTTAAGAAACCCCAAACCAGCTTGCTCTCACTCTATATGGCCCTATATCCACACACGCAGATATATTTACATACAGCTGTACGTCTGTGTGCGTGCATCCGTGTGGATATACCTGGAGATTTATACACAGATATATAAACCCAGAGACAGATCCCTATATCCAAACATACCTGCAGACACAGAGACACAGCCATAAATGCTATGGAAGCTTATACATACGTATCTCTGTGTACAGATCTAGGCTGTGTGGAGACATACTGATGGACACATGCATATTATTTATGTGGATACATGCGCATACACATTGAATATATAAAGCGCATAATAATAAATATGTAAAACGTAACAACATGTGATGATAACATGTAATAACATATAACGGTTTATAACATACAGCGTAGTGATCTCTTAAGTGTGTGTGTGCAGGTATGCAGGAAGGTCAGGGTCGGGGCCGGAGGCGGCTGCCAGCCCCGGAAGGAGCCCCGCGCCCCCCGCAGCCCGGCGGGTCGCCCCCCGCCCCGGTGCCGGTGCCGCCCGCGGGGGCGGGGGGCCCTTACCCAGGAGACGAACCGCAGGATGGTCTGCGGCTGCCGGATGAAGGCCTGCGGGTCGAAGGCGCCGCCGGCTTTCCCCGCTCCGAAGGCGCCCCCGTCCATGGCGGCGCGGGGGTGGGCGGGAGGCAGGCGGGGGGCTCGGCGGGCGGTGCCGGGCTGCGCCGAGCCTATCCGGGCTGCGCCGAGCCGCGCCGAGCCGAGCCGTGCCTGGCAGCCCGGCGGCGACGAGCCGCGCGCGCCCGCCCACGGCGACGCGCCGCGCCGGGAGCGCGCACCCGCCCCTTCCCCCCGCCCCGCCGCCGTCCGCCGTACATGGCGGGGACAAACGTGGGGAGACTTTGCGGGGCCGGCCCGGCCGGGCCCGTGGGGCTGTAGCGTGCGGGGGTGGGAACGCCTGCCGGTACTAAGGTACTGTGCCCCAGACCCCCGCGGGAGGGATGGGGGCGATGCCAGTCCCGGTTTGTGTGAGGCCCCGCAGGGCCAGCCCCCCGCCCGCACCCCCTGCTCGGCCCTAGTGAGGCCGCGGCTGTGTCCAGTGCTGGGCTCCCAAGTACAAGACAAGGAGCTACCGGAGAGGGTCCCGCGGGGGCCACGAAGATCATTTGGGGCCTGGAGCATCTTTTAGGAGGAGATACTGCGGGAGCTAGGCCTGTTTAGTCTGGAGAACAGAAGACAGAGAGGATGCCACTAATGCATATAAATATCTCAAATGTGGGTGGATGGTGCCAGACGCTTTTCAGGGGTGCCCAGCAGAGCAATAAACTAAAACACGAGAAATTTCACTTAAACATGAGGAAGAGCTTCTTTATGTTCAAGGTGGCAGAGGCACTGGAAGAGGCTCCCCAGGGAGGTGGCGGAGCCTCCCTCTCTGGGGTCACCTGAATGCCTTCCCGTGTCACCTGCTGTAGGTATCCCTACCAAAGGACCAGGTGATCTCAAGAGGTCACTTCTGACCCTAGCAATTCTGTCAATCTGGGATGCTGCCCCACAGAGGCCCCCATAGAGGGGCAAGGCTGGGCCCTTGGGCACAACCATTGTCCCTCACTGGATGCCTGCCCTGGACAAAGATGCTCAGTGAGCCTCAAAATCACTCTGCAGCAAAGCCTGGGGCTCTCATTTCCAACATCCACCACCCTATCCACACTGTGTCCCTGGGAGGGGGCAGGAAAAGGCACTCTGTGAACATGGGGAGTCCAGATTTTGGGGAGACCCCATGACTCTAGGAGGTGGAGACTGCAAGATACTTGCACTCCAGAGGCTGCAGCCTTCAGAGTAACTTGGGCTTCTCCATTGCCCACATTGCCACCATGGCCACTGGCACAGCCAGGAAGGGATGTGTGGAGAGAAGCCTTCCAGCCTTAGGGGTAATTCCAGCTCCTTGGCCCATGCCTGTTGTGCAGAGTAGCTGCATACCAGTGGTCTGCTAGCTGCTGCAGGGTCCCTAATAATCAGTATTAACAGGATTGAAATGGAAGTAAGCCCTTGGGTTGTGACATGGTCCCTTAAGCTTAGCAGTGGAAGTCAAAAATGTACAAAAGCTAAAGGCAAATGTATGAGGGAGATGGAAGAGCATGTAAAGCAAACCCATAGGCTCCCATTGTGAGTTCCAGAAGGTGAGCAGCCATGCCTCACGTTTTTTGGGGCTCCTTTTGAGGGGTCAGTTGGTGGTAGAAGATGGACATTCCTCCATCACATCCAGCCACAGAATCCTAGAATGGTTTGGGCTGGAAGGGACCTTAAAGGTTATCTAGTCCAAACCTCCCTGCAACGAGCAGGGACATCTCTTCAACTACACCAGCCTGCTCAGAGCCCTGTCCAACCTGACCTTGGATCTTTCCAGGGATGGAGCATCCCCATTTTAGGAAGATGAACTGCAGTGCCAGCACAGCTGGATCCTTAGCTCTCCTGTTCATTCTGGGTGCAGGAACCTCCTCATGGTGTTGTGTCAAACACATCCTTATCTGTGAACTCCAGGAGATCCTGAGGGCAAACTCTGGATGCCCCATGTGCAGGAGGCTCCAGACCACCCAAACCTTGGATTTGCATCCCCTTTCATACCACAAGCAATAGTTGATTAAGGCCCATGTTCACTATAATAACACAGATGAAATTTCATTAAATTAAATTAAATTTTGAAACTTCATTTCGTGAAAGAAAACGAAATGAAAATTCTAGGAATGATATGTAAAAGTTTCATGAAACTCAGTGGAATTTTGAAATTTCATGAAAGTAAGTTAACATAATGGAATAAAAATTAATTAAATGAAATAAAATGAAATGAAGCTTGATGAAATGAAAATTTAATGACATGAAATGTCAAAATTCCATTCATTTCATGAAATGTCGTTGAATGGAATGAAGTAATCAGCTCTTGTCACCGGTGACCGTGCGCACTGAAGTTCCCCAGGAGCCCCGCCAGGTGGTTTGTACGGGCTTCTTCGCGCATCCCTGCCCGCGCACATTTATGGCCGCGCTCGCCGCCCGTAGCGCCGCGTTCGCCGCTGCACCGCCCATCCTCTCGCGAGCGCGGGGCCCTTATAAAGGCTGCGCGCGGTAGAGGCGGCCCTTCCGGCCCGGCGCGCGGACAAGATGGTGGGTGTGGATGTTCCGGGCCTAGCCGCGCATCCCGCGGGCATCGCCGCCATCCCGCGGGCATCGCCGCCATCCCGGCCCCGCCCGCCGCGCCGCCCCGCGCCCGCCGCCCGCGGCACCTGCGGGACGCCGCGCGGGGCTCATCGCGGGGCGCGGGCGAGGCGTTGCGCGGGGAGGCCGGCCGGGCCTGTGCGGTGCCGGGCGGGGCGCGGGGTTTGGGTGGCGCGGGCGGCTGTGGGGGCATTTGGGGCTCCTTATTCTAGGAAGGGGGCGGCTTTTCTCTGGAGAGTTCCTGTGGTTATGGCCTTTTTGGGGCTTTAAACTTAGACTAGGGTAACTCGTGTCGAGTATTTTTTTAAAGAAAAAAGCTATTTGCTTTTTACTCCGTGTATAGCTGTATCTAAAGGTATTTTCCTTTAGTTTACGTGGGAGATTGGATGGATAAATCTGACTTTGGAAGAATTTTCCGGGTGGAACCCCGTCTTTAGTGGTTCTCAGGTTGCAGAGGGAGGCTGCAGGGATGGTACTCGAGGAGAAGACCTTTGGAAAAGATACTGCACTTCCACCCAGAGCGACTGACTCAAACGTGGATGTTGAGATGCTGGTTTAGTGCAGTTTCGCACACTGAAGCTGTTTCTGTAATGCTTATTTTGGTGCCGATTCATTGAAAAATGTGAACCTGTCTTGTGCTGCATTTTCTAGACTTGTGGGGTGGACTGGAATTTTTGTGGCACGCTGTGGCCAAGTTATAACTTCTGTGGTTCCCTGGCTAGGGTGGGACTTGGTGACGCGTTAGAATAAGCTTGGAAGGGACATTAAAGAAATCCGAAAGGTACATAGTTATTGCATGGGAATTACATTGCTGTAAGATAATGGAATTCCGAAACCCTGCAGCTGATACTGGTAATTTCTAGAATGCAAAATGTCTTGGCTATGTGTTATATTCCTGTTCTGAGGCAAGCACGGAGTTGGCCTTGGCCCTCGAGTGGGCATAAGCAAGTCTGTAGCAAGCACTAAGTGTTGGTTTTCTCTCCGCAGTCTCACCGAAAGTTTTCGGCCCCAAGGCATGGCTCCCTGGGCTTCCTGCCCCGCAAGCGCAGCAGCAGGCACAGGGGCAAGGTCAAGAGCTTTCCCAAAGATGACCCCAGCAAGCCTGTCCATCTCACCGCCTTCCTGGGGTACAAAGCTGGCATGACCCACATTGTCCGGGAAGTGGACAGACCTGGATCTAGTATGTATTAATGTTCCTCTTAAAACAGGAGGTGGGTTTGATCAGGAATGGTGACAGGTGGCCCCTTCAGTAGCAGCTCTGGGTTTTAGTCCTAGCTTGACTTCACCCTGTTCAAAGTCCACGTAGGTGGTGTATTTCTGCTGTCACTGCTGGTTTGGTTTAGCTGCACAGTAACAGGCTCCTTGGAATGGCTCTTCTGGATGGGGGCACATCAGTCAGCTCCTTTCTGTATTTGGAGATTGTCCAGTCCTGGATGTATTACATGCTGCCATCCATTTTGCCTATCCAGCTTTGCTGACCTTTCTCCTGAGCAAGCCTCAAAGTTTTTCAAGGCATTAAATCATGACTTCAGAGTTGGTTGCTTGTTATGGTTTGACACTGGCACAAGTCCAGTGCCCCTATGAAGATGTACTGTTTCTGGTGCTTGCTGTGAGATGTGACTAAAAACAGAGCAAAACAGTTTCTAATTTAGAAGCAAAAGGAAAGAAGAACTTTATTACTTATAATATGTAAAGAAGACACACAGAGAAGAGGATGAAAACTTTAAAAAACACTCTTCCTCCTTCCCCCACTCTAGTTTACAACACAATAAAACAAACTAAAAATTCCTAATTAAGTTACCACCTTTTAGATAATTAATCCTTAATTCATTACCACCCTTTTGATAATTAGTACTCAGTCTATCAAGGAGAGAGAGGAGTCTTTCTTGCACCATATTGTGGCCTCTTTTTTCATGTCCAGTGCTCTCACCGCTGTGCATGGACCAGAGCTGTTTCTAGGGTTTTTCTTTTTTAAAGATGCTTTAGTTAGTTCCAAAAAACGACAGCTTCTCAAATTTTGGGACACCAGTCTCCCCCAATTTCACCCCCTGGGGCCGAGGGGCCTTGAGAACAGAGATCTTCCTCTCATCTCTGTTCACACTACTCTCTACTGTCCACTCTTGGCTCCAAGCCAATGCCTCTCCCCAGATGCAGTCTCTGCGTCACAGAAATGAGTTCGTCCATGGCTATACAAGAAAAGTCCAGCCAAAGGCCACTCTATCATCTTCTCCCACCTAGGATTCTTTCCAGCATTCTCTGACAATCTTCCACTTGCACGAACTTTCAGCATTTCTGCTTAGTTCTCTCTATCTTCTTTCTTTAGATTTAGGAGGATTAGCATTTATAAAGTTTCCATCATCTACGAAAAGGGTTAAAACCTTGGACTGTGCCTGCCCAAACTCCCACAGCAAGTTGCCAGTACCTCTTGAACCTTCTCCTTTTTACTCCTTCGGCCGTGCTGTCCGGCCGTGCTGTCCGGCTGCTGATATCAAATTTCAAAGTGGCACAGGCACAGTCTCTCTCTCTCCGGGGGGGGGGGGGTGTGGGAAGGAGGCTGTCTGATGCCTCTCAAGGTTCTTGTATTCTCTCCACCCTTCCATCCTGCAGGATCTTTGTCTCCCCCTCTGTGCCCAAGGCTCCGTTCTACCTCGCCCAGGCCGCATGGCTTCCCCTGCCCCGCCCAGCCCGCAGCTGGGCAGGGGAGATCTGAACTCTCTCAGGGACCGGAACCAAGAGAGAGTTCTCCCGGGAGCCCTCTGCTTTTAACCCTCTGTGTTCTCAGAGGCGGATCCTTGCCCTCAGTGGCCACACCAGGTGCCAATATTCAAACCTGAGCACTTATTAGTTTGACCACTGAATTCCAAAAAAAACTCATTTCCTTTTCAAACCACCACATTGCTTTACCCTGCATCATCTCTATGAAAAGAATTTGAGAATATTGTCATCTCTCTGAAAAGAATTTGAGTCATTTAATCTTGCACATGGAGGACTTGGGGAGTGAGAAAAAACAGGTGGTGGTAAAGAGTTGCTGCTGGAGTTAATTGTGCTGTATTTTTGTTTCCATCCAGAGGTGAACAAGAAGGAGGTGGTGGAGGCAGTCACTATTATAGAGACTCCTCCCATGGTCATTGTGGGTGTTGTGGGATACGTTCAGACTCCTCACGGTCTCCGTAGTTTCAAGACCATCTTTGCTGAGCACATCAGCGATGAGTGCAAGCGCCGCTTCTACAAGAACTGGTGAGAGAGCAGGGCCTTAGCTGGCCTCAGGCCATGGGTCATATTTTACTGCTGGGTTGCAATGATCCTAGCATGGCTTTTTAGCAGTTAGTGCTTAGTTTTGGTACTGGTCTAATAATGGGCTAGGCTGTAGGAATGGCTCCATGAGGGTGGCAGCGTCACTTCAGGTAGTGCCTTCCTTGGTGTGGGTGTGGTGGCTTTGGGTTTGTTTGAGAGCTCCTTAACAGGCTACACGTGATGATACTTCGACGGGCGGACATAAGGAAATCGCCTCTGGTGCTTCTTGTTGAGTGTCGAGTCCTGACTGTAGCCCTGTTTTCTCAGGAAATTGGAAGACAAGTGTCACTTGTGATTGCCATTCCAGGCACTGTTGTTGTGATTGAAAGTGTGCATTTGCCTGAGTGCGGCTCCAGTGTGTCTGGAGCTTCCAGCCTGTTTATGAACTTGGCAGGCTGAGAAGATGTCAGAGTGGAGCAATAAAGTTCTCAAGGGTGTTTTAGCAACGACCTTGCTGTTGGGCACACAAGGGTATTTTGGAGCAAATACAGTCATCTCACAATTGCCTTAAAGATCTGGATTTTTTTCTATTACTGTCTCACAGTCTTTTGTTTTCTGTAGTGTGAATGTTAATGTGCTTTGGAATTCATGGCAGCTCCGCTCAGCTTTGGCAATTTTGCCACTGTCTGATGATCTGCAGGCTCCGCTTGCCAGTGGAAAAGAGTAATTAGAAGCTGGCAATGAGCCAAAGCCAACTGAGGTGGCAGCTCCTTCCGCTCACCCCACTTCCTGGGGGTTGATGAAGGGCTTAGCCAAACCTTGTCTCTGCTCTGCTCCTGAAGGCACAAGTCCAAGAAGAAGGCCTTCACCAAATACTGCAAGAAGTGGCAAGATGAGGAGGGCAAAAAGCAGTTGGAGAAAGATTTCAATAGCATGAAGAAGTACTGCCAGGTTATTAGAGTCATGGCTCACACTCAGGTAAGTGCCTGCTCTCTCAGATATGCTGGAAATGCCTGAGAGAGCAGGCTTGAAACTTGATCCTTCTCTCTAGGGAGATTTCTGCCCTCCCTGCAGCTTGATGCTGTCTGTGCAGCACATTACTCATTCATTCTCTACAGAGCTGTGCTCACAAGATGTTAGAGGAGCCTCAGCAACCACTGGCTGATTTTGAAGGAGTGTCCAAAAGAGACTGAGCTGTAGTAGGGACTTTTTGGGCTCAGTCCTTTGCTGATACCTTGTAGACCTGAACTATCTTAATTTCAGCTACAAATAAAACCAGACTGAAAATTGAATTGGGGGGTGTTGTGTGCTCAGCATCATTTCAGGCTGCATTCTGTTGGGATTGCAAGTACACCAAGACTTCTGGTGGCTTCTCTTGTTCAGGTAGAGGAGGTGTTCTGCTGAGTGATGTGGTGTCTTCCCAGCTGTCAGCTCTGATGGACTTTCTTGGGAGATGCATTAAATCTTTTGAGTTGACTCTTAAGTGCAATAAGATGCCTAATTTTACTAGAATTAATTTCCAATAGTAGACAGTAGAGGTTGTATTGCAACTTCTATTGAGTCTCTCACCAGTTCCCTCTACTAAATACCGTAGAAGTAACTGTAAATTCGATCCAGCCCAAAGTGGCCTTGAGTGTGGCAGGCTTTATCAAACAGAACAGTTTAAGTTGGAAGGAACTTTAAAGATCATCCAGTTCCACCCCCCCATGCTATGGGTTAGGGACACCTTCCACTAGATGAGGTTGCTCAAGCCCTTGTCCAACCTGACTGAACAGTTGTAGGGGTGAGGCATCCAGAGCTTTTCTGGGCAGCCTGTGCCAGTGACTCACAACCCTCATAATAAAAGTAATCCTACTTTGGTCAAACTTAAATCCACCCTGTTTCAGGTCAAAACTGTTGCCTCTTGTTCTTTCTCAGTGGAATTTGGCTGATGGCTGTAGAGTTAGAGAACTCTGTGCTCCTGTGGGTGGTGTTTAAGTTCCAGGTGCAATGACTTGCAAATGACTATTACAGCCTTCCCCCCCTTACCGTAGGGCCTTCTTTTAAGTTTTATGTTTTGGAAAAGGATACTAGAAAAACAGATTAGGCCAGGGCTAAAAGGATGCTGGGATTATTAATACAGGGTCCATTTCAGAAGAGCAGGAGCTGAATGTCACACTTTCTGTGTTCTAGATGCGTTTGCTGCCCCTGAGACAGAAGAAGTCTCACCTGATGGAGATCCAGGTGAATGGTGGCACTGTTGCTGAGAAAGTGGATTGGGCCCGGGAGAAGCTGGAACAGCAGGTGTCTGTGTCAACGGTCTTTGGCCAGGATGAGATGATAGATGTCATTGGCGTCACCAAGGGAAAGGGATATAAAGGTAGACACATGGAGGCCCTTTTCTTTCTGATGGGATACAGTTTTTAGTGAAATCCTGGCTTTTGAGTTTCTACAAGTGCATGTGCCAAGAGCTGGGTAGGTAAATCCATACTGCTGTCACAGTTCAATGATGAGACCATGGAATGAGCGCTGGGCACAGCGCCTGACATCCATGAGGAGTCATTCCATGCTGCCTTCCTTCTGAGAACACAGCCCAGGCACAGCCAGGGAGGGAGCTTCACCCGGAAATGTTGATTCCGGGCATGCTGAGTCTGTGCTTCCCCTCTGTTGCCTGGGGACTGCAGTTTGAAAGGTGGCTTAAACTGTGGGTGGAGACATTGGTGACATCTCAGCTTGACAGCAGGCTGCCCTGGTCCCTTGCAGGTGTCACCAGCCGCTGGCACACCAAGAAGCTGCCACGCAAGACTCACCGGGGCCTGCGCAAGGTGGCCTGCATTGGCGCCTGGCACCCTGCCCGTGTGGCATTCTCTGTGGCCCGTGCGGGCCAGAAGGGCTACCACCACCGCACTGAGATCAACAAGAAGGTTGGTGCCTCTCAGCTGCTAGGAAGGAGCGAGGGCTGCCTGATGGCTCTTGCTCTGTGACAGTGAACAGAGTGGGGAGTTCTGCTTGGAATGTTTTGCTGTTAGAATGTTGTCTTGGGGATCGTGGCCATGGTCTGTTATGTCGGATAACTAAAATTCTTGCATGGCCACATGTTTTCCAAGTGCAGCACACTGTTTCCTCTGAGGCTATGTAAAATTCCTTACATTTTATCTGATGACAGGCTCTTTCTCCTACCCTTTGCTAACTAGACTTTCTTTGCATTTTCAGATTTACAAGATTGGCCAAGGTTACCAAATCAAGGATGGAAAGCTGATCAAAAATAATGCATCAACTGATTATGACTTGTCTGACAAGAGCATTAACCCTCTGGTGAGTTGCTGTAGCTCTGTGCCCAGAGTCTGCTTGTGAGCTCTAATCCTAAGAGGCCAATGGGCCTGGTATAAATCACAGTGATTGAATGAAGAGCTCTTGAAATAAGTCAGCTGCTGTTGGAGGTAGTGGTGTTTAGTCAGCCTCATTTATTGACCTGTATAATGTGGAAATTGCATTTGTTATGTGGCAATAGGACAAAGATGTTGCAAGCCTTGAATGGTACTTCAAGAAGAGCTTTTGCTGTTTTGTCAGCCTCTTCTGCTGTTCTTAATAAAAGCCCTGCCTACAGCAACAAGTAAATGGCTGTCTCAAGAAACTTGACTGGTGAAAGGCAGTACTGGAAACAGGATTTCAGTGGATGTGGGAATGGCCAAGGCCGAGAAATGGTGTGGATCTGTAGACAGATGTGGTGATCACTGGTCCTGCTTGGTACAGAGCACTGACTGTTCTCTCCTTGCTCAGGGAGGTTTTGTCCACTACGGTGAGGTGACCAATGACTTCATCATGGTGAAGGGCTGTGTTGTGGGGACCAAGAAGAGGGTCCTGACCCTGCGCAAGGTGAGTCGTGCAACCTGCTGTCACATCAGCTGGAACAGTTGTTAAAACAGCAAGGGAGCTTGTGCTACCTCTGGTGCAGGTGATGCGTGTGCTATTCTGGGCAACCATGGCTTGCTAGACAGAAAAGCCTTCTACACAAACCCACCTCGTAGTGCCTTGGGAGTGGCACAAGGTCATTTCTGCACGGACCTCTATCCAGGGTTGTCTGTAGTGATGGACATGATTTAGGCTTGAGAATCCTTGTGACCAGAAGGACAGTGGCAGAGTGGGGCTCATGCTGTGGGGAGCTGACCAGTCTTCAGCTTGGGAGGCCAAAGGTGCAGGGTAGATGGCTTATGGTCAGATGTTCCTTGCACGTGGTAGCAGCTGAGGTCAGAGGGACCAAGGAGGCATTAGCCATGGGAGGTGACAAGAGATAGCCAGTGTACTGGAAGCTAAAAGGGTGCTGCTGCAGTTGCTGCATACTCACCTGGCATCTCTCTTTTTAGTCCCTGCTTGTGCAGACCAAACGCCGGCCCTGGAGAAGATTGACTTGAAGTTCATTGACACAACCTCCAAATTCGGTCATGGCCGCTTCCAGACAGCTGAGGAGAAGAAGGCTTTCATGGTAAGGGCTCTTCCAGGCACATTTATTGTGTATCACTGCGTTTCTTTGAGCTCGTGGCAGCTGACAGCGCATCTCCAGAGGAGGGTGCTCACAGTGGTGGCATTCCCAGTTTGCCCCTCGCTGGGGAAAGCATCCAGGAGTGCTGTGAGCGAGGCCCTGGCAGGACGAGAGCAGTGCGCGCCTGGGGCCCAGCCGGAGCTTCCCCACCAGGTGGCACCAGCGATGCTGCTTGGGCGCGTCTGGAGGCACCCGACAGCCCAGTGCTGCTGCTGTGCCCGTTCAGCTTCTGCCAGAGGGGGGAATGGGGTTTCCATTGGGTTGCAACATCAAGAGCTTTTCTTGCCTTGATTTCTTTACAGCTTTTGTGATTGGGATGTTATGTCTTTTATGCAGACTGCTGTTTACATAGCTTGTTTTTTGTGTTTGTTTTTTTTTTCAGGGACCACTCAAGAAGGATCGCATTGCAAAAGAGGAGGCTGCCTAATGGTTGGAATGGTCCTGTGGCCTGTGTGCTCTCAGACCAAAAAATAAATATTTTAAAGAAATTAATTTTGCCTCTTGGTATATGCATCACTGTGTCAAGCCTGGTTCTCTGACTGCAAGTTCTACATGTGGATCAAACCAAAGAAGCACGTAAAGTTTTAGTTCATGAGCATCCACCTTATAATAGGGTTGCTCTAAAATAAGTGAAGCCTCTATTGCTGGTTGTGCAGAGCAAAGACTGTGGGTCAGAGCAAGTTGTCTATGGTTGTGTGAAGTAGAAAAGCAGCAGGGACCCTAAATGTGTTTGCAGTTGCTGAGGTATTAGTCCATCTGTCAATCCTCTCTGTACAGAGAGCTTTGAGTTAAATAGGTTTTAAAATAACCCAGACAGTTCACACCACTAAATTTTAGATAGCCAGTGGATGATGGTTGTTGCCATGGAAACCCTCCCGTGTCTGTATGGCCTGCACACTTTGTGAGTGCATTTGTTGCTGTCCCTGAGAGCAAGCAAGAAGGCAGCACATATTCTGAAAAGTCCCAGTTTCACAACAGCTGGATTTTTCTTAAATGCATGTGGTTTCTCTGCTGAAAGGTGGCAGGAAGCTGGCCTGCCCGGGCCAGGGAGGGGGATGATCTGCATCCCCCCCTCTGAGGAGGCAGGAGATGTGTGAGTGCTGCTGGTGTTGTGTTTCTCCTGACCTAAAATACTCTGCTGGCTCCTGGGGAGATGGTTTTGTGTGTCCTTCGCTGACCATAATTGGACACGTGGCAGCAATTGAGGCAATAACTTGACCTTCACACCAAAGTGTAGCACTGCTCTGAACCCAGACCTAGGTTGGCCCTATTTGTTCTTACCTGAAGTGGGGAAAGATGGGATGTAGAGATTTTTTTTCTTGTGGTGGTGCATGAGAGCCTTCTAAGAGTTAAAAGGTGGCAAGAAGGAGGAAAAACATTTACCCTGTTTCCCTAGAAACCGGACTGGGTGGCTGAAAGAGCTGCCTGGCTCACTGTCAGCCTCATTTAACACATGAACCTGCTGGCTGGTTTCAGCCAAGTGAAATAAAAGAGAGGTCTCACCTGCTAATTTTTTTCCCCTTGTCACAAGTCAAATTGGCAGGTAGATGGAGAAGATCCATAAATTAGTATTGCTCTGATGCAGAAAAGTGGAATTCCCCAACCTCTGTCCATCCTGAGCCTGCAATTTCATGGGCAGCTCTGAGGAGCGTAGTTTTTTTCCCCCACCTGTTAGCTTTAGGTGGGCTTTTGACTTTTTAAATCTTGTATGTACTCGATGACTGGGGAGGGCATGTCTCTGAGCCAACCCTGAGTGCAGCTGCTTCCATCTCACCAGTCACATGCATCCAAGGGAATTGGGATTGTCAGGATAAAGGGATATACTGGAGGTGAGCATCCATGACAAACTGCACTACCTTGATGAAAATCTCTAAAAGCACCTAATTTTACAATATCTTGTGGTAGGAGCTCGGATGCTGCTGATTTTAAGTGACAATGGTAGCACAGGAAATTTTTAGTCAAATTGGCACCTAAGTAGGTGGAAGCAGTCCTGGGAATGTCATTGTTGAAGATGCTCGGCGTGTGTCTGGCAGGAGGAGTTACTTTGTCTTGGAACCCTGTGCCAGACTTGGGTTTATTTTTCAAGTGATTGTTGCTGACTGATAAGACAGCGGATGGTGAGGAAAGAAAACCCCAAAAGTGGCTTCCTGGAATCCTGGGGACATCCAGCGTCAGGAGGTGGCGCTCCTTCATCTGTAGACACTTGTCACCGAGGGCTTGCTGGTGGGACTGTCCTGGAGAAAAGCCCTGCTTAGGTGGGGCACCCGGGCTCTGTGGGTCCTCTCGGCCCCTCTTAAGGCTCCCTGGAGCCCCACGATAACGCCCGACTGCTGGGCAACTCCTGGGAACCTGCTGTGGGAGATCCTGCCAAGCCGAGTGGGTGGGGAGTGAAGCCCTGGGATGCCAAGCTGGCTTTGGCAAAGCCTCTCACTCCTAAAACCTGGGTTCTCCCTGCACCTCTCCTCTCCAGCCTTCCTGCTCCTGCAAAGCATTCGTTCTCTGTTTTGGGGACAATCCCCAGTACAACAGGCAGCAATTATTGCAGATCACACATTGGTCCAGCAGCTTCTAGGAGCCAACAATTTTAGAGTGACTTACATTTATTTTTTATTACTTTGAGATTTTCTTTTTGGCACTGGCATCTTCTATCCTGCAGCTCCATGAATGCTGTGGTGGTGCTGCTTGATTGCATCTTCCCTGCTCCAAAATGTCCAACAGCATCCCAGCCCAGTCTGAAAAGATCCCATACCCTGGTGATGCTCAGACCAACCCGAGAGCCACAGGAGGACAGGGACAGCCCTGACCCTGCTGAAATAACACCAAAAGCCGTGGGAACGTGCCCTGTCCCAGCTGGTGGTGGGAGGGCTGCGGCTGGGAAGCGGGGCTGGGTTTCACCCCCAGCACCCGGTGCTCCCCAGCTGCCAGCGGTGCAGGGCTGGGACCCGGCGCTCCCGGGTGGGGGGGCCGCCCTTCCAGTAGCATCTGGCCCCAGCCAGCGCTGCTGCCTCTTTTCCTTGCCGAAGATGAAACGAGATGCAGCTGTGATGCTGGAGCGGAGACCTTAGAAGTGTGTAAGGATGCCTGGGGGGCGGTGGGGGAATCGGGTTCAAGTTGGAGGTCTTGGCTCCCGCAGTCAGCTTCACAAGTGGCCCCGCTGACACCCTACCTTCCCACCCCGGCCTCTGCCTTTGATCCCAGTGACAAGCAGGGAGCTTCAAGTATGCTCGATGTGGGAGAAGGGCTGACAGGTTCCCCGGGGAGCCGTGGCTGGGTTCACGCACCGCGGCAAGCTTTTCTGCCGGAGCAGCTCCACTGGGCCCTTCCGAGGGCAGCGTGCATTTGATTAGCAGCCCCCCCCCCAGCCTGAGGAGTTCTTTTGTACCTGACAACTTGCTGGCTTCTCACCAACTCTTAGAAGTGCCTGTGGGACCTGGGGGCATGGATGTGGTGGGGAGTGGTTCCCCACAGAGACACTCCCAGTGTGGGGCATGGGGGTGGCAGGCAGCCCTGCTCCAGGGCTGTAGTTCCCTGTGCCAAAGCAAAAGCAAAGCTGAAGTTTCCTCATTCCCATGTCCACCAGGGCCTTCTTGCCTTGCAGATGTCAGTAGTCCCCGGGGCAGCGCTGCAGCACTGCACGGGACTTATGGGAGCCCACGTGAGTTTTAGGAAGTCCTTTCATTTCTTCCCCCAGCACAGTGCTGGGGAATCACATGTTTCTGTGGCGGCCGATGAGCGCACAGGGGAAGACTAAATTTATCTTCTACAGGCTCCCAACTTCCCCAAAACTCTGTGGGGCTGTCCTCCCTTCCTGGTAGGGACAGCTCCTGTACCAGGGTCCCCTGGATGCCCAGGTGGCACCCAGCTCCCTACAAGCCCCAAGGCACTCCGATGTCAGGCAGCATTCTTGGTAGCATGCATGGCATCAATTCAAACTCAAGGATTGAATCAGGGAAAGATATCTGGCTTGGAGATCTAAGGGGCACCTTTCTGAGACTGTCCATCAGGCTCAGGCATCATTTCACACCCAACTGCCACATCACAGGGCTTTTAAAATATGTATATTTTAACTTCTTTATTGACACCAGTGGCGGTAGAGACTGAATTAAGCCAACGGGGCCTTGCTACTGGGCACAGCCATGCGGGCAGTCAGTGAGAGAAGCTACCCCACGTGTATCATTCCACAGGGTAATTCCCCCCTCAGCTTTGTGGCTGGAGCTGTCTGCTGTGCACTCTGCTCCTCTCTGCCACTGTGTTTGAGGGGTGGATGGAAACCAAAGCTCACTATTCCCCTTGGGAATCAGCCAGCAGCCGGGGCTCTGTCAGGCCAGGTCGGTGAGGAGCTGTTGATGGTGGAGGTATTTATAATCTTTGTTTGGTTCCAGTAAGGCTGGGCCCCCACTCCCGCTTCCCTTCATACAATAAGATCAAACAGCTCCAGGACATTTCCTTGCTCCTTGCAGATGAAATTCTTGCATCTGCCGACCTGCTCCACCCTGCTTGGGGCTGCAGCCTCTTCCTTCACTTAAAGACCTGGAGAGTTGCTGCTGCTGTTTATTTTGCCCCTAAATCAGGGTTTTGCTCATTTTTCCCAGCTCATTCCCCACCATTTTCAGAGATTATGAGTGAGGGATACAGAACTAGGACTGTGGCACCTTCCCCACCTCAGGTTCTTTCTCTCTCCCACTTCTGAAGGACTTCAGCTGTGTTTGGTGGGTCACATGGGGATGTTGTCCATGGATGTCACAGCAACTGGAGCAGGAAAGCAGGAGTAGGCTTGCCCATGGCAAGGGAAAGGTGCCTGTCAGGAGTTTGGATCTGTTCCACACATTTATTCTGTTCTTTGGTGCCTGACCCTGGTGGCAAGCAGGGATAAGGAGAGGAAGAGGTTCTAGGAAGGCAGTTCACCTGTGTTGGGCAGGTAGTCCATTACAGATGATGTGGAGGCAGGATGTACATCCTTTCTGCTGGAACCTCTTGTTGCTGGCCTCATCCTAGCCCAAGGCCCTTATCATGAAGCTGTGTTGGGGACCTCATCGGACCCTTCCACCAAAGGCCATTTTGTTCTGGGGATCCCTCCCAGGTGCTCAGCAGTGAGAGACCACCACCACCACTGCCGCCACCACTGTGGCCAGAGATGCAGGAGGTACAGCATGCAGCATCCCTAAGGAGGTGACACTGAACACTGGCAGAGGTCAACTGTCCCCCAGGCTCTGCTTGAGGCAGAGTGGAATCAAACCCTGGCACCCAGCCACTGGCAAATACCAGCGCAGATTCACCTGCCTCCTCTCCAAGAGGGGTTTTCCTGCTGAGCAGGAGCAGGCCCCAGGGATCCCAGCCAGCCGATGGAAGCTGTGGCTGATCATACCCCAAGCCATGCTGTGCTGTGCTGTCCATCTCCCAAAGAGGTTTCCATTCCCCTCTCCAAGCAGGAGCCTTCCCAGGTGTCCCCAACATGGAGGGGCTGCTGGCATGGCAGGGGAGCCTGTTGTTTTTCATGTCCCCTCTGATAGCACAGCTCACACTCAATCTTTCAGCAGGTCCCTATGATCTAGGGGTAAATTATGGGTGTCAGATTTGGGGCAGCCAAGAAGGGATTTTGGAGGGGGAGGTAGCAGAGAGCAGCATGTGTAAGTGGCTGGGGAAGGACAGAGCAGCTTGGTCCATTGTTGGATTTTGGTACCTTTACAGCATCTCTTCCTGGAGCATGCCAGGGTTTCAAGCTGTGCTTGGAGGGCCAAAATGCTTGTCACCCCCACTCTGAGCCTTCGGCATCCCTTCTTCTTCAACCCAAGCCTTCATCCCAAAAGGAAACCTTCAGTACTGTTCCCCCACGCCTTCCTGCTCCTCCTCCTTGCCCCCAGGGTGCTGAGCTGGGTCTCTGCAGTGCGGAGCGTGGGATGTGTGCCAGAGGAAACAGTGGAGACGGCGGCGGGGCAGGACCCAGGTGTGAACCCACACAGGTAGCGGGGCTGTGACTCAGCCATCCAAGAGCAAGTGCCGCGGTGCCCCAGCTATTGGCACGGCCGAGGCCAGGAGGGCTCCGGCAGGGAAACCAGACATGCCACTAGCCTCACTGCTCACCAGCCTTTTGCTCCAGCAGCCGTGCTTGGCTGCCCCGGGGCTGCTGGGGCGCAGGAGCACTGAGCTTTCAAATTTAGTGCTTTTCGTTTCCACGGGAAAAAGCTCCTCTTTCCCCTGTGGACCCGAGAGACACAAGTACCCCAAAGATTTTCCACCCCTGAGTCCAGCCTAGTGTCAGAATCTGATGGGGTCCAACCATGGAGACCCTTTCTCCTTGCAGGTAACTTTCCCTCCTCCTTCACTTTCTCTGCAAAGAGTTAAATCTCTCTCCAATTCAGCACCTTTTCCCCTCCCTCCTGCCCCCGGGATAATGTTTAACCGAGCTCATTGCTAATTAAATATCGATGACCTCAGGCAGGTTTTGTTATCGTCTGGAAACACCTGATGCATGTGTCACCAGAAAGAGTTTTTTCCTTGTCTCAAGTACACCGGCAATCCTTGAACTCATGTTGGCTTTACCCTTCCCACCCTGCTGGCTACCCCTGCCCATGGGCACCCAGGCTTTGCTGGCAACCGAGCTACTCCAACTCGTGTGGGCTTGTTGTAGCCACTCCTAATTGCAGGGGACAGACACGGTGGGAAGGGAAGTTTTAATCCTCCTTTCCTTTCCCAAAGCATGGCCATTGCTGCCCACCATCCACAGCTGAACAAGCTCAGCTTGAACTCCGTGGACTTTCCTCTTCTGGGCTGAGTCTGTTCTTTCCTACCTCCTGTGGGCATGGGGATGACCCATCTTGGAGTCTGGCTCTCCAAAATATCTCCTGGGATTTCCCAGGGGAGCAGTAAAGTCCCACAAGGGAAACTCCCCATTCCTTCTCCTGTCCTTGAGGGCAGACTTGGGCCAACTTAGACAGGATGAACAGGCAGGAGCCAAACCCTTACAGCTGCAATGGAGAATGGGATAGGAAAAAGAGAAAGACAGTGCGAAAATGGAGGCTGTGAAGAGGTTAGAGATGTTCTGGTAAGGGGTTGTGAGTACATTTTAGGCAAGATGGACTTTTACAGGGCAGAGCCTTATTCTAGATGGGTTTGGGACAACTGTCCCCCTGAGCTGGATGTATGGAAGTAGAGTAGACTCCTCAGGGACTGCACGGCAGCTGGGGTTTCCTGCCAGGTCCACCAGCCTTGTGAACAGCCTCTGAACCTTTCTGCTCAAGGAGGTCTCTCAGCTCTGCAAAAATTCTCAAGGCTGGTTTTCTTTGTGGCGAAAAGCAGAGGCTTTGCTGACATCATTTTCACACTCTGCGGTATAAATAGCCAACCTGAAAAACAAAGGAAAACTCCCCATGAAGACCATGTAAGGCAGAGCTACAGTTGCACCATTTATTTATTCGCTCAATGTAGCTATTTCCTGCCTCTGTTGGTCAGAGACCTCCTGTGTTGGCCAAAAATCAGATTTCCTCCCTTGCCAGGAATTTATGGATCAGCAGCACTGATGGTAACGAGGGAATCATAAACCCTGTCCCTGACAGGACAAATTCCTGTCCACAGCTGGCCTCAGTCCCACCAGTTGCTCCAAGGCCCAGCACATCTATTGGGCATCAACAGGGTAGGGCAGTGGTGATCTCCCCTTGGTACAGCAAGGTCAGGGCTGAGGCTGGAAGGCTCAGTAAGGCTGGAGGCAGTATCTTGCTCCCTCCCTCAGCTCTGCAAATCTGGTGTTCACTGGATGTTGCAGTGGGCAGGGCTTCTGCAATTTCTAGGATCTCTCTTGGGTTGTATCGCCTCCAAGCTACTGAGAGCCCAGTGGGAAGCAGATGTTGAGTCAGACTGGTGCACAGTGAAAAGGTTTCCAGGCTGTAGAGCCAGGGGGTGTCACCTGGGTGCACCCAGAGTCGGTTTTTGCTGTCCCCCAGTCTGCAGGTCCCTGCCGTGTGAGGCAAAGGGAGCACTCAGTCAGGGGCGAGCCCAGCACCTGGGAGGGGGAGGGCGGCGCAGACACGCACCCGGCTTGTTCAACAAGCTGGAGCGTGGCTGCAGATGCACCTTCTTCAGGCTCCAGCTGTGCTACGGCTCTGCAGTTCCTTCCCAGTGCTTGTTGCTGCCTCCAGACCTGCCAGCAGATCAGTCTGTGCATGTGCTCCCTCGCTCGCTCCAGGCACCATCAGCCAGGCTTGCTCAGGCCCCCTCTTCCCCTGCCCCAGCTGTGCTGGCCAGCTTTGCACAGAGTGAAGTGGGCAAAGCTTCCCCTGTGGCTCCAGCAGCATGCTGGGAGGGCGTCAGCTCCTCCTCAGGAAGCATTGGACAGCAGCTGGGGATGGAACCTCCTTCAGAAGATCCAGGCAAACATTTTGGGCCATGAGTAAGGGTTCCCTAAATTTCAGATCTCCACATGGGATGTTAAGCAATCCCCACTCTCCTTTGGGCACACCTGGGGTGGAGAGGTGGACACACAGGTCCAGGACTGCTGCTGCATGGGAGCATGTCTGCAGGCATTAGCTGCCTTGGTCCTGCCTGTAAGCCAGAGCTGCCTTCAGCTCTGTTCATGGAGGAAGACAGATTGCAATTTCCCTTGCCTGCTCCCCAAAATTGCTCTGTTCCCTGGGAAACAGAGCTGGGTAGGCAAGGGAGAGCACGACATGGTACCTTGTTGCTCTGCTGACCGCTGATGAGGACTGCAGCTGGGGACAGTGGGGACAGTGTCAGAGCTGCTTTGCCTGGCCACCATGGCCAAGGTGTGGGGATGGAAGGACGTGCTGGCATGGAGCAGTTCCCCTTTCTGGCTGCTCTCTCCCCGGCCTGAAATCCCCCCTGTGCATGAGTGGCTGCAGGGGCAGGAAGAAGGGGGTGCCAAATGTTGGTATGAGCTGCTTGGAGGTCTGACTCTAGGGAGGGTCCTGTCCAGAGTACTGTCTCCTTGGTCATTGTTATCAGAATAATTCTTCAGCCACTCGAATCCTGTTTTTGTGCTGGTGTTGCCTGGCTCTACAGGAGTGAGGGGGGAGAAACACAGGAAACGCTAGCAAAGGAAGCAGAATCATCTCCTGGAGGGAGCGAAGAGCTGCTGACGCCACTGAGGGGAACAAAGAGATTCAGAAGGAATTAGACATGGGCTTGTGCTGGAGACAGCCCAGACAAGTAGTCTCAGTCCCAGCTTATGGCACACCTCACATGCCTCCAGCATACTGCACCTCCATCTCCTCCAGCCCAACCTCCTGCACTGAGCTCTGGGGTGCAAAGAAACCTCAGGGGGTCCCCAGGTGAGGGGAGGAAGCAGCTGTGAACTAACACTGCCTGACGTTCTTGCCATGGAGAAGCCCTGGAACGGGTGACCTGGGGGATGTCCTCTACTCCCTCCCCAGCTGCTGCAAAAGCTTTGGCTGCCATGGTAGAGTGAGGGTGGCCGTGGGAACAGCCCAGCACTCGGTGGCAGCGTGGGCACCAGCCTCACCGCTGCCTCAAAGCTCTCCCCTCCGGCACCCCCGAATGCCAGGGGCTGTCTGTCCCCATGCCTTGCATGCACAACAGGCCCTCTGTCCCACAGGCAGAAGAGGAAACTCTGAGTAGAAAGGTCAGAAGACCTGGCATCCATCCCACCCAGGGCCAGGAGGAGCATGCAAGTCCCTGCTTGGCAGGGGCACAAGCTGCCCCTGTCCTCATCCCCATCCATGGCACCTTTCAGGCCCTACGGAAGACCCCATATGCTTCCTCTCTCGAAGGTGCAGGTCAGGAGTGCTGCATTCCAAGTGCCAAGGGATCTCTCATGTGCCTCTGGGACAGGCAATCCACTCTCCCAGAACAGAGCAAGGCCCTCAGTTCTCCTAGTTGCTGTCCCTATGGGGTGTAAGTGCCTCAACCAGGCTGGGTTGGGGAGCTCACTAAGTCCTGATCTGGTGTGCGGCAGTGAAGCATGATAACAGTGGACACAGCCTTCTCCTCAATACACTTGTGCCAAGGTAAGTCCCCCCATCCAGCTCCCATATCCCTAATTCCAAGAAGAGGATGTATACCAAAGCTGTAAGTAATGAAGACACATTTTCTGTTACAAGGGGCAGTGTTCACATCTCAGAGCCTTTTGTGGCTCAGGAGTAAGAGCCCATTCCAGCTCCATCAGATGTAGACACCCCCCCCCTCCCTTCCATAACCCCATCCCCATGGCATGTGCACTGCCTGCTCCAGAG
Organism: Sitta carolinensis; assembly: GCA_032173965.1. Lineage (NCBI taxonomy): Eukaryota > Metazoa > Chordata > Aves > Passeriformes > Sittidae > Sitta > Sitta carolinensis. The sequence goes on along the minus strand of JAVUNC010000005.1, from coordinate 56,504,611 downwards.
CCAGGGAGGAGGATTTCCCCCATCAGTGATGTCATGAAGCCGAGTGATGCTGTGGGACTCTGGGGACCATGCAACCATTTGGGGAAGCACTGCTGGGGGAAAGCTTATAGCACCCGTCCCCTGCTGCCTGCAGAAAGGGCAGTACAGCCAGGATGCTGCTGCTGCCAGGAGTGCCTCCAGTCCCCAGGGTCTGCCTTCATGAGCAGTGTTTGTGGCTGGAACATAAGCGTCAAAATGTCATCAGTCCCTTATCTGCAACATATCTGGGTCCTTTTGGTACCTACTCAGCCTCCAAAAATAGCCTAAGCAGAGAAAAAGAATACATTCCTAAAATAGCACCAGCACTTGGGCTCGCCAGCGCTGGAGCTGACACCTGGTTGAGTGCCCACCGCAGCTTTGCAGGGAGATTTCAGATCCATTCTCCCGTGCTTTCCCAGCCTAAAATAGCAGCCACACCTCACTGCACTGGGAGGCCGGCAGGTGCTTTCCCACTTTTGCCCAGAGCAGTGCCAGCTGCTGCCTGGCCAGCCCGTGCCACTGTGGGCCAGCACCGTTTGCCGTCCCCGTGCCCGCGCTGCTCACGGCAGCGCAGGGAGGTGTGCGAAACCCTGGAGCACAGCGAGGGCCAGGTGAGTCACCCCTAGGGATGCAGCCAGCCATGTGGGAGGAGAGGGCTGGCGGGCTGCCTCTCCTGCAAAGGAGAGCTGCTGAGGAGGAGGAAGCTGGGAGGAAGGAAGGCCTTGTTTGTCCGTTCCCAGAGCGGTGCAGGAACTTCTATATGAGGAATTACCTGACCTCAAATCTCCAGATGCTTTTCACTAACTTCCTCGTTTGAGCCTCCCCCAGCTCCTACAATCTTGCCCTGTGCTCTGCCGCTGCTGCTGCTGCCTCCCCTGAGCCACCCGAGTACTGGCAGCTGGTTTCCTCTAGGCTGCAAGGACTTTTCCGCCTCCTTATGCTCCAAATTTATCCACACCTCCTCTTCCTCCTGGATGGGCCACATTCACTGTGCATATGTGAATCCAGAAGCCCAGCTCTGCCAAGCAGGCAGGGCTCAGCCACCTGGGATGGCAGGGAAAGCCACGGTGAGTGGGTGGTTCATGAGCTTCCAGTTACAGGGAGGATGCTGCAGGTGTGGGTTGTCCTGTGGGATGCTTTGTGGGACCCAGGTGGGAAACCGAGGACTCAGGATGTAGGAAATCGATGCTCTGCATCTGTCACTGGTGCTTCTTGGCCTTTCACACACATTCCAGTCCTACACACCTCGTGCTGCTCCCTGCGCAGTCCCTGCCTCATGCAGTGTTGCACAGCCAGAGTTCTCGGTATCCGTGAAGGATGAGACCATGACACAAAGGTTTCATGCTCTTTGGAGACTATTGCTTCCTGTCTTGCCTGGCCCTTTAGAAGGTCTGGGCAAAGATGTTTATGCAGAATACAAAAGGTTTAAGGATGTGTGTTGGATTCTGGGGGATGGAGCTCAGCATGAGATAAATGCTGATCTGGAAGCAGGATCCAGCACTGCTGCTCTTCATATTGAGCAGTGTTTCCTGGGGCAAGAGGTGGAGGAGGCCGAGTTCAGGAGGGCTGGGAATCATGAAGATAAGGTGCTCCCAGGGAGTAGGATGCAGTCAGGGGCTGGGGTGTCTTGGAGGGCAGGGATGGAGACATTTTACTGCAGAACAAACCTGGGACTGTCATGTGTGTCCTGGAGCAGGGCTGGGAAAGGATGCATGGAAGGGCATGCAGAGGAAGGGGAGAACAGCAATGGCACGTGCTGGATGGAGGTTAAAGCAGGGCTCTCCTTGGGTCAGGAAGGCTTCTCTCTCAGCAACCATGCTGGGAATTGAGTAGGTGCTCCAAGTATCTCCTGGGACAGAGGTAACCCCAAAAGCAAGCTTGGGGGAAAGAGGGTGATGGAAATTAATTGCTAAGGTATGTGAGGGAAAGCTGGAAAGGTAGGGAATGGCAAAACCTTTGCTTTTCTCCAGGGAGGATCTGTTCAACTGCAGACTCTCCAGTTCCTTGCAACCTCATAGCACCCCACCAACCCATGGTTAAATTAGGGTCTGAGAGCTTCCAGGCTGGGGCAGGAAGGGGGGATATGAGTCAAAACAACAAAAACAGCATTCTTGAGGAGACTAATTTCAAGGTTGGGATGGATCTTTTGAAATAACAGGTTATTTCTAGACTTAGGAAATGAGCCAAGTAGCCAATAGGCCCAGAAGGAACCATGGGGAGGTCTCATGGCCTCATACCTCCGAATTCAACAACCCGTTGTGCAAGCTGAGGTCACTGGTCATTGCAGATGACAGGAACTCAGGGAAAGGAAGAGGGGACAGGATGCTTGGCCAAAATACCTTAAGAAATGATGTTAAGGATATCCCCTCTCCTCCAGAGCCAAGATGTGACAGTACCTCCCCAGGGCTCCATGGGGAGCAGTGGTGAGAGGGTCACAGGCAGCAGCAGAGGTTGCCCCAAACCTCTCCCCAGCTCCATTGCTTTTCCTGGCCTTCCTCTGACTACTGTGCTGGTTTCCCCCTGCCCCTTTATTTTTCATTTCAACATGACAAACAGCAAATGAAACCTTCTAAGCCCAAGCAAACAGGATAAACGTGGGTCAAGACTGAGCAGGGAGTGGTGTAATGGCAGGGTGATGAGATTTCTGACCTGCAAGAAGCCATAGAGACAATGTGGTGGGTTTTAGGGGTTTGGAAGAGCAAACAGGCTTGTGCTGCAGCAACAGAGGAAGCAGGAGCCAGCCTGAACATCATGCTGAACCCTTCAAGTACAATATCCTGTCCAATTCCCCTGCCCATCTCAGCAAGAGTTTGCCATTGTTTAAGTAACTGTGAACCCCAGCAGGGCTTTCCCAGGGATGTGGGGGAAGCCCTGCCAGCACAGGGATCAGAAGTCCTGAGGGGCTGTGCCCATGCTTCTTGGCCTGCCTCTGTCCAGCAGAAAAGTTACGGCTGAAAGACTCAGGTCACCTCAGGCAGGGAAGGTGGTACAGACCCTCAGGGTCCCTTCAGTTGCCCAATGGACAAATGGGAATGTTTGAACCTTAAAATCTGCAGTACTGCCCAGTGAAATGCTGAAGGTCATCCAAAGAGAGGGGACTGCGGTCGTGAGCAAAAATGTGGTAGAACTGGAGAGATACACAGCTTCTCTGGTTCCTGGGAAAGGAAGCCACCATCTGTTATTAGAAAGAGGAATACCGATGGAAGAGCAATTTCATTAGATAATCTCTCTAATTAAGACAGGTGACGGGGTGCAAATTTCTCTCCTGGAGGGACCTTTGTGGAGACCTCTAGCAAAGATGCTTCTGACCTTGTCCTTCCAGTCACGGCCAAGTGCCGGAGCGAGAAGAGAAGCTGTGGGTCCTCAGCACCCTCCTGGCTGCTCCCCAGTGCCTGAACCCCTTTGGGGCTGGCTGGGATTGCTCTGCAGACCTGGCCAGGGATGCTGGGATCCCATAGCCAGACCAAAACAAAGTATTCCATACCCAGGATAGAGAGATCCCATGGCACCAGGCTATGTGCAAACCTGCCTTCCCTTTGCCAGTCAACATCTGCTGAAGGCCCTTACTCAGGTGCTTAATCCTGGCAGCTGCGTCATCCTTCCCCTCTACCCAACCCCCTTTTTCCCCTCAAGAAATTTCTAGGAGATTTTTTTTTTAATTGGCTTTGTCTGTTTGATCCCTAGTTCCTATCCAGGCCAAACAAGGAATGCATCTTACTGGAGACAGGATAGAGGACTCTTGGAGTTAATAGTTTTCTCCATTGTCTTTCAAATGTGTGCTAAGATGTCTGTAGCTGGGAGACCCATTGTGCTGCCTTCCTGCTTGTTTTTCCAACAGTCTCCAGTGAATAAAAGCAACGCAGAGCTTGTAATACACTTTCCATGACCTCTAATCTTGTGTACGATCTATCTCGATTGCCAGGTCGAATACAGTATACATTAGCAGTGGTTCCACCTCCATCTCATCTACTTCTCCAAAACCCAGCCCCAAGCTACCCCTGGCTGGCTCCAGCTTCCCTCAGCTGCACCACCATCTCCACTGCCCTCCCCATATTTTCTTGTCCCGCCTCCCTTTTTTCTTCTCTCCCAAGGCATGTGTCCTCCCCTCCTCCCCTGAGCATTTGGTCTCTGGAGGTGCTGGCACAGGGTGGCTGTGGCAGAGAGGTGACAGCTCCTGGTGAAGGAATGCCTGCACCTTCAGGAACGTGCTTCCTGGGGACCATCCTCCCTCCCCATCCCACTGCGAGCGGGTTGGGGTGATGCTGCTTAGTAGTTACCAGCACTGGCAGCACAGCAGGGAGCCAAAGCAATGGCTGGATGGGACTTGAGGGCAGACAAAGGCTCTGGGTTTGCCTTCCCACCCTCTGCTGCGTGGGCTTGATGAGATTCCCAGATGCACAGGCACACAATGCAGCAGGGAAACCCTGTTCTCCTGCTGCTATTTGCATGGCTTCTCTGGGAATGTTTGCCCTTCCTACAGCTTTCCTGTGGTGGTGGAAGCCCTCAGGTGTCCCTCAGCTAGGACAGCCACCTGGGCTTTAAGGATGAGTCACCCTCCCTTCCCATGTTCTCCTCAGCCTTCCCTTTAGCAAGGACCGGCAACAAACAGCAGGAATGAATCAGAGGCCAGGGCAGCTGAGGGACCAGAAGCCCATTCCTGAGCATCCCAGCATATGTCCCAGCTACAACACTACAGGGCACTGGGTATTACCCATCACCGAGTGACAAGGACTGGTATTCCAGGGGACAGAGAAATCTCCAAGCCACCTCACTGGAAGCTGTGCTTAAGAAGCCCTGTCCTAAAAGGACCTAATTCAAATTGTGATCTCTACCAGCACCAAAGGGACATTCCCAGAGTTTCCTCTGGACAGAGTAAGGATCCCTCTCCTGCTCCAAAGGTTTGAGCCCAGGCCAAGAATAAAACACCAGCTTCATGCTTTGGTCTTTTTTCACCATCACCCAGGCTTTTCTCTCTGATTTTTCCCCTCTCATTTTTTTCTTCACACCAATGGGTAGACCCTGGCCTGGATGCCTGTGCCCAGCTCAAGCTGTCAGGGTATCCCTCTGAGCTGCCAGACTAATGACTGATCTCCCAGCTCTTGTCAAAGGGGTGTAGGCAGGAGGGTGTGGAGCTGGGCCACCACCACAGCCCAAACCTCCAGACAAACTTTGTCAGTCACATCTGCCGAGGAGGCAAATCCAGTCTTGCTCTTGGTTTCCCAAGTACTGTGCAGCTGAGCCTCTCTTCAGAAAACTGGCAATGGCCTGAGCCACACCGGGTCTGACTGCTTGCAAGCCTCCCATCTTCTTCCCACTTCCCAGGGATCCCGTTACATGCTTGTAACTGCCACATTGCAAGGATTGGTCACTGGAGGCACCACAGCCACAAAAACATGGGCTGGGGAAAAGGCTTGGCAAGCAAGATTTTCTGTGCTGTGTCATGCAGAGGACAAGGGGACTGGACTATGCAGTCAGAGGGGTTTGGTTTAGAAACGGCAGCTGAAAATCAGCCTATTCTTCTGGAGATTGCTCACATAGTTACAGAAGGGATTTATGGTTTGGTAGTGCTGCTTCTCTGTGCCTCTTCTCCCAGAGCTCTGCTCAGTTCAAACCCATCACATCTGTGGGGGAAGGAGATACACTTAGGGCCTCTGAGAATTAAGGTCATGGCCTGGCCTTGCAAAGCCTGCACAGCCCAGGCTGGGGACAGCACCGGCAGGCATTCTGATGCTTCCTGCTCCCTTTCAGGAAGTTAGTGCCTGTGCTGTGAAATGCTACCCAAATATTCTGCCACCTTTATCAGCCTCGGCTTTACTGCCCATAATCTTGCTCCCTTTTTCCGAATTGCTCCTCAGGTTACAGCTAGTGATGGAAATCAATGGGATGTCATGCAAGCAGACTCGAGGATACAGGTCAGATGGTGGGAAGGAGAGTGGCCATGGCTGGACTGCTCCTTTGGGAACCCACCAGAGACAGTGGCAGTCATGAGTCCAGGGGTGCCCAGGGGGTCCAGGGGTGTCTGTGGCTGCCCCTTCTGCAGCAGCTCAGCATCCAGGTAAGCTGCCCAAGACCCCCATTATCTCTGATGAAAGGCAAACAAAAAGGGGAAAGTGAGAAGAAATTCCTCATCTGAGAGGGCTCTTATCACCTTTCCGCTTCCCTCACCCTGGAGAGATAGGGCAGCAGCTCAATGCTCCCTTGTTCCTCAGGGGCCTCTCCTTCTCTGCTCCCATCTGCGTGGGGATGTGATGGGGGCTCCCGGCCCCACAGCTCACCAGGCACCCTCAGGCACACATTCCCTGCCGTGTCTGATCCTCTGTGCTTACCGAGTGTCCACCACAGCACCTCTGGGCTTTGCAGCTCTCATCCAACACACCAACGACCCCCCAGGTAATCGGGAGCCTTTTGCTTTGCTTTGGGAGTACCGTGGTTTCGTGCTGCTCCCAGCACACACTCAGGTGTCAGAATAGATCATACCTGCTGGCCCCAGCCTCCTGATGGCGGCACAGCTCACGGCAGCTCAGTCAGCAGCAGGTAACTGAGGCTGAGGAATAAAGCTCGGGCTCTTATCAGCCCTGCAGCGAGCCCAGGGTGCTTACACAGTGAGCTAAAGCAACTAACCCTGCAACAGCAGCAGAGTGGGTGAGGCTGGCAGGCTGAGGGCAGAGGAGGCAGCAGCGGGTGGTTGGATGCCCCTGTGGCAGCGAGGTCCTCAGGGCAGGCACAAGAGCTGAAGTAGTCTCTGACATCGCATGAGGGAGAGGCAGACCTGAAGGAGACCCATGCTCCATTCTGGCAGAGGCAGGAAAAAATGCTGGACTACATCATCATGAAATCTCAAGGCCCCTTCCACCCGTCTCTGTAAGAAGAGCACTTGGGAAAGATTTTATGCAGCTCGCCAGCTGCCAGAAATGGTGAAGCTATTGATCATCAGGTTACAGAGTGGTGGCATAAAATCATGTGAATCCGAAGAGTGAACAGATGGCCAGCCTGAGCGGGGATGAAATTATTTTATAGCAGATCTGACAGGCAGCTCAATTCAGTGTTAGTGCAAGAACCGGATTTGATTTGGCAGAGAAGACAGGGTGTTTGCAAGGCTTGGTAGTGCCACATTTATTCAGTTCTCAGATTTGTCTTCAGCCTGAGGTTGTTTCTCTCGAGTTGGGGATACATTCACAACTCACTCAGCAGTGGTTTGATGCAGTTGCCCAAATATTGGTTTCCAGCTTCAATTTAGATGCAGTAGTGTATCCTGCCTGGCCTCCAGCTGCTACTCCAGACGGTCTTGGGCTCCAGTAAGTTCCATGGCAGATCTGCCAGCCCCCTTTATGTGTCTCAGATACCCTAAGACATCTCAAATGACTCTAAACCATTTCATTTTGGCAACAGGATCCCAGGATTATGAATACACTGGAGAAAATATTTAATTTTGCTTAATTTTTGTCCATTTCTGACAGCACCATGGGGATTTTAGGTAGATAAACCTCCAAACTGCCCAGAAATCAATCAAAATAAAAGGGTCCATTCAGCACAGGGTTGGGGGGGGGGGGGGGGGAAATCATTGCAGAGCCAAAGTCAAAGAAAGTGCAAATATTTCCATTCTGTTTTCCCATGTTGGATGTTGCAATTGACCCTTTTCTTGGTAACTGAGGTGTCTCAAAGAAACACATGTCCGAAGGACTTGAGAGTTTAGAAATGCCCGTGGCTGATACATTGATTTGGAATCAAATGGATCAGAAATCATAGTTGGAGCCTGAAGAAGGTATCAGCCACAGAGAGCGACTCTGGCCCCGGTCGCTACAGCCACCAAGGCTCCTTTCAGAGCCAGGGGAAGGCAGAGGGAAACTCCTAGCTGGGAAGAGCCTGCTCCCAGGGCTGCCTCCTTTGGTACCCTTACAGGAGAATGCCTGGGAAAGTCCCCTTATTTTTTCGTTGAGCAGGAGACGGTGCCAATGTAGAGAAGCCTGGCAGAGCACAGGGGCACGTTCAAACAGGTTCAGCCAGGGGCAGTGGGGCTCTGGAGGCTTTACCAGCTCCGTGCATGCAGCGAACTCTGCACTCCCAGGGTCTCCTGCTGGCAGCACGCCTTGGTGGACCTCCTGCTGCAGGCAGAGTTGGGAGGAGTAGCTCTGCTTTCCCCCCTTATTCTTTCTTTCCCTGGCTTGCAGAAGAAGGATACAAAGTGTTGGGAAGCTATAGTTTGTGAAGAAGGATCCCATAGCAGAGGAGCCTCTTGGGGATTTACAGGCATATCCAGGAGCACAGCGAGGTTCCACAGGGTCTGGGGCAAAACACAGGTCTGTGATCTTTCCTAAATGAGGATGTCTCATAACTATAATGAGCCAGGCTCTCTCAAGAGGTACCCAGGGGCAAACTGCTCTCACTTTTCTTTCTCCCTGCCCATCCTCCAGCTCATCCTGGGCATGTTAAATGAATTAAAATTAAACGCATCTCTAATTTATCTCCATTCTGTTCTCCCTGGAGAGTGGTTATCCCAGGGTGATCCCTCTGATAATGAGAACTGCTTTTGAAAATTAAAAAATACTTGTTACAGAAACCCCAAAACCAAATGCCTTGAGATTAACGAGAAGGCTAAAAAAACCCAGTGAATGCAAATTTGCAGAGATTAGCAGCTGTTCAAATGCAAGATGATCACCCAATGGCATATGCTTCCAGAGCATTGACTAAAACTCTACAGAACTATGAATAGATTAGGAAAAAATGCTGGCAATTGCTTTGACTTTGTGAGTGGTTTCATGGATATCCTCGAAGGAATTGGTGAGGCAGACAGACACCCATTCTGGACTGGTGAACCCTCTGTTTCAGAAACCAGGGTGGGACTCACAACCCAGACATGTGAACGTGAAATTGGAGGAATATTTGTTACTGAAGTTCCAGTGTGTTTTCCAGAGAGCTGGGATGAGGGGAAAGGAAATGACTGCCAGAATGGCTCCAGCCCCGCTTTCTTTGTGAAGCTTCAGAAAGAAGCACAAATGACCCAATGTTAACAGGCCAGGGAGTGAAGGTCTCGCTCAACAGGCGTAAAAAATCCTTGGCACTACGAATGTAGCACTTCATTGGGATGATAAATGCGATAAAGGTGATGGGATCCTCTGTGCAGAGGACATTCCTTCACTATGTGGCACAGCAGGAGGTCAGACAGTAAATCCCAGCACTTGTCTGGGGTCCGAGACTGTTAAAAGGAGATTAGGTGATGTCGGTTGTAGGTGTGGTGCTAAAGTCATTAAAGCCCTGCAAGCACTGCGTTCAGGGTGGGAAGAAGAGAAAAGCACAGCCAACTATGGGAAAAGCAGATTGCCAAGTAAAGCCCTGAGCTTTATGGTGTTAGATATTTCCCAACAAGGGTCCAGGTGCTGCCCACACAAATGCAAGCTTAACCCTGTAGAAATCGGCCAGTTCCTCGCTGCGTACAGACACAAAACCTCCCCCAGGCAGGAGGCAACCCAGACCTGCTCCGACGTCCTTGCCCCTTCTATCCCCTCATGCCCCTCTGCCCCTGCTTCCCTTCCCCATGCTCCGTTGTTCCAGCAGCAGCCTCTGTGCTCGCCGCAGTCTGCGTGCCTGGCTCGAGTGACCTTTCCCGGGACAATGGCTGCTATTGACTGTGCAGGCATGGCCAGCGATGACACAGAGCCACAGACGCAAGGGTCCCATCGCGGCCAAGAGGGTCCTGCCGGCACAGCTGGGAGCGGGGGAGGCCGGCATGGGAAAAAGGCTTCAGCCTCACGTCTGCCTTCCGCGGCAGCCTGTGCGTCACACCACGCTTCTTAGCCCCTTTAGTCCCACTGCAAGGTGCCAGAACCTCAGCACTAGAAATTAAAGCACTTCAGGAGCTTACAGTGGTGGCAAAATCCTTCCCATGTGCCCACGCACCAAAACAGCTTTGTTAGGGGAAAAAAAAAAGTCTCACATAGTTTAGGAGAGATGCATGCTTTGATTCACTGAGTCCTTTGTGGCTGGGGTACCATGACACTGGAACTGTGTTTTAGTAGGCACTCTTCACACAGAGTCTTTTGGACGTAGAGCTAGAAGGCAGGGACCATTTTATCAACTAAACCCTACTACTGACCCTCTCTGCAGGACTTGGGATGTTGGTTTCCCCACATCTTAGCCATGGGCTAACAATTCCTCACTGTCTCACCAGGGAAAATTAATGAGTCAGTGCACACACAGCAATTGCAAGATGGAAATTGCTATCTGAATGCTATGATGATGATGAATATTACCATTGTTGTTCAAAGTGCTGGTGCCAGGCAGGACCAAAGGATCTGCTCTGTATAACTCACGGACCCTGCCCCAGGCCCCTTCCAGCTTCCCTGTGTTTTTACAGAAACATCAGCCCAAGTTTGACATTTCTACCCAACGCCACTTCCCAGCAAAAATCACAGGTCTTTATGATTCAGAACTCTATGCTATATCCCCGCCTGGAGCTAAAACTGGACCAGAGAACACCTTGCTCCTGACAGGCGCAGTCCCTCAGCAGAAAAAGGTCTGCATCACTCCAGATCTAGGATGCAGTAAGGGTGCGAATGAGAGGGAGACCTGCTCCCTCTGTGTCCTGTTGAACATCACAGGCACACGGACTTTGCTAGCCCCACCACAAGCTTAACTGCAACCTCTCAATCCAGAAGAAGAGGCAGGAAAACACATACATAGTATTAATGTACTGAAGTCTTTAGATTGGTAATTTCCATCAGTGCTAAAGGTAAAATAAATAGCTCTGGAAACATGTAGAGTCAGGCAGAGCCTCAGTGCAAACTTTAAATGAGGAAAAATACCATTTGGAAAAATGGACTGATCAGTCCAGCATAGGCAGGTTTTCACTGTGCTCACCACCTCTGGCTAAGCCAGCAGCTGGGGTCCCCCTGCACCTGATAGAAAAGCTCAAGAAGGAAGGGACTACTATCCCCTCTCCAAATCCAGTGTTTTATTCCAAGCCAGTCAGCCAGGTTACCCATCAGACCACCAATGAACCAGCATGTCTGGGGCCAGCAAACACCTTACTGGTAATGTCTGAAAGATCTCACTGCCCCTTATCTGCTGCTGCCCTGGGGATTGCTGTCTGGCGGATGAAGGAATCCCAATTACACAATGCCTCTCCCTCCCTCTCTTCCTGCCATCTTCTGTGAGAGTGGTAAATGCCCCTGTGCTCTTATGTGCAGTGGGGTTTAAAGGTTTAAAGGTCCTTATCAACTGGTCCTCGACCTGCAGGCCAGTCCAGCCTCAGTTCCCACACATGTCCTTGGGAATGTACCTCCCTCAGAGAAGTGAACAGATACCTAGGATTTGTTTTGCCTGCTGGGCACTTTCCCTAAAGAGGTGGGAGAAAAAGGGGGTTAATCCAGGGTTTCATTAACCTAAGAGTTGATTGCAACAGAAAACTTGTCCTATATAGGAACTGTGTCAGGAAACAGGCTGAGGAGGAGGGGGAGAAGAGAGTGGGTTATAGCAACCCTGCTGCTTCTTCCAGACTTGCTTCCCTCAGCCAAGCCCCAGAAGAACAAAGCAGCTTGTGCGGGTTTAATTCCCAGATCCAGGCCCATCAAACTCCAGTGGGGGAAAGGAAAAGGAAAAATTGTGTGTGGCTGCCTCACATAAGAAATACAGATAATCCCACAGGCCAGGTGTCCCATACAAGGACTCATGTGAGATACATATAGAACCTTCAGGCCACTTTCATGGCATCCATTCCCACGTAAGAAATTATATGGCAAAAACCTCCCTGCACATACTTATGTGGCCCTCTGCAGATGTGTGGAGCATCTTTTGCTCAGAGGCACAGCCACAGGTATGTATATCCCACATAACTGTGAGGATACTTCCCAGTATGAAGAGATAGGGATTGGGAGTGAGTGGTTTTAGGACTGGTTTCTGCTGTTCTTGGCTTCTGCTGACAGCAAAAGGGCTGGTTCCTCCAGCCTGGCCATGCCTTCTCCAGCTTCCTATATCAGCATGAGTGAGCAGGTGGCAGGGCAGCAAACTGGAGCTGATCAGGCTGAAAACAATCCCTGCAGAATGGATGAACCAGGGGAAAAATTTTTTTTAAAAGAGAGAATGCACAGCTGGAAGGAGAGGGGAGCAGGCAGGAGAGCTCCTTTCTCCAGAAGCTTTTTTCCAAGTGACTCTCGCCAGTTTTTGAAACCACACCCTGAGTCACAGACAGATGTAAATATGTCTGCTCCCAAGCAGAGCTGTATGGTGGGGCACCCCTCCTCCCCAAAAGCACCCCTTGGCTGCCCTGCAGGGCTGTGGCCAGCCGTGCTGGGGGAGGAGGGCGGGAAGGGGGTTTTGCTCAGGAGCCTCTGGAAACCCCTGGGAGCCACTTTGGGATTGTGCAAGAGCTACAGAGGTGCTAGAAGGAGCAGGGTAAGGAAGGAGGAATGGGGGAAGGAAGGAAGGAGCTATTGTCACTGGAGAGGGCTTTGTGCAACTGGCATTGCTGAGATTCCTGTAGTCCTGGCAGCCCTGCAGAGAGTCCTGCAGGGAGTGAGGAGAGAAGGAGAAGAGAAGAGAAGGAGAAGGAGAAGGAAAGGAGAAGGAGAAGGAGAAGGGAGGGAAGGGAGGGAAGGGGAAGGAAGGAGAAGGAGAAGGAGAAGGAGAAGGAGAAGGAAGGAAGGAAAGGAGAAGGAGAAGGAGAAGGAGAAGGAGAAGGAGAAGGAGAAGGAGAAGGAGAAGGAGAAGCCAGACAGGTGGACAAGAGGGTCTGTGCCATTCCTAGAGCTGTGTTTACTTGAGATAAGTCTGACCTATTTGCAGTCGCTCCAGAGCAGCAGCAGGAGCTGGCCTTTACGTCTGTCTTGACCTTCTATTGTGGCTCAAACATTGAAGGAGATTGAGGTAGTGATCAAACAACTCCCAAACTTTGAGGCATTCCTAGCATGAGTCCACAGCGATGAAGAGAAGCTCAGACTTGCTGCCAGGTCCAAAACAGCCCATGTGACATGTCCTGTCCTGGACCTATTGACTGGGGAGTCTGGGGCATCTGGAGGGGTCTAACTCACAGCATATGAATCTAGTGACTGTTCATCTCAAAATCCCAGAGGATGCCTCTCCCAGCAAGAGCCTACCACCAACAATGGCTCAGAGTCAAGTCCAGGTCACTGTGGCACTCAAACATGCCAGAAGCATCCATCATGCTATTATTTCTGCTTAATTAAGACAAGTCCAGGTCCAGGTTGTAAATAATTGCAGGGATAGAGAAGAGAATGAGAAGAAGGGTGGCAGAAAGATTGAGATATAGAAAAGATATCAAAATTCATGTTTCAGGTATCTCTGGATGACTGCTTCAGTGGAAAGGAGGAGGTCTGGTTGCACCTTGGAGCACAAGGCCCTTCTCAAGGTGAGGAGCAGTGATTGTACAGGATGTGTATTCCATGAATTCTGTCTCCTGCTGCTCACACAAATATCTGGGCAGATTGTCAAGGGTAGAAAAAAGGGAATATGTGCTCCTTTCACCACTTCTGGACTTTAGGGACCAGGGCAGTCAGTCTAGTACCTTTCCTCAAAAAAGGGGCCGGGGGAAGAAAAGCAATGCCTTTAGGGAACAAAATGCCTTAAGGGAAGAAAAGCAATACCTTTAGGGGGAACATGAAGAAAACACAGGGTTTTACAGGTTTCAACACAATTTTCAGAGGTGTGAAGAGAATACTGTATCCCCTTGCCATGCCTCAGGTGGTTGAATGTTTGCCCCTGTGTCACAGTCCTCATGCAGTGACCATGGTCCTCTGCTGGCACTGGTGTCCCTGGTGGCAGCATGGTGTGTGTGGAGGTGGTGGGCATCCCCCTCTTCTGAGGGCAGGAGAGCTGCCCTGGAATGGCACTTGGCCAGTGCATAGGGAAGGGCTAATATTTGGGTACAGAAGCTAAAGACCTGCAGGCTTTACTTCAAGTACAGCCAGAACTTGAGATGGCTGGTATTTAGAAAAAAATAGGTTTGTGTCTTTTTAACAACAAGAAAGCATCTTTGGATCCCAGCTGGGTTCCAAGGGCTGGTGAGACGTGAGGGTATATCTGTATCACAGTCCTTTATCGGGATTTTTCCATTCTCTGAGGTATCTCAACCCTCCGTCTGCCCAAGATAATGGAGAGGCAGCCAAAATGGCATTTTAAACTCTTGGCTCCCTCTACCAACAATTGGACAAAGCAAAGAGGCAGGATGGGAGAAACTGGTTTTCTGGAAACTTCTGTTAGGTGGCAAGGGGTCACACCCCCTTCAATAGAGATTGGAGTCGGGGGTCATTTTACATCTGCCTTTAATGAAGAATGGTGGGAAGGGAAATTTAGCTCCGATGAGCTAATTAAATATATATATAATTTCCACTCTGTTAGCAAGGGAAAAAAAAAAGCCTTGGACCAGCTGCTAGGTCATTGTTAATGAATTTAAAAATAAAAGTTTCTTGGCATAGGTTTCAGAGATGGAGGCAGTATCTTGCGTTGTCATTCCAGAGATTAAGAGAGAGTGAGGGAAAGAAGGATGAGGCCAGGCAAGGATAGTTCAGCTTGGCTACATGTTGCTCACGTGTGTCTTGGCTTTTGAGCCTCTTTTCCCTCTGGCTGGCTTAGGTAATCAACATCCTGCGCAGATGGTGAGCCTCACCAGGGACAGATTTACGGGTCCCACACCCTAAAGAGGCTGGAAATATCCTGCCGTGGGGATGGCTAATGCTTGGCAGTGCCCATGAGCACATTGGTGGGGCCAAATGGCCCCAAGCAGGCTCATCTGGGACCCTCACCCCATGTAAGCTCCATTGAAGCTCAGGTCCAGGTATCCACTCCTGGCCTGAGCTCTGTTGTAGGTGTATCTGTGCCCAGCCTCATCCCCAGCTGTCCTGGTTTCCTGACTGGCTGTTCCAAGTGGACTCCAGTCTTTAGCTGGTGGTAGCTTGCTCTCCAGGATGCACCTTGGACCTGTGCTGCAGCCTTGTCTTCAGCCCTATCTCCTGCTGCTCCTTCACTTGTCTAAGGCTGGGACTGGAATTTGTCCCTGTTGTCACCTTGGTGGTGCTGATCACCTGTGGGACCATGCCAGGGGTGTGCTTGGGCTGAGCTGAGCTCTCCTCAGTCCCGAGCTGGGCTGGAGCCTGGGCCTGGGGCTGTGTGTGACCCAACCCACACCTCCTGCTCGGGTGAAGGCCACGGACCTTGCACCCGGCTGCTTCCATAGTGACCTTAGGGTACTACTGCATCCCTTTTTTGGTCCCTATGGCTTCTCAGCACTGGCTTTCTCATGACCCTTCCCACTCCCTGACCCTCCACAGTGGGGCCCTGGCATCCCTCCCCATGTCTGCCTGCCTCTGGGAGTCTTTTTTTGTGTCTGTGTCTCTGAATTAGATTCATGTGCCTGCACTGCTTCCAAGTCATGATCCCAGCCTGGCTCCAAGTTCCTGTCCTCACACTGTGACCTTAAACTGGTCCTGTGCCACCATCCTCACCCAGTTCCATGACCCTGCTCTGTGTTATCCAACACACGTTTTACAAGGAGCCGTCCATGGAGCCCAGACATCCATGAGGTGTGAGAACACACCTTGATGTTATGCTCCATTTAGCCCCAGCTGTGCTGGAGGTATATCTATGCCTGTTCTGTCCCTGGCTGTCCTGGTTTACTGACCAGTTTTCCTAGACAGACTCGACACCTGCTTTGTGGGTCACTTCATCTCCAGCCCCACCCCTGCCTCTGTTTAGGTAACGAGGAACTGTACCTGGAATGGAGGGACATGTCTGGGCTGGAGTCACCCTGGAGTGTCCCCTCTTGAGGAACAGCCCTCTTCTTGCTGGTGACAAGCCAGACCATGGTAGGAATCCTCCTCTCCAGGGGCCTTGGTGCTGGTTTTTCCCTTCCCACCCTGCTGTATCCATTAGTCTGATGCTTTCTGGCAGCGGCCAGAGATGGAACTGGAGACCTGAACTTTTCCATTCCCCAGCCTCCAGCACTGCCAATCCCTCCAAGCTGGAAATGGGCACTAAACTCACTCTCCAGCAGCAAATGGGTCCCAGCTCTCCCTCTCACTTCCCAAGTCCCATGTGCTGTTCACTCTTTCTGAGAGGGAAGGAGAGGGAGCATTTCTCTCTGCCCTGGTGGGTCCAGCCCTGCTTGGCTTCTCTGCAGGCTCACACTGTGCTGCCTGGGCTGTGGCTGCTCTCCCTTCCCTGTGAGCACCTAGTGCTGCTCCTTCCCCTCTCCTGTCCCAGCAATGGCTCTGGCACACCGCATGTGCTGTCATTCTAAAGAGCCTGTCCCTGAATGCTTGGCAAAAGGGAAATTAGCAATAATAGTAATAAAATATACTCACAATCCCCCAGACAGATTATCAGCCAGGGAAAGGGAGTGAAGCAGGGAGGGCCTGGCTGGCCTCAAAGTCCCGTTCCACCTGCTTGTCAACTCAGTGACCAAGCTGGGGAGGGTCACAGGAAGCTCTTGGGAGACACTGTTTGAAGCCAAAGGAGGGTGAGAAAAATTTTCCCGGCTTTTGAGTCAGTCTCCCAGCCCACCTGCCTGGATTCCACTATTGGAAAAGATCTCTGCACCTCCAGACACCCCACACACATGCTTGCAAGCTTGAGTTAGCTGCTGGTGTCCATCTTTGTGCAGAAAATGCTGCTGGCCCGTGCTTCCCTTTCCACTGATACTGAGCAATGTGGTCAGTATGCAGTCTAGGCTTTTTTCCTCTCCAGGAGAAAGGCAGAAAGGATTCCCATGTGTGCACTTAAGACATGTCTGTTTGTCGAGAGGTGTTGGCTCCCTCCTCACTGTGGTTATGGGAAGGCCTTTTCATTTAAAAAAGAAAACAAATGAATATATTCCCCTGACACCCAGACTTATCAGGCACGAACCCAAGGGAGTCCCTTGTTTAAACATCGGGAGTACATTGCTGGATAATACCCCTCCTCTCCCTCGCCTCTGGGCATTTTTTGAGTTGTGTCAGGCTTTTTTCTGCTTTTATTTGTTCTTTCTGAGCTTCTTGCTGCTGGCCAGGCCTGCTTGGATATAGTGGGAGGACAATGAGGGTCCTACAGGGGCAGCACTGCTCTGAGGACTTCCATGGCAGAGCTGTAGGAGAGGATGCCATGAGCAGATGGAAACATATGGACAGTGTTTGGGGCAGGTCAGGGCCATGACATGAGGAGGCTGAAGTGGGAAAGAAAGTTTCTTCTCTCCTGATCTTAGGTTTCCCTCCCTTTTCTGCACATCTAAGCTGGTGAGGAAAACAACAGTGTGCTCCCCTCCTCCCTGTCTTACAAAAACAGAGACTAGAGTCAAGCTTGGAATTCCCCTCTGTCTCATCACTGGGGAGACAGGGTCTTGGTGGTGATCTCACTCCATCAGAAACCTTTCTGTGCATTAAGGCTAAGCAAGCAATGAAGAGGGAGGACGGGGAGGAGGGGAGTTATGGCAGGAAACCAAGAACACATCAGACACTAAATTTAGATCTTTTTATTCAGCTCGGACAATATTCCTTGATTTCTCATTGTTCAGGAGAGGGCAGAGGGCAGGGGATCTATTGAAAGGCTTTGTCCTGAGAGATGCCACTTTGTCTGGATATACGGGGGGTGGAGGAGCCACGCATCATGGCACGGGGAGGAGGTGCTTGTCCCACAGCTACCCACGGCTTTGGGATGGGCTGGTGGGTGGGCACCTCTGCGCAGCTCTGGCACCTGTGAGGCAGAGCTGGGGGCTGCCCTCAGCCCTGCACTGGTGGGCCAGGCCCGTGAGGGTGCCTCTGCTCCGGGGCAGGTCGCCGTGGCAGCGGGGCGTCAGGCACAGGGCGTGTAGGACAAACACACACCCGCTCTATACGTCTCACTGCCTTTCCGGCATTGCGGCTCAAAGTCTATTTTTAAACTCCCTCCTTTATTACACAGGCCAGAAGAAAGCGGCGGCCTGCCTCCTGCCAGGCCAGGCGTGCTGCTCTCCCACCCACCCCAGGCAGCAAATTGTGCCCCACAGGGTGTGGGGGGCACCCTGCCCAGGGACAGGGGTGGGGTGCAGGGTGGGCAGGACCTCACTCGTCTCTCCAGGCTCACGGCAGGCACAGCAAGCTGGGGTGCCTGGCTGCATCTGTGCTGTTACGAGCCAGCTGCTGGTACAAGGGTGGTGCTGCAGAGTGTTTCAGGGATGTCAGTTTTGCTCAGGGCCCGCAGCTTAAGGCAGGTTAAATGAGCTGAAAGGCAGCTGCAGCATCACCAAATCTGCCTGCTGCTGGTGTCAGTGCCACCAGATGTGTGCAGGCAAGAGGACCAGTTCTTGCAGGTAGCACAAGCAGGGCTTTCCGTCGTGGCTGATGCCCTGAGCCCCAGTGAGGAGCACTTTGAGTGGGTTTTGCTCTGTGACGTGAGCAGAAACAGCAGGTGGTGGGGGCTGGGTGGGGGGAGAGCCGCTTTCTTTTGGTTTTCGACCCTCATCTTCGTTTCACATGAGTCATGTTACGTTCTGAGCTGAGTAACTGCTGGGGCTATTTTTACTCCAGCTCAGCAAAGCTTCCTTCTCGCCGCTGCCACCACCACCGCCGCTCGCTGTGGACCCGGGGGCAAACGATGGGGACATGGTGAGTGGCAGAGGGTGAGGGCAGGGGAAGCAGTGTTTGGGGTGGATGTCAGTGGAAAGGGGGACCACTGCCCACCTAATCAATTTGGAAACAAAAACAGTATATGCCTTTTGCAAAACAACAGATTACCTGCGATGTGTGGTGTATTTGCACACACATACGTATATATTTATTATACTGGGAGAGGGGAAGGGGGGAGGGACGGAGAGAAATTCCTTTCGAGTGCTATTCACCAGTCTGGAAAAATAAAGAAGGAAAGCAGAACATTTTTTCCTTTCATCAAAACAGGAAAGAGAGGGGGAATGGGGTGGGGAACAGATCCATAGACATAATGGATGGTTGCCAGTGTAAGGAAATTGTTCCCTTCTACCCTAAACTTGGGGGTTGGGGTGGGGGAGAAATATATGGCGGTATGGCCAGGGAAGGCTGCATCCTCTCCTCCCCACTTGATGCAGGAACGTGCGTGCACACGGGAAAGTGCTGGGAAATCAGTGCCCCCAGCCTTGCCTTTTCTCTTTGAATCCTGCTCGAGCTGCACATCCGCAGAGATGTGAAATGCCTTTGCCTTCTCCTTCACCTCAAAGCACGGGGCAGGAAGGCACAGCCGGCACGAGCCCTCTCCCTCTCTGCCGTTGTCAGGGGCTGGGCTCTGCCCCCTGCATGTGCCTGCATGCTCGTCCCCGTCCCCCTTCCCCATCCTCTCCTCGCTGCCAGGTTCCTGCCAGGAATGGTGAGACGAAGGAGGTGGTGAGGGGCTGGGGGAATCCCTCTGACGGAGAGAGACAGGCAGAAGGGGGTGGTTCCCAGAAAAAGCCTGGTAGGTCCCATCAAACGCCTGCTCCCCAGGTGACACCTTCCCTTTCCCCTGGAGCCGCTGGCTCTGTCAGGGTTTTACTCATCCTTGGAAAGCATTTTCCCTGCCAGTGCCAGGGGCGGGAAGGCAAATTATGCAAGCCCTGGGTACCCTGAGGCTCTGCCTTTCTCAAGCACGAAATACAAACACCGAGCTCCTTGCCTGTCTCTGTCTCCTTCCTTTGGTCTCTCTTCTCCTTTCCCCCTTCTTCCTCCATTAAACTGAGCTCAGTCTTTGGGAAGTCAGGCCAGCTCGCTTGTCAGCACCTCTGGGGCAAACGGTGTAAAACGCGGTGTGAGCTAGGCACGACATCCCTGTCTTATCACCTGGGATTGTCGGGACAAACCCCACTCAGGCGGGGGCTGCGGGGTAAAGCCGACTCGCCCAAAGAGCGGATCTCCGGGTGTAAACGAGGTGTAAAATTTACTCTAGGTGCCTCGATCCGGTGCCGTGGCGTCTCCCCTCCATTGACGGCTGCGGCAGCCCCACGGCGTAGGCGCAGGGATTGCTCATCCTTCTCCTGAACTTAGAGACCGGAGCAGCAGCAACACCTAAGTTAGATACCTGGAGTGGGCGGGCTGACTACACGTTGGCTGTCAACACCTCCTAATTTCTCTCCATTGATTGTTTTCAAAATAGGACTCATCATGGAGAGGCTGAGACATCTCAGCTGTTCCGACTGAGTCTTGCTTTCCATTGTAAGCCCTGTTTTTCTTCCTGTTGTTTCATAATTCTCTACCCCCTCTGAAAAAAAAAAAAAAAAGTAACAAATTTAAAAACAAATAAAATACCACCCCTCACTTCATGCCGCTGTGGATGGTGGCTAGTACAATCATTTTTTCCACCAACACGAGATGAGGGGAGAGCAGCCTTGCAGCAAGGAACTGCCTATTGTCCTCGGACACGTGTTGTTCTCCTCCCTAGTGATAAGAGAATAACCAGAGTGATGAGTTCAGCTCTTTGCAGGTTTGAGAGCTGTAGTGGCAGTGAAAGTGTTTTAACAAGAAATCCTGGTGCAGGCTCTAAGGAAATCTGGTTTTGTTGTGGTTTGCCTGCAGGGACATTGCCAGCTAGCACAGTTGCAATCAGATCTTGTCAAGTTGTGATGCTCTAATGGGACGCTTTTACGGTCCAGATGCTCCATGTAGTCTCAAAATACCTTCTAGATATATGCCATGGTGGTTTCAAACTCTTATCCTGTGACATCTGGGACACCAATAGTCCCATGGGCCAGGTGAGGGGGAGTTCCAGTCATCCCCATTAGTTTTAGGGGTTTGTGGGACCGATGTCAAATCAATTTCACAGAAGTCAGAGACCCGAAGGACCCCCCCAGCAGACTCAAGACACAGCAGCTTTAGGTGCATGCACCCCTATCAAACTTGGTGTCAGTGAGACTGACCCAGCCAGTCTAAAGACACCACTAGAGAAAAATCTACCCCATCTTCAAAACAGATAGAGTAAGGAGAAACCACTGAAGCCTGAGCAGCTTGAGTATCACTTTGCTCTATTTCCAGGCAGGGTCATAGGTAGATGATTAGTCAAATTCCAAACATCCTCTTCCTTACGGTCTGGAGGTTCAACAGGGATTAGCTTTTTGTTTCTGATCTTGAGCTTCTAAAAACTGCCCAGCATCATCCACATGAAAATAAATAACTCTATTTCTATCCCATCTAGCATGTAACAGAGCCGGATATTTAAAAAAAAAAAAAGCACACCACATATATCTCCCCCAAAATCAGGCCCTGCAGCGGCTCTTGTTGCTACCAAGCGAGAAATTTGCAGCAGTCCCTGCTAGCTCTCTGCTGAGACCTTCTCCTCTCCAGCAGCAATCTCTCTCCCTGCTGAGGAATTTGATCAGCCCTCCCACACGCAGGCTGTTCTGTCCTGGCCAGGCAGCCAGTACAGCGTGGGGGACTCCCCACACAGGTGGTGTGAAGGTGGTGGAGCCACGCCACCTTATTTGAGGGCAGAGATCCTTGAAAGGCACCTGGGCCTTCACTGACCTCTTGGGAACCTTAAACTTTAACAGGGTTATGGACATTCAGGACCCAGCTGTCCTCAGATCCCTCTACAGAGATAGAAGGACTTCTCAAACCCTCACCTTTCCCCTGTTGACTGCTAAGGAGTCCAAGGCTACAGCGTTTTTTTGGCTGGTGCCATCTGGAGAGAGGTGAGATGGACTGAGGCCCTTTTAAAATCTTTTTTTTTAAAGCCCTCTACAGATTTCAAAAGGTGTTTCAGCACCCAGATGGACATCAGGCTTGCAGCTCCATCCCACTGTGGGGGTTAAAGCCGAATTATCATCACTTGAAATGGCTGGTTCACTGCTGGCGGGCCAGGATGGAGAATGAGGGGAATTCTAAGAGCGTCCTGAGGAATTTGGGGTGGGACAGGGCTAACATGGCTGGAGCATCTAAGATAAAGTCTCGTTAAGGTCTCTGGCAGTGGAAATGAGCAAAGGTATGCCTTGCATTTTTACTTCCTCCCCCTTGAGCTCCAATATTGGAACCGAGCCACTTGAGACTTGGTTTGAGGGACTCCCAGGACCCTCCTTATCCATGCACTCATGCACCTCAGATGTCCTGAGCTTTGGAGCTGACATGGCTCTGACCAAATCCTCAACTGTGAAGAAATCTGCCCACTCTTCTCCTGGGTTAGGGTGGATGAAGGCGATCCTTTGTGAACCAAGAGCACCTCAACAGGCTGCCCCAGAGGACCCAGGCTATTTTAAGAAAGCTGTGTGGAGGACCCCCAGTATTCCTGGTGTCCGTGTGCTTCCTGACCAACACCCACATCCATGACACCAAAGTCAGGTTCAGGAGTGTAGCTAGCCAGCCTGGGAGGTGCTGTCAGGTACCTGCTACAGAGGAGCTTTTAGGGGGGTTGCCTGCTGCTCAGTTCCAGTGGCTGCTCCTCCTGCAGCCGGACACTTCAGATGGTGTGTATGGGAGTGCTGGTGCCAGACCGTGTGTTTTAGAGAGGGGTGGCTGCAGGAGACTTGCAGGCACCCAGAGAGTCTAAGGGTGATGCTGTGAGATGAGGCCACTGGTATGCCAGTGGGTGTATGTATGTGAGAAGGGAAGAGAGAGGGGGAGAGTGAAGGAGAACACATGGATGCCCAGGGATGTGTCAATGAGACGAAATTTGCACGTAGCTGTGCATGCGAGCGGCTCGAACAGAAGCATGTGCGTAGCATAGAAAAAGCAGGGAAGATGCTTGGGATTCAGAGCGAACGCCTGCTGAGCTCCTGCGGTGCATGACGGTGCAGGAATGCATCGGTGCATACGAGCCTGCACAAAGATGGTGCAGAGATCCCTCCTGGTCGTGCCTGGAGTGTGCTCTGCGAGCGTGCGAGTCGGCGCCGGGAGATCGCTCGTATGTACGTGAGAGGGTGTTTTTTCAATAGGATATGACTCTTTCTTGAACTCACCTGTTAGCAGCCTTCCCCTCCCCATCCCTCTCCCCCCACAGCAAATATCTGCTCGCTTAATTTCCCTTCAGATGTTTATTACATCGTGGAGATAATCATGCAGCAAAATACCTCCGGGTGCCACGAGCAACACCAGATTGTCTTATAGCAACGTGTAAATTTCTCTGGCTTCTTTTTTTCCCCTGCACACAAAGAGATGTAAGATATTAAAGTCGTCTCTCTCCCTGGAGCTAGTGGTGCAGGAGGGCAGGGAAGGTGGCGAGTGGAGCTTAGAGAAATGGGCTCCAAGACTGAAACAGCGAGAACCTGGGGCCAAAAAAAATAACAAACTACCGTGCCGGGAACTCCTCTCTTCTTATCTCTTGCCGAGGAGGCAGGAATTTCTGTCCCCATTCCTCACGCGATATTAAAGCCACAATATACAGGTTGCTGCAGC
Source organism: Sitta carolinensis (assembly GCA_032173965.1). Lineage (NCBI taxonomy): Eukaryota > Metazoa > Chordata > Aves > Passeriformes > Sittidae > Sitta > Sitta carolinensis. The sequence continues at coordinate 56,481,311 of JAVUNC010000005.1, read as the reverse complement.
ATTAGTCATTTTTAATTAATTTATCATTTAAATTAACACACTTTTTATTTTGTCAGCAATGAACTGCTACTCCCTCACTAGATTTGTTCCTTGATACCCAGCCAAGAGGAGGATGGCAAGTTATGCTCCACCCATCTCCTCTCCTTCATAAAAGGAGCAGCCCCGAGTGCCAGCTTAGTCTCTCTTCCAGCTCGCAGAAAATAAAGACTCGTCGGCTCACTCGTCTCTCCCACGATTTTACCTTTCCTGCGGTTTTTTTTTTGTTTTTCCTTTCTTGTTGCAACAGAGTGCGGGAGGCAGCATCAGTGGCTCCACTTTGAGCCTTGTCAAGGCTCAGCGCACGCACACAAACACACACTCACAACCCAGAGCAAAAACATTTGCTCTCACCTGTCTCCAAACCCAAAGCAAACCTCCTGTCCAAGCAAACTGACAACACCTGGAACAAGAAGGCACCCGAGCCAGAATCTAATGCAAAGGGAAGAAATTCAGTGTACACTGGCAACTTTTCTCTAAAAAGCAAGTAGCCAAAAGGAAAGAAAGGAGCATTTCAAAAAGAGGACAACTTAAGGAAGAAGATTTAATTTTTTGGATTTCCCACCAAACTTTGGAAAAGTTTTTTTTTTTTCTTTCAGTTATTCTGTGCACCTTCTTCTAAGAACATTGAGACATTGATACCTGCATGTAAAAGCTTTTACAGATATGCATTTTTTTTAAAGGGAAGAAAACCAAGAGGAAGAATAGCATGTGGACCACCTAGCCAAAGGCACCACTGATACATCCCTTGCGGCAAGGGGGACCCAGACTCTGGATGTGTATAATTCCCAGGGACTGCATTTTTTTCCCACCGGGCTTATGAGATAGCGCAGAGGCAGGCGAGTCACCGAGAATTACTTCTGTCTCCCCTCACCACCACCACCACCTCCACGTCCTCTTCCAAGGGCTCCTGCGACTCTCCCACCTCCTCCCGGCTCGCAGGGGACATGGGAACGCGCAGCGCCCTCGATGCCTGAGGCCGGGCGGCCGCGGGGCTGTTTGCGGGAAGCTCTTCCCTCCCGGGGCTCGCCGTCCATGTGCCCGCAGCCGGCGGGGCCTGGAGTCGGGATGAATTTCGGCGTGGTCTTCGCGTTCATCCTCTCGCTGCCCCTGGCCCGCATGGAGGTGAGTTTCCGCCGCGGGCAGCGGGCGGTGCTGCCGAGCTGCCAGCCCCGCAGCGGGAGCGCCGGCGGCGGCTCCGGACCGCAGGTGTGGCGGGCGCAGCCCGGGGGCGGCCGGGGAGCGGCGGGGGCGGCGGAGCCCGGGGGCGCGGTCCCGGTCCCGCTCCGCGGGAAGGGCTGCGCGGGGCCCGGCCGCGCTAGCGGCTGGCAGCGACCGCCCGCCAGCCGCCCGGAGGGCAGTGCCCGCTGGAGCCGGGACCCCTCTGCAGCGGGCATCCCGCTGGAGCGGGCACCCCACCTCTCTGGAGTGGGCACCTCACTGGAGCGGGCACCCCGCTGGAGCTGACGCTCCTGTCGGGACGGGCCCGCCGAGAGGGGCTCGCCTGGGAATACACCCATCCCCGTGTCTGCCCCGGCTGCAGGGGCAGTGGAAACCAGGCTGAAGCGGATCCTGGTTATTGTGGGAGCAGGGGAACCCGCAGCTTCCTGCCCTGCCTCGCCCAGCGCTGTCACCCCGGCACGGGCTCCAGCTCCCTCGAGCCGCTCACCCCACCCGGTGATTTTGGCATCACGGCAGTGCGGGTGCAGCAGGGACCGGGGCAATTGCTTGACAGCTCTGCAATAACGAACAATGTGAAATCCACCCTGGCATTGCCAGGGGTGCATTGAGAAAGGGCGTGGGGCTTTGGAAAGGTGGGGGACGGGGACGGTGTGAATAGAGGCAGCGCATCAACACCGAGTGGCATGGTTATTCAGCATGATGTGTGCCCAGCTGCGGGAAGGGGCAGGGGGTGAATGTCTGCTGTGCTTCCACGGTCATGCAAGTATTGTGTCCTGCAGTCCTGAATGCGCTGCTCAGGAAGAAGCCAAGCAGAGGGTAAGGGCCAGGTGGTGGATTTGAACAAACCCCCCAACCCACTTTGGTTTCACTATGTTTCTTAACCAGCCCTGGTTGAGGAAAAGGAGCCCCAAACCCCCAAATACTTTGACCTCTGCTGTCACATTTCGTCATATGATTGCATGCAGATAGAGGGGACCAGAAAGCCCCTAACATTCCCATTTGGCTCTACCCAAGATGGCAAAACTGTGGGTTGCATCTGCAGCTTGATTGTCAAGGGGCAGGAAATATCCTTCCACCAAAACTTTCACTTCTTCGCATCATTTTTCTCATTTCCTTCCTCATTTTTGGGCAGGGTAAGTGGATGCACCCCTTACCCTGGTGGGATGTCAAAGAAGAGGCTGGGTGCAAAGCATCATGTAACCTCACTGCGGGCCCATTTTACCCTTGCTCAAGCCACAAAAGGAAGCAGTTAGAGCTGTGGGCTACCCAGTGGTCATGTTTGTTTTGGGCAGAGGATGGTATTTCCTCTGTGGATGGCTCAGATCTCTTTCTCCCATGCAGCATGAAACATCAGCTAGGGTTGGCACTGGGGGAGGGTGAAGATGGAAGTGTCTGATCCCAAGGAGCTGTTATTCAGTTGCCATAATCAGATTGAAATACTGCACAGCTCTATGACAGCCTAGTAGAGTTAGAGTTTGGTAATTCTGGCCCGAGGTTTCATGGGAGGAATTGTGGTATTTGTCATTGTATGACAGGAGAACCAAGAACGCTTCTGCTGGGGTAGATGCTTCAGCCTGCAGCCAGTGCTCACAGTTACTTTGCGGGCAGTGTGTTGCACCCTCTGCACCAGGCACAGACAGCGCAGCTCCAACCAGGCTGCTGATGCAGAGTCCTCCTCTGAATGGGGCTTGCAGCTCCTCCCCAGCCCTGACAGAAAAAGTGCATTAGGAGCAGTAGCTCCCCAGATCAACAGAGGCCCTGAGCAAAGAGATGGAGCCTCCTGAGTCCCTCTCCTTCTTTGATCACTCCCATCTGGATCTGGAGGGCCCTGGAGCTCTTCCAGCCGGAGGGAGTACAAGCCTCAGCGGGAAGGTATTTGCCAGTTGGGAAGCGAGGATGCTAACCTATTTGTATTTGCCCCACGGGCTGTAATAGTTGCCTTGCAACATTTACAGAGATGGGCTGAGCCAGTCGTGGTTGTGCCGGGGTGAAGCCCCACTGGCAGTGCTTTCTGGAATTCCCAAGGAATGGGGTGCGGCTGAGCGCTTGCTTATAGCCTCGGGCCAGCTCCCCATTGTGTCTTCCTTCTGCAAGGCTCTGGCGTTCTTCCCTAGACTTCCTAGCACGAGGCAGTGACAAGGACAAAGCAGTGGAAGCCGGGATGGATGACACGTCTGGGGTGAGCTTGTGGAAGGAGCCAGGCGAGTCGTCCCTGCCTCCTCTCACTGTCAGCTGATGTGCAGCAGCAGGAGGGAATGACGGGGCTCCTGCGCTGTTTCCAGTGCTGCTGGTACACAGCCAGCTCCGGGTGTGGAAATGCCTCCAGCCCTCGAAGGGGAGATGTGGGGAGCAGTGTGGAGGAGCATGGGAGTCCCCCTTGAAATGCAAAAGGGGTGGGTAGGTCTAGCTGTATTTTAGGAACACGGAATAGATGAAACGTTGTTTGATTATTTTAAGGGGGGAAAACATAAGCCCAAGTGAAAGTGGCTCATGTGAAGAGGGCTGTGCCTGCTGCAGATACTCTGGCAGGCGTCTGTCAGCAACCCCCTGTAGCCAGGAGTGTGCTGGCACGGTGGAAGCCCTGTGCAGGGGGAGTACTGGTGGCAGGTGCTGCCGGTGTTGCCCTCTGCCAGGGAATGTGGTGGAGTCTCCCCTCTGGGTCCACACATCAGCTTCAGAGGGAATTTAAAAATGCTGTTTGTTTGGGGTTTTTTTTGCCTGCAGAGGAGTGAATAGGCAGAGGAGTGAATAGGTGCTTCCCTGCCCTTCACAAACTGGTGCTGCTGATACCATTCTGTCCTACCTGCAGTCACACCAGCTTAGAAAAAGGAACTGGAGGAGTCCTCACCTCGGGAGAATCTTTGTCTGATTTCTTTGAGCCTTGAGGGTCTTCTGCCTTCCCTGCTGGTTGCACAGTCTTTCCTCCCTCCTCCTCCTCTGTACCTACCAAGAGACACACCTTCAGGCAAGACTTAAAGGTGTAGACCACAACACCAAACCAGCTTGGCAGCTGCTGAAGGCAAGGGGACATTTCAGCATCCCCGGTGCTCAAAAGTGTAAATTGGGAAAAAACTCCAGAGCAAGAGGTGGTGGGGCTAGGGAGGAGGCAGATTTTGAGAGAGTGCATGTGTGGGGAGCAGGAACAGGGGAATTGCTGCACCTGCGTTTATTTGCAGTGGCCAAACAATGCTGCTGGACATCTGGGAGGAGGGGAGCAAAGCTGATGTGCTGAGGAGGCCCCAGTGTCACAGCCACAGTGCAGGCAGCAACAGCTCTGCTGCCTTCTCTCAGATGAGCCATGGTTCCTTCAGCACCAGCAACCAGCACGAGAAAGGGAAGTGAACATCCCTGCCAAGGGATTGGCAGATTGGGGGGGGTGCCCTTGCGACTCAGGGGAGAGTCAGAGTCAGGAACTGGGGAGCAGGGGGAGGGAGGGAAGAACAAACTTTCTTCTAAGAATTCAGGGCCTCGCAGGAATACAAGGCCAGGCCTTGGGGCACTTGACAGCCAGCCAAGAGTCCATTGAGACAAAAATCTTCTTTGATCTGCCGCACAGTTAAAAAAGGAGATTGTTAACCTGTGTTAGACAAATAACTCCAGAGGAGCTGCTAAGCAGGAAAAGCACCAGCTGCTTGGGCTGTTCTCTTGGGGATCCCACCTCTCTTGCAATGCTCCTCTACCTTCTGACCCCATGGGATTAGGTGGAGGTGATTGATGGACCTCTGCTTCCCTGGGTCTCATCCCACAAGTGCCCTGAGGCTGGCTGTGTGCAGTGCCCAATCTCGGAGCCTCCCAGCCACAGGGCTGGGGTGGGGGCCAAAGGCATGGCTGTTCCCAGTGACAGACTCCAGAGGGAGCAAGGACAAGGCAGGCAGCTCAGGTTTGTTGCTGCTCTTAGACCAACCTTGGCCTTGGTTTACAAGGGTAAAATAAGGAGCTTCACAGTCTTGCAGTTGTCACTGTCAGAGTTGCCTTAAAAAATGGGGGAGGAGGACAGGATTATCAGCCATGTGGGCTGGTGTTACACCATAGCCATGCTGGTAGTATCCGCAACAAGAAAAAATTGGCATCTAAAACTGCTGCGGTGAGCAGGGAGTGGAGCTTATTGCTACAGGCAGTCACCAGAAATACAGCTCCTGGGGGCCTGCATTTTCAATCTCTGATTCATATCTGCTCCCCCTGCTCACTTAGCAAGGTGACACCTCCCAGCTTGCTTCCAAAGTCACCGAGTCTCGTAACACCTGCCCACGCTCTCCCCCCATCAAGTGCCAGAGTTTAAAATAAAGTTCCATTTCCTTCATGTATTAAGTGTCAGGAAGGTCCAGGGGCATCCGTGCAGAGCAGCATTTGTACACAAATGCGTTTGGCTGACAGGTGCAAACATTGAAAGCCTGCAATTTCACCACCCAGCACTGAGCTCTGACTGCAAGTACTGGGAATTGCAAATGATCCCTCTTCCAGTAAATGTGTGTGGCACAAGGCAGGGAAGTGCTGCAGAGCCTCTTCGGCACTGGGCTCTTGGTCCCTCTCTTCCTCACGCAGCAGGAGATGTCAGAAGGCATCTTCATTTCGCAGCTATTCAGTGATCCCTGAATTATACAAGTCTCTCTCTCACTGTGCATTCATTACTGATGCTGCTTCCCTCTCCCTCGGAGACTGAGGAAGTAATGCCTGGGGATGTAAAATCTGCTTTTCGCTGCAGGCAGACAGCCAGATCTGTGGTGGGATGTGAAAGTGACAGGGATGGAGCAGGGCAGGAAAGCTCGGTCTGACTGAAGCTGTCTGGTGGATCTGGCTGTGGAGGTTTAGGACACTGGTGTTGTCTGCTCCTAAGCTCTCTTCAGGAGGTTCATGAACCTCCTTGGTTTGCAGCAACCTTCCCATCACTGCATCCCAGTTTAAGTTACAGTATTAGAGGGTGGTCTGGCAGGGCTGAGGAGGGAGCACTCCTGTTGTCCTACTATGGAAGCAAATGGTGGGTGGCCAAGGCACGTGTGAGAGAGTGCCAGGTTCAAGCAGCCATCCAAAAGTAGCTGCAGGTCTGGGCCAAAGTCCTCAAGGTTTAAAGCCAACATTTAGCCACCTGCCTGGTGGCTTTTCTCAGCTGCAAGCAGAAGGAAAATGTTCTGCACTGAACACAGGCAGGGAGGGAATAGTTGTACAGTGGGAGGACCACACACATGCCACCAACTGTCCAAAAAAACCCACATGAAAATCCCTGCATTTCACAGGCACACAAGCCAAGCTCTCCTCTCAGTTACAGGGACATGCGTAGGGCTGTGCCTCAGATGCCATCCAGCATCCGGCTGAAAGAGCAGCTTTTCTGCTTGAGTAGCCCTGAATGAAGAGAGCTGGGAGCTAAGCAAACACTTTGGCCAGAACTTTCCTCTGTCTCTTTTTCTAGTCTTTCGGAAGTATGTTTTAATCAGCATTTGCTTTCCCACACCGGTCCTTTGTACTCTTATTAAGTGCTGTCACTGGGGCCCGCTCCAGCCTAGTGCCAGAGCAAAATTCCCAAGAGACTGATGGCATTGCACCTGCCCACACAAACTCTGCATTTGGCCCATTGTCTGATGCTGCTAAACCTGCTTATTTAAGGTTTTTTCATGCTGGTGTGCAACGACATCCAAACTCCCATATGTTCCTTCCTCCAAATCAGCTCTCAGCCCGTTGCCTCCCTGCAGCTTTTGTGGTTTCACCGTGGGCTCACGCTGGGGCAGCCTCAGCCACAAAGGTCAATCTTCATCTCCACCCCTTGCCTTTTTTTTTCTTTAAAAAAGAGTATGCAAATGATGTATATTATTGGGCCTCTGTGGTTTGAAAACACACGCGCTCGCACACGCACATACACACGATAACTGACAAAGCCCGTGAAGGAGTTTCATAACGGAGGGAAATATTGGGAAGGTTTTATCTGATAGTGTAAGGGAAGTCTGTTAAAACGCCTTTACTGCAGGCAGCAGGAATGAGGAGCCACCTGGAGAAGTCATACACCACCGGAGAAGGAAGCCTTGCTGGCTGCTTGCATAGTGTCCAGGGATCTGCTGCACAGCCCGGGTGTTTTTTGGCTTTTTTAGTCTCCTGACAGCTTTGTGAGAGGCAGCAAGAGGGGCTCACTTGCTTTTGCTTGGGTTTCAGGTTCATGCCTTCATGAGGAATAAAGCCCTCGAGGTTTGAAAGCCAATGCGAGGCAACACACATCTTTGCATTTCACTGGTCCTGTCACATCTCCCCCCCGTTTGATTCCCTGCTCCTGCTCCATGACACAGTTGGGATTTGCAGATCATCTCTTTAATGCTTGTTTCTCCTTTTTTTCCTTTTTGTCATCTGGCAGGGGGACCCCATACCCGAAGACATTTATGAGATTTTGGGTGGCAGCTCAGTGCGCTCCATCAGTGACCTCCAGCGTGCCTTGCGGATAGACTCCGTAGGTAAATCTCCTCTTCATCAAACACTCCTCTATTTTAATTTAAATCTTAGGGGGGCCTGGGAGGGGATATTCTGCTTTTCATGAGGCACGCTATCAACAGACTTCATTATAAATATAGGAACCATTCAGGAGCCACAACCTGGCTGTGTACAGACTTTGTCCCCCTGAAACTTGTGTGAATTAGAGGCAACTAGATGCCTTTTTAGATCTTCTAACTGTCTGGACACTGGCTTCCAGAAAAGGTAGATGGACTTCCAAAAAGGAGATGGGCAAGGTGAGTGCAAGGAACTGAGATCACCATTCTTCACCCTGGGAGATGCTCAGTCAGCAGGGCTTGAATTAGACAAGGATCTGTTCAGGAGGCAGCAAAATGGGAGGTGGAAATAGGGTGACAGAAGAACAAAGGGCTGAGCGGGCTTCCAGGTTTATCATCCACAAAAGGCTGTGGGCTCCCAGAAGCTCTTGGGATGAGAGCAGCAGAGCACGTGTCCAAGGGTGAGCTGGGGGACAGGGGTAAGTCAGGGTAGCGCTGCTTCACCTCCTGCCCGTAGGATAAGAGCTCCGGGGGCTGCAGGGCCTTGGGGTCACTTGGCCGGGGCAGAGTGCAGGAGCAGCAGGAGCGGCGAAGCCCCGAGGGGTCGGCACGTGTGGGAACTGGAGCACGCGCCACGGCGGCTGGACTGGCCCAGGAATTTATTTATAAACGGTCTCTTCAGAGAAAATTCCTTTCTATTCTAACCCTGCTCCCACCCGTCATCCCCCAGCCCCCCCAGCTCGACTTCTCTCTCGTGTTTTGTCTGTTTTGAGCTTTGTAATCCTTGCCGAGACACTATCTACGGGGGAACAGAATTTCCTGCTTTTGTTTCCTATGCCAGTCCAACCACTGGCGCAGTCTCAAAAGCATTCCCGCTGCCTTTCAAAACGGCCCTGGAGGGGCAGGGGGGGAAAGCGAGGGGGAGGGCACCAGCTGCGTTCAGCTATTGTTTGTCTTAGATAGAGGCGACGAGGCTCCCCACCAGTGCCAGGGCCGCTCCCTGCCCTTACCAGTTCCCTCCTCCTTGTCCACAAGTCACACAATGGGGCAACTTCCAAAATTAGCTCTGCTGGATTGTCCCAGGCTGGCCCCCCCCACCCCAAATGTCTTCAGTACTGATCCAGGGTGTAGAAGGACAACCTAGAGGAGGGAGGGACATGGCTCTCAACAGATTTGTTTTGGATCAACAGTTGTTGCTAGTTTTTTGCCCCCATTTCTCTCCTCTCATCAACTCAACTTGTGCACCAAAGGCATCCCACACCATTTGATGAAATGCCACAGGATGGAGGGGTGTGCAAGGAGCAGCTGAGAGGCTGCATCCAGTCTGTCATGGCCCAGTATCTAAGGAACAGATACATCTCTATCATGGCTATTAACCGGCCTCACGATTAAGAAATAAAACAGGCTTATCTGGTTGGCTCCAGAAGCCCAGGGGTAGGAGAGAAGGCTGCATAGCTTTGAATCACTGGTTTCACTTCAGGTCCCAGATAGGAAAGGCTGGCCGGGGAAACAAAAAGTGGTTCTGGGAAGGTGTTTCTTTGTTTCACCCTGTGGCTGTCATTTGTTCCCAGGTACTGACTGAGGGGCATTGACATTATTAGCAAACTAGTGTGTTAGCAAAATAATCCCAAAGTGGCTGGAGCAATTCCCTGTGCTGTCTGTGTACCCTGTGTGTGTCACAGCTGCTTTCCTCCACTGACTGCACAAGGAGCTAGAATGTGGCAGCTCCAGAAGGCAGATGGGCTGAGATAGTGTTCTCCTGACCATGGGCACTACTGCAGACCCAGCAACAGAAGTGTAGAGTGGGAGTCAACTCCTTTACCATGGCTGCCCACAAAGCAGTTGCTGCCCATGTAAACCTGTCATCCAGACACCTTCTCTAGCCCAAGGAGAACTACAGGCCCTTCTAAAGTGTGATCTACCAGTTCTCATTTTGGGAGTTTGCCTGAGGGTGAGATGAATGGTGCCTGGAATTTATCAGACCTTTCCAACCACTTTAAAGGGTGTCCGTCTGTCCACCTCATTCACAGATGCTGACTGCTCATTGACAGGCACATGATTCCTGCCTTCTGAATGCAGCCTCTGTGCATCCATCCCAAATCCGTCAGCAACTGCTTGAGACCTGAACAGGGAGCAAAGTCACTGATCCCCTTTATGGGAAGGCTGCACTAAGGCAGGGCTGAGGAAGAGGAATGGGACATGATAGGTAAGGGAAATCTGCTCCACCACACATCTGATAAACAGAGATCTTCCACTGGCCCCTAATACCCTTTAAGAAAATTGCTCCCTTGATGCTGACGTCCATTCAGTTTCCTTCAGCTGCTAAAGCAGGTCAGAGAAGGAAAGAGCTGTGGCTGGGTGGGAGCTATCTTCGAGCGCAGCCATTGTCCCAAGCTCAGGAGGGGCTGCGTGTTGGAGTGCTCCATGGGGATTATGGGCATTTCTCTATTCAGCACTTCCTATGGGAAAAAGCAGTGGGGTGGGAGGGAACCGCTCAGGGCTGGCCTGAATGCTATCGGTCTTCCCCTCCCATCGCCGACTGAACCACCTCCAGATCCGGCCTCTTACCTTAGAGCAGTCCAGAGGAAAAGTAATTTTAACTTTATTTTTCTGTTCTTCTGTCATAAAACTGCTCCAACCTAGAGCAGCTGAGGTGAGTAGGGAGAGAGGAAGCAAGTGCCCCACCTGCCACCCATCTCCCCCTTCACCTGCCCTCTCACCTCCCAACTCTCCCACTCCCAAGGCACCTCAGTGTTAAATACCAACTATTCTGCTTGTCCCATCTGGTCTTTGATCCTCCTTGGTGTTATCCTGGTCTCAGATGGCCAATCTGAATCCCTCTGCAGCTCCTCTCTGACACCAGAAAGTCCTGACACAGGCCTTACCTTTCTTGAGCTGGAGTTTTCCTCTCCAAGACCTGACATGGTGCCCTCTTTCATGATAGGCTTGTTGCTCTGAGCTGCTTAGTCTGAGTGAAGAGTGTCTGTGCCCCAGCACAGCTGTGACCTTGCTTGTGGATTTACACCTAGCATGACGTCCTGGGTCTGTGGCTCATCCCAAGTCCCTGCACTTTGCCTGGTGATCTGAGCACAAGTGCCTGCTGTCTTCTCCTGCCTCTACCTGGTGCTATTAGGTCATGTTTTCCCCTTTGCAGAGCAGGATAGCTCGAGCCTGAACCTGAATGCAACTCAGCTTGATCAAAATCCTGTGACCCTGTCTCGAGAGCGACGAAGCCTAGGTGAGCTGGGGATCTTGCACCTTGTGATTGTTGGGGCTCTCAGCTGAGCAGCCATGGCTGGTCCAGATACATGTCTGGGATACAGATGTAGGGGTAGAGGTTATAGTGCACCTGTATGTGTGGAGGCATGAGAATGAGGGTTTGGGCCTGGAGTGGGAGCTGGGTGTTTCACCCTGGGAGGGCAGGAGAGGGAATCTGGACTTCTGTGCACTGCTCTGCCTTAAATCCTGACGGTGCTAAAGTGTCATCTCCTACCTGGGCTGCAGTGAGAAGCATCACTGTACTGGGGCTTCCTCCAGACGACATGGCTCTGTATAGGGACAGAGCTGGAGGGGTAGGAGAAAGAGAAAGGACATATGCGCGTGTGCTTGTGCATGTGAGAGCCATGCAGGGTCCTTCACCTTCAGCAGAGGTGGCTGCAGTGGGTTGGTGACAGCCGCAAACCCATTTCATCCCCCGTTTCTCTCTTGGACCTCCCTAGATGCTCTGGCAGCAGCAGAGACAGCTGTCCTTGCTGAGTGCAAGACGAGGGAGGTGGTCTTCGAAATCTCCCGCAGCATGGTGGACAGCACCAATGCCAACTTCGTGGTGTGGCCGCCCTGCGTGGAGGTGCAGCGCTGCTCCGGGTGTTGCAACAACCGCAACGTGCAGTGCCGCCCCACGCAGATCCGCGTCCGGCACGTCCAGGTAGGGGACACACACACTGCCACCGCCCCCTCCTCCTGCCGCCCACCGCCACCCCTGTGCCCCGGGGCCAAATGCGGGCGGGTCTGCGCTGGGCTCCCGTAGCCCTCTGTCCCCTCTGCACCAGCCATGCAGCGCTGCAGTCGCTGGTGTGGGTGACTGTGCCAGCTGCTGGAAGGGCTGGTGCTGTCCAGCAGCTGGGGACTGTCACCAAGTAGAGCTACAGGGCACCGTCCCCAGCTGCAGCTCCACGCCATGGCCCTTCCTGTAGCTCGAGGTGGCCTTGTCTGCTGTATTAGAGCAGAAGAAACAGGGTGCTTCCATCGCGGGAGCTGGTTTTGATGCAAAAAGAGGAGGGTTTGCCGTGTCAGTCTCCATCCCCTCACTGCTACTGCAGCTTCTTTCCAAGACGTGCAGTGGAACAGCTTCTCTTTCTCAGCCCACAGTTACCTCCTGACCTGCTCCATCAGCCAGCAGACACCTGACAGCTAACCTCTTGCTCTGATCCTCCCCTCACAGCTACCAGTGATCTCCTCACAGCTTCCTCCCAGACAGCTTGTTTAAAAATAATATTCATCCCGTACTAATCCTCTGCCTGAGCCATAAGAGACTCTCCCAGGCAGGCAGCAGAGTTTGGCTGAGAGAGATTGTATTCACACACAGCCCTTTTCATCAGGAAATTCCTTTCTCAGAAAAGTCAGGCTGAATGAGGAAAAAATGGGGGGGGAACAAGAGTTGTTTTTCTGGAAAAAAACAAGTGAGAGGTCAAAAGCCAGCCTGAAAAAGTGACCTGGAAATGGTTTCTTTGAGGACAGAGGTCTCTCTATTGTTTGGTTGGAAGTGTTTGTCTAGTGAGCAGCGTGTGGTCTGAAGTGTGTGGAGTGGGCTTTCAAGGAAAGATAAACAGCCTGGCTGCTTTGGCACTGGCTGAGGGATGCTGCTGGGGGCAGTGGGTTTAGAGGAATTCCATCCCAGATGCACAGCAGAGTGAGTATTTATAGCTTGTGGAGCACTTCAGGGACCGCAGAGTTGTTAGATAAGCTGAGTGGGGTCAGGCCTGGCTGCTGCTGGAGTGGGAGGACCCCCCTAGAAAGCTCGTGCCCTGTGGTGGGATGTGGAGCAATGAGTCTTCCCTCTGAGTCAGCACTGGTGGAGAGGCCGGGGGAATTTCCAGAGCACTGCCTTTCCAATGAGGAGCCAAGGGCTTCAGCCCTGCGAGTTATTAAAGAGCTTGAGACAAATTCAGACAGGCCTCAGCAGAGCTGGTGAGGCTGTGTTAGCTTGCTTCGCACCTGAGTTCTTCTCCTTTTGCCCTTCCTGTAGGTTCCTGTGGGAACTATTCTGATTGCCCCAGGTCTCTGCTGTCGCATCTGTCTGAAACAGGCTAGCTGTGTCCTGCATGTTCCATGTTTCTGTCTCGGATCAACCAGTCATCCTGCTTAAGCTCTGGCAATAGTTAGGATCGGGGAAACCAACCAGAGACATCCCAGCATGCCTGGTCTGGGTCTGCTCTGCTGCCATGTTCAGAGTTATCTCCCATACACACCACCCCTGAGTTTGAGTTTTGAGTTTGAACAGGGCTCTGTAAGCTGCTTTCTGACCTTTTAGGAAGAAAGCCAGGACTAAAGTGCACTGACACTGACTAATTTTACAGAGTGGGAGCCGTGGCTGTATTAATCTTTTGCTTGCCTTCCTCTTGCAAATAGGTGAACAAGATTGAATTTGTCCAGAGGAAGCCAAAATTCACAAAAGTTGTTGTGCCTTTGGAGGACCATGTGCAGTGTCGGTGTGAAGCCGTGTTCCGACCACCCCCCAGGAACATCCGTCCAGGGACACGTGAACAGAGACGTAAGGATCTTGGCATTAGTGGGATGAAGGGAGGTGTGAGAAGAGGGACTGGGGAGAGAGGGAAGAGACCTCCACTGCCTTCAATCTGCTTAGCTCCATTCAATCCCAAGGGCCTTTGCTGGTTTATACCAGCTGAGGGACCTTTCCCAGGACATCTGTCTGCCAGGAAGGAGCTGAAACTGAGGGAAAAGAAGGAGGGGAAGGTGAGAGGTGAGGGGAAGGACATGGTGGGAAAAGGGAGAGGGAAGAGATTGTGGAGAACAGAGGATAAGGAACAGAAGAACAGAAAGAGTCCTTGTGGCCCTGCTGTTGCAGAGCTCTTTGTTGACAGTGTGTGGGGAAGGATATTTCAACAGGAGCCGTCTGCCCCTGGCTGTTCAGACACTCTCCCCTCTGTTTTGGCAGGCTTGTCACCGGCGTTCACCACAGCCGCTGTCTCACAGAGGCAGCGAGTACGCCGGCCACCGGCACGGAAGAGGAAACATAAGAAGTACAAGCATGTCAACGACAAGAAAGTGCTGAAAGAAATCCTCATAGCATAGAAGTGCTGGCAGGGGAGAGAGAGTACAAGGCAGGTAACAGCAAACTGCTTTTATAGTCAGGAGATACATCCTCCTGGGACATGGCATCTTAGACCCTTCCCACACCACTGGGCACTCGTTCAGTGTGGGGCTGCTGCAGGACAAAACATGGGTTGAAGGAGGAGGAAGAGCTAGGTTGGGTGCCAACGTGTGCATTCTATTTATGGAATTAAGGCTCTTTGCAAAGTTGGAATGATCATGCAGCAGCCATCCTTGCTCTCAGGCCCCGCCCTCTCCTTTTTCTGCCTCCCTTTCCAGGCGGAGAACAAGCCTGACTTCTCCCTACACCTAAATCCCCTCAGGGTCCGTGTAATTCATCTATTCTGTGGAGCAACTCTTGTTCTAGTTTCTCTATTGGTTCGCCATTGAAAACAGAGAAGTAATGTTGCTCTAGGGATCCTTTTTCCTTTTATTTCATTAGTTGAGTTGGCAGAAGGACTGAAAAGCAGCAACACTTTTGGTTCATCACTCTCCTAGAGGGAAACCTATGTGCATGAGAAAGGTCATACCAGGGGGAAGGAGAACTGGAATCTCTGGCAAGAGATCTGGACTTTGTCAGGCCAAGGTCTGATTCTTCTCTGCATGACTTGTGTAAACAGGAGTAATTCCTTCACCATCAGAAGAATTTCACTGGTATGAGGGAAAGGAGGTTAAGCCCTGTTTCCCCATGAGAGGAAAAGGTGCAGAAAAGAGGGAAAGAGTAGTCAGGGTGCAGATTGGTGGGAGCTGAATTGAGAAAGAGGTGACACAGCTTAATAGGGAGAGCCCTGGCCCACAGCTCAACAGCTCAAGCTCTGCTGCAGCCACTTGAATAGCCTGGGCCCCCACTTCACATTCACTTCCCCTCACCCCGGGAGAGGGGACAGCAGGCTTCCCTTTGTGGCATTTCAGGAGCTGGGGACAAGGGGCACTGGGCAGTGTCATGAGACTGGGATTCCCACGCTTAGCACTACGAGGGCTCTGATTACCCCAGGATTCTCCTGGCCAGCCAAAAGTTCCCAGGGTAGAAATGATGCAAACCCATGCAAATCTCAGCTCTGCCTCAAGCTGTTCAGGGGAAAAAAAATAGAAGAGGTCAAAAGTCCTCCCAGGCTTCTACTTGGGTTCTTTGGCACAAATATTTCCAGAGGAGAAAGGGGGATAGGAGGGGAGTTGCAGGGGCAAAGGGTTACATATTCTAATGCTGTGTCTGGTTTTGTTTCACTTCCAGGTTTATTTAATATATTTGCTGTATTGCCCCCATGGGGTCCTCGGAATGATAACTTTTCCTCTTTGTCCATCTGCCTCGATGTCTGATTCAGACGGCAATTGGTGCTTCCCTTTCCATCAGTGGACCTTCTCCCACCAAAGCCTCCCTTTCAGTTACTAGCATAATTTTAAAGTTTTACACACACACACACACACACACAAAAGGACAAGGATGACCTACATATATATATATATATGACCTAGATATATATATATGAGAAAAGAACAAAGTACAAATAAAACCGTGAATGCCAACAGCCAGAACTTGTGATGAAAACAGGACAATTCCTTCCCTGCTATGGAGGACAGGATGGAAAATATGAAAAGGAAAGCAGGTCCAATTTCTTCCAAGAGAAGGAGAAAAACAGATGGACAGAGGCCAGAAGGGGAATATTCTCCCTTTCCCTCATGCTTCTGGTAAGACTGGGGGAGCCCAGCTGAGATCTACTCTTGCATCGGACCTACCTTTTGGAAGCAGGCAAATCTCAGATTGTGAGCAGCGACCAATGATGGAAAATGCACTAAGGACTTTGATCGCCCTACCTGGACCGATATATATTTTTAACGTGCGTGTGTATATTTTATTTTTAAAAAGAAAAAGCAAAACCACTAAGGTATACAACATCTCGGGAAACAGAACAAACAAGCAAAGAAACAAAGAATCCAAATGCATTCCCCCACTCCCTCTTTCCCCTGCTCCTGGTGCTGACTGGAAGGTGTTTGGATCGTGGGGAAGGAGTACACAGTGGCAGAATTGTCTCCACACCCCCGGCCCCTGCCAAGAGGAGCCATCTTTGCACATGCTGGTGGAGAATTCAACTTTCCAGGCTCGGACTCAAATTATTTTTAAATTCACTCTGGATGTGTGCATGTGTATATGTGTGTGTGTGTGTGTGTTATATATATATATATATATATATATATAACTGTGATTGTATTTGTGTATGTGTATTTATATACAATATGCAGTTTTGATTGTATATGATTATATATAATATATATATATATATATATATATATATATATATATGTATATATGTTCTTAAATGGATTTCATTCCCCAGTGGCAGGAAGCTCAGAGGCACGTGCATGCGTCCGCTTCACTGGGCTGGCAGAAAAGCACGCTGTTACTGCAATGTGCCTGCGATGCCATGGGAAGGGGCAGGCAGAGGCATCATCTGATCTCTCTCTTTATAGTTACCCTTTTCTCTCACTCTGCACCAACACCTCCCCCCTCCAGCTTGACTTCCTTGCAGGAGGTGAAGAGGCACCAGATCAAGACCAAGGACAGCCAAACTTAGAAGCATGACTTAATCTCAGTGAGCTGTCCTTGCCTGCTCTGTGGTCTTGAAAGCAGAATCATGTCATTCCCACGAGGTTTTTAACCCCTTCCTGGATGTTCTGCATACTATGCCTCCACTAATCCTTCCCTACCAATGTTTCCACATCTCCCATAATTTTCCTCACATTTTCCCTCTCAAATTCTTTTTTGATCTCTACCTATTAAATATTCCCAAGCCATTTAGCTTGGAGGTTGATCCATGATGTGAACAGCTCTTTGTAGGTGTAGAGAAAGAAATGAGGATGGTCTTCACAGCTGGCAGCAGCCATCTGAGACAGAAATTAGCTCTTCTAAGTGAGGAAGACTCAGAGAACTGGAGGGTCAGTTATAGAGTCCCTCCTGGGCCTCTGCCTGTCTTTGAGGAGGGAGGAGGACTGTGTGTGCAAGGGCTGGTTTTGCACGGGTAATGGTCAGTAACTATTAGCAGAATTACATAGGATGGGGATTCCCAGCATCACCTTGGAGTCCGGGTCTTGGGTTGTGCTGTGCTGGGTGCTGCGTACATGAAGAAAATGCCTGCCCAGAGCAGTCATCTGACACTTCTCCCCTCACACACACCCCCTTGTTCTGAGGTAAAACTCTGGAGGGACATGGGGAAAGTAGCCAAAGCTACAGCCTGGGAGCTGTTACAAATTGTGGAGGAACTCAGTCTTCACCTCCTGCAAGCCCAGATCAGTTCTCTTACCACTGCCAAGGCAGCACGTTGCTCCCTCTCTCCCTCCAGCCCCAAGTCCTCAAGTCTTAAGACACTTTCTTATCCTGTTCCAAAGTCTGTTACTTTTGGTTTGTAAATATGGTGAGGTTTTGGGTTTTTTTTATTTTAATATTTTTTGCCTTTTTTTTTTTAATGTAAGATTAATTTATACTCAGTACTGTATTTAAAGTTAAAAAAAAAAAAAAAAGAAAGAAAAATAAAGAAAAAAGAAGGAAAAAGGAAATCACCTCTTGAACAGCATTTTCTCTTTTTTTTGTGAGCTGAATGAAAAGCAGAGGACAAACCAGCTCACTGCAGGGCACAGCAGGATTTCCAGGGCCTCCAGTTTCCTTTTCAGGACACTTGTTCTGGTATTGCAGAGAGAAACAACCAAAGCTGGGAAAGTCCTGAGAGCCCACGCCCAGCCCTGCCCAAGGTCAGCCATGCTGTGCTCCTCCTTCCTCACTTGGGCGGGTTTGAAATGACTCAGGTGCTGGGATTTTTGTTTTGAAGATGTCCCCTTCTTCTTAGGTGCTCTGCTAGGACACCCGGCCAGAATTTTCCTGTGCTTTCATCCCATCTCCGGATTCCTCTGCTTTGAAGGGCTTGGGACAGTCAGCACTGTTTACACTTCCCAAAGCTGTACAAACAGTTGGCCCCTTCCCTCCTAAGTCACATCGTCTAGACAACAGCAGTCCTTCCCTTGGTCAGAAAGAGCGTTGCATTTCCCTTTCCTCCCAGCAAGGAGGAAACACAGCTGGCATTTGAGTGCCGTGCTGTGGGGAGCAAAGGCAGGTCCTGCCCTGTGTCTCAATTTTGGCGTCCCCCTACACACATGCACAGCACCCTCAGTCCATGGCTCAGCTGTGAGGAACACAGACCCAAGAGGAGACTTGTGCTCCAGTGCTGAACCTGGGGACTTCAGTGTGTAGGAGTAATCCAGGATGTCCTCAAAGCACAAGCTTGAAGTCCATAGGTATGCATCTTGCTGGACATGGTTCATTTTGGGGTGATGATTTGTTTGCTCTGGTCCTCCAAAGGGGGGGAGTAAAGGTGAGCTCTATCTGCCCCCAAGAATGAAAACACAGGCAAAATCACAATTCTCACTTTGATTTACAGAGGATAATTCAGGAAAAAGAAAGATTTTTGGCATGAGACTTCTTTGGGCTTGAGGGCCTGTCAACAGGGGCTTTGAGAAGGAAAGGGTGCAAAGAGGGTACATGGCACAGGAAGCATGGGAGCATCATCCTGGCCTGGGGAGTGGGAGGAAGGGCTCAGTGTCCCAGGGTCCAGCACACTGCCTGTCCATGGAGGTCCTCAGGCAACCTCATTTGCAAGTGCAGTCTCTGCTTTTAACAGCTTGGAATAAACTGGTGCTGAAAGGCTATGAGCCCTGCCACTGGAGCCACCCCCTGCCCAGTGTCTGGCACCCACAGGCAGCAGCTGCTGGTCCAGGGGCTTGTCCAGGAGCTTGTCCAGGGGCTCATCCAGGGGCTTGTCCAGGGGCTTGCTCAGATGCTGCTGGTTCACCACAGCACCCTGGTGCATATTCAGCTCAGCATGGAGCACAGGAAGGAGAAACCTGTGCCACTTCTCAAGGCTGGTTTACACACGCCCCACAAAGCCAGGCTCAGGCAGTAAATCCTGGCAGCATACTGCTGGAAACTGTCTCTGGCAGCATAGTGAACCCACTGCTACAGGTGATCTCAGAGATGCCGGGGAGTTTTGGCAACTGTCCCTGGCTTAATTGCTCGACTGCTACTTTAGGTAAAGGCCCAGTCTCAGGATATGTCATTCAACAGGAGGTTCATCTTTTGGTGGAGGAAATGCATCCAGCCTTACAGGCAGTGGGGAGAGGCAGCAGCAATGGATCCTCCCATGATAGCATGGCTTCTGAAAGCAGCACACAGACGGGAGAGCAAGGCTGGGGGCTATTCAGGCACCAGGAGCAAACCCCTGTGTTCTAGAGCCAGAGCTCCTGGATTTTAGCATTGACAGTTTGCAACACTAAATCTGTTTCTTGGGTGAATGAAATGAAAAATCAGTTTGGGGGAACAGGCCCAGGTAAACACTTGCCTGCTTATTTTATTTGTACTCAGGAATACAAACAGGTTAATCTCTCCCCACACCTGGCTGTGGCTCAAAGGAAGAGCCTTCTCCAGCCCAGCCATGTGGCACAAAGCCCATACAGGTGTTCTCCTTCCTGTGCCTCCCTGGCATAAGCTATGCCCCACTATGATGGCCACCACATCCTGCTGCCTCACCTGCCCACAATCCAGACCTGGCTTAGTGGAAACCAGTGCTTTCCCTCTTTCTCCCAGGGTGGGATAGGGATGCGTTGGAGTGTGGGCCCATCTCACTGGCCATGCACCAGCATCTGGTGGGCCCCAGGGATGGAGAAGTCAGCTATGCCAAGGGAAGATCAGGGTACAAAGGAGGAGGAAAATATGAAGAATTGAAAACTATTTAGGAAAAAAAACGTCACAACAAAAACTCATTGCCTGAGCATGCAGCTGTTCCTCACTTGCCTTCGGACAGCCCGTGACCAAAGGGTGCTGCCCCTCCCTGATCCATGATCTGCCCGTGACCAAGTGAACTTGTTGCAGGCTTGGGAATTTCCCATCTTAAAAGACATTGCAAGGAAGCCAGGCAGCCTCAGCTGCTCGTGGATTTTGTCACAGGGCAGAGCCCTGCAAAAACTGAGTGCTAAGAGGAACAGGAGGTAACCCCAAATGCTGTGGCCTCCCTGCAGGGAGTGCAGGCATTGGGTTAACACAAGGAGTTAACAGGCACAGCAGTGGATCTGTGAAGCTCTTGGCAGAGGAGCCAGCAGATTAAAGATACTAAAATATAAAATTATGACAGGGCTCACCTACTATTTTTCCTCCCCTGCTCAGGCAGATTCCAGATAGGACTCTGGCATGATGGACTGCCTTGGATTCACAGCTAAGTTTGAAGTAAAGGCAGCCTCAAGAGAAATAACCCCTTTTTTATTACTTTTTTATTACTATCTCAATAAAGCTGTTTGCAAGGGATTAAGCAGCAACCCAAACATGGCAGGGACCCCAGGCAGCAGGGAGGTTTGTGGTTTGACAGTCAATGCACTTTTCAAAATGTTTGCTGTGAACTTTTTTTGCACATGCTGCAAAAATTCAATGGATGGTGCAGAAACACCAGGCAAGCAGCTTGGCCATAGGTCCTGCCCCAGCAGCTTTGGAAACTCCCAACTTCCCAAATGTCCCAACCTTTGGCCCTGGCCAAAGCTGGCCGATGCAGTCAGTGAAGGCAGGCTCTGATTCCCAAACCCAGGCCCTGCTTGGCTGTTTTCTGCATGAAAAGGAATTATATTTCAGCAGAAATCTTGACACAGACCCAGGGAAGAGCAGAGGAGATGGTGTCAGCTACTGTTGGTCTCTTCAACTGTGAGCAACAATATCAGAGACAAAAGTAAATGAGGTCAGCACAGGAAAAGTGCTGATGACTGAACCAAGGGGTGCTCCCAGAGAGAAGCCCTTCCTCAAACCTGCATCTTCCCCACTGAAGGGATTTCAGGACTCCCCAGGCCTTGGAGTGGGGATGTCAGCAAGCTTCATGGATATCAGCAGGCTGGGAGGGTGCTCAGGAGAGCTGACATTTGGGCATGCTGGGGTGTTAGAGTCTCCTAGAAAGGCGAGCAGGGGGCTTTGCCGTGATGCCGCACATACTGGCTTGATGTCTGTGAGGAAATGTTCTAGGAAGTGCCTACATTTCTGCAGGGAACCTGCAATGCCACCAGGGAATTTCTCATGCCAAGAGGCTGTGTGAAGTGGCCTGTGCCTTTAAAATCTGCAGGGGTGTTATTTAGGTGGAAAAAATGTTTCACCATGACCATGGATATTGTTTGTATTTCAGTAACTGACCGAGGAGAGACACATACATAGAGAGAGAGAGAGAGAGAGAGAGAGAGAGATAGAAAAGGCCTTCCTTCCCTCTGACAGGTTCAGGAATTTTTTCCACTAATTAAGAAGAAAAACAAAATGCTTGCACTGGGAGGGGGGTGGGAGGAAAAGGGGGTCTCCCTGGTGTCCCATAAACCTGGTAGCCATGGACAAAACACCACAATCACAGCATAGCCTTGCCCTGGAAAATTTGAGGCAGTTCTGGCCAGTGGAGCGAAGCAGAAGCACACCTCTCACTCACAGGGGACCTGATTTTCAGCATCCCAGGCTGGATGAGGAGCAGCTCCCTCCCAGATGGATGAACAAATCCAGATGAGGCTCTTGGTCCGTGAAGGGCACGACCAGTGCCTGCTGCAGCAAGGTGACAGCCAGTGGAGCAGGTTGCCCCCTGAGAGGGATGGGGAATGCTTTACACATCAGAGCATCTCTCCAGCTGCAGTGACATGCTGCCAGATGGCTGTAAAAGAACTGAAATGGGTGTTCCTTGCATTCAGGTTTGGCTGGGATGAGGCTCTCCTAGCTCCACTAAGGCAGGTGTGAACAGCCCAGTAATTGAATAAGCCATTTTCCCGGCATGGCCACCTTCAAGTGCGATAAATGAAACAGAAAGGAGTTTGTCATCTGTGTTCAAAGTGGGAAACAGGCCTGCAGTTTTTTCCCCATGATACGTATTTTCCCTTTTCCATGGTTAGTCCCACCGGGTATGCTGTGACCTATTGTTGTACTTATTTATTTACTCAGGTCTTGTAGATGATTTCAAAGCTCATGGCCAGGAAGGAGCAGCCAGATGCTGTTTCCATGTGGGACACAAAATCTGCTCCTGTTTCCCACTTTGAACACAGATGACAAGCCAAATGCAACCCCCAAACCTAAGACTGAACCCTGTTCCCTTCCATCCTTGCTCTAACCTAGAAAGTGGAATATTTCATTGCAAGTTCATCCTGTGTGTTTTCTCCCAAGCAAGAGATTAGCTGACTGGAGTGGTTTGGTTTAAGGAGCTGCTTCACTTTTTGGGGAAAGACCAGGGTTGGGTGGAAGGATGTAGGAGAAGCTTTGGGTGCTTGAAAATTTCCTGGTGCCAGCACCACTAATCCCTGAAGAAGAACAGCCAGCAACAGGGATTTTTTTTTTTTTCCCCTACCTGGAAATTGTGAATATTTATGAGCTTGGATTAAAAACCTCCCCAAGGAATCTGGGTACATGTGCACACCCGTCCTGGAAATGGAGGCCCTCGGGCAGCAATGCTGGGAGCTGGCACAGTGCAGCTGTGCCCACTGGCATGCACGTGCCACCGTGCAGGTGGGGAAGGATGTCACAGCTGCTGACAGTGTCTCTGGCATCTGGAACACTTGTGGCCACAAATCCAAAGTGTCACAAGTGTGAGCTTTGAGCAAGGCACGTGCGTCCTGAACTTCAGATGTGATCAGTCCCTAAGGAACAAGAGTGGAGGGAAACAAGGGCCTCGTGAGCCTGGATAGATGCCTGTGCTTGGCCAGAACAGGTTCTGGAACTTCTGCAGTGCTTGAACTGGGGAGAGTAACAAGGTCTGCTGCTCCCCAGCACTGGTAGGACCTGGCTCCCTTGGGTACGTGTCACTGCATTGGAGAGGTCACAGTGCCAGGTTGTGGCAGTTAGCAGAAGTCCTCGGATATGAGAATCTGCATCTCAGCTCTCCATTGCTGCTCTGGGATGCAAGAGTTCCCATTCACAGGTTTGGAAAGGACCTGAAAAGTTTGTGAGGAGCTGACAGAACCAGTTATGGAGAGACACAGTGGACTTGTAAAGGAGTGGGGGGATTAAGGTAAAGCCCAAAGGAAGGATTTGCTTTTTGGGAACTTTTTCTTTCACTCCTTTCCACCCCTCACTCAAAGACCCCTCCTGCTTGCCAGGAAATTTGGTCAGGGCAAGCATTTTGCCACCTGGTTTATGCACGCACCAGTCAAGGAAACAATTCTACAACTGAGAGAGGAAATCTCCGTCCTGGCTATTTCCAACCTCTATTGTTTGTTACCCAACTCATGCATTACACAGACCAGTAGGCAAGGCAGCAAGATTGCAACACTATGCATGTGCTTTCAGACACTTAATTTTAGCATTGCATCCTCTGATTTGTGGTATTGAGAAAAACCAGTTCTAAGGAAAGAGGAAATCTATGTTTCTGACACTTGATTTTGACCATAAAAGGAAGCAGACCATTCAAGTGACCAAACAGGTTTAGTCATTCAGACTGTAATCCTCTGAGAGTCCAGCGAATCCCTGCTGGGGTTTCCCCATTCCCAAGGAGCTGGATTGATTGGGAGCTCTAGGCTGGGCTGAAATCTCAGAATGACTGGAGCTTTTGTGCCTCTGATTAAGCTCCTGATCTTTGGACCTTTTCTCTGGGCAGTACAAGACATGTGCACGCCCCTTCCCAAGCAATCTTAGGATGGGACTGACTTAGCTAGCAAGTGTCAGACCTTGACACTGTTTCTCCTACAGACCCAAATATGTTTTTAAGGCACTTGTCAACATGTCCAAAATCTTCCTGCCTTTCCCAATAACGGGGCTCTCCTCAGCTGCAGGTGTGAAAGGCATTTTTCAAAGAAGTTGAATATAAAATGAATTTAGGAATAAACAGCTCTTGAAGAAGCTCTGTGCAGCACTGGAAGCTGAGTTCAAAGTGCAGAAGCCCCCTTTGCCTTGTCTTGCACTCAGCATTGTTCTGCAGCATGGCTTAGTCCCCTCCCAGGGAAGGGTAAAAAGGCCTTCCATGCTGGGAAGAAATTGGGATTGGTGCACAGCAGCTCTTCCCTACAGAAACAGGCCCTGAGGCAACAAGGATCTGCCTCCCTGATGAGCAAAGGCAGCTGGTGCTGACTGCAGTCCCACAGATACCCTGACCTGGTATTGCAGGGATTCCCCCACCAGCAATGCAGCAAAGAAACACGCAGACCTACCAAAACCACAGTGCTTGTGGCAAGTGTCCACCCCCCAACCAAGCAACAAGCAAACCCCAAATGTCACCAGCTCCCCACCCCACCAGTGCCAGGACAAAGGCACCAGGCACTGGGATGAGCCTGAGACCCCTGCTGCATGCCTGGCCATGGGGTGCAAACTGCAGAGGGCAGGTTTTTGTCCCGATGGCTGCAGGGAGGTCTGTCACCAGGACTCCCTCAAGAGCTTCCCAAAAGCCTGTCCAGGCCTAAGAATGGCTGTGCTGGCCACTTCCTAAAATGTAGAGGCATCCTTGGGTTTTTGGGGTTTTTTTTTTTGCAATCTTGCAGACAACATGCTTTCAATTCCTCAAAAACAGTGTTCTGCATGTGACCAAAGGCACTGTCCTCTGGCCTCCCTGGGGTCCCTTCCCCTTCTAACAACATGTGTGTACGGCTGGTAATGTGAGCCAGGGAGTCTTCTCCTTTTCAGTAGTCAGTGGGGCTATGACATGTGCCTGTTTCATTGAGAAAGGTACTGAAGCACAGAGGCTTGTGAAAAGGGAAAATGGGAAGCTGGAGTAGGTGGAACAGGGGTGTGCTTTAAAGGAAGAAAGAACTCTTTCTTTTTTCCAAGTACCTGGTTGTGCAAGACCCAAGGATTGTGATTTGACTGTGGGATAAAACCATCACGACATAGCTTTAGCCAAAGGTCAGCACTGGCCCTGTTTGGTTTGGCGTGTCAGTAAAAAAAAAGAAAAAAAACCCCCAACAATAAAAAAAAGAAAAGAAATCTAGAAATATCTGAATTGCTGATCCTGGCTCACCTCTGCAAGGGTGGAGGAGCTGGGAGCAGGTCAAGGCAGCCAATGAAGGGGCACTCTTGGGCTCTGTGCTTTCTTTGGTAATGAAGCAGAGATGTGGGGGGTTTTCTGCACCCCCAAGAGCTGAAGCAATGCTGAGAGAAAGAGAATGGTGTCCTCCATCACCATGATGGTTCCCAACAGCCACTTGGGAGTAGGGGAAATGCCAAGCATCCTTCACTTGTCTGGATACAGTGAGAAGTGCAGTCTGGCTGAGTTAGAGATTGTGGAAGAGGAAGCAGCAATAGAAACATGCTTATTGTGAGCTGAATCCAAGTGCTGGTAACTTCTGCTCCTGTGTATACCTGTCCTCCCCATGCACACACTCCAGTGGGAAAGAGAGCTGGGCTTTCTCATCCAGTGGGTGCCCTGTTCTTCCCACTGGGCTGTTTTGCAGTTGCAGGCCAAAGCAGGAATGCCAGGAATGCAAAGTCCAGGCACACTGCCCCGTGTCCCGTCCCAGTCTGTCCCCCCGGCTGCCCCCCGCTCCCCTGGCCGTCGCAAGAACAGGATATTCACCCGAGCGACGAGCGACATACACTCACACACGTCTTGTTATCAGGAAAAAACACTCAGTCAGCGTCTGGAATGGGCTCTAATTAACTGTGTGGCCACCGGGACTTCCCTGTGGGGCTGTGGGGAAAGCACTCGCTCATGATGGGACACGGGCAAGTGGGCAGAAGTGGCTCAGATCTTCCACGGCCACCAGCTCAGCATGGGCTGGAAGTAAACATTGAACTCCAGCACAGCCCTGCCTTCACCCCCCAGTGGTCCCTCTCCTCCTGCTGTCCCCCCTGGCAGAGCCACAGGGTGGCAGGGAGAGCCTCTACAGAGCAGAGCATCCACCCCAGTGCAAGGTTTCGCACCCGCCTTGCTGTGGTGAAAGCTGGGGTCAGGCTGAGAGCTGCCCCCAGCCCCATTTCCCTGCATGGCCACCCTTAGTCATGTCAACACGTCCCTGCTTCCAGCACAGGCTCTGCAAAGACGTCCTGTCTCAGGTAAACAGGATCTCGCTGCGCTGTGTGACCTTGTTTACCTCCCCGAAAGAATTTGGCTGGAATTTTTTTTTTTTTTTTTTTCTTCCTAAGGGCTGGTGAGTCACCCTGCAGAAATGTGTGCTGCCTTTCCACTCTGACTCACCTCCCTGCCCACACTTCTGCTTTCTCTCCTGCCCCCAGCTCTGGGGCAGTCGAGAAGCCCCTGTTTAACTGATGATGAAAGCCACGGACCGGTGCTGGTGCTGGTGCTGATGCCAGTGGATGTGGCAGTGGCGTCTCTGCCACGGGAAACACGGCCAAATATTTGGGCAGTCCCTGTGCCAAAACACAGGAAAAGCACCCAGAAATTACCCCATGCATTGTCAACTCCAAAAACACCAAAGAAAAAAAAACAAAGCAAAAAAAACAACAACAACAACAAAAAAAAATTGTCCTCACTAGAACAATTGCCCAGAAGAATAGAAAAGAGGAAAAAAAAAAAAAAAGAGGCCAATGGACCTGGCTCAGTGCCAGGACCCTTGTTTTCCTTTCCCAACACAATGCACATTAAATAATACTTCCTTCTCACAACAAGGCCCTCCTGGGTCGGTTTTTGTTTTTCTCCCCTGCTGTGTGGGGGTCGGTCAGCGCAAATGGCTCCCGGGAGCATCGGCACTTCAGGGTTGCTGCTCATCCCCACTGCCATGGATTACCCATTCCTAGCACCCCAGAGGAGTCAGGGCACTGCAGCTGGGCTGCTTGTCTCCCCTCAGCTTCCTCTTGGGGAGCAGCAGGCCCTTGAGCACTACTCCTGACCTCTCCCACCTCTTTGCAGGATGACATCTTTTCCAGGTAAGCTAGGTAATCATCCCAAACCACTGCTTTGTAACCATACTCAAGCTATGAAGGAATCCATACCGACTAATCACAGCAGCCACTTCACACATGCTGATTTATTGCCAGATTAAATATAACAGAATAAGAGAACAATATATATTGAATGGGGGATGAATGGCTTCATGACATTTCTGGCCAGGCTTCCAGACTGGGATGAGGGGAACCCCTGTTTCTTGCACCTTGGTTCTTCAGTTCCCACTTGGTTTGTGGTCAGTTTTCTGTCTTTCAGGATTTCTCTTCCTGATGACAGTGTCACTGACACCCAACTGACTGTATTTAAATGTCTGTGCTGTGGAGGAATCCAAGTAAAACTAGTTTTGTTTATTCTAACTTCTTTCCTGAAAAATTTAACATCTGAGATACCACACCTCTCGTTTGTTGGCAGTGTCAATCAACAGTCTCCAAGGGGTTGATCAGATCCATATCTCTTTTGTCTGAGGATTGCTGAGATTGCTGATTAAATAACAGGTGCAAAATACAAAGGAGTTGTCCTTGTTTAAACCAAACTGAGGCCTTCTTACACAAAATGACATCACTTCAGCTATATATGCATCTCCTCAGATTTCTACTTTCTTGCATGAGAACACAGACTGCTGGGCAAAATAGACCCAGTGGCTCAACACTCAGTCAACAGCTCGCTCAGCTGGCCAGCCTTGTCCTGGCACAAGGCAAGAGGGACAAGATGCAGCAGTGGAGCAGCAGGTGGCAGGTCTAGTAGGCATTTGGTGGACTTGCCCACTGATGCCCAAAGCTGAGCAAACTAATTTGTTTCAAGGATTGACTTTGCGCACTGACATTCCTGAGGCAATCCAGAAAAGCCAGATCCAAGATTCCATCTACCTGCATTGTCTGGGCTCAAATGTCAGTTCCTGCCTCTAAGTAAGGATTTGTGTTCTGGGTAAAAACAAATGCTTTATGAAGGTGAGATCTTCTTGGCACTGTTTTGATCTGTTCTTCTCCCATCAGAAGATGAGCTTGTCCCCTTGCTACAAGGGTGTGTGTGATCAGTCACGTCAGCAGTCAGAGTGATGTCACTGACCAACCTCTTGGCCAGTGAAAGATGGTTTCTGAACAAAGTTAATTGTGCCAAAGAGTTGCTAGAGACAGATTAGTGGGAGATAGGAAGGAAAGAGCTGGAACATAGCATGCAGCCCTGCAGAAGTCTGAGTCTTTGTACTGCCCCTGGGTTTGTTGTGCCCTCCATGCATTCCCAAATCTGTGTGGTGGATATCAGTGGGATGCACCCTACAACAGATGTCTAAACACTGGTTCTGAAGTCCCAGCCAGCTGTCCCATCTCCCTCAATAATCTACGGAGTGAGATGGGCATGTCCAGAAAAAGAACTTGATTCCCTGGCATAGATTTTTTAAGTTTGGGATGAATCATGCTGTGGCAGTGCTCAACACTCTCTTTTGTCTGGAGAAGACAAGGGCTTTTAGTGTTCAACTGCTTCATTTTCATTCAGCTCAATTTAAGGTGCTTAATTTTTAGCTGGCAAATGCCAACAACAGTGAATCCCACCTCAGGAAAAAAATGTACCAGTGTACGACAAGCAGCAGCAAGTCCAGGAACAGAGCTCCTCTCTTGATTTATTTAACAGCTACAGTTATTGCTTAAACTTGATCATGGGAACTACTGTCTCAGCAAAATCCATCTTGCTCAATATGCAGAGTATGCCTTGTCCTCCAATAGTGCTGTCAAAGAATATGTCCCTCGGAAACCTCAAAACACATAGGAAAGAGTTGCTGGGGCTAACAACTCACATCAGAGTGTGGGGTTTTCCCTTGGATCTGGCATGGCACTTGTTTTTATCAGCTGCCAAACCTTTGGCAATTCACCAACTCCTGATAACACAAGTAAAAACCTGGAAAAGACAAATCCAAACACTTAGGCCAAATTACTGTGTACATATAGGGGTCCTCATGCATGGTAGGAACAACCAGGTTATCCACACTTGCCCCTGTGTGCAGAGCAGCCCCTGGACACCAGGTCTCAGTGATGAAGAACAGCACTGCTGGCAGATCTCCTCCTGCCAGTGAGACCTTGGTGGAAACTTTTATCCAGCAAATGTTTATTGCTTGGCCTCTTCTGTTAAGAGACCAGATTTTGAAGGTTGTTTGGCTAGCTGCTTAAACAAATCCTAGTGTTTTCTGCCAGACCAGGTGAAATCAAGGTTTTTCAGCTCCCTGGTCCTTACAAGATCATCAAACAGTATTTAGCAGCTCAGTTACTGCTGAATATTCAGCTTTAAGAGCGTCATTCCATCCATAGCTCCGATAACAGCCATGAATCCACATTTCAAATGGCACTTGGAAGCATCAGACAACTACAATACAAAAGGAGTATATTCAGGTCAGGCTGTGTATGTGCTCTTTAAATCAGTTTTATTGTTCCTCAGGACTCAGATGTGGAGGCCTGTGTAGATAAGTGGTGGGCTTTGCTGGTCAAGGGCACCTCACATGTGAGCCTGTTCATGTCTGTGTCAGTGCCATGTCAGCTCAACAAACGGAGGTATTTTCAAGGTGACTATCAGAATGATCACTTCCCATAGCAACCTGTCACACGGAATATGTGCTATTTTGATTGAGAAAGTCCATCCCTAGCTCTATTTTGTCCCCCACTTGTACCAGGTACACATCTGAGATTCATGATGAAAACCTGCCAAGTTCATCTGTATCACAGGAAGCGGGAAGTAATGTTAGTGACATCAGCCATGGCTGAGTGCTGGGAACATTTACAAAAGGAGATGTAGGACACTACCTCATCTGTTTGGTATCTTCTTGCTCCCTTCACTCAGGTATAAACCTCCTGCAGATGATGCTAACCCCAGTAGTTCAATGATCCACCAGTGCATGACTCCTCTTTCCTTTGGTGATGCTACTGGAGATAAAATTATTACTCAATATTTTCATTACCATTTTTTTTGTACATCCCCACATAGCAAACTACCAACTCCCAGCACTAAAAGGGGATTTCTTTAGATTAGATAAAAGGCTTTATGAGGTGGTCAAACACTGATGAATGTTGCACAGGGAGGTGGTAGATTACCTTTCCTTAAAAACATTCACGGTCAGCTTGGACAGGTCTCTGAGCAGGTTCTGAGATTCAGCTGAGGATGTCCCTGCTCATTGCAAGGGGGCTGGACTAGACGATCTTTTAAGTTCCCTTCCAACTTAAACTATTCTAGGATTCTATTAAAACCACTGGCCATGGTCATGAGGAGCTGCAGCAGTCTGCTTTGGGATGAGGCACATGCATAGTGACAGCTTTACAGTGACATCTGTAACACTGATTGTCAATTTTTCCTCTGTTTTTTACATGTTATATAATTACAAAATAATTTTATTCATTGGCAACTTCCCCGACATGAACTTCCAGGGGTTAAAATGACTAGTAATCCTACAGAGTCCTTGATCTTTTAAGAGGGTTCAATCACCCATTTGGCTAAATTGTACCGAGTACCATTTTTCTATTGGGTTTTGCAAGTACAGGGTGCTGTACCTGTCAATCTTGCTGAAGCAACAGTTTTTCTCAGAAACAAATCTACCTACGCTGCAGTTTCAGGCTCTTCCTAAGAAAGGCTTTTCTGAAGTGCAGTGTAAGGCTGAATAATTTCAGATGGGAAGCGTAACTGTCTACTGAGAAAAATGGGAACGTACACTCCATTTTAAGCCCATTACAGAATGAATTAGAAAGTCACGTGGATGCAAAGCTAATATCATCCTCTAGATAGTAACTGCTGCATCTAGTACTGCTCAGCAATGTGCAAAAATAGAAGTAGACAGAAATCCACACAGACAAAAGCCAAGATTTTTTTCTGGTGTCAATCAGGTGCCCAGATGCAGTTCCTGAGCTGTGAACATCCCATTGGCCTGACTGCCCCAGCGACCCCTCCTCGCCCCCATTCTTCCAGACACCTTCAGTTTTCTTTGAAGCAGAGACATGTCAGGACGCAGAAGTAAAAGTAGAGATGGATTCTATCTGTCAACTCATGATGAAATACAGTGACAGCCCCCCAAGTCCCAAAAGAAAGCTCAATTTTTTCTAGTTAAAAAAGTGTTTGGCTCATTCCCTAGACCAGCTGCTTCCTACATAAGTAAGAGGCATGCATAGTGTACAAAAAAGAATATTTGACATTCCTAATCAATTAGATAAGGGAAAAAAAAGCAGTCCATTTTCCTGTTCAAAATAAAATTATCATGGTTACTTCAGATTTCAAGGGCATTTATCTTTCAGCTTCAGACAGAGGGGCACTGAGTAGACTGCAGGTTACTGACCCAGGGCTAGAGAATGACTAAGCTGCCAGCTGGAATGGAGGAGTCCAGGCTCAGCTCTAGTGGAGCACTGGGATGGGAACAGCTGTGTCAGTT
This sequence comes from Sitta carolinensis, assembly GCA_032173965.1. Classification (NCBI taxonomy): domain Eukaryota; kingdom Metazoa; phylum Chordata; class Aves; order Passeriformes; family Sittidae; genus Sitta; species Sitta carolinensis. Next base: position 56,450,037 of record JAVUNC010000005.1, on the reverse strand, counting down.
GTCAGCTAAGTCAGGTGTGCCTTAGCAGAGCCAGGATTGTGCCAGGCCAGGAAAAACTGGCAACATGGGAGGAGGGAGATAAAACACCTCAAACCAAACTGTTCAAGGGAAGCATTCCCAGATCTTGCCCGCACACTCCCTGGCTTTGAAAACTTGTGTAAACATTGAACCAGGGAAATGCCAAGGAAATCAAGGTGAAGAAGAAGGTGGTTGGAAGGGTTGTAAGAGAACATAGATGTTTTCCCAACCTGAGTTCATCTCAGGATGTTTCAGTAGAAAAGGCACAGCCTGAGATGTGTTGTGTATCTTTTACTCAAAAGCTCAGGAGGCTCCAGGCCCCAGGGCAGGTGCTGAGCACCACTGCCAGCCCTGCAACAGAGGCAAAAGGGGCAGGTACAGTGGCATGGTGCCCTCTCCTTGAAGATTACACATGAGCCCTCATTACAAGCCAATGGAGAATGGATGAGGTCTTTGAGAGGACTGACTGTGCCGTCTCCCAGTTCAGAAGAAAGCAGCATCCCCTTTGCATTGTCTTGGCACAGCCAAGGTGAGCAGGGTGGGCTGCACATCCTGGGTATGGGATTTACCTCAGGCAATTGCAGGCTCCCTCTGCACTTTTTGAAGACTTCAATGCTGGACACATATCAGAAGTCTCAATTGCTGCTGCTTTGCACTTGCAATACCAAGCCTGTGTTCTTCCCCTATCTGTCAGGACAGCATGTTTCCCGAGGAAAAATACATACCAATAGGGCAGCAAAGTGTCCAAGCCTACAAACCCCTGCCCAGACCCAGCAGAGCCCTCTGGAGACTGCGCTCACAAGTGGAATCTTGGGCTTGTAGTGCCACCTAATGAACAGGCGTATCTCAGAGCCCACATGGATGCTACTGTGTGCAGGGAAATCAGGCGAAGGCACTTGGTAGGGCACTTTGTTACTCTTTAATGCCTTTCATCCCCCTGTCAGGGCTTCGAAAATTGCTTATTTGATCCTTCCAACCCTGCTGTCAGTCAGCAGATAATAGTAACCCTGTTCCGTGAACATGTTGAGGAGCAGCTTTTTGCCGAGCCCAAATATGCAAAACAAGTCAACAGCAGCTGAGTAACAAAAGAAAGTTAACTCCTTTTTCCGTGTTGTTTTTGGAAACAGTGCTTCCTAAGGGACAGGGCAAAGCGGTGACATAATACAATTGAACCCTTCTCCGGGGACTCACTGGCTTGTTTGTTGTGCACCACCAGGACCCACCTGGGTGACAAGCCAGGAACTCCTGTCTTTCAGGAGGTAGAAGCTTGGTTCGGTTTGGTTCATGAGGACAGTGGTCAGGCATGAGGATCAGGAATGGCTCCCAAGGTACTAAAGGGCATTCCCTCAGGAAGAAACCAGCTGGTGGTTGGTTTTTACATAGGACACTGTCAAGGAGAACAAATATTCCACACAGAGTGTAAGTTTCATGCTGGTCACAGCAACTACCTTCTCAGAACTAGAGAACAAGACACTGAGGTGCCTCCCAGGACTGCATTCTGGTTTCTGGCTTCTGCTGATGTAAGGAGGCATCCCAAGGGACAAACCACCATCTGGAGCAGGGAGCTGCCTTGAGGCAGCAGGCAGACAGTGTGGGGAGTTCAGTCTCTCAGAGGATCTTGGGAGTTAGGGCTCTGCATTCTTCCTTCTCCCTTATCTTTTGTGTTGTGATGTCAGGCCAGGCACCCACCAGAGCACAGGCCTCTTTAGAGGTGCAGTCACAGAGTGCAGCATGTCTGTAAATGGCAGCTGTGTGGTCAGAGCCCTTCCCAAGAAATGGAGGGTCTGAGCTAAGCATTCTCCTCTGCCTGGAGGGACTGTAACACACTCTTTCCAGCAGCCCAGCCTGCTCTACAGCACACAGCATGGCATGGCAGGGCATGGTTTAATACAGTAGGTCTGTAACATGGGTGAAGAGCACCTCCCAGGTTCAGCATCCCAAGAGCATAACCCAGGCATGTCCTGGCAAGAAGGCTGGGAGCAGAGCAAGGCAGCAGATCTGGCCACGAACACCAATCATGCCATGACTGCACAGATGCTGAACCCTCAGCTAAGTGTGAAACAGGCTCTAGCCCCATAGCTGGTTTTGAAATCTTTCAATTTTTTCAGAGTGCTTCAGGGGTGAAGGAAGTGACCACTGCCACTCGGGCCCTTCACAAAAGGAAGGAACAGGGGACATACACTGGCTGACATGCAAATAATCCTATGTGAAAAGAAACATTTTTAGAGCTGGATGTTCTACAAACAGGCAGTGCCAGGAGAAGATCATACGTGAGAGTGGGAGTCTTTGGAAGTTTTAAGCAATGAACAGCTGAAGAAGTTTCCATAGAGCATGTGGGAGCCAAGGCTTTTCAAAGGCATATCATATGTCCACAGATGGGCAGGGTTTCATTAAAACAGCAAAACTCAAATTAATTGAAACAACAAAACTCAATTTCATTGAAACCACAAAAATATTTTTAAAGAAAACAAACCACAAAAGCACTTATTTTCTCTTGCCCACCCACACCTCTAGTCTAGGCTTCAGAGCAATGAAAATCCTACTACAGCTTCCCACTGAGGAATTTTTCTGAAGTGTGTGTTTTGTGTACCAAACCAGCAAGGTTCACTCTTGCTGTGACAGTCAAAGCGGCCCAGAGAGAAGGAAGACTGATCCCTAGCTAAGTGTTTCTCTTGGAAAGCAGAAATCAGTGTTTCAGCACATTCACTAGGACATGTTTAAGAATTTTGCATGAGTCAGGCGCTGGATGATATGTACATGCAGCCAAGAGTTGTGGTGGGGACACGAATCTCATCATCTTGCCCAGGAAAAGGACCATGCCATAGCTGCTCCATGGCCCAGTGAATTCTGAATTTGACTTGCACTGAGCAAGTGATTCAGTGGGTGAATAGGTATTGCCCTTGCTCTTGAAAAAGAGAAAATAATCTGGTATTCGGGGGCAGTCTTTCGGAAGGTGGGATTTTATGGCTCTGAAGACAGAGGAGGGACAGGACCGTGACCACCAACACTACTGGGTTTGTGCAATAATTGTTGAGCTATCATTTCAGAGGTAGGAAAACAACAAAGCCCCTTCCAGTGGCTTTTGCAAAAAGAGGTAGGTGTTATTTTTTGCACTGCTCCTGCTCTGGGAAGTAGCGGAGCTCTTCAAGGAAGTCTGGGAAGAAACACTTGCCTGGCAGTTCCCAGCCACACCTGGCTGTGAGACAAGGTGCAGAAGAAAACAGCTGCCCACCAGGCTGATCTAATACTTAAGGACAAGTGCCAGCTGTGTTGGATTGAGAGGAACACAGTCTGGGATTCTGGTGTACCATCCCACTAAAATAGTCCCCTAGGGGCCTTAGATGTGCGTCCCAGGCATGGCCACATTTAAAGAGAGCTGCTGGGTGCTCTCATCTAAGGAGGATGGAAGGCTGCCGTTAACAATTGTGCTGTATGCTGTGCAAGGGTTGAAGAAACCCCATGCTGGGCAGAAAGTGGGTACGGATGGAAACAAAATGACATGGAAAGTATTTTTCTTCATGACAGGCCTCAGCCAGGGCTCTTGGGCAGTCTTCTGCTTAGGCCAGAAGATCTTTCATCTACCCTCTAGGGCTATCTCCTTTGGCAAGGCTGGGGGACTTCCACGTTTGTTTTCCTTGTGTCTGCTGTGTAACACCCAGAGGCAGAGTACTGCTTTGGGCTGGGGCCCACTGGCCATCCAGCGTGGGGAAATCCTTGTGCTGGGAGCAGATCAGAGTCGGGTGAGGAACACGCAGCAGCACAGATTTAAACACACTGTTCATTGGCTTCTGGTGCCAAGGGCTCCGGGTAAGCCGAGGAGCTGCCAACTGGCAGCAGGGGGCAGCTGCATTCCTTCCACGCGTTATAAGAAACTAACATTAAAGATACTAATTGATGTGAGCATACCGACAGGGTAGTTTTTCTGGTGCCCTTGGGCTTAACTGCACTGATACCCGGGGCTTCCTGCGTGTGCCTTCCACGGGGCAGACGGGGCTGCTCCCCGGGGCCGGGGCAGGACCGACTGTGCCTGTTTACTGCTCTTTACTCCTGCGATGTATTCGGAGGCTGCCTGCCGAAACCGCAGTGTGCAAATGGACCGGAGCTGTGCTTGCAGGGCAGCAGGATGAGAGCCATCTACTGCTAATTGGACTCGCAGCGCCGGGAGAGGCCGGTTCACCCTCCGGCTCAGCGGTACCTTGCACCCGGCACCGACAGCCCGGCTCCCCGGCACATTTCGGAGCTGCCAGGGCTAGCTTCTGCTGCAAGGTCGTTTCTTCAAGCTTCACGAAGCAGCGTTTCTTCGGGGATGTGCTGGGTGGTTTTGAAGTTATGCTGATCTTTGCTGCAGTCTTCTAGGGAAAAAAAAAAAATCTTTGGCAGGATTAGACTTTGTAGAATATAAATGACCATTAATAATTTTTTAGTGTTAATGTAAGTGCTTGTATCAACTGGAAGCTGAATCGCTTAATCAGGCTAGCAGCAATTAAAATGGTAATTTTTTTTCTGTACTAGAGTCTGCTTGCAATTTTTACTCAAGTAAAACTCTTTGAAGTTAATTGGAATTTTGATTAAAGCCTCCTGGATTTGGGTCTCTGAATTCGTGCTAAGGAATGTTCAATATTTGCTTTGGTTTTCTGCACATGGAGTTCACTCCTATATATGAACATGAGTGTACAATTAGTGGTAACGAGAACAACTCCAATAAAGATTTCTGTAATCTAGTTCTTGATATACTTCAGAAAAGGTCTTTTATCACAGAATGGCTTTTAAAGTACTGCTAAAACAGGCTGTAAGATCTGAAAACCTTGATTGATTAAATTGTTTGTCTTAATTATTTCTAGCCCCATCGAATGGCTTAACAAGATTCCCTCAACGGTAATTCAGAACTTGGATGGGGTGGAAGGATGGGAAATGTTCCTGCTCTTTGCCTTCAGCGCTCAGGTTTTGGTTGCCAACGCGAAAGGAAAAAAAAAAAACAACCTACTGAAATTACATTATTACCATGAGTAGAATGAAAAACAACTGTGTCGGAACAGCTTTTAAAGGTAACCTTTTGTCCAAAATGTTGCAAATGAAACCCCAAGCAAACGCAAAACCCTGACTAGACTGCAGAAGTGCACTCCAGCATTTTGTGAAAAGTACTTTCAGGCAAAGGAAAGCTTTTCTGAAAGCCATGACGTAACTGGTGCAAATATTACTTAAGCTTCCTTTGCTGTGGGAAAAGCAGAAAGAAAGAAGGGAATAATCACGTGGAAATTACACTGATAATGCCAAGCACGTGGGTTCTTGCTATATATCTCTTCTTATAAGAAGAGTATTAGAGCCTGTGATCAAAATGCAGGTCAATTTGTTTTTGAGAACTCCTTTGGTATCCATTAACAAAGTTAATACATGTATATATATATATATGTATTCTTGACCTTAGGGAGACATATATTAAATAACGAGTTGCAAACATCCTGGACTAAGAAGTACAAAATTTTATCAATAACTGAAATAAAAATAACTGAAAATTTCTTGTGACTGGGGAGTTTCTTTCTTTACTTTACTTTATTTTATTTTATTTTATCGTAATATGGTCATTGGAGCATGGTTTCTTCTTTTTTCCAGTCTGACACCTCAGCAAGTGGATTCCAATGTGAAGAAAAGGAATACAAGCAGATCCTTGCAATTCAGATAAATACTCTGTTCTTGTGTCTACTTTTTCTGAAGGTCTTAATTTTGAGAAACAAAGAAAATTTTACCTTAAATATTTCCCCTATGCCCTTTAAGTCACAGACAAAGAATATGAAAAAGGAAGAATTAAAAAGATCAAAGCTGCTTTTTTTATTATTGTCATTATTATTATTAACAATAATATTATAATATAGTATAAACATCTTGAATATGCAACAGCTATGCTATTAAAGTACCAAAACCCTGTTATAAACTGCTAGTTCTGCCTAATGATTATCCAAAGGGTCACCATTCCCTGACAGTGGACTTTGAGTTCTTAGATGGCTGCAGCAAGGGTAAGCACCCTGCCAGTTACCCAATCCGTACCTGTGGACACAGCTGCACATGTTGTGTGCAGATGAACACTCCCAGACTAAAAGACTGAGATTAACACATTCTCATTGTATATTTGCCATTTCTACAGTAAAGTTTGGCCTGTCTCGGACTTTGTGTGCAAATAGCACCCAGTGACATTCAGTCACAGCAGAGGAGCAACTGAGCACACTTGTGGGAGAGTAGGTAGTTGCAATATGTAGAAACAAGTGCCTGCTCTGATGTAAAAAGTTTCCTAGGAGACTTCAAAGAAAAAACCCTCAGTCTGTTGTTTGAAGCAGCGGTTGGGAAGCAAAAGCACATTTCTGCAGACCGGTGTGCAAGGGAGCCTGGACACCTGAATACCTGCTCATGATGTCCCTCTTTTCTCACGCCTCAACCGAGAAAGCCTTAGTTACCTTGAAGAGGTGGCCTGAGGTGCTGCTTGTTCCACCATGACTGATAGCTACACGTGTGCGACATCCACAGCGCCTCTTTGTGCTGGTAGAGGCACAGAGACACCCACAGCACCTTGGACATCTCATGGGCTGGATGGAATGCAGCTGGATCGACGCTGAAACCAGGGCTGACATCCCATCAGCTGGATTGACACTGGAACCAGGACTGGTGATCCCTTTTTCTCTCTTTTCTCCCGTTTTTATATTTCTGTCTTTCTCTCTCTGTCTCCCCTGCCTCGCCTCCCCCCTCGCCCTTTAATACATCTCTTCTTTACTCTCTTCCTTCTCATCACGCCTCTTTTTCCAAAACCCGCTGCCGCGTGCTTGCACAGTAGGTCAGGGACTAATACACCACTTTCCATGCCCAGTGCGTAATTTACTAGTAAAACTTTCTGATCTATTGCGGGCCCTCACACTTTCGTCGCTGCTTTCTCCCGCGAGCATCGACGAATCTCGGGCGCTTCCTTCTCCTTACAGGCGGGCCGTGGCAGGCACCTGGCGCTGAGGCACCTGCAGCGGGCAGGGGAGCGGCGCCGGGATCCTGCCGCAGCGTCTCCACGCTCTGCCGCTCTCCGCTTCCCCAGCCGCGATCCGCGAACGCCGGGGGCCGCCTATCCCGTGGAAAACGCCCGAAAGTGCCACGGCTCGGCGGCGGCGGGCAGCGCTCCCTCGCAGCGCTCCCTCACGGCGCGGCCCCCGGCGGGAGGCGGGCGGAAGGCAGGAACCGCCTGAGGCGCCGCTCCCGCCTCCTTCGCTCCCTCCCCCTTCGCTCGCTCCCTCCCTCACCGCCCGCCCCCGCTCCCTCGCGCGCGCGCCGGGGAAAACGTTGCGCAGGTTCTAAAGCAGCGGCGGGGGCGCGGCCGCGCGCGAGGGGGCGTGTGAGGGGGAGCGGCGGGGAACGGCCGCCACCGGCACAGCCGCGGCCCGCCGGCCCGCCCGCCCGCCCGCCCGCCGCATGGAGCTGTCGGCCATCGGCGAGCAGGTGTTCGCCGTGGAGAGCATCCGCAAGAAGCGCGTGCGGAAGGTGGGCAGCGGCGGAGCGGAGCGGAGCGGGGCGGGGCGGGGGGAGCGCACCGGGACACCCCCCGCCCCTCCCGCCGCGCACCGGCAGGGGTAGGCGTGGTGGGCGCGCACGCGGCCGCCCCGTCCCCGTCGCTGTCCCCCGGTCCCCGTCCCCTCGGACCGCGGTGAGGCACCGGCACCTGCCCGAGGCTGGCGGGCGGGGGACACACGTGCTGCCCGTGAGGTGGTGCGGGGCGGAGGGGGGGGGGCTGTCGCTGCTGGGGTTCAGCCTGTCTGCAGGATAATGTTGGTGACACCAAACGGGAGAGCCCAAACCGGATGGGGTTTGGGAAAGCTCCCGTGACTCAGTTTCCCCAGCCGTGGAAGCGCTCCCGTCCCCGCAGCATGTTGCAAGGATTAACCTGTAAGCATACAGTGTGTAGAGATCCTCCGGTGGAAAGTTCCTCACAGGGCAGTGTTTTCCAGCCTTGGGAAGCTGATGAGCCCTCCAAGAGGAAAATGAAACTGGTTCTCTGCCTCATGTACCAGAGTGCTTTCCTTGCTCTGCTCTCCTGTAAAGATGTCTGTGGCTGCAGCAGCGGCTCTTGGAGAGAGTGGTCGACCTGCATGCACAAAGGCCTTTGCCATGCTTTGGAAGTGCTTAACAAACGCCTCAGTATAACATTAAATATTTTCATAGTTGTTCACATTGCTTGCGAAACTCTTGAATGCAGTTACCAATCACTACACTTTGTTTGTTTGTTTTTTTAATCTTTTATTTAGAGTTAAAAAAGAAAAAAAGGATAGCTCTGAACTTCAGCTGTGAGCTGCTGATTGCTTGGGTCGAAAGGATGGATGGGCCTGTGATGGATGGAACAGTGTTTGAGTAGTTTGTGTAGCAAATGGAAAAGAACATGCCAGAGATGCTTCTTAGGTTCCGATATACTGTGTTTCTTCTCTCTGCTTAAAAAAAAAAATTCATCTGACATTTGCTCCTGGCATACATCTCCTTCCTGCATTTATGTGTGCTGACTTCTTGTAGGTTTGCCTGTGAATGTGTGAATGATTCGGTCTCACTCTCTGGTTGGCTTTCAGTGTTCTGCCTGCAAGCCTTCTACAAAGCTATTCTCCAAGCTGATGGTAGTACAAGCATACTTAAACACCCCTGTGTGCCCAATTTTTGGAGAAAAAGGTATAGCAAGTGTAGTTGAATGGGGAAGTGGCTATGTTTTGAAAATAAAGTTTCTTGGTTGCAGAGTTCAGTCTGTTGATTGGTTGCATCTCATACTGTAGCCCATATTTGGTTCCATAGCTCACCTGTTTTCTTCTGCCTTTTTCCACCCTCAGGGTAAAGTAGAATACCTGGTGAAGTGGAAAGGATGGCCCCCAAAGTAAGTTGTGTTTACTTGTCTGTTTTTTCTTTAATATTCCATAATAGCTTGCGCTGTGTCTCTGCAATTGAGCATTTCATTCATAATGGGTAATGGCTTGTCCCTCATTTCAACAACAATAAACAAAACCAAAGAGCCACAAACCAAACCCAAATGTGTTTGTGAATTGGCAGCTAAGGAATACAAACTGTGTGCCAGTCTATTCTGACTGGTTTTTGCCACCACTGAAATATTTCATTGTGATGCTTTCTAGATACAAATGTTTTTAAATTCCTTACGAGTTCAACAAAGAACCCAGATTCTTCTGAACTTGGAATGGCTCCTGCTTTTCAGAGTCAGCACCAAGAGGACCCCACTTTATTTTTAGAGCTGTCTGCAGTCTTTTAAAATAGAAAATGTGTTGATGGTCTTGTATTCCTCTCCTACTGCTTCCCCTCTGCAATTCACCAACGGAAAGGGGCAATGTTTCAGATTTATTGATTGTAGCCAAATGCAGGTGATCTTTGTCCCTTGAAAATTACCACCATACCTTCATTTCCTTGTCTGAAACGTCCTGTTACATTGAGTGCCTTTTCTGCTTTTGCTTTGGTTGCTCCATTGCAAAAAGAAAGAAAAGTTTGGGGGTTTTCAGCATTGCTGTGCACTGTTTACAGACACTTCTCTCATTAAAATGCAGCTGCTTGTGAAGAAGCGCGATTTCTCTGTGCTTAAGCAGTCTGTGAAATGCTTTGAGATTAAAAGGATTAGGTAACGGGAGAATATTACTGTGTCAGCTAGCAGTCTAGTATAACAGCCTCCTGGCCAACCCATATGGGGCCCTGTCTTTGCTTTTCTGTTTGTGCCTGTGTGTGTACATACACAATGTGTGTGGGTACAGCAGTGTTACACATGCGGTTGCTCTGCGTGTTGCTAAGCAAAGGGAGCCGCTTGTTACGGGTTCATCCTCGCAGCTGCAAAGTGGGGCCCGCCTGGATGGTTCTGTCAGGCTAGACCTGGTGTCCAAGAAGCTGAAATGTGTTCTTGGGTGCCTAATTGTTGTGCCTGATCCTTATGGTTATAGGCCATGTGTGAGGATAAGCAGCTTCCCCTCCTTGGTGGTGGTGGGAGACAGTGATTTTATTCTTGAGTGTTCTGCTGTCAGAGTGTAACCTTGTGCACTTGTTGAGCACCAGCTGCCATGTAGCATGGGTCATTTTTTGGACTGCTTCAACCTCAAACAGCCAAGTCTTACTTCATCACTGATAGGGGGTGGGAAATGTATTTGGAGCCTGCGAGGCCTCATCCCCTCTTGGCCAGAATACTGATGTTTATCCCATTCTCCTTTCAACAAACGCATTGAAGTCCTTCTCTTGTAAAGTCCTTTGCCAAGAAGGTGGGCTGAGGCATGGCATAATGTTTCTTGGACAGACCAGGCTTTATTCTTAACTGCTGCCTTTCCTTGTCCTGTGCCTTGGAACACTGTAGGGGAATTTAAAGCACAGTTCCCCTGGGTGCAAAGTGATGTCAGGGTTTTCTTATTTTGATGTATGGCATGTCCAAGCATCTTCCCTCTTCCCCCAAACTCCAAATCTGAAGACTGCTGATTTTTTTTCCCCTTCCTCCTGCCTGCCTCCACTTTAACAGTTGCCTCAGTGGTTTGAATTACTTAAACTCAAGAGGCTGAGAGCATTGGAGTCATTTTCATCCTGCTAGCAGTCTCTGTTCCTTGTTTCTAAACATACATATGCCTGTGATGGCATGCAGCACCACAAGCTGTTTGTATCTTTGTGTCTGTTTTTTCATCCCACATCATTCCCTTCCTTACTTACCAACCTTGTTTCATTGCTCTTTGTAATCTCTGTATGTATTATCCCATCATTCCCGCTGGAAGTATCATGAAAGGGAATAAGGATAGGTCAGTAGTTTGCTGCTTTCACATGCAATTCATATTTCACTTTTTTTTTTTCCTCTCTTCTTAATAAAAAATTCTTATTCATGCCCTGCACCTCAGATTTATGGATTGTACTGCTGGAGTCAGGGAATGGAGGAGTGACAATCTGATTCTAGCTACAGGCTTGTTTACAACTTGTGTTGGAGTTAAAAGGAGGGGAAGAGGAGGAGTAGAAGGAGGGGGAAGGAAGATCATATGATCTGTGTTTTCCAGAGTGCCTGCTCTCTGCAGTTTGCTGCAGCCTGGGCTGTGTGTACCCATATATAAAGTTCTGTGTGCGCGCGCGCGTGGCAAACTCAACCATGTTTTTTTATATGCAGTGTTTTGCCACTGCAGCGAAGCCAGAATCTAAGCTGCAGAGAAGACGGCAACACCCACAGGGTGGGTTTTTTTTTTAAACAAATCCCTTTTCTTCTCCTGCCTATGAAAAGCAATCCAATGACTTTTTTACCCCCTTGTGGTGTTATTTTTCTTAAATTTGTAGGATGAGTGCCAGAATCCCTGCAGCTGGGAGGAAACCTTCCTCTTTTCAAGTTGTTTCTTGGCTTTGACAGCTCACAGTCAGGTTGCTGCAGGAGGCATGGGCAAAGGAGGGAGGAATCAGCTGGTTATGAAGACATGTCAGTTCTTAACTCTCTGATGCACAGTGCAACTTGGGATATCTGAATGTCATATTTTTGTTTCTCCCTTTTGTAAAAGAGTTGTATTTTCTTTTCTAGACCCATCCTCCAGTAATGTTCCTGAGTTACAGTACCTTTCTTGTCTCTAATGGAGGGATAAAAAGGAAAAGCATTCCCAAACCGCCTCCCCTGTGTACCCCGTGTATGCTGTATCCTCATGTGCAGTCTGTCCTTCATCCAGAAATGTAAACATCCTAAAATGCTTTCTTGCTGTTTGAAGGCACTGAGACAAAAACATACCTGTGCACCTGCATGTGACTCCTCTCTGGTTGTCTTCCCCGGGGTCTGGGAGGAGCTCTGCCTTTCAGGCCTGGATCTTGCATTTCAGGAAGATTAGTGTTCTGAGGCGTTTGAGGATTCAGATTTGCTTTCTTGCCTTATAGTTTGTATGGTAGAGAAACAACACCCACCTTTTTTGGGCAAGCGTGACCCCTAAGAAGTAAACATATCCCAAGGACCACTTTGTGATTCTTTCAGCTTCCACAGCGGGAGTGTTTTGGCTGCTTCTCCCTGATGTTAAGTGCATATGTGCTCTTTGGGAACCAGTTTTGGAGTTGCCTGCTAGGTGGGTTCAGTTCTTTCCTGAGCAGCTGACTCCTGTCGCAGCTGTCTGGCTGTCGAGGAGGGAGCTGGGGCAGTGAGTGACGCTGTTGGCAGGCTACTTTGGGAGCATGAAGCTTGTTCGGAGCAGTGTTGGTGGCCCTGCCCGCAGTGCGGTTGGGATACTTTGTATGGATGAGCTCAGATCGGTAGGAACAACCTGTAGGGGGAGCCGAGCAGGAGGAGGAGGCGTTGGCGAGTGGCCATCAGCTTGCCCCAGGGCCCAACTCCCATCATGTTTGGTTGAACGGCATCCGTGGAAAAAATTAAACTCTTAAATTAATCCTTTCAGCTTCGGTGATTAGAAGTAATTAATAATGCAGGTGAGGAAGCGTACTTACTCTTCAAGCGCTCTAAATTAAGAGAGACCTATTTTTCAGGAAGGTGTATCAGACCATGCCTCATTGTTCCATGGGGTTTGTGGGATTTGAGGGAGTGCTGCAGATGAGACCTGTGTAGGCATGGACTTAAAAACAGTTTGTGAGTGTCTGCACAGGCTTTGCACACAGTGTGGAGGGGGCCCTGTGGAGGAAAGTATTCCTGGTTTTTGTACAAAGAGCCACTTGATGCTTGGCCCTGCCTGTTTTGGGAAGGGGAGGTGGTGTCTGTGGGAAGCTGGGGAGGGAATGGCTGGGATTCCTCAGAGCTCTCAAAATGTTGTGGCAGGCCCCACCAACCCTTGTGAAGATAATATCCAGGGCTGCAGCACACTAGTAGCAGGCCTGCAGAAAGAATGTTTCATTAAAATATTGTTTACTTTTTATTCCTTATGCTTTTCTTCAGATACAGCACATGGGAGCCAGAGGATCATATCTTGGACCCTCGCCTGGTAGTGGCTTATGAAGAAAAGTAAGGGCACGTGTTCTTTCTCTCCCTGGACACAGGAAAAGAAATAGTGTCTTTATTTCATTATGCATAAAGTTCCCCTGTTGTCCCTACTTCAGTCAAAGATGAAATGTATAGCAATGAATCCTGCTTGATTTTTGTTCCCTGGTGTTGATTGAGATGGAGATAACAGGGTTAAAGCAGCTTTGATTGGCATTGTTCAGGAAATGAGGCCAAGAACAGGCAGCAGTGAACCAGAGAAAAATCAGATTCAGGTTCTGATCAGGTCCAGAGCTGGACTGGAGTGATGTGAGGTGGGAAGTTTCTCCAACCCATCCTTGATTAGCTGTGTCAGAGAAATTCCCCTATTGCAAGGTTTTCACTCCTACAGGAAGCAATTCTGGGATGTTTTCCAAGCTCACACTGGTCACCATCAGGATTTATTGAAGGAAATTGAGGGAGCTATGCTGTAAAAGGTTGAAGTCCCAACTAGGTTTTATGCTGTGCTATTTAGTACTCAGTTTGATTTGTATTCCTCTTTCACAGGGAAGAGAGAGACCGGGCATCAGGGTACAGGAAAAGAGGTCCTAAACCAAAGCGCCTCCTACTGCAGGTAGCCTCTTGCTCTTCTGTGTATTTCTAACTCCTCAGCTGCTGTGCTGCTCCCCTGCTCTCAGTGAGGTGGGAACTGTCTGTTTGCTGTTGCATGGACAAAATTGGAGATAACAAGTTAACAGAATAACATGGAATCAGTGTTTAGGCAGATAGTTTTAACCTGTTAGCTGAAGAGCTACCTAATTTGTCTTTAAACAAGCAAAACAAAATCAAACAACGACTCTTTTTCTCTGAACTAGGATTTTATAAAGTATGGGCCTGGGTAGTTGCAGGCTAACATTAATTTCATGTTGAGCTTGGACTTTCCATCAAATCAAAGGTAGCCCATAGTTGGAAGTGGAGTTTCAGCATGCTTTTACTGTTGCCAAGCAAAGCTGCCAATCCTAGGAAGCAGATACTAGGAAGAGCTTAGAAGGCAGTTGAAGAGGGGAGAAAATCAGTGTTGTAGAAGCAGCACACCTTATCCTAGCTCATCTAGATGTTCAGAGACTGAACAAAGAATATTTTCCTGGTTCCCAGTGGGGAGCCCTGACTGCATGATCAGATGTCTGCTCTGACCCTTGCTGCGTTGGTGTCTTGGCAGCGGCTGTATGGCATGGACTTGAGGAGTGCTCACAAGGGAAAGGAGAAGCTCTGCTTCTCTCTTGCACGGAGGTTTGGAGGAGGAGACAGTAGCCTGCCAGGGGCCAAGACAGGGCAGGCAGAGTTCCCTGAGAAGACTGGGGGTGCAGTCCTGCCATTCTCTCTCCGGAAGCAACGCAAAAACCAGAAGTACCTACGACTGTCAAGGAAGAAGTTCCCCCGCATGGCGAGTCTGGAGAACCGAAACTGCCGGCATGAGTTCTTCCTGAATGATGCAGTGGGCCTGGAGGCCAGGCAGAACCCTGAGGACTGGGAGGCCACACAGCACACCAGCAAAGAATGTAAGGCCAGTCACCCTGTGGTGAAGTTATGGGTTATGTGAAGGATGTTCTGCATCCTTCCATCTTGGTTACATCATCCTGGGATTGTGGTTTAGGTCAGGTCTTCAGAGCAGCCCTTGCTGGCCCATATTATGTCCCTCTTATTTGCAGGTTTCTTTGTTGTTTGAAGAGCACAGATTAATTGTTTTTTTTTGGTCCTGTTGGCTCTATGTAGTCTTATTTCCCTGATGCCCCCCACCCCACTGTGTTAGGAAACATGCAGAAGATACTGCAAGTTTTTCCACTCCTAAAATTTCTTCCCAGCAGAAGTGGCACCCAAGTGTGACAGACATGAACTCTGCCTCTGTCCACATTATCCACATGTGCTCAGCCTGCTGCTTGGCTCAAGGGACTTTGGCTTGCAGTAGACAAGCTTGGACAGCAGCACTCCTCTCATAATGCTGCTTTAAGAAGCATACAGGAATGCTGCTAGGAACTCACAATGTACCCTCGTGCCCCCTCCTTCCCTTTCTTCTCCACTCCTCTCTATAGCCTCTTGCTATTGTGCTATGCGGGAAGGGGAGAGAGAGAAAGAAGTGAGGATGGTAACTCCTGCCTGATCCCACTGAGTAGGCAGCATGAGTGTAGGCATGGGAGATGTCCAAGCACATTTGGCATTTTGGGGAATGCATCTTGTGCAGGAGGGCTGTGGGATGTGTGTGTTGCTCTCAGTTACCAGGGAAACTCTATCCCTGCACTATTAGAGTTTCTGAAGGCGTAGCTTTCCTGAGGAGTGGAAAACCGGGGCTTGCGCTGCTTGTAGTAGCTAAGGAAATCCTGTTACTCCTTGCTAGGAGTAGCTGTTAGTCAGGCTGGATTAGGCAGGATCTTAGGGAGACGGCTGCATTCTGGGAATCGGCACTATTCCCTCCTTTCTGAGAGCGACTGGAATGGTGCTCAGAATCCAGGGAGGCAGCAATGGGAGTAGCGCAGAGGAACCCAGTGTTACATCCTGGCAGTGAGGAAATGTATGGGGCTGTTCTCCCCAGAAGTGTGGCACTAAAGCACTTGGGGATCAGAAGAGTGAGTGGCACTACAGAATTGTAAAACTGTTTTTCTCTTGTTCTTCCCTTGACACAAGGCCTCTGTGGAATCCTAGTTACTGTTAGGGGGAATTGGACTCTTTCTGGGGGAAAAATAAACACCCCCGGTGTTTGAGACAGAAGCCAGGAAATTCACGCTTAAGGGAGTCTTGGTCTTTGCCCAGGTTGGGACAACAAGGTATATAGTGAACAGGTAGAGTGACAGGGAGAGAGTGTGTTTTCCTTCCTGTCTCTTTATGTAGCAGTCTCTGGGGGTTGTGGGGAAGTTAGCCTTTGGGTGGCAGAGGGGCTGATAGTTATTCTTACAGTGAGGAAGTGCAAGGGTGCTTGGGTTTCTTGTATGAAGCTGTCTGGGAGCAAAGAAAGCATATGAGAGAGGAAGAGCAGCTGCTCCATGGAGCACTACTCAGGGATTTTTGAGAGCATCACACACAGGCTGTGTTGCAGATGCAGTACAAGGCAGACTCTCCATTTTGGCTACCTTTGATTCCCCTAGGAGTATCCGAAGAGTATGTGTAAGAGATTTTAAATTTTGCCTTTTCAGCAGGGTAGGGCATTTAGAAGACAGTGAGCTCAAACCAGGATGAGTGTGCTTTGCTGACACAAAACCACATTAGGGGCTGAGATGGGATGAGGGGTATGGGGGAATTGTGGACAGCTAGATGAACTCGGTGGTTTTACAGGGTCTTTTGACCTCTGCACAGACTGCTCTGATACCACTGTAGGTCTGGACACCTGATCCTCCATTTTCCCTTAGCCTGTGAGGGTAGGGCTCGCACATGTTCTTTCTTGCTCTGTACATGCAGATTCAGTACAGGCTGACTTCACCTACAGCTTGTCAGAAAGGAGACCCTTTTTCCATCCTTCCTTTCCCTCTCCCCTTCCTCCTTTCTTCTCCCTCCCTTTCTCTGTTTCACTAACATGCTCTTATGTGTCTTTCTGCCGCAGATGTGGATGCCAGTCTCCCTTGGATCCCCACTGTGCCCCCCAGTGAAGTGACAGTGACAGACATCACGGCAAACTCCATTACCGTCACTTTCAGAGAAGCACAAGTGGCTGAGGGCTTCTTTCGAGACCGGAGTACACAGTTCTGAATCTCTGTTTGCAGTGCTCCCCAAAACCTGTGCTTTTAGGGTGGGGCTAGGGAAGGGTTACATTATCCCTTAAGAGAAAAAAAAAAAAAATCCAAAATGTCTCCTCTTAAAATGTTTACAGAGACCTTTTACTTTCCCTCCTTTTTTCCGTTTCAGATACGCAAAAAAGGGCAGTGTAGGGGGAATTGTGTTTGTCATTGCTTTGTCCAGCTGAAAAACTGACAGCCCTTTCCCTGGCAAAGACTCCCCTCCTTGATGTGGAAGCAGCAAGCTGAACAATTTGCCGTTTATCCTTTTAAGTGGCAGCAGCTGCATTTGTGAGGAGAGGGCATGCGGAGGTGGAAAGAGAGCTGGATCTTTAGCCTGCTGCCTTGTTGTGCAACTGATATCCCTTGGATAAAGATACATCTCTGTACATTGCTCTTCCCACCTTCCTCCTCCCTCTCTTCCTGCAGCAGTGAGAGGCGATGGATCCTACCTGTGTAGATAACTCCAGCCTGTTAAGACTTTATCTCCAGTGCTGTTTTCCCTGTGGCCTGCTGTCAGGACTTCAGTGGTTGTCTGCCTGTGGTAAGTCAGTCTTTGCAGCACGGGTCTGTATAGACAGCAGAGCTTTCTCCCTTTGGTTGTTGATCACGCAGAAAGACTGAAATGCATCTCTGAAATCCAAACTGGCAACATGAATTCAATTTGTCCTCATTAAAAGCTCAGAAAGCCAGCATAGTTGAGACATACCATTCTGTACATGCTAAACAGGATTTCCAGGCTTGGCTCTGCTGTGTGAGGAATGTGTTATGGAAAGCGAGGTCTTCTTACCCTTTGCCAAATTCAGTATTAATAACAAATCCTGCCCTGAATCTGTGGTAATAAGTTGGTTGAAAACTGACTCCTCTCCCCTGGGAGGAGGGACTAATAGGACAACTGAAGCATTGCCTGAAACTGCAGAGAGAGATCCAAGATACTGGCACAGGTCCAAGACATGGGAATTGGACAGAACTGAGCTAGAAATGGACCTTGATTAGCAGCAAATTATGTTCTTGGATCCCATAGAGAGTTCCAAAATAAACAACATGCGAGGAAGGCATGTATTAGATTTGAGGAGGGGAAAAATTCCTAATTCTTAGCAATGAGAATTCTTGGATTGTGCTGCTATTCTTCCATGACTCCAGTATCCTCACAGTATCTGTGGTCCTGTACTACTTTACTGATAGGAACTTCCCCTTGGAAGGCTTAAAAATCTTTGCCAAGGAAAGCGGTCTGCATTTCAATAGACCAGCCTGATCTTGCACTTAAAAATGCCTTGTGCTGGACTGCCTGTGACACTTTGAGGTTTTTGAAGAATTGCTGTATTTTGAGTTGGTAATTTAGCATAGCATCTGTTCTTGCACATGCATGTTCTCTTCCATTTTTAAAAACAAATTTTTTTTTTTTAAATAACTTAATTTTTTAAATATAGACCTTTTCCAATGGAAAGCAAGAAAAGTAATGTCTAAAGTGGGAACTGCGGGACAGAGGGCTGCAGGGTAACATTGGCTACTGTCCTCAAATACTATGTTTCCTTACTCTACCCCACCTGAAATACCTCTTATCTGCTGTATTTATTCAAAATGAAGCTATGAACCTTCTTAGCTCTGAGATAAAGACACCTGTGGAAATCCTCAGTGTGTTTGTTTGAGGGACTGGCTTCCTGGCCTGCAGAATTTGGGAGCTCTAGGGTTTCTGGTCCTCCAAACGTCTACTTATTATAAAGTGCTTGGAGTGCCACTGTGGGTTTTTGCTAGAAGCAGATTTTACCTCATTTAGGATAAAGCAGCTCAGTGTAGATTTAGGATTTCCCCTTCCACCTCAGAAATGTTGGAGCAGGTGCTGTCTTTCATGCCATCAGAGCAGTTTCAGGATCACTGGGAAGATCTTGAATTTCTGGACTGACCTTTTGTCTCTCAAAGTAAGATGGGAGTTTTATTATGGAGAAATCTGAGAGGGTGAGAAGTGGAAGCTGGGGGGAAATTACGTGGTGGGAGGAAGAGTGGGTAGGAAAGAAGCTTGCAATGGATAGCAAGGGCAAGTTGATGAGGTAAGCATGCAGGCGCAGGATGTTTGTTGAATGTGGGTGTCCAGAGCGAGGCTTCTGTGGCTGGAGTTGCACCCATTTTTGCAGGATGTGGGGTTACCATCACCCACACACCCCCTTTCCTGACACCTGCCAAATATGCTGAATACCTGCATCTCTCTTCTGTTGTTACCAGTGGACACACCACCTGGCCCAGTCCACTCTTGTGGGTTGGAGCAGGTCAGGTAGTGATAGTTGCAGAAGCGTAATGTTTTAGCATATTTTTAAAAAATGCTGAACTGCATCTCATCCTGCTAAATCTTCGTGACATTTATAGGATCTGGTTTCTTTATTCTAATGCAGCAACTGCTGCCTTTGTCAAGTCTTCATCTCAGTGTACAAATGCACCAAAAAAAGCTTCCTATTTACTAAGTTCCTGACTTTGGCTGACATTGGAAGCAATATCAATCCTGCAGCAGGAAAGAGCTTGTCCTAATAAACTAGATTTCCATCCTCTGCTTTTCTCTCCGTTCTCCAGCTGACACTTCTCAACACTTTGTTTTGGCATTTTTCTTTAAACATATTTTCTTTCTCTTGCAGTGGAGTTTTCAAAGACCTGAGGTGGTCTTTTAAAGAGGTTCCACCCACAGCTTCATATCTTAATCATTTTTTTGGATCAGGCTATTTAGTGTTCTGCTGGTGACTAATCATCTTGCTACACAAAGCGTGGAACAAAGTACCTGGCTGCCATGCTGCTTTGTGTCAATGAGGAGTTAACCATAGTGGGGTTAAGACACAACCAGCTGCATGTGCTTGGGTTTGGAGTGGAGGGTGTGAAGAGGAGTTTGTGGCAGGAAACTAAGTGGTTACTTCATTGGCATGGACTTTTTTTTGACATTCATGAACTCTTGTTTATCTCAAAGAACTTTTTGAGAAGATTTTTCTCCTGGTCTTTTTAAAATGTGGCTCTGCTCCACATTGTCTGCTGACATATCACTGTAAACTTCTTTGGTAGAGCTGGTCTTCAGGGACTTTAAAATTAGCTTTATTCCACCTCTGCAGGTGTAGAGAGGATTTTACTAGTGATGGAAATACAGGTTGTCTGGGTTTGTCTCTTCTCCCCAATACTGTCCATCTGCCAGTTCAACCCAAAACCTTGGCAATCGAATGGGGACCTCCTGTGCTAACATATCATGAAAATCAGATGCTCTGTTTAGATCTTTGTTAAACATTCCGTTTGATTAGAAGAGCCAGAATAGCATCCAGCTGAAGCTGAGTTTAATAATTCTATTTGAAGCACAAGCTGAGAATAGAAATGGGCTAACTCTCCCATACCTTGTTTGGCTCCATGGCTGTAAACAAGAAAAATAAACTTCAGCCAGTGGAAATTACTGAACTGTACACAAGAAACAACCTTCTCAGAGAACTGCTCTAATAGTCATTTTTAGAACTGTTTCCGTGTGAAAATTTACCAGCAGTGCTGGGGGACAGAAATGTTTATTTTGTAGATCTTGCAGTGAACTCACAGTATATGTGATAAACCTGAGGGACTTCATGAGACTGGAAAACCTTTTTAAAAAAAAAAAAAAATTCTATATGGAAAGGACTGCCTCTGTTCCTGGATGGTTATAAACTAGATGTTACTGCTCTGATATACAAGTGATGCCTTGAAACAGCAAGTTTTAACACGTAAATAGTGGCATTAAGTAGCCTCCTGCATGTTCCTTATTGTGTTACATTTGCTTGGGGGCCCTTCTGCTTGTGAAGTCAGACTAAGGTGATTTTTTTTTTCTCTTTTTCCTTTTTTTTTTTTTTTTTCCAAGCAAGACCAGGATATTATTGTGAGCACACCCAAAAGCAGTTCCATTTGCCAAAATAAGCCCAAATTTGTCAGTGAATTGACTCTTGTTTATGTCAGAGCTCAGACATAGAGAAGCTTATTGAGAAATGAATGGCTTTTTTTGTTATTAGTGTTGTGAAACTGTCCAGAATTGTTCGTCTGGTGTTTTGTGACTGGATGTATAAAATTGTTCACCTCACAGGGGGCCCTTGGTCCCAATACTGTTTCATGCTGTACGCCAGCTAGTGCTGCTTGATGGTTTCACTACAATAGAGAAGGGAGGCCTCACACAGGTCAAAAAATAGGCAGGGTAGCTCAGGGAAGTCCCTCCGTGGTAGCCACAACAGAGGTTGGGGTGCAGAAAGCAGTGGGGGCTGCCAGCCACATCTATGTATTAAGTAAAGAAAAGTCTGCCTCCACCTCTCCACCTCTTCCTCTCCTCTCAGGCTTTGAGCTTTTGTTTTCAGAAGCAGGGAAAGTACAAAAACCTCCTTTTCTAAAGCTAATTAGTATCTACTCATTTTCTGTTCCTTCCTTGCTTACCTGCAGCCTAGGAAGAGGAGGGTGGTTGGCATTTCTGAGAAAATAATAGGGACAAATGCTGGTCAGGGAAGGGAGGGACAGTGTTGCCTCAGAGCTGCTCTCACTATGTGGTTGACGAGGGATTTTTGGGTAAGCTGGCTGTTGAGAGAGAAAATGTGTTGTAACAAAGAACTTGTAGTGAAACTGATCTCTTGTGTTTGTGAGTGGAGTTCTGAATGGGCCTGCAGAGAGGTGAGTGCTGCATTTATGTATCAGTCTTCTGCCATTTGGGAATGCAAGGGAGATGTGTACATTGACAACTTGCATAGGGTAATAGCTACATGAAAATGTATAGCATTGGAACACATTGCTTTTGCCATGCTTGTTATAAGGGTTTTCCTCAAGGGCATGATAAACATGTTTGGCGATGATAGCTTATGATCAACAGGCTATATTGTCCTGTGCCTGACCTTACTGTCCTCACAGAGAATGTGTGAGCTTCTGGGTGTCAAACCACCTGGATTCCACATACAAAGGTGGTCAAGATAAGGAAGGCTTATAAAACAGCTCCAGGACAATTGGAAGGAGAGAGAAGCAATCACTTAAAATGGAATTCAGACCTTTCAAATCCTTTCCTGTAACTAGCACTTCTGTAGAAATGACCCCTTTTTCTCTTCCACCTCTCTCTCTCTTAGCTTCTTGAAGTGAAGGGAGCAGGCAGGAGATGATCCTTAATTAACTGGGAGTGGTAGAGGTGCAGGGCAGGATGGGAGCATTTGGGGCTGCTGTGGATTGCTACAAAGTTGAGATAGGGTAGAATTCCCAATATGGTTGGGAACCACCATCACAGCTTAACTCATTACTGGGGTAGCAAAGTTTTGGCTGGGAGGGGAATTTTGGAGAAGGAGGAGGTGGAAAAGCTTTTTTTATTATTATTGTTGGTTTCTAACCAGAAAATGTAGTGTCAGCACAAAGAAGCTTTTTGCAAATCTGTCAAAATGTTAAGCAGCTTTTTTTTTGCTTTTAAATCTGAAGTATGTTTTGAAGCACTTTGGAAACGCAAAGCACTAGGAGTGCTAAGTACTCCTTATCGTCTGTCTGAAAGTGGCATTTGGAAAGCAAGAGATGTATCTGTTTCAGGCCGCTGGCTGCTCCTTATCATTTTTCCAGAGCTGCCACACAGCCCTTTGCCTCTCTCCCGTGGGGGGCAGTGTACTCCACCATGCCGGGAGCAGAGGGATCCCTAAGGGAGGAGACCTGCTAAATCCATCGCTTGCCTTTGGGGCACAGGTTGGCTTCCTCTCTCCCCACCTCCTTTGATCAAGGAAAGGGAAAAGTGAAGTTGAGTGTTAGTTTGAGTGGTCCTAGTCTGGAACTATGACCGTTTCTTCCAGCTCCGGAGACATCTTTATAGAGTTTCCTGTCTGAAAAATTGCACCTTATTAGCTTTATTGAGGAGATGTCTGTCCTTCTGCAGGGAGTGGGGAGAGGAAGGGAGGGTGAACCAGGAGCTGTCTTCAGTAGCTGCTGGATTTTTCCAGAGGCCATTTCCTCACCTCATCTCCAACAGAACAGCAACAAAAGAACTAAAATATTTTAGATGAAGCTTTTGTTCTGTGTATCTCAAGAATCTCTTGAGCAGGCTAAGGGCAGAGAACCCTTTTCCCTCACCTAGTCAGTTCTACAGCATGGGGGTCAACACCCCAGTTCTCTTGATGGGTTCTCAGCACCAACCTTTTCCCTCAGCATATGCACATTGTTAGAACGCTTTTGTACACTGACTCATCTAGTTTGGTGTGCTCCCTTTCTGTTGCAGGGGAAAGATGGGGGACAATGGGGTCGCTTAGAGTAGAGGGTCCCTGATTATTTTTGTTCCTGTCTCTTCAGTTGTTGCTGTTGTTCCTGTCAGCACGCTTGAGTATTGGAGTCTTTGCACACAGAAAGCTTCCTTTTGCACAGAATGAGCTTCTAGCTTTTGTACAGACTAATTGAATGTATTTGGGGAGGGGGGAAATAGGGAGTGAACCAATTCCAAACAAACCAATCAGAGTACAATGCCTTTTCTGAGCGAGTATGTGCTGTAAAAGGAGATTGTAATAGCAAAGGGAGGGCAGGCTCAAGTATAATTTGACACAAAGCGTGGTTTTATTTTTGTACTGATATGGATAAGAGACTGTACAGCATCTATTTATTTAGATGATTTATGTGGTAAATGTTGCAAACAAAATTATTAAAATATTAAATATGAGAACTGACATTCACCTCGTGGTATGTTTTTGTGGTCATTTACCCCCACCCCTTGCTTTAATTCTACAGCTGAATTATTTTCCAATAGTCACATCTATTGGTGTGTAAATACGCAGTGCAGCTGGAAAAAGATGGAAAACGTGTGTGTGTGTGAGGAAGATCAGTAAAGAAGGATCGATGAAGAATGGAGCCTGCAAAAGGCTGTTTCTGACATTGCTCATTAATGTGATTGGAGGAGGTCAAGTTTTTATTAGTTTTTAACCCACTGGGTAAGTTTGAGCTGTCCAGAGGTGACCTGGGATGAGTGGTCTTTGATGGATTATAATTTGAAGAGGAGAACACCAATGGCAGGGTGGCTGTTACTCTGGGTTTAGGGACTTCTCTACATCCTTGCATAAGGCTGCAGTGCCAGGACAGCTCTGCCAGCTCCAGGAGAGCCCCATATACTGCACCTCATGGGAATGGAGAAAGTCTGAGGTGAGGCCTGGGCTGCCAGGCATGCTCTGCAGTGCTTACCAGCAGGACAGCAGCTCTCCTCCAAGCCAAAATCTCCCAATGGTTTGTCCAGCAGGGCTTCCAGGGACCTCTTCAGGAGCACTGCTGCTCCTGGGTACAGTTCAGCCCCTGGTTCACCCCAGTGCTCAGCCAAGGAGCCTGAGTCCTGGAACTGCTTATACTCAATGGAGGAAATCCCAAATGTCATTTAGTACACTTGGGTGCCTGGCTTGCTCCCTCAAGGTGTGTCCCACTCCATCCCCTGTGTAGGGGGTGGCCAGATGTTTATTGAGACACCTGGGCAAGAGAATGGGGCTGTCTGAAATACCTCTAGTAGATGTAACGTGTGGGTGAGCCCTGCACCTGAATGCAGCTATGGCATCGATCACAAAAGCACATGGAGCAAAAGCA
The DNA here is from genome assembly GCA_032173965.1 of Sitta carolinensis. Classification (NCBI taxonomy): domain Eukaryota; kingdom Metazoa; phylum Chordata; class Aves; order Passeriformes; family Sittidae; genus Sitta; species Sitta carolinensis. Next base: position 56,425,827 of record JAVUNC010000005.1, on the reverse strand, counting down.
GAGGGGGATGGGGTGCATTCCCTGAGTCAGTCATGGCACAAGGCAGCATGGTTAGGTCTTGTCTGTGTTACCAAAGTGCCATCAGCATGCTTGCCTTGAGCCAGGGAAGCTGGAGTTGAGTGATGGCATCACAGCAGGACTCCAGCCAGCCACTTACTTTCTGGCAGCAGCTAGCGAGTCAGGTGAAGTTGTAAGAAACTGCAGTGCAGAGTTACAGGAAAGCCTGCTCTAGAGATTGTGTCTTCCTACCTCTGCCAATGCTGCAGAGGCTGGCTGGTACTACAAACAGCTTGTCCTTTTGCATGCATGTGTTGGCTGGATTAAAGGTTAATCTGGCCAGTCCTTTTTTTTTTAATAATCTGTTGCTATGCCGCCCCCTCTGATCCGTGCAGTGCAGCCGCCTTGCCTTGCACAGCTCTCCCCATCGGATGCCTGAGAACAAGGGCACTTGGTGAAAGGGGAAACCACAAGGGTTGAGCAGTTCGGTGCTCTCTGAGAAGCACAGAGGGAAATGCAGCCTGTGTGACCCCTGTGCTGGCAGTCACTTCCTGTCTGTTCGGTGCCACATAAATTCCCTGCTCTTCACAGCATTTTGCTTGCCAAGTGGCTGCTTTTGAAGGAAGAATGCAAGGAATTTTGGGGGCTTGTGTAATCATCCTGAGCCAGAGGCAGCCTGGGCAGCTGGGCCTGCTTTGGGGACTCCTAGACAGGGCTCAGCGATATCATAGCATCCCACTGGTGTAGGATGACAAAGCACAAACCCCATGGGCTTTCTTTCTCTCTGCTGCATCAAAAAGTTATTGGGCCGGAGGGCTGGCTCTTCTGGCCACTGCTTGGGCCATGCTGAGCCACCTGTACCTGGCGTGAAGGGTCAGATCTGAGGGACCTACCTTTGCTCGTGTGTGTTTCAGATCTTCAGGAGGGAAATCCCAACACACATTCCCATATTGCCCATAGTGCCAAGGGTTTGCTTGGAAATGTACATGGCATTGGCTTGAGGGACTGAGTTGTGTGCAGCTGTTCCTAGTATAGGTGAGGGACTGACCATTTGCTTTCCAAAATCTGCTGCTCCTAACACTGACCTCACTGGAGTGAAGAGCAGCAGAGTCAGTTGATGAACCCTTGGAGCTGGTCTCCTGGAGATAAGTGCTGTTACTCCTGCCAGGTCTACAAAAAATGAGCTTGGAGGCAGCTACTGGCTTTGAGCAGGTGAGTTTGCCATTATCAAGGGCCATTTCAAAATCACATAAAAATGTTCTCACACCTGCTGTTGTCCCCCTGTCCATACACCGCTGGCCAGGGTTTTGATGTGAAAGATCTTGTTGCTCTCCCAAAGGTTATTGCTTCCAGGCACTGACTTCCTCGTGCTAATAAGAAGTGCTACAGTGTATCCTATGGCACCAGGGTTTTGCAGGCAGTGAGTTGCAAGAAAAATATTTTTATTTCGGTGTCTGTAGTGAACAATAGCTGTTCAGGGAGGGCTGTCTTCCCAGGTGAGTTGGGGTTTTTTTAAGTGTTTTACTAGAAATGTGAATGAAACAAAGGAAATGACCAACAATGCCCTGAACAGCTGGATATTCTGCTACTATTTTGCTTTGTGAAAGTAAAAGTTAGATGAAAGTGTTAGGCCATGCCTGTGCAACGGCAGCTCACAGTGATTTGAGCAGCGGCTGTGGCTGGAAAGAAGGTTCTGCTGACAGGTGGAAGGAGAAAATAACTAGAAAGAGCACATGGAGCTCTCTGAAAAGCTGCTATCCCTTCTGCCCATGGATCACGGTGCCTTGTGCTCCTGTCCTGAGGCAGGATGTGCCATTAGTGACCCACACATCTGTTTTGGCACAAGGCCACCAGTCTTGGTTGCTGCACATGTGTTTGTGAAGCCATGTAAAGACTTTTCCCCCTTTTGATTTAAGGGTTTTTGAGGGTGGATGATGTTGCTGGTTGAAAGCTCAGTTGCTTGACACTCAGCTACAAACATAAAAGCAGTTGTTTAAACAAAGTGAACATTAACAAATGCTAATTTAAACATGGATGTTGCTAATAACAATGTGCAAAGTTAAAAAAGTGAAAAGCAAAATGCAATGGGTGTGATGGACTTGTTCTTTTGAAGTCACCTTCACGCATATGAAGAACTGAAAATAAAAAAGGTGGTGTCTAGAGAAAAGGGGAACGCCAGAAGGACTTGACCCACTCTAAGTGAGAGTCTTGGGCTTTTGGTCTTGCCTGTCCTGTGATGCCAAACACCTGAGAATGGGCCTCTTAGAGCCTATTCTCAAGGCGAGGGGTATGACCTAAATGCAGAATTCTCAGTGATGAAGCACGATGTGGTTCAGTCCCTGACCACAGAAATGCATCCTCTGAATTGTTCACGTGTCCTGAACCAGGGGCTGTGTTATTGTCTCTATCAGCATTCAGCAACCTCTCCACTAACCCCACTTCAAATGGAGACATGGCAGTGGGGAGCACATCCTCTCCTGAGTCACTTTTCCACCGGGCAGAGAGCTTGTGTTGGCCGCAATGTTTCAGCTGCTAAGGTGAAAAAGAACAAAACACTCTGACAGATCTTGCCTGAATCACAGGCAGTGGGAAAAACACTCATTGTCCTCCCTGCCTGCCTTGACTTTGGGAAATCCCTATAAGCCATTTCCAGAATCCCCTCCTTCAGGGTGAAACCCCTGAGCAAGAGGTGGGAAGGGAGGGGAAGGTGAGTGCAAACGGAGAAAGGGTTAGCAGGGGCTGTGCTGGGTCCCTGCCAGCCCAACTGAGGAGCAGGTAGCAGAGGGATTCCAGTGCTCCGCGGGTGTCTCACTGGTCACTGGTGGGTTTAGAAAGAGCAGCAAATGCAGGACAACCATCGCCTATAGCACTCATCACAGCTCCCACATTTTCCGGAGGGTATCTCAAATGCACAGCCTCTTCACCCAAAAACCAGGTGAGAAAGCAGAAGAGGCCAGATAAGGTACTCCAGGTAAGGGAGGACTCTGCATTCCACACAAAAACAGCTGCAGGGCCCTGAGCTTCCATTTTGAAGCACAGAGAATGATTTTTGACTGAGAATTTTGTCTTTTTAGCACCTGCAAGAGAGTGCAAAGTATACTGCAAATTAATTAGGGGTTTGCAGTAATAGTAGGGCAGGGAATTCCTCTAAGTGACTTAAAATTTTTCCGGTATCCTTACAGGTTTACATAGCATGGTTGGCCCATTTACCTCACAGTACCTTACACTGGCTCAAAAATTTTACCTTATACTGGCATACATTCACACCAGCTAAATGAAATAAAACACAGCAAAAGGAAAGAAAATATTTAAGGGCCTTTATTGCTAGTTTTTGCCGTGGTAAGTGCTTCAAGGCTGCCTGCTTCCCCTCTGGCAAGAGGGGGTGACGGTGCATCTGCAGCGGGAGAAGAGGCTGCCGCCATTGTTTTAAGGAAAAGAAGGCCTGGTTCGGGCGGGAAGGGGCAATATCGCCGCCGTGCCGGAGATATTTCCCGGTGGGATCCGCTTCTCTTTCCCGTGGCCGCTCTCCCCGCACCGCGCCGTCCCACGGCCGCGGGGCTGCGGGCCCCGCCCGAGGCGCGGCCCCTTTAAGGGCCTTTAACCGCGGGGGGGCGGGTCACGCGCGGCCGCGGCGGGAGGGGGCGCGCGGGCGTGCGCGAGCCGGCGGCGGCACGAGGAGGGCGGGGCCAGGGCAGGGGGCGGGGCGGCGCGGGCGGGCGGGATTATTATGGGCTGTGGGCGCCGCCGCCGCTGAGGGGGAGTAGCAAGATGGAGCTGTCTGCAGTGGGGGAGCGTGTCTTCGCCGCCGAGTCCATCATCAAGCGCCGCATCCGAAAGGTGAGGGGCCGCTCCCCCGGGGCCGCGGGACACCCCCTTCCCCCCCCCCCCCCCCAATCTCGGTCCTCGCTGCCGGGCCCCGGCCGCGCCGCTGGCTCGCCCGCCGGGCCCCCGCCTCACACCCCCCCCTTTCCCCCGCCTTTTCCCCCGTGTGTTGCAGGGGCGTATCGAGTACCTGGTGAAATGGAAAGGCTGGGCCATCAAGTGAGTGTATCCCGCCCGGGCTGCGGTGGTGGGGGACATGGGATGGGGCAGAATGGGATGGAGGGGGAGGTATCTGTGTGTGCGGCTGCGGGGGGATTTGGGCGCTAACTGCTTCGCTTGTCCCCTCCGCTGCTCCCGCCCCGACAGGTATAGCACCTGGGAACCCGAGGAGAACATCCTGGACTCCCGCCTCATCGCTGCCTTCGAGCAGAAGTGAGTGTTCATCCCCCACCCTGGGCCGAGGGGGCTGCAGCAGCAGGTTTGGCTTTGGGTGGGCGAGCGGGAAACGGCGTCCAGGCTTTTTTTTTTTTTTTTTTTTTTTCTTTCTTTAACTTATATGCTTCTGTTATTACCCTTGGGAAAAGTTTTAACTTCTTGACAAATTTGATTCCCTAAAGGGAACGAGAGCGTGAGCTGTATGGGCCCAAGAAGAGAGGACCTAAACCTAAAACTTTTCTGCTGAAGGTAACTCTTATTTAAATAACTTAGGCCTAGCAAAAAAAAAATATTTCTCAAACCTTGCCGGCGCTTGCCCTTGGAAGGACTGAACTTTCAAGTGACTTGTGCCTGATGCCTGGCTCTGGGAGCGCGGGGAAAACCCGACAGGAAAGGGGGGGTGGGCAGAGGCGCAGAAGCTATGAGGGGAGAGCGCCTGTGCGTGCGACGGGTGCCTCAGCAGGACGGTCAGCACACGCAGATGTGCATGGTGAGCCTGCAGTCTCTTTTTCCAGTATCCTCTCCTTCTCATGGCCTTCTGTTGCCGCAGTGGAGAGCTAGCCAGTCCTGTTCCCTCTTCCTTCAGCAGGCTGTTCCATCTGACCCGTGCCCTGCAACTTAGCAGCACGCTGAGCGGTCAGGCAGCAGAGGCGGGAATCCCGCTGCCACTTGTGCTCCTCTGATTGCATTTAAGGATGTAGGTGCTCCACAGGAGTTTCATGAAGGGTTCATGCTTTGATCTGTAAACTGCAGGCTTGTTTTGCTTTTGCAGAGAGTGGGGGTGGCTGGGGGAAGGAGGAATGTTTCACCTCTGCATAGGATGGCAGCTGAAGTTTCCAGTTCCCCTCTGATAGACTCAGTACCTCTGTAAGATGTCGTAGCATCTCAGCTTGCTTGCGGAGAAGAGCAAGGAAGGTAGTTCTTAGTGCAGGCCTTCTTGCCCTTTATTTTTATCTTCTTTTCTTTTAATTAAGACCTCTGGTAGCTGCATGACTGTTACGTGAGCTCTGTGAATTTATTAGTTTACAGATGAAATACCTTGCTCTACTCCCCTCTTCCCACCCCTTCCTCTCTGACTGTCAGTCTCAGGCTCCAAATAAGCATAAAAAGAACACACCTTTGTGCAGTTCAGACAGATGAGCAAGTCTGTAGTTCCCCTGGTTTTATCCTGATAGGAAGCCCTGGAACAGCGATTGTGGACCCTGTAGTAAGGCATCACTATCACCAAGTCATCCTGTGGCTTTGGGCAAGTCACTTAGGCTTTGTGCGTGTTTCCCCATCTGTGAAACAGGTTAATACTTCCCTTTGCCTGGCAGCAGTAGGAGCTTTACTCAAGTCAGCACAACACTTTTAACTGCATGAGCACTAGAAAGCACAGAGAGAGGGGTAGGGTGTCACCTCTTCTCTGCTTTGAGAGGGCATAATGAAGCACACAGAAGAAATGCAAAAACAGGCGTATTCTGATGCTCTGCATGAAACTCAGAGGAGACTATGGTAATTCTTGGGAAGTCCTGCTGATGGAACTGTCCTCCTTCGTTGCCTGTTTTTCTGCTAACACTGTTCTTTATCTGTAGACTGAGAATTACAAACATAACTGATATGTGCTACCTCTTATGCTCTATTCAGGGAACACAGACTAGTTGGCATTCCTCTTTCTGACAGTCATGCATTAAATGTAACCCTTGTATTTAAATTTCCACCAATGCAAAGGATTGCACTTGAAGGAAAAAACCACCAGCTTGAAGTCGTTCTCTGCCTGCATTAAAAAATACTGGTATTTGTAACACCTGACACTGTTCAGAGCTGTAGGGAGGTGACTATACTATGTGTAATCAGTTTCTTTTATTTTTGATTCTGAATGTGATATGGCCATATTACTCATTTAAAAAAAAATCACTCACTTTCACTCCTTTACAAGAGCAAAACCAACCCCCGAACTCAAAACCCACTCATTGCTTCTCTTATCCCCTTACCCTTTAACCCCCCCCTAAACTTAACGTGAATTATTCAGCAGCATCCTTTGAATCATGTCCATGACATGTTTCTGTGGCACATCTTCCTTCTCCAACGGTAATGGAAACCTGTAGGTTTGTAGAGCTGGCTCGGTACTTTGTAGGAGATGAATCGTGATTGGGAGCAGGATCAGCTCTCCTGCAGGCTGGTGCCACGTTGTGTGAGAGGCTGGCAGGTAGAGCGCTACCACTGCTGCTTGGTTTGCACCTCTGGGAAACAGAGCTGGTGGAACTGTTAGTGCCCTAACTTGCTGTTCCTCTGTGAGTTCGGATCCTACCCTAAAAATAACACCCCAGTCCAGGCAGTGAGAAGTGACTCTCTCTGAGCCAGCCCCATCTGAACTTGTTTGAGCTCTGTTCAGGCAAACCAGGATCAACACAACCGCGGCTAGAGTTACGACAGAGGTGGTTTTCAACTCAGTTCTTCTGACCCCTGAAGATGCGCATTTGACCTCTTCCAGCCCCGCAGCACCGGTGCTGCTGTGGGAGGAGTGGGATTGGGTTCTGCCTCGTGCACTACTAACGGTATTTTCAGTTCTTTCAGCTGAAAAATCTATTGCCAGTGAGAATTTCAGAAGCAGGAGGAGAAATTTGATTCTCGTATCCCAGAGGGAGTATTTGGAGTTGGCAGTTAGAACAATATTCTTTTTGATCTGTTAACTGAACAGATAAAGCCTGTATGCAGTGATGTTTAAGCAGAAACCTGGCCCAGGACTGCTTTGATAGACCAGTCTACCCATGACTTGGTGGCTTGCTAGGATTTTTCATGTGTATCAGTGCTTAAACTTAGGCTTCTGAGTCTTCAATTGGCATCAAAATAAGTGCCCTGATATGCCACTCAGTCCCTTGGCTCGTGTGGGTGTTTTAGCTTGCAGTTGGGACTAGGTTTATCCTGGGATTAGTTCTCAAAAGTTGCAGATAGGCACCCAGGGGGATTTGTAGAAAGCATTCCAGCAGGTTAGAGGCCCACGCCTTTGGAAGAGCTTTGAAAAGCTGCATCTTTGACCACCTGCTGCCTTTGTAAGCCAGGCTCCTGTTTCTGAGAGCTGTCGTAACGCCCTTTCGATCAGACTGCAGAGGCACATCACAGGCCAGGCTTTGTAATATCACTATCAAGATGGCTGGTGTTGAAAGCGACCCCTGCAAACTTCAACTGCAAAGTTTTGGGCAGGAAATGGGTCTTTATCCTTTGCATGCTAGGGGCAAACTTTCTCACAGCTGAGCTCAGGCTTGGCGGGAGGCCGTGATTCTTGGGAGGCTGCTGGTGTGCTGCAGCCCTGTGCTGAGCGGATGGGAAACAAAGTTCTTGGTCTGAAACAGGCAGTGCTGTATGTGAGGCTCTCCTTATTTCTAGGTATCCTTGAGGACAGGCCCTTCAGCGTGGACACTGGTGTGTGGGTTACAAAGAGACGTTGCACATGCTGTAGTGATCTTCCTCCTTTTTCTCCTGCTCACTTTGTTCTTTGTGTTTTGCTGTCTTCTCTAGGCACTCCACTGTGTGGAATGCAAACCTCACCAACTCATCTAATAAAGTCTAGCAAGTGCTATTCAGATACAGCCTGATCTGCAAGCTCAGTGGGTGGCTGGCAAAGACCCCTAGTTGGGGTGGCCATAAATATGAAGGTGACAGGAGTGAAGAAGGTTAATGGGAAGGAAGAAGTAAGGGAGAACAAGAGTAAAGGGGTTCTTAGTAGGAGAGTGGAGGAAGAAGGGGGCTGAGCAGCATGATGCTCTGTCCTTTTGCCCTTTCCTGAACTCCAAAGCTGGAATTTGGTTTCTTTTGATCCTCCTCCCTGTTCGTAAGTTACCCTGAGTAATTTGAAAACAGACTGTTCCCCTTTTGTTTTTTGATGTTGTTCCCAATCCAGAGGGAAACTTCAGTTTATGGCAGCGTTGCTTGGGAGAACTGTGCTATGAACTGGTTTGCTTTTGCCTTGTCATTTGGAAGATTGTTGAAGAAAGAGGGTGATAAAAAGGCAGAATGGCAGCCAAAAAGGGGAAAGAAGAGCTCTTGCAAATGCTGTTTGGAGCAAAGACTGTGGGAATGCAGGTGGAGAATAAAAGACAAAGCAGAGCCAGTAATTTATGACAGAGTAGTGCTATTATGGTGCAGCAGCATTACTGGAATTGGCGAGATTTTGAAATAATTCACTAGAAACCTGTTGTTTTACAAGGTCGTTGGTTTGGTTTTTTTTCTTCCAAACTGAGATTTTGATACAAATCAGGTAAGAGAGGCCTTTCTAAGCACGTGCCTGCGTACCTGCTTGTGTGCCTCAGTGAGTTAAGGGAATGAATGAACAAATATGCTTGCTGGGCCTCGAGGGACATTTATTCAGAACTAGTAGGGAATGGGGGAGATACACAGTTCCCAGGGGCAGTGAGGGAAAGCCGTACAAGATAAATAAAGGTGATACATATCCCAGACGGGAAGAGGGGGAAGGGAAGCAATCCCAGCAATTGGCTTGCTCTCATGACAGAGCACTGCAGCAAGCCTCCAGAAGCTGCATCCTGATGTAGGCTGAGCTGTAAGCAGAGAGTTAATTACTTCGTATACATGCTGAGTACCTCTTTAGCAGTGAGCACATCCTGCGGGTGAAAGCAGCAAAACCTAGAGGGGTAGTTTCCATGTGGAAAACTTGTGAGCCATGTAGCAAATTGTGGTGACACAGCTGAAAGGATTCAGCAGGTTTGTTTTTCGAAGACCTTATCCTTGTACAGGTTATGAATGTGATGGAGGAATGGATCCAGAGCAGGGAGAAGTGCATTTCCAACAGATAAAACTAAATGCTGAGTATTCTCCAAACCAAAGGTAGCAAGTTACTTAATCTAAAGTCGGAAATGGGAAGGACAGCAGCTTTGCTGTCCTCTGCAGTGGAGGAATGAGTTCATGTAGGTGATGCCTGAATAAACCTGATCCTGTGGCAGGAATACCGAGCTTTCCAAGTGAGAAAACTCTGGGGCTGGTCTTAGATAAAGCATCTTATCAGATTTTTCTTGAAACCTTACCTGGAAAAACAATCTCAAGGTAAGCTGGATATTTGCATAATGCTCTTTGGAACTTGCATTGAAGCTGGTCACTGGGGATAGCAGTGTAGCAGCAGGGGAGGACTGTTGGGCCCTAACTTACCCTCTCAATAATCTGACTAAAGTATCAGTGCTATGTGTAGACTATCTGGAGACTATTGAAGCTGGAATTTAATAAAGGCAGATAGCTGAAACTTGAGTTGGAAACAGCTTCAGCCTTGAGAAAGTGCCCCAGAAGTAACTGGAAACGCAGACACATAGCACGTAAATGAGACCTACTGGTTCTGACACACTGGAAAAGTCCAGGCCATGTACCAGGTCTCTGCACTAGCTGCTCTGCAAGCACAAAACCAAGATAGGTCTTTCTGAAAACAGGATTAATGTGTATAGGCAGACAAAGTAAAATCAGCAGGGCTGTGGAAGTGGCCAGGTAGTGACCATCCCAGCATTATCACTTTATTTAATGTGGCTGATGGGAAGCTTTCCTCAGGAATTTTTTTGGGTGTATAAGGAAACTGAGGGTGTTTGTGACTGCTTCCCCCACACTTTTGGGAAGCTGCCTTCTTTCTCTCCTGGCAGATGGAGGCGGTGCTGGTGGAAGGTGACAATTAGATTTGACTTGGAGCAGAATGGCACAGAGAGGGCAGAACTCCTCACTCCAAGGCATGATTACAGGGTAGGCAATTAATCTGGAAGATGTGCAGTGTTGGCAACAGGGAAGGCCCTGAAGGATAACTGTGTCTATTCCACTGAAGCTGTTCTACAGTTTTTCAGTGATGCCTCTGTCTGTAACCTCTGCCTGGCTTCCCTGTCCTGTATTTTGGAATGGGACATTGTGTTGCATTTTGCTCTTGGCTCAGCAGTGGTAAATTGGTGAGAAACCCAGAGCACAAGAGCAGCAATGCTGGAAGGGCTGACTGTGATGTGGAGCACGATGAAAAGGATCAAATTTGTTAATTCAGGCCGTGTTGGTATGTAATATCAGAAAGCAGACTTTAGGTTGTCCTTGTGTCTGCCATCTGCTTCAGAGGGACCTGTGAAGAGATGGAGCATGCATGAATGTGCATTTGCCTGTGCCTGTGACCTCCTGGCTGGGTCTGCAGTGTCTCCAAGTTGTGTATTGATGAGGTGGGAGGGGCAGAGTTGATGTGTGGTGCAGGGAGTCCATCCGGTGCTATTGCTGTGCTCAGGCCTATACCATGCCTGTGACAGGAACTGTGGTTTATTTTCTCAACGGTTTGGGGTTTGGAGTAACACACGAGGCTGAGCAAAGAGTAGTAGATGGACACTGGGATGCTTTCTGCTACAGCAGGATGTGTTGGGGTTTGTGTGTGTTAGGAACGCTTTCCTTTAGCTATGTAGAAACAGCCCTGTTTGTTAATGTGCGGAGTGTCTGTGCCTATCTTGGGGTTGTGCTAACTTTAACTTGTCTCTCTCTCTTTCTTTGTCAGTTGGCTAACAGAGTCTAGGTCCCCAGTCAGAATGAGCCTTCAGTTTGTTTTCTTGTACAGGCACAGAAGGAGGCCTCAATTTTCTAGTCCTTTTAAAGCCAGAATACAAGTAGTACTGGAGGCTGTGATCATACAGTGTTAGTCAGAGAGGAACAAAATGTCTTCACGTCTCTGTTCCCTGCTCATTCACGATCTTCTGTGGTTCCCATGGGTCTCTCTGTGGGAGAAGAGGGCTCTGCCTAACGGCAAAGCTCTGGAGCTCTAGGGCCAGGACTTTGAATTTTTTTGTGCAGGGGCTGGCTGGGCCCCTCGCTTAGATCTGTTAGATCCCTGCCTTTACACGCACATTTTTTTTCCCCAGGCATTTCTCTGGTAGGAGGCGCAGCCTGCAGGGTGACAAAGGAGATGGAGTTGAGTGCTAAGCTCTTAGTTGGCAAGAAGCCATCCCGATCTTGGCGTGTGCAAGGGGCAACGGGATGGAAAAGTTGGGGAGGAAAAGCAGCTGTCGTCTTCTAGCACTGCAGTTCTTGCTGTGCCCACGAGGTGGGGGAAGCAGCTCGCGGGATGGGCAGTCACAGGGTTGGGGCTTGCCTGTCCCCTCCAGGCCTCTGTGACTTCTACCTGTCACCACTGCTAAGAGGGAATATGGAAAGGGGCTGGTTTGGGCAAGTACTGGAGTGCAGGTGGAAGGACGAGCTATACACGCAACAGTGCTCTGATGAGACGTGATGGAAGAATGGACTCTGGGTTTCCATGCCCACAGGTCATACAGCACGAGCTTACCAATGAAACTGTTGTTCCTGCTGCCAGAAAACATTCCAGTCTCTGTGCATGAACCAGTGCAGTTTTTGCCATCAGAAGACCTTAAAAATACTGTTTCCCTGGCCTGGCTTTTGGGGAGGGCTGGCACAGAGCAGTTCAACAGGTGCTCTTCCTGCTCTGGCCCAGTGCTAGGTTTCAGAGAAGTGTGGTGCTCAAAAGGACAAGTCAATCTCTTCTTTGGAGGTGCAGTTAAATTTTACTTGAGTTCCAGCTGACCTAATCTCTGCTTCAAACACTGGACCTTGCTCCCGCAGCACAGTAAGGATAAATGACTTGCATGTGAGTTAAAAATCAGATCTCTAAATTTCTTGTGTTTAACAAAGACAGCTCCATCAGACCATTCTCACCAGCCTCCATCTGGGTTCCTCAAGGCCCCCTTCTACCACACATTTCAGAGACAATTCTCATTAGGCATTACTCTGCCTCTTCCCTCTTGTGCTCAATTTGTAGAAAACCTGCTACAATCCCTATGTAAGTTTGTGTGCTGTCTCAGCACAGGCAGCCCCAAGTACCTAGGATGATGCTGGCTTCTTTGGCTGGCAGTGGAGGGTTGTGCACACTGACTGATGATGACCAAGGGGGCTTTGGAGACCATTAAGTCTAACCCTGAAACATGCATGGGAAATAGCAGTTTCTCCCTGGGGAAAGCATGTGTTGACAGGGGTACAGCACAGGGAGACATTAGCTGCCCAAAAATGATAGACAGTGTCCTCTGCCTGTGGGGGCTGTGCTGGAGCTATCAGTAATTTGTAGGTGCATACCCGTGCTTGTCATTGATGTTGGGTATAAATGTGTCATGGTATTGCCGGTGAGTGCTTGGCCTGAAGTGAGCGGTGCCCGATTTGAGATCTGCACCTAGGCTGCCTCTCTGACCCTATTTGTTTTCTTTCTCCCCACCACCGCAGGCTCGGGCCCAAGCGGAGGCCCTCCACATTGGGGATGTACACTTTTCTGTCAAGCCTGGTTCCAGTACCTCCTCTCCCAAACTCCACTCCAGCGCCGCGGTGCACCGGCTCAAGAAAGACATCCGGCGATGCCACCGCATGTCCCGGCGTCCCCTGCCCCGTCCAGACCCCCAGAATGGCGGGAGCGTGGGTGGTGGGGCTGGCATTCGTCCCCCTGTCTCACCCTTCTCCGAGACCGTGCGCATCATCAACCGTAAGGTGAAACCCCGTGAGCCCAAACGCAGCCGCATCATCCTCAACCTCAAAGTCATTGACAAAGGTGGGAAGCCAGCCAATGGGGCTGGGGGCCTGGCTCGACCCAAGATCCCATCCCGAAACCGTGTTATTGGCAAGAGCAAAAAGTTCAGCGAGAGCGTCCTCCGCACTCAGATCCGCCACATGAAGTTTGGCACCTTTGCGCTCTACAATAAGCCAACTGCTGCACCTACCCCCTCTCTGGAGGGCAAGGGGGAGGCCGAAGGCTCCCAGGCAGCCTCCTGTGGGCTCATTATGGGCTCCACCCCCTATGATGCCCCGAGCTCCAGCTCCTCTGGCTGCCCATCGCCCGCTCCCCACTCTTCCTCTGACCCAGATGATTCCCCTCCAAAGCTGCTCCCTGAGACCCTCAGCCCAGCCATCCCCGACTGGCGTGAGTCAGAGGTACTCGACCTCTCAATCCCACCTGAGTCAGCTGCCACCAGCAAGCGTTCTCCTTCGGGAGGGTGCAGTGGGGGGCAGACGCCCTCCTTGTCCCTCCCCTCTTCTGACCCGGAGCAGGAGGCTGGCGACTGGCGTCCTGAGATGTCCCCTTGCTCTAATGTGGTGGTCACAGATGTCACCAGCAACCTCCTCACTGTAACCATCAAGGAGTTCTGCAATGCTGAGGATTTTGAGAAGGTGGCGGCAGGCAGTGGTGGAGGAGGCAGCAAGTGAGCAGCCAGGTCCCCCCCAGCTCAAGAGGTGTGGGGGGTGCTCTACCTGAGAGAAGTCGTGGTGCAAATGGCTGTCCTTAGTTCTCTCCTTCTCCCCTTGGCTGTCCCTCTGCCCTCACTGCCACCCTTCCTCCTCCTTTCCTCCTGCCCACTTCCTCTTGCCTGGAGGCTGGAGTGTGTCTGTGGGGTGTGGGAGCACCCAACTGTTCCTGGGTGTTGGTACTGCTAGGAGGAGGCAGGGAGGGTTGTGGTGGGGTTGGAGAGTGGTTGTTTGTCCTTGAATGTGGTGTTGTCCAACGGGCAGTGGAGCCTTTGGGGCTGAGGGATGAGTGAGCATGTGTCTGTGTGCCTGTGCAGGTGGTGAGGAAGGTGCTGCACTTCCTCATTCCCCTTCCACCTTTGACAAAAACTGAAGAGGAGCTCCAAACCCTTGAGGGGAGGATGTAAGAGGATTGGAGCCCTTGCCCATGTCCTCCAGAACTTCTCCTGCAATGTGCATGCAGACTCTTCCATTCTTGTTTCCCCCTTGGCATGACTACCATCCTACCATCCTTCCCCTCGTGGCCTGCACCCTGGATCTGCCCTCTCCTCTCCTGTCCTTGTGGCAGTTGCCGATCCAGATGCCCTCAGAGTGAGGGGAAGAAAGACAGGTGAAATGTCATGCCTGGAAGGTGCTTGAGACAAAGCTGGGGTAGTGGGGGGTGCCCCATGCAGCCTATGCCTCATACTGGCTTCCCCTTTCCTTTGACTATTGGTGCTACCTTGGCAGTTGTATGGGTGCTTTCAAGTGCCCTAATCCCTTCTCCTGCATCTTCCAACTCCTCCAGCTCCTCAGGAGAAAGGGAAGAAAAGAGGCGTCTGCTTCCAGCCCATATCTTCCTCCTGATGTTCATCACTTGCGCTTGTTTGGGAGAGAGGGACATGAAATGTCTTTCTGTGGTAGAAGCAGGAGTGGGCTGTGCATGCATCCTTCAGTCTGTGGGAAGATAATGCCAACAGCATGAGCAGCATGAGGCTGCTCTCCCGCCCTGTGTGTAAGCTTCCCCCGGCCCTCTCTGCTTCTTCTTACTCCTTCCAAAGGAAGGAGGGATGGATGCTAAGGCAGGCAGGTTCTTCCTGCTTGCTTTTGCTCCTCCTGCTCTCCCCTCCCTCTGGTGGGTGGCCTGGAAGAGGTTTCCCCTCTATCTTTTCAGCATTTGAAACAGCCCTTACAACTGTCAACCAAAGGTGCTCATAAGAAATACCTGTCTCTCTCACATCGCATGCATGTGCACTGGATCTCTTCCCCTAAAAAGCTCATATGAGCTCATCTAGAAATTCCTTCTCTTCATCCCTAGCAAGTAGGAGGGGGCAAGACTACAGCTTGCTGTTTGTTCCACAGCTCCCTCTTTCCCTGACCAGCTTCGTTCACATCTAAAATAAGCTCTAATTTTTTGCCTGCCGTTTCTGGCTTTCTCTGTTTCTGTGTGGGTCCTAAGCTTCATGGTGAGAAGCCGTTCCTTTGCTCTCCTTTTCTTCCTCTACTCGCACAGGACTGAGCCTGTAGAGACAAGGAAAAGAGGTGCTGATGAACTGGTGGGAGACCCTCACTCTCATCCCTGTCCCTGGTGGGGCAGAGGGGTATCACTTCTACATAACATGCTGCAGAGGTGAAAAGGGTGGAAAAAAATTCCTCATGCCAGGGCTCATTTGCTTACAAACCTGCCCTGGGTGGGTAAACACAAGTGGAATTGGCCCCTCTGGTGCTTTCACACAAGATGTTCAGGAGCTGCTGGCTCCAAGGATTGCTCTCTTGCCATAGTGATTTTGTGGTTGTAGTTATCTGAGGATAGAAGGGAGGCAGTCTGTGGGAGGGAAGTAGTAATTGTCTGCCCAAGGGACATTGTTAGGATGGTACAGGGATAGACCAGCTTCTGACCTTAATTAGGGCTTTTGTGCCCAGAGCTTGTGTATTCCCTGCCTCCAGCGCCTGGGTTGGTATAATAAAGTCTTTGCTACCCTCCCCACAAACCTTGCCTTGCAGTGGGTGGTGTTCCGAGCTGTGGGAAACAGTGAATTCACACCAGTTGTGGTTGGTTGTCTGTGCAGACAGTCTGAGGGGGATTCCAGGTGCTGTTAGCACCACCCTTGGTACACCTCTTTCTTTCCTTGGTTAAAGAGCTTAGTGGACTCTTCGGGGATGTGCTTTCATTCACAGCTGAAGCTAGGGGCAGAGAGAAGGAGACTTCCCTGATCCATTCACCAAGCTAAGGCTTTCTATAACTTGTTGGACTTGTGTGCGTGTCTGTGTTAATACCTGCGTGTATTTTTTGTGGGGTTTGTTTTGGTTTGGGTTTTTTTTGTTCGGGCTTTCTTTTGTGCATCTTTCTTGTGCCTGGCACACCCAGGGAATCCCTTATGTTAGCATAGCCTATCCATTTGACTGCAGCTTTGAAGATGAGCGGTTTGTAGGCATAGGGAAAAGCTCTTTCTTAGGAAAATAGCAAGGAGATTCTTCTCTTTTTCCTCCCCCTTCTGAATAAGAACTAATCTGTGGCTGTGAGATAAGAGGAGCTGCTTTATGGGGTGGATGCAAACCGGCCAGTCACTTTAGGTTATTAAGTTACTTTTTGGTGTGTATGTGGTGATGTGTTTTGTTTTGTGGTATCAAGGTTCTGAAAAAAGTGTTGAAGCGTTTAAGTGGGAGATAAAAGGGAACTTTAATAGGAAACTCTTGATGTGTTTCGGCCAAGATGCGTAACTTGGCAGAATTCTTTTCCCCAGTGTCTCTTGTATGGTGTTCTTTGGGGGCAAGGGGCAGGAATTGTTTAATTGAAGGGGTTTTGCCTTTCTCCAGAGTGGCAAGCAAGGGAACTGTCTGTGAAGAGCAAAACAGTGGGTCATTGTAGGGATGCTCCGCAAGGACCTTCTTCCTGCGGTGAGGAGATGAGGGGACTTGTTGCAGCAGAGAAACTCGTGCAGTAGATCCTCTTCGTGGAGGAAGAAAGGAGTATGATCCGGCTTGCAGACACAGCTCACCTGCTTGTGTGACAAATCCCTCCCTGGGTGGGTCACCTTGGTGGGAACCAAACCCTGAACCTCTGGATCCAAAATGAGGATCCCGTGCTGTTTTGAGTTAGAGGTTTGCTAACTTGAATGCAGCAGTCGCCTCAAGTTCCCTCAGGTGGACGAGACACTTGAGGCTGACTAACCTACCTTCATATTCACGTGGGCTGCACTCCTCCTTCTGAATTTTTGCCCTTGCTTCGTAATGGAGATAGGAAAGAAGATTCATCCATGTCTTTTAAAATGGGCATGGAATTGAGGGAGGAGTTTATTTGAAAGTATCCCCTTCCTTTCCCCATAACCCTTAGGAAAAAAATCAACAAAAACAGGGAAATATTCTCTGTGTCTGTGCCATGTTTGTTTTCGTCGTCGTGTTTTTAGAGGAGATTTTATGATGGAGTGGAAAAAGTGAAATGATTAGTTTTGCATAAAAAAAGAAAAGTAAAAAAAAAAATTTCTACAGGGAGAGAGCGAGAGAGAGTTTAAAAATGAATAATAAATGCAGTGATTGCACAAACTGTAGTGGTATTAGGTGGTCCTTGGAGAAAAGAGTATTTTGTAGTATCGAAGCATGTGTGTCTGGGATGGTGTTTGGCTTGCTTGAACTGGAGGAAAAGGCATTCTAGGACTAAGCAGCGATCTCTGAGCTGAAAAGGCAAGTTGCATGTTGGAGGAGCCCTGTCTACAAACCTTTCCCGTCCTTGCCTCCTAAGTGTTGGAGTGAGTTCCCTTCCTCCCATACCTCTCCTGTGAGCTAAGGTGGAGTCTCCAAGTGGTTTTCTGGCTGAGCAGCCCTCAGAGATGGCCAGTCACATTCTGACCAAATGTGGATCAGGCCGTCAACATGGAAACAGTTGACTTACTTTGCATGCACAGCAAGCTGCTAACGTTTGGGGTTGGCATGTATCTTTCCTGCCAAGTTGCTGTCTCTTCTCTTTTCCATCCCCTTTATCCAAGCAGAATTAATCATGGTGGGCTTATTTCCTGGGTAGCAGATATGCCTCCCCTCCGTAAGGTTTTTTAACTTCTTCCAATACTGGGGTGGGGGTGTGTGGCATTTTTCTCTGTAGAATTCACCACATCAGGACAGAAAACTGAGTCTTATTGGTGTGTATTCCAGCACCCCTTCTCTGACAGTGGCCAGATCTCTAGAGGCAGATGGAGAAAGCTGCCTTGTGTGCTCTTGATTGTGTTGCTGAGGGACATGCACCCTCTTCTTAGTGCCAGCAAATGCTGGAAGTTTTTAGGGTGGAGAGGGGAGAGGAATACCCTGACAGGATTGTGCTCAAGTAGGGCAGCCTTCTTCTCCAGCTTTCTTTGGGGTGGTGGGGAAGAGTTGCCCGAACATTCCTTCAGAGTGAGGAAGTGGCTCTTGTGTGTTGGCTTCCTTGTCCAAGATGTTTCTGGTGTTCATTTGGCATGTGGGAATGACTGCAGGGAAGAGGGAAGCTGCCAGATGTTGGTGTCTGAACAGAAGATGGCAGGCAGGGATGCTTGAACAGCTTTTCTTGTCTGGACTTCTCTGATGCCCTTTGCAGTGGCAGATGACCGATGTATCAGTGCTTCCCATGGCCTGGGCTGCACTTGGGAACTTCTCTCTCTGCCCATCAAACTCTGTCGGTGCTTCCCATGGCTTTCAACTTGGAACAGAAACCTCCTGTCTCGTGCTCTCTTCTCAATGAGCAGCATTGGACTGGAGGGGCATGAAGCTAATGAGATACAAGCTCCTTTGGGGATGAAGAACAGAAATAGTGTGGTGAGCAGGCCCAGCTGTGGTGAGCCACTGCTTAAATTCTGTTTTCAAAAGAGAAAGGGAGCATTTCTCTGTGTCTCCCTTTACTGAAATTCCCAGGGAGATTTTGTGAAATAAACAAAAAAAAAAAAAAAACAAAAAACAACCCCCCCCCCGCCCCCCCATAAACAAAAACAAAAATCACAACCACAATCATGCTTTTTACCAGGTAGGAGCTGTCTCTGAGCTGAGTCTTCCTAGGGATATCACTCCCTTCTCCAGCCCCTCTTTGAAGAGGAGGCTTCAGCAGCTCCCAGCGTTTGGAGATTATCACCTTCCTGGGGACTTCCTGGCAGAAAGAGATTGCCGTGCTTGAAGGATGGTTTCCTGAGTTCCCCACCCTTCTGCCCACTCCAGGCTGTGGCATTAGTGGGGCTGCTCAGGAGCAGGTCTTTCTTCCCAGGGAGGTGTAACAAACCTGGAGTGTGTGTTTGGCTAAGTGCTTATTTTCCCTTTTGCTTCCTTCCCCACCTTCTGACAAGACGTTTTCCTCCTTGCCTGGCACATCCTTTTACTCCAATGTCACTTGCTTTTGCTGCATTTTTCAATTGCCCAATAATCACGCAAGAGCTGGGATCTTATTTACTTCTTATATATAAATGTATGAATATAAAAAGCCTCCCCCCTTTCTCCCCATCTCACCCACCACCCTGTGCGCAGCCTCCCTGATCTCCGCTCTGAAGGAGATCTGCTGTAGAGGGTTAATTTGGGGTCGGGGATTTGGTGCCTCCTGAGTTCTGTTCCTTCTTGGCTTGCCGTGGGTTTTCTGCTAGCTGTGTCACTGCCCCGTGCCTCTGTCTCCCTCATGCAAAGGGGATGGGGGTGGAGGAGACTATCCGGCTGAGGGTGCTGGCAGCCCAACTCTCAAGGCATTTGCACAGAGATGGAGTGCTCAGTGTTGCTTCAGAAATCCCCTGCTCCCTTTCTGTGCTTCCTTCCCCAAGTAACTCCCAGAAGTAACTTCATTTCACCAATGCTCTGAGGTTGAGAAAATAAGTGTCTTTATTTTCTTTTTTTACTTCTATTTTTTGAGATCTTTCCCCAGAGTGTGTTGTGTATGGTTTCTTTTTGGGGGTGTAGGTGGCAGGAGATGTTGGAGTCTGTCTCCATCCTCACCTCGGCCTTTCTGTCCTCTGCTCCTCTCACATTTTGCCATTGCCCTGTGTCAGACTGATGTGGTCAGAGGTATTTGCACCCTTTTCTGTGGAGGGTCAGTCTTGGCACCAGGAGCTTCTCCTGTGTTCTGTGTGGTACATTCTGAGGTGCTCTGTGTCCCACCTGCCTCACCTGTAAGCATGCAGCAGGGCTCTGAGTTCTTTCTTCCCTTCTCTAAATTTCTCTATCAGGGTGAAGGGAGATACAGTCCCGTGGTGGCTGGCTGCCTCTGGGCAGCTCTTTTGTCCATTCCAGCTTCTCTGTGCTGGGAAATGAAACGACTCCAGGGCCATCCAAAAACACAGACCTTGGGGTGAGGGTCCTTCCACCCCAGCTGAGCTCTGTGCTTTGAGCCCACACCCTCCAGGCACTGGCAGATGGCTCTGGGATGGAGGAGTGGGATGCCCTCTGTGCCCCTGGGCTGAGTGGAGCTGGGAAGTGGACAGCAAGCAGTGTGCTCTGGCACAGGGAAGAAGTAAGGTGACAGAACTGCAGCAAGATGCAGTCAGAGTGGTGTCAACTTCTGCAGCGCTTCAGAAAATGTGTCTGCTGGGAGGAAAGGGGCATGGTGAGACATGCAGGCCAAGTGTTAATTCCCATTGCAGGGCCTGGTTCTTTTCTTCATTCCTTGTTCAGCTGAGCACTTGGTGCTTACATTAAACTTCTGGAATACGGCTGGGTGGGGCAAAGCACTTGGTTGGGGCTTCAGGGCCTCATAGGACTAGTGGGGCTTTCCCATGCTCCCAGGCAGCCCCCCAGCTGACCCCTGCTCTTTAGGGATGCTGAGGGTTTCCCTCTGGGCAGAGCAGCAGGTAGGTGCTCTTGCACAGGTAGATTGCTCTAAAGCTGCCCTGGAGGGAGCCTGCTGCTTCCAGCCCCCAGCTGCAAAGCAGGGGCAGAATCTTAGGTCAAGTTCTCAAATGGAACAAAAAAAATTAATCGTCGTGATGACTTTTTTTAGAAAAGAGTTGTCATGCCTGCACCTCCCCCAAGTAAATCAACTTGGTGTGCTGTCCTCCTTCCTCTTCTCCCCTGTGCCATTAAGCTTTGTACACTCCCTAAGAATAGAGGAGACTCTGCTTTGGGATTTTTTTCTTCCCCCCTTTGTTTTCTTTCTGCAAAGAAAGTTGTCTGCTGGTGGTGGAGGACAGGGGCCTGCTTCATCTGTTCCTTCCTTTCACCTTCCCCTGTGCCAAGCTCAAATGCTGCAGATTTCTGCAAACACTGAACTTGGAGCAGGCGAGTGACCCCACTGAGTTTTGTGGTACTTGGGTGCTTCAGATTCTGCCTGTGCTTGAGCTTTGGCAGCATCAGAGCTCTTCCTTTCTCTTGGAGAAGGTCAGCCCTAACTCTAAGAGTGCTGATAGTTCTGGTGCAACCCATCTGTCTCTTCATTTCCCCTCACTTGGCATACAGAGTGAAGGTGGTAATTTTTTTTTTAATTTAAAATAAACCTAAATATGTATCTTGTAATTTTTTTATTTTGAAAAAAATGCATTTAAGGATTGTGCACGGATGAATTGTATATCTATAGTTTGTGTTTTTTTGTCTTGCAATTTTCATTTAAATATAGTGTTTGTTCAGTTTTGTTTTGTTTTTTTAATCCAGTTCCCAGCTGGCTAAACTCTGTCTAGAGTGGATGGGTGGGAGGCAGAGCCACTGGAAGGGTGATTGAATCACCCCTTCCCTTGGTGCTTCCCACAAGAAACTGGTTTGCTCCAGGTTTGGGGGTGGGGGTTGTGCTAATTACTCTTGTATTCTTGTACATTTTGTTCTATCTGCTGCTCTTGAATATTGTATCAATGCCAGAAATGGGGAGTAAAAATTAAAACAAAAAATTAACCCAAATAAATTGTTACATTCCAAAACCTGTTGTTTTCCTTGGGTGGGCTGTGGCTGATGGAGCTTGGAAGGAGGGCTATGGAGATGCCAGCACAGGTCAGCTGTGCAGTCAAACACAAGCACCTGCACCTCTCTTGGGCACCATGGATCAGCCCTGGTTTGGTCTCTGGACCTTTCTGGACACAGAGAAGCTCTGATAAAAGACAAGAGAGTATTCTGGAATGTTAAGGGAAGAGGGAGCACTTGGGAAGGCCAAGCTGCAGTAAGTGGAACCTGAATCCCCTCTACCCAAGTGCTTTGGAGAATCTCCCATGGGTCTCTCATTTCCTTTTCTTTTAAGAATGAAATTAGAGCAGTCCAACCTAGCACTTGGTGGCTGAAAAATGCTTTAGGCTTTTCTCAACTTCAGAACATGTGCTTAAATGCACAAGCTGATCTAAGAAATATGGTGAAAAATCTCCCTCTGTGTAATTGAAGCCTCAACTTCACTCCATCACTTCCAGCCTGCAGCAGCTTTATAAAAAGGCTCAGCTAAACTTCTAGGGTGAAGTGCTGGTGGTGGGAAATATGGTGGGGCAAGTGAATGGGTTTTGGACAGAGATGCTGCCCTTCAGGCAGGCAAGAGAGAAGGGCAGGAAGACAGCCCTTCTAGGTACTGGGAAAGCCAGTATGTGGGCACAGCTCCAACCAGAACACCCTCAGGGCTGCCCTTCAGGAGGGTGTGATGAGGTCTCACCTGGAGGGGGGAGATTGGGCTGACCTGGGTGTTCCTTGGAGAGAGCTGCTGCCTTGAGATACTTCTGCAGTGTCTGAGTTTTGAAAAGCCACAGCAGGGTTTGCTCCAGTAGTGGTGACATGGTTGGCAGCAGGGAATGCTGCCCACCAAAGCCAAGCACAGCCCATGTGTCAGTCATGTAATGCCTCTTCTGTGTGCCAAATCACTCACAAAGCCAGCACTCCCTTTTCCCTTGCCCCCTGCTTTTGCTCAGAAGCTAGTGGGCTTTTGGCTGGATTTGAGAACAGCAAATGAAGCCAACTCCCACCCATGCTTTCTGGAGCAGGAGGAAGGCTGGAGAGACAGACCCCAGCCTGACTGAACACATCCAATAAGGTCCTGCCCTAGCACACTGGGGCAAGAACAGTAACCATGGCAAGGTTACAGCTGCAGGGCTGAGAAATCCGGAAATGAAAGGAGCCAGGATTTCCATGATATATAGTACCTGCAGCTCCCCAGGATCTGAAGGCTCCTGGTCTAAGGAGATGGTGGAGCAGAGTCCATGAAGTGGCAGTGGCAGAGGCGGTTTTTCATCTTCTTAGGGTGGCCCTGGGGATGCTCCTGATCTGGGTAATAACCTGGGAGGAGGGAATCCCCCACCTCAGAGGCTTACACTCCCCTGAGAAAAGGTTTCTCCACTTCCCTCACCCCACCTCCCTGCTGGCCTCAGCATTGTGAATGGGCCAGGGTTTCATGCTGGCCAGGATGGAGCCGCCTGGTGCCTGTGAGGAGAGTTGGATGCAGGACAGCCTTGAAGCAGCGAGCGTCCTTCCCCTCAAGCCAGCAATCCATCCCAAACGTCCCTCGAACCTAGGGGGCACAGCAGGGTGAACTCTTGTCACACCTTGCCCTGCCTGTAGCCACCCCTTGCATACAGCTGCTAACCCCAGACACTGTTTGGGTGTTAATTAGATGGAAGAAAATCCCTTAATTGCTCACTCCCCGTCCCTCAGGGCTGAATCCATGAGCTCTTGTTAAATCTAGCTTCTGACACCAATCCTGCTCAAAACAAGAACCAAAAGAGCCCCACATTGCCTTCCCCCACCCTGTCATGCACCGTGTCCTTGCAAGGGCCGGCTGCCCACCGAGCATCTCTGAATTCATGGGACAGGGAGGCTGCTCTGGCCAGTCACCAGTCTGAGTCATCACCCCCTGTGAAAATCTATTTTTGTCACTTCTTTGTCTCTGGGAAGGAGTTGTGGCCCCTGCTGAGGGACAGGTCAGGACCGTGGGAGAGGTGAACCCTGCCCTGCTGCAATACCCACCTCTTCCCCATCCCAGCATGGGTGAGTGGGGCCGGGCCGGTGCAGAGGGCCTCACCCTTCCCCTCACTGCCAGAGTGGCAACAGCCACAGGTATAAACCTTTCCACTATAATCCTGCAACCTTTGATAATAAAATCTGGACAGTGCAAAGTCCTCAGCACAGCATCACTTGCCCTGGCAAGAAGCTTAGTAGAAGCGTATGGCACTTTTTTCTGCAGGGTAGCAGATAAAGGATACCTCTCCCACCCTGACCTGCACACTGTGGGGTAGAGTGGCCTGGTGTAGCACTCACATGGGTTCCTTTCAAATCCACTCCCACCTGGCCACTGCCAGGGTGGGCATGCAGGGGTGATGCAGTGCCATCCCCTGCCCCTGTTCGCAAGGGACAGGTTGGAGGCAGGTGGTCCCCCTCATGCCATGGGGTGCAGGCTCCTGTCTCCTTTGCATCCCATGCCAGCGCCCACTTGTCCCAGCACACTGAGCACTCACCCTCCCAGAGTGCCCACTGGCCTCACCACCAGGGCCAGATGCCTGTTGCTTGGGTTTTCTTCATATCCACCTGCTCACACTGCTCCACATCTGGCTCCACTTTTCCTCCTCAGCATTCCCCCTTCATCTCTACCTCTTCTTGGACTGCCCCATCTGTCTTCCTCTCCTCCTCCCCACAGCCTTTACAACACCACAAGTCAGGCAGGTCTCCTGCTGGCTCCAGGTTGAGGGGTACAATGCACTCTGTGGGAAGAAAGGGTGACTGTACACTGTCAACAGCCAAATTTGAGGAGTCTTTTGGAGCTCTTGCTCCCTTGCTATGTACCCAATTATGCCTGGGGGGAAAGAAGAGGTAATCTTTACCGTTGTTTTATAGCCAGCACTGGAGCTGTTTTAAACACAGACACTCCTGCTTCCCTGCCGGCTAGGAAGGATTTCCTGCCATTACTGACTAGAGCTTGAAATTGATTTTCGTTTCCCTCTTCTGCTCCTCTTTTCTCAGCAGAGCTGTGATGCCAAGGCCCCAGTGTGCCTGGGGAACAGAAGAGGGCATGGCACAGCTTCTGCTGGAGCAAGGAGAAAGTGGTAGTCTGAAGTAGCTCCTTTATGAGCAGCTCAGACTTGAGCGATGGTGGGGGAAGGTTAAACGTGTGTCTTTATTTCCCAAATGGATAACATGGGTGTGTGGGGCAGAGGGTGAGGCATCCCATGGCAGCTCTCTGCAACGGTCCTGTCTGAGGTGGGAGAGCAAGACAGCTAGGAAGTTTGCTACTTTAATTTTTAGAAGAAAGGCAAGGAGGAAAAGGCCCAGAAGACCATCACAGGGAATGAGTGATTTACTAGGCTCTCACCTCGTAATCACACAGTATCAAGGGGTCCTTTACTTCCAGCCTAGGCATCTCGCAGTGGAAAAATCACCCCTTGGGCTGTGCCGGAGCAGGATCCTCTCCCCGGAGGCTCCCGCCGGGCTTACTTCAGCGAGCCCGACGCTGGGCTGGCCCCGTCCCCGGGTGCCCCCGGGGCGCCCTCCCTGCCTTTCCCGTCCCCTTGCCCGCTCGCTTCCCACCGTTCGGACCGTAGCGCTGGCAGCCCGGGGAAGGTGGGTCACTTCAGCGGGAAGCGGGGGGTCACTAAGAGGGGCACGGCCGGGGCGGAGGCGGGGGCGGTGCGGTGCGGGCGGCGCCGCCCGGCACATATAAGCGCGGCGCGGCGCGGCAGGGCCCCGGCGCCGGTGCTGCTGCCGGTACCGTCCTTCCCCACCAGCTCCGTCCCGGCTGTCGATCCATCCCTCCGACCGTCCTTCCCCCTCTCCATCCCCGCCCGCTTTGTTTTCTCGCCGTCCGCGGGCTCGGGCCCCCCACGCCGCTGCCACCCTGAAGTTTCTGGCGGTGCTGCTGGCGGCGGGCATGCTGGCTTTCCTTGGGGCCATCATCTGCATCATCGCCAGCGTCCACCCGGCCGGCACCGCCGCGCCCGCCGCCGCCGCCGACAATGACTCGGCCGCCGCCGCCCTCCTGCCCGCCGCCGACAAGGGGCTGGGAGCGCTGCACGGCCCCGCCGAGGCTCTGGCCAGCGCCGGGCCGCGCCTGCCGGGGGGGCCGCCGCTCTTCAGCCGCTTCGTCTGCACCCCTCTGAGCACCGAGTGCCCGGCCACCGGCACCGGCAGTGCCGCCGGCAGCGCCGCCGGCCCCGAGGAGCTGCTGGCGCTGCGGAGCGCGGCGGCCCAGCTGCGCCGCACGGCGCTGGAGCAGAAGGAGCGGATCCGCATGGACCAGGAGACCATCCGGGAGCTCACCGGCAAGCTCAGCCGCTGCGAGGGCGGCTTGCGGAGCCCCCCCGCCGCCGCGCCCCCCGCCGCCGCCGGGCTCCGCGCCGCCCCGCACCCCGGCACCATGGGCCACCCTCCCGACGAGCCGCCCGCCGTGCGGGAGCTGGAGGAGGCTGTCCGCACCCTCCAGGACCGAATCGACCGGATAGAGGTGAGAGGGATGCTCCCGGGGATCTGGGAGGGATGCTCCCACGGGATGATGCTCCCGGGGATATGGGGGGATGCTCCCAGGGGATGATGCTCCTGCACGTGCCATGCCCCAGGCCTGCAGCCACATGCACCCCGAACTAGCTGGTCCCCCTCATGAGGCTTCAGGAAGGTTGTCCTTATCTCCCTCTTTCCTGAGATCTTTGCCCAGGGACAAGGGACTCACCTTGAGCCCTTCTCTCTCTTTCCATGCAGGGTAGTCCCAAAGCATCAGGGCTGTCTCACTTTCCCCCCAGTCTGCACCCAGGTGGGGTACCTTGCTTGCCCCATAGCACCTGCTAAGGACTCCTCCAGAGCAGGGTGGCAGCTCAGGGCCAGATCCTGCCCTTTAGCAAAGTGGTAAACCCCATCTGATGCCATCATGGTTGTGAATGGGATGTCTCACAAAGTGCAGTGCTACCCACTGTGAGCCTGGCACCCTTTCCCCACATGGTCCATAGGAGCTGGAGAGAGAAGTGCACAGCTGGAGTCATTCACTGTGCCCATTCCTGTGTCACTGGGATGTTGGCATTTGGGATGCAGACCCCTGGTCCCCATTCTGTAGCAGTTGTGCAGTGTGTGCCTGCATGCTCAGCCCTGGCCCAGCCACAATCCAGTGGCACCAAAGGCTCTACCATGATGATGCCTGTCATGGGAAACATCAAGGAGTGCATGTGAGTGTTGATTTATTTGGGATGATTTGGGCTCAGCAGTCTCACAGAACTTGGCAGACTTTGCAGGATATGGCTGTGGCAGTGGGTTTGGCACATGAGAGCTGCAAGAGGAGAGTTGTCTGTTTTCCCTGTGAGAATTGTTCCAGGTAGGGGTTGTTCCCTGAGGTTTGTCAGGTGTCAGAGCTACCTGCAAGGAGCCTCCTGTGAGTCCTCAACCTTCTCATCTTCCCGTTCAGTTCCCTGCTGCCCTCTCCACTCTTCCCTGGAGTGTGGAGCTAGGAGGGGGGTCATGCAGCACCCCATGGGGCCCCTCTCCTCAGCTTTGCCCTTCTACTCCCCTCACTACAGACATGTGGGCACAGCAGCAGCAGCAGGGAACAGGTGGGAAATTCAGAGCCAGTAAGGTCACAGGCTGAGAAATGAGACTGGGAGAGAGGGTTATTGTAATTGATGGAGATATGAATAGGAATAAAGAGACAGAGAAAGGCAAATTAACATAAGAAGGAAAAGAGCTGGAAGACCACAGAGGAAGTACCTGTGAGCTGCCAGGGTAATGCACACACAGGCACAAGAAGAAACACAGAGGCATGCCAGGCACATGCAGGGAGAGTGGGATGTGCAGCCTATCTGACACATTGCCCAAAGCCAAATACAGCCAAAGGGAGGTACAGACACCCCAAAAAAACCCCTGCAGTACTAAACAAATGATTTTTCATTGGTGGAATAACACAGCAGGTATGCTCACACCAAAAATAAAGCGGGGAAATAAGTCTCTGCACACATATACCAGATGATACACATGGGATGGTGCCCAGCATAGCAGCCAGGATCTTGGGAAGCAGCAGTCATAGAGCCACACTCTCCCTCTTCTCTGTGGGGCAGCATCACCCATGAGCTGCCCTGGCCCCTCTCCTGAGGTTTGTGATGATGGTGGGAGGTTTGGTGTGGAGGAGGAGGATGAAGCTCACAAGGGTTGGAGCAGGCTGTCACATGTGCTTAGGGAGCCTAAAGCGGTGCTGGGACTAGGCTGATGCACGCACTGAGGAAGCCGAGTGGCACATGACCAGAAATGTTTGGTTTTGTGTTGCCAGGGGCCTGAGGGTCCCAAGTATGCTCTGCAGGGGAGACACAGTACCTTGAGGCTCAGTGAGCCCTGCCGAATGAGGAAATAGGGCAGCGTGTTACAGGTGGGCTGGACTTTGTCTGTCCTGACTCCCTCCTGGTAAAAAGTGTCACCTGTGTGCACGATGCCCCTGTGATGGCTGCAGCCCAGTCAGCTGAGCCTTGTGGTCACACCTCAGCCATCCAGGGGCCCCCCTCTCGGAATTGCCTCCCACCCCACCCCAGGAGCAGACTCCTACAACTTCTTGGTGTGATACCTGCACTCTTCTGTCCTGCATGGCTCCAGCTGTCAGCCCTGGGAGCCTTCCTGGGGTACCCCATGACATGGGAGGCACTCTCAGCCTCCACAGCTATCCTGGATGATGTCATTGATCATCCCAAAAGGTGAGCTGGTTGGGGACAGTCCCGGGCTAGCCCCCAGGTGCTGAACACTCTGCAAGATCCATTGGGAAGGAGAGGAAATGCTGCCAAGTCAGTGGTGGCTTAGTCTCAGAAGAGAGCTGACACAAAATGTCATGAGCCGCTCTGGGATTGCTGCATCCCAGGGAGTCTCCAGTCAGGTTTGCCAGCAGGGATTAGTGCTGGATGCTTCAGAGCTGGAACTGTCGGGGCTGGTGGAAGATTGCTGATCTAATCTGGGCACTCTCACCCTGTCTGTAAGGCATAACAAGATTTATCCATGCATTGGAAAACCTATTAAGGCATTTGTTTCTTAATTTTGTCGGCATGGCAGAAGGATTTCCCAGGAGAGGATGCAGGGATGGCCCCCACGGTCTCACTCTTTGTCCCCTGCCATTTCTGTGGGGCTGGGCTAGCATCAGCACGCATTCACACATCTTCCCTCACCTCTTCCTAACGCCCCCCGAGGCACTGATCGTCCTTTCCTCATGCACAGCAGCCTAGTCAGACTTTTTCATCCTGGTTTCGAGGGCCCCCGCCCCGCCCCCCCCCTTCTGTCAACACGTGCTCATGTCTGTACACTCTGGTGCATCTTTCAACACAGAGCCGAGGGACCCAAGTGCTCCTTTTCCATGCTTTTAGTTACCGCTGCAAGTGGAAAGGGATCGGGGAGAGAATCACCTTGGCTGCCTGGGCTGTGCCGATATGTAGATGCCCCCCTTCTCCCCATCATCCCTTGCAGGAGAGCGGAGCGGGAGAGGAGACAGCCTGACGGGCTCCAAGGGGGACCTGGTGGAGATGCAACAGCCTGTTTGCTCCTCAGCTGGTTCGTGGCTCTGCCACTGCGGCTGGTTAACTGGCTGCTGGCAGGAATCCCTCGGCTAAGGGAATGGGAATGGATAGTGACCTAGCTGCTTCCCTCCTGTCTTCATCTCCAGCAGTGCGGAGAGGTAAACATCCAAATTGTGACAGTCCCAGCCACGCCAAGTGAGGTTTTAGGGGGTCAGGATCAACGGTGAGCCCTTCTCTTGTGAGGAAGAGGGATGGGCTGATGCATCCCTATTTTTCTTCTACTCCATGCAGTCCCTTTTGGAGTTTAATGATCCCCAAGGTCCTGCCTGGGTCCAAAGAGGAGGCAGGGTCCAAAAAACCCTGGTGCAGCAGGTGTGCTGTCCCGCAGCAGTGAGCATCCTGGGGTAGCAGCCACTGAGGCTGCTGTTTTGTGCAGGCTGTAAGGATTCACGGGTCCAAGGAACGGAATGGGTCTGCTGTGTGTGTACACCCAGCTGAGCATCGTGAGCCCGGGGCTGTGCCAGGGCTCCGTCCCGCAGGCGCCGTCCTGTGCTCCTGCCTGCCCTGTCCCAGCAGCCAAGGTGGGCACTGGCGTGCTGGGGGCTGAGGGGGAGCAGCGGTGCCCAGATTTGCTGGTGCATTAGTAAATAAGGCTCTGATCTCCTTATGTAAATCGAAGTGCGTTTGCTGACTGAGGGCTGCAGCCCCAGTGAGCGCACACACGCCGGCATGGCTGCCGCAGCCCCCTGCCCCCACGGTCTCCTCCCCACCCCCTGCCAGCCGCTGACATTTAACGTGATTAATATTACCTGGCATCTTTCAATCTTTTTTGCCGGTTCTGGTGGCCAAAAAGCGTGGAACAAGCCTCCCCCACACCCACTGCCCACTCCCCTGCTGCCTGTGCGGCGGCAGATGGGAAGCCGGGTGCCTGCCGAATAGCCAGGGAGAAGGCGCTTCCCCCCCTTCCCCTCCCCGAAGGTCACAAGTAAATAACAGCTGCACATCAACCTTTAATAATTTTGCAAATAATTTGTCTTGTGAGAAAGATGCTCGAGCGGCAGCTCGGAGATGAGGATCACGGTTCGGGGGTGCAGCCCAGCCCGACGTCGGGGGGATCATCCAGCACAACTCGGCTGCACAGGGCAGAATGGGGAGTCCAGTCTCCTGTCCAGCCATCGTCTGACTGTGGGGATATGGATGGTGTTTACTGGGATGGCCTTGAAACCCAGCCAGATGAGGGTACTGGCTACAATCCCTTTCCAGAAGGAACATGGGGTCAACAATGGTTCAGTCGACCATGTGGCTCCGGCTGTCGGTGCCCTGGCTGCCAATTTGGAAGGACCAGCAAGAGCTGAAGAGAGGGCTGGATGGGGAAAAACTCGGGAGAGGGGAAGAAAGTGAATGAAAGGGGAAAGACACTGTGTGCACATGGAGAGAAACATCAGGAAAAGATGCTCCTAAGCCAGAGAAATTAAAAAGCCAAAGGGAGAAAAGTAACAGAGGAAAGAAAATAGCAGCAGGGAGAAAAGCAGGAGGAAGAAGGAGGTAAAAAAAAAGTACTCAGTCACTACTGAATAATGTAGGGCAGGCTATCGGGGGCTAGTGAGAGTGACAAAATCTCCCAGCTTTTTCTTTTTTCGTCATTAACAGATGGAGTGATGCATGAAAGCAGGGACGTAGGCTCCAAACCCGCAGCTCGAGCAATCAAAGCGTGCGGCAGACAGGAGCGTGCCAGCCTCCGCTGTAACCAGGCGGCCTGAAAGGATGAGAAGAGCTCTTGGAGCCCACGGGATGTGGCCATAGAGGCAAAGGCAACCCCATCCTGCCTGTGCTGCCTCCTGCCAATGCAGGCATCAGCTTGGGTACAAATGCAGACAGCCCAAGGCGGGAATTATCCCAGCCACGAGGATGAGAAGTAACCTTTCCACTTCCCTTCTCTCCTACCATCTCTACCTGCCTTTCATCCAGTGAATCCGCTAGACGCCCACAAAAAAAAAAAAAAAAAAAAAAAAAAAAAAAAAAAAAAAAAATTTAAAGCTCCTTTCCCATTGGCTAATCCTTCAATTTTGCAAAGACCAAAGGTAGGATGCTCTTTTCTGTCTTTGCTGGGCACTTTTTCCTTACCAGAAAGGTTTTGCTCTCACTGAAAGAGCATCCTCTTAGTGCTGCCCAGAGCAAGCCGGCAGTGAGAGCTGGCATTTGGTCAGGGCTGGCAGATGTCCCCAGCACAACCTCTTGTCTCTTGCTGGGTTTTGCTTTTCCTGGTTGGTTTTCCTCACAAAACCTGTGGGTGTGCCCCAGCAGACCCTGCTGGCAGCTCTTGCATACCTTGGGACATCACAACTTCTATTTTATTTGTAGCCTGAGCATGTTGTTGCCCAGAGTGGGTACATTTGTGCTCACACCAACACTATCTTCTCACTTTTCCTCTCCCTGCTGTTTCCATCCGCCAAGGCTGCATCCTGCCCTGCCAAACCTGACTTTCTTCCAGCCTTCCCCTCTCCTCTGTTGTTCATGATGGATAGCAAAGATTAGGGGTGACATGGGCAGGCATTCCTCACCTTCAGCTTTGTGTGCGTGATTATCAGGTCCTGTCCAGCCTGGAGAAGCTGGGTGTAGGAAAGAAGAAAAAGCAGGAAGCCACAACCACAGGTGAGCGTGCTGACCTCCCCCAGGCCAGCTCTGAGGTAGGAGGGAGGCTGTTCAGATCCACAGGGATGGTATCCCCCATGTCCAGCCAGCACAAGCCATGTGACTGTCCAGGGCTGAAGCAGCCATGCAGATCCCTCGGTGCCAGAGGAGCCAAGGCAAAGGACTCCATGGCTGCTCCAGCACCGCTGGGAAGGTCTGGCAATACAGAGAAGGCAGCTGTCATCTTTCAGAGCCCATGGCAGAGACACTAATGCACTAAGGACACAGGGAAAGAAGAGGGCTCCTCTTTACAGAGAAACTCCAGGAGCATGGCAAAGGGTCACTTTCTCCCTCCCAGACTGATTTTCTTCCAGCTGGGATGGGATCTCCCAGTAAGGTGGAATCTGGGGTCTTTGCAGTGTGCAGTAGCAGCTGGGGGCCTCTTGACCAGCTGCCATGTTGAATTTGCCACGGGAATAGTTTTGGTCTGAGTGTTAACCCTGACAGGAGAAGACAGCCTCATGTCCCCAGGTGATGGCTCATGCCTTGAGGACCAGACACACGACAGCCTGGCACCAGTCCCACTTCTCCCTGGCATCCTGGTGGCCCAGGAGAGGGTGGCTTATGGAGAGCTACCTGGCACACGTGCACACACGCCCACAAGCCAGCTGAGCTCGGCTAAGAGGATTACAGCTCCATTAAGTGATGTTAATGTGCTGGCTATAGGTAAGCAGCCTCATGAGCAGCAAGAGTGGCTGGGAGCTCCAAGGTCCTGCCCGCATCATTTCCTCATCGTGGGAGGCTGCCTGCAGGAGCAGAGCCAAGGGATGACCCAAACATCCCATCCTTGCTCTGTCTCTGAAGCAGCAGAAAGTCATTAAGAGCAGCCGAGCTTTGTTTTGCAGTAATGAGCTCAATGGGGGGCTCTGAGAGGGGAGGTACAAAGTCAGCTGGAGGCTGTTGGAGAAGACCCCAGTGCGGATATGGGACTGTCATCCCAGCCCTACCTGTAGTGCTGCAGGCTGGGCATGTCCTTATCTAAACTCTTGCAGTGACACTGTGTTGAATTTTCTCTTTCATGCCCCCTATTCCCGCCATTGTGGCTGCTCCCAAATGCAGCAGGAGCTACCAGCCCGCACCAATGGCTCAGCACCCACTGCCCCGGCACTTGCCCGTGATGCCCTCCACACCAAGATGGAGCAGCTGGAGGAGCAGCTCCTTTCCAAGATCCTGACCCTGCAGAAGGAGCGCCAGGCTGCCAGCACTGACCGCAGCCAGCAGCAGCACAACATCGAGAAGGAGCTGAACTCCCTCCAGAACCGGGTGACGGAGCTGGAGCATGGTGAGTCCTGCCCAGTGGGGATGGAGGTGGGACAGAGGGTTCCTACCCAAGGTACCTCGCCAGGAGAGCCCCAGGACAGGTCACCCATTACAGGTGCTGACCCTCCTCTCTCCTCCCCATCCTTGATGCATAGGACCACTGGGCTACAGTCCTCCTGATGCCTTCAAGGTGACCATCCCGGTGCAGAACAACTACATGTATGCCCGCATGAAGAAGACCTGCCGGAGCTGTACGCCTTCACCATCTGCATGTGGCTGAAGTCCAAGGCCCTGGCAGGCATTGGCACCCCGTTCTCCTACTCTGTCCTGAGCCAAGCCAATGAGATTGTGCTCTTGGAGTGGGGCTCTAACCCCCTGGAGCTGCTCATCAATGACAAGGTCAGCCCAGTTGCAGCAGTGGCAGAAGAGAAAACCATGCCTACATCTTCCCTGCTTCAATCCCCCTAGGAAATGATATGCCTGGGGGCACAGGTGTGGGGAAGCTGGGAGGAAGGGGCCCTAGGTTCATGGTGGGAGGCAGGAGGAGTGGGAGGATGGCTCATTAAGGTGAGTTTTGAGAGGGAGAAGCAGCACATCTGGATGCCTGTAGATTTTGGAATGCCACCACCACCACAGGGGTGCACTGCTTGCTCTGCGAGAGGCTGGGGAGACCCTGGGGTCACCAGGATCTTGCTCTCCTCTCGAAGGTTGCCCAGCTGCCACTGAGTCTGAAGGACAAGGCCTGGCACCACGTCTGTGTAGCATGGACCACCCGGGATGGCAAATGGTCAGCGTACCAGGATGGTGAACAGCGGGGTGCTGGAGAGAACCTGGCGTCCTGGCATTCCATCAGGGCCCAGGGCATCATCATCCTGGGTCAGGAGCAGGTAGGTACCAGATCCACACCGAGAGCTGCCAATTAGCATTGCTCTGGTGGGAACTGGCTGGGGGAAAAGTCCCCAAATGGGGCGAGGGGAGGGGGCAGCGTGGACAGGAGCGCTCAGCAGGGCAGGTGGCTCTCCTGCCTGTTCATCCAGCCTCCAGGCTGGCCACGTGCCCTCATTGTCTTCTCTTCCCTCTCCCTATCCCTTTGGCCTCCCTGCCTTCTCTTCCTGAATCTTTGCCATACATTCATTCCCTCCCTTTCCTGCCATCAAGCACCTTGCTCTGCTTCTCCCTAAACTTCTCCCTCTCCCCCTTGCCATTTCCCACTGGATGCATGTTCCTCCTCTTCTCTTGGTCCCTGTCCAATCACCTCTCCTGCTCTTTCCCAGGACACCCTGGGGGGCCGCTTTGATGCCACACAGGCCTTCGTGGGAGAGCTGGCGCAGTTTAACGTGTGGGACCACATGCTGGCACCAGCAGAGATCCTGGCCTTGGCTAACTGCACCTCCCACCTCCAAGGGAATGTGATCCAGTGGGATGACCAGGCGGTGGAGGTCTTTGGAGGTGCCAGCAAGACGGGCTTTGCTGCCTGCGAGGAAGGGAGGAAGGCATGAGTGGCCCCCAGCCCTCT
This sequence comes from Sitta carolinensis, assembly GCA_032173965.1. Classification (NCBI taxonomy): domain Eukaryota; kingdom Metazoa; phylum Chordata; class Aves; order Passeriformes; family Sittidae; genus Sitta; species Sitta carolinensis. The sequence continues at coordinate 56,391,558 of JAVUNC010000005.1, read as the reverse complement.
CCCCAGCGCCAAGGAGCCCGGTGACAGCCCCGAAGCAGGGAGCCCCTTTCTCCCCTCCCAGACCAGTAAGCCTTGCTGGGGCAATGCTTGAGCCCCCCATGCTGGTGTCCCAGGAGGGAGAGGGGCCCCTGGAAGCCTCCCTGTTGTCCCTGTGCTGGTGCTGTGGCTTGTCCTCGTTCCTGGCAGGCTGGCTCCTGAGTCTCATCTTGCCCCACTTCTGTTTTGGGTGGAACTCGCTGTACCTGCAGGTGTCCTTGGTACGGTGAGGGTCCTCACCTTGTCAGACCTAGCAGGGAAGTGGGAAGGAGAATTCCATCTACTTTGAGTGAAGTCCAGCCTCAGTGGGATGCCAGGGTGCAGGCATCACCTTAACACATCCCCTTTCCTTATTTATTTCTGGTAACCTCACTATCCGGTTTTATGAGCCTGCATTCCAGATCTCACTTCCAGCCCCATCCTTCTCCTGCTGCCCTGGTTTTTCAAATGTGGCCTCAGGGAAGGTGAGGGAGAATGGCAGAGAGTCAGTGGCACAGCACTTACCCCCTGCACCCCTTTCCCTGCCTCTGCTGCCTGTTTGGGCAGGACTGCCAGAGGGAAACCAGGCTTTTGAGGCAGAGGGAAGAGAGCACTCCTCACCACCTCCAAGCTAGGGAATGGGTCAGCCACCAAGGGAATATGAGGAAAGGGGCAAAGCATCTCCCCCAGCGCTGGCCGAGGGGGAAAGAGTGCAGCACTGCCATCAAAGGGAGCAAAAGCAAGAAAAAATAGATGGAGGATGGTGGTGGCCAGAGGAGCCCTGTCATCCATTCCCCCAGTCTTTTGGTACTGCCCTTGGTTCCACCCAGGTCCCCTTCTTTAGCTGCTCCTTGCCAGGAACAGGGCTGCCACTGGCCTTGAGACTGGGAGAGTGAAAGACCAGGTTGGTGTTTTCCCTGTGGAGTGCCTGAGAAGACGCTGTTTCCACATTGCGTGGTCACCAACATCTTGATATGTGAGTGTGTGTACGTGCACTGTGTGTGTGTGTGTGTGTGTGTGTGTGTGTTGGTGCTGGGGTGGGGAGGGAGGGTTATTTTGGGGCTCTCATGATTGCTCAGTGCAGTGTTCAGCTTCCAGTGTTCTCCCCCCCTACCCCAAGTCCCACTTTGGGTGACAGCTGCCCCCACCCCTGGGGGAGGCAAAGCTGGCAGAAGGGACAGCCCTGCCACCCCCCATCCCCCCGCCCAGGGTCTCTGCCAGTGCTGGGGTGGCTCAGCCCCCTGGGGATGTCACGGCAGGGATGGGGAGCAGCCCTCATGCCAAGTGGGAACACTGTGACCTCCGTGCACCCCGAGGAGCTGCCCCTCTCCTCACTCGCTCGCGCGCTTTCTCTAATGCACGTTCGTGGAAAGGGCCCCTGACGCGCACCCGTGTTAGGACGTTTCTTTTGTAAAGCTGATCGTGAACAATAAATGTGATGTTTTCTGTTCGAGTCTCCTGCGGAGCACGAGGTTGCTAGGGGGATGGATGGGCCTGGTTAGCCCAAGAGGAGGGGACCTTCCCCAGGGTGCTTAGGGCTGCATCACTGAAGGGACTGGGCCGGACCCACCGCTGGCATTACAGGAATATCATCACAGGGTTTTGGTGGTGTTGCCCCAGAGGGGCAGGGGATGGTGTCACAGTCTGGCCACCTTTGATCTACCCCACTGCAGAGCAGTATGGGGTACAGGCTGCTGCTGGTGGGGCATGAGGTCAGGGGAGAAACAACTCTCCACGGAGTGAAGCGGAAACAAGTGAGAAATTATGGCTTCTAGGTCAGAGCATGATAGCAATGAACTCACATTGAGTATGAATCTAATTAAGTATCAGTAATGAGTTTCTGACCTAGCTAGATACAAGATGGCTCAGGCACAGCTCTTGGAGCTCTTATTGTAGAACAATTCGTGACTAGGTCTGCATGGTGCTTTTACAGCTCAGTGGGTCCTCCTCCTCCTACAAAAGACACAGCTTCACCAATATTTGGGGGAAACAGAACACAAAGCCAGAAGACTGAGTTTTCCCATTGCTGGCATGCTGGTTGTATCTCCTCTCTGAGTCAGAGCTGCCTCCCCACACTTCTCCTTCTGGAGGGTATTTAATGCCATAAAAGAAAGGCTGGCAGTCTCATCTTCACCACATCTTCACAAAGCTGAGGGCTGGTTTTGAAGAAAAAGTATGTACTTCAGCTGGACCATTCAGCTGGCCTTGCTGAACTGGAGACTCACAGCCCCATTACTAAGATGAGAGGGTTCAACAGGTGCCATCTGCTCATGTACCCAAATAGCAGCAACATAATTAAGAAGCACAACATTTTTTAGAGGAGCAAATGTCAAAAGAACACTGCTGGGATCATAAACTCAGAAAGAGGTTAAATGGAGGGGAAACTGGTCCAGAAGACCCTTCTATCAAAACTGAAAAAGCACTGTGAGAGGGATCTTGGGGCTGCTGGCCAAGGCAGGAAAAATGTGAGAAGATGAACAAGGATAGAAACAGCCTGGCCACTGATGTAGGCTATTGGCAAAACACCCATCTCCTCCGGAGCCCGGAAACCAGCCCACGTTGAAACTGTGTGTAAATCCTCTCCAGAAAAGCAGAAACAAAGGGGACACCAGGAGATGCTTGATCAGGGCCTTTGGTGCTCCCCTCCTCATCCCTGCCAAATGATGCTGGCATGATCCTAATCCCAGCCATGTCCCCAGGATGGGATCTGTCACCTCTGGAACAGGACAAAGGGGGGAGCCTGGTGGCAGAGCTTCTGCAGGGTGAGCTCCTCTCCCCAGAGTCTCACAGCCAGTTAGGCAGTTGGGGACACACAGGAAAACTTGGTAGAATTTTCTCAAACCTTTTTAAAGCTTCCAGCAAATGCCTCCACATAAGGTTCTTCAGGAAACAAAGGCATTATGGAGAGATTAGAAACTGGATGGGAGACACAAACTGAAGAGCAGAAATAAATATTTGATTTCCATCCTGCCCTGGCTCTCTGCAGGAAGCAACGTCTGGTTCTTACCCGTCTGAGGAGGAGAGCAAGATGAGACCATTTCTTTTCGGTAAGCCAAGCCTTGCAAGAGCTGCAAACCTGCGACAGGGCTTAAAAGGTAGAGGAGATGACAAATCAATAGCGTTGCTGGCTGCAAGGAGTAATTACAATGACTTACACATATTGTTTCCTTCTAAATTAACCAGGAGCACTCAGGAGAAGCCCTGTGTTTCTCTAAGGGCAGCTTGTTGGAAAACAATGTGTTGTACACAGAAGAGATGAAGAACAACAAAGTCAGCCTTGAGGGAAAGACGGGGGATTAAAGAGGGAAATTTTAAACAATGGTGTGGAGAAGGGTTTGTGGTTGTGGTAGGTGCTTCAGCTGGTTGGCTGTGTTGTGTCCAGATATCCAGGATAGGGAGGAGAAGGTGGAGGGCACCCAAGAGCTGGGCAGTGTGGGGTGGGGCATGGCTGGGCAGTTCAGCAGGAGCTGGCACAAAAGGAGATGGTGTGGGACACAGGTGGTGTGATGGATTCCACCCACGTGCTGTCCTCTAGCTCCCTGCCAAAGGGCTGTAAGCACACTTCAAGGAGAGGAAAGGGACTGCCATTTCCTCTCCTAATATGCAGGACTCACTGCTGCAGGGCTTTCTGCTAGCCAAGGGCTTAGCCAGACTCAAATACCACCCACCCATACTCCCAAAGGGTTTTGTCCTGCAGTGAAGAAGATCAAGTCAAACACGGGAACAGGAAACCTTCAGGCCTGATGGCTATTAATTACTGTGCTTGAAAAGAAAATGTTGACATTTATGAACCCCTCCAGCCCCTGCCCCTCTTTCGAGAGGGCACCACTGGCCATGCAGGCACTGCCTTCCCAGGGACATGGGCAATCCTGGGATCCCCGACTTCAGAGTGGGCTTTGGAGATCTCCTGTGCTCCCCAATACCTGCAACCTCAGCAGAGTTTGCATGTCACAGCTGCCTGCAGTGTGTCAGCCTCCCAGTGCCCTCAAACGAGGTCAAGCCAGCCAATACTTGTCCACAGGAGGTGACTTCCAAAGCCCCCACTACCTGCTTTGCCCTAGCAATGGGGCGCTGCCTAATTGCCTCCTTTCACCTCCCTGTCCTGCTGAGAGCCTCCTTGCTCCCTCCCAGAGCCAAAAAGGCTCATTAAGACTTGTGCAGTGCTTGCACAGGGAACGCACAACGATTCCGGAGCATCTGGCACAGCAACAGCCCCCACATGGCTGCTAGTGCTGCAGCAACAGACCTTACTAACAGGAGCTGTCGTTACTAGAGGTAGTAGCTACGGCATCACGTGGGCCACTGTGTTTCCCAGCAGACCAGGGGATCTGGCTGTCCCAGAGTGAGCTGCTCTGTCCTCTGTCACAAAGGCTGAGCCGCTCCCGGCTGCCACCCATTCGTGCACACAGCATCCCCACCTCTGCCTTCCCTCAGCTCAACATGGTGGTGGCTCCGATCCCAGCGAAACGTGGCTGCAGCATTCCCACGGGACCTCCTGAGAGCTGCCTCCACACCATCCTGGGGCAGCTGCAGGGTGCAACTCTGTGTGAGCCACGTCCCCAGCCTTGGCCCTCTGTCATTAGCCAAGGTGGTGCGGAGCAGTGCCAGACCCTGGGCTGTGGCTGGCAGGGTGGACAGCAAGCTCCTGCCCCCCTGCTGTACCACGGCAGAGCCTGTGCTCACAGGGAAAAGAGGGAAGTCCCAAAACGGGGCCAGAAAGGGAAGTTTGGGAAGGTAAGGTAAGACAAGGTTCGGTAAGGTAAGATTCGGGAAGGTTCGGGAAGGTTTGGGAAGGTTTGGGAAGGGAAAGAAGGGAAGGTTTGGGAAGGTTTGGGAAGGTTGGGAAGGTAAGGTTTGGGAAGGAAGGGAAGGTTTGCGAAGGGAAGGTTTGGGAAGGTTTGGGAAGGTTTGGGAAGGTTTGGGAAGGTTTGGGAAGGGAAGGGAGGAAGGTAGGGAAGGGAGGGAAGGGAAGGGAAGGGAAGGGAAGGGAAGGGAAGGGAAGGAAGGGAAGGGAAGGGAAGGAAGGTGTCCACCTGATGAAGAGTCAGTCTGATGTCTGGTCATTGAAGATGACTAAAAGAAAGCAGGAGGCAGTGTATTTCTTATAGGTATATTTTGCCGTTAATGGTTATTTTTCTGTGCTCAGCTAAAGAGTACTACACACCCTCATGTCAGAAAGCAAATGGTACTTTGTTTCAATGCATTTCACTGCAGCTGCTGAAAGCAAAGGGATGAAAGAGTTTTCAGCTCTGATTAGCGGTTACTAAGGCATGACTGGCCAGAGCAAAGCAATAATTCCAGCTCTCCACAGATCCACAGGAGTGAATTGAACCCTTTCTCTGGACTTGCTTTCACCTACAGAAGGGAACCTAGTCCACTAGTATTGGAAACTAAAGATCAGGTGATGTGCTGTCTGTGCCATCAGAGCCAGCAGCAAAAGGACCAGTACACATAACCTTTGTTGGCTCAACTAGGCTCTGACTGGCTTGCAGAGTTATACAGAGGCAGCCTGTGGAAACCCTGAACTTGAGGGTCCAGAAACCAACTGCTCACATTTTACTAGGCCACAGTAGATGGAGGCAGACCAGAAGAACGCTCTCCTTCGTCAGGAGGCATCTCTGTTTTGCAGCCTCACTGTATCACCCACCACAATCACAAAAACATTGTTTTTTCTATTTTTGGACCCGCTGCAGTTTTTGTTTGGCCATTTTCCTTTATCTTCTCACCTAGGAGCCACTGATAAATAATCCTCACAAGCAGTCCCAGCTCCTGGGGGTGACACTGATCAGCACCAGAGCTGGTTAATTGAACCCAGAATCACACAGATGAGCATGCTCCCCCCTGCCCCATGCACAGAGGCACATGCATACAAACACACCAGCTCACACACACTGCTTGGTAGTAAAAGTGGGTGAACTACACAGGGATTAAAGCATTTTTAAAAAAATGCAGCAAGGCTATGGTGCTTGAAAGTGCTGTGTCCCTGGAGAGATTAGAGTAGCTGCCTGGAGATAAAGTAGGTATGATGGGAAGATCTTCTTCCTTGCAGAGATTCTCTTCCTAATTATCTTGTCTAAAAGGAAAAAATTATGATCTCCCAGCTTTTATCTGTCTCTTGACAATTTTAGCTCTGTGCCTGCCTTGTTGCAAGAGGCCCAAAAGAGGAAGGAGAAGGAATTAGCCCAGGAGGCAGGAATGGTAGGAGAGCGAGTGGCACAGGAGGCAGTGCTTCATTTTTGTCACCACCAGCAGAGACAGAAAAGAAAAAGATGAATGATCAGTGCAGCTTTGTCTTTCCAAGCCCAAAGGCAGCCTGCCACCAGCACTGCTCTGTCAGGCAAAGGACAGCCAGGAGGTCGGATTCACTGCTGAACCTGTGAAAGCAATAACAAGGTATTCTCCCATGATCACAGGGCAGAGCTTGGTGCTGCAGTGAGGGAAGAGGAATCCTGAGCTGGCACGGGAGGAGAGCACCCAGACTGTTCCTCCCCCACTCTTTTCGTTCTCAAACAGCTGGAAAGCAAAGTCTTCTTCCAGCAGGCAGTGAGCAGCAGGAATGTTTTCAAACACACACCAGCAAGAAACAACCACATGAACAATCAGATCCATGAGGCACTCTGCAAGACAAGGACGGCCACTGATAGAAAACCAGGCATCACACCCAGAAGCTGGGGCTTTGCACAGAAGTCTTTCCTTTGGTATTATCCCAGAGCTTGCTGCTTTTCCACCTGTGTTAATTTCAGATGAATGCAACCCTAGACCTCCCTGAAAACTGATTAAGCCCTGGTTTAGAGGCAATCAGTGTTTGGCTAGCAGGTTGCAGAGACAACAGAGGTTTTGCAGCAAGCCCAGAGCCAAGCAAAACCTCAAAACAAACAGACAATACAAGCATAAAGCTACGGAGGGCAGGAGGGAGGTGATTTTCTCAGTGGGGACAGAGGCTGGTGCTAGAAGAGCTGTTTGCAAACTCGTGATTCATCCCCACAGCATCACTTTCTCCTTCTTTACCCTCCTGTTGACATGCAAAGACGAGCTGTTGCCTTTCCCACACAATGAGAACTGTGTCCGGTTCTGGAACCCCCAGTTCAGGAAGGACATTGAGGTGCTGGGGCATGTCCAGAGAAGGGCGATGGAGCTGGTGAAGAGTCTGGAGCACAAGTCCTGTGAGGAGCAGCTGAGGGAGCTGGGGCTGTTCAGCCTGGAGAGGAGGAGGCTCAGGGATGACCCGATCACTCTCCAGTTCCCTGAAAGGAGGCCGTGGTCACGTGGGGGTAAGCCACCAGAAAGCAGACAGGACAATAGGACACAGTCTTAAGTTGCACCAGGGAGGTTCAGGCTGGACATTAGAAAGAATTTCTTCACAGAAAGCAATTAGACATTGGAATGGGCTGCCCAGGGCGGTGGTGGAGTCACCGTCCCTGGAGGGGTTTAACGAAAGGCTGGACGTGGCACTCAGCGCCATGGTGTGGTGCTCGGTCACAGGTTGGACTCCATCATTAAAAAAAAAACAAAATTGCCCCAGATCGCTCCTTGTTCTTTTATTTATCCTTGCCGTTTCAAAGAAAAAAGAACTAGAACTAGGTTCCTGAGGGGTTTTAAGTCAGAAAAGTATTTCGCTGCCAGTCGCCGGGTTGGGGGCGGAGGGGGCGGCACAGCACAGGCGCTCCGCGGCCACCCCACTGCCGCCAGCGCCCCAAGGCCCCGCGCGGCGGCCGCCAGGGGCGCAGCCAATCAGGCGCACCGGGAGGGGCGTTCCGACCAATGGACGCTTGGGGGCGGGACTTCCCGCGCCGGTTGCTATGACAAGCGCGGCCCTTCCCTAGCAACGGCGCTGGGCCGCGGCGGCCGCGCAGGTGAGGCCGCGCCCGGAGCTCCGCTGTCCCACTATGCGCCGCTGGCCGAGCTCTTCCTCCGCGGGCACCAGGGCGGCGGACCGGCGTGGCGGGGCTCCTTCGGGTGTGCGGGCCGCTCGGGCCGCGTTCCGCTGCCTCACACCGTTGGGTTGCGGCCGTGAGCACGCCCCGGGCTGGGGGTGGGTGTCGAAGTGGCTCCCGGGGGTGGCGCCAGCCAGGCGGGTGTTTTGTCCTGCGGATGTCGTGGTTTGGGACGCCTGCGGGTCCCATGACCCTTGTGTGACGGTTGGTGGTCTGACTCGATGCTTTAGCCAACAGCTTTATGTTCGTGGCATAAATGATTGGTATGTCGCCTAACACCGTGCTGGTTTCGTTTTACTTGTATGGGCTCACCCTTGCTCCCCCTGGGCAGGAGAGGAGGATGCTTTGTTGTGGGTGAAACAACCAGAGGGAGGACCGCGGTGAAATGCTGTGAATCTCTCAGTCAGTGCTATGCTTCTGCGTTGCCCGGGTAGAGGCAGGCTGGTAATGAGGCCCTGAGGCACGTCCAGAGTTTTCCCATATGGCCCTCCCCGGCTGACAAATGCTCGGGGATCTGAGGAACAAGTGCGCAAACGAGACCAAGATGTTCCTGTTAAACATTTCCGTCCAGACAAGTATGCAGATTCTGTGCCTAAAATACTCCTACCCTTCTCATGTCATGTGCAGTTTGAAACTGGCAGATATTAGTGTCCTGGGAAAATCCTTTTGGAATTAATCAAGAGTAGTAGTGGCTGGTATATTATTATCATGTCCTCTCTTGAAAGCTGTACCCTGGCTCAGCTCTTCCCTCAAGCTTCACTGGTGCTTCTGGGAAGTGCTGTGCTCTTCACTTATGGAAAAAGATATGGTTCAATAATTTGTTTGCATTAATGGTCTATGGGCTAAGACTCTCAGCGGGGTGTGAAGGTGCTGTTGAGGAAATGGCAAGTGAGTGAGAGGCGTGATATTCTTGCAACGGTTTCATTTGCCTTTTGTTTTAATTGAAAGCCATCTGTCTTTTGTCCATTTGTTTTTGTTGAAGCAGTGTCCTCTAGGCCAAGAAGCGACTCCTCCTGCTGACGAGAGGAACACAAGAGCCCTGTTCCTCTCAGCTGGCTGTGCCGCAGCTCTTTGCTGAACTCCAGGTAGCCCCTCTGCTCCTTCCTGGAGTCTCTGTGGAAGGACCATGGAAGAAACTGAGGAGGATAAAAAAGACGAGGCTGATTATAAAAGGCTTCACAGTTTTCCTCTGATTAGGGTAAGGAGGGGGATGGATTACACATTTACCAGTGTCAGAGATAGGAAAACCTGCCTTCATTCTTACTGTCCTTCTGCTGAGTAGCTACTCTGAGAACATGTGTACTGCTGGTCCTGTGGAGGGATCCTGGTTGTCACTGCTGCTTTCTCCCTGTCCTTGACCTCTCCTGGGGAAATCTAATAGCGAAAGTGTCCCCCATGTCAGCCAGAGGAAGCCTGGGGCAAAGTGATTCATCAGACAGATTGAGAGCACAATGCCTTTGGAGCCCTCTCCTGTGTTTTGGATGCAGCTTGCTTTTTGTCCTAGAGAAGTTGCAGCAAAAGACCTTGCTAGCCAGCCAGATAGCAGCAGCAGCAGAGGAAAAGGCTGTGTAATTTAAGACTTCTTACTCGTATAGCAATAATTTAGGTCTGTGGTTGAAACAGTGTTAGTATGATTTCTGTTTATCTTAAGGCAGAAAAACTGGCAAATGTCTTGATCTCCTACTTAAAGCTGTGCATACACAGTGCTAGTTTTCATGTAGGTAGAGAAGAATTCTTCATTGGCTGGAGGAATGGTTCACTTGTAATGCAATAAGCCCTTTTCATATTTACTACGTCTAAGCTCCTGATAGAGCCAATGCAGAAGTTGGAGCAACTCACTGTTGTCTTGTGTCCAGCTCTTATTTTCCTGCTCAGTCATCATGGCTGTTTGCCCTTTGCAGCACTCGGACATGCCGGAGGAGATGCGCATAGAGACCATGGAGCTGTGTGTCACGGCCTGTGAGAAGCATGCCACCAACAATGAGGTACCAGCCACCTCCCAAAATGGGCAGCTGCTGATACTGCAGCTCAGGGAACCTGCTGGAGCAGGGATAAGGGTACAGGGCAGAGCAGAGTCAGGTCTTGACATCCTGTTTCTCTTTCCACTGAGCTAAGGTAGAAGGAAGCAAAGAGCTTGGCTAGATCTCAGATTCAGTTCCCTCGGTCTGCAAGATTTATAATAGAACTTTGCAGAGATTAGTAGTGGTGCTGGGTCCCAAACCTTACCTCCTTGATTATCCTGCCTTCCTGAGGCATGCTTCTACTTTGTTCATAAAATGCCATGTGTCCTGAGGGCTTCGTTCAGAACTGCGTGGAATCTCTTGTTTTGGGGATGAGTACATGAAAGTCTCTTAAGTTCCCTCTTGGCTTTAGGACCAACTATCAAGGGAAAACATACCTTGCTTCATGGGCAGGGCACTGCCTCTCACTGCAAAATCTTCCTCTTGCTTTTTTGGAATCAAGCAGGGTGTGATCTGGGAGAAGCAAGCCTTTTAAAAATCAGCCTACTTTCAGTATTTTGGTAATTAGCTGAAGAAAAAAAATGGACTCCTGTAAAAAGAGCTGCAGCTTAGTGACCTGAATCTGCTCTCATGGTCACCACAACCAGCATAACTCCAGCAGCATCTCAAGCAGAAATGTTGCTTCAGACTGTGTGAACAACAAAAGTGATGCAGTTCTTTAATTTTTTGTAGCTGTTGTGCTGGAGGCTGTTGAGACCGGTTCTACCCTTGGGTTTACCTCTAGGGAGCTCCCAGTTCCTGCGGTGCAGCGGCTATACCTGTTGCCCGTGGCTTGAGTAGTCTTAAAGGGAGGAAAATATTAGGGGGATGTTTGCATAAAACCTCTGTGCTTGGTTTGTCTCACCCTATGCTCTCTTCCTTAACATTCTCCAGAGCGCTGCCAAGATGATCAAAGAGACAATGGACAAGAAATTTGGGTCCTCCTGGCATGTGGTGATTGGGGAAGGTTTTGGCTTTGAGATCACTCACGAGGTGAAGAACCTGCTGTACATGTTCTTTGGTGGCAGCCTGGCTGTGTGTGTCTGGAAATGCTCCTGACCCCTGTCTGGGTCCCAGACTTGCTGAATACAAGAGATTTCTTCCTGCTCTTGACAAGTTTTGTATGATCTGAAGGTGGGGCTTTATTTTTAATACTTAAATGTCAAGATTTCTTTTTTTCATACTGACGTTACAGTTCTGTGGGATACATAAAGTTGGTGCGTGTGTGTGTATAAACTTGCTAAACTGTCCTGTCCTTGTGGGATTTCTCATCTGTCTGTGGCTCTTTCCTTGATGTTAGAGCTGGAGCAGGAGGGAAGTGAGGAGCAGGTAATCTCACAACACACTGCACAGCAGCACTAGCAGGGGAAAGCAAATGCAAAAAGGTGCTATCTAGCCCTTTGGTTTTTTTAACTCCCATTTATTCCACATAGTTTTCCTCTTTCCTCTGCTTTCTCTGCTACCATGCAGTATGGCTCTGAGCAGCACCTGTCTTTCCTCTCTCTGGATGCCCGCTTATGCTTCCTCCCTTTTAAGATTGTCTGTGCAGACCTGACAGCACTAAGGGTCTTCCTTCAGGCTGCCTGTGGAGGTGTGAGCCACAGGGAAGCAGTCCCAGATTGCCCTTCCCTGCTGTTTTGGGAGGGGACAACAGCTGAGCTGCCTGGGTGTAGGAGGTTGCTATGCAAACTGCCCCCTCCTTTCTCACCCACAGCACACTGAGACAGCATGAAAACACAGGCGGCTGACGATGCCTGGGGAGTGGGTGAGAGCTCTTTTTAAGGCTCAGATGCCTCCCCGTCAGTTCCTGGGGGTGTTGCAAGTGCTGTGTACTTTCAGCATCTTGTTTGGAGGCTGACAGAGGAAGGAGGCTCCATGTGAAATATAACTTGGTCATCAGATACCTAATGTCATTATGGACTTGCATTCTTTTAGCCTGTCTCTTTTTTAAAGCTGTTGTTGGTGTTGGAGGATTGAATGAGCGTAACTATGTTACGTGTATGGCTTATTTATAAAACCTGGGGAACTGTGTTTTTACAATAAAAGTTTAGTAAAATGTCTTTGCGTGCGTTTATGTAGGCATAGTTCAAGAAACATGGAAATAAGTAAGCCATGGTGTCGCACAGGCAGAGGACCGTGACAGAGCTCCATCCTGCAGGTTTCCTGTGTGACTCTCATCCTCCCTGTTCAGTTCCTTTTACCAGTGCAAGCCACAATGGTGAGAAAGGTTGCCAGGTCCATGGTGTAGCTGGCGACATCCCTCTGTCCAGGCAGCTGTCTAAATAGTAGCAGCAAGAGAATGTAGCTGAATCTGCTGCTTCAGCTCTGACCATTGGAGTCTCATATTTGTGGCTTCCTTAATTTTCAGATTTCCTCTCAGAATGTTGCCAGCTCACACCTCTAGTCCATAGTTCAAGTCTAAAGGATCTTTCTGCATTAATTCCTGTGGATCAACCTGGTCTTACAATTCCTTTTGTTCCTTTTTCTGAACCTCAAGTGTTATGCTAGAGATGTCTTTTCTCAATTTCATTATGTCAGGGAGCCAGGAATTGGAGTAATATGAAGACAGTTAACTAAGAATTATTTCAAATTTGGACCATCTGTGCTTGTCTGGGCCAGGGTAGGTTGGTACCATGATTCCTGCCCCATGATCAGGATTGCTATGCTGTGTAGAAGAACCTTGACCCTCTGAGCTGTCTCGTGGTGTGGTTGCTCTTTGTCCCTCCAGCTGGCTGCCTTTATGTGAAGATAGTGCTATTGACAACACTATCAACATCTGGCAGATGGAAAAGATTATTTCCTCTTCTGCAACTTTCTGTCTCTTCTAAATTCAGAGCAAGAGGTAAAGTCTTTGGAATGCCCCACACTAGAGTGGGATGGTCCCTTCAGCCATACCATGGTCACTTCAGTTATGCCTCTTTCACACTAATGAATAATTAACTGCTCTGTGCATATGCACATGCACACTGGTCATAGGCATCTCTGCAGGGTCATGGTGACCTGCAGATGGCCACAGGGAGCTGCTGACCTCAGCACACAATCTCTTGGAGTTGCTGCCTGTTTATCTTCTTGGCCACCAGCTGACCAAAGCCAATGTCTCCGTGACCTGCATTGGCAAACAAGGGAAGAGTGAACGCTCCCCATCCTTCTGGAAGCCTGAGTGTGCAAAAAGATTGAGGTGAGCTAGGTGGGAACGTGCAGCAAGTCAGCTCCCACACTGCCGTTCTCACCAGGTAAGTGCAAGGTGGCTCAAAGGAGAGTGGCAGGCTATTTTTATTCACAAGGGTAACAGCTTTCCTACAGGAAGTTACCATGAGGAGGCAAACACTTGTTAGCTGTTTTTCGTTCCTGTCATTGGCGTTGTAGCTGAAAGCACAAGCCTCAGCCTCCAAAAATGTGGCTGTGTGTGTCAGAGCCCCTGCCCTGAGGCAAGTGGTCAATGAGATCACTTGTCCTGCCTGTTGCAAGTTGAGCCATGCTTTGCTGGCCCCGTGTATTAGAAAAAAGACTTTCACCCTCCTTTTGCTGTGGAACTGGAATATCTTTTGGCATATCTGTAATTATCAGAGGAGTAAGGTTTATGGATCAGAGATGGTGCCTTAAACTGTGTTTTCCTGTAAGAGACACCTCTGTGGCTGATAAACCTGCTGGATCCAGTTCAGAAGAGGCCACGAAGATGATCAGAGTGCTGAAGCACCTCTGCTAAGAAGACAGGCTGAGAGGGTTGGAGCTTGGAGAAGAGAAGGCTCTGGAGGGATCTTATACCAGTACCTAAAGGGTGTCAACAGGAAAGCTGGAGAGGGACTTTTTGGCAGGGCCTGTTGTGATAGGACAAGGATTAGAGGTTTTAAATTAAAAGAGGTTTGTTCTCGATTGGATATAGGGAAGGGAAGAAGTCTTTTAGAATGAGGGTGGTGAAACGCTACAGGTTGCCTAGAGAGGTGGTGGGTGCCCCACCCCTGGAAGTGTTCAGGGATAGGTGTGATGAGGCTCTGAACAATATAATCTAGTTCAAGGTGCCCCTGGTCATTGCAAGGACATTGAACTGGGTGACCTCTCAAAGTCTCTTGCAACCCAAACTATGATTCTATGAGGCTTTGGAGCTTCTAAGGCCTCTCAGCTTTTTACTATAAAAGGTTCTCTGTTGCTGGAAGATTTTTCCTTATGGATTTTCAGTGGAAAAGCTGGGAAAGTCGGCAACAGTTTGCTTGCTATTATGTTTCCCTCTCATTTCTTGCCTGCCTGAATGTTGCTGCCATTACCCATCAAAGCATCAGGATGAGTCAGATGTAGAAAATGAGATGAAAAACGCAGGGTGATGGATGTGTGGCAGTCAAAATGACTCTTTCTATCCACCCGTCCCCTAAAGCTGCGATAGTGGCTCAGAGGCTGTGCCTCATGACTTCATCCCTCCCTGCTGAGGGGAGATGGGAACATCATTATCAGCTGCTGATGAGTCCTGATTTGGAACCAGCAATGAAAATGTCCTCGGATGTAGGGCTCCTCCTCTGCCTCAAGGGTGACTCGAACCTGCTGGGAAGATGGAGGAAGAGCTGGAGGGGGGAGATGAGAAGAAAGAGGTGCAAATTCAGCCACATCTATGATGATGTCATGGCAACAAGGTACATCGAAGTGCTTGTCAGGTGATCAGGGCAGACTTTGAAGGTCTCCGGCTCTTCTCTGTTGCAGCAGGCTCATGTCTGACTCGCTGAAAAATCTTTTGGTTAATTTTTTATACTAGCATTGAAGTGCTAAGGGTGGCAAATGCCTCACCTAAGCCGCCTGCCTTTGCTTTCCAATGGGATGCTAAATAAGGGTGAGGAGGTAGGATTGCAAGTTTCATTATCTGGGAATGGGACTAACAGTCAGTAGGGTGGATTCAGCCCATAGGGTCCCTGTGCCCATCTGACTCTAGGACATGAGAACGAGGTTTCTATGCCCTACAGCCCCGTTTGGAGCTGGTTTGGGGCACTGGAAAGAGGAGGTCTCCCTCTCTTCAGGGCTGACTCCGGAATAATGAAATCCGTGGCCCGGCTCCAGGAGCCGAGCCCAGCTTCTTTGATGCGATCAGTTAGTACACGGAGCTGGTGTTTTGCTTGGTTGGTTGTTGTTTTTCTGAGCCATGACCTAATGATCCCATGTTCCAGCTACAGCCCCTCCTAGGGGCCTTCTGTCTGAAACGTGTGTCCGGACTGAACTCAGCAAACTTCCCGGAGCAAGACGCTGTGTTCCCCCACCCAGGGAAGCCATCTGCTCCCCTCCACCAGCTCCTTCTGCGGGGCTTCCAGCTCGCCAGCCGGGCTGGAAAGCTCTCCTCCTCCTCGCTTGCCCCGGCTCTCCTCGGCCATCTTGCTAGCAGAAGGCTCGGGAACGCGGGGCTGGCTGAATCTAGGGCGGTGATGGCCTCAGCCGGAGGCGGTTTCCAGGCAACTGTCGCGCCGTGGGACACGCGAGCCAAGAACACCGGGGACACCGCGTTCCCAGCGCGCCGCCTGGGCGGGGACCGAGACACACACGGAAGGAGCCGGCACAGGACGGTGCGGAGACGTGGCGCAGGGATGGCAGCCAAGGAGCGGGTCTCCATAATATCCCCTCCTGCCCACTGATCATCGTACCCTCTCCGGCTGGGAGTGAACGTTTCCAGGCTGGTGCATCATGCGACAAGGAAGAACTATATGATGTATGGGATTTCACGTGCCTTCCGCATCCTTTGGAAGATCAGAGGGAAAAGAAACGTTGTGCCAGACTGTACCCCGGCCTCCAGACTTATTGCAGGTGGTCCTGTGCTTCTCTGTCCCTTATCAAATACAAAGCTCCACCCCTACAAGTCATGAACCATTTCTGTGCACGCATCCCAGCTCTGCGTCTCTGGGTGTCACTGAAAAAGTGAATTTCTTGTAAAAAGAAAGTTGACAGTCCTCCCCAACACTTGATGGGCCCCACTGCCCCTCTGTGTTGATGCCCAAGGCAGTATCCCGACTCTGACCTGCCCTCATCCCCTACCTGCTTTAGAGGCCCTGGGAACATCCCTGCCCCTGAAACTCACCTGCCTGGTAGCCCTTCCTTACACTGCCTGCCAGCATTTCCCCTCACAGCAATATCAATACTCATATCGCCTTCCTTTTATCCAGTTTGAGTAGTTTTTGAGAGGGGGCTTGAGTACAACTGATTTTCAATGGATGAGGGAGGGTGATAAAATTGATACAGCCAAGCAATAGAAAAAAAAATCTTCTGGACTCCAAGAGTGCAGCTATGATGAACATGGGGAATTGATTACATAGTGCTTGGCAGGGTGTGTGCTGCAGAGGGGCAGAACCATTTTAATGCCCTGTATTCAAGGAATTGTCCTGCATCCCTGTGCAGGTGACAGCACAGAGAAACAGGACAGTGGGGAGTCATCTGCAGCCATTGCTGTCCCTGAGCCAGCCTTGCAGCTATTGATTTGGAACTTGCCCTGTTCACTCTAACCTTGATAGTGCCAGCTTGACCCTTATCAGTGCTGATAAACCCCTTCACAACCTCCTGTCCCATCCTGGTGGTGTCACACTGTGAGGTGCCGTGGTGACAGATCTTTCCTGCCACTCTGTCCTTCCACCAGTTGCTCTTTTGCTGCGATGCTCTAAATTCAGGAAACCTCTCTCCTATTTTTGCACAGAGACTGCAGCCACAGCAACGTTTTTAACCCTGTGTGGGTGCCCACCTCTTGCTGAGTGTTTTGTGTGAGGAAGGATGCGGTGCCGGCTGCAAACGCTTTTCCAGAGGAAATTTAAAATCATCCTTCTCCTTCTTCTGCTCTCGGCCCTTCTTGTGCACCTGGTGATGGATTTTGCTCTCCCCACAGCCCACAGGCCCTGCAGCTGTGATACAAAAACATCAAAAGCTATGGGTGTCCCGTCAGGCAGCCCCATGCCAGCCAGCCTCAAAAAGCTGAGCCTGCGAATCCTTCAGGATTTCAGTGGAAGCAACGGCTCCTTGGAGAAAAGTTCCCAGCCACAGATAGCGGGGCTGCACTTGAGGGCTGGAGAGCCAGGAGTCCACCAGCTGCTTGAAGAGGGGAA
This sequence comes from Sitta carolinensis, assembly GCA_032173965.1. Classification (NCBI taxonomy): domain Eukaryota; kingdom Metazoa; phylum Chordata; class Aves; order Passeriformes; family Sittidae; genus Sitta; species Sitta carolinensis. Next base: position 56,374,551 of record JAVUNC010000005.1, on the reverse strand, counting down.
TGCAGGGTGGACCAAGGGATCAAAGCTGGCAGCACTCTTCGAGCATCCTCTTTACAACATCCCAGTCCCAGAGGTGACAGAGAAAGACAAGCTGTTTATCGTCAACCCCATGGAGAAATTCAGCCTGCACAGCAGCAGGAGTGATGAATGGTGAGGAGCAAGCTCAACCCTAGCTTGCATTTGGGGGATATGTGGGTTTGAGGGGACAAGCAGCAGAGACCAAACATGTAGTTTCTTTATGTAGATCAGCATCCTACCCCAGAGGGATCCCCATTGCTAAGCATGCTCTTCTCACATCTCAAATCCTCTCCTAGCCCTGAACTTTTTGACTGCTACCCATAAGCTTGTAAGGCACAGCAAAACTAAAGGAGACTCTTGAATTATTCATTGTATTATGGATATCTATTAGATGATCTCCTCAGGTCCTTCCCTTCCCCAATGCAGACTAGCCCTTAGTCTCTCTCTCTGTATATGAGGAAGTCCCCGCTCCAGATTTCTAACCAGTTTTATCCCCCTGTCTCAGTATGTTGGAAATGCAAAGCCTGCAACATAGGTTTCCTCTAACCGTGAGACCATTCGTGCCCTGCATTTTGCAGGATATTGCCTGACCTCTTTAGGCTCAGCCGTATGGTGAGCTCACTGCTGACAGCTGTCTATTTTTATCTTTGGACTACTAACCTCTAATTAGAAGGGAACATATTAAAAGCTTTAGCATTGTAACACATAGCAGCTTCCTTATGGAAAGCACACCTTCCAAAAGTGGTACCTGCTAGAACTGGGAGAGAATAAAATCTGGCTTAAGAGCTGGTTTCCACATATTTGCCTTGTCTTTGAGCTATGGGTAGCCTTGGGTCTGGTTTGATGAAACCAATGCACAGCCTGTGTTTTCCTGGAGAGACATGGATTTGGGTTATAGTTGCCCTGGGCTAACTGTCCCATTGCAGTGTTCAGTGTGTGCTAGCACCGAGGTGGGGCAGATACCCCCAGGGGCTCCCTTGAATGCCAGCAAGCTGCAATTTTGCAGGATGCACAGATACAGGGATAGTGCTAACCCAAACTTACCCCCGTGGGGATACCCACCCAAGGAGAATGGGTTGTTGAGAGTTCAGGTCAGTGCTGGGGATGGCTAGGAAGCCCATGCTTCTTCACCCTTGTTCTGTGAACACACATGTGTCCCCAGTAAGCACATGGAAGGGTGTAGCAGACCGTACTCCTGGGAGCCAATCCCTTAGGGGAAAACAATGAGATGATCTGTTCCAGCAGGGAAATAAATGCATGGATGAGAGAAGCAGGATCAGCCCATGGATTTTCCATGGGGGATAGAGGGAAGACACTATGCCCAATCCAGCTATGCTGGTGGGCCTTCCTGGCCACCAACTTTGGATGGGATCTGCCAGGTGCTGAGAGCCCCATGAAGGCCATATGGGGTAGGGGGTCCCACCACCATGAAACCTGGAACCCATCCAGGGCTTGCTCTGGGCTTTCTCCCCACCTCACGCTCCATGCACTGGCTCCCAGGAAGGGCCCGGGGACACGGGACCCATCCCGTCCCAACTAAAAGCTGTCATTGTTGTTGGGGTGGTGGTGGCTGTCGGGCTGCAGGGTCAGCAGCAGTAAAGCCGAGACGCTCCTCCCGACAGGGAAGACGGCCTATGACACCTACCCTACCTGGCTCAAATTTCACATCGGCATCAACCGCTATGAGCTGTACCCCCGCCGGGACCCCTTATTGCCCACACTCCTGCGGGATTTGGCCACGCAAAGGATCGTCAGCTCGGGTACCACCTCCCTGCCCACACCCCTGTCCACAGCCCTGCCCCGCTGCCTGCTTGCCTCATCCTCATGTGCCTCCTTTCAGTCCAGAAGTCCGGCGGGACCCAGCTCAAGCTCATCATGACGTTCCCAAACTATGGGCAGGCCCTCTTCAAGCCCATGAAGTAAGTAGAGCCTGGGACAACCCTTTACCTCACCCACACGGTCCTGTTAGGTAGTGAGGAGTGGCCAGAGGGGACCACGGAGGGAGAAATGGCGAAATGCTTCATGTGCTGCCTTGCTTCAGCACCTCCATCTCAAAACTGAGGCGAGCAGAATGGTCCCGTTCCCCCTGCCTTCCCTGGCGGTGTTTGCGGCAAACTGGATGCAGCTTGTGATGGGGTAGTGACCCCCAGTGGTCGAAAGAAGAAGATGGTCCATGAGGACCATCCAGGAGCCTCCAGTCCATGAGGGCTACTCCACCCTTAAGTTGGAGGCAGGGATTGTGTGGGAGGCAAAAAAGGGGCTTGGAGCCACCCACCCACCCATCAGGAAGTGACTGGAGTAGACTGGGTCTGTCTGTATGCAGTGTCAGCAGGGAACACAAGGTGAGTGGTGGTTTAGAACTAATCCCATGCTTGGAGTGACCCCATCCATGATGATTTCCCCCACCATCCCCACTCCTTCCAGGCAGACCCGGGACCAGGAGACCCCCATTGATTTCTTCTACTTCTCAGACTTTGAGCGGCACAATGCAGAGATCGCAGCCTTCCACCTGGACAGGTGAGCATAAGCTTCGCATCCAACCCTGCCCTCCTATACTTGGCAAAGCACTAGAGAAACTGCTCCTTCATCCCACCTCTCACTCCCTTTTGTGAGGGATACCTGTGTCTCCTGTCGGTTTTAAAAACTCACTGTTATTAAACCAGCTGAGGTCAGTAAGAAATGGTTCCAAGATCTGTATTTCAGGATCCTGGATTTCCGGCGAATCCCCCAGTTTCTGGACGTTTGATCAACATAACAAAGGAAATTTGGGATATCACCACAGACAAGAAACTGGCCAAGACCTTCTTCATCTCCCCAGGTGAGCTTTCATGCTCTCCATCCTCTCCTGTGGCCACCTGGATGGAGCTCACCTGGAGCTGGCTGCCGCTGCCATGGCTCCCCCTGCACTCAGACAAACTATCCCGCTGGGGAGCGTTCCATCTCCCATGGGTACCCTGCCATAGGCATTTGCTCCTCACAGCCTCCCTTGCTATTGCTTTGCTGGTGGCACATAGCCAGAGTGGATGGAGCATCCTCTCCTGGCTGCCTGCTGGACCACTCTTCCTGGGGGTTGCAGGCTCATTGCCTTCCTTCTCTTTGTCAACCTTTGCTTTGTCCCTGTGGCCAGCGGGTAATGTCTGCTTCTACGGGGAGTGCTCCTACTACTGCTCCACCGAGCATGCCCTCTGTGGCAAACCGGACCGACTGGAGGGCTCCATGGCTGCCCTGCTCCCTGACAAGACCCTGGCCAAGCGCCGCTCCTGGCGCAGCCCCTGGCGCCGCTCCTACCACAAGAGCAAGAAGGCTGAGTGAGATGGGGCATGGGGAGTGTGGGGACATGGGCCAGCAGAGCCTTGGGATGGGAGGGGGCTTCTCTACAGCTCGTAGCCCCATTGCCCTCTCTGGCCTCTGCCACCAGGTGGGAGCTGAACCCCAACTACTGCTCTCAGGTGCGAGAGACACCACCTTACGACAGGGGCCATCGCCTCCTTGACCTCATTGACATGACGATCCTCGATTTCCTCATGGGTGAGCCCCTCTGTACCTGTGCTGGGGGCTGTGAAGGTCCCTCAGGACCAAGAGGCCCAAATGGCTCCGTGTCCCATGGTACCATGCCCTGTGAGGTTTGTTCAGGCTGCAGTGAGATGCAGTCTTACCCACAATGAGAGCACAGGAGTGTGCCAGCAGGGCATTTCCCAGGCAGATGTCAAAGGTGACAAGATCCCAGGGAGACCCCAAATGAATACCCTGGACATGGGAAGCACATTCCAGCACGATCTCACATGCAGCCCCTGGAGACCCAGAGGTGGAGATGATGCTGCCATGGGCTCTTGCTGTCTCTCCTGTTCCTGGGCCACTTCTTCCTTCCTGCGCTGTCCCCCCACCAGCATCTGACTGTGAGAGTTTGCCATCTCCTCATTCCTGACCACCCAGCCATGCCTTTGCCATTATTTCTGGTCTGTTTGCCACTGTTGTCCCTCTGTGGGGCTGCTGGGATGAGAAGGGGCCTGGAGGCCTTGGGATCTCTGCTCAGTTCCCCTGCACTGCCATGGCCACCAGATGGACACCTTTTCCCCGGGCTCTGGGTTTCAGTCTCACACGTAGAGAGTGCTCTACCTGTCCCTGCTGCCACCTCCCAGCCCACAACCTGATGGCAAATTTCTTGTCCCACCACAGGCAACATGGACCGGCACCACTACGAGACCTTTGAGAAATTTGGGAATGACACTTTCCTGCTCCACCTGGACAATGGTCGCGGGTAAAGTTGGGGAGTAGGGGGAGGAATCAGAGCAAAGGGGTGGTGAGAGACCTCCAGTCTTGCCGAAATGCCGCTCTGACACATCCTTATGGGCTTCTCTCCACCCCCAGCTTCGGTACACACTCACGCGATGAACTGTCCATCCTGGCCCCTCTCCAGCAATGCTGCAGGTAAGGGGCTGCTGCCCACCCCAGATCTGCTGTTGGGGAGAGGCTCCTCCTGTTGAGACCTCTCCCTCCTCATCTCTGGCAGCATCAAGAAGTCGACTTACCTGCGGCTGCAGCTGCTGGCCACCCAGCCCTACCGCCTGAGTGACGTGCTGCGGGAGGCGCTGGCCGCAGATCCACTGGCCCCTGTCCTGGCTGAGCCCCACCTGCGGGCACTGGACCGGCGCCTGGGGAAGGTGCTGCTGGCAGTGGGACACTGCCTGGCCAGGGCAGCCCGTCAGGAAGAGGTGCTGGTGGATGACGTGGGGTCATGGGTGTGACGGGGGGGCTGGGTACCCTGCTGGATTGGGCTGGTTTGGTCTGCTGCCGAGGATGATGTGGGGATTAACGTGCATCTCTGATTCTGTGTATTGTCAGCTTTTGCTGATGGTGTAATGAACCAGGAAAGCAGGTTGTAAGGATAGCTGGGACAGGGAGGGAATTTAAATAAAAAGGTTGGCCTAGTGGAGAAGACACCAACTGTGATCTTCCCCATCAAGGCTGCTTTCCCAGCCCTGGCCTGTCCGTGCGTGCCTGGACGTGTCACTTCAGCCCTCCAAAGTCTTTTAGGAAAGGGTAGGAATTTTTCCTGCCTTTCCCCAGCAAGAGCTGCCAAACTGGAACAGCTGGCAATCTCCTGCCCCACCCCCACCTCCAGCATGGTGATGCCCTGGTGACCCCCAAAAAGAGAGCTGCAACTCCCCACTGCTGGTGTGGGGAAAATGAGGCAGAAGCTCCCAGTTACACACCACTTATCTTTGCCCCAGTCTTCCCACACCCACTCAACAACTCCCATGACTCTGGCATCACCACCTCCTCCACAGGACTAGGGATGCAGCAAGGTCAAACCCTGCTCCCCTCAGAACATCTTCCCAAGTCCCCCAGGAACTGCCACTGACTGCCTTCACACCTGAAAAAGTGGCTCCTGAGGAGGGGACAGACTGACCTGGGGCTGTGCACCCTACTTAGTGCCTGGTGGCTCAGCACCCAGCTTATCCCCTGAGCCTCCTGGGGGGGTTAATCCACGCAGGGTTACGTCAGCCGGAGCAGGTGCCATTGTGACAGCCACTGCCAGTGTACCCAGGTCGGGACACAGGATTGCCATCTGCATGGCCAGAGATAAAGGTGCCACTGGGGAGGGGAGATGTCTTCTGACCCAGCCAGACACTTGCAAAAGGGATGGGAAGCCACGGGAAAGGGTGAAAAAGGGCAGCTGGCACAGTGGGAGATGGAGCTGGAAAAGCTAGGCAGAGATTTTGGCTGGAACAAAAAATGGGCTCAAATGGAAGAAAAAAAAAAAAAAAAAAAAGAAAAGGGAGACAAAGAGGATCTGTCTGCGTTACACAACGGGGCTGGGGACGCTGAATTGGGGTTTGTTGTGGTATGCCCCCCCGATGCTGACACTCCTGCCACTGCCCTGGCTTGTGCCCCAAAGCCCAGCACACGGAGGAAAAGGTTTCAGGGCTGTTTTGCAATAGGTTCCTTCCCTTCTGCAAGCTTCGTATTTTTTAACTCTTTACATAAATACCTTTTTGCCCCATACCCAAAGCTAGGGGGACCATTCCTGCACCGTGCCCCACAGACACAGCCTAAACAACCACTTCCAGACACAGGTGGCCAGTTGCCCTGACTCTCAGAGTTCCCCCAGGCAAATTTTTTTCCGAGTCGCCGTCAGATTTAAAACGCGGGGTGTGGGAGGCTGGCTGTGTTTTTTCAGCCTGGTGAGTTTGCACAAGGTCCCAGCTGTGCCGCAGCGGTTCAAGGTCCCATGGGAGCAGCCCGGTTTGGCTCACACGCCCGTGACGAGCCTGCCCAGCCGCCCGTGGGGAAGATCGAAGGCAGCGGGCTGTCTGGAGCCAGTGGCCCAGGGAGGAGCAGAACACGCCTGCCCAGTCGAGGTGGCGTGGGCACACGGACGTCGAGCGGGGCTGCCCACGCCCCAGGGATAGGTTCGGCCGTGTCGCCGTGACGGGTAGAGCATGGGGTGCGGGGATTTTCCACCCCACCAGGACCAGCAAACCAGCCACCCCAGCAAAGCCCAGACGGGGCTGAGGTGCAGCCCTGCACCTGGGAGCTCCCATTTTGGGCTGGCATCACCCGCACCCTTGGCCGGCGGCGTTGGCTGACTGCTGCCCGTGCTGGGCATGGCGGGAGGGACCCAGGGCTGAGGTGTTTGGGGACCAGGTCCCGGTGGGCAGCAGAGTGCGGATGGGCCCTCATCATCGGCCCCACCAAAATTATGAAAATACGATGAAATAGAACGAATATGCCGGCGGCGGTAATAATAATAAATAGCAATAATGATGATGCTAAAGAACAGGTCCCAGAGGCTGGGGGAGCGGTGGCTGCCCCCACTCCGCGGCGGCGGGCGGGGCGGGGCGGGGCGGCGGCGGGGGGTCCGAGGGGAGGGCGGGGAGGCGGGTGCCGCCTTCCCCCGCAAACAAAAGGGAGCGGCGGCGGCGAGAGTGGCCGGGAAGGACGGAGAGGATCGTTCCTCGCTGAGCGGCACTTGCCGGTGGGGTGGCGAGGGGCCCGGCGCGGCGCGGGCAACGCCGGGGGCTTGCGGGCGGGCCGGCTTAGTGCCGGGGCCTCGGGGGGAGGATTGTGTCGGGCCGGGGGTGCGGAGGGGCCGGGGCAGCCGCTCCACGCGCGGGCGGTCCGCGGAGGGGGGAGGAGGCGAAGGGGTTTATCGGCCTGCACGGGGAGGCGGCTCCATCCCGGGGCACCCCGCGGCCGCCAGCCGGGGACGGGGTTCGGTGTGGGCCGGGACCCCTGCTACAGGGGTGGGGTCCCCGCCACTGCTGTCCCGCTGGGTGCGTTCCTCCAGGGACTCTGCCACTGACACTTCCCTCTCTCGCCCGTCCTCTCCCCACCCGCAGGTGAGCCGAGCCCTCCGCGCTGCCGCCATGTCCCGCCGCAGCCAGCGCCTTGTCACCAGCCGCTATTACCCCGGGGACGACGATGCCACGACTAGCAGCAGCAGCACTTCTCTGCTGGGGGGGACACAGCTCCCCTTCAAGGAGACCACCGGCAGGTTAGTGTGGGGCGCGAGTGGAAGGCTTCCCCCTGCTCAAATCTGACAGGGGCGGGGCATTCCATCCCACAACAGGGACCGGGCGCCTTCCTGGGTGGGGTGTGGGGATAGCTTGCCAAAGGGAGCCTGACGGTGAGCCCGACGCACTCCGGCATGGCCGCCTTGGCACTGGCTGTGCCCCTGCTCCAGGCAAAGCCCCGCGCTCCCCGCCCGGGCACCTCTCCGTCCCCACGGGCCCGGCACAGGAGCCCGCCGCGGGTGGCCAGGTGCCAGCTCCCAGCTGCAGCTGGATGGCGAGAGGGAGGAGGGACGGAGGGAGGAGGGAGGTGCGCTGCGAGTGCCGGCCGGAAAACCGCAGCGGTGCGAGCGGAAGCGATGCCCGGGACGGGCGGGAGGCCTCCGCAAAGCAGATGTTGCAGCTTCCGAAAGCTGCTGCCATCCGGTGTGGAGGGAAGTGATGCTGGTCGAGAGATTGGGGTGAATTCCCCATTTCCCCCCGTGGGTGTACTGTGACCCTCCCCCCTTCCCCCCGGCCCTGTAACTACACATGTCTGATGAGCCTGTTCTCGCCTCCCGCAGGACGATAAGGAGGAAATCGAGTAGCACCAAGCGCCTCTCTCCCGCCCCCAGCACCCAAACCTCCTATTATAGCGAGTCCATGATGAGCGAGTCCTACCTGGGGGGCAGCCGCGGCCTTGCTGCCCTGGGTAGCTCCATGCTGGATGATGACCTGGACAGCAGTATGTACTGGGGTGAGCCCTCCCACTCTCCTAGGGCAGCTGGGGACCTCTCTGGACACTGGAGAGTGTGGGGCAACTGCCCAGGCTGGCTGACTGGGTTGCCCCTTGTGGAAGTGATGGTGGGTGATTTCTGAGTGGAACTCTTGTGTTTTGGGGGCAGGTGGAGAGCTCTCCACCAGGAGGAGAAGAGGCACAGGGGACACCGAGTCCAGTAAGATCAATGGGGTACTAGAGGGCAAGACATACGACACCTACACGTCTTCATCTGGGTACTCCTCGGAGGATGACTACGCTGGTAGGGATGGTACTCTGTCTGTAGTGGCAGGAATGCAGGGGAGGCATCCCCAGGGGGACTGGCCCAGGGCCTGGCTGTACCCAGTGTGCTGCCTGTCCCCGCTAGATGCCACCCCCAGTGCAAAGCCTTTGCTGTGGGCAATGTGGGATGCTGTCTGCATTAGTGACTTGCTGCTTCCTTTCCAGGTCACTATTACTCAGGCCAGAGTAGCTCTGGGTCAGGTCTGAGAACTGCAGCCTCTCGGGTAGGCTCCTTCCTCTGGCAGGTGTTCACCTCCCCAGGTGAGTGGAGGGCTGGCAGGGGCCATTCTAGCAGCAGTGTTCTTGTCAGTCAGCACCTCTACTCTCCAGGTGCTGTGTATGCTATTCCCTGTTTGGGTGGAAGGGTTTTATTCCCTTGTGGTGCCACTCTTGGGCATGGAGTGGACATCTCTGCCAGGACTCCTCCTGAGGCTTGTTTTTACTCCTGGCAGTTCGGTTCATGGGGTGGCTGTTCTCGGGGCTGGGAGGGGCCTGGCGCCACCTCACCAGCAGGGCTTCCCACCTGGACAGCATCCCCTTCTCCAGGTGAGTGTGCTGGGGGAGACACCAGGATGGGGGAGGCGTGTGGGAAAACCTGCAGGATTCTGGAAAGGGGAGGCACGGTTGGGGTGGTGGGTGTCTTGTCATTCTTGCCTTCCCTCTGGCCCCCATCCAAAGGTGGTGGAAGGTGGCTGCAGTCCTACAGGCACTTCTTTCTCCATGCTGCAGGCGCTACCCACGTCTGAAGAGGTCCCTGCTGCTGCTGCTCCTGCTCCTGCTCCTCACTGTTGCTGCCTACGGTGAGCCAGCCTCCCTTGATGCGCTGCCGTGAGATCTGGGGCAGTGCAGAGCATTCCACTGCCATAGCTGGGGGATGGGATGGCCTGGAGCTCAGTGCTCGTGGCTTCTGGTAACCTGGTCCATCTGCAGCCCTGTGCCAGTGTCTCCTGGTAATCCCTGGAGATGCTGATGGCTGAGCCTCTGCACGTCCACTACTGTGGCCCATTACCAGCCTGTGGTTTTGACCATCTTGTCCTTCTGTGCCCAGGAGCTTGGTACTTCTATCCCTATGGGCTGTTGACACTCAGCCTGCCTTCCTTCCCATGGTGGGGAGCTGGAAAGTTTTCCTCCTCCTCTGATGTTCCTGGGGCGGGGGACCTGACCACGCTGGACCAGGTAAGCTTCAGCAAAGGCCCAGGTGGGAAGAGTGTCTTGCAGGGGGAGCTGGGATGGTATGATCCATGGCTGAACTATTGCTTCAGAGGTGGAGAATGGGGCAGATGATGACTCCACATGGGCTCCCCTAGCTTGTGACCATCTTAGTCTTGGGGTGTCCCAGGGTTGGAGCAGGGGGAACATCTGCCTTCTCCTGGGAAGCAACAGATGGATAAGATGGCACTGACTCTGGGAATGGGTGGGAATGACTGGTCAGGTGTCCTGGTTTAGGGCAAGATCTGTGAGGAAGCTACCTACAGTGTCCCTCTAGAAAGCAGATTCAAGTGGCCCTCCCCCAGCTGGTTTGGGAAAAGATTTCCTTGCAGAAAAGTGGAAAAAAACCTGTTTATTTAACAAGCAAAGCATTCACAAGCATAAAAAATGAATAATATTAAACAATAAAACCTCTTGCTGTTCTGAAGAAATGGCAAATTCAGATAGTTCTTGTTGTGGGATGTAGCTCGGCTTGCTCAGTCTGGTATCAGTCCCTCCTGCACTGGAAAATGCCATGTCCTGGGCCCCTGTGGGCCATAGGCATGAGCTCCCGGTGTTTTTCTGAGTTTTCAGTCCAGAGCAGGTTTGAACAGTTCCAGGAAAAAAAAAAAAAAAAACAACAAACCACGGTATGAGGAACTTCTCTGCCTCAGCTAGCTAAAAACACCAACTAAAAAGCAAAAGACAAGCTCTCTCCTGCTGTCTGTCCCTGCTGCAGACAATACAGTCCAGGAGGGGGATGCAGAGGAGTGAGTGCAGTTTCTGAAAACAAACTGCGTGCTTCTTTTCCTCCCCCTTTGTTCTCAGAACCAGTCTTAAAGGTGCAAAGCTTAACATCCAGCATAAACAGAACACATGGCTGGGGATACAAGCATCATAAAGTCAGCCAGGAGATCGGGGTCCCCTTTCACAGGAGTCCTGTGGAGCAGGCACTTCCCCAGGGGGTGCATCGCACCCTGTTTTTGTCACTGCAGGGTGGACACCGACTCCTGGCTCGCTTCCAGTCGCTGGAGAAGCGCTTCGAGGCACTGGAGGCAGAGCTGTCGAGGTGGGAGCTGCGTCGTGGGGCGGCAGCAGTGACATCAGGGGGAGAACTCCCCCCGGGGGACATCCTTGCGCTGCTGGAGGGGCTGGTGAGCCGCCGGGACGCGGGGCTGAAGGAGCGCCTCCGCACCGACGTGGCCAACCAGCTGCAGGTGAGTGACACGGGGAATGCAGGGAGATGGGGGTGTGCAGGGCCAGGCTCTGATGTCCCACCCTGTTCCCCCTCCTTCAGGGCGAGCTGGATACACTCCGAGCCCAGGTGCAGAGGGATTTAGATGGGTGCCTGGGCAAGATGGCACAAGCTTCCCAGGTAAGTGGACGAGCCTGTGGTGGTACCTGGACAGGACATCCTCACCAGGGGTGTCCCAGGTCTCACCCCTTCCCCTTTTCCTGGTAGGAGATGGAAGCGCGCTTGCTGGAACTGAATTTGGAGTGGCAGAGGTAACGCTGGCTGTGGGGCAAGGCCATCGCTCTGTTAGGGGCTGGCAGGTAGCTGGGCGAATTCCCCTCAGCCGGGCTTAGGAGGGGTTTGCAGGTTTGGGACAAAGGAGAGATCAAGAGGCATAGTCTGGGTGGGGGGAAAGGAAAGACGGGATACATATGTTGGTGTCTGTGGGAGCCAGCACTGTGCCCTTCTGCCTTCCAAAAAGGCCAGTGGTATCCTAGGGTGTGATTAGGAAGGGCATTGTCAGTAGGTTGAGGGAGGTGATCTTGCCCCTCTACCCAGCCCTAGTGAGGCCACCTCTGGAGTGCTGTGTCCAGTTCTGGGCTCCTCAGCACAAGTGAGACAAGGAGCTCCTGGAGTGGGTCCAGCAGATGGCTATGGAGAGGATGAAGGGATTGAAGAATCTCTCTTATGAGGAAGGGCTGAAGGAGCTGGGCCTGTTCAGCCTTGAGAAGAGACAACTGAGAGGGGAGCTCATCATTGTCTGTGGCTGAAGGGAGGATGGCAAGAGGTTGGAGCCAGGCTCTTCCTCAATGCTGCCAGGCAATAAGAGGCAATAGGTGAAACTGATGCACAGGAAATTCTACCTGAATATGAGGAAGAGCTTCTTTACTGTGCAGTGACCACACTGGAACAGATTGCCCAGAGATGTGGAGTCTCCCTCAGTGGAGATAGTCCAGAACCATCTGGATGCCATATGCTCTGGGATGACCCTGCTAGAGCAGGGAGGTTGCACCCTGTGGTCTGTTCCAAGTGACCCATTCTGTGATTCTGTGGCTGGCAGCAGGGCTCCAAGAGCAAGGGCAGCAAATGACCTTTGCCACTGTCGTTTTGCATCATTGTCAATGTGGCCTGTGAGCTGAGGATTCTTTCCTATGGGATGCAGAAGAGGTGACTGCCACTGGAATTAAAACTAGGTCTGGAGGTGAGGTTGAGCATAGGTGATGTGGGATGAACCTCTCCCTCCAGTTCACAGAGGGGAGCTGGGCCTATCGGCACGAGGTTTTGTTCCCTTTTTCTTGGCACAGCTCGGTGCACGAGAGCCTTCGAGGGGCCTTCCGGCAGGAGGTGGGCAAGCTGGAGCAGGAGGTGGCAGTGCTGAGGAGGGAGCTGGCAAGCCTCAAGTCAGACCAGGAAGTGATGGGGAAGCACGTGGAGGGCATACTGGAGCAGCTGAAGACAGTGCGGGCTGATGTGAGTCCCTGGTCCCCAGCCTGTTTGGCAGAAAGGCAAGCAAGGGTCCCTGCTCCAGGGCTGAGCTCTGTCCGCACTGTTCCAGGTGGAAGCACAGTTACCAGTGTGGATCAGTAGGTTCCTGTCACAGTCCCAGCAGGATGGTGCCGCTGCCTTCATCCTCCACCGGGAAGACTTGCAAGCAGAGCTCCAGGCTCTGGAGCGCAAGATCCTTGCAAAAGTCCTGGAGGACCGGAGACTGTCAGCATGGGATGCTCAGGCTGGTATTGGAGTGGCCCTGCAGCAAGCAGGGACTGCAGGAGTGACAGAGGAGGTGAGTACTGGCCTGAGCACCAGGGACGTGAGGTGACGTGTGGGGGGGCTGGCGTCAGTGCTTGGCAGATGGGAGAGGCACTGAGACAGCCCCCACAGCTGGGATATTTGATCCTGGGCTCACGGGATGCAAGGGCATCCTTGAAAGTCCTCTGCCACTCCCTTCTCAGTTTGTGCCTGCTCTGTGCTCTGGCAGGGGTCACAGGTGGTAATATCTGCAGCTCTGCAAGGCTCTTACTGTCTTAAAATCCGAACTTCTGCTCCTGCATCCTTCACCCAAAATGTGGGAAAGGTGGCAACAAAGCTTCCATGGGTGGAGCATCTTGCATATCTCCATTCTTCAGCAGTGCTGCTGAGTTGTTTGGTGCAAAGCATTTCAGTAAAATGACACCAAGGGGAAAAAATGAGCCTGCTTGCTTTGGAAAGAGTTGCTGGCAATTCCCTGAGGAGGTAGTGGAGGGAGGGGAGGGATCAAGATGGGATTAGCAGTCCCCATAGTCTGTGCAAGTTTTGTGCACTCTGTAGAGTTCAGACCCAAAGTTTAGACTGGTGGTGCTGCAGAGTCCTAGCTCTGTAGGCTGGGTTTGGCTCCAGATGGATGCTCCAGCCATCTCCTCCTTTCCTGGATGGGGGGAGTTCCTATCAGTCCTGTGGGGCAGGGCAGGAGGGACCAGCAGATGATTCTGGGTGGTCTGTCAGGTTGTGTCTCTCCTCCGTCTGGGCCAGCCCCTCTTGGGGACGGGCAAGGGCAGCATGCCTGGCTGCTGCCCCTTCACTGCACAGCTGTTCTCCCTGGGGTATTTTTAGCAACCTCTTAACAAGGCTTCCCAGCCAAATGCGTGTCCTCTCATTTTTGCCACGGTGATTCATCCCCTGGCTGTTCTATCCCGTGGCTGTTTTGTGGGAAGGTCCTTGCACCCTCTGTCCCTGCAGGGGCCAGCAGGTAGGGGACAGGATGGCTGCCCCAGTTTCTCACCCTCCTGTGCCCTCTGCTCCCACTGCAGCAAGTGCATATCATCGTGGGCCAGGCCCTAAAGCGCTACAGTGAGGACCGTGTGGGGATGGTTGACTATGCCCTCGAGTCAGCAGGTAGGTGGTTGGGATGAGCCAGCTGTCCTGGGGGGTGACCACAGGGGCTGGCATGCAGTTCACCTGCTCCATCCCCTCTTGTGCCAGGGGCCAGCGTCATCAACACTCGCTGCTCAGAGACCTATGAGACGCGGACAGCGCTGCTGAGCTTGTTTGGCATCCCCCTGTGGTACCACTCGCAGTCCCCCCGTGTCATCCTGCAGGTGGGCGCTGAGTGGGAGGGCTGGGCTGGTTCTTGTGGGGGTTTTAATGGGCGTTGACTGTTGCTCCAAGCCAGCAGCCAGGCTGGTGGGAGAAAAATGACTCTGATGGTGGTAACACTGCTGTTTCACTTCCATGCTCATAGCCAGACGTCAACCCTGGGAACTGCTGGGCATTTCGTGGGTCCCAGGGCTTTGCTGTCATCCGCCTCTCTGGCATTATCCGCCCCACGGCCGTGACGCTGGAACATATCCCAAGAGCCCTCTCACCACAGGGGACCATCCCCAGTGCCCCTAAGGACTTTGCTGTCTATGTGAGTGCCCTCGCCCAGACCTAAGCAGGGGGGATACAGTGGGAGGGTGCTGGAAGGGATGGCTAACAAACCCCATACCTGGCTGCGGGGTGCTCTGGAGGAGTTGGTCTTATCCTGAAGAAGAGGAAGGACCAATACTGGTGGGGAGAGGGGCAACACTGGGTTTCAGAAAGAGTTTGGGCAGACACAGGAACAAATGGGCTTGAGTAGGTGTAACTTTTGGTCTTCCTCCCCTTCATCCGTCCCTACTGGTCCCTGTTTCTATTTGTCTATTTCGATCTGGAAGAGCAGGAGTGGGGGCCAAGCTTGCTTGTCTCCCTCTCCTTCTGCCCTGGATGTGTGCATGACCTCTAGTCTCCCTCTCTGATGATCCCTGGTTCTCCCTTTCTGCCTCCCTGCCCTTCCATAGGGCTTAAAAGAAGAAGGAGAGGAGGAGGGCCTTCTCCTTGGACAGTTCACCTACAACCACAATGGCGATCCCATCCAGACATTTTACTTGGAGGTAAATGCTTTGCCCCTGGAGCACCTGACTGACCCCTGAGAAGAAAGTGGGGCCTCTGGTGTCTCTGAGCCTTAGAGAGCCCTCAGGGTCTCAGATTTCTCTTTTCCCTCCTCCCCAAGGGTGACTCCATGGGCACATACCAGCTGGTGGAGCTCCGGGTGCTGAGCAATTGGGGCCACCCTGAATACACCTGCATCTACCGCTTCCGCGTGCACGGGGAGCCGGCGCACTGACCCCGGCCCTGCAGGACGAGGATGCTGCCGGGCTCACAGCAGGAGGGGACGCCTCTGGGTCACTGCTTCGCACCTAGAAACCCTGGCATGTACCAGCAGCGGCCCCAGGAAGCTGCTCCCCTGGGGGGAGGAGAAGAGTTGGTGTTGAAGGGGTGAGGCTTTTACTCTTCCAAGGACCCCGGTGGTGAGGCAAGAGCATCCCACGTGGGTCCCAGCACAGCCTGGCTTGTTTTTTCAGTGCATATGGGACATTTTAACTTTTTAAGCTAACTTTGTATCAGGTTTGCACTGCCCCTCTTCCCTGCTGTCCCATTCTTTTCTAGCATGGCCAGGGCTTGGGAAAAGGCGTGTGTCATTTTGTGATGTGCATCATGTGGGCTTGGATGCAGGAGATTGGTGCGTGGGACCATGGTGCCTGACTCAGTGTGCCAGAGTAGGTGGGAGTCACTGGTTGTGGCCACCAAGTCCCCTCCACACAGGGTCATTTCTCTTGCCTTGGTGTTGGTTTGGGTAAAGATCTTCAGCCCTCCAATGCTGGGCTGGCAGAGAGGAAATAAGACAGTATTAATGAAGTATTAACATAAAACTAATGGTTTGGGGCAGCAGGAGGAGAGGAGCATAGCATGTGTTGGTGGCAGAGCCCACCTTGGTGCTGCCGTCCATCCACTCAAGCCTTCCTGCTGCCAGTAGCTGAGTTGGGTCTTGGCAATGCTGTTGGCCTCCCTGGCTGGCTGCCTCCCCAGTGTTAAGCTTGATGATGCTATTGAAAATTCCTGTTGCCTGCTTTTCCTTTGGGGTTTGTTCTGATTTTTTTTTTTTTTTAAATGAGGGGTGGGGAGGGGAGCTATTTTCCAGTTGGGGTTGTTTTTTTGCGGGGAGGGGATTTGTAGTAACAAAGGGAAAAAAGATTTTTTTTCCATGCAATTTGTACTTAACCAGAGAATGTTACATGGTGCCACTTGGATGAGTGGCTTAGATGTGGAGAAGGCTAGAGCTTTGTTTCGTAGAATAGCACACACAGTAGGATAAGCTAGAATAAGATGAGCAGAGCTGTTTAAAATATGGCCCTCATGTTGCTGGTGGCTTGGTAGCTGGACTTGGAAGCTGGGGTCCTCTGTGCACTGCTGCTGGTGGGGTGCTGGAGGCATTCCTGCCCTCCTTGCTCAGGATGTCCTCTGAGACTGCAATGCGTGGCTGTGGCCACTTGCCCATGGCTGCACCTGTATATATACTTGACTGTTAGCAGCAAGTGGGAGCTGCTGCCCCAGGGCTCTGCGGGCTCTTGTAGGGGGAGATGGGGCAATTGCCAGGGCTTGCAGGTGCCTCTCCCAGCCTGCAGGGTTCACTCAGCTCTTGGGTCCTCGATGGCAGATGGCTGGTGCAGGCTGACATCCTTACTCTTGGAAGGGCTCCCTTTTCCTCCTACCTCTCCTCACTGGCATCGTGCTGTTCTCTGAGCCCTGGCTGTGGGAGGACTGGGCTGGAGCAGGAGGGGGAGTTCTGCCTGCAGTGGGCATGTAAATCTTGTCTGTACTGTTGGGGTGGGTGGAGGCACAGCAGGGGTTTGCAGGAAGGATGCACAGGGACCTTCCCCAGGCTGAGGGGTGCTAGGGCCATCTGGCCCCTCCACCTCCTGGCTGCCTGCGTCACACGGTTTGGCTTATGTTCTTGGATGGTGTTAACAGCCTCCAGCTTTGTGTTGTGTTTCAATGAAAAAAAGCTAAAGGGCTCATGGTCAGTGTTTCAGCCCTGTCCAGTGCTGGTATCATCCTTCCCCTGACACCATGAGAGCACCGTATGTTGATTCCCACTCTGGTGGTCTCTGCTTGAAGTGCTGTAGGTGTAGAGAAGAGTAGGAGGGGCTGAAGAGAAGTTTCCTTTCAGCTTCCTCTGATGGGCATCTTGACTCTCTCCACGCCAGCCTGGGAAGGTGAGGATAGTAGCAGCACATCCCTTCTGAAGAGGTCTCCTTGCTCCAAGCAGGGGAAGTGAGCCCAGAGAGCACAGTCCTATCTCCAGCAGGTTAAAATTACCCTGTGGAGCCTCTTGCCAGAGCTGAGAGGCCCTGCTGCAGGGAGAAAACTGACCTGGAGCCAGAGCCAGGGCCTATAATTTCTCTCCTATATTGAGCGTAGTCTTAATTCTTGGCATCCACAGCCAAAGTTATTTTAAACTTGTCTACAGCTGCCCGCTTGCCTTGGAGTCATGTCCATGAGTGCACTGAGCACATGGAGCTGTGCTTTTATGAATGCCTAGACCTGTTCTGGGCTCAGCAGACCAGCTCCTGTATTTATTTGAATCATAAAGAGAGAGCAGAGATGAAGCTCTCCCTTTTTCTCACCTTTCTCTGGCTGCTGGAGCAAGAGCTATAACCATGAGTCTGAGAAAACTCCTTATGTTCCATCTGGCTCCCTGGTCTCTGGCTTGGACTGTAAAGACAAACAAGGTCTTTGCCCAAGAAAAAAAGGATTTTGTGGTAAATCAGTCATTCTTGTGAGAGGCTGGAAAGGTGACTTCTTCCCCTGAAAGTGGAGTTATAGTGAGATCCCTGCTCCTTCCACGTGGATGTTAACTGCTGTGTCTTGGTTAGGGACAATTTGGCTTTACAGTGCAAGCTTGCCCTGTCCTTTGGACATGAAAATCTTTGCTGTTCTGAGTAAAACTCCCTGGAGCAAGCAGTGAGAGCCCATGCTGGGGCTTTGTGCTCTTTTCTAGCTGGTTTGAGAGGCTTCACCATGCCATCTGTGTGAGAATCCCCAGGCACATAAGCTCAGGCTACGTGTGGGTTTTCAGCCCCCAAATTCAGCAATCTGAGCACCTGTGCTGAGTGCCCAGAGCTGCTGGCTCTCGAGATTGTAGCTTGCAGCATCTCTGCAGCACTTCCCAGAGCTGCAAAAGAGGGCACAGAAAACTGCTGCTTCAGCATGTGCTTCTCTGCTTCGGGGTATGTAATCCTAGAGCTGATGCCCAAGATGAGCCTGGTGAGGCAGGAGAAATGCAGAACAGCTGTGGGAGCAGATTTCTCTTATTTACTCCATTTCCCTCCTCTATTCTCCCTCCTTAGTTTGCCCTACACACCTGTTACAAATTAGCCCTGCAGAAACAGATGGTTACAGACAGAAGTTTGTGTTTGATGCTGTAGCCTGTTGCAAATGCTGCACTGTTTTGTTCCTTTTATTTTTTAATCAACAGATTGTAATTTATGCCTATGCAAGAAAAAAAAAAAAAAAAAAAAAAAAAGACCAAGACATAAATTATATCAAAACCACCCAGAGTGTTTTGGATGTTTTATAACTGAATTTGCTGCTGAGAATGATGCACAGCTAAGTAGATAGACAAAGCTATTCTTGGAGCTCTTCTATGTAGTTTTATGGCAAATCTTTATTTTCCAGCCTGATGTACTAAAATCTAGGACCAGTTAACAAAGTTATCACGTTGTCATTGAGCAGGCTTGAAGATGCAAAAACTGCTGGAAACAATGCTGAAAACAAGACTTACCCTAAAACTCCCAATTCCTCGGGACTAAAAACTTGTACTAGATTTAAGTCTGTGGTACCATGGCTGTCCCCATTCTGCAGTCACCTCCCAAGCCTTCCCATCCTCTGCTTTACCACAAGCAGAGCACAGCTTGGCCCCGAGGAGCAGCAAGTGAGGCTGGGTTAGCAGGGACAAAGACTGACACAAAGCCCAATTCAGGGTATCTGCAAGCTTCTCTTTTCCTTCATGTGAGCTGTTAACTACTCATCAGCTACAAAGCAAGCAGAAAGGAAATACTTCCTCACGCTAAGGAAAATTAACTTAGTGCGTAAAAAAGGCTGAAAAATGGGAAATTGAACTGGCTTGAGGAGTTGAAGGTCGCACCCTTGTCTGCTTAACCTGGGATTGGAGGAAGGCTTTTGTTGAGGAATATTTACACACCTCCTCCCTGAAGACCATGCTAGGGCCAGGCTTGCTCTCTGCTGGCCCTGGACCAGCCCTCTCTATGAGTAGAAGGGCTGCGTGGGCCTCAGCTCTGGCTACCACTGCCCAACACCTACCTATGAAAGGGCTGTCGAGAGCAGAAGAAGCCTTTGTGAACCTCTGAGATAAACCAAGGAGACAGAAAAAGGCTCTCTGCAAACCCTGGAGAGTCCCACTGTATTTGCAGAAAGAGGTGAAGAGCATGTCCCAGGGCGCACAGTACGCCGGCACTGCAAGTGCTGTGCCAATGCTGCATCCTCCAGCAGCGTTTCTCTCTGTGCCTGGCCCCAAGTGCTTTGCTAGGGCTGCTCTTCACACCCACTCACACACATCTCACACAGCACAGCTCACACCACACCCGTGTTCTTGTTTTACCACTCTGCCACCGATGTGCACTTCATCTTGGCCAGAGGAAAAGCTGTCAGGGCTGTGCATGGGCTCAGCAGTCCCACTCCTGTGCTGTGCCATGCCCTGCCCTGCCATCACTATGAGCACAGCCTCATCTTGTAGCCAGCAAAGGAACCTTGCTTCCTCTGGATTTCAGCCTGGTTTTCCAGAGGAACAAAAATCAAGAAGACACACTTTTACTTGGAACAAACTTTTTTAAAATTTATTTTATAGATCACACCAGCCTGAGTGATCTGTAAATGCTGGTCACAAAAGAGAGATCACACCACCTCCTTTGCACAAATTGAAGTGAACCTTCTTTCAGTCTCGGCAGTCTCCTTCATTTGGAGCACAAAGAATGGAGAAAGAGAAAACCGCCTGGAGCTCCCTGCTCCCCTCAGAAGCAGAGGGCAGTGAAATCAGATGCAGTTTGATGCTGCTACAGGGCCAGAAGACAAACAGGCCAGGCCCTCATGCCCTGCTTAGCCACACCTCACACCCCCTCACAATGTGGGTGCTATTAGTGTTGTAGCCACCTATAGTTCCTCCCTCGCCAGGAGAGTGCTGGTATTTAGGCACATAGCTTGGAAAAGGACTGTCTGACCTACCCCGTCCACCCACTGCAGTCTCTAAGGCAAAGGACCCTCGGCTCCAGACCATGCTTCTTGCCTTGCCTCTCCCGTGCCGCTTAATGCTCCTGGAGTGCTGGTGTTGGCACGGGAGATGCGCTCTGCCACTCAGCCACTAACCCTAAGCCTACCCTGAGTCACCAGGTGAACTGCAATGAACTCCACACAGGTGACACAGAGCGAGGAACAGGAACAACCCGCTAAGGAGGGACAGAAACTTTGCAGTCTCTCTCTAATTAAAGTAAAAGTCCTTCATTGGAGGAGGAAGCCCTCAGAGAAACCGAGCCTGACTGCGCCTGATGGGGAGAGCCATGATTTGCTGAGGATGCCACCTGCTCCTTAAAATGCTACCACACTCCCAGAGCTCACCACAAGCTGGCAGAAGATAATTCCTGTCCTCGCTGGAGCCAAGCAAGGAGGCAGGATTAGAAGAAAAGAGATCGAAATAAGCAGGGAATCAATCACTTGAAAAACTCATTAAATGGTTAAAAAACCCCATTCCAACAGTAATTTGTAAACTGTCCTTGCAGGGCCTTCTTGGAGAAGCCAGAATTTCTCATTAAGAAAGTTAAAATCTTTAAAAAAATTCAGTGAAAGTCAGAAAAATTACCACGTACTTCCAACCTTAAAAGCACTTCTATAAATTTGGTACCAATTTGTCACTGCCCTCTTTGGCCAAGAGGGGAAGACAAATCCTACCTCTGCCATGGCAAAGTGAGTTGCAAAAAGGTTTTGGAAATCTTGAAGTAAATAAAACCAAGGGGAGGTCATGTTAGCCTGGTGTCTCTGTTCCCAAGGTATCCTGCCACCTGTGATCTCTGTCCGTCGAGGTGAGAAGGCTTTCTCTGGCTCAGGGGACGGACTGAGTGCTCCTGCACTGTTCTTAATACTGTCAGTGGAGCTGCTGCAGCCTTGAGAGGCAGGTTAGATTTGCTCCAATGTGCACTGAACAAACACTAGGAAAAGCAGCACGATGGGAAGGGGAACGGGGTGGGTAAATGTCTGCCTATTTAACTCTGTTGCTAGTTAAAATTTTAAGTGCTATCAACATATTTGAGGATATTGAGCATAGGATCCCTGAACTTAACATCAACAACTGCTTTCCAACTTGTTTCCCTCTTAGACCTCCAACTAAGGAACCTTCTCCCCATCTCCTTCAAACTCCAGTCATTAGAACATTAAATTAAATCCACTTGGAAATAGTTTAAGAGGGAGGGAATCCAAAACATATTTGGCACAAGGCCACAGTGGTGATCAAACCATGCTCCCTGGAGCCATCCTAAACAACCTGTTTTAACCTTTGCAAGTCTGAAATTTCAGGCATCTGATAACCCTGGATCTGAGACAGCCAACAGGGGAGAGCAGCAAGTCCTGTGAACAGAAAGGGGTGAGGGAGGAGGGAGGCAACTAACTGGCTCTTTGCAGCTCTATCCAGATTCCCCTCTCATCTTCATGCACACAAAATATAATAAAAACTAATAAGAATAAAAACTAAGCCCATGATGTACAAAAATGTGTCGACGGGGAGGAGGAAGGTGTCAGTTACTCAGTTCTCTGTCTTCTCACCTTCATTAGCTTATAAATTATGCTCCTCTCCATTGCTTCCTGCAGGGAGGAGGGACGATTCTTCTGCAGCCAATCAGCTGGGATGGGTTTTGGTTTACGCTGCTCTGGATCTTTTGGATAAGAAATGAAGGGAAGGGGAGGAATTCCTCAGAGAGCAGGAATAAGAAATTCAGCAGCCACTGGCAGGAGTCACACAGGCTCCCTGAGATTTCACTTTATGGCGCTGACCCCCACGTCGACGGCCTCCTCCTCCGACTTTTGACTGAAAAACAAGACTGACTTTAGTGCAAAGCAACCTCTCAGTTGGGATATCAACACAGCAGGAATTCAGATGGATCACACACACACATTCAGACAGCGGCAGGGCTCTTGTGACTGATCAAATTTCTACCACTGCAGGAAAAAGATAAGGCAGGAGGGAGACAGACACACCATGAGGGAAGGATGAGAGAGATGCACCATGAAATTTTGCCCTTCAAGCTGGAAAGACTTAGATTTCCCAAGTTTCTAAATGCTTCACTCCCATGAGAGCCAGCAGATGCCATGAGGTTCAGCATACAGGAAATCAAGGCCTCAGGCTCCCTTGACTTTGAGCAGAAATTGAAGGAGAGCCTCCCACCCCCTACCATGGCTCTCAGGCTCACCTGACTCTGTTCCCAACCTCAGCAAACCCACTGTTTCTCTTTGAGAGCAGCCAAATACCTTGTTGCCCTCACGGATGTGGGGCTCTTCATCCAGTGCAGGCTGAGGGGACGCAGCAAGGAGAGAGAGGAAGACGTAAGCAAGAACAAAAGCAACCCAGAGTCTCAGGGGGAGGGATGAAACAAAGAGCAAGCTGGGACCACTACTTAAAACCACAGTGATGCTACAAAAAGACAAGGGATGAGATGGAAGACTTGTGTGAAGCCCCAGGCATATGCAGAGGGAGAGAACCTTTGCCAGGGGCCCCCCTTTGATGAACAGTCAAGAGGGTGAGATTTGACCATAGCAACTAGTACAGATAGAATTAAGAAGGGGAACACCCTGTCAATTAACAGAGTCAGTTTCTGAGCCCTTCACTTCCTGAGAAAGGTACTCTACAAGGAGAAGACTGTTCTTCTATCAGTAATTAGGCTCCCAAATCCTACAGTGAGAATTGAGTTTCCATTCCTTTCAGGCCAGAAAGACTAGGGATCCTCCATGGACAAGTTGAACTGAGAAGTCCTAACCAACAAAACAACCTGGATAAATTTCTCTAAAGAGAAATTTCCTTCTTCTTGGATGTCCCCATCCTTATTTTTCAACAGGGCAGACAACCTGTGCCTAATACTTAGGTTGTAATTTCTCTAGTGTAGGGATATTCTAACTCTCATTCAGACATCAAAGACTTGTTCTGTGACTGGTTGTTAGATGTTTCACTAGTTCAGCTACTGGTTATATAGAGACACTTCTTCACTGTGCACATGGTCAAAGTAGTGAAACAGGTTGCCAAGGGAGGTTGGGCAGGCTTCCTCCCTGGCTGGTTTTTAAGACAAGACTGGATAAAACCCTCAGCAACCTGGCCTGACCTCACAGCTAATCCTATTTAGAGCACGAGGTTAGACTAGACACTTCCTGAGGTACAACCTGAATTGTCCCAGTACCCTGAGCTGCTGTCTGCTGGAAGGTCAGCCATGGAGTCATCCAGTCATCAGAGAATTACGATTCCTGCTGTGAGACTACTTACATTTCTATTTGTTTCTGTGGCAAGGTGAGTTCGAGGTATGAGGGTATAACACTTGTGCTTTAGAGTGCCCTTCCTCCAACAGGTGAAACCAGGTCACAAACAGCTAGGACAGACATGGTATTTTACTCACTTACCAATGGTTGCAGGGCAGTAGGTGTCAGTGGTGGTGCAGCTGTTGAGGGGGCCTCATCCCCAGCTGCTGGGCCTCCAGCTGCCATCCCAGCAGTGGGAACACCATCCTCTCGTTTTGTAACAGCTCCCTTCTTTGTTGACTGCATCTTGATCTGCTGTGGCTTGGAGTTCATTGGTGAGTTATTGGTGGTCTGGAGTAGCTGCAAATTGCAAAGGGAGAGGCCAAACTCAGCATTAAAACAGCCAGGCCAATCTGGTGAGGTTCAATGCTGCTTTCTAACAGAAAGCCTCAGGAGAATTTGTAAAAATAACCATAAGGAGAAGAATGCAGCAGCAGCTGTTGAAAGACACCTAGACCTCTGATCTTCCACCCTTGGAAAGGGCTGCTTGACTGAGGTGACACTCTCACCTCCACAACAGGACTCAAATAGACCAGCTACAAGATTTCAGAGAGAGACTGAGCCATAAGAACTAGCAGCATATGATTCAGCCCCGCCCTTTACATTCCCTCATTCACACCAGCTAAAGATCCACCACATGACAAAGCACACCGGTCATCCTCAGCCCACGTCAAGGCTGATGCTTGTGGTTGAAGCACAGCCTCTTCCCTCAATTTTCCAGAGCTATCCAGATGCTCCTGCTGCCTTCTCAGCGTAAGAAGTGGCTAATGGGCAAAAGCAAGTCTTTACCTTAGTGATGGTACCCACAGCTTTGGTGCGGCCTTCCCGGAAGACGAGCCGCTGGTCTATGTGTAAATACTCGGGGTTTTGATGAAGCGGAAGTGCACTGTGGCTTTGTCCCCTGTCCGCAGGCAGTCCTTGTCCATGCTGAGAATCGTGGCCGTCTGCCGGATGCTGCCACAGTGCACTGTGAATGTAAAGCACAAAGGTTTTCAGCAGCCAGGCCCATGAGTGGGACGAGCTTCAGAGACACATCTGAGGCAGCTCCTCGCCCTACAGCAAAGACCTACACAGATGCTTTTGTTCCATCCCCAAAAAGAACAGGCACATAAGCTAGAACAGCCTTCAAACTGTGCCTGTCCTGAAGCACCCTCAACAGAATCCTATACACCAAGCAGCTGGGCTAGAGGGCAGGACCCAAAATGAAGTCTTTCCATCAGCATTTGAAAGTGGAGATTCTTTGCACCATGGAGATGTATCACAGACAGGCTCCAAGTACACTTGAAGGCACACATCTTCTTTTTACCTTATAGCCTCCCCCACTCTCCTCTGAAATCTCCCTTCCTTCTCTTTTCCACAGTGCTGGGAAAGACAAAACCAGGAACTATGGCATATATTCAGGTCGGCAGAGACATCAGGAGCAAAATTATCTTAGACTAAATCTTATACAAACTGCTACCACTGGGAAACAAAGACAAACCAACACTGACACACGTACCCATGGCCTGATATCGTGGGCTGATGGTGGTGGGGTGATGGAGCACCAGAATCTCTGCTTCAAACTCCCACGACGCTTGTGGATTCAGGCGGGGTGACACCATTACCATACCTTTCCGGATGGAAGACCGCTTGATCTGAAAAGCAGAGATACAAAAAACCTTAGCATGATTCCCCAGGGAAGAATTCTGCTGCTCTGGCTGACTGCATCCAGCAGAATCCTAAGGGATTTCACAGATACCATTTCATGCCCAGCAAAAGGCAAAGCAAGAGCTGCGTAGCTGTATGTTATGTATAGGATATTATGCAAAGGTTGCAAAAAATCAAATTTAGCTGAAGTTTATAAGGAAGCTTTAAAGTACTGGAAATGCTGGACACTTGACACATTTACCTCACTAATCTTTTAAATGCAAAACATACATCCTGGATGCACATTATCCAAGAAAATGATCTCTCCAAAATCATGATGTCTGTTAATATAACACGATAAGCCTGAACACATGAAGTATGGTGTAGCTTAAACTATATCCCCTTAAAATCGGTGCAGTTTCTATTGACAGAAACCTTTGCAAGAGGAGTCATACCAAATTTTGCTGATTTTTAAATCCCAAATCATTCAGCTGGTTCTACAAGCCAAGAGGAGTAGTGTAAATAAGTTGTCCAGGCTACTAATGCAGTTCCAGCACAAAATGAGACTTTTCTTGCAATGCCTCCACTTTCTTAGATATCTCCAACATCATTATCTAGCGGCACTGCTATCCCCTGGCAGCTCCTAGGAGGAAAAACCAGGTTGTGGAACCACAGAGATTCTGTGGGATTCCATTCCAATGCAAAATGAGGCAGCTGATGTTTGTAGAAACAGCCTTACTGCAGCTGAACTCTGAGAACACTCAAAAATTAAGAGGGCAGTTCCTGTTCTGGGGGTCTAGAAGAGATCACCTCACCTTCTTCAAGGCAAAGGAGGCAGTCTGGCCTCCCCGCACCTCCTTGACGGGCATCCTCTTGCGGTGGATGGACTTGACAGCAATAGGGAGGAAGTTGCCAAGGGGATCTGGCCCCAGCAGCAGGGTGTCATTCAGCTTGATTAGGCCTCTCAGTGTTGTCCCAGAGACAACTGTTCCTACACCCTACGCCAAAAAAAGAAAAAACAGTAATTGTGGTTACTCCACCAAGCCAGCAGAAGAGTTTTAGAACTCTTCTCTCTAGAGAAGATACCTTCTTCAGCTTAAAAGAGGGAACAGAATAGTCTTCCAAATACCAGGCCCCTTACCGGGACAGAGTAAGTATCATCTATCTGGAATTCTGCTGGCTCTTCTTCCCTGTAACTGGTCCGTGGAGACAAGAGATTGAGAAACATCTTCAGCAAATCTAGATTCTCCCCTGTAACATTGGAAATCTGAAAAATTGGGCACATCCTGTAAAGGAAAATTGATGAAAATGGAGTTAGTTCACCTTCCTACCTGGCTTTCCACATGCAGGGAAACATCCAAAATCTTGGGACTAATTCAATACACAGTGCTAGGAAGGGAGAGCCTGGCAACCAGTCAGATGCACAACACCCCATGTTTGAAAACTTGCAACCATTGCCTCTGTCTTCCAATGGCATTTGGGAAAAGGTGTAAGGTTCTGAAGGAAGGACTGAAAGAAGCTGAATGCCCTGCCATCTTCTGCAGACTGCCCAGAAGCAGCCTCTCATTTCTGCCTCAGAGTGGGGAACACAAGCAGGTCAACCTCAAAATCAACACACTTATGGAATCGACACACCACATGGCAGATGCAACCTTCATACATCTAGACAATGGGATTCTCTGAATCTCCTCACCCAGTCTCCACATAGGATTGAAAGAGAAATGATTCTCCTCTACTCCCGTTACCTCTCTGAGCTGAAGTTGGAGGCTGTTACAATGACATCATCCTTGCTCTGAACCAGCACTGGAATCTTCCTGCACCCTGGGGACTTCAGCAGTCGCTGTAACAGCTTCAGGGTTTCTTAAAGGGTGAAACGAATATTGTTAGGGCAGCATCTCCTGTCTTTACAAATCACTTTTGTGGGGTCTCTCCCTGAAGGGGGACAGGTGCTCTGGCCACAGATAAGACAGGAGAAGGTGGCTGAAGATGAGACTGTGAGTTTGCTGCAGCCCAGGTAGGACTTAGGTGCCATTCCATCTTCCATTTCATGCCAGCTAGCCTGCTGCCAAGTGCCTCCGAACATGAACAGACAGACAAGTTTGCAATGCTGTGAAGTAGACATTTTATAGCTATTAGTAGCTTTAAGCAGTTACAAGGTATTTCCTCTTTCTAGAAAGGATTTTTCATAGTGAATTAATTGAAAATCAGGACTTAGTGACAAATATCTGAGAAGATGCGAACTGGAAATCAATTTTGACCAAGCAAACCTCAATACATCTTCCCTGGCAGGCAACTTGCCACAGGAGGCTGGAGAAGCATGAAAGAGGTAAAGATTATCATCATAGACTAGGACAATGTGGGTAGACCATATTCAGAAATCAGTGTTTTGGGACAGAACTCATGGCTCCCAGTTTTCAGCTTTTGCCTCTTTAATTTATTTTCTAAGCGTCATACCCAGCAGCCAGCAGAGGCATTACCTGATGCACTAGCATCAACCTCCTACAAAGTGCCTGACAATAAATAAAGAAAAAACAGAAAAGGATACTAAGGGCTTAAAAGAGCAAATCATTTACGTTCTACAATTGTCATCCAATTAGGTGGGTTTTTGTAAACAAATGATTGCCTATGGGAAAGTAATGTTTTGGATACAGAAACACAAAAATCTAATCAGGCCATCTCCTCTTCACAGATACACTTGACTCAAATCTTGATACTATTTACTTTAAACAGAGCGTGACACGGGAGCACCTTCTCCCAAGAGCAGCTCTTCTCTCCTCACACTGAGCCAAAGGTTCTCCTTCCTTCCCAGTTATTATCTTATGGTCAAGCCTTACATTTATTTGCCAAACATCTAGTATCGAGATATACAGATTATCTTCTGATCACATGAATCTATTTGCCTGAAACAAATTTAGGATTTTTATAGTAATGAACTGAATTACAGACATCAGAAGTACCAGAAGCATTCACTTCCGTGATTCTTAGGACTGATTATCAAAAACACCCAATGCTCCAATTAACCACAGCATGTTTCTGAAGGTGTGAGAAATGCTTAAAGAATTTTAAAAGTGAGAATAGGTCACAGCCTGAAAAAACATCATGCATGGGTTAATGGGACACTGCTGGGGTTAGAGGTGCTGCTTTAACTCTGCTGAGAAAAAAAAAAAATCACTAGCCCATGCTACTTACTGCCATCCCTGCTTGTGTCCAGTTCTGCCTCTCATTCTGCTACCATAGCCTACATACGTAGCTGTTTTAAACCATGATTTTATTAAGTGTTGGAAAGAGCTGCTGTAGTTATGCCAGCATACCTGAGAAGTACACAGGTGAGTAGGAGGTAACAAGCAGCTGCCCCTTCACTAACTGCAGTGGGAGATCAAGTCTGATCACAGCTGAAGATCACACTCAAACTGTGGGCAGGGAGGAAAGCAGCTTTCAAGAGAACTTCCAGACTTTTCCTCCAGGTTTAAATACTCAGAGAGAAAGCAAAGCCAAACCCCAACTGTATGCTGCTCTTCTTGGAGCTCAGTTAAACAAAACCTTGTAGCAAACACTTTTGGGCAGCTCAACTGAGTCCCCAGCATATGGGTAATTTTGACATGGTGCGTATAAGTCAACCACCTCCAAATGAGCAAGGGAAAAGAAAAGATTTCTGGAAGGTGTTTAGGATACAGTCAGAACCAGATTAAGCAGCTTTCTTCCAGCAGTAATTTCTGAACCAAAGCAGAGGACAGCAACACATACAGAGGTAAGAAATAGCCCTGGAAAGAGCCTGTAAGACTCACCTTGCAGGATGTTGGCAGGGCACATGTCAATCTTGGTCACCACAACAAAGACAGGAACGTTAAGTGCAAGCGCCAGGCCTAAGTGCTCCTTGGTCATTCCAACAATCCCAGCGTTACTCCCAACCTACACCAGGGATATAAAATACAGGGATGTCAATGTTCCTTCTGCAGTAAGCTGGATTACAGAGAAGGCCTTGAGTCAGACATACAGTAGACTGTGATCAGGTTGCAGATGTGCCACTGGGGTCATATGACCAGACCCAGCTCATCTCAGATGTTGTTGGACACTGGCAGATGATTGAGTCACTTATTCCCAGTTTTAACAATTTTTTCTAAAATTCAGAAATCTTTCCATTTTCAAGAATCACAAACCTTGGGCCTCTGTAGGACTGACAGTCCTGGGGCACTCGCCTCACAGTACAGGACAGATAGCCACATAGGCTTCTGCTCTCCTGCACTGTGAGATGTTGCCTCCCTCCAAAACCCCACAGGCACTTTGCAACAGGAAAGAAGTCGAGGCTGTTAAAGCTGTGAATAGCCCCACTCAGCTGGTATGGCCCATCTCTTGCTACCTACCATAAGCATGCAGAAGTCGGGCAAGTGGCCAGTCATGCCAAAGACGGTGGTTTTCAGGTATTTTTCGTGCCCGGCCAGGTCAATGAAAGTAATGACCTTGGTGGATTTCTCACAGATCTTTGTCCATTCCAAGCTGCCCCCGTGGCTGTCGGGTTTGTTCACCACGTTGCCCTCGCTGTCAAAGCCCAGAATGTCATTGCCCACACTGCTGGTGCGGCCCGACTCGATCTCGTGCTTGTGGCGGAAGAGCTTTTGCCGAGCAAAGCCCCGGCCATTGTCTAACTCGCCATGAGTCAGGACACCCAGCAAGGTGCTCTTCCCTGCGTCCACATTGCCAACCACTGCTACCCTGTTGGGGAAGGGGAAAAGGAGCCTGATAAAATATGGTGCCTGATGAAATGAACAAGTGATCAAAAAAACCCAAACATCACAGCTCCTGCTAATAACTGGCTTTTGTTCCCTAACCTTCAAACAGAGATTAAAATATGTTGGAGCTTCACAAGCAAAGCAGAAATTCTTTTACAGTTATTAATTATCAGTGGAGATCCCAGACTCTGGGGACTGGGATGTGGAAGACTGCAGAAACACATCACTGGTGTACAGAACATAGTCAACTGAACTTGATGTTGCTTGATGCCACACAGAGTGTCTCTATTCCAACTCCTGTCTCTGCAATCCAACATAAACTCCATGTCAATTCAAGAGAACTAAATCCCAACTTGGTCCAGAACACCTCTGCCTTTCTCACATTTCTCATGTTGCAACAGCACCAAGCGCTAAGTAGACCACAAAAATCAAAATCGTTGTTCCCAGAAAAGGATAAGCTTAAAAAAAAAAGTGAAATATTTTAAGAGAAAGCCATGTCCTATAACAAGCTCCTTCTTTGACTCTGATCAATGTAGCGATTATGGCTGTTGGCAAATGTTGGAAATCCTCTCCATCCAGGTCTGGGCAGACTCTCAAGGCACGTTATATAAGCTAATATATGTCCATTAAAAGGTGACTTGGATCATCACAATCTTGGAACAGAACTGGATCAGAAGTATTGTGTTCCAGCAGTGTGGATATATACACATACATACAGCCACATGTGCACATGTGCTTCCCCTCTGGCAACCCGGCATACAAAAGATGCTCCCAACTGTGAGGCTGTCACCCAGAGAGCAACAGCTCTCTGCTAAACACAAGCAAATTTCCACCAACAGTTCGCTCACAAAAGAGACAGCAACAACAACAAAAAGGCAATTTCATCAGCAAGGAGTGGTCAAGCTCTACTCCCTTTGTTGGGTAGCTCCAACACCCAGACTCGAAGTGGCGTTGCTGGCTCAGCACCACACACTGCTCACATGCTAAAAATGCAGCTGAGCTGTTGACTAACCCTGTCTCCACCCGGCTCCTCACCTGACCTCCAGGAAGTCGTTGTCACCCACACGTTTCCGAACGAGGTAGTCGCGCACCTTGCCCCGGCCTCCTGGTGCTCCCTCAGGAGGATCACGTCTGCCTCGATCTGCTCTGCCATGATCTTCAACGTGGCATAGGACGCCTCCATGTCTGCCTCACTCAGCCCGTACTCAGTCCCGTCTGGGGTGGGGTTGAGGAAACAAAAGGCAGTCAGTGAGCACCACCTTGCAACAGGCAGCAGCAAAGTCATCCTGCTTGGGACCTTCACACCCATCGGGATTTATATGTGGACTGGAGATGTCAGCCGTGTACACAGAACAAACACCCTTGGCCCAGAATAAAAAGGGATGGTCTTCACTCTAAGTCTTTTAAGACACTAGGAGAGCACCATCTTTCATCTAGAGAAGTTTTCTTCACATTTCTTACAAGCAAATTTGAAGGGATTGGCAAGAAAGAAATATTTCTGTCTAATTCCCTTCCTTCGTGTGCTGAAGGTATTTTGTGTCCTTCAGTCAGATAAAGTATCTCCTCTCACATTGCAAGAAAAGGTGATGTATTAACAAAAGGAAAGCTCTGAGTGAAGCATCACCACAATTAGCCAGTAAATGTGGGACTGTAAACAACCAATTTATTTTATAAAACCACACCCCAAATACACATTTTCTGCAAGACTGACTTGCACAGCAATTTCTTTAGACCCCATGTCCTCCAGTTAAAACAATGTTTTTGGTACATTTCACTGCCTTCAGCCTAGCACTTGAAAGAAATGCTGACAGCACATGAGACCAGAGAAAAACCAAGGAGGCACTGCTTCCTCTGAGCAGCTCACCCAAGTAAAAGAGCTGACAGTCAGAGCATGCCAGTGGCAGCTATCTAGACAGGATCAAGGCCACCACTGTCTCTTTCCCAGTCCAGGTGCTGTGAAGGTGCACAGATTTGACCCCAGAATCTCCTCTGTGGGTAAAAAATGCCCACAAAACAACAAACAAATGTTTATTGTGGCAGAAAGCCACACTGCACCCAGATGACCAAAGTTATTGCCATGTGTACATGTTCATATGCATGGCTGACTCATCGGCTGGTAAGCAGGAACTGCAGTTTGCATGAACTTATCAGCATTTTAATTACTGCCCAGCTCCAAAACTAGCAGAGTTACTGGGTGATTTCCAACCTTGCTCATAAGCTGGCTGAGACTGAGGAAAACTAAAATGAGCCTTCCTTATAGGAGGGGAACAAGAAGTAGGGGACAGGAGAGGGCAAGACCCAAGGGAGAAAGGGAAAGGTCACTACTGGTGAACGAATAATCTTCCTGTGGCAGTCTTCAATTGCTTCTCAGTCAGCTGAGTTGGGTATCTGGAATGATCAAAATCACAGATGCTGAAAGGGAATGAGAAGGAGCAACGGTGGCAGGGATACCAAGATCCTTTCCCTGTTGAAAATTTTCCCATCTTCCTCAACTACGCTTCAACTCAAAATTAAGTCAGAAATTTAACCCCATATTTTAAGAAACAAATGCCTACTTCTAAGTAAATCATTACAACAACCACCAGCTAACACTCTCACAAGGTATCCTAGAAGAGAAGGCAAGTACTAGCCTGACTAGCTAGATTTCCACTGCAGATGTGCTTATCCCAAACACCAAGGAAGCTTGGGAAGCTTGCTTGGAGGCAAGAGTGTAATCCCTGTGATACTGGCTGCATGAACACTGGCCATCTAATTCTGGCTTCTCTTCTATATTGGCTGCTTCACAAAACTCCAAGAAAACCCAAAAAGCACGCAGTTCTGAGGTTACACAGCTCCCTCCCTCCATTACTTCAGCCAGTCCTGGCAGGGTTTCATATTCTTCCTCAAACACAGCAAATGTTTGAGCATGACAACTTCATATTCAGTAGATATCCACTATACTTGGAACATGCCTTTTGCCTTAGGATAACCATAGACAATTATTTTATATTCAGAAATTCAATTTCAAAGCAAGGGCATGCTCAGTATTATTTTACCAGCATCAGATGCAAATATTCAAATTGTCAAAAAGAACAAAAACATGATCCATGCTAACTGCTAAAATCTGCAAAGACAAATGACTGCAGCCACACACAAATTAACCTGACAATAAAGGTCTCATGCTGAGCAAAGGAAAACCTTTCCCTCCACAGTAGACACATACTAACACAGAAAATCAGCAGCATATATTTCTGGCTATGTGAAGTATCTATAATACATTCCTGTGGGGAAAAAATATGCTATTTCCAACGGAGCAGTGAACAAAATCAGACAGAACAAGACCTTCACAGACATTGAGGACATCTGTACTAAAGCTGTTACTATAATTTTAGATTCTTTTGTCTTTTCCTGGTGTGCTCAGACAAGATATGCCTTATTTCAAAAAAAGAACTTGCATCATTTTATAAAAAAATGTTTAGCTCCACGATATGAGACAGTTGTTGGCAGGAAAAAATAAAAGAATTTGTCCCACATATTCTGCTATATTTTATGGACATTTTCAAGTTACTCTGGAAAAGTAACCATTACCTTCAGCAGCAGTCTAGTTAGATGAACCAGGTTTTCCTTATAATTTTAATAGATTTTTGTTGTTTTGCTGGGGAAGCTATACTCACCTGATCCTTGTCCAATGACATAGATGGTCTCCCCACATCCCTCATCAATCCTCTCTGACATCTGCTGGAGCAAACTGTCATACTGCTCTGAAGTTGGACTCACCATCACCAGCTGGAAAACAAGATTGAATATCCATTTGCAGATGTCAAGCCAGCTTCAGTTACAAGCACAATCAATCAATGTGCTTCATTGAAAGAGAAGGACTCTTTCCAGGACCGCTTTGTGGTGGTTTTGTTTTGGTTTTTAAACCAGTTTTGCTGACAGCTATTTCCTTGTGACACCACACAAGGTTGTTTGTCTGAGCTCAGGGTTCATTTATGCAGGAAAACACACTTCAAAGCAAGTAAGAATACCAAGCATCTCATTTTGATGTAACCAATGTTTAAATGCCCCATTTAAGTGAACACTCCAATATGTTTACATTCAAGGAAAACAGAATGGGGGAACAGATATTTCCCCCACAGAATTCCTTAGCTGGGTACTCCACAGTCTCTGCTGCAGAGTACTGCTGCTCCCCTGAAACATAACTGGACAGCCAGAGATGGCCAACCAGACCTCACTGCAGAGAACACCTGGGCACCAAAATCCAGAGCATCCCATAAGTCTTTTCATATATTTGATGTCCCCTTCTGTTTTCTGAGGAGGCAGAAGGAAAGGAGAGAACATGAATAAGCATTATTTTCAAATTCTAAGTACTTTACACTACAGTGCTGAGAGGCAGACATGCAAAGCAATTGGTATGAGCACATCTGGAGGGTTCAGCAGTGGAGAGCTGCAGTTTTGTAGGCCAACAGCTGTGCTACCAACAAATTTTGATTGCAGCTATTGCAATAATCAAACTTCCTTTGCCCTTCCCTGCAGCAACATCAAGAGAATGAAAAAATAAAACAGAAACAAAGAAGAAAATGAGGACAAGAGAGTGCTTCTGGAATGATTTTTCCTTGAACGCTATAGCACCATTTCTGGCAGAAACCTGCACTGCTCACACAGTACAGCTGAGGACACTTGTACATGGCAGTGACAGACCAAGGAGATCTCCATCAGCCACTCC
This sequence comes from Sitta carolinensis, assembly GCA_032173965.1. Lineage (NCBI taxonomy): Eukaryota > Metazoa > Chordata > Aves > Passeriformes > Sittidae > Sitta > Sitta carolinensis. Next base: position 56,340,101 of record JAVUNC010000005.1, on the reverse strand, counting down.
AACCTGCTCTCTGGCTGCCTCCATGGTTACTAATCTGTTGGTGGCTGAGCATCCCAGTAAGCAGCCTGATAGCTGTAGCAATTGAGATACACATTTCTGGGAAAAAGGCAAGTTATTAAAGGCTGACACCCACCAAGATGCCTATGAGTAGGCACACCTGTGCCAACACTCAGTGACATCCACAGCTGGCCCCACATACACATCCTAAAATCACACCCAGAAAGGAGCATTTCCATTCACTATGCACTGAGACTGAAAGCTGTGCTAAATTAGATGTTTGCCTAAAACCTATGGTTTAGAGCAGTTGACAGTAACATCCTCGAGTCTGCCCAACATTCTCTTACAACAGTCTGACTTGCTTAGCACCGTTAACACAATGTGTTTCCAAGGAGAAACTACCTTTATCACTACTATTACTACCACTATTACACACTTGATGAAGGCCTTTTTTTAAAAATCTAGAATATAAAGGAAACCAACCACGCCCCAAATGACATTTAAGCAGCTTTCAAAACCATAGTGAGGCACGCTGGGACACTGAAGCACACACAGCAGGTGCTGGTTAACAGGTTTAAGGCTGCCAAAGCAACTTTTTCCACAGATGTTAAGGGTCCCAGAGAGCAGGGATGTGTCTGCAAGGGCCAGACAGCTACAAGAGATACAATCACCTTCACGTGCTGCTTTTGGATACATGCCCTACCTAAGCCTTTCAACTACTTGGCATGGTCTGCAAGGGATACGAAAGGACTCTGCTCTCCAAGGTCACAGTCTTTCTATTTCATGCTACAAAAGAATGAGCTTTGCTTTTATTAGTTTTTCTTCACTTCTGTTTTCCTTTCAGTTTTGTTTTCTTCTTGAGGGAAACCACTGGATGTAAATGCATTGAGAGTGAAATCAGCAACTGCTGGGAGGCTCAATCCAGGCAGGAATGGAACACTGTGTTTTGATGTGTAGGGCTCATTTTGCCCTACAAGTACTTTCAGGAATTCCTGGATTCACAGCAGACAAGCTCACTCTTTAGGCCAGTGCCCCAGCACGAGCAAGGGACTCAGGAAGATCTATTAAACAGGCTGTAACACACAAAAAGATCAATAAAATAGCAGGGGCCACCAGTGCCGGGCACCCTAACTTCTATTTCTTCAAGCCTCATCACCAGTTTTGTTTTTCTGAGTCCAAGTGCCTCAGCAGTGTGAGCAGGCAGGATGTTGCAACAAGTACCAAGGCACTCAGAAGCTCATTGTACCCTTTCCTTACACTGCCAGGCAGGAGGGCTGGGAGCCTCAAACAGCACAGGCTCACTCACATCAGCTCACAACCCTGTACCCCCACACTGCTGCTTTGACTGCCACGCAAAGGCGCTCCTGAAGGGTGTTCCAGTGGCAGATTGCTTCCGAAGTTTACTCCAGGGCCAATGAAGCTTACAGCTCATATGACATAGCACGACATCAGGAGGAGTATCTGTAGATAAAATAGCAGCTTTCATGGATCACACCTTCCAATGCCACTCAGCATTTCTGACAACTATTTCTGCAGTCACAGCCCCAGCCAGTTGTGCAGTTTCCTGGGTCACTGCAAGAATGGACGTGCTGTTTTGAAGAGCTCTTTAGCTTCCTGGATAGAGAGAGCCTGTTCTCTGCCATCTCCTTGGTCGAAGAGAAGCCCTCCAGTTTGGCTCCTCTGCTTTGTTTAGCTTTTCACCTTTGAGCAACCTCTCCATGCCTGCACTACGAATGCATGTTTTTAAAAGGTTTTCACAAAGTCAAAAACGTTCACTTTCGTTCCTTCCACTTTATCAGGCGCTGAGCAGTTTCAGTAGGAGCCATATGGATTAGCAACCTCAGGTTTCCTATAGGGCAAAAAAGTAACAACCAGTTATTGGTTTATTCTTAAAACAGTAGAAGGAAGTATATCTCGCAAGTTCAAAATGCCATCTCTCAAGTCCCTTCCCAATCTCTGGGGAGAGGTGGCTTTGCCTGCCTCCATGAGGCAGGCAAACTATAAGTATTAGGGGCAAACCAAACACTATGAGGTATGTAGTGCTGTTCTTCATTGGAAAACCAAAGCCTGACATTTTGCACTGCTGGAAAGTCACCATCAGCCATTGAGAACTGGGGGAAAGGCACCTTCTGTAATACCATATTTTGTTTTCTATGCCCTGTAGATATACACTGTTTAGGTGCTATTATGTTCTGTTGTCAGTGTAGATCTAATATAAGTATCAGCTTCAGTAATAGCCTTGTGTGCTATGGTTTTTGACTTGAAAGTTGATTACTGCTGCAGTGTGTCGGGCACTGAAAGGAAAACAAACACCCATTAAGATCAACATGATAATGAATTCGTGCTGATGAACGGAACGGTTTTCCTGACCAGCTGACAAGGTGCACTTGATAACAGAATCCCAAAGCATCCCTCTCTAAAAAGAGCTCACCTTACACACAGGGAAAGGACTGGGAGAAAAATATTAACACAGCCAGGGGGTGGGTCAGAAGGACCAGGACAGAACTAGCAACTATCAAACAAACTGGTTGCAGTGGGAGTCCCCATTTTAAGTAGGGATTGAAGTGGAACAGTTCAACCGGGAGACAGAAAAGGTGTGGGATGGGGGGTCGGGGAGGTGCAGGTTAGCTACTGCATTCTCACCACATGGGATTGTGTTCTGAGCAGACAGTGGGAGATTAACTTGGAAAGATGGAGCAGAGCTCACAGTTTTAGCTCTCATTCAAGATGGGGATGAATGAAAAGTCCAGGGAAAAGACAGCAGGTGCACAATGCTGAATGAAAAAGTAAATTGTAATAAAGGTCAAAAAAATGCTTACCAACCACCTCCACAGCACCCGCAGATTTCTAGGAATGACACCACAAATAGGAGTTTGTGGAAGAAAAGCACTCTTCTCTCTTTGCCAGAGTTTTGGTCAGGTTCCTGGCTGTGAAGAATCAGTGATGCAGTCCTTGGCATCTTCCTTGGCCCTCTTCCACAGCAGTCACGTCCAAGACAAAGCACAGATCAATACTGGCATCCTGTATAAAAATCTTGTCCAGCTCATTAAGGCACGATCAATAGATAATATAGGTTTGATTTCTGTCCTTTACTATCTTACAAGACATCTTTGTAACATTTGTTTTAATACAGTACCACATTGTAAAATATCCATTTTAAAAAAAAAGTTCCCATGTCCACAGACACAATTCCTCTTTCCTTTTCTCTGTGCATAGAGGGCAAGAAAGTCCAGGACTCTGGAACAACTTAAGCTGGAAGCATGAAGAGGAGGGAGGACAGAAAATTAGGAGGAAACACCACCTATGCTGACTTCTGAATCACATAATTACTAGTAGACCAAAGAAAGTTTTCAGGAGACTTTAGAGTGGGAGACAGCACCACAGTACACCAAAGCCGTGGCAACAAAAAGTATACAGTTAACAAGATCAGTCAATTAGGGGGAAAAAAATAGAAGACAGGGACAGAAGGCAGCTAATGTCGTCTGTGGCAGGCTCTGGCACACACATATTACTACAATGTAGCTTCCTGCAGGATGGAAGCGAAAACTGGTGCTGACAGAAATAAGACCCCCACACAGTATTGTCACTGGGATCCTAGAAAGGAGCTACACAAAGGTGAACAAGCCTTTTCTGCGTTGACTTAACCCTGTTTGCAAGAGCAAGACACCCTTGTTACTGGGCTCTTGTGCTCAAAAGTTACAAGCTCTGGCCGCCTTTTAAGATTGTGGAAAAAGTCCCGGGAACTAGTACGACTGGCAGCAGAGATAACTACAGAGGCCCAGCGCGGAGGGCAAACGTCAGCGGGACGTTGCAGCAGCTGACAGCTCCAAATCCTGCGCTTCCTGAGGATGCTACACCGGCTGGGTCTGGCATTCCCCCCGGGCAGCCGAGGCGGGGAAGGTGCAGGGCGGAGTAGCCTGCCAGCACCCTCCTGTCCCGGCCGGAGTACGGGACAACTTCCGTGCGCCTCTCCCGGCCGCCTCCACACGGCACCGCTGGCTCCGCCGCCCGCCCAGGTGATGCTGGGGCCAGGGGAGCGCTCAGGGGAGCCTCCCGTCCCGGCGGAAGCAGGCGGGCCCCAGGCTCTCGCTCTCCTGAGGTGCGGGGAGCGGTCAGGTTCGGGGGGCAGCCCCTCGCGCATGGCCGAGCGACCGGCAGGGAGGACAGCAGCGGGGGCCCGGCGGGGTGACGGCGTTCGCCGCCGCCCGCCCCCCCGCCGGGCCTACCTTACTGGTGAGGTCGATCTCGGGCTCGCCGTTGAGCGCCTCGCCGTCCTCGCCGTCGAAGGCTGCGCGGAGGGGACAGGAGGCCGCCGCCACGCGAGGCCGTCCGCCCGGGGAGCCGGGCTCCGGGGCGAACATACAGGCCGGCACAGGGGACCCCCCAGGAACCGGGGATCTGCTCCGCTCCGCCGCCGCCATCTTCCCTTCCCGGCCCGGCTCTCCGCCCCGGCACCGCCCCCGGGCCCGCCAAGGCGGCGCCCGCCAATCACCGGCGGCGCAGCGGCTAAATTTGCATGTTACCAGGGCGACAGCGGGATTGGTCGTGGTTATTCATGAGGCGAGGCCACGCCCCCTCGAAGCGCGCGAAGCCAATGGGAGAAGCACTGCCAGCTCGGCTTGTTTTCTACACATACACACACACAACAGAGCCCGCTGGACGTGTCAGGGGCCAGTGGCCCAATAGGAGAGCTAAAGTGCGTGACAAACAACTCTGACAGCCAATCGCATAAGGGATCTCAAACGCCTGGGTGGGACTAAGTACTGCAACAGAGCCCGCCCAGGTGGGTGGGCATTCTCTCGGGTTAGCCAATGAGAAAGAGGAGATTTTTCACCGACAGTTGTGTCAGCCAATGGAACAGGACGGGAGCGCGCATGGCGTCCCTGCAGTCCGCTGGGCCTGCTGTCTCGGCCCGCCGTGCCGCCAGTTCCCGGGGTTCGCAAAGGACCCCGCCGCCCCTCCCGCCCCGGGATCCCGACAGAAAACCCCTACGCCTGGTCGCCATGCGAGCTCACAGTGTTCAGACCGCTGGCGGGAGCCGCCAGGCAGGACGCCAGCGCCAAGGAGGAAACCCCTCTGGCTGAGGGGCTCTGCGGACTGGCAGGTGACCGCTGCAGAGCGGCGGGGAAAGCTGCCTATCCCGCTCCTCCGCCTGGCCACACGCACGCTTGTGGCACCACCGCCGCAAGCGCCAGCCTGTGGCCCAGGACACAGCCGGGGGAGGGTTTAGCTTGTTTATTCAGCGGGCGGTCAGACCGCTTTCGCTCGTGTCCCGACTCATTTTACCGTTAACGTCAGAGGGGGCGGGGCCGACGTCGGCGCGTGCGGGGGGCGGGGGCGGGGGGGGGCGGAGGCGGGGGGGGGGCGCGCGCGTGTGTGCGTGCGTGCGCGAGAGTGGCGCGAGCGGGGCCCGGCGCGCGCGTGCGCCGGCGCGGGGCGGCCCGAGGGGCCGAGCGGGCGGTGAGGAGGGGGTGGCGGCGGCGGGACCCGAGCGGCCCGGCCCGGCCCGGCCCGGCCCCGCCGACCCTTCCGAGGGGAAGGGCGGGCGCTTCGGCCCGGCAGCGAGCCCCGAAGGGCTGGGTGGGGGTTAGACGGGGGCCTCTCCTCCGCGCGGTGGGCTGCGCGCGTCGCTGGGCCTTGGTCGTTAGAAGCGGCTCCCGCCTGGGTTGCTGTTGCTGTTGTTGTTGTTGTTGTTGTTATTGTTTTGGTGGTGGTGGTTGTGAGGGCGTAGGGTGGGAAGGGGCGGGGTGGAAAGGTGCGAGGCAGGTCGTGGGGCCGGTCCCGCCTGCTCAACCCTCCCTTCCACGGGATTTGTGCTGTCTGGTTGCTAACGGAGACTTCCCTTTGTCGGAGCGCAGGGTGACCTGTGAGGAATCGCCTTCCCCGCAACCTGGACTTGGGTTTCTCGTGGCCTAGCAAGAAGTGCTTTCCTTTCCCGAGCTGTTGGCATCTTCCTGCCGGGATTCAGTCGTTCCCAAAGGAATGGAGGAATGCAGCTGATAAGTGCTTAACCACCCTGTGCTCCTATAGGCAGTACCTACCTGAGGCTGGCTTCATCTTCTTCCCTTTGGCACTTTGGGGGTGGGCCTCTCGTTGTTACGTCGTCGGGGTACCTTTTTTAGTGGCACTTTAGACCAAAGGAGATGGAAGAAAAGGAGCGATGTGATAAATTCCAGCTGGTACCTTGACACTAGACAGAATCGTATATTTTGACATTTTAATTTTTTTTTTTCCTGTGGAGGAGGGGAGGCAAATACTACATTTTATGGGGTATGGGAGGAGGGAAGTTGCAGATCCTCATGTGGTTTTTAAAACCAGCTGTCAGAGGCAATCACTGAATAAACTGAAGCACAAGAGGAGGATCCGTAAGCTGGAAGCAGCACTAGCCCACAAAAGGAAGGGGCCAGTGGGCTGTTGTTGTGATTCTGGAGGCAGAAACTTGTGCCTCCTTCATTTTTCACTGCCTATTCCCCATCCACCCATCGAGAAAATGAGTTGTGTGCCATGGAAAGGTGACAAGACCAAATCGGAATCGCCAGAGCCATCCCAGCTACCACCACAACATATTTACCATGAGAAGCAACGTAGGGAGCTGTGCGCCCTCCATGCCCTCAACAATGTCTTCCAGGACAGCAACGCCTTCACTAGGGAAGCCCTGCAGGAGATTTTCCAGAGGTAGGATGCTCTCTGTACTGGCATTGGCTTCCCCTTGTCCTCTGCTGATTGGAGAAATTTTTGGGTGTTAGCTGGGGGGAAGTAGAAAGAAAAGGAGGGATTCAAACTGTGCCACTGCTTTGATCTGAATGTATCTTGGTTTTTTAAACCTAGCCTTTTTTTTTTTTTTTTTTTCCCTCCACACAGAAATTCACATTTAACTTGTTTCTTAACCTGTTCTGGCTGCCAGTTTTGGGTCCAAGGGCTTTAATGCAGCTGCTGTCATTTCGTTGGAGTGCTGACTTCCTCTCTACTCACCTTAATGCCTCTTCTATCTGTCTTCCAAATTTTTGCCTCTGCCTTGTGTAGATAAATTACCTGGATGTTAATAATGGATTTGGGGATTGCCTTGGGAGAATGAAGATGTCAGGAATGACTAATGGGTCATCATAAAAACTTACTGACTTAGTACTGCAACACTTTTAAGTTTTTTTAGAAATTAGGAGTTTTGCCAAATGAGTGATTCCTTATTCAAGAGGTTCAGTGAACTTCTTCAAATATTATGGGCTTTTTTTTTCCATGCAGCAAGATGCTTTGTACTCTCTCAAACTGGATTTAATTTCAGTGGCTGGATGCCTGTTTCCTGTGGCATTGCTAAATGTTTCCCAGGAGCTTCAGATAATTAATAAAATGGGTTTGAGTTCTACAGGGATGAATATAAATTATTAACATGGCCTGTGCAATAGCTCATCTTTTGCTCAGTGTTTATTTTAAGGTGTTTTGATGCTTTATGAAAATGCTCCTGTGTGGGCCTTTATAAATTTTGGTGGCCCACCACTGATGAAGCTAAGTGATGATATAGGAGAAAGGCTCTCCTCTGATACTCAACCTGCAGGTGTTGTAAACATTGTGTAAGTTAAGGTTGAATACCTGTTAGAAGCAGTTGTTAGCGTCTTGTGTTTGTGACACATAGGAGATCCCACATCGTGGCAGCATGTGCTGTGGGATGAGATAGTCATGGTACCCTGTGCTGATGAGCAGGGAGCTGTGGGCCTGTTGCTGCTCTCCTGAAAACTGGCAAATGTATGAAACTGGTGCTTGACTCATCAAACTCATGCCTGTCTTTGGCAAAAGAATGTGGTGAAGGACAATAGCAAGTATCAGATTGAAATGCTATTTATTATAGCATTGTAGATAAAACTCCTGCTGGTCCATGGCAGGCTCAAGGCACTCTTTGTCCAGTGTAAACACACTGTGGTTTGTTCCAGAGGAGCAATTGTCAGAATCTTAATCACAGCTGGATTGCTCTTGGCCTGAAGCAAACAAAGGCAGTTCATGTGGTAGAAGGAGTGTGATGATCTAATTAGTTGGCTTTCATTGTGTTTGGTGAGACAGAATTAGTGTGCAGCATGAAACCTCCCAGAAAAAGACTGGATATTAATCTTGTTGGACCTTTCCCTAGAAGGGAGAGTTTGTCTTTTATTCCAACCTGGAGTTGTTCCATCCTAATATTCAGACAAACCAAGATACACAGATTGATTCAGCCCCATGGTAGTACGGAAATACACATGGATATTCGTCTTGGAAATGGATGAGCTATAAGCTATGCATAAGAATTGCCACTGCCTTTCTATTTCGGTTGGGTGACTACTGTGTAGCTCTTTGACTTGCCTTTTAAAAGTGTGAATTTAGTTGCCCTTTATATGTCACTTTTCCTGTGTCTACTCACATTCTCTGTATTGATAAAGAACTGATGAATATTTTTAATAAGTAATAACCTGCAAAAATGTTGAGGTCTGATTTTTAAACCCACTGTTGACAAGGTAACAAAATCACATATAAACTTGAGCTCTCTAGCTTTTACCACATTCTTTGGAAAATGATTGAACCACATTGCTTAATCATTAGCTTTCCTTTTGCTGCATCCTATTGTGTAAGGCCAGGGTAGTCTGATAATTATCATCTCCAGCACATGCCAAAACATGGTCTGGGCACCCCTCTGATTTTGTAGTCCTTCCCTGTACTTTCCTCTGAAACAAGAAATACCTTTTTGCTGTTCCTCTGGCTTTTGTTGCAGAAAGTACGATTGCATGTTCCAAGTGCTGCATGGGGATACAAACAAAATCTCTTCGTTTCACTGGAGTCTGCATATTGAGACCTGATTAGGAAAGACAACTGCATGCGGGAATCTTGGAGCCCCTTGTGTTAAGACAACATGTTGATGAAAGTTTCTGATGTAGAAAGATCAGGAGGATTATTACCTGGATTTCTGTCCAACTTTTTCAGTCTTCCTCAGCTCAGTGGCTAGATAAAAAAAAACAAACAAACAATTTAATTCCTTGCCTAGTCAGAATCCTCCAGCTGATGATTGTGGACCCTGCTTAGGTATGTGTGGGTAAAGATGTTGAGGTGGTTCTTGGGGCAAGTTTGCTCACGGGTGCCAGTTTTTTGTTGCCCTTGCTGGTCACCTCATTGCATTTCTGGGGCTCTGGAAGTTACGTGAAGGAACAAAGATAGATGTGTTCTATCAGGACTTGAATAAACTTGTCTCTGGAAAATGCTGCCATGAGAGGGTGCAACTGCAGCCCAAAGTGCTCTCTGAATTGTAATGTTGCTCGCTGGCGCTCAGGAGAGTTGGTAGGTTGAAACAATGATCTTGAGGAATTAGCCGTAGCCAAATGATCTTGCTTTATGGAGATGCTGGAAGAGCTGTGACAAGCTGCAGGCTCTATCTCTGTGATTGGTAAAATACACCCCCATGGTGGGTATTAGCAGCCTTTCCCTCTTACCATGGTATTGTGGACTCCTCTGCCTTCTGTAGTGATCACACTTCACAGACTTCTGCTGCAGACTGCTCCACTGCAGAACTCACAGCTGAAGAGTAAGGCTATGAGTCTGTAGCCTCTCCAGCCTTGGTCGCTCTGAAACTCCCTACTCAGTCCACTGCTTTCTTGTCAAATGCCTTATGCTGTCAGGGGGTCACTGAAAACTGGGAAATAAACTCTCCACAGCTGGTTAGGTAAGAAAGCTGAGATTACTTTATTCAGCGTGCTGGGTGCGTGGGGATCACTCCACTTAACATGTGCACCCAGCAGTCTACCAGACCAGGTTATATGCATGAAACCCGTAAATACTCACTGCATTTCTATTTCAAATGCATTATATTTCCTGAATACGTGCATATATGTTAATTATTTCTATGGATTATTATAATATCAGTAGGGGTCTTTTGAGGGTCTTTGGTGATCATTTGGGAACATCCCATTCCCCATATTTTCCATTTATGATTCTGGGTCCTCTAATGAATCTTTTCACCTTGAGAATATCTAAGTATGTTGTCAGGTCACAATGCACTTCTCTTATCATTCTTTGCCCTGGCACTCTATCTTTGTTCTCAAAACTAAAACATCTGCTAGTACATCTTAATCACTGGTATAGGTAAATAAGGAAGCACTAGCTGGTACAAGACTATTAGTCACAAATGTAGGGACTTAACACAAAGCCACATCAGTCTCTGGCATTCGTACAAAGTACTATGTATGGTACAAAATGAAGCATTAATCACAGATAGAGGGATCAAACACGATCGTGCTAAAGTTAAAAAGAATTTTCCAACATCTTCTGCTACTGCTGCATGGATGCTTTTTTTAAGAAGTAAAATTTGTTGGATAAGAAGGACAGGAAAACAGAAGGGCTGAGGGATTTTCAGTGGATGAAATAGGCCTGCAGAATATGCAGTGTGGTAAAGGCTGAGTGAAAAACGTGCAGGAGCAATAGGAGTTTTGGGGATGGAGTTGACAGGAGGAGGAGGCAGGTAGAATACAGATGTTTGGATGATATGAAATCTGAACTTCGCACTTGCAGAATTAATGGAGTCCTTATCAATGGAAAGAGCAACTCATCACAACAGAACTCTGAGGCTTGTCTTTGGATTGGCATTACATGACTTTGTTGTTCTCTGTTCCCAGTTTCCCCCATGCTTGCTTTTCCTGCTGTCATCTTCGTAATAGTACATCCTGTTGTTTTCCCTCCTTACAAAGTTTCTTGTGCAGGTGGGGTAAACATAAAACCGTAAAAGTGGCTAACAGGCTTTTTTGCCATACATCTCCACGTTATGTCTGACATCTTTTATTTGAACTCATGCAAAGGCTGTTGTATATTTTGGCATGTGACCTCATAGCAGCCCACAGCTTCCTCACAAGAGGAGGTGGAGGGGCAGGCATTGATCTCTCCTCTCTGGTGGCCAGTAACAGGACCTGAAGGAATGGCATGAAGCACCTGTCAGAGGAGGTATAGGTTGGATATTAGGAAAAGGTTCTTCACCCAGAGGGTAGTGGGGCACTGGAATAAGCTCCCCAGGGAAGTGGTCACAGCACCAAGCCTGACAGAGTTTGAGGCATTTGGACAATTCTGTCAAGAACACGGTGCGATCCTTGGGGCTGTCCTGTCTAGGACCAGGAGTTGGACTCCGTGTGGATCCCATCCAACTCAGGATATTCTGCGATTATACGGACATGATGGACCGTGGTTCTGCGTTTTTAGATGCTGTAGTAATGCAGGTGATGTCTAAGCAAACTTACAGGTCAAAGCTGAAGACATTTGTTCCCATCAGGATTATCTGTTTAGTTGCCTACAGCAAGAGATTTTTTTAATCTTCGAGCAACAGCAACCCTTTAGAAAGCTCCCAACCCCAAGTATCTTTGCAGCTTTGTGTCTGAATACTTCTTTCATTTACCAGTGGAGGAGGAAGAAGAACAACCTTTCCTGCAGCCAACCGCCCCTGCCTCTTTTACTAATCCAGTCTTCAAGAGTGATGTTGACTGTTGAACTCTTGAAATTGTAACAGCTGTCCTAAATAGCAAACTGGCATTTACTCCAGCTGTAAATTGAGGAAGAATCCTAATTGAAGCATCCTTCAACAGTACCAGTTCAAGGGGTCAGGGAGGAAGAGCTTTGTTGTTTCCTTTGCATCAAAGGCAGGATTTTTGGAGGCTTTGTACATCAAAGTTATTCTTAATGCATTACTTAGTTCCCTCAGCCCATTTGATGAGGGATAAGGGGGAATGGAATAGTTTGTGTTTAAACACAAAACCCCTGAAAATGGACTTCAAGTTATATAGCAAGTAATCCTTTTCCAGTTGTGGAATACAGGTTCAGCAAACACCTACTAGAGCAGCCTCCTTTTCTGTTTGCAGGCTGTCTCCCAACACCATGGTGACCCCCCACAAGAAGAGCATGCTGGGGAATGGGAACTATGATGTGAACGTGATTATGGCAGCACTTCAGACCAAAGGCTACGAAGCAGTTTGGTGGGATAAGCGCAGGTACTGAGAAGTTGTCTAATTCTGGAGGTGGCTGCTGTTTGTAAAAATGAGAAAGAGATTGAAGTGAAAGCACCAGAACATAATCTGGTTAATGTCTTGTGTTCTGCACTCTTTCAGGGATGTTAACGCCATTGCCCTGTCTAACGTGATGGGCTTCATCATGAATCTGCCCTCCAGCCTTTGCTGGGGCCCCTTGAAACTCCCCCTCAAGCGACAGCACTGGATCTGTGTCCGGGAGGTGGGAGGCACCTACTACAACCTCGACTCCAAGCTCAAGGTGCCCGAGTGGATTGGAGGTGAAAGTGAGCTCAGGTAGGATTTCCTCTAATCCTTTCCTGTTGGAGGTAAAAAATCTGTCTTTAAACAGTTGGCAATTGAAACATGTATGGCTGACCTTCAATAGTAAGAATTTTCGAGTAATAAGGTTGTTCTGCCTCCATTTGGATCTATGCTGCATTTGTGCAAAGCTAGGGAAATGCTTTTGTCATTGTGGTGACTCTGAGCTCAGGAGAGCTTGACTTGGCCTCTTACGTGTCTGTCTCTGGCAGTGGCAAAGGTAGAGGCCACCTCTGGTATTAGTAGGTGACACCTGCAACATGATGTGCTGTGTCCTGCTCCCTCCTCGAACATGACAGCATCAGCATTCTTTGCCTCTTTAGTAACAAGCTGTATGTTTCCAACAAAAGGCTTTCCAGACTAAAAGTGCAGCCTTATCCCTGACAGCAGTAAGAGCTGTTCATTAGGAATCACTTTTCCTGTGTAAGCATATACTGCCCTTCTGGCTTGGTTCCTGTTCCCTCTTTAATCTTAACAAAAGATGGTCATTGTAAATACTTTGTAAAGTTTTACTTGCGCTTGATTGCTGTTTAGCTTCCATTCCATCATGCTGTAAATCCCATTAGCAGCTTTGCTGCCTTCACTAGACTTGCTCTGGGATAGGGCTTGTACATGTGCAGTGTTTGCAGAGCCAGCCATGCCAGTGAAGTTTTGGTAAATTTCTGGTAAAGTAACTCTTATGAAACTACTCTGCAGAGGTTCTGGTGGATTTTATCCTAGATGTATTGTTCTTCAACAATAAATAAGGGCTTTCTCTACTGGGAGTTTTGGGAATCTGGACCAAAAGATAGTGGAGACAATGTTGGATTTTCATATTTATTGGAAGTAATTGAAGTTTGGTATTAGAAAAAGCTTAGGTGCAGAAAGGGGCTAAAGAAACCATGTCAAATTACCACGTGGTACACTACTGCTAAGGACATCCATATGATGAGGTGGGTTTTTTTTTACAAGATTTTTTCCCAGATTTGCTGGAATTATTTTAAGTTAAGGTGGGATTCTTGATCTTGGAAATATTAAGAAACTAAACTTGGTTTTAATTCTGTTTTTCTTACCTTGAAAAGTAAGAAAGTGGCATCTGTATAGACTTATCTCTGCTCAGGTTAAGATAATGTCTGTCTGATTCTGAGAATTGTCTGGGTAGAGATGGTTGAATCTGTTGGGGAAAATTTAGTATTTGTTTTTGGGTTTTTTCTGTCATAAAAACTAAAGACAGTAGGGTTTTCCCCCATTTCTTACCACATCTGAACAGCTAGTTGCATTTAGTTGTTTCAGGTGATAAAGTTCTACATTCAGTAGCACTTGTTTCTATTTCTCTTTATGACAGAAAATTTTTGAAACACCAGCTGAGAGGAAAGAACTGTGAACTCCTATTGGTGGTGCCAGAGGAGGTGGAAGCACATCAGACTTGGAGAGCTGACGTGTGACCTGGGCTGACTCTGTCCTCCCACTACAGTTCTTCCCCTTTACCGAACTCCTGATGTCCTAAAACCTGGATACTGGGTGCCCCGACTCTTCTCGTCTGGAATTTCCTTTGTTAGGCTCTTCTCTTCCTTCCTTGGTGCAATAGGGCAATTGCACAGGACACTGGGGGTGGTGGGTGGGGAAGAACTGAGGGCAGAGCAGAGGAAACTGGAAGCCAATCACTTTAATTGCAAGGTGGGTGCGCTGCAGTGCCCTTTGGCCAGCTGGAAAGCATCGCGCTCTTGAAAAACTGGGCTGGGGGAAAGAGTGCCTGGAACCCCTGGGCCTCCATTTCCCCACGTGGCTGCTCCCTCCGGGGCTTGTCAGGAAGGAGCAGGGGCTGAGCACCCTGCCACCTCTTTACAGTTCTCTCTCTCCAAAACAAGTTGTCGTGAAGACATTTGCAATTCCTAAGGGTCTCTCAGGACACTCAAAACACTAGGAATGGTACGGTGCTCAGCATGATCCTCTGCTTCTTAGGGCTGGTTTGTGCCAGGAATTAGGAAACAATAATAAAACCAGTTTCATCTTCCAAGAAATTCTTTGGGTAGCTAGAGGATTTTTCCCCAGGGTCTCCAAGGATTTATGTATGTGGTGAGCGGTTGTTTGGCAGTGTGTGTCTGGCTAAGGTGACACGGAAACAGCAAGCACAGGCTGACTGAAGAGTATCAGGTTTCTGGACTGGAGAGAGGCCACAGTCTGCTTGGGTTTCTTCATGCTACGGTGGGGTTTTTTTTTACTATTTTTTGACAGTTATTTTTGTTTTCTGCATGGTCACCCAGTAGTTTAGGGGCTTCTTGGAGAGAGGAATAAAGCTGAAGAGGTTTTCAAAGAAATTAATTTCCTTTTCATTTCCTCTCTCCAGAAGTCTAGCCCACAGTCAGATGTCATGTGAAATGAAAGAGGTCAAGTTATAAAATAAAAATGGGCTGTGGAGGGAAACCTTTATAAGCAGTCAGTTTTGCCCTTTTATTGCTGCCATCCATTGGTGTGGGAACTGCAGAGGGTCCACCACAACTTTCAGGCATTGGAGACACCCTGGCTCGGTAGTTGAACCAACCTCTCCTTTAGCACTGGCCAACAAACATTCCATTAATGGGTGATTTGCTTTTTCCTGCCTTCCATGGGGAAGAGAGACTAGACATGGAGATACTAAGGTGAATCTCCACTGCTGTTTCCCAGTCACCCAGGAGAGCTGTAGCTCAGCCATGCCTTCCACGGCAGAAGGAGGAAATGCTGACTTTGGAACTGACTTCGTTGTGTTTAGCGCTTCCTGGCTGAGCTGCTGTTTGCTTCCATCTTTACATGTCTTGGTTGAACAGCAACCTCTGGGACCTGACAGAGCTCGAAGGATCCTGTTCCATCAAGCAGGAAACTCATTACTGATGTTTGAGCTGGTGAAAGGAGGGATTGTAATGACCTTTCCTCAGTTATTTTTCTCTTCAGAGCTTTGCAAATCCATGAGCAGGTGCTCAAAGCTGAGAGACCACCAAAGTGGCACCTTCCCAACAGAGAACAGAGGCTACATGACGACAGGACGATGGTGTTTGCTGACCCCCCGGGCATCTGGCAAGCACTTTGCAGTCCTTTGGGCACAGCCTCCCACAGTCAAGGGCAAACGGCTCTTACGTTTTAAGAAGTCCTATTTCGTAACACATTCCAATGACCAATACCAGCTGGCAGTTTTTAAACACTTTCCCGGCAGGATGTTCAGCCTGCAGGCATTCTGCTCCTGACTTGAAGCCATTTCTTCAAGAGGGGAAAATATAAATCTCAACAGCAACGTTTTCTATGCTGATTGAAGTTCCACTTGGGAGAAAAACCCTGTTTGCATGGAAACTGCAAGCCAATGGATCAGTGCACAATATGCAAAGATGTTTTAAAATACTTTGGGGCTGCTTTCCTCTCCTTCTATGTCAGCTGCTTTCCCGGGGAGAAACAGTGTGATCCAGCTGCTCAGGTAAAGGGAAAGTGTATGATCACATCCCCGAGGGAGGTGAGGCTGCCGTGCCCGAGAGTGGGTGAGCTGGTCCAGTCCCACTGCTTGGGAGCGGGGAAGCCCCTCTTTGTTTTCTTGCTTGTTTGGTTTTGTTAGAGCCTTGTCTTGGGTTTGTTTACAGAGATGTATTTTGTTTAACCAAATATTAAAAATGGGGAAAAAAAAAGTTTCCATAGAAATGTCCTATCACTTCTGTATGTTCAATTGACTTGTTCTGTAACAAGGTATGTAAAGGATAAATAAATTTTTTTCCTTTGGTTATAAAACCACCACGTTTCTGTGAGTTAAGAACCTTGAACGGTGGACACTGATGCTGAGGTAGGATCACCTCCCAGCGAATTCCCTTAAGCCATGCAAGGCTTCCCCACCCCTCTGCAGGTGACAAAGCCACATCGGTCCCTTCTGCATTGCCAGGCTGTGCATGAAATGGAGAGATCCCTACCCAGAAATCCCCCAGCAGCTCTGAAAGAACTGAGCCTCCCTCAAGGACATCTATTAAAACCACACTGCTCAGGTTGGATTTATTTAATATTCCATACAAAAAAATACGCAGCTGATGTCTGTTCTACTTTATGAGGCAGAGAATCTGCGTGGATGTGATCGTCTCAAACCTGGCCTGCTGCTCCCTCGGTTCTCACACACACACTGCTGCAGTCAAAGTGTTTCTGCAGATGCATCTTCCCAAAGAGTATTTTCCATGGGGTATTGATTGCCACTGGCACCCCTCCTTCCTCTGCTGGGAAAGTCACACTTCCTGCCACCACTGTCCTTCAGCTCCAAACCAGGCAGGAAAGCATTTGTTGTGTGTGACTGCTGCTTTTCAAAGCCTGACCTGTGCCCCAGGGTGTTTCATGGGGGCAAGAAGCTGGCATAGGAGCTCCCCCGTCCACGTCTGTAACTGGTTATGGCATAGTGATTGAATAAAAGGAAATACTCATGATTTCTAAAGGAGAGGGGAATGCAGACAGGAGCCACCATCAGGTCCAGAGGCAGGCCTCCCTCCCTCATTATGAACAGGTCAATGTCCCAAAGGAGAACCAAAAATAAAAAGAAAAGATGCCCTGGCCCAACAAATCAACAGTTCAATATATCATAATTGCAAGGTCTTCCCACTTGATATGAATCCAACTCAGCTTCCGCAAATCAGATTTTTCCAGACAGTGGAGGCAGGGCCCCTGGCATTCCCCCTGAGAGCCCCGTGTTGGGTCCAAGGAGGATCTGGAAAGAAAACAACTGGTTAAGGGGTTTCAAGGACACAAGATGCCTTGCCATGCTGTCCCCCCTCCCATACGTGTTGGTGCCTCTTTACAGCACCAGTCCCACCCCTGCTGCAACAGCCAAGGTCAGTACCTGACCACAGCTCCTATTTCAGCCCCTCACAGCATTATTTCAGCTGGTGAAAGCCAGGTTGTGCTTGCCAGGGATTGCTGCCAGCCTGATGCTGGGAATCAGCAGGATTGTCCAACTAGAACATCCAGCAGAGAATCCGGTGAGATGAATGAGGCCACAGTGTACAACAGCCTGCACCCTCCTGCCCAGGCCCCCGCAGCCGCTGCTCCCAGCGGGAGTGGCAGGCACTCCCGGCCAACTCTGCAGGGCCGGGAGAGAGGGCTGGGCCTTTCTGCCTCACCTGTCGCTGCTGCAGCTGCTGCTGTTGCTCCATCTGCAGTTTTTCGGTTTCAAAGACTACAGGAAGAACCAGAATCATGAAGGAGGTGGTCCCAATCCACAGAGCTGCCCTAGAGAATCTATCAAGGAGAAAGAACCCTAGCAATCAGTTCTTACTGGCACAATCCCGCGTTTGCCTTCCATGCCTCAACCACAAGCCTGCCTCCAAATCCAACCCCGAGCTCCGGCGTGTCCCCTTTTCTCCGCCCTTCCTAAGCCGCCCATATACAAAGAGCGTGGATCTGCCGCTCCCCGCAGGCCCCGCATTGCGCTACCAGCGGTCAAAGCCACCGCGAAAGCCAGGGGAGCCTCCCCGCGCCCCCGCTCTGCCCGCCGGGCCCGCTCCGAGGGGCTCCGGCCTGGCCCGCCGCCCCCTCACCTGTACATCTTCTGCGCTACCGTCAGCGACAGGTCGAAAGTGGCCCCGGCCGCCGATCGGACGCTCTCGGGGAACATCTCCGTGAGTCCCCACAGCCGCTCCGCCAGCGTCTCGTCCAGCTGCGGGCGGCACCACCATGTTAGGCCCCGCCGCACGGCCCTGCGCGCCCCGCGGGGTCACCACGCCCGCCCGGCTTTCCCCGCCGCGTGCCCCGATACCTCCTCGTCGTCCTCCTCCTCCTCGTCGAGCTCGTCCTCCAGCTCCTCGGCCTTGCCCGCGCCGCCCTTGGGCAGCAGCTCCTCCGGGGGCAGGGACGCCGCGGCCGCCATCGCCAGCAGACAGGACGGAAGGAGCGGCGGCCAGAGCGCCGCCGGAAGCGCGGCGGCTCTCCCGCCACGCAGCCCGAGCGAGGCAGCGGCCCCTGGCGGCCCGGAGGAGCAGCGGCCGCCTCCCGCCCCGGCCCCCGCGGCACAGCGCGACGCGGTACAAACACCCTCAGAACCGGGTTTTATTGCAAGGTTTTATGTAAAATATGCAAAAATATCGAGAACGAGCAACTCCAGCATCCTGCTCGCCTAAGGCAGACGGTGAGGCTTGTACAAGCGCCCGCGGGCTCCCCCGGGGGAGCAGGCACAGAAGGCGAGGAGGAGCCCTCATGGAGGAGGACCTTCTCCACCACCTGCCTTAGAGAAGAGGGTACCTATGCTGGGCTGCGGTCAGGAAACGTAGAAACGTAAAGTGCTCTGAGGAAAATCGTGTTAATTAACAGCGCTGTGATGCCAAACCAGGCATTAGCAGTACCGACGGCACCACAGGATACTGGAAGCATCTCGGCACTCGTGGTCCCGTGAAACGAAGTACCTCCACACAGTACCGACATGGCTGGGAGGCACCAGCCAGCCCCAGCAACCCGCGGGCCAAGACACAGAACCAGCCTGGCCACCTCTTGTTCACTTCTTTCTCCGGTTGTGCTGCTTCAGCTCCTCCAGCTCCTTCTCCATGAGGTGGGACTCGGCAGTGGTCTCAGAGAGCTGGAAGGCACAGCAAACAACAGAAGTGAGTTAAAAGCTCGTGAGGCTTTTCTGACTTCACACTACAACTGAGATTTAGAGCCACAAGCCAGGTCCTGCGGGAGGGAATTTGTTCCTGTTGAGCAAGGGGGAAGTTGCCATGTTATGCTTCACTGAAATTGCCTGGAAATCCTGGAGAGCAGCTAGTGCTTCTGCTGAGTGTTCCAGCCACAAAAGCCATTTTCCAGTTTTAAAACACATGAAGAGTAAGGAAAGGAAATATTTCTTTAGAGTGACAAAAAGACTAAATCACTTACTAACTGAGAATATATGTGTGTTCTATTTCACTGAATGTCTCTCCAGATTTTAAGCATGAAAGCTGTCATCTGTGGGTGAGGTTGTATTTTGGTTTATTTACTGGAAATTCTTTCATCCACAGTTTTACACATAGGATAGATGTCACACAGCTCATGACAGCAGATGGAAGCTTTAATCTTCTGTGACCAGAAACAGTGGCTGTAACTCAGTTTCATAGTTAGGGCGGAGGACAGAGTTGCAAAGAAAAATGCCATATTCTGTGCAGAAAGGGAAACAGGAGACATGGCACTTGCAGGGGCTTCTGCCTCCTTAAGTCACAATGTTCACAGCAAGCTCTGATGTGGCGGGAACCTTCCCCTCTTCTCACAGAGGGGATCAGACTTTACTCCCACAGTCACTTTGCCACTACACCTGCGTTGCACAGCAGGGTAAAGCAGAAAGTGGGGTGCTGAGAGAGCAGCCTTCTTCAGGGGACCCAGCACCCTTTGTTCAGGCATCCCCACTGCTATGGGCAGGCAGGAGTTGGGCAAAGGCTCACCATGTCCAGCAGGATGTCCACTTTCAGCCGAAGTAGGTTGTTTTCTTCCTCTAGCTGCTGGTTTCGTTTGCGCAAGCGCTGCAGTTCCCTGCGATCCCCCAGGAAAGTTCCTGACTCTTGGAGGAAAGAAGGAGATTAAAATACAGATTGTCAGCCAACCGTGGCTACTTCAGACCAGAACAAGCTGAGCTGTACTCTACCTGAAACCCAGTGGCCATTTTCAAACTTCAGGCTCTGGCCAGCAAGGTTCATTGTGGGGGTGCCGTATTCCAGGCCCAGCTCAACCTCACGAGTGGATCTATCCAGCTGCAGGGAGAACACACTCAGAGTTTCACAGAATTTCAGAGCCACTCCCTGCTCTCCCATTTCTTAGTAACTGACATTCCAACTGGAAGTAACTGGAAGATGCTGGTTCAAATGGCTCTGGAGCCTGGAATCCTACTTCAGTCATGTACTGCTGCAGTGGAGGACTGGCTCCTCTCACTGCCATTCCTGCACTTTCTCCCACCCTCACACTCATCTCCCTGCACTTAGTGACTACTGGTGAGAAGTTTTCAGTGACACAGTTCTGGACTGTACGTGGGGTGATGATGATTCTCCCCTGAGCTATTCCATTTCTGGCTTCGTGTATAGCCACCAGTGATCAGGAATGGTGCTGCACTGCAGAAAGAAAGCAGCTGGAATTATAGAATATACTGAGTTGGAAAGAACCCACAAGGATCATCGAGTACAACTCCTGGCCCTGTACAGGGCCATGCTCAAGAGCTGCACCATGTGCCTGAGAGTATTGTCCAAACACTCCCTGAACTGTCAGGCTTGGTGCTCTGACAGCTGCCCTGGAAAGTCTGTTCCAGTGTCCAGTCACCCTCAGGGTGAAGAACTCTTTCCTGTCCCAGGAGCAGCTGGGAGCTTTTGTAAGGATTAGGAAATCTTGTAAGGAAAGCCACCCACCCCTGCCACCAAGGCAGCGCTCCTGCAGCAAAGCGCAGGTGCTAGGACTCACCAGGTGCAGGTTGGACAGCGAGGCCCATTTCCTGGGGGGGTCTTCTTCGGGCTGAAGGAGTTTCCAAAGAGAGGCATCGCACGCTGCTGGCCGGGCGTTCGGCAGGCTCCTGAAGGAGCAGAGACACAGCGCTCTGAGGCTGTGGGCCAAGAGCAGTGATGTGACAAGGCCGCTCCCCAGAAAGAGCCTCCTGCTCTCAGGCCAAGACGGCGATTTTGGCGGGGTGCGTGTGGCGTCCAGGCCGCCTCCCCGCCACTGCCGCCGGGCAGCACCGGCCCTCCACGGGCACGTCCCTCGCACCTCCACTGCCACGTGTCCGAGCCGGGCGGGGGACAGAGGCCGGGCGGTGCGAGCGGTGTCCCCGCTCCCCCGGCACCTCGGGGGGGCACGGGCCGCACCACCCTACGGGCACGCCGAGGAGCTGGAAGGGGAGCCCCGCGGGGCGCCCTTCCCCGCACGGGCCACCACCGGGATGCTCCTTTGTTATGTTTTCCCTCCCGGCATCTCACTGGCGAAAGCAGCGGGCTCGGCAGGAGCGGAGCCGACGAAGAATGCCCCCCAGCCCCCATCCCCCCCGCGCCGCAGTGGTAGGGTCAGCCCCGCGGTGCGGGGGCGCTTGGGCCGGGCTGTTCCATCGAGCTTCGCCTTAATTCCGGGGGGGCCGCACCTCTCCGTGGGGCCGCGCCCGCTCGCGGCGCTCGCCGTCCGCCGCCGGTGTATCCGCCGCGTGTCCCGGGAGCGGTTTGCGGCCGCCGCGTTGCCGTGCGACGGGATCCGCGGCTCCGCTCCGCCTCCCGGGCTGGGGGGAGACAGGGCGGGGTGCCGGGCAGCGGGCTCGGGGACGGGGCTGTGCTCACGGGCTAGAGCCGTGCCGCCCGCGCTTTCCCTAGCACCTTCCCTAAAATGCTCGGATCGCCCGGAAGAGTTGTTATAATTGTTTCTGGTGGGGATTGTTTATTTTTTCAGGTAAGTAACTAAACGCCGTTAGGCAGAGAACCCTTCCTTGCTTGGGAACGTGGGAGAAGAAGTGGAGGAGGTCTGGCGTCCTGGACTGCACGGGTTCAGGGGATGCTGGGTGAGGAGCTGGAGAGTGAGGAATCGTGCAGAATCACAGGATCAGTTAGTTTGGAAGAGATCTCTGAGATCATCAAATCCTGTCTTTGACTGAACACCACCATGTGAACGTGACCGTGGCACTAAAAGCCGTGTCCAGTCTTTTCTCAAACACCTCCATCCACGGTGACTCCCCAGCAGCAGCTCCTCTCACTGCTGCCTTTGAAGCAGTCCCAGCATCCTGATATCCTGTGCGCATTGCGAAGTCCTCCCTTTCAATGCATGATGGAATAAATTTAGATTCATTGTGTTATTTGCTGGCTTGTATTCCATGGGAGGTGGCAGTGGCAGTGCGTTTGGATATTTTGAATGAATGGCATGGGTATGTAACACATATCACCAGCACTTCCCATGTTACAGAGGCAAAATGCCACCCCTAAACAATAAAATAACTCTCTAATATGTTAGAATAGCAATCTGAAGTTACTTGTTTAATTGTTAAAAAAGCTCATGTTGAGGACTTCCTGAGGCTTTCCCGAAAAATTTTGGATTAATGAGATATTAAGATGCTGAATTTAGTTAAAAGGGAACAATGAAGACAAGGGGGGAAAAAAAGCAGGGGGCAGGCAGATAAAAGGAGGAGAAAAGAAGAGAATCGCCAACATTTTGATTAGGTTTGTACATGTATTAGTACTCCAGGAAAAAAAGAATTATCTAACAGTCTTTCGCTCCCAGAGTGCTTAATTGGCACCCTGCCTTAAGTGAACCAGAAAATTGCTCGCTTGGCATGAGAATTGGAAAAATAACACAGTTAAAGCCGGTGACTTGAGACAAGAAAAATCTCTGGTGCTGCAGTATCTTTTGGTAGTCCAGTTAACCAACATCTGGTTCTTGCAAGGACACACACTATAAAAACTGTCAGTTGGCCTCTGACCCACTATACCAGAGTCTGTGCACTGGAAAGCAGTGATTTTTGCAATAAGAGAAGTAATTATAATGGGGTGGGGGAAAGTCAACACCCTTAAAGTAGAATAAAAACTCACTGTTCAGACCAAGGTCTTTGTGAAATAATTGTGGCTTCTATCACCATTTAATACCCATATGTGTGTGCATATATCGGGTAAGAAGGATGAAAGGAAGGTGCAGATGAATGAGGGCAAGAACTTTGGAAGAAAATCTGAGAGCATGTAGAATTGCAATTTTGAAATGAGAAAATAAAGGCATCTCACCTGGGTGCTTTTAAGAAGAGCCAAATACAGGACAGTGAGGAACTGAGTTCGGTGTTTTTTTCAGTAATGCTCACCTTCCTAGAAGAAACACGAATGTTTCAACACAGTTGTTGTTTGAGTTCTTGCGCTGAGCAGGATAAGTATTGGAGAAATACACTGTAATTATTGTAAAACTAAACTGTCTCATGCATCTGGGGTCTCCGAGTGCTTCTCTTACTGCCTCTTTCTGTGGAGCAGAGACTTGGAAAAAGCCGGGCAGCCCATCCCCACTGCCTTGGCATGTGAGGTGAATGCTTCCTTCTGTGCCTGGTTGCTGTGTCCACAGTCGATAGGACCTGTGAGAATGGTCTTACAGACGGCAGGGCTTGCCAACAAGAGTTCAGAATGCTTCCCCTGGAGACTAAGAGAAGGAGGTTCAGTGTCTTGATTTCTGCACTGAATTGCTTCAGGAATCTTTCTCCTTCTGCTTCTTCTGGTTTGACAAAATTTTATTTCTCGCCAGACTCCACTTCCTTGAAAAATGCGGTGGAATTTCCTCACTGCACCAACCTCCCAGGGCATTTTGGCAGCAGCTTTTCATCATTGTTTCTCCACCTACATCAGGTAGATACCGAGACAAGAACTGACTGTTGCTGTTTCTAGCATTGTCTCTCAGTACATTGCAAATACATACATATATATATTTATATATAGTTTGACATATGATGTTCAGCTATGCTAAAAGCATTATGGTGTAGTAGTGTGCATCCTTCTGTTCCTGTCACTCTGTGGGGAAAAGAACACCTAGCACACACTTTTTCTCCCAGGACAATAACTACAGAGATCATTTAGGAACTGCAAAAGCCCATTAAATGGTGAAGAACCTGTATGTTACAGTCATTGTATAAGGAAGCTGCCTGTGTTCCCATCTTTGAGAACACTAGTGGAAGGCTGGGAGATTGACAGGATGAAGACAGGGCTGTAGCACATGGCAGTGTGGAAATTTTGGAATAGACCCAAGCTGCTCTTGGTAGCCTAATTTGGAGCATCTTCTTCAGCTTTTTTGGCTCAAAAGTGATAGAAAATCTATAGCTTAGATGTTCTCAGAGCTGCTGTTAATTCCATAGTGTTTCTCTTGCTTTTTTTCATTTACACTGTGTGATTATTATTGTTCTGTGTTATAGCAATAATTACAGGGAAACCCCATTGACTGGTGAATTCAGTAGACTTACTTTAGGCTTACTCTTATGTCAAAGAAAATATTTCTTTTAGTTATTGTATTCAAAATTACTACACTGCCTGGTTGTTACCAATAGGTAAGGCTTTATAAAGCCTTGCCTATCAGTAACACCTGGTGGGCTAAATGAGACTGAGTTTAAAACCTATAAACTAAAACTTTTTTAGCATATCGAAATTAATTCCTTGCCCAATTAAATTTTTCAGCAGTGAGGTAAATCTTGATGCCTCAGCTGTGCAGCTAATGATGTCCCTTCTTTTAGAATCGTAGATATTAAATACCTCACCTATATTTTGTTGACAAAGCCGACACTTCTTTTTCTCTCTCTGTTTCTTTATTTCGTTGTAGCTAACTCAAGAGATGAAAGAACAGCCGTTTCAGTGCTTTGCAAAGAAATGTGCTTTCCTCCCGCTTGAGAGTCACAGATTCCACCACCAGGAGGCCCTCATTCCAGTGCTTATAGCTAGGCAAAGAAAACACAAGGAGAGTGAAGAGGAGAAACCCATCTGCACAAGAGTAATCTGAAATTAATACTTATCCTATAAATTGAGATGTTCAGAGTACTGTGCAAGGATCTATTCGTCAATTATTGCAAGTATGCTAATATCCAACTATCATGGATGCCATGAGTTTTGGAGATAATAGAGTGTCTGTGACCCTTCATTGAATTGCCAAGTGATAGCCAGGAAAGTTCATGCCTCTTTCTTCTGGATGGATCTTAGTAACCTAAAAAGATAATAAAATGCAGTAAAGCACGGGTTATATTTTTCATCCCTCATGTGTGCCTTCTATCACCCAACAAATATGCCTTCAGTTACTTTGCCTCTGCCTTCTCCCTTTTAGTTACTTACTTATTCACTGGTTCTTAATTATCTTTCACTTTTCACAGCTGGCTCTTACAGTGTCCTAAAAGTTCTAATTATCTGCACTAACACTTTTTCTGATTGTTCTATTTTGCTAACCAGAACTTTAAAGAAAGGAGGAAGGAGAAAGATTTTTATCCTTACTTTTTTACCAAATCACGTACTTCTTCCCTACTGGCTTTTCAAAGCTGCAGTCGTTACTTTGGCTGAAATGTAGACTTTTGTTATTCAAAAGAACACTGTGTACATGATCTTTTGAATAAAAAGTATATAGAGTTGTCATTCTTTTTTCCTTAAACCCTATTTATCTTTCTTTTCACTGCTGAGTCATGCCCTGTATATCTGTTTCTGTGCTTGTTTCCCATGGTCATGTTTCAGTACTGTGGAGTCCAAGTCACAGCTTTGCAATGCACCTTCAGAATGGATGATGGGTGAGAACAGTTTTGCTCCTGTCAGGAAATACAGCTCCTGCAAGCTGTAAGTTACCCTCAGTTGCAATCTGACTTACCCCTTGTCTTTCAAACTCAGTTCCTGCCCCTTTCCCTGAATTCACACATACATACAGCATGATTACATTTGTCTACTTTGGCCTCTCTAATATGTACTAACAGGGAAAACACGTATCCTCTGCTCTAAGAAGCAGAAAAAGTATAAATGAAGCCATGCATGGAATACACAAAGTTCCCAGGCCTCTAAGGAGGTTTTCCAATCTTTGCTCACCATTCTGGAGACTGTTTACTTGGAACAGTTAACACAAATGTGCAGGCAGTTGAGCCACTCACGTGCTCTGGAGAGGACCCATTGCTTCCTCGCAGAGTTTGTCATGAGCCTGTCCTTGGGGACTGAGAGACCAAAGGTTCAGAGAACATGTGCATCCCACACAGCAGAGAAAGCTTGTGTTACGCTTTTTTTCACTCTGTTCCTCTTACCTGGCTACTCTTTGCTTGCTTCCACATCTGTATTTCACTCTTTTCCTTGTCTCTTACTTTCACAGTCATCTGTTTCCATTGGCTCACTTAAGATGTCCTCTCCAGGAAATTATGAAATTTAAGCCTCCAGTCTGTACGTTCCTGATGAGCAGATTCAGGGCAAGGGTCTCAAGAATCTCTCTGTATGGGTTGGTGTTTGGTGCTGTTGTGACTCTTCACCACGGGCAGCTGCTGGAGCCAAGATGTTTGGCCTTTGGACTGCGCTGCCGTGTTGTTTATAAGGGAGAGCAAACAGGGCCTGCATTCTAAATCCTCTTCCAAGGTGATTTCATCTCAGGTCTCAGAAGAGCATCAGCTGTGCTTTCCCTGTACAAACAAGCACAGTTGTGTATCATGAACTGCATCATGACATTCTGTGAAGCTCAGTGTGTGTATGGCATGCTATGAATGTGGGAGAGAAGAGCTAAGTATTCTTTCCTCTCCCATGTTCTTTCAGCATTCCTTCTATACCTTCACTTAGGCACATTGTCATTTCCAACTGGGACTATTCCCAGTTGGAACCAGAAAAATTCAAGATGAACAAACTGCTGTAGGGAGATTCATAAGAACACCGAGGTAAGCATTCTCCCTAGACCCTGCGAATCAAAATAAGAATTTTGTATCCAACCTGGGTGGTCCTTTTTCCCCCCAGGATGCTTTGATCTATAGGTCTAACTCTACACTAATTCTTTGTGTTAGAAAGGCATGCCTGTGGATGGCTTCTTAGCAAATGCAAAAATTGGAAGTAACGTGGTCTTTAGATGATGTGGAGTCTGCAGTGGACTGTGTGGCCCAGTGGCTTTTGGGAATCTGCTGCCAGCTCATATGCAGATGACATTGCTCTTCAGGCTTTTGAGGAATGCAGATGACAGTTCACCGATGGTCTGCAGTACTTCAGGATGGCAATTTAGAACCCATTCCTATGAGAATTCCAGGTACAGTATGCCTACGTGAAAGCCAGCTACAGTAGTATTTACAGCAATAAATGGGATATCTGGTTGGTTTTGGTTTCCTGTCCTAATTCTGTGTTGTTCCCTGGGGTAGCAAGGGATGCAAATATGTGACATATTAGGACCAGGCAGAATGTGATCTTGGTAGGTGAACTGTCATGCAATTAGCTGCACAGTGTCCAGTGTGTTCAGCAGCACTAAAGCTCACTGGTTCACAAGGGAAAGCAAACCCTGAAAATAAAAATTTTGAATTTGCATTAAATGCCCAAGCAAAATGAGCCATAATGGAGAATGCTCTCTCTCTGCATAAACTGAAAATAAAACATAAACTATATCTTGGATTCTAAACTTAGGAACTGCGTTTTTCATTCTGCTTTGCTTCCCCAGATTCCTTCAAGATGACAAGCAATTCAGAGAAGATTGGTAAGACTGGTAGGAATGCAGGATAAAAATATATTCACAAATATGAGTGGCCAGCA
Organism: Sitta carolinensis; assembly: GCA_032173965.1. Classification (NCBI taxonomy): domain Eukaryota; kingdom Metazoa; phylum Chordata; class Aves; order Passeriformes; family Sittidae; genus Sitta; species Sitta carolinensis. Next base: position 56,312,656 of record JAVUNC010000005.1, on the reverse strand, counting down.
AGTGGATGTGTCGCAGAAGCTCAGGTTTTCATGAAAAGTATTCATTGCTCTTAAGGAACCTTTCCTTGTCTGACCATCCATAATCCACACTGTCAGTCACCCTGGGACTGAAGCCCTTTCTCAGCAGGTAGCTCCAGTGACCCACACTCCCACAGTCAGATCAGGTTTCCTTACTGTCTTGAGCCGGGATTTCCCTTAGTAGGGTCTCAGACATCTGGATCTTTAAAATAATTTAACCGTGGTGCAATAAAAATAAAAATAGCAGCTTGAGCTGGGTGCCTCCGAGAAGAAAAAAAAAAAAGAAAGCCCTGGGGTTTTATATCCTCACAGTGAGTGTGTGACAAAGTCCTGGCCCTTCCTGCTGAGTCCTCAGCTCCTGCTGTGTCTCAGTGTCCGGTCACCTGGCTGTGCCACAGGTCCTGTGCCCTCTGCTGTGCTATAACTGAAACGTTTGTCTGTTTGGGTTTGTTGGATTTTGGTTTCGGGGTTTTTTTTATTAGTTTGTCAGATGGATGACATGAAGCAGGAGTTTTTCTGTAAGCATTCAAAAATACTTTCTGAAGTCCTTGGCAGATATTCTATCACCCTAATCTCAAACACATGCCCACAAGCACCTTTTGCACCTCCTCTGCTGTTCAGGGATTCTTATTTATTGCAGGTCATCATTCCCCAGGCAACACTCACTGTCCATACTGTACTTGCTAGCCATGATCCAAGGTACAGCAGACATTTCCTTTTTTTAGAAAAGAAGTAAGGGAAGAATGTGCTACAGGGAAAATTACACTTAACTTTAACTTACACACCAAGTACTTAAATATTGAAAAGAATCTCATCTTTTTAATGGGAGGGAAGGCTTGTCGTATTTAGAAACTGTTCCCAGCTCACACATCTGTGTAATTTGATTCAGTTTTGAAATAAAATCAAATAAAAATCTGAGTCTCTGAAGATTTAAATCTTGTCACTCTGAAAGAAAGGGAAATTGTTTTCATGGGTCAGCAGACGGGCTGTTCTCACAATTCATTCATTCATTTGCAGTTGAAGTAATGCTCTACTTCAGTTCCAAGATTAAAACAACTGGTAGTGATAACTTGTTGCCAGGGATCATGTCAGGATGTCAAGCCTGGTGTAGAACATGAAAGCTTGTAATCAAAATCAGGACAGGTGAGCCAGCGTGCAGTGGGCTGCAAAAAAGAATAATCTGCCAGTAAGAAATGGGGATTGCAGTATCCAAAACAAATGTCCTAATTTGATATTTAGTCACATAGGCAAGTAGTGACACTTTTCAAAATGCTCCATAATAAGCATTTATTTTGCAGTCAATGGGAACTGCAGGTGCCCACCACTAAAATTTTACTGCTTAATTAGGAGCCCCTGATTTAATTCCTGGCTTGATATCTTGAGACCTGACTAATCTGGATGATGGAGTATAATGCAACAGCATGACCACTGTAGCTGGGTAAAGAGTAGCAAATTACTTTGAAATGTCTAGTAGAAAACCATGTGAATTTTGGACAGGTTTTTTGTTTAGTGTTTAGGAAAAAGGAAAAATGCTTATTTGTCACACAAACAAAAAAGGGAAAAGCTCTGAGCACAGGGAGCAAAGAGAGTAAGGGAGAAGGAAAAAAAGAAAGGGAAGGATATTTGGGCAAAGCAGTATGGAAGAAAGTATGAACAGTGGAAGAATGGTAGTGGTAAATGCACACAGGCTGCATTGAATCAGAGGCTGGGAACACTGAACCAGATACAGAAGCCTATGGAGAGATTCAAAGCTGGTGTTGATAGAGTCAAACATTTATTTCACTACAAATGCTTCTGAACTAAACTGAATTATATTGCTCTTAAATTGAAGTTAAGAACAATGCCTACATTGTTATAAACTGTGTGAATTTTCCTGTATTGTACATTGAAGAAGGGAGGGGAGGTGGGGTGAGAAGGAATAGGTGATCAGTCACAAGCCTGTCTGCTCTGTTAAAATCCAGAGCTCTTGAAAACAAGCTGGCAGGAGAGCAAACTATTCTCCTTAAAATCTGAAATAGATATAGTAAACATTTTCTTTTATATTTAATCATGCTGCCAATGACTTCTCTCAGCATAACACACAATTTACTCAGCTTTCAACTTGCTGATTTCTACATATTTTTATAGTGGAAGTTTGTGCTGCCAAATGTCTGTCAACAAGCGGAAGCAAAATCTTTGGCTTCTCTTGACCAAGCTGAATTGAGTTTGGTTAATTTTTTCTTTTAATAGTCACTATTAGAGCAATGCTGATGGAATTCAAGTCACTTTTTATTTTTTGGAATCCCTGTCTTTGCTTATTTTAAAAGTTTCATCCTAGTGATACTGCCATACTGCCAGCCACATTCCTCTTGCCACAGGCAGAACATTGCCGTTACATCATGTTAGAAAAAGCCCTTTAAGTGGTGCTGCTTTGTCACCGTGGAGTGGCAAGGGGGAAACATATTTCACTAAGGAATTATGCAGGGAGTGGAATTTGGAGAAATTAGTTTGCTTATAAAACTGTCTTATAAAAATACAGTGACCATGTGATGCTAGTGTCATTTTCTATCCAGGCCTGCAGACTGAAACACACAAGTGTGTTGTGATTTGTTAATTTTGTGAAGGCAATTTATGGAGTCAATAAATATTGAAGGAAGAAACATTCCAAACTCATTTCTGTTGGAGACAGCTGACTAGGCTTTGAGCTCTATGGAATAATTCCATCAGTTGCTTTTTACTAGAAAAGGACATTCCCCGGTATCATAGCTGTTTTGCAAGACTACAGTTGCCTTCTTTGACTCTGAAATTTCTCCTGCCTTTTCAACAGGAGAGAATGCTTTTATTCCTTTTCCCATAACTGCAGCATGGTGCTGCTAGCACTAGTAATGCTGATTTTTCTCTAGAGATAGCTGTTTCACTTGGGGATGGGCCAGACTTTTTAAAGGGAATCATGAGAATTAAGGCATTAATCCTAACAATATGCTAAATTGCTGAATTTTTTCAGCCCTTCATTTCTCTTGAAGGAAATGAGACAAGGACATGCTTCCAGCAAGTACCATCCTTTTCAAACAAGCAATTCTTCTAAATCAAAACAAGTAAAATATAAGCCAGTGGCTTTTTCAGGTATATAACAAGAAAGAAATGCTTAAACACTTTGTTTTACTATGAATTTTCAGGCTTGTTGCTGTGAAGGCCTTTACTATGCTATAATATGAGCTCCCTATATGTGAATCAGGACAGTGTGTACACACAGATGCGTATGTTTGTCAATCCCAGACAGCTGGAACCCATCAAAGCTGTTTGTGTGTGTGTGTGTGTGTGTGTGTGTTTCCTTTGTGTGCCTAAGCAGTGCAAATAGCTTCCTTAGGTTTTAGATTCACTGACACGTGCTAAACTCAGGGAATCTGGACTGCTAATGTTTAGTATTTCAGACCTCCACACCCAAGATGCAAAGCTTGAAAAGGATAAGAAGGAAAGCATTTGGAAGCGGTCTCAACATGTGTTTGAAATCAGAGGACTAAAAAAATAGCACCTCATCCTAGAGAGGTGACGCAGTGTTTGTAGATGGATAGGACATGATGTCATAAATTGAGTTAATTTTTCTCTCTCCTGCTGACATAGCTGATTCGTTGCACCCCTATACACCCAGTAATAAAAAAAAAAAAAAAAAAAAAAAATCTTAAGGGCAGTTGCTCGTGTAAATGCAGTGTGGAAGTGGGATTGCTTTGCACATTTTAGTGTTGTTTTTTTGTCAGTTTTGTCAGTTTTTCTCACAGATTCTGCCCCTAAGCCAGTAAGGTCCCTACCCATCACACTTAAACCCTTTTGTCTTCCTGAGAAGAATGGGTGAGAGGACATTACTCCTTTCTTTGGAAGCAGGTCCTCTATCCTTTCAATTACACTTGAATTCCCCCTGAAGCAATACACAGGAATGTCCTTCACCCAGACAATTCAGAATTCTGAGCTGATCTCCAGATGCTTTTACTATAGAAAATGTTCTTCAAGACCACTCAGTCATTTCTAGCAAATGCCTGGAATGAAAGATGGTTGTTGTTGTCTTTGGCCTCTTATCTCCAGTTTGCTTTTGCTACATCAGCAGCATGTGATAGCTGAGCCTGGGGAACTGTGGCTGGTCAGTTAGGAACATCTCATGGCTGCAGTTCAATACTGAATACAATTTTGAAATCAAGCATTCGAGTGTCTTATGACTTCCTTCTTGTCTGATGCTCATTGCCCTAAATTCATGTGTGAACTTTGGTCTCAGAAACTCTGACCTATTCCTCTGTCTTGGATTGCCTGATGGTTAAAACAGGAAGTGTTGCCTTAATCCAGTGGAAGAATAGTGGAGGACAGACAAAATAGGAAGAAAGACTGCAGTAGAAAGTACTGCTATATATTGAACCCCAGTGGGAATTGTTACTGAGCAGGAGTTGTGCACCTGCACAGAGTTTCAGAAACACAGATGCATCATTTATAATCACCAATTCAGTAAAAACATGAGAAGGAGAGATTAACAGCTTTTTCTTTTCAGCTATGGGCAGGGAAGTGTTTAATCAAGAACTCACTTCCAGTAAGGCTGGTAAAGAAACCATGGTAATCCAAGGAAAGGAGAACAACGGATTAAAAAAGAACAATCAGGCTAATGAACCTCTGAAGTTTAAAGGTTTGAGATTGAAGAAAATTATTAGCCAGACCATTACTGAAAATTAAGGCTCTATTGTAGCAAAATCAAGGAAACAATATTTCAAAGCCAATTACAATTCCTGAGACCTTTAAATATTATTCTAAAGTAAAAATAACTGTATGGTGATGCACTCAATGCCTATCCAAGTTTTGAGGTTTGAAAAATAAACTGCTTATGATCTGTTGCGGCCAATAGTCTGGCAAACACATGGAATAAAAATGTAGCAAGATTGGAGTTTTTATCTGTGGTTTACATACAAACTCAATAGGAAGCAGGAGACAAAGCCAAGAGTAGAAAACTGGCCAAAGGAAGAGCATGTTCAGTTCTGCTGCATGGCTGCTTTAAAAGGAAAGCTGACACCAACTGAGAGGCTAAGCTTGAGCTTTTCCAAACTGATAAGAAATACTGAAAGACTGTTAAATTTATTAGTTTTTCACACAGAGGCTCTTCAAAAATTGGTGTTGTTTTTTTTTTTTAATGAAGAAATGGCTCAAATACCAGCGCTGAATTTCTTTCAAATGTCAATTTAAAAATGTTTTTCCTGTAATACATATTTTTTTAATGTGACCAGTGAAATCTGCCATGACCTAGACATTTAAAAATTTCAATTAGCTTCACTTTAAATACATTCTTCGTTCTGAATCATGCTAATGAAAATGTTGACCTGAGTACGAAACAGAGCAGTGTACTCAAAGTCATTATTCACCCTACTTGACAACAGAAGCACTCAGCTTCTTTGAGCTGGAATGCATTAAAGGGGAGAAAAAGAAATTCAATGAATTATGCTTTTTTTCAGCTCTAACACTGAAAACTCTGCTGTCCTATGTTTGGTGCATAAAACTGCTTTACTTCATGTCTTTTTCAGACTGATTTTCAGCGCTAGTGCATGAATAAGCTTTGACTCTTTTGGCCATAACAGTTAAGACAGTATTTGTAGTACTTCCAACTTTGTTTGCATTAGGAGTCAGAATGTCTTTGTGAAGAATACACACACAGAGTCCTATGTTCTGCAGCACTGAAACATTTTCTTGTTTTAACTCCCCTTCTCATCAGTTATTGCAGTTAAATCAAGTTTTCTGACTCAGCTTCCTGGAACAAATTCCTGTTGCTTCTCTCTCATTTTTTATTATGCACCAATGTGTTCAGCTGCTGCCAGACAATTTCTACCCCGTGTATTTGCATTCAGTCCCAGGAGTCTACAAGTCCCTCTGTCTACAGGAACGGTGACAGTCCAACAAATGGCAAAACTGATCCAATGCCATGCTGAGGCAGTCTTTCTCTGTTTCTCTCCGCTGCCTGATTTCATCTTTCCTTTTTTAATGTTCAGATAAGCACCAGAGGGAATACAAATAGGAGGAAAGCAAATCATAATGCCTTAGTTAAAGCTAAGCTCAGGCTCACTCTGAGCGCTGGAACATGGGGTATTAGGGCAGTGTAGGAGTCTGGCCATGCTCTGTACTCTGATCAGGCCCCTGGTGCCAGGGGCTGGCCATGTGATGTACTTCATTCCCTTGGGGGAATGGCTTCCCATTTAATCTGTGAGCAGAGGATTAGTCTTCTGGTTTACTTACTGAAATTAAGATATTCACCCATGGACTTTAACCAGGGCTGTGACTGAGCTTTGGTTCAAATGCAAGCTTGTCACAGGCATTGTCACCAAATCTGAAGACTGTTAACAGTTTCATATCAAATAAATTTTATTATTGCTTTCTTCATCCTATTTTTATCTGATCTTGGAGGTAATTCAAATGAACAAAGATATATGCAATTGCAATTACTACTCCCACTTAGCTACATATGTGGGCAGTCATTTCATAATTAGTCTGTTACTTCTGTTTATCATAAAGTTAATATTAAGCTGAAGTAGAACAAGGTGCACTTATTCCAGAACAAAAATCTATGTATGTGGAGTTAGTCAAGAGCAGTTATTTTGGAATTTGCAACAGCTGTTTAGAAAGCTCTCACAGTTTAAAAAAAGACCTGCACTTCCCAAAGTATACATTTCATGATTCAGAGTAATATATTTTACCAACTGCATTTTGGTTTTTCTCGATAGTGATTAAAATAGAGGTTCATTTTGTGTAGAGACTGATAAACTGTAAAAGATTGCAGCAGAAGTCGCTCAAGCAGAAAGAAGTGTTAAAAATGAAAAAGCTGCTTTAAAAAGATATATTTTAAAAAATATCTATTAGCATAGGTTAGAAATGTGCTCAAAGGGTTAGGTTAGTGATTAGGGGTAGTGGTTAGGGTTAGGTTTAGGGCTGAGAGAGACAAAGACCCTATAGCTCCAGGAACACTGTGGGTGGAAAAGGCATGGCAAGGTTGTCCTGGCAGGGCCCCAGCACTGCTGCACCTATGGCTGGCAGCACCATACTACATCTGATTTTATGGTAGGTAGTGCCTATTATGAATGTTACCTTTTATTTAATTTTTTTTTCCTCTTTGTTACCCCTAAATCCAGCTCCAGATCAGCTTTTCTTTGACTGATCACTGGTGAGTTGTTCACAACCATCAGGCCAGCCATGCCAACCCCATGCCTTGTCTGTTACTTTTATAGCCCTGTATTCCTCAGCAAATCTCATGTCTGTAATTCTAGAAGCTTCTGCTATTGCTCCAGGCCTGCATTTCTCTGCACTGCATCGTTGTGTAAGCCATAAGTCTCTTTTTCTACACAGAATAGCTGTTTTCTACTTTTATTTATATAAAATGATGGTTGTACCACACACAGATAAACAGAAGTAGAACAGATTAGCCATAGACCTGGTTAATTATGGAAACTGCTGTCACAGCTAACCAAGGAAAAAATACAGAAGGGTTGAGAGAAGTTCAAACAAAGCAAACCTGACAAATCTCAGTCCTGAGGCCTTGCACATTCAGTGCAAAGCTTATGGCAAATTACTGAGAGTGACGATATCGTATTCCAGGGCTGCATGTTTCAGCCCCAAAGATCATGAGCAGGTACGAGTAAGCAATCACATAATCCATCATGTTTGGGCCTTTTTTTAGAACTGCTTATGCTGGCATTTTTTTCTCTTTTGGGGTAGAAAAAAGCATGCAAGAATTAGAGTCTCAATTACTTGAACTTTTAAAAATTGAAGTTAGCTCAAATATTGCATATTGTTTACAAATAAAATTGCATGGCATAGTGAAGGGTAGACAACAACGGTAATGGCAAGGATAGGCAAGCACTGAAATTGTCTAGTTCTTTCTCAAAAGATAAAAGAAAATCCATTGCCTCCCCAGTCAAATGAACATCTGGCTCTGCCTTGAGACAGATAATCTTTTGATGTCCCTTTCAGTCCTATTGTTCTCTATTACTAGTTTATTTTTTTACCTTAAACAAAAAAATTTCTTGTGCATTCAGTCTGAATTACAAATCTTGGCTGATCTGATATTTTGCCAGTCCTACCCTGAGTTCCATTGTATGCACAGAGCTTTTGCAGTTCAGTTCTGACCAGAGATGAAAAACAAAACCCCAACAACAAGAAAACCCCTCATGATTTCCCTATTGCAACCATGGATGAAGCTTGTGAGGTTGAAAAAAAAAAATTATCTGGATACTTAATATTTTATGGTAATGGCTTGACTTGTTTCTTGCCCAAACAAGTAGGAGACCTCAAGTGAGAGGAAATGCATGTAACAGTGGTGTGTCTCATTCCAGTATATGCCTCAGGATGGAGATGCATAGGTCAGCAGCAGAACACGTAAAATGGAAGAAGACTGAGGGATGCCTTTACCCACTTGGGCCAATGTCTAACAGGATGGGTTCTGTGGGGTTATTGGAGAACATCAGTTGGAAGCCAAATGAGCGATTAATGATCACACAGTGCTTCGAAGTTTTAGAACGCAATTTATTGCCCAAAGCAGCTCTTCGGAGTGCGAAATGGTCCTAAGATTCTGTGCGTTCATTAACCTTTCTGAGAATCATCTTACAAACTAAAAGGATAATGAAGGGAAGGTTGTTTACAGAGTGAGGTATTTTCTGCTGCAGAGCTGCTCAGCAGCACCAGAAGGGTCACCCTCTGCATGTGCATTCTGTTCTAGAATAAAAGCATACTTGGTGAAGGAATTCGCTTTTAAAGGGCTGTCTGCCTAAGTGCTCTTCTGGAATAGCTCTTGCAGAATAATGCGGTTTTCAAAAGCTGTGCCAGCCGCTTCCTCTGTATAGACAAAGCCTTGAGCTCCCAGGATTGGGCTTTTGGTACTTTTATAAATTGCCTGATGTTTCCGAACAGGGACCCTGCAAGCACTCCTGTGGTGCGCTGATGATGGCACAGGGCCATGGGTTTTGTGGCTTGGTTTCCTGACTTGGCTAAGAAATGGCTTGGAAAAGGTGCCCTTAACCTCACACGAGCAGAGGGTGGGGGAATTTTCACAAGCCCCTTGAAACAGGCTGAGATGCTGCTCCAATCCCTTCCGCCATTCCAAGCCCACACAAGGGACAGCCAGGAACTCATCCAGCCCACAGAAGATGTGGTGTCTCCTTGACACGCAGTCCCGTACCAACTGTGCTACTAGAGGCGAGCTAAAACGGGCGATTGCTCTCCAAATACTGTCTCCAAGAAGCCTGCAGATGTCTTGTAGAAGTGTTCATATCCTAAAAAGCACCTTTTCCATCCTTTTAAAATGGCAGATTAAGTCATGTGTATGACTCAGCCTCATTTTCTTGTCCTGTGACTCCAGGCAAGTCACTTCTCTTCCAGCTCTCTGACAGGTTTTGGCCATCCAATCCAAAAACGCCGTGTGTGCCTTGTTGAGGGAGATGCGTGAGTGGCACCCTGGAAAAACAAAAGGCAGAGCTGCCTTGAACTAAACGCTTTCCAAACCAACGCGGTTTTCACTAAGGCTGCCTTTCCCAGCTGTAGAGTAAGGGCAATGCGATATTCCTGGGGACGGCGAGCACGGTAGTTGACAAACCCCGGGCGATGGAGCGACTGAAGGCGATGACTGAGGCGTCTCCCAGCGCGGGGCGCGGCGAGGGAAGGCGGCGAGGGAGGAAGGCGGCGAGGGAAGGCGATGAGGGAAGGCGACGATGAGGGAAGGCGGCGATGAGAGAAGAAGGCGATGAGGGAAGGCGCAGGGCCCGTCCCCGCCGCGGGCCCGCGCCCGCCCTCATGGAGCCCCTCAGGGCCCCGCCCCGCGCCGCGGGCGGGAAGGCGGTGGGGCCGGGCCCTCAGGGGGGGTGAGGCTGGCGGCCGCCAAGAGCTCGGAGCCTTCGGGTACTGCACGCACCCTCTCCCCGGGAGATGCCCGGGCATGAGCTGGGAATTTAATTACTATTCTAATTTTGGTGGGGAATTACGGTGGGGGGAGGGAGATTCAGCGGTTCCGAGCCCTTTGGGAACAGAAGCGTGCCTCATGCGGAGGCAGCTGGCAAAGCAAAGCCGAGTCATTTTCCTCTCAGTCATTTTCCTGTGAGGCAGCAGAGGTGAGGTGCCGCCGTGGAGGCCTTGGGGCAGGTGGGATGGCCCGCTGCCCCCGACCCCGCTCCGCTGCCATTTTCTGCCCGCCCCGGCGCAGAAGCGGGCCCCTGTCACACCCGCAGCTGGAAGGACACCTCGCTATCCAGGTCTTGCTCACCTCCCGTGGGTACTTGAGGTGGCACAAGATTGTTGGTGGTTTTTCATGGATTTGCTCTGTTTTCTCAAAACTTTCACCTTTTTATCTGCTTCACTGCAGGCAATGGTGACTGGAATCTTTAAGGTGTGCCAACACACCAGCAGCAGGGCAATGCTCCACTGAGCAGGCAGAATTTTTTGGTACCTAAAGCTTTTAATAGGGTGAGGTATAATTTCTCCATTTTCCCTTATAGCCTGCAGGAAGGCAGAGGTCTGGGTCTGCCTCGTTTTTCTGCTGTGAGATGCCAATTGCCTAAGGATGGGGAGTAGGAGAACAATCCCATAACCTGCTCAGCGGTGGTTGAAGTGCAGGATTATGTACATTTTGTGAGGACCTTTTTAATGAAGAAAGAGATTGTAATATACTTTTAATGCTTCTTGCATTACTTGGTTTGTTTTCCTTCAGCATTTGAAGCTAGGGGATTTTTCAAATCTCCCAAAGTATTTTTTAATTAATGTTTTGCTGTAATTATGTGAAGGCATGATTTGTCACTCCCTAATTGTCAGGTTCTGAAATAGAGATCAAATATATCATGACACTATCAGAAACAACTAATTGTATAAGAGTATTTCCATTAAATAATAACAGAATAAGATAATTCTGAAATTCTGATACTCTGTTCCTTTCTTTCCCAGCATCTAGATACACAAGATTCTTGCAAACGAATTAGTATCCATTTAGAAGCTGAAAAAAGGCCTTTTGCAGATATTTAGCCTAAACTATTCCAACCTCTGTTAGACCTAGCCCATCTTGAGCAAGTAAATATATGCACACATTTTGATGTGGTGGTTTACAAAACTTTTCATCATCCGTAGCTAGAAAGCCACAGGTAAGCTCACAATTTAAACAGAAGCATCTTAAACCATTTACAAAACCACAAAAATGATAGAGTAGTTCGGTTATAAGATTATACTTCTAAGGGACTTCTTTGTATTCACTATTCTTGCCTTCATAAAATTTAAGGAGGTCTCACTTTGCTTATTTAACCATACTATCACTAAGTGCCAATTCCAGTTCTAGGCCTTGATTATAGGAAGTCAGATTATAAAGAGGGCAGTGAAGCTGTGGTGGAGTACAGACATGGCAAGTTAACCATGAAAAAAGATTAAATGAACTCTTTGTCTATGGGTTTGCAAAATAAAAGTTTCAGATTTTTATTACTCTTCTTTTGTTCTCTCCATGCAAGCATATTTCTTACGGCCATTACCTGCACACCTCCAGCATTTATTGGTCATTTTGAACCTCAGCAAGAGCTTCAAAACAAATAGAGCTTTAATAATCTGCTGTCAAGATACATCACTAAGGAGCTGCAGCCTTCTCAGCACTGTTTTGTGGGTTTTCTGTCACATAAAGATGGAGAGGCTGAGCTGTTGCATTGCCTTTTCACTACCCATTCTGTCTGCAACTATGCTGATTTTTTTTATACAAACACAGACTGCCTTTAGCATTCTTACCAGAATAAATTCCGCTAGTGATAACTTGTTTCAAATGTTTCCACCTCCAAAACTCATCTCTGACCCAAGATTCTCACAAGGGAATGAGATCTCTTTTCCTAATGAGGAAAAAACCTATGAAGCCCTTTCTAGCCAAGCTGGTTCATCTGAGTGTAAATCCATAGATTTTCTCCTTTTGGACTGGTAGGTCAAATAACGAAGAGTTGGAAGCAGAATCCAAATTTAAATCCACATATGATGTCATACTGCCATGTTTCTGTAACTCAAGGACTTCTTAAAAGTCCTTTTACAGACATTTACTCATTTATTGCCTCCCCATGACTCTTTGTTTGCATTTCCCACTAGTGATCAATACTTTATTGCGTGCTTTTTCATGATGAAGGCCATGGAGGATCAAGTAGTCCAAGAAGAACCAGGATACCAGGATGATGAGGTAAATTTGTGATTGATTGAAAACCATGTGCAGCAAACATTTGGAGGTATTTTGATAGCGTTATGAAACCCATGGAGGGGCAGGAGCTCGCCAGAAACCATCAGGGAGTTCAATACCTTTAAAACTTCTTTCCAGTCTACTCCCAGGAAAATCTCATTTCCCTAGTCCCTGTACAGCTTAGCTCTTCAAGTAATCTCCATTAACCTTTCAAAAGCTGTGCACAGTTTTTAATGGGATTATCATTCCTTCATCGTATTTTACACTTGTATATTAAATGCAAGGGGACTATCAGTTAATTTTCTGCTTCCAAGGAATGATCAGCACAAAAAGAGTGAGAAACAGAATGGCAGAAAAGCTGCAGATTATGATGATGATAACACAAATTTTATTAGCACAGCAGAGGATGAATTGCCTGTGAAGATACACTTTATGGAGAAGATGATAGGAAATGTGTAGGCCTTTTTTGCTCACTATGGCTTTGCTTATTTCAGTTGTCCAACAAGTTACATATTATTTGTGAAAAATAAATGTTTACAAATCTGAAACAGTCACATAGCGTGATAGAGGTAATAACAAGAAAAAGCAACATCTATTTTTTTCTGCTCTTTTGTTTAGGAATCCTTTTTTCAGGATATTGACCTACTGCAGAAGCATGGAATTGTAAGTATTAGCAATCACTTGATCGCACAGAATTGTCCCTCAAAAGCTACTGTAAAGTTGTTTCCAAAACTCTGTACACATTGATGCAAATAACTGAAATTCCTCCTTGCAATAAGTTCTAACTCAGTCAGTGGAGACAAATTTTGCCTTTGGTGATAAGACAGATTTTTAGAAAATTTCATTCACATCAGATTCCTAAATAAAGTGTCAAGATACTCAAAGTATTTAGCACCTAGCACTCTTGAAAAACCAACTACTTGCTAATTTATTTGAAAACTGTGTGATAGATTATTTCCTGTTCCTGCCAATCTTTATAATTACTCCTGCATTTTTGGTGCCTGTGAAATTACACTGTGACAATTGTTACTATACTATTTTCAGCATGCTGATGCAGGGGGTAGAGTAGGAGTGAGGAAAATATTAGTAGCTAGAGAAATAAGTGGTTCGTTTTCTTCATCAAATGTGAATTCCTATCGTTGTTACCATCATCACATAAACATCACCTATTTACTCGAATTACAATTAATTATATGTCAATCTAGGAAGCTGTCTTATGGATTGGAATCCTGTTATATTCAGAGTCAGAGAAGCAGAATAAAAAGTTGGGTTTGCCTGAAGTAATGTGAGATTTAATAAAAGTGACTGCAGACAGATAAAGATGGGGAGGACGTGTCACAATGACTCATCATTATTCAGCGCTCTAGTTACTGGGCTGACCATGTCAGCAGTACAGTTGTTGGCAATTTTTTTTATTGGCAGTTCACTGGCAGTTTTAAAGATAGTTCAGAAGAAGGATCACATGGTTGGGAGCACAAACTATGGGGCAACATAAGAAAAATAAACAAATTATTGCTTTAAAAATTTAACGATTTGATCAAAGAGGGTGACCTGAGCTGGAAGGGAGCTGTAATACCCTGTCAGTATGAAACAAGGCATAGCATTCACAGAATGATACAAACGTATGAAAGAGTTTGAAAACTAAGAATAATGACTTAGGCTGTTCTTCTGGGGTTGCAAAGGTTTTCTGCTCCTTTCCATTATTTTTTTCTTTTTTCCAAGTGGTTATTCTCACACCTCAGAGGAAGATTTTGTTCTCAGCTGTGCCAGCTAAAAGCTTTGTGCAAACATATGGTGACCCATATTTGTTAAATTCATTTACCTGAAGAAATAATTTCATGGGTTTAGAATTTTTTTCCAAGGAGTAGAGAGAAAAATATTTACTGGATCTGTCAGTGTGCCCAGAAAGAGAATCAGATTAGAACAACTGAGACTGTGGTTCAATGATCAAAAGTGTTTGGTAGGATTTGAGGTGCTGTTACTCCTCAGCCTCTGCTGAGTATCACACACATATCACAGGATGAGAAATAAGCTTCCAAATAAACATGACTAATTTCTCACACAACCTCCCTTCCTTCTTATGCTCTATATACCCACACACTCCAGATAAATAGATGGTATGTCCAGTTCATAGTTTTTCCCAAGGAAAAATCTCGTCCAGAAATGGCAAATTGCTGTATTATCCCAGACCTTTCACATAGTATGTTTTCTTGTGTGTAATCTGTTCTTGCTTTTACATTTCCAGTGATGTCATATTCATAAAATGAGGTGAGGGAAGGTAAAATATGTCAGTAGGGTGCTGTCTGAAGTTGTGCTTTTCTCAGTTTATGAGAATCTAGTAGCTCACTCCAGCCCAAAGTGTCAGTCAGATCTGCAGGATACATGTGTTTTAAACTGGACATGCAGAAACAGCACACCAGTTAGACTCAGCTTCCTTGTGAATCAGCTCCCAACTATCCACCACCAGATTATCTGGTTTACAGATTATCTGTGCTAAGGGACCAAGGACAGACTGAGTGTTATAGAGTGTCCTAGGTCCACACTATCTGAAATAATTTTGTACTGATTCTTTACTATCAGCTTTGATCTAGAAAAATTGACACTGAAAAGGGAGAAATAAATACCCAGACACCTTTCTCTCAAAACCACCAGGAGCTGCTCTCTGCACCATGATACTTCACACCAATGTTACTCAAAATTTTGTTTTGTTAGTGTCACAACCTACACAATGAAGAGTTTACTGTAAATCTGTTTCTTTCTTGGTGAAAACACATGCATATGAATATAAACTTAAAGTATTTTGCAAAGGTTTACTTCACCTTCTAGTTGTTAACTGCCTTGAGTACTCACAGAAGGGAAATTTCTTTGCAGAATGTAGCAGATATTAAAAAGCTGAAGGCAGTTGGGATTTGCACGATCAAAGGAATCCAGATGACCACAAGACGGGCATTGTGCAATGTGAAGGGGCTCTCAGAGGCTAAAGTGGACAAGATTAAAGAAGCTGCAAACAAGCTCATTGTAAGCCAGTCACTTTCCTGAGAGTTTGAACTTATGCTAGCCTCTCCAAAATGCTGTGCAACACTTCTCTTAGCAGATTTCCCACTGCATCATCGAAGTAATTTTCAAAATTATTCTGCCTGTTACTCTAAGGCATAATACTTTATATTCCACAATAACCAGACGAATGCAGTGGTGCTTTTCATACCAAACCCACAGGAATGAGGCTAGGGGGAAAAGAAGATATTTATGTGGGATATTGCACTTTAAACTTCAGGTTAAAGCTAAAATAAACCTCTTGTGTTCTCTTTGGTCCTCCCTAGGAACCAGGCTTCCTCACTGCCTTTGAGTACAGTGAAAAACGGAAGATGGTATTTCATATTTCCACTGGCAGCCAGGAATTTGAGTAAGCTTATCTCTTATATCCTTCCTTCATCCAAATGTTCCCAATAATCATCTTAATTGTCTTTATTGAGACCCAGAAATACATGTCCTATGTCAGCTAGGACACATAGATCCCCTTGCATTTGGAGTTAGTGCTGGCTTAAAGAAGCCTACATCAATAAGCACCAAACCCAACTCCTTTTCTGAGGGGAAAATGGACTTTGTACAGTAAATACATATAGTATACACTATGTATTTACTTATACTGTAAATAAATAGTTGGCATCCAGAAATCTTTAAAGTCTTAATTTTTTTACCTATCAAAATAATCTGCAGGTTTCAGGTCAAAATTACAAGTCAAAATACACAAAAAGGGAGGTAAAGACATAGAGTTAATTCTTTATGAATCAATGATCATTTAGTGCTTTGCACTTAATGCATCAAATGAGGGGCTTTAAGGCAGAAATTACATTCCTTAAAGTAGTAAAAATGTCTTTTTTTTACCTTCCTCTTATGATTTTTTGTGTTTAAATGTATCATAATCCTCTCCCTTTCTGCAGTAAACTTCTGGGTGGTGGGATTGAAAGCATGGCAATCACTGAGGCCTTTGGAGGTGAGAGAACCACATTAAATGAGTATTACCAAACACAGAATTGCAACTGAATTTAGATTTTAATTCAACTTGGATTACTTCTATCAAATTTACCACATTGTAGTTATAAAGATGTGTATCTGCACGAGTGCAAGAAGAAATAACCCACTTCTCTTAATGTTTTCCCATTTTTGCTCTTCATTTGCTTACAGACTGAGTTTGAGCTCAGTAGTCATTACTGGGCATGCTGATTCAGTACAACATAGCATTATTAATACTATTACTAACATGCCAAGGTTCTCCCTGATGCAGTGTGTTCCTTTCCAGTAACAAAATTACCACAAAAGGTATTTTAGTTATGCACACTTAAGGTACATTGCATTTTATGGAAGATTTTGAAATTACAATCAAACTACTATTACAGTACACCTAATTAGTTAGTGCTTGACACTTCAGCAAAAAGCATTCATAATACACAGTACTCTTCCTTTTAGAAAATATAAACTGGAGGCTAATGTGATTTGGTAGAATGAGATTAATGAACTTGTAAGCTTCTCCTTGATCATTTTAGTGGAAATGAAACTGGGCTAGGTTAATGGAATCAACAATTTCTTCCCCACCCTGCCCCCTCCCGTTATCACTTTTCCACAGGTGCTGTGTGGTTTTAACTTTTATACACAAGAGAATAAATTACTTCAGCAGTCAAGCACAGTTAAATTAAAGCATTTCAGATTTAGATTTTCAAGTAACACATTTCTCCTGCATAGACTATGGTTTAGAAATTGAGGTTAAATGATTTTAAAGGTAGAGATGGAGGTGAATTTTGTAAGTAAGAGTTTCTAACTGCAGTTATTCCTGACTCTGTCAAACCTGGAAAAAGAAACCCTGACCCTTTTTTCCCCTTTTCTTTATTTAATAGAGTTCCGAACAGGCAAAACCCAGCTATCTCACACTCTTTGTGGTAGGTATAATACATTAAAAGAGAGTGATGTTTCTTCTCAATGAATCCATTGTTTACAATTGTATCAGAATTAAAAACACAGAGATGAGTCAGAATCTTTTATTTCCACAAATACAGTGAAACAGACCTCGGTGACTCTTACCTCCATAAACTGTGTTTGAGTAGAGAACTCATATAACTGGTTACTTTTTAATACTGCTCACATCCATGAGCATCCATCTTACTGCCATAAGGAGAGTGAAGATAATAGGCTGTCTTAGATAAACCAGTGAAACACACCATCTGGAAAAGCAGAGCACAAATATGGGTCACATGTAGATGGGGCATTGCACAGTAAAGGGCAAATGCAAAATTTTTTTCTCAACAGCTCTTTGACTGTCCTGGTTTCAAGAGGTTTTGCTGAATGTGACATTCTGAAAGGGCACTGAAAGGGTACTATTGGCTGTTAGTGACTGGATAAACAGACTTTGGCAGTCACCATATTTGGGCAGTGCCAAAAACAGCAGGACTCTGATTTCCCAGAGATATCTCTCAATGTGTAAAGAGTAGGAAACAATAACTTACATAACTATTAATGCTGCTGGAATTACCAGACACTGGGTAGGCAGATTCTCTTAAATGAACCCCCTATATTGTAAAGTGAAATATGACATGTTCTGGAAAAATAAGGCCTCTTCTGGTTAGTACAGTGTAATGGTCATCAGAGTCATACCCTTTTGCAAGAATGATTACAACTAGATTGAGTATTTTAGCTTATTCACTCCAAAGACTAAACCCACAATAGCAACTATTTGCATATCAGGAAAAATTCATATCCAAAGAATTTTTGATCATATGAGTTACAGCTAGAAAAAGCACCTACTAAGCCAATAGAATTAATTTGGGCAGAGGATTAGGAGGAGGCTTTGTGTGTAGGAACTTACTAATAATATCCCTAAAATATACGGATGTAATGATGGTACTGAGTAAAACAGTTTTGACACTATTAATTAAATCTCATCTGATCTGCAATCGAGAAAAGCAGCTTGAGCATATTCTCAAGATGGAAGTAAGACAAGATACTCCTGATCTTCACATTGATTAAAACTGACAGTTCTTTGTGATATGGATAAACAGGTTTATTTAATTTAAGTAATAATAATAGATGGAGTAAGAAAATATTTTTTCCTGCTTTTTCATTTTAATCTTCTATGATTCTCTGTAGTGACAGCTCAGCTCCCAGGACCAAATGGCTACACAGGTGGAAAGATTATCTTCATTGATACTGAAAACACTTTGTATCTTTTCGACTGTTAAAAGCTACAGGTGTGATGAACTGGAAAGTTAGTTTATTTTATTAGTTTAGTTATAAGGAAGGAGAAGGCTTCTGATAGTTTCATACATGTAAAACATTATGACTGGCAGAGAAGTCCTGGAGAGCACAGTGCGTAGTGGTCCACAAGGAAGTGAGTTTTTATTTTGTCATTTGATGTAATCCAACCTGAAAAAACTAGCTAGGAATTGGATTTTATTTTAACTGGGTTGTTTTTTGGTGTGTTTTTTTGGTTTTTGTTTTGGGGGTTTTTTTTGTTTGTTTGTTTGTTTGTTTTTGTTTGTTTTGAGGGTTTTTGTTTTTTTGAAATCTAGTAGGCCTCCTACAGGTTATAGCAGCTTTTCTATTCAAGATAGATTTATCTAAGTACTAAACACTATTTTTAGCACTTCACATTTGCAGTAGAATGTGTATAAACAGGTTTTGCTCACAGCTAAATTCCTAGAGCACAGATATCCGTATGTCAACCCCCCTGCCTCAAACCCTAAACACAAAAAAATTATCATCATGAGCCCTAAACTATCTTTAGGGTACGTGGGACAGCCTGAAGATAAAAAGTCAGTCTTCTCTAGGACTAAAATAAATATTCTTCTTTCCCCCCTCCCCACAGTCCTATTTTGGAATGGAGTTTTATTATTTTCAGAGCATGGTTTGCACAAGGAGAAATCCTTAACTCTGACTAATGCCAGCCGACCAGACCGCCTGCGTGACATTGCTGATCGCTTCAATGTTGACCATGAGGCAGTACTTGACAATGTGCTGTATGCACGTGCATATACCAGTAAGACCATTATTGCAACTGGCATGATCTCTAGGGGTTTTTTCTCTCAGGTACCCATTGTAATAGTTCTCAGTTTATTAACAGCTCAACATTCTCTGTGTCACAAGACACTGTTTTAATTTCAAGAAATTTTGAAACAGGACTTCTTCTTTAAGAGTGCGATATAAACATAAATAATATGATTAAAACGTTTTCTGTTTGTCATTTAATTCAGCATTAAATTAAAATGTATATATTGCTTTTCAGTTCTTAACACAACAAAAAGTTGTCTTCATGCAGAGTGAAGATTTTCACAAAGGAGTTTTGTGAGATGGGTGAGAGGAAACTGGAACCTGCAAAGCAGATTGTTACTGGGCACTGGATTTAAAAGTGCTGGCAATGAAAATATTACCAGTGCAGACATTTAAAGTGGAATTTTAAAGTTCAGGCTTTTGTTCCTTCAGGTCCTAATTTCTCTTGGCAACTCTGCTTCTCACTAGGTGAGCATCAGATGGAATTGCTTGACTATGTAGCAGCCAAGTTCCATGAGGAAGCTGGTATCTTCAAGTTATTGGTACAAGATTTTTTTTTTTTTTTTCTGCATGCTTACTGTTTTCAGAATAAGCATTCCTGTTTTCTTTCACTATATTTACTTACCTAGCATGATTACAATGCAGATCATTGACTCCATAATGGCACTTTTCCGTGTGGATTTCAGTGGTCGCGGAGAGTTGGCTGAACGACAACAGAAATTAGCTCAGATGTTGTCAAGGCTCCAAAAAATATCAGAAGGTAGGGGAAACACTGCAAGATTTGGAAAACATGGGCTGGAGGCACTACCAGTGGCTGGTAGCATAACCACCTAGTAGTCCAAGTGTATTAATCAGGCACTGGCCCAGGGATCTTTCCTCACTTTACACCTCTGTCAGTTACCAAAGTTCAAACGGATAACATATTATTTCAAGATGACAGATTGAGAAATTTTCCAGGCTTTCCAACATTTAGCGTTTTTCTAGAAATACTGTCAAACCCTACATGAGATAATAGGTTGTAGAACTGGAGAAATATTCAGTAAGAGTAATTGTCTTCCCCAAATTTCAACAGTCTAAATACAAGAGAAAAGAGGATGAAGGCATAGAGAAATAAAGAAGCCATGCCTCTTGCCACTTACTTAGCACTTTGCAATGCTTTGACGGATGATGACAGGATGAATAGGGTTCCTTCTTTTTGGAATGTCTCAGAAATGTTGATGAGGAATGAATAAAAGCTTTTTTCGTGAAGTTAAAAAAAATAAAAAAGGCAAGCAGAGAGAGGGAAGGAGAGGGAGCTGAGGGCAGAGAGCCAACAGAGAATAGATGAGAACTGAGAAAGGCTTGTTCACTGGAATTCTGAAAAGTGCTCATTTTTGGCGTATTACAGCTGAAACCATGCAGGAGCAAATCTAGGCTGTGTCACAATTAACTGCAGCCATCAGTCATAAAGAATATTTTCTTCTCATTCATTTGAAATTTCAAGCACTTCATCAGCAGAAACCTTGCTTTTACTATGGATAAGAGAATATTTTGAAATTCTAATTGGATGAAGTCTACCTTCTTTGCAATGTTTTCTCTTGCAGAATATAACGTGGCTGTGTTTGTGACCAACCAGATGACTGCTGACCCAGGAGCAACTATGACGTAAGATACTTTTTCTCTCTTTTTAAAAAATTTCCTGTATTTTGTATTATGTATTTAACAGAAATGAGAGCTGAGATTGTAAGGAGCAAGAGGACTGAGATTGTAAGGAGCAAAAGGCACTGATCTGAAATTGGTCACATTGTTCCCTGCGGTATTAGGAATCATCAGTAAATGACACCTGGAAGTTCTCTCCGGTTTTGTAATGAGCTTTTTTACATTTACCTGCTGGCTGGTATGGTGGTGTGATTTCACTGTGACTTAAACAAAGAAAATGAGCAATAGAAAGTATTGGAAAAGCACCACATTTTCCTCTGGAGCAGCTTAAATGTGATATTTAAGGTGTGTATTTCTTGGGCCTCTTGAATTTAATGACAGGAAAATGATGCCAGCATTGAATATTTGAACATATTATCTTGAGACAAGTGTGCTGAAGTCAGGTTTGTAATGTATTTCCCTATTGATTATTCATTACTGAGTTGAATAGGGCTCAGTCTGACAGTTAATCACAGTATTAACCTCTGGAATTTGCATCATGAATCACCACAATTTTCTTGCTAATTCAGCTTTCAGGCAGACCCAAAAAAGCCCATCGGGGCCACATCCTTGCTCACGCTTCGACTACTAGGATCAGTTTGAGGAAAGGGAGAGGGGAGCTGCGTATTGCAAAGATCTATGACAGGTAAACCATCTCTCCCTCACAGCAGGAAAGGTGACAAAGTTCAAGGTATTGAAACTTTCTGGATGGTACATTGGGAGAAAATCTGAAAGGACAAACTAATTAACAGATGAAACAACTAATTGAAGTTGTCTTGCATATTGTATACATTAAATAACATAATCTTTCATCATAAATCCTACTAGATGCTCAACTCTTAAAGAAGACCATCAAATGCTTTGGTAGGACTGGTGGTCCCTTGGCAGGAAAATTCTGGACATGTTAAATTCCTAAGTTTTCCTGCCATGATAATTTCATATTTTCTGTCCTGATGATATTGATCATGTTCTACAGTTTGCACGTAGGTATAAAGGCACTGATGTGTTCCAGGTTGCTCACACCCACAGCATTTTGGAAACTATTTCACAAATGCATTTTACATGGAAAAACCCACAAGTTTCTTGTTTCTTTTTCTCCCAGCCCTGAGATGCCTGAAAACGAAGCTACGTTTGCAATAACCAACGGAGGGATTGGGGATGCCAAAGAATAGGTAAAAAAATGATGTAAATGTACAGGTAAAAAACGGCTGGGTAGTCGGGATGAAGATTTGTGAAAGGTCAACAACTACCTGGCTGCTTTTGTAGTTTTTGGGAGCTATATAAGATATTTTGGGAGAACACCAGGATGAACTTTGTACAGTTCGGTTTTAATGAACTAGAATTTGGTTCATTCAGGATTTTTGGGTTTTCAGCTGAACTTTTAGCACACCAAGATTTAAGCAATTAGATTGTGAATTGTTATTAGAATCCTTTTCCTATGTTTTGTGAAAATCAAACCTGTCCTTTCACATGGGAGTGAATATCGTCTTTCTTAATTTATTTCAAAGAGAATGTCTAAGTGGTAGAATTTAACAGTGTGAAATGCAACAGAACTGGAATAAACTCTGTTATAAAATTGACGTATATAGATGGAAAAGGCAGTGGGAGGAACAACAGCTCAAGAACTTGACAGATTTTCATGTACTGTAGAGGAACAAGTAGTTTTAAGTATTCATTTTCAAACATTTTTATCTAGACTAGATAATGTTTATGTTTTTATTTAGCATTTTCTACTTTTTGGACAGAATGTTTTAAACCTGTTCTTATTAAAGTTAAAAATAAAGACTGTGAATTAGAACAGAAGCCTGACTATGTGCTTTGAATTGAACTCTCCTCTCAAAAATCTCATTGATTTTTCATGAGAAAAATAATCTGGGTGCAAACCAACACCTTAAACCCTTTTTTCTAGTTCTCTAAAGAAACAAATTTGATATAATTGACTTGTCATTCTTCTAGCATAAGTAAGAATATTAAAGATTACTATTAAGTACTATTAAATATTGTTACTGCTAAAAAGAATAAAACAAACCCAGTGGCTAGATGGGAGAGAGAGGCTGGCACCAGGGCTTACACCAAGGAAAAGGCACTTAAGATTGGGCTTGCTGAGGGAGCCAGCCAGCACAGGCACAGCTCTGAACTAGCCAGAGATGTAGGTCACAGGGGGCAAAAGAAGAAGCTGGGAATAAAGACGGAAACAGGGCATTTGGGGGCAAAATAATAATCCTTTTGCAATATCTCCAATGCTCATGGAATTGCTTGTTTTAAACTAAATTAAACGATACATACATACACACACACATATGGATATAATGGGGAAGTCTTACATTGCCCTCTGGTAATTACAATGAGTCTGATTTTGGTATATGGTCAAAGAACTTGTCCTCACTGACCAAAGAATTTTTTTGTTTAGATTGCCAAATGCATGTAAGATAACATCAACTAAAAAGGCAGCAGTGACCAGAAATTCATAGAAGAGAAGCCTGACGTTTTAGCCAGGCTTTTCTTTGTGACAGACCTAGAGGGCTTGCCTTCCTTAAGAGGCTTCTTAACAGAGTTGGTATTTTTCCTGAGGTAAAGCACTGTTTTTCACAGTGGAGAAAAGTCTAGAGAGCTGAAGGCTGGGAGGCTGGCTGATCTGAGAGCCAGGAATGGATCACCCATTGTCATTTAATGCAATGTCCAGTCCTTCGTATATGCCAGGTTTTCCCACATTAGGCATCTGTATCCAGTGGCCAAGTGCCCAGTGTCAGTGAGAGCGTGCAGTGTCACTTGACTCCCTGCCACCCACTTGAAAAGACCCAGCTTTCTTCCAGTATTTTATTTTAAGCGCTCAGATTGCTTTTTGCTTTCTCACATGTGATACATACATACATATATATATAGCATGTGAAACTAAAATGGTAATTCGTGTGTCCTTCTAGGCTGTTATTTTTATCCAAGGGTATGAAAGCAAAGGGGACTTGCTTTCCCTTCTGCTAAAATAACCAGATTTTGATAACCCGATAGCCCAGAAAGCACTGCTGATAGCGATAACACGGTGTGGACCGGGGCTGGCTTTGGCTGGTGTAACCCCACCGTCCATGGGACGCGGCTCCTTGTGCCAGGACGCGCTTACTTGGCGATAGAACACACATACGGCGCAAAGGGATTTATGGTCTAGGCCACGTAATCGCCTCGTGGATTATTCTGTCTTTCGGCGAGGACTCTCTGGCTCATCTGGGGAATTCTCTCCCGGCCTGCCGGCGCTCAGGTGACAGCAAACATCATGGCCGCTGTCACTCTGCTCCTGCCCAGCGCCGCGATCCCCTTGCTAATCTGACAGGGAATAACTTCGGCCCGCCGGAGCCGCCACAGAAGCCCAAAGGGCCGCTCCTGCCCCGTTGCCCGTGACTGTTCCGCCATTGTCCCACCATTGTGTCCCCAACCCCGCCGCCACCTCGGCGGAGCCCGTGAGCGCGTAAGCCACGGGCAGGATTCTTCAAACCCTTTGCGAAACCAGCGTAACCCTGCGGCCGGGCCTGCCCGGCCCGCGCAGAAATGCTACGTCAAGCTCCGCCCGCCCGAGTTACGCACCTTGCATACGCCGCGCGCCTACGTAACGCGCGCCCCGGCCCCGGTGTCCCCTGCCCTGTAGCAGGGGGAGCGGAGCGCGTTCCTTGCGCAGCTGACTTTGGGGAATAGCGTTACTTCTCCCCTCCGCCTTCCTCACGCGGGGCCCCGGCTCTCAGTAAACAACGCTACGCGCCTTTCGTAGCCCGCCTGCTGCTGCGCAGGGCGGCGTTTCGCCGGTCGCGCTTAGTGCGCAGTTGGGTTCCGTGAATAGACGTAGGTGTTTCGCAGGGCCGCGGTTCGCGCAGCGCCGGGCCGCCCGTAACGTAAGCGGAGCGGGCCGGGGCGGCGGCGGCCATTTTGTGCCGGGAGCGCGGAGGAAGAAGACGCTGGTGTCTCCACACTGCCCGGGCCCTGGAGCCGACCGAGAGCCCCGCCGTTCCGGCCGCTGACGCCCAGCGGGTCTCGGACCCACTGACCACCTCTTCTCCTTTTGTGTCCCACCAAAGAGGCGAGGTGGCGCAAAGCGAGGCCTCCGAGGCGCAGCCGCCCCTGGCTGGACCCTCTCCCCGTACCCCCAGCCCCTCGCCGTCCCACGGCCGGCGTTCCGCTGCCTCTCACCCACCCCTCCGGGGGCGATGAGAGGCTTCGGGGACCGGGGCCGCGACCGAGACCGCGGCGGGTAAGGGCTGGGGGGGTCGGTACGGCGGGGGGAGGGGGTGGCGGGTGGGGAAGCCGAACGCTTGCGTTGGGGATGGGGGGGAGGCCGCGGGGTTTGGGGGGGCTATGTTGGAGTGGCGGTGTTGGGGGAGCCAAAATCCCCTTTGCGGAGATTTTCCCCCCCATAGATTCTCGTGTGGGGGCGATGGTCAGTTGTAGACTTGTCCGTCGCCGAGCGTTTTGTGGGGTTTAATTGTTTTTGTTTTTTTTGGTTTTTTTTTAATTTAGCTTTTCCACCGTTCATGTGTAACTAATTCTGGGCCTTGCTTGCAATTTTAAGGCCTGCATCTACCCTGCTCCTTTAATAATTTTTAATAATTTTCTGCCAGCCCCCTTGTTTACCCCGCGTCCGTAGCACCGTCCGTCGTTCCTCCCCCCCCCCCTCCCCGCAAGCCACGAAAGTCTCGGTGGCCCTGGCTGGGCTGGTTGTCCTTCTGTCTGCCCTTCTGGTTGTCATTGCTGCAGTGGGGGGAAGATCTCTCTCAGCTGCGCTCCCAGGTTTACCGTGATAGGAAATGGGATTGGAAACGCTGCCGTGCGGGGAACTTGGGCACTCGGGAGGGTGATCTTGGTGAACCGTGGTGCTGGAGCACACTTGCCAAGCTTACATGGTGCTACAGAAATCGTATGGTTCTGTAAAGGCCTGGTGTTTGATACTCTCGAATCTGCTATTTAAAGGAGGTTTGGCTTGCAAAAGGCTTTTGCAGGTTTGATTTGATGTGGGTTTGGTTTTTTTTCCGACAGTGACAGCAATAAATACGGTGGTGTTGTACTACATAACTAGGTTGAGTCTCGAGGTTTTTAAGGGTTGAAAGTAAAAAGGCATTCGTGCCAGGCCTTTTTAGAAAGAAAGTTAGAACTAATTTCTAAGAGTGGCATTTTCAGATCATGAGTAGTTCTCAGGGATTGGTAAAAAGCATATAATGTGGGTTCGGCTATATGTAAGCTAGATCTCAATTAATGAGTCTTCTCTCATTTTTTTTCCCTTTTTTCTCCCCCACTTCCTTTTCCTTTTGTTTTCCCTTGCCACTGGGAGATTAAAAAATACTTTTCTATACATTGCAATGCACTTTAACATTCAGTTTCTCATCGTCTGTGGAGGGAGGTTAGTTGTATCATTGCTTTATCTTCCACCCACATTTAACATTCTGAAATTAAAAGATACTTTCATTTTTTATTTGTTTTTTCACAGAGAGGAGGGTTCTGGTGTTTTCTGCTAAGAGATTTCCAGCTCAGTTTTACGCAAAGACATTGGAGTAAGCGCTTTGGCAAGTCTGAGATAGATCAGACCACAGCTGTTTTTGGAGTTTAGTGAGTGAGTTTGAGTATGCAGATTTATATACAGTTACTTAAAAGAACACTGGCCAAAGCGTTGCCACAACACTTGATGTGCCTTAAAATTAGTGTAACTTCATTTTCTGTAAAGTCTTTAATTATAGTGGATGCTTCTCTTTTAGGTCAGGGGTTTTGCATGAGTAAAACAAGTGCTTACGTGCTTCTTTGTGAAGTTTGTGGACATTTGCATGAATTTTTTTTTTCTTTTTTTTAAATTATCCTGGAAGCTTTAATGCATTAGGATTCAATTTGTTGCATACATCCTTAAAAGGATTCAATTTGTTACATACATCCTTATTTTACAAAATATTTGTAACCACTAACAACTATCTTACTTCATAAATAACCTGTATAAAATGTTGGGCCACTCGAATGCTGGTTCAGCACCATTTGAATGTTAATCACCACTTCTTTTGCAGTCTAATAACATCTAAGGTTTCTAGTTTTCTCTTGTCTGGAATGGGCAGTAGGTGACTTCTTAGGATGGAAAATTGTTACGTTTTGCTCTGGAATGTATCAGATTTACTCAGTTCTGTCCCAGAAGCGATGGTACCAGTTATATTAGGAGAGAATGTTTTGAGCTAGCCTGAAATTACCTTTGAAAAGAGAGCTGTTGGCAAACCGAGGAAATGGTAGATTTAAGTCAGTTTAATTGGAGTTGGAATCTCATTTTACTTTGAATCAGAATGTGAAGTGTCAGTTACTGCCAGTTTGGCAAATGAACCCCACAGAGTTCAAGGGCTGCTGTAGGGCTCCTTCCTTTCACGTCAGAATCCGGCATATTGTATGCAAGAGTGGAGAACTGAAACTGTGTACCTTTCTGTGTAGAATATATCAATTTTTCCCTCTGGATAGCTGTGGAGCAAGTATTCCTAGGACCCAGCTGTTGCAGTGTCATTATGGGGTTTGTAGGAACTGCTTGGATACTGAAATTGTTTACAGTTTGACCTCAGTTTAGCATGGTTGGTAACAAACATCATCACTGAAGTTGAATGTCCCTATAAATGAAAGTCTGTGCCTTATTTTTCCTTTGTCCTGAAAGGAAACATAACGCTTAAATGCATTTTTGAAATTGTGTTTCACCATCTTTTTCATAAGAGAAAAGTTGATGACTCTGCAGGCTGTCTGGGGGATCTGATAGACACACAGATGAGAAAATAAGTTGTATTTATAGGAAAGGGAAGAAGCCCAGTGCACAGTTGCAACACAGCAGATAACTTAGCAGGTTTTAAGTTAAATTATATCTACCATACTTGGCTTTTCCAACAATTCAACCACTTCCTGTTAGAATGTTGATTGAGTTCTGTTTCTTCAGTCTCCTAGTCACTATAATTTATAGTTTCCATTGGGAAGTGATTTAAGGAATAAATGTACTTAATGTTTGAGCAGGTAGTCTTGTACTTCACATAATTCAGAATTTTCAGCACTTGTTTATTTTTTGGTAACTCTTCTACCTCCTCTTTCATCCGCAAGTTACTCCTGTAAGAATGTTGCTTAGAGATTTTTGTTGCTTTCAGTTTATTTCATTACCAGTTTTTTATTTACTAGTGGACTACCTGGGTAAGCTGGAGACATTTTTGTTTTGCTGTCTAAAAGTTGCTTGAAATGGGCTTGTCTCTTGAATTCATGTTTTGCATTAAGGCTGTACCTTTAGGACAGAAATGGACTTGATAGCAATTCAGAAAGTTCTTTCTGCTGAGTTTGTACAATACTGATGAAAGTGCTGTAACTTTTTTTTTTTGTGTGTGTTACTTTGAAATACAGTTAATGATATTTACAGTAAATCATTTTATGACACTGGGTTTTTAATTACTCCTACAGCTTACTGCCAGAAGCTTATGTTTTGGCTATTGCATTAGCCAGTCATTACAGTTAGTTCTTACCTTCTGAAGTATTCTGGATAAAGGAAACTTAGAGAGAAAGAGCAATAGCTTTTGAATTGTTCTGTCAGAATTTTTTTGTGGACATGAGCTTCTTACTCTCTTCAGTTTTCATCACATGCATTTAAGAGCAGATATGATTTTTTCCCAGGTATTTTTTTTTTCTTGTTAGGTTGTGTTTTAAAAATAAGGATTCAGAAAAAAAATTACTGGTTACAGAATTACAGATGGACTTGCAGGCTTGGCTTGGACTTGTTTACTTTCTGTGCTTCGGTCTGCTGTTTTTCATTTGAGGCATACTTCTTGATAAGGAAGGAGAGAAGATATAGAGGGGGAGATAGTGAAATAGCTGTTTAGTGTAAAACTAACCTTGAGAGACAGAGAGGGAACTTGCAAGGAGAGATTTTTCCCATCCCTTTTATGTATCTGTAAGTGTAAGTGCACCGTCAGTTTCAAGACAAATGCTATAGATGTACACGAAGCCATGTCATAGAGACAGGAGCTTTAAAGGGGTGATTTGCAATAACATGGTTTTGGGTTCAGAACCAACCCAAAGCAGGTTTATGTTATTTCAAGAAGTTTTATACCATCATAGTGATTAGAAGAAGGTGACTTGCTAGAATGTTGTGCTCGTACATCATCTTGGGGAAAACACAATAGAAAATGGTTAAGAAAGTTCCAGAGTAATTCTAGATTAGTTTTTAAGTACTGATAGTATTTTTAAAAATAACTAACATTCACATTCACAGGTTTGGAGCAAGTCGTGGAGGTCCTCTTCCTCCAAAGAAATTTGGTAATCCAGGGGAACGTTTACGTAAGAAAAAATGGGATTTAAATGAACTGCCCAAGTTTGAGAAGAATTTTTATGTGGAACATCCGGAAGTGGCCAGGCTTACTCCAGTAAGTGCTATGTTGTCTACAACAGAAAATGTCACAAGTTGAAAAACTTGTCCTAGGAAGTCTGGGACAGCATGTAAAATAGAGCTGACTCTTCATTAAGCTTGTTTGGCATGTGTATGTACTCTGCTAGATACTGGTTATAGCTGCCTTTACTGTTTAACATTGGTAAAGGATATGCTTCTCTTCTTGGTTGTTTTTATATGAGCTTTTTTATATTTTGTCATTTGTAATGTGTCTTCATAATGCTTGTCTGGTCTAGTGATTTGTCAGCAGAGATAAAACTTAGAGTTACAGTACTGGAGAAGCCCTGGAAAAAACCTAAGATAATGAACTAAAAGTGACAGAAATACTTGAGAAAGGTTTGAAAGTAATATTTTGTCATAAGAGTAATTTGGGCTGAAAGAGGCCTTAGGGGACATCTCTAATCTAATCCTCTACTCGGAGCAGCACTAACTCTAGAACTAGAACAGGTTGCTTTAATTCCTTGTCGTTTTGAGTTTGAATATCCCCAGAGATGAGGAAAATTTGTAGCCTCTCTGGGTGGCTGTCTCAGGGCTTAATGTTTCTCATGAGATTTTGAATATCTATTCTGTAGTGACCCATCAAGCAGTTGAAAGTAGCAGTTAAAGGTCGCTGTTAACCCAGTCTTTCCCAAGCTAAACAAATCCAGTGCTCCCAGTATGTCTTCATATGGCCTGTACAGCAACCTCCAGCTTTCCCCCATAATTGGACATGCCCTGATAAAACATGGCTTCCTTCTCACATGCCCTTCTCACATAAGGGGCTCAAAACCATCTGCAGTACTCTGTGTTTACTCCATAGATACAGTAATCTTCCTTTCCTACCGAACTTGAGTCTAGTCTATTCTCTTTTTCAATGTTCTTTTATAATTAGATATTAAGAGATTTTGTTCTTAACATGAGGCAACAGACAAACAAAATGTCATTATCTGTTTGCATAGACTTACACATCCTTATGTGAAATATGCATATGGCATAAAGGAATTGAAGGTGGTATTGACTTCTTAAAGGTACCACGATTTGATCTACTGGACCATGGTTTTGCATGAGCTTCCATAGCTGCCTTTGGCTTAGCCAGCTAAAAGGATTTTCACATTTTCCCCAGAAGTAATTTTCTTTTTTACCTTCTAATGCACAAGGGATTCTCAGAAATACCGAATCTATTGCTTTGGATAAAGTGTATATTTGGAATTGATGTGCCTCTATTGATTTCTTATAAGCATTAAAAGAAGGTCATGAATCGTCGAAGCATGTTGCAAAGGGCAGTTGGACTTGCCAGACAAAAATAAAAACACTTTTTTTAATCCTGAAATTGTGCTTATATGGCTACACATTTCAGAAATATTACAAGGAGCTCCTTAAAAAAATTGTGAGGTCCATCATTAAGATGTTGTCAGAGCTGCTTTCATTCTCTGAAACAATTCCAAGCAACATTTGAGTTGCACGTTAATCCAGCAAGGACTCTGTATTTATCCACCTCTGGAATATGACAGTTGAAGGAGAAGGCCTGCCCTGCCTTCTGTTCATGGTCTGTTAGGACCCATTTAGTTTGTATAATTCTTAGCACTGTCACATAAAGCATGTTTCTTATCCTCTGTTTCTAATCACTTTTCAAGCTGTTGGTCATTTCTGGCTTCTGGAAAAAGTATAATTCTGAAAAATATTTTGTTTTCATTTAGAAGGGCTGGTTGTAAGAAGAGATTGACATTTGTCCTTCTAGGCTACATAGTGAGCTCATACATCTGAATATCAGAGAGGCTGTACAATAACTCAGTCTTAAAATAAAGTCATTAGAAAAGCAGTCTTTTCTAGAGCTCTGTTTTAATTTAGTTCTCTAACAAAGCTGTTATCCAGAGGTGGGAAGAGAGTTAGTAGTTAGAAACACGCACTTTAAGTCCCTGCTGATATTTAGCTGCTTTTTTTTTTCCCCCCCCCTTTCTTCTTTCTACACAAATAGTATGAAGTTGAAGAATTGCGGAGGAAGAAGGAGATAACAATTCGGGGAATGGAGGGCTGCCCCAAGCCAGTGTTTGCCTTCCACCAGTGTAGCTTTCCGCGTAAGTATTTCTGTCATTCATTAAGATCATGGAGGTTGCTCAGAAAGTACCTGAACCGTAACTGGTTCTAATCTCTAAAAGATTCTCTAAAGCTTCAGTTATCCTTTATGACATTTATTCTTTTCTTAAATTCTGAAGAATATGTGATGGATGCCTTGATGGACCAGAACTTCACCGAGCCCACTCCGATTCAGTGCCAAGGCTTTCCACTAGCCCTCAGTGGTCGTGACATGGTGGGCATTGCACAGACCGGCTCCGGGAAGACACTAGCAGTGCGTATTCTTTCCTTTTATTTCTTCAGCTAGCTTTCCTGGTCACCTGGCAGAAATTACCTATGGGTTAGTTTTTGGGCTTGCCAGTATTTGCAGTGGGATGATTATGTTTTTAAAGCTTCTTGTATTGCATCATGGGGGACACTTCAGTTTCAGCTCAGCCACAAGCCTGTTGTATTCACAGGTGTGTATTTTGTGTGTCTTCCTGTTTGGATGCTTAGTCAGTTCTCTTTGGTCTGTTACATTGTGGTTTAAAAATAACAGGATGTTCTCTTTAGTACAATTGTTTTATAAAGTACACAGATTAGAATAAAAAACAGTTGAATTTGAGCATATACATTAATTTTAAGTGCAGTCTTAAAAAGGATTTTTACCTTTTGTGAAGAACACTGGCTAAGGGAATGATTACTCAGTTCTGCTAACTTATGCTCCAAATTTAAGTGAGCCTTCCTTTGAGAGCAGCCAATTTTTGTGCTCATGCCAAAGTGGATGCAGTTGGTCAGCAGCTCTGAACATCTTCTGTTCTGCTCAATAAATGCAGGTATCTGGTTTTGCAGAATCATAATTTGCATATGTTGTAAAATACTGTTTTCTTTTTTAGTACTTGTTGCCTGCTATTGTTCACATCAACCACCAGCCATATTTGGAGAGAGGGGATGGCCCAATTGTAAGTGCTTGTTGATTCTCTTCCTTTTTGTATATATGGCATGACAGTGTTAATGAGATGGTGTTTTATTTAATTGACATATCAGAATAGTAGTTTTTCCTATCCTTTCAGAATAGGAATTTTTACTATCACAATGTGAGCATCCTACTCAGTTGAAATTCTGTGCAATTGCTGATGTAGTCTAAAGATATTTAAATGTTTTAGCTAATAAAGAGCAGATGGTCCAGATTTGCTTATGATTTTATGTTAGGGGTGTGTGTGCAGCTTGACTCTTCCTGAATCATTTCCTTTTGCAGTGTCTGGTTCTGGCACCTACTAGAGAGTTGGCCCAGCAAGTGCAGCAGGTGGCTGATGATTATGGCAAATGTTCAAGATTGAAGAGTACCTGCATATATGGAGGAGCACCCAAAGGTCCCCAGATCAGAGATTTAGAAAGAGGTAATTTTAAAATGGGTGCTTGCAGTTTCTGGAGCAAGTGGTATTGTAAAGTCTCAGTAAAAATAAAACTTCTCAAAACCTGCTTGGAAGGGGGTGAGAGTGAATGAGTGTCTCATTTTCCACTTGCAGTGATAGTTCATGAGGTAGTTCTCTTCTTTGCTGTATAGTGACTTGGATATTAGATTTTCTTTCTCTTTGCTCTTTGAACATTCTACTTGTGAAGATCATCAGGGTGTAGAAAGGGAAAAAGAAAACTTCATAGAAAGAGAACAGGTTATTTTAAGGAAATGCACTACCAGCATGTTTAAGGAAGGATTTTTCTTAAGACGGATTTCAAATTTTCTGCCTGTGTTCAAATAATCAAACTTGGTTTCTGAATATATGGAAACTTCTTTGGACAGCAGCAACACTGTGTGGTTTTGCTTTGGTCACTTTTTTTTGTAGTTTTTGTTTTTTGTTTTCTTTTACTTGTTCGTAAGAGCTAAGCACTGTGCACCCTGTAAGCAGCCACTGTAACCTGATAGTGCTCAAGTGATCTGAAATTTCAAATGCAGGAATGTGCCGGTGGCGTTCATCTTCACCAGATAAAACATTTAATGGAATTACCTGAAAAGATGCAAGAATTATTCTCAAGGCAGACATACGTACAGATCTATTCAAAAAATCAGAAAATTTAGCTTACCACTGCAATTTGCAGGGTCCTTATAGCAAACTGCAGCAGTGAGATAAAGGCATGCATGGTAGAAGTCTGTGGGATATCTCTGTTCAAGAAAACAGTAATTTACAATTGAAAATCAACATCTTCAGTGGAATAGTCCAAGGTTTCATGAAGAGTCCTTGGGAGGATCAGCTTGTTGGGTTTCTGCACACCTTTCTGGAGTGCTGTAAAATAGATATTCTGCTTAAGAAGAAAATCTTTTTCATGCCTCTTCTTCCAGAAACTTACCTTCTGTGGACGTTTCAGTGACACTGAAGTACTCATTTGTAAAATTTGGGAATTGGTGGAAACCAGATCCTCCTTTTAAGGAATGTGTAAATTGCCCAACCTGGTGTTAGTTAAGAATATTTGAACTCTCTTCTTATCCCCACAAACATTGGTAGGATGGTTGCCTCTCACTGTTGGTGCATAATTGCTCAGTATTAAAGCCCATGCTTTGTCTTTATGTATTAAAAAAAAAAGTGAAATTAATTTAACCCATATAGCAAGAGGGGCACTTCATGTTTGAAAGTGACACCTCTCTAGACTGTGTAATTCTGGATGAAGGGGGTTTAGGCTTGATTAGAAGCTTCCTTTGTTTCTGATTTTTGGGCAACTCTTCCCAGGTGTTCTCTGGCAGTAACCTTATAGTTTCTGTACTGCATTTATTATTCTAATAGCACTGTAACTGTAATTTCAGAATGGAAAAAATATTAAATGGAACTAGGGCTTCTACTGAAGTGACTCAGTCTTGGGTACGAATGAGGGTGGTGTGCTTTTTTTTAAACAATTTTGCTCTGGAAGGTGATTCATTCTGACTAAAAATACCAGTTGACATTCAAATGAAGAGCCTTACTCTTTTTCTTTATTCTTTTCTGAAGGTGTGGAGATCTGCATTGCTACACCAGGTCGCTTGATTGACTTCCTTGAGGCTGGAAAGACCAACCTTCGTCGGTGTACATACCTGGTGCTGGATGAAGCTGACAGAATGCTGGACATGGGATTTGAACCACAAATTCGTAAAATTGTTGACCAGATAAGGGTGGGTGATCCTTTTAGGAGGACAGCCTCTCTTGTTTTCCTATTTGAAATCTAGTACCGTAAACAAATCTGTTCTCTTTTCCTTAGCCTGACCGCCAGACTCTGATGTGGAGTGCCACCTGGCCAAAAGAAGTGCGCCAGCTTGCTGAGGACTTCCTGCAGGACTACGTTCAGATCAATGTGGGAAACTTGGAGCTAAGTGCCAATCACAATATCCTGCAGATAGTGGATGTGTGCATGGAAAGCGAGAAAGACCACAAGTAAGCTCATGTTCCCCCCGTTTCACTTTGTTTGTTTGTACTTCAAAGTCTGCAGTGCTTTGTAAGCCTACTAGGAATAGTGAAGTTACTAATACAACTATTTAACCTTTGTGTGTTACAAAGTAAATCAATCCTGTTATTAAATAATCTGTTGTGTATATTTTGACCATACCTTTGTACAACCAGCAGAAATTCTGTGTTATACTAACTTAAATGGGAGTGTGTTCTGTATGTCATCGGTGTCCCGTGGGAGAAAGATTCTGTATTTTGGTACGTGTGGCTAATACATCTTGGTTTTTGTGCCTGTTTTAGACTGATACAGCTGATGGAAGAAATCATGGCAGAGAAGGAAAACAAGACTATCATCTTTGTGGAGACAAAGAGGCGATGTGATGATCTCACTCGAAGGATGCGCAGAGATGGGTGATTAGCTTCTCCCCTTCCTCCACTTTTTTTTCTAGTGGGAAACAAAAATTGTAATCAAAAGCAGTAAGATTTAAATGTTCGTGATGCTGTTGTTGGGAACAACTTATCCCATTATTTTCGTGGCTGAATTCAGTCATTGTTTCCCAGAAGATTCCACTCCATCAAAGCATTAGTACAAGTGAGAGTGCTTGTAAGCAGAGTGTAAAAAATGCAGCTTTTTTAGTGTATCAGAATCCTGGTATGCTGATGGGGACTGTATCAACATAGCAAATGTGATTTGGCTTAAATGGTTGTTTATGTAGGTAGTGGGTTTACAGTACACATGCTGGGTAGCTAGAGGCCAGAGAATAAAATATTTCTTAAATCTTATAGTTTTTCCCTTTTAAACAAAATGCCAGTAAAGCTCCCCTTTTCCGTTAATGTATGTACTTTCTAGCTATACTAATGTACATCTCTGTTTGGCAGTTGGCCAGCTATGTGTATCCATGGAGACAAGAGTCAGCCAGAAAGAGATTGGGTGCTTAATGGTGAGTCCATCACTGACAGAAGAATAACTTGGGCTGCTGTACTTAATTTACCTAGACATGTTTTTCTCTGGTCTGTTTTGGTTTTTTTTTTAACCTTTAGACCAAATAGACACATGTAAAAGGACTTCTCTTGCCTTTGTACTCTTAATTTCAATACTTGTCCTTTTTTTTTTTTGCTTGTTTTGATAAAACAAAAGTGGGAAAATTGCTTGATGCAGCTGGATTTTGAAAAATCGTTGAGGCATTATATCCTGACCTCTGGGGGTTTCTGGAATTGACCCACCTTACCTAGCTTCTGGAAAATGAGCATTTAATGTAAATCAAATTCAGGTAACTTTATCTTTTTGAAAAATATTACTTCATAGCATGCTTTGTTTTACAGAGTTTCGTTCTGGAAAGGCTCCTATCCTCATTGCTACTGACGTTGCATCTCGTGGGCTAGGTTTGTACACATAGACCACTCTTGCCTACTGCTGCATATTTTTCTTCTTTGGACTGAAAAATGTTTCTTTAAAAAAAAAAAAAATTCAAAGCGTGATTTTCCCCCACATGTGAAATACGTTTTTTAACATTAATCTTTTTTTTTTCTTTCATATTCAAAGTCTCTTCCTGCTCCTAATGAACAGGCTTTGGTCTGCAGCAAGGCCTAGGCATGACCAATCGATCGCCAAGAGGGAGAAGAGACGTCCAATTATGCAACCCAACCCTTCCACCACACTCACTTCTTCCCCAAATCCAGCTTTTTTTGCTGGATGGTAGGGATGGATTGCTCTCAGTTCAGAGCGTGTCAGATAGAGTTCAAGTAGGAAGTTGTGGGAGAGCATTTCGACAGCAAATAGCGAATATTCTCCCCGTATGACACACCACAGATTTGAACATACCAACCCCAGTGTACATGCATGTTTACCCTGCAGATGTATTCACATCTGAGAAAGCACTGCTCCAGATCTTTGCTCTTGACGTGTAACCTTCCCTCCTCCTCTGTGTTCCTTCTAGGCAGGACCACTGAGATGATATATGGCCTTTAACATCTTAATACCCAGATGTGTAATTGAATCAAAACCGCACAGCTCTGTTCTGGTGGTACGAAAATGATCTGTCTGGATGCATCAGTTGTGCCCCCTTTTATAATGAGCATATTTGTGTTGTGAAACAACGTGTGCTGAGCACAGTCCTTATGCATCTGCCCACCCTAGAAGAGGAGGATGGCTGCTGAAGTGCTCTGAGTTTAATAACAGACATTGAATACTCTGCCCACTCTGAGTTTGGTAGACGATAAACTACTTGGGAGTCAATGTCTCATTGTAGTAAATTCTAGACAAAATTAGTGCAAATCAGTGGAGGTTTAACTCAGAGAATCTAGTTTATTAAAAGCCTCAGTTACCTGAGCTATCTTTGTATGCTGAAAGGGTGGCTGTGCTGTGCATCATATGGTCACTTTAATACAGGCAGACCATTAACAGACTTGGCAGCCTTTGTTCACACAACCTTCACCCCTCCTTCCCCTCCCCCCTCAAAAAATGTCCAGCACTTCCTCAGGAAGTGATTATATGGACTTCAGTCTCTGCCCTCTAGGGTCATGTCTGGACCTGTGCAGTTAGAACTTGGGCCTGTTGGGAGAAGGGACTGAGGCCTGAAACCAGTTTGTATGAAAGAGAGCTGCTTTCTCTAGCAGCATTTTTTAAACAGGCTTGCTATGTGCTGGTAGCTTCTTTGTGCATCTTGCCTAGACATTTAAAACAGCCTCTCAACCCCCTCAAAAAAAAAGCCCCAAACAACAAAAACCAACACTCTCCCCTAAAACTACTCAATTGGATAACACTTCAGAAAACAGTCTCCCCGCTTCCCATCATCCACTTCACCCAAGCTAAGGGGGAAAGGTATCAGAGTCTGTTTCTTGTTACTGAACAACATCTCTGCTTGTTTTGGGGCCCTGAGTTTGCTGCTTAAAGTAAGTCACTTAACTGGCAAACTTCTGGACGACTTCCTCCAAGATCCTGGAAAGTGAAGGCTTCTACCTAAATAACATAAAACAGGGGCGCGCGCCTTTTGGCTGAGTCACCAGGGCTTTCCCTCTTCCTAATGGAACATTGGTTTCAAAAAAGCTGCTTTCAGGTAAGTTCTGAGTCCCATAATGACTTCTTTGTGATAATTCCCTGGAGTGAGGTCCTCTCTCTGCACTGATATTTTTTTTCCTTTTTTTTTTTTTTTCCGTTCAGTCTATTAAACTAAAAACATTGAATCGGTTTTGTTTTGTTTTGTTTAACAGAAGCTTTGATATCAGCTGCAGATAATTCTCAGTGCAGGGGTGGGGGTACATCTACAATGATGGTCTAAAGGCTCTCTAGACTAGCATGTGTGCTAGTTTATATTTGTCCCGTTTAATAATTGGAGACTGTCTGTGCCATAGGGTGTTCTGATGGTCTGACAAAAGGGAGTGTTTCCCAGGTAGCTGTCAAAAATGATTTACAGTCTTAATTCTTGATCCTGCTACATTATCTCCTAAAAGTGCAGGAGGATTGTGAGTGTGCACACTTTGGAGCACGCTAGACTGGAGAAGCTGATCTTGTATACAGTCTGGTCTTCAGCGAGCTGCATGCTCTACCAGGACCACTTTCTAGTCTGGAAAACACCCTTGCATCTTCCTCTTCCTGCCTTCCCATTCTTTCTCCTCCCCAGTCAAGTCAGTTCTGTCTTCATTGGTAGCTACAATTCCTTGTGCTTTCTGACAGGAAAGCACATCTTTGTATCCTCTCTGGTAATTCAAGTCACTTGCTACTGGATGTGCAAAATGGGACTGGCTGAGGACCATGTAGCCTGGAGCTTGTCAGTCTAGCTACACCCCGACTGTGAAGATGCAATCTGTCACACGTACTCCTCTCTATACTTCACTATCCCTTTGTAAAAAGTCTTGCATCAAGGACCCTAGCTGGAGACTCGCGCAGCCCCCTGTGAAACCTGCCTTCTCACTCCCTTTTTTTGGTGTGATTCAGGACTTTGGAGTCAGCAAAGACTGAGGAGCCCCCCCCTTTGCTGTAATAAGAAACAGACATAAAGTCCCCCTCTTGTCACAACAACCCTCAATGTTTTTGTTTTTCCTACAACCCCTTTGAAATTGATGCAGTCTGGGCAATAGATGCAGTCTGACCCTTTGGACGTAATTTTTGTATCTTCATTTTTTTGACAATTGCCCCTAAGAGCCCCAAATAGGGGACAAAAAGCGTTGGAGGACCTGAAACTTTTACCTGAGCCCAGGTTCTCTGGCGCTTCACAACCAAATGGGGCTACAGAGAAGCGTCTAAGCCAGTTCACAGAGCGAGCGTGTGTGGGGACTTCTCGCTGCCACGGACCCTTGATGCATGCTCCCCGCGCTCCAGTGGTCCCGTGTCAGAGGGCGGAGTTTTCGAAAGGAGGCCGCCAAAAATAAAAGGCAAAGAGACGGGATCGGCTGCAGCGGTTTCCCACAGGAGGAGGGAGTGTGCATCGGTCTGGTAACAAACAGAGAATGTTTCTCTCTTTAAAACAAAAAAAAAAAAAAAAAAACAAAAAAACCAAAAAAAAAACCAAAAAAAAAAAAAAGGAAAGGAAATCACAAAAATCTGTGTTTTATCTTGGATATTTTCAGAATATTCTTGTTAAAATGCAGATTTAATTTTTTTTTTTAAACGAGCTGTTAGGGCACTTAATGTAGAACGGTGTATTTGACAATACTGTATAATATAGCAAATAGGTGCTTTTGGTACTTAAGGTGCTTTCACTGAAGCGTTGCACTAACATTTACTTGGTTTCTGTCCCATAAGTTTACAGAGTCTCTTGTCTTAAAACACACAATTCCAGTCTCTTTAATTTTGAAATTGTTTTGCATACAAAACCATTTTGATAATTTCATTTCCTGCTTCTGTCTGACACTGGAAATAGGGAGTTGCTTATGGAATTCAGGATTGTCCAAATTATGCAAGCATGCCAGAACTGGACAGAACAGCACAGAAATGTTAGTGCAATGCATTTTAGTGATAACTACAAAGCTGGGTTAAGATACTTTAGGTCTGAATAATTTTTATTGAGTTGGCTGAATAAAACTAATGTAATTTTAATGCCTAAGGCTTTAGGCTAGGGGAATTAGTTCACTGTATTTTATTAGTACTGTAAAAGTAAATATTTTTAAGATTGTCTTTTATTTCATGTTACGGAGTGGAAGGTAAGTGATCTCATTACTGTTACTTTTTGTTAGACTTCTCCCAACAGAGTAAAAGCTTTACCATGGCAGTTCTGCCCTTCCTCCACCCCAGTTTGCTCTGTCTGATGGTGACATTTTCACTTTACTGATTGTGTTAAAAAAAAAGTAAGAAGTTCAGTTAACTTATTCACAGACATCAGTGTCTTTAACACAAGAAGACAGAGAAATGCATTCCGGGGAGGATGACTTTGAGTGCAGGGCAAAGCTGCTTTAAAATTGCCATTCTTTTTCAGGATACTGATCTTTGGTTCCTGATGATCTTAAATTTCAGTCTTCTACTCTTTTGGGATGAGTCTGTCTTGTATTTATTCCATGCAATTACTAACTTTGTATTTTTTTTTCTTATTACTGTCACCTGCATTCGTGCTCCCCACCTTTCGTTGGCACGTCCTCTCTTCTTCTCCCCTTTCCTGAACCCCACCCTTTCACTGTGCTTCGCTCCTGGGCACTTCACAAGACGTGGAAGATGTTAAATTTGTGATAAACTACGACTATCCGAACAGCTCTGAAGATTACGTGCACCGTATCGGCCGTACCGCACGTAGTACCAACAAAGGTACTGCCTATACCTTCTTCACGCCAGGAAACCTGAAACAAGCCAGGGAGCTTATCAAAGTCTTGGAAGAAGCCAATCAAGCCATCAATCCAAAGCTGATGCAACTTGTGGACCACAGAGGAGGAGGAGGTGGTGGTGGAGGTAAAGGCACAAAGGAGAAGGGCAACACTGCTCCATTTTGAGGGAGGGAATGATGAGAGAGGGTAGGGAAGTAGTAAGTACAGGTCTAAGACAACACACTAGTAATAAAGCTGTTCTGTACTTGAGGTCCCAACACTTCATGTAGACGTAGTACTTCTGTCCCAAGTGAGAGGCAGTCCCCTGTTCTACCTTAGCTAGAGAATTTCTTTCTCTCGTAAGGTTCTCGAGGAGCTAATTTTGCTTGAAGTAATTACTTTCTCACAGCTCTTATGAAGGACAGGCCACAAGCTACTAGTGCAAAATTGACATCAGTAAAGGGATACACTGAATTTCAGGAACTGACATGCTTTTCCTTCCCCTTCCCTGAAGGAATAAGAAGTTTCCTTGTACTTTCAAATTTGTCCCGAATTTCTTCTGTTTCTTTGTCTCCATGTACATAAAAAACCCTTGGTGAACTTCATTTTTACACCTTGACAAAATGAAGAGGCGTACACACAGCTGTGCAGGGAAGTTATAGTCATTCAGAAGAAGGTGCTCCTTGGGAGCAAAATTGGGGATGTAGAAGGGGGGAGAAAGGATGTAAATGTGCCAGAGATCATTGTTTAACACTTGTTCATGGTCCTAAATCTTAATGTATCCATTGCCAGGAGGTCGTTCTCGTTACCGAACGAGCAGTTCGGTAAACAACCCTAACCTGATGTACCAGGAAGAGTGTGACAGGAGGCTCCGGGGAGTGAAAGAGGGCCGGAGAGACTCAGGTGGCTTCAGAGACCGTGAGCGTGGTGAAAGTTTTGCCAACGGAGCCAACAAGACCTATGGCAGTGCCTACGGGAGCCCAAATTCTGCCTTTGGGGCAGCACAGAGCCAGTATGGTTACACCCAAGGGAGCTATGGAGCAGCTGCCTATGGCACGAGTGGCTATGGCACTGCAGAGTACAGTGCTAGTGGCTATGGTGCCAGCACCACAGCTGCCACAGCTGGGAGAACCTCACAGAGCACTACCCAACAGCAGTATGCAGGGATGGTGGGGCGCTCGGGCCAGCAGCCACAGCCGCTCATGTCACAACAGTTTCCACAGCCCCCTGCCACTAACGTGATGGGCTATATGGGACAGACTGCCACCTACCAGTACCCGCCCCCTCCCCCACCCCCCCCCCCTCCCGCAAATGAGACCACTTGCTGATGACCAGTGTAGACCTCTTGCATTTAAAGGAACCTTTTCTTTCACTTCTTTCCCATTGTGATGTCTCTCATGCAGGTTAGACTTAGAATTCACTATCCAAATCCCTTGAGCCCATCAAAAATGGCCCCCAGTCCACATTAATGACCCTGTCCTTTTCTTCTTTTTTTTTTCTTTTTAAGATCTATGTATAGTTGACTGGAAAATTTATTATTTTTGTCTTGCATGTTGAGGAATTTGGAAATTTTATTTTTTCTAAAAGAAAAGGGTATAGGGCAGATAGGTCCCAGCTGGATCATCTTGGTGTCTAAGGTTTGTGTGAAAATTTGCTTTTGAGGGAAAGAAGTTTCTATCCTGTAAAGCGTTAACTTAATTTCAGGAATTGTAAAGAGAGATGGGAAACTCTGGGGGAGCCAAAAAGCACTTAATTTAAAGGGAGCAATGCTCACTTCTCCTAATCTTAACTTTTTTTTTTTTTTTTTTTTTTTTAATAGCTCACTATTACTGCTTGTAATCACTGTAGGTGACTTTCTGTAGGAAAACTCTGTTCGTTTGAGCTGGGTGGTGTTCAGAGAAAAGCAATTTCTGTAGTTCTGGAAGCCCCGTTTTCTGCTCCCTGTAACAGCCTACAGTAGGGTGCTTGGGTTTAAAAACCCTGTGTCAGAGACCAAACCTGTCTTGCATTCACTACCTGAAAACCAGATAGTTGCTGTGGGTACCACTGCTGAAATGTTCAGTTAAGTTCTTCCCCTGTGATTATTAAATTGCGGCATCTCAAATGCATGGAGCCTGATTATCATTATATTGGTTACTGCTCTCAAATTTCTGTTTGGTTTATTGGAAGAAGTCTTCCTTGAGAGCCTAGAAATTATGCAAAACTGAAATGATGAACAGCGTTACCTTGTTTGTCCTTCAAAACCAAATTCCCTTTTGCCATGGGGAATGTTCTGAATCTTGCTACGCTCAATAAAATGTGACAGAGTTTTCCATGCTTAAATTTAAGAGGTTTGAATATGGTGGGCTGGGGGGAGGGTGGGGGGGAGGAAGGTAGGAGGAGGTTGCCTGGGGTCTCCTTTTCATGAGGTAAGCGGTGAGCTGGTTAGAGCATCTTGATTCTGAAGCTTTGTTTCTTTTGTACCTTGCACTGACTATTGCTTTCTCTGGCTTTTGAGTGCATTTCCCTGCTCCATTGGTCCCTTTGAGCTGAGCTCTTGCAGGTAGGTAGTATTTTAGAAAATGTTAGAGAAGAGTGAAATTTTAGTACATACGTAAATAAAACTTGTTTATTTTACAGGCTAAGGTGGGTGTGAGGGGGGTTTCCCCCTTTAGTAAAGCATGTTGTTGACTTGTTATTTCTAATACCACACGGTTCAGAGACAGTAGATGATAACAGGAGTTGGCTGCTCTTGGTCTGATAAGATGACAAAAGGATGGATGCATCTCCTGGTTGGAGGCACACTCTTTGCTTTAGGAGAGTGCAGGGGGATTGTGGTTTTTTTCTGTTGGCGTTCTTGCATATGGATGAACAAGGCAGCCCACTCCTTCTGTAGCAGAGTGGAACTTCTTATAGCCCTGGAAAAGAGCTTGCTTATACAGAAATTATTTCTTTTAAAATTTAATTTCTTCCCAGAGTCAAATTTTGGGGGATGGATGCGCTTTTTTCTTTTTTTTATTTTTTTTCCTCTTGTGCAGTATACAGGTAGGTTGCTGACAGGGAAAAGGGAGATTCCTTCCAGAACCTCAGTTCCCTGGTTCCATTTTATATTTCCAGTGCATGGGCAGGAAGTTCCTTTGCTTGTGTTAAGTGAAAGCCAGAAACATTTTGTTTATCCAGGCACACTGACTGATAGGTCTTTGGCCTCCCTCGCAAGCAAATATGGAGCTTTTTTTTTTGTTGTTAATTTGAGAGTAGAATGCAGAAATGCGTTTGAGGGGTGTTAGGAGTAGGACATCTCACTGACTGGCTTTAAAAAGGGTCTCTGGACTGCCAAAGCTGCCTTCTAGTCTGTTCTAGCTGTCATTTTGGGGGTGACTTGTGCATGTTTAAACATGAATGCCAAGTCCTGCAGTACTTTGTTGCCATTGAGGTCAGCTGAAGTCCAGGGTCTCAGTTCAGTCAGAGTGTCGACCAGACCGCTGAATGCACCGTGGCATGTGCTGCCCCTGCCCCACCTGGTGCTCTCTGCTCCACTCTGTGTACCAGTTGGAGGGCCCTTGTTGATAAAGCATTAGCCTCTAGTGTTGTTTGCATTGTTTTCAACCTGTAAA
The DNA here is from genome assembly GCA_032173965.1 of Sitta carolinensis. Taxonomy (NCBI): domain Eukaryota; kingdom Metazoa; phylum Chordata; class Aves; order Passeriformes; family Sittidae; genus Sitta; species Sitta carolinensis. The sequence goes on along the minus strand of JAVUNC010000005.1, from coordinate 56,268,586 downwards.
ATGTTTGTGGGAGTGTCAGATATCTCCTCCCCTCCCACTTCCTGAAGCAATTTACTGTTTGGATTTCTCTGAAATTCTCTGAATTTCTCTGGAAGGGTTACTAGCTTTGTGTGAGATCAGCATCTTGTTTCACACACCTGCTGGTCTCTGAACACATTCCTGTTGTATTAACGAAGACTTGAATTGAGAGATTCATAGATCTGTGGTGTTCAGGCACAGGATACTAAGAGCTATGTTACTATTCTTAGTTTGTAAATTGTCCTTTTGATACCATCTTGTTTTCTTTTGTAGGTATAAATAAAAACACTGTTGTCAATAAATTGTGAACTTTGTCTTTATTTTTGGAATGTAAAGCTGTCTTTGCCCCTGTTCTTCCCAGTTCTTAAAAGTCAAATTCAAGGAGATGGAACACTTCTTGGCAACCCACTGAATTTTACTTGAAATGGTTCCTGTTTGCAGAACACAAGGAAACTGAAAAGAAGTGAGCGGAGAGAATATTTGAATACTTGTGGAATTAGAAGATCCATGTTATTCAAAGGCAGTGTGTTTTTCTTGGATGTTACAGTGCCTGAATATAGAGGGGGTCAGGCAGAGTTAATTTTCAAGAGCGTGTTAGTTCATACAGAGTTAAAGTAACAGTTTGTAGCATTTGCTGTGTCGGACATGGCCACCTGTGAAATGGGTCCCTTAAGTTAACAGACTAATAGTCTGTTAACATGTTCCCTTTACCACGGGTACTCGCCGAAGGACTAAGGGGAGTGACATTTTGCCCTGTGCTGCCTCAGGGTCAAAGTGGAGGTGTGCTTTGGACGTAGATGCTGGGAAGAGCTGGGAGAGAAGAAATTGCACTACTTCAGTATTGGCCAGCACTAGCACCAAATTCAAGTGAGAAGAAATGGATGAAAAGCATTTCAGTTTTCCAAGCCTTGTCTTCCTGGCACTAGGTTGAAACTTGGCTGAGCCGTCCATTAGTCAAGGGCAAGGGAAGGAAAGCTGTGATCTTAAACAGCTTCATCTTTGGAATTTCTTGCATTGCCTGTGGGATGTCTTCAAACAGGCATGGGAAGACTTAGCTTCTTTCCTTTTAGGACTGCAAAGAAAAAGAGAAGGTAATGAATAAATTTAGTAGAATTCTACTCTTTTATTGTTTCAATAATTTTATGTTTACTAACATACAATTTCGAGTGCCAGATAGTGGGGTGCCAGGTTTGCAACCTGCGAGTGGGAAACAACCACTATGAAATGCTGCTAAGAGGGGAAAGCACAACCTGTTTATCCTCCTTTTATGCCAAAGAAAAAGGGTCTTGTTTGTCTCCTGTGGTTATTTGTTCTCATGGGTGGACCCTCTTAATTATTTTTCTTGATGTTGTGCTATTCCTATGCTTTTCCCTCCTTTTGATCCAGAGCATGGCCTGAATCAATGTCTGTGGCCAGACCCTGCTGTGCCCCTCCCAGCCCATCTGAGCTGAACGTTGGGATGGCAGGGACGCCTCTGGGAAATGCCAGAGACCCATAGGCTTAGATGGGGTGGCTGGAGCAGGGAATGTCCTGGCTGTGCAGCAGTCAGTGGGGCAGAGTGCCTGTACCTGGGATGGGGAGGCACCGGGCTGGGTGCTGGGGCCCGTGTCTGTTGGGTGCCAAAGGGAAGGGCTGGGATGTGCTGAGGATGCACCACGTGGGAGGGCTAGAGGGACCATGCCAGGCTGGAGAAACGGCCTTGGAAAGGTCAGCAAAGACAAATGCACATCCTGCCCTGGGGTGGAACAACCCCAGGCACCGGTTTGTGCCGGAAAGCAGCTTGGCACAAAAGGCTGTGTGTGTGCTGGTGGACACAAAGTTGAACACAAGCCAACAGTGTGCCCTCATGATGAAGCAAACATCCTCTGGAGCTGCATTGCCAGCAGAGTGAGCAGGGAGTTAGTTCTTCCTCTCCACTCAGCCTTGGAGTAGTGGGCTCAGCTCCGGGCTCTCAGAACAGACGGAGTCAAGAAGGACCACAAGTGCATCTTGATGTAGGAGCACAGGCTGTGAGCTGAGACTGTTCAGCCTTGTGAAGGCTGAGGGGCACCTCAGCCATGTGCACAAGTGCTGGATGGGAGGAATGGAGACAGATCCAGACTCTACTGAGTGGTGCCCAGTGACAGGGCAAGAGACAATGGGAAATTCCACTTAAACATCTGAAAATAGTATTTTGTAGTGAGGGTGGGCCGACAGTGGCACAGATAGCCCAGAGAGGCTTCACCGAGAGATAGTCAAAACTACTGGGCAGGACCTTGAAAAATGTGAGCAGGGGCATGGATTAGATGATTTTCCCCCATCCACCCTAACTGCCCACACACCCTGGCCATTCTGTGAAATAGAAGCTTTGGGGAGCTGAAAGCTTCCTCAGGATATCTTTCATGTCCTTGTATTAAACAGAAGGGATCTCATCTAGTTTTGAAAACAAGATAAAAAGAAATAGCATTCTATAAAAATCCCTTTGCTGTGCTTCGGTATAGACTCAGAAATCTTATTAAATCCATTTCTTTATATAACAAGTTTTTGCTTTCTTTTTTCAGTATCACTGCCCTTTTTTTCTGAGCTCTTCAGTGTTAGAAATGTTTTGAAAAGTTTGGTTTTTTGAAAGAATCTAAGAGATGCAACCTGCTACAATATTGCTGGCTCTCATAAATGATTGCAAAGTATTTGCATGTCTTCAGACACCATTTTTCTCCCATGATACAGAACATTTGTGTAAAAGAAAAGAGAAAAAAAAAAGCAGTTCTCTACTGCTGTGATGTTCCCTCTACAAATGTTTTTTCTTCTGCCTCCTGTATCATCTAAATTTTGCAGCTCTGTCACTAGCAGTGTGAGATTGGAAGCCAGCAGTTGTGGTTTTTTCCCCTTTTGTTCCACCATCACAACTACAAAGGGTATGGATTTCTCACAAAATACAGAAGGACACAGGACACATGAATTGAGCAGAGCTAAAATGGGAATTAGTTTAGAAAAGAAAAAAAAAGGAATTGACGTGGTGCACCTTGATGGCAGTTTTAGAAAGTATTCTTCTGGCTACAAAAATATTTAATGACAGAAGGAAGTCTTAATCTGCCAAGGCCAGCCACCTGCTCAGTGCTCCTGTCACCTCTCTATCAGCAGGTGTATTGCATGAAGCTACCAAAAATCTATCCCTTGAAACTTCAAACGTGGGACATCATTACTGCTTTTGCCAGACTTGTTGGGAAAGAGAAGGAGGAGGAAAACAGTTGTCCACTTGGCTAATTTCATCTCATTCCATCCTCCTCAACAGAAAGGCGTTTTAAAGTGTCCTTGTGCCTCGGCAAACCACAGTGTATTCTATGAGGATTTATGCCCTTGGTGCACTTTAAGCTCTGGTAGCCATTTACCAAAGTATGGCACTGAAATTGAAGGAGCATCTGATTTTGGAAAACAGGAGGGTCTTGTCTATGCAGATGCCCATCTTCCTACAGAATCCTTTCTTGACAATCAAGAACCTGGTCTTCCCTATCAAAGGAAAAGAAGGTTTAATAATATCTCCAATATGTCTGCAGTTGCTTTCTCAGGTACATTGTCTGCCTGCAGCTATAAAGTTCCTTGGGTTTTTTTTTTGTTTTTTGTCTTTTTTTTTGTTTTGTTTTGTTTTTGTTGTTGTTGTTGGGGTTTTGGGGGTTTTTTTTGCATGATTCATGATCTTTCAAAATATATGTAGAATTGAATGTAACACAGTTGTTAAATTCCCAATGTGAGGTTAAACCAGGCTTAACCCTGGTTTCATTCTTGCTGTGTTTCACACACACATCCAGAGCCTTGTGAGCAGTGATGTCCACTCTCAGTCAATAGATACGTTTGTTAATCTGGACTTCAGGTTCACAATATGCATCACAAACACAGCAAAAAATAAAGTCACGTAAGGATTAACACATGGCAAGCTGCAGCTCCACCCTATGCTGCAAGAATGTGGAATGAACTTTCCAGTATTACAGCAACCAGTTTACCTACCTTTGGTGACGTAGAGATAGAAGAAGTCACAGTAGAAGATGGTTTGTACCACCCCGGAAACAACAGCAATCTGGTCATAGAAATTCTCTGTGTTGTAGCGCCAGACCCAGTTGGCAATGTAGAGAGCACGGTAGAGGCCCAGGAAGAAAAGGTAGTGTGTTGTGATGGTCTCTGCTTCCCCTGTCTTACTGATCATGAAGAGCTGAGGAAGGATAGCCACGGACTCCAGGTAGATGGAGAAGGTCCAGAGTATCTGTGAGGTGCAAAATGGAGGCAGTGGGGAGTCAGTGCTGCTTAATATGTGTTAAAACCCAAAGCTTTTCATTTGGCGAATCAATGATGTGTGTGAGGATGAGTAGTGCTGCTGAAGATGGGGAAAATGAGCTCGCTTGTGCTGGGAGTGAGAGGAAACAGCACTGAGCTGCTCTATAGATGGTACTGTCTTCAAGGCCTGTCAACTTTGTCTTTCCTGCCTGCTTTTGCTGTTAAAACTCTCAGCTATTCAACATGCTGCTCACTCTGCTGCCTGGTGTCAGGTGGCTGCTGCTTCCCTTCCCTCTTCCTGCCTCAGCTTTTCCTTACCTCCAAGGGGGTGAAGCTGTGGTTCTCCAGAAATGACAGGCCTGTGACAGGGACCAGCAGGAACTCAAGGCGAAAGGAGTCATTCTCACTGTCAAACGTTTTCCGGAATTTCACGTAGATCATGTACACAGTGACGTAGGCACAAATCAAAAAAATGACCTTTGGGAGAGAAGGGAGGTGAGACCTTACCTACAATTGCACTTTCCGTGCCTAAAGAGAGGTTGGCTTTCCCAGAAGCCAAGATAGTGGTGAGTACTTTGCCTGTGTTGCCTTACAGATTGACTTCTGCTGGAGATATTCCAGTGGTCAGGTAAAGCTTACTGCACCATGGGAATCTCACATTTGAGTCCCTCTGGGGCACTCTGTGAAGAGGTTGGCTTGGTGGTAGCTTTATGTTCATGATCCTACTGTGCAAGGACACCCAGGCTTGGATCATGGCATCTCATTCCGGTTTTAGTGGTACTAAATAAGGCTCAGCTTGCTTAATGACTATGGAAAGGAGGTTTTTTATCCAATGGAGGGACAGTGGCACCATCAGAAGCATCTTTATCCACCCTTGCTGGCTGAAAAACTCTGTGACTGTGTACTCTCACCTCCCTGAGAAACCACAGCGAGCTGAGGGGAACCTCTCCTGCTGCACTGCCCTCTCCTTACCTTCATCACAGTGTTATAGACAGAGATGAAATTCGTGAACAGGTCCAGGTAGCGGGTTGTGAAGACGAGGGCAAAAAGTATCTGACTCTTCCCAGAGATTCCTGCATGGCAGGGAGATGAAAGGAAAGTAAAGCAGATGAAAGGAAGGGTCTGTAGGATGGTGGTTTCCCCTTACGCCTCCTTTGGAAGCATTTGTATGGAAGCTCTTTTGTGAGCCAGGGTTGATGTGTGGGTGCTGAGGTAGCTCTACCCCAGAGTGGCCAGAGTCTCCCAAGCAACAGGGCAGGTTCCTGCTGATGTGCTGCCTGTAGGAACTGGTGCTCGGTGGGGATGTTCACCACTTTGGCCAGTTCAGTCCTTGCTGTCGTCAAAAGGCCTTTCCCTTCTCTCCTCTCCCCCTTTGCCTGCCCAGCTCACCAGGGACCGTGTAATCTGCCACGGGAGGGAAGAGCTGCAGACCAGCCCCAGGGCACTGATGGAACTTGGCCACTGCTGGCAAAGAGACTCAGTCAGGCCCACCTGCTTCTGTCCCTGTGATAATGGCCCCAGCCCAAAAATCTCATGAGGAGGGAACTGTGAGCAAAACTCTCCTGCAGGAAGCTGCTGTCCTGATTTCCTCACCCTGGGATGGGGCAGCTTCTGGTGCCTGTCCATCACTGGCAGAACCTCCAACCTAAAGCAGTTTCCTCTCCAGGTTGTTGGTGTCGGCACAACCTCTTGCTCTTATTTTCCACCTTCTTCCAGCCTTTCCACCCTCTCCTTCACTTCACCACCCTGAGACCAACACCTGCCTGAGGCTGTGCTCCTTGCCACATCACATCCTTCCAACACAGCCCTCTCCTGGCAGGGAGACCTCCCAGAGGAAGAGGATGACTTCCCTCAAAGAGCCCGCAGGGGAGGGCTGCCAGGTTGTATGGGCTATCGCTGCCCTTTCCAGCTCCCATTTTGTTGACCCTTCACCGAACTGCCCTCTGAGAAGGGCCACCCTCCTTCCCTGGGACATGGGAGCACTCACCAGCACAGGATTTGGACTTCACGATCTTCAGCAGGAGGATAATGATGGCCAGCAAGTGGGACACATCCCCCAGGATGCGGAAGATGTTCATGGTGCCAGGGGGACTCCTGTGGGATGGATGGAGTGGGGCTCTTTCTGCAGGCAGGGAGGACGAGGGAGGGATGTTTTTCTCCACGGAGTGGTCTCCTTCGGTTCAACTTTCCTTTTTCCCTCAGCACGGAGCCCTTCCTTCTTGTAGCGCAAAGTTCAGTCTCCCCTCTCCCGTGGCTGCAGACGCCTTAACCCTGCCAGGCTGGATGTCTCCCTTGTTTACTTTTCCACCGAAGTGGATTCTCCCTCTCCCAGCCCAGGGCCTTCCTCTCTCTGCTTTGGGCTGAAAGTTGGAGTTTGTCGCCCGGAGAGCTCTCCAGGCTGAGCAGCCCCGCAGCCAGTGCTTGGTGACGGTGACGTGGCTCCTGGCTGGACGGGGAGGAGAGAGAGGAGGAGGCAGAGGCGGGAATAACTTTGCTGTTTTCCCTTTTTCTTTTTTTTTCCTTCCTCTTTTTTCTTCCCCTGTTTGTCTCAAGTTACACACGGAAGTGTGGTTAAAGGGGAAAAGGCAGAGGGAGCAGGACTCCCGTCCTCTGGCCTTGAGGACACACCCTCCGGCGAGGGCCAGGCTTTCCAGGAATATTGGACATGGGTGCAGTAACCTCTGTCCTGCTGCCAGTCGGCAGCCTCCTGCTCTCTGCCCTTCCTGGCCCCATCCCGCCTCCAGCACCTTCTCACCAGTGCTCCACCTTGTCTCCTGGAGCCAAAGAAGAAGTGGAGAGATATTTGAATCGTCAAAGCCATTGTGGCTCTTCCACAGCAGTTCATGGACAACCATTCCCTGGTGTCTGCCCCACCAGGCACTCCTTCTTTCAGGTGCCCTATCAGGAGAAGCGTGGACCCCTGAGCACGACCCGGAGAAAACACAAGGCTGGTTTGAAACAAACTTCACTGAAAATATTAACCCTGGATTCCTGCTAAAATGTTACAAATAACGTAGGGAATGTGTTGAGTGAAAGAAGCATGTAGTTGCTGCTGGTTTATAGATTTCACAGAAAGGAGCTCAGTAATGACTGTTAGAAAGTTCTAATGTATTTGAAAATATATTAAGCTGGGTGACCAGCTTGTTTTGGATGAACCTTGTCCTTGGAGCAGCAGTTATGCAGGGAGATCTCATGGCAGCAGCGGGGGCACCTCTGCTTCAAGACCCAGCAATTAGATAGGCAGTCAATATCTAATCACTAATTTAAAGTTGTTTTAGTACAACCAAATGGTAGTTCTAATTTGTCTCCTTGTCCCTGAGCCAATCACATCTGGCCATGCGTCTAATTTGGTTGCTCTTGGATTGTGTGATCCTGCCTGCTGCTGTCCCAAAGCTGGCTCTGGCTGCTGCCCTCCCTGTCCCCAGCCATGACCTGTGGCCATCCTCTACATGTCTCTGTCCTTATGGGCTTGCTTGGAGTAAAATCCTTAACAACCAAAGTGTAAAAATATTATTCCTGGTGCTTTTTGAGAGGATTAACAAGCCTATTAGCATCACCGGATCCCTTTCTGAATATATTTGCATACATTTCCTCCCTGCCCATTAGGTTGGCGGTTGTGTTTTCCCTCTCTGATGCTCCAGCACCTGCATCTCAGGGCTTTTTCAGATGGATTCACAGGCCGGGTTGGAAAACACCTGCTCAGCCCCATGAAACTGGAGCCATTGCTGCCTGTTCCCAGCCAGGGCACTGAGGCAGGGGTTGGTGCAGTGGGATGAGGGTGGGTTAGAGCAAAGGAGACACTTGGCAAAGGGTAGGGACTGCCTGAATTTGGTTTCCAGACATCAGAGTGGAGCTGCCTGGGTTTTCAGCAGGGCTTTGCAAGGCCATGTGGGTGCTGGTGAAAGCCAAGCCCCAGCCCTGGTGGCTCTGCATGTCCTTGGTATCCCAGGTCCTTTTGCAGGTGGGCAAAGAAGCTTGACCCATGGAACAGGCATGTAAAGTAGGGGGAAAGGAGAAGATCTGGGGTCCTCTCTTCCAAGAGATCCCCTTCCAATCCCCTGGTGTGCAATGTCTGAGAGCCCTTGTCTTCCTCTTGTCCCCACACCCCTCTTTGCAGCTTCTTGTCCCACCCAAAGAAAGAAGCCCACTGCAGAGGAGTGGCAAAGGTTTATTCTCTTCATTTTGTACCTTCCTGAGAGGATGTGATGGGTTCCAAGTCCCAGCATTATCTCCCACTGTGGCAACAGGAACCACCAGCTGAGGTGACCATTAGAGGGACTTCATGAGAGCAGCCCAATCAAGCTCACCCAGCTGGAATAGGGCTGGGGTGCCCCCATGGGACATCCCTGTGTGGCTCATGAGGGCCAATGGAAGGCTGCTGCAGGGAAAGGGACACCCAGGCTTTTAGCAAAAGAAAAAATTGGCACATGGAGTGGGACCAAGTAAAAATAAACCTTTCCTACTCCTGCCCTGCCACAATGCAAAGCACCTTGCGCCGGGTGTCTCCCTGCCTCCCAAAATAATGCCGGGTGCTGCCACCACCCCGCACGGTGATGCTCTCTCCATGCCTCCCGTTTCCATGGTGACAACAAGGAGTGTCGCCAGGGTGACAAGGAGGCAAGTGAGCTGGGATTTGATATTAAAAATGAGATTTTGGGGTTGTTGGGTTTATTTTTCTCCCCCCCAACAACTGCTCCTCTTTTAGTTCTATTTTTGGGATTTCCCTCTTCACCTCTGCTGGTCTGGAAAGCTCCTCCTGCTGAGCCCATGGGCCAGGCAGCAGCAGCCTCATCCAGGGCCCTTCACCTCTGCCTGTCCTATGAGGTGATGGCTATGGGATGAGAAGAGGGACAAAAGGACATTTCCTTATCACTAAAGCATTTGTTTCCTTCTATCAGGAAGACTCCTGTACTTTTGCCCCTGGTGGTGCTCCAGGTGTCCCCCTCCATTTCAGCTGCAGGATGTAGCTCAGGCTGCATCCAGACCTTCTGGGAGAGTGGGCTGCCTGAGAGCTTTGTCTAAGAAAGGAAAATAATTCTGCATTCCCAGAGGGGCTGGGGAACAAGGTGGGGTTAAGCACCATGGGCCACCTCTGTGTCTCACCATCTCTGCCCCCATGACCAGGTCAGGTTGGCTGGGTAGTTCTGAAACCTGGGGCAGAGATGGGATGGTTGGAGGAAGATCACAGAGGGAGTGTGGCAGATGCTAAAGAGTCCAAAACTTTGTTCTCTGGTTTAAACACCCAAAGTCAGACCTGCTCAGCACAAAGAGGCTTGAGGGTTTGTGCTGGCTTAGCTGGTATCATGGAAATGAAGGAGCATGGGCATCCAGGCAGGGCTTGCTGGCACAGAGGTAGTTCTTCTCTTCATGCCCAGGCAGAAGAGGCAGGTAGCGTTTGCTCACCTTCCCAGGAGCTCTTGCTTTGCACTGCAGCCATCTCTCCATCTGTCTCCAGCCATCCCTCTCTCCCTCTGCCTCTCTCTCCATTCTTCCCTTCATCTTTTCAACTACCACTCTCTCATCCTCTCTCCATTCACCTCTCCATTCATCCCTCCAAAGATCCCTCTGTCCATCTCTATGACTCTCTTTCCCTCCTTTCATCCATCCCTTCATCCATGCCTCGTTGCACCCTTCCATCCCTCCATCCCTCTACCTCCCTCAATCCCCACAGCGGCACTGGGAAAGGTTGGCGGAGTGGGGCTATTTTTGGGAGCGTCTCCCTGGCAACGGCTGCCACCACCGTCTGTGGTGGCTTTTACATAGGTGCTAAAATATTCCACACTTCTTATTAAAGACGGTGCTGGTGGAGACGGGCGGGGGCGGCGAGTGTGAGCCACCCTGCTGCTGGGGCCGGCGGCCATGGGGCGGTCAGGGCATGGCACTTGGGGGGCACAAGGACAGCGAGGGGCCCGTGACGTCTTCAGTGTGGCATCCCCAAGTCCCTCTCGCCAGCTCTGGAAGTGCCACCTGTCTCTTGGCAGAGCCAGGCTGCCACACCATGCACAAGGTGCAGCTATCTGTCCTCCTGCCGCAAAGGCAGAGGGAAATGGGATGAGGTCTTGATGAGGAGCAAAAGGCAGAGAGGGCAAAACCTGACCTGGCCACAGGGCTGCACTTGGTGGCTTTGGCCGCTCTGGGAAGGAGCGAGATGACTCATCCTCATCTCCATCCCTTCACCACGTGAATAGGAAAGGCCTGTCATGATGCCAGAAGGGTCCTAGAGTTTGCCAAAGAGCAGCTGGGCAGATACTGGTCTGCCAGTATTCTAGCTCTTGGGAAGCAGCCCCACAGGCCCTAGAGACAGAGCTTTTGGGAAAGTTAGTACTGCTCTGAACTTGAACAAGGTCCTCACAGGGATGGCTGCAGAGTGGATGGACAGGCTGGCCCTGCTCCATCCAGGCGCAGCAGCTCCCCAGGAGCAGCAGGGAGCAGCCATGGGTGCACTGGGGTGAACTGACACATTCAGGAGGCTGATGTGCTCCAGGTTTGTAGCTGCTCGTCTGCATGAGCTACTAAACCCACCCTCTGCTGCCCTGGCAGTGGCTTTGCCAGGTGGGAGCAGTCTGTGCTCACCATGGCAGTGTTCACTGGTGCTGGCGGGGCACAGGAGGCTCCACAGCATGCTGTTCAGGGGTCATCCCATGTGCCACCTCTTGGAGGATTTTGGGAGGGAGGGTCATGATCCTTGCAGGATTGGGCCCAGAGGAGACTCAAAACATTTTTGTGAAATCTTTTTTCACTTTTCGGCACAGGACTTAACACTGGGACAGCAGATGAGACACCAAGAGAGAAACCATGCCTCGAAAACACCATCCTGGAGCAGGGCTGTCCCCAGGACCCTGTGCCTACAGCCACTACCTGTGTGGTCAGGGGCCTCTTCAGCCTCTGGCTTTGCTGCAGCAGTCTCCTGCCTTCTCTCCTTGTCACCAAGAAGTGACCTTTATAAAGCTCTGAGGTGCTGTTGGCCATGGAGACCCAGAAGAGGTTTCTTGGACAGGTTTCCCGGCAGGACGGCTGTGCACTATCCTGGAGCTCTGAGGGCTGGTCCCCCCGTGTCCATGTCCTGTCCCAACATTACCCATCCCGGCAGGAAATCACCGACTCTGTAGAGCGGGGAGGCAATGCCCTGCAGCAAACTCTGCATCAGCTGGGAGAGCCTGATCCTTCCTGAGGGCCAGGTGTCAGCTCAGCATCCCAAATCCAGGTGGGAAAAAACCCTCTGACGGTGGTTATTTAATCTCTGTGCAGCAGCCCCGGAGGAGGATTCTCCTCCTCGGGGGCCCCTGGCGGTCCCACCGTCCCTTTCCCGCTGCTCTGTCTCCCCCATGGTGGCTCCGCAGCTCTGAGCTCACATGCGAGGATGGGCTAAAGTAGCGGAAAGCTGTTGGATCCTACCACAGAGTTACTGACTTCTCAGCTACAGACTGCATAGCAATCAGCGAGGGGGAGAGGCAGCCAGGGAAAGGGAGCGGAGCGCAAAGGGAGGAAGAGTGTCAGGGAGAGGGGGATCTGGGGACTAGAGCAGGGGGGCAGCAAGGGCCGTGGGCAAATAATGCCAGAGAGGGAGGGAGCCAGGCAGGAGGGGGAGACCTAAACCCGTCGCTGAGCCGCTAAGGCACATCAGCACTCCGTGGGATGGACGCTCCTGGGAGCAAAAAATTCTGAGAGGCAGAGGCAGAAGGAGAGCGCTGGCGTGGGCAGGGCAGAGTTAGGAGAGGAGCAGGTCGCAGCGGAGAAGTAGCTGTTCGGTGGGGAAAAAAATAAACCTAGGCTGGAGGCGAGCGAGGACTGCAGAGAGACTTCCCTGATTCCTCCGGTCCGGCTGAGGCATTTCATGGTGAGATGGAGGGACCGGCCGCTTTCCCCTTCCTCTGATGTTGGCTCGGCACGGCTGGAGCAGGCGGCAGCCCTCGGCAGGACCCGGGTAAGAGGCGGTGCCGGGGCGCGCTGCTCTCCTCACCGGCTTGAGAGCGGGAAGGGTTTTTCTCCCTTAGGAAAATAATGTATTGTTTCATTTGCGTTCACTCTGAGGAACGGCTATAAATATAACTTAGGGAGAGATGCGTGGCTTCGTGTGAGCGTGCCAGTGAATAATAAAGTTGCCTTGTGTTCATGGCGTATGCACGTACAGCTACCGGGGCAGCCGCGAGCCGAGGGGCAGGGGTGGGCTCCTGCCTCTAAACCTCCCCAACTTCCCTCCCCGCCCCCTTGCCACCCTGACTTTGGTCGCTTTGCAGGTAACTTCTTCGTTTTCTTCAGTTCCCCGTGTTTTCTCAGAGTCTTCTCACCCTGGGCTGTGTCTTGTTCACCTCCTGCTTCTCCTGCTCTGTAGATTCTTCTCTGTGCTGGTCCTGGCCAGTTCACAGAGATAAAGGAAGCTGGAGACCTGCTCTCCAAGCTCTCCGGTGCAAGTGGGGCTGAATTGGATGTGGTTGTTCTCCTGCTGAGTGCAGAGCTTTTTGGCCTCCAGACCTGCCCTCCTCTCCCTTGCCTTCCACCTCTCCTAGTCCCAGCACAGCACCAGCACATCTGCTGCTGGTGGTCCAACACCCCCCAGATAGGCACAGTGCAAAGGGTCTTCTGGATAGTGGGTATGGGTGGAGGAGCTCAGGAGGAAGCCATGAGCAAACTACCAGAGAAACTCTGCCTTTGCTCCCTGTTGACAAGGCCAGCTTCCCCACTGGGGCAGGAGTGGGCAGGCAGGTTTGCATGGTGCTGGCAGATCACCTCAGACATCCCTGGCCCTTCAGCCCCCAAGGCCCTCCCTCCTGGGAAAATTGCCTGGAGTCATCCAAATCCTTCTGACGAGAGCCTGGAGTTTCCCACCCCTGCTTCCCAGCCCTGAGTCCATCGATGGCAAAGCAATCAGCAGCTCTGGGGCCTCTCCCTTCTCCCCTTCCTCTGCTTGGGGGATGTGCTGTGAAGGGCAGACAGTGACAGTACACACGGGAACGTGTGGCAGAGGTGACGTAGCTCCAAGGCTACCCTCAACCCCTGCTCTGTGCCCTCCTTGGTTCTCGGGAGGAGTCACACACAGAAGGTGGGAGGTGTGGGTGAGCACAGGGCTTGGGGTTACCCGGAGCCTGGGAGGGATCAGGCAGGTGCATGGGGTGTACATCTTGTCACAGGCATGGGAATTTGTCCGTTCTCCATTCACCACCAGAAGTGGCACCCACAGAAGCCTGAGACACCCTGGAAGTGTGTGGCCACTCCTGTTTGCAGCCACTGAAAATAATAATCAATACAGGGCAATTATATGCCTTAGGGGGAAGCATGAATCTGCTGAGGGCAGGGGTGGTGAGGAAGAGAACGAATGGTGAGGATGGCCACAGAGAGGATAACCTGGAGAGGCTGATCTGGAGGGAAGTGGGTTCCCTCTCATCCACCCTTTTTTTCTTCCATCTCTCCCCCTATTTGGGTGCTAAGTTCAAGTGCCCCTATGTCTGGTGCTGGCAGGGGGCAGGCAGTGGTCCTTGCCCCCTGCATCCCCCCACCATGGTTTGCAAGGAAACCCGGAAAGCGAGGAGGTGGCTGGGGAGGGATGGAGTTACTTGACAGGACCAGTCCCCACCAGCCCCTCCTGCCTCTCGGCCACCCCAAACTCAGCCATCGGCCATACCCGGGAAGCAGCTGCATCCCTGGGGTGGTGTCAGTGGCAGGAGGGTGCCAGCCAGGGTGGGGAGGGCACGGTGGTGGACGCTGACATCAGTGCGGACGCAGAGCGGAGCAGTTAATGGCCCTCCGCCCTCAGCAAGCCCCGCTGTCCCGCCTCGTTATTGCACTGGGTTGGCTTAACCCGGCGGTGCGGCCAGGAATCGATAGATGGATGCTGGCGTCTTAGCAATCGATCCCTTACTCATCCACGAGGCTCCCAGCCTCCCGCCGGCGCTCGCTTTTCTGTGAATCGCACGGGCTGAGTGAGGCCGTCTGCGCTCGCCTTGCTACGCTGCGAAACTGAGTCAGGCTAAATTCCTGCTCCTTGGCCTCACTGCTCCTGCGCCTCTTACCAGGGCCGAGAGGCCTCACAAGGCACACAGCACCGGTTCTCCTCGCTAGACAAAGTGGTTTGAATGGACGTGGTTGGGATTGGAGCCCCTTCTTGGAGAGACGCTGATTCTCTGGCAGTGGGGAACTTGGGACAGGCAAGGGCTGCTTTGGGGTTGCTTCTCGCCCTCAGGCCTCTGAGGCTCGTTCTCCAGCAGTGAAGGTTGTGCCGTGGCGCAGGCTGCTGAGGGATGGGAGTTGGCTGCAGTGTGGCCCTGTCCCTGTGGCCTCAGAGACCCATTCACCTCCATGCCCATCCTCCCGGGAGCCTGGCAGCAGGCAGCTTGCTTCAGGAACAGTTTTGACATTCACCCACTGCTTTATCTGGGGAGGAGATGCCCAGCATCTCCTGGGACCAGCCATGCTGGCACAGCAGCACCACTGCTGCTCTCACTGGAAATCAGGGAGTGGAGGGTGGAGAGCAAGATACTCTCCAGCCCGGCACCTCCCCACGCCGCCAGCCAGGGGCTTCTGCCTCCCCTCTGCCCACGCTCCTGCCACAGTGGCAGCGGGTCTGCCCCTCACAATCTGGACGGCTGTTCTATTTCTATGGCAACACTTCTTCTGAAACACTTCAGAGGGAGCCTGGTGCTGTTCGATAATGAGGGAAGCAGCGACCCCCATTCTGTCCCCTGCAAACGGCTCAGAAGAAGGACCCTGACACCTCTCCCCACCTCCTTCCCTCCCTGGCAAGCGGTACCAGCATCGGTACAAAGAGCTGCTGGCCTTGTCCCAGCTGCCTCTCTGCTGCTTGCTCTCCTCTCCCCTGCCTTCAACTTTGCTCTCCCCTCTCCTCTCGCCGGCTCCCTTTCTGCTGGCAGCCTGCTAAAGCACCCGCGCAGACTGACCAGCTGAAAGGAGTCTTAGAGCAAGCGGATGCCGAAAGTGACTGCTGTAGAGGAGGGTAAAGCCCCGGGGGAGCTGTACAGATCGGCCCCGCCAGCAGCACGGTGAGTGCGGGGGCTGGAGGGCACTGGGGATCCCAGAGGCTGGGCAGACAGGCGCTTTGCCCCTCTGAAAAGCTCGATGGCATTACGAAGAGGCGGTGCCTGCCACGGGACCAGACACAGCGGCCCCAGAAGTCCTCTCCTCTCCTGTTCCCGTTGTTCCCAGCACTGAGAAACAGCCTGGTGTCTGGGTGGAGGTGAGCAGGCAGAGGTTGTGGGCAGCGCCGAGTGCCAGCAGGCGACAGGCAGGTGAGCAGGCAGGATGCCAGCGGGAGCGACTGTCGCAGGCCGGAGGAGCAGGGGTATGACAGCAACCCGTAGCGATGGCGGGGGGGATATCGCAGTCCTGGCAGTGTGCAGATGCAGCCGCCGTGTCCCGCTTCGCACTGCTCTTCCCCAGCCCGACCCTGCCCACCAGGGCAGCCCCTCCCTGTCGGAGAGCTGGGGGATAGGGGAAGGAGGGGGCTGTGGCCCTCCGTACCGCATGAGTTGGGCAGCACTTAGGCTTGACACCTTCCAGATGTGTTTGTTAAACCTGACGGATCAAGCCGCAGCAATACAAGTTAGCAAACCTGTATTGAAATACTGGATCTGCTTTCTGCGGGAATGCGGTTTTGCAGCTTACCTGGGATGCTCCCTCTGCTCTGTTTCTGGTGCCTAGCAGGCATGGCTGAAAGGGGAGAAGCTAGGGCCCTTCCAGGAGGCTCGTGGTTCTCCTCAGCGCCCTCGCTCTGCTCAGTTAGCATAGTGACAAGGGGGGTGAAGGGAGATTTTCCCCGCTGTCTCTGATGGGTTAGTGCCTAGCCGCCAGGCCAGGCTGGGAGCTCAGCTGTCGTGCAGCAGCTGGGTGCAGAGAAGCGGCTGCAGCCTCTCCCGATCGGGGGCTTGGCGCAGAGCAGGCTTTGCCCTGGTTATTGCTCGCCCTTGCTGCTGTCACTGTTGTTATCATCATTCATAAACTATTTGCAGGCATCTGCCTTGCTCGGTGCTTATCAGAGTCACCGGCAGTCCATCCCTGCCCTGTCAAGAGCACAACTGCAGCAGGCAGGCAGATAACGTGAGCCACCCTTGCCCCCCTTTTCCTGCACACCGATAATTATCCTTGTCCCCTGACTAGCCAAAAGCCATCAAGACATTCCACATGCCAGGCACTTTGTGCTGAGAGGGGTGCTGCTGGGAATGGCCTTACATCAGGGCTCCCACAGGGCAGGACGTTCAGTGAAGGGAGTTCCAGGCATGTGGAGATTAGTGAAGACACCCTTTGCACTGTGCAGTTGTGCTGGGAAGCCGGAGGAGGTGACCTGAGTGCACTGCATCTGCCTGGAATGTGAGGACCTCAGGGAAAAAAAGTTTTTCAGCTTTTGCAGGTTTTGCACCAACCCTTTGGGGTCTTGTCCGTGGTTTTGGCAGGCAGGGTGCTGGGGGTATGTCAGCCCCTGTGTTTCCTCCGGAGCAGGTGGGATGTGGTCTGCACCCTGGCTGCTACAAAAGCTCCATTCCTTTTTGGCCAAGAACACCACCCAGGGAAGGTCAGGGACCTTCTGAGCATTTAATTTTTCCTGTGATGCCATCTACAAAGAATAGCACCCACCTTCCCCACTCAGCAAGAAAAAGCAGGGACTTCTCCCCAGCTGCCACTCCAGCAGCAATCTCTTCTTATAATCCTGCTCAGTGAACGCCCTAGCCCCTGTGTCGTGTACATCCAGCCCCATTTTGGGCAGAGAGGAGTGGGTGAATGCCGGTGCCAGTCCCACCAACCCCAGCATGGGGTATCCCCCATCTGGCCTGAGGTCCTGGGGAGCAGACAGCTGTTCTTGCAGCGCCATTGTCTGGACGGTGCAGCTGCAGCAGGGATCGCTGGGGCGGTGTGGGAGCAGGCAGGAGGTGATGCTGTCACCTTTCTGTGCCTCTTCCTGACTTTGTCATCCTGGGGACCTTTGTGTGTGGTTCCCATTTTTATCTGTTTTTTCTCCCTCTCACTCTTTCTCTCCTTCTCTCTTCGCTTTCTTCTCTCCCCCTCCCATCAGCATGTGGGCTGATCACTGCTCAAACTTTTAATTCAGATGGTAATTGGAATAATAATACGGGCAGAATCCTTCTGGCTCCGTTGCTGCAGCTGGCTTCAGGGAGCTATGAATAGCTCTGAGTCACACACTGAGATGGTTTAACTTCAAATCATTTTGTTTTGTTTTCATATTACCCATCCTCAGGCTCCAGAGCTTCACGGGGGAAAAAATATCCCCCCTTCTCACTCCACTCCAAAATATAAACCGGGCAGAGGCACATGAATAAAATCCTCTTTTGGAGAGGGAAACTGGTCAGCGGATCATGCCTTGAGGGGCAGATGGGGACTTTTGGCACTCAATCTATTTATAATTATTGAACGAAAAGGCAGAAGTGTGTATATAAAAATGGTATAGAGTTGATTACAGCTTCCTCCCCTCACCTTCCATATGTCAGTTGCCTTTTTAATATGGTAAAACTCTCCTGCATGCTGACTGTGCCTTCGCGTGTGCCCGTACAGCGCCTGGCAGCCTGCCCTGCCGGCACGGAGCAGCGAGAGCTCGGCCGCTCACTCTTGTGGCAGGACAGGCCCCGTGGCACCGAGCTGCCCTGTGAGCCTCGCATGAACCCTGGGAATATTTGTGAGGAGCAGGAGAAGAGACGGAGTTACAAAGAGGATGGAGAGGACGCACCGAAAGCCGCGGGTCCGCAAGGCTCTGCCAAAAGGCGAAGAGGTTCCTCCTCAGCTGCGGGTGTTTCCGCCCTGGCTCCCCACGAGGCGAGAGGCTCGTCTGCCGTGTTGTCACCGTGCCCGAGCTGGCAGGATGGGTCTGTGGATGCCGATCCCAAGCCAGCCGGGGCTCTGCAGCCGGTAACAGGGACAAAGGAACAAAGCGGAGCGCAACCAGCGGCTGCGGTATTGACCACAGACAGGAGGGAAGCATTTGCCAGACAACTCCAGATAAAGCAAAGACTAAGAGTGTAAAAATACCCTGGGATTTTTCCATCGTTGTCGTTCACAGTGTATGTCCCAGAGCACCAGATACGGTTGTTATAAAAAGAGAAGTGGGGGAGTGCTTTAGCGTGGACTCTTCTGTTCTGTTTCATGAGAGTCTTCCATTGCAAATTTAAGGAAGGATTGACAATACATGATCTACTCTGGCAGGGGCTGGAGAAAGACTGGGATGTGTGAGGCACTGCACTGTGTACAGGGGATGGAGCAATGCCCCGGCACCAAGCACCTTGACCTTATTATCCTGCAGATCCCTTGGAAGGGGCAGCAGCAGTGCAGCCCCACGTGTCTGCTCAGGGCCAGAGCAGAACTGGGGTGGCAGTGTGGGCTGGTGTGATGGTTTGTGCTGCTGGAGCACAGTGTCACACGGGAAGGAGGAGATGACTGCAGCACTGTGGTGGTGTCCCTGGCATTGCTCAGCCTAAGACACAGGAGGGGGAAAGTGGCTGGGAAAGAGGGAAGGGTAGCACATGCTTTGAGGTCGGAAGGCAGCCGCTGGCCCCTGGAGACCCATCTGTCTGACTGTTTCAATGCTGCAAGGCAGTGTCTGTGACATCCGTCCTACAGCAGCTTACAAAAACGCTGGGGGGCTTCTGCAGACCATGAAACACATGGGTGTTCATGAACACCCAGGAAAGGCAGCAGAGGGATGGGAAGGCATCTGTCCAGGCTACAGCCTCCTGCCTGGTGTCTCTCCTTGCTGCACTCACCAGCTTGGTTTCGTATCACTCCATAGGAGTTGGACTGGCTTTGCTGCTTCCTCCTTCACATGTGGGTCTCAGGAGGAGGAGCAAGCTCCAAGAAACCTCCTCAGGCATGCTCTGGATTAGTGTCTCTGTCCTCAGCCAGGCTTTCCTCCCCCTTGTCCATGTGACAGGCAGCTACCTGCTCAGGATATGAATATAATCCCCTTCTACTGGAGGCATCTCTGAGCCTTCCCCTTTCATTCTATTTGTGTCTCAGCTTTCCGTATTGCAATGGGACTTTTTCACAGCCATTTGAACTATGTTTGTGTAGGGTTTGGGTTCCTGGTAAGCCCCTGGCCTTGCCAAGCTGGTGGCATTGATCTTGCCAGCAGGGATGTCAGCGGTGGCCCTGGTCCACCAGCTGCTGAGGAGGGACAGTGACCCAATGTGGTAGCAGTCCACAGCCCAAGCATTTCTTGCCTGCCTGTCTGTCCTTCCCATGGCGGCAACACGCGCTGTGGGGGTGTGTTGGGGTGGAAGTGGGAAATGTGTTTATTTTTGTTCGTCTCCTGGCTCGTGCCGCTCTGAGTTTGTGGCACTCGCTATTACTAACACTTCCCTGTGCCAGCTGGCAGCAGGGGATGAATCAGATTGGCAGCACCACAGCGTGGACCCTTCACTGGCCGTTCAGCTTAGAGTGATGCCTGTGGACAAAGTGCTGGTGATGCCTCCTGCCCCTGTCCAGGGTGAGCCCCAGGCAAGTACCAGTGGCTTGACCATGCTGGTGGGGATGTTGCAGTACCCTGTGGGACAGGGTTGTCCCCTCTGACCAATGCTGCCTGCCCAGGCTGGATCATCCCTGTCCCTCCTTCATGCTGGAGGTCTCAGGTGGCTTCATGAACTCTCTGCTCACAGGCAGCATCCCCAAGCTGGGGTCAGCTCTGCAGCCAGGAGGACAGCTTATCCTTAGGCTGCCAAAACCACTTTTTGCAGTCATTGTGGGTTAACCCCAGCAGGCAACTTAAGTACCGCTCAGCCCCTCTCTCCCTCTCACTGCCCCCAGCCTCAGCGGGGTTGGGAATCGAAAAGAAGAGGTAAACTTTGTGGGTTGAGATAAGAACAATTTAATAATTGAAACAAAATATAACAATAATAAATATGTAATAATATTAAAAATAGTACCTATAATAATATCAACAATAATAATAATCATCATCATCATCACCATCATCATTGAGAGAGAGAATAACAGGACACAAGAGAAACAAGTACTGCACAACCCAGTTACTCACCACCTGATGACTGATGCCCAGCACATCCCCAAATAGTCGTCAGACCCTTCCAGTTAACTCCCCCAGTTATATTCTGGGCATGATGTTCTGTGGCATGGAATACCCCTTTGGCTAGTTTGTTCCAGTTGTTCTGGCTGTGCTTCCTCCTGGATTCATGTGCAGATCCTCAGTGGAAGAACATGGGCAACAGAAGAGTCCTTGGCTTGGAGTAAGCCATTACTTAACAATAACTCCAACATATCTGTGTTATCAGCATTAATCTTATACTAAACCCAACATTGTGCTGGCTACTATGAAGAAAATTAATGCAGTCCTAGACAGAATCAGGACAGCAGTTGTTTGCTTCCTCCCCCTCCCCTGCTTCTGACAGCTCAGCACCCATGGAACTGGATGACATCACAGACCTTGGAATGTTGGTGGTTCCAGTTGCCCTCAGAGCCAAGACGCAGAGGTATGTGGTTCTTCTCTCCCTCCTGAACAACCTGTTGTTCTAAACAGAGGGATTTTGGTGGCCACAGCTGAGGCTGCAGAAGGTGGCACACTGCTTGTCAGTGTCAACAGCCTGCATGGCCTGTACTCCAGGAGGACAGTTTGGATTCTCCTGCTTGATGCAGCCCAGAACATCCTGAGAAATGTCACAGCCATTTTGTGTCTTTGGGCTAAAGATGATGGTCTACTCAGAATCTCAAGGCTTGCAAGGTGATGATGATGATGAAGATGATGATGACAGTGAAGGATCAGGGAACACCTGCCACTCTGAGCCTCCTTCATCCTTGTACAAGAGCAGTGACAGCACAGATGACAATCAGACAGAGGATCTGGGAGAACCCATCGAATTTTCCCTAACTCCTGGGCACTCTTGCATGGCAAAAGATAAACAGGTGGGGATGGCCAGGCATGCACTGGAGCTTGAGGAGGAAGATCAGGAGTTTCAGGAACAATTTTGCAAAGACATGGGAATGTCTGACAACTTGGCTGGAGATGAGGAGTCCAGCCCGACCTATCACCTTCCCAGGCATGAGAGGTTGCCTGCTCTCCAAAAGGCTGGTACAGCACCAAGGGGCTTCCATGGCTCTTTCCAGCACAGCTCAGGCCAGCACTTGGGGAGAGAGGCTGCTGCCACACCCGCCCCCACCAGGGACCATCATGTGGGATGTCCAGAGAGCACCATGGGAGTGGAGACCTACGTGCTGCCCGAGGAGGACAGGGAGGACAGGGAGCCCCGGTCCCTGCAGCCGACCTACAACTCGCTCTGGCAGGAGAACAGCGTGCGCCGGTTGGAGAATGAAATGCTCAGGAATGTGAACCTCATGCTCATGTTGGAGAAATTTGCACTCAGGCAGGCATTCAAAGAGCTCAAGAAGGACAGCACTGTGTTCATGGAGGAGGACGTCGTGCTCAGGGAGGAATATGATGTGCTCAGGGAACAGCGTCACAGGCTCGAGGGTGAGAATGCTACACTCAGGGAGGACAATGCCATGGTCAGGAGAACGTTTAACACCTTCCAGAACAACTTGAAGAGACAGGTGTGCATGGTGGTGAGTCTGCAGGATCAGCTGAAGTACAGCCAGGCTGAACGAGAGAGGGAAGCCTGAGAGGTCCACTCCTTAGTCCAGCAGACTGAGTGTCAACTTCAGCTAATGACCCAGCAGGCTCTGGATGTTGAAAAAGACACGGAGAGGCTGAAGCAGAAGATTTTTATTCTCCAAGGACAGCTGGAGAGGTGCAAGCTGGAGAATGAAAACCTGAGAATAGACTGGCCTGGAAGTAGTGAAGCTCAACTTAGACTTCACCAGACAAAGCCCCCATGAGTTCATAATGGGCAAAGATGGCTCCCTCAGGCAGCTCCTGCCTCAGGAATGCTGCACGTTGTTGCTGAAGTCCTTGCCTCTACCAGAAAAATTCTCAAATTTTAAGCAGAGAATCTATGAATCTATGAATGCAAATCTGTGTGAGTTCCATGGATCCTTGCACAGTCCGAGACCATCAGTCTCCCACTTGCAACCATTTACTGCAAATAAAAGCATTTACTTTCCTGTTCTCAAATGTGTGCGCTCAGACTGGTAGCCTTTATTTGTAGAAATACTTTTCTTGTGATTAAGTACCAGCTGCAGGTAGTGATGTGGCTTCAGTTGCTGATACTCTGTTTGGGCACTGTGGAGCCAGCAGCAAAGGCTGCCCAGGCTCTGAGCTGCACCCTCCAGCTGTGGTGGGCTCTGCGCAAAAGGCTCTGCCTCAGCTCCGGCTGACATGAGCTCCCATGTGGGAGCCAGGAGGAAGCACAGCACCACAGGATGCAGCTCTCTTACACAGTGTGCTCATCCCACCCCACAGCTGTACCAGCCTCAGCTGGAGATGAAATTTATTTCATCTGCTTCCTTTGCCCCTTCGTGGGAGGGGGGTAAAGGTGAGGAGCAGAGATTGAGGCGTTGCTGCACATGGTTTCACAAAGCTCCTTAGGTTCTCCTTCCTTTCATTTGGAGCTGGCTGCTGCCTGGGACAGAAATCCAAAATGTCTAGACATGGTGCACCTGTTTCTGCATCTGGAGAAAGAGAATTGTTGGTTGTAGGAACTTTCAGGAAATTGTGAATTACTCATATGTGTGAGTTGTGACAGTGCCTTCCCTGTGTTATCGGGGTCAGTGCTGGCTAAGGATGAGCTTGGCATATCCAGGCTGGCTGAGAATGATGCCAGTGAAAGAGGATGCCCTTCCTCTCCTGGCTGTGGCTGGCATAGAGGGGTATACTAAACTGCCCACCTTTGCTGCCTCCCAAAGTCATGTGGGGCCCTGCAGTCTGAACTCACCACGTAATCGTGTAGCTAGCTTTATCTCAGCAGGACCATCTGTGAGTATGAAGTGACCTCTCTTCATCACATCAACATTTCTGATTAGTTTAGATCACCAGCCCCAGGGTTTGCCCAGGTTTACCCAGCTGCACAGCAAAAATTCCTGGCCAAACCAACTTCATAAAGACTTGGATGTTGTAGGGCAGTGACCTGGTGGGAGCTGGCAGAGTTCAGTGTCAAAGTGCTTTTTCCTGATGGGGATTTTTGGGCAGCTGTTAGCTTTTGTCTCTGTATGGTGAGTTGTGGATTACAAGGTTGTTTTCTTCTCCTGGTCTCATAATACCCTTGGTCTGAACAACCACGTTTGTGTTGCTAAGAGTTTTGACTGCCTCAGTAACTGAGCAATCTTCATCCCCTGAGAGAAGATGTCTGGAGCTCCCTTCTTGCTGCTTTCCAGTCTGTGGTCCTAACTGGGGAAAGCTGGTGGGCACCCCTGGCCGTGTGCAGCCCCATTCTGCAGCCTGATGATGAGACAAGGACGGCTCTCACCAGCTTTTCCATCCTAGGCAACATCGTTGCTGTTCCTCTCTCCTGTCTGTGCACAACCACTTGCAAGCAGCTCTAAGCCTTACATTTGATCCCCAAATCCTAGTATTTTTCCCCATATCTGGCAACCAGTGGCTGTCTATTGGTGAGGCTGGGAGGAAGCAAAAAATCTGTCTGCACCCGCACTCCACACTGTCAGCTGTAATCCAAAGACTCCAGTGCAGGATTTTGCATGGGTGTACAAAACCCTTCCTAATCTGTGAGTCATTACCCCCTCAGTGCATTTCACTTCCCAGCAGCTCTGGGCAGGTGGAATAGGTTGGCTCTTGAGTTTTTGGCTTCATTATTCTTCTGTTCTGGGAGGACTGGGTTGAGACATCTGACGGACATCCTCCCTGGACTCTGCTGCTGAGCTGCTCCTTGGATGCTGTACACAGGGCAGGTCGCAAGGTTTGTTCCCTCTAACTGGCTTCTCCTTGTCTACCAGTGTGCCCTTCCTTTCCATCAGTTCTTTTGGGCTCTACCCATTGCTTTCCTTCTTTTAATTGAAATGGGGTGGGGGGGATGTTCTGCACGCCCTGGAAAAAATCCCCTCAGGGTTAGTCTGACTAGGATCCGTGAGGGTTGCTGTGCATTCCTGTGCTTTGCTCCTGTGCCGAGCATTCCTCTCCTTGTGAGAGAGGTATTTAGCCTAGACGAGCTCTCGTCCTGGTGTAAGCTCTGATATTAATATAATGGCTCAGGATGAGGCCCTGTGAGCGGCTCAGCTGCTGTGCCCTTGATCTGGAGAGTGGATACCAGCTGTCCCTGCTGCTCTGCTGGTGGCAGGTGCTGGGAGTGCAGGGTCTGCGGGCTGTGCACTCAGTCTGCATCCATCAACTCCGAGCCAGGCTGCAGCAGGTGCCCCAAGGAGACCTCCCAACACACCCTGAGCAAAACCCTAGGAGCTCTGTGCCTGCCTCTCTGGACTGGGATGGCTGCTGTCAGGGGGGATCTGACCATGTTTTGCTTTGTCCTTCTCTGCCAGGTGTGTGCCCAGGAGCAATCACAATGGCAGTGCTGGTCCCAGCTCTCCAGAGGTGAAACCTGGAGCTGCCCAGTCCCACGTGAGTGCTGCTGCATGAGTTCCCACGCCCTGCCAGCTCCCACGGCCCCCTGACATCTGATGACAGAGCCAGCCATGGGCAGTGTCCGAGTCAATCGGTGAGTAACCCTCCTGAGACCTCCTGCTGCCCTGAGTGACCTGGTCCTCCTCATCTGGCTTCTCAGACCCCAACTTTAGATAGCTTTTTGATATATTCTTCTCAAATTACGTGTCAGCGGCTTTTCTCTTCCAAGGAATGACTCCTCTCTCCTTCTCCAATCCAAAACATGACATAGTGCTTGGAGGAATATTATGGAGGAGAAGCAAAGCACTGCATGGTGCTGGACCAGAAATTACAGATTCCAGCAGCACTGCAGAAGCCACATATTCCCAGGAATCACAGCTCCAGCCACCAGTGCTGTCCTTGCTGTGAGATGTGCATGGAGGCCCATGCTGGAGGACTCCAGTTGACAGTCAACACTATGGGGTGGGAGGGAGGCACTCCCAGGCTCCTGTGAGGCTGCAGCTCATCAGGCATGAAGGCAGAGCAGCCTTCGTGCTTCAGTGCACTCTCTTGATTTCCTCAGTGGTCAGAGCACCCAGTGCCACCACATCTTTAAGGGCTATCTGCAACTGTCACAGGATCACATGAGGGGCTGTGTCAGAGCTGACTGTGAGGGAGGGCAGCCAGAGGGGCAAAGGTCTCCCACAAAGTGTGTGTGTACCTCCTTCCAAGGAAACTGCCACTGCTTTGGTTGTTGATTTCCAAATTACACCTTTGGCTTTGGATAAGGGATGCTGGAAGACACACATGTTGCTGTGGCAACAGAATTGTCCTGAGTGTAGGAAGTGTATAAACATTGTCACCACACACCATGAAATCAGTGAGCAGAGCAGAGGAGAAAATAGAAACTCCCAGCCTCATATTACATGAGGGCCAAAATGTGGTCAGGCTGTGGGTGCTTGGTCCCAGGCTTCCTCACTGTCCCAGCTGCTGACAGGTTTCAAAGCCTTGTATCCCTCCTCACCATAAAGGCTGGAAGGTACTGCAGAGCTACAAGCTGCTGCTGCTTTTCTGCCCTGTCAGGGCTTTGCTAGATGCAACCCCCTGGCATCAACGCTCAGCGAACATTGCAACTGATCTCCACCAGTTGGTCAGGTTGGCACCGTGGTGCAATAATCACGGAAACGAGCTGTTGTGAGATCCAGCAGGGTGGTGCTGTAGCCCTGTGAGCCACCCACATCTCCAGCCCTTGCTGTCTCAGTGGCTGCTGTTACCTTTCACGTGTTCCTGATGGAAGTGCCTTCTTCTTCTCTTCCCAGGTACAGCATCGTCTCCACCGAAGAGGATGGACACAAGGTCTCTGCGCTGGGCAGCATGAACGGGCACAGCCGGAACGGGAAGGGCCACGCTCCCCGGCGGAAGCACCGCAACCGTTTTGTGAAGAAGAATGGCCAGTGCAACGTTTACTTTGCCAACCTGAGCAACAAATCTCAGCGCTACATGGCTGACATCTTCACCACCTGTGTGGACACGCGCTGGCGGTACATGCTGATGATCTTCTCCGCCGCCTTCCTGGTCTCCTGGCTCTTCTTTGGCTTCCTCTTCTGGTGCATCGCCTTCTTCCATGGTGACCTCAATGCGCCGGCGGTGGCAGGGAGTCCCTCTCTCCTCAAGCCCTGCATCATGCACGTAAACAGTTTCCTGGGGGCTTTTCTTTTCTCAGTGGAGACACAGACAACCATCGGGTATGGCTTCCGCTGCGTGACTGAGGAGTGCCCGCTGGCTATCATGGCAGTGGTGGTGCAGTCCATCGTGGGCTGCGTGATTGACTCCTTCATGATTGGCACTATCATGGCCAAGATGGCAAGGCCCAAGAAGCGGGCCCAGACCCTCCTCTTCAGCCATCATGCGGTCATCTCCGTGCGGGATGGCAAACTGTGTCTCATGTGGAGGGTGGGCAACCTGAGGAGGAGTCACATCGTGGAGGCCCATGTCCGAGCCCAGCTCATCAAGCCCTACATGACGGAGGAAGGGGAATACCTCCCCCTGGACCAGCGGGACCTAAATGTGGGCTACGATGTGGGTCTTGATCGTATATTTTTGGTCTCACCCATTATTATCGTTCATGAGATTGATGAGGAGAGCCCCCTCTATGGGATTGGCAAGGAAGAGCTGGAGACAGAGAATTTTGAGATTGTGGTTATTCTGGAGGGGATGGTGGAAGCCACAGCCATGACCACACAGGCACGAAGCTCTTACCTTGCTAGTGAAATCCTTTGGGGTCATCGCTTTGAACCAGTTGTGTTTGAGGAGAAGAACCACTACAAGGTGGATTACTCACGCTTTCACAAGACGTACGAGGTAGCTGGCACGCCTTGCTGCTCAGCCCGGGAGCTGCAAGAAAGCAAGATGACCATCCTACCTTCTCCACCACCTCCCAGTGCCTTCTGCTATGAGAATGAGCTGGCACTTGTCAGTCAAGATGAAGATGAAGATGACGATGAAGTGGGTGTGGTGCTAGGGGGCAACACCAAGGAGGAGGGAGGTATCATCCAGATGATGGATTTTGGAAGCCACCTGGACCTGGAGCGACTCCAGGCAACTCTGCCTCTGGATACAATCTCATACCGCAGGGAGTCAGCCATCTAACTTTTCCAGCCTCCCCGTTCCACACCCGTTGCCCACAGTCTCCTCTGTTCCATACCCATACACTGTATAAGTCCCTTCACCACCAAATAATGCCTCCCATGATTGCCTCTCAGCCCCCAGATACACCAAGGCCTGGAGCTGCTCTGATATACTCCCTTTCTCATGAGGCCACACTGCCTGGGAGAGGAGTAAGGATACACTACTCTTTCCGGGTATGCAGCTTGGGCTAGAACCCCTTTCCTGCCCAGAGACATGAGAGCAGCAGGCCTGGTTTCTTGTCTCTGGAGAGGTGACAGGAGTCCCTGCCTTCAGTGGACAGATTGGGACTCGCAGCAAGTGTTTCTGCTGCTGAGGAAACAGCAGACTTTCTGCCCCCTCTCACTATGGGTAGGTCCCATGGCTGTCAAGGGTCATTGCCGTCACTGGGAAAGGAGCAACAGCTGAGCACTGACCAGATGAGGATAGAAGTGAGAGTTTGGGACTCCTGGAGGGAGTGGGCAAGGATGCCAGGGAGGAGTTTACTTGCATGTTTGTTGCTTGTTGCACATGATTCTGTATATAAAAGAGAAGGAGAACTGAAATGGATATTCTTCCACTGCAAACGCCAAGCTAGGAGACAAGGACATTCTACATAGGCTACTCTGCTCTCTCCTTGGCTTTCGGTGTCTGTCACCTCCAGAAGCAGCTCGGCTCCACAGACTCAGATCCAGTTCTCCCAGTCCTCTTGAAAAATACGTCCTGCTCCTCTCCTGAGATACCTGGCAGAGGAGGCAGGCCCTGTCCTTACCACACTCAGACTGCTCCCTGGCACAGCACAGCTGGGATGACAGGCAGGTGACCTGACTGGACAGCAGACCCTCCACTTGCTCCTTTTGCCTCCTCCATTCTTCTTCTGATGCCATCATCTGTAAAACAGAATTTGTAACTATTTATTTTTAATAAAGTCTAATATCCCAAGGGAGGTTTGGAAGCAAAGGACAGACTCCAAGGCTGTAGCCTGGTATAGATACTGATGAGGGTTATTAGGGCTGGTGTTTGCTATTTGTATGGCATTGGACCCTGAAAGCTCCACCACGAGGGCTCTCTTGTTCTGGTCCTAATCTCTGACCTCTAATGAGAGACTCAGAGAATTTGCTCAGGGAGAAGGTCATACAAATGTGTGTATGGAGGAAATAATCTGAATTAAAATTACCAGTAGGATGGGCCAAGCAATACTGTTTGCTTTGGAGATAGCAAGAGCTTTTCCTAGGGAAGGGTTATAGATACATTTGGTGAAGACGTTGAGACATGCAAGACGTTGCTCGAGAGTCAAGAGCCCCATGAAAAAACCCAAAGCCTCTCTTTTTGATAGAGGCAAGTAGAGGGAGTATAAGGGAGGACATCAACCAAAGCTAGACCTCCAACATCACTTTGTTGTCATTTCAAGAAAGAGGTGAAAACTGATGAGCATCTTCCTTCATGAGCAGCAGAATCACCCCTTCAAAACTGCAGATGAGATGAGGAGAGAAAAACAAACAGGGAGCTCAGGAAGCTGCTCTGGGCATCCAATAGCTGTGCTGTGGTGGGGAATGGCTGAAGAAGTTATGTCCCACCTAATCCCTGACATATAAAGCAGAAAAAAAAATCTCAGTATCAATTTGAAATTGGCCCAAGAAGCAAAAGGAAGAGGGGAAGAAGAAGTAGGGCAAGGAAAGAAATAGCAGGACTGAGAGGAAGAAGCAGACACAGCAGGCAGATGGTGGAGAAAGAAGGAGAAAAGAGGAAGAGAAAATGAGGTTATATGGAAGTGCATGTGAGAAAGAGCACAAGTAGACTCACAAGATGTGTCTAGGCCCAGATAATGGTCATTTCTCATCCTAGAATATAGGTTTTGTGGGGGAACTGCTGTCCTGCCTGGGTTTGCTCCATTCACTGGAAAAATACCATTCATCGGAATAATTCCATTCCCCAACACTCTCCGGGCCCAGCCATGGAGCCAGTTTTCTACCAATGAACAGTGCACCCGTTCAATTTCTCCAGGCAACCAATTTCTCCAGGACAAATGCTTTGGGAGACAGTGCCAAAGGCTTTACGAAGTGCAGGTAGGCATCATCCATGGCCTTTCCCTCATCCACTAAGCAGGTCACTTTGTCACAGAAGGAGATCAGGTTGGTCAGGCAGGACCAGCCTTTCCTAAACCCATGCTGGCTGGGCCTGATTCCTGGGTTGTGCTACATGTTCTTTATGATGGCAAGGCGAATTACTCCATGACCTTTCTTGGCACCAAGGTCAGGTTGACAGGGCTGTGGTTCCCCAGATCCTCCTTCCAGCCCATTTTGTAGATGGGTGTCACACTAGCTAACCTCCAGTCTCCTGGAACCTCTCTGGTTAGCCAGGACTGCTGATAAATGATGGAGAGTGGCTTGGGAGCTCTTCCACCAGCTTTCTCAGTGTTCTTGGGTGGATCCCATCCAGCCTCACAGACTTGTGAGTGTCTAAGTGGTGTAGGAGGTCACTGAGCATTCTCCCCTACATTATGGGGCTTCGTTGTGTTCCCTGTCACTGTCTTCCATCTCAGGGGACTGAGTAACCTGAGGACAACTGGTCTCACTATTAAAGACTGAGGCAAAGAAGGCATTAAGTACCTCAGCCTCTACCTCACTCCTGTAGTTATCCTAGACTCCAGAGCCCATCTGCCAGAGCAGTTTGCCTCAAAGCCTTCACTGAAATGATGGATTCACTGGATTTTGAGCAGCTCCCATCCCCTGGTTCTGCTGGTGGTGAGGCAGAGCTGCCTCTCCTCAGAGCTTCAGTGCTTCCCACTTGGGAACTAGGGTGCCTCTCTCAGCACTAAATTTGAGAGTTTGCTGGTTTAGGAAATGAAGTCACCCCCTCCTTTCATTATTTACTTATTTTCCCCTAAGGGAATAAGCAGGGGCTGGTATTGACCTGGCTTTTAATACAGCTTTCAGAGTCGTGTGCCTGCCACTGGCCATGGAAACAAACTAATGGACCGAGAGAGAAGGACTTTGCGTGCGAGGACACGGGCATTCAGGACACAGCTGGGGTGGTGGAGGGACCCCTCATGGCTGGGCATCCCCTCACTGACATACAGCATGTTTTGGAGGCAGGTGGCAGTGCTTGGTGGGGATGAAGTGTCCCCTTAGCCCTTGGGAGTCTCATCAATCACCAAGAAGTGAATTGTGTAGAAATGCCAGGCAAGGATGGTTCACCAGGCCATGGGCATGCGCAGCTGGAGTGGTTGGGGCAACACACAGGTCAGCATTGCCACCCTTCCCTTCACCTGGCAGGGAAAAATGGGACAAGACTGCAATAAATCTGAGGGGACAAGCATCATTCAGCCATACTGGTTCCAGCCCCCTCCATTTGTCTGAAGCTGCTGGATGTTTTCATGTCATGTTGGCATCACAGTGGAGAAGACAGTGAGGCATTGAAGAATAATAACCACATAAACCCCTGCTGTTCATAATAAAATTGCAAGAAAGCTTTCAGTGCTGTCAGATCATTAGAGAGGGAGAAAGAAGGGGGTTGAGGGGAGGGGCAGAGGGAAAGAGAGGACCAGCCAGTGCAGGAAAACAGACGTGATGAATAAGTTTCTGCTGATCAGACACTCCTTGTGCAGCTGTGCCTCTGCTGCCTCACACAGCCCCTCTAACAACATGGTGCAGCCACTCCAGTGTCTACTCCTGCACGCTGCACATGTGCCCACAGGCTTTGCTGATACACAGCAGCAGGACATCCTTCTGCACAGGTGCCTCTGCACCTGCACACTGGAATTCCAGAGCACTTGTGCCCAAGCACACACTGCAGGTGCCTACATGTGTATGCCACACGGCAGGGCTTAATCCATCCTACACCACAACTTCATCCCATAGACACCCAACCACATTCACAAAAATGCCACCCAGCAGGAAGTGTCTCAACAAGTGCCTCTCTGGCCATGTTCTGGGGACTCCTTTACGCAGCATGTGAAAAGCCACTGGGAGAATCCATCCTGGAAAACTGTTTGCTACAGAGGAGGCTTGACATTTTTAAGAATCCTGCAAATCAGCTGTCCAGGCCATTCATAACTGGAAACACACCAGGGGTTTTACCTTTCTCACACACTGTGTGGAGCACCAGGTAGGTGATACCTCCTTGCCCTGTGCTCTCCAGAGAAGATACCTTTAATGCATGAGAGGGCAAGATGTCCCTGCGGTCCCTCCCTCCTCCAGGGTCTGATGGAGGGACTGTTTCCCTAAGATCTGCCTCTAATCCCGAGGGACTAGCAACTTGCTTTTCAGGAGGAAGACACTGCTTCTTTGTTTATTCAACCACAATCTATATTTCTTTCCTGTCTTACTTCTGAACATCTTACTTGGCTCATTATTGAAAGCTATTCAAATAGCAGAAAGATAATGGGGAGAGGAAGGACTTTTTCCCTATGAATAAAAATGCAGGCACTGGTTCAGATCCTCTACTCCATGACAACTAATCACCCTGTTGTCACTCTTGCCAGCTCTCAAATGAATGTTGTTGTTTGAAAAGACACTTGAGAAACTTGTTCCATGTTCTATTTTTGGTGACACTTTTGGACAACCCTTTTGAAAAGAAATCATCATTGGCACCTCTCAACTCACACAAAACTTGCTCAGCAAAACATTTTGATACACACTGCAACTAAAAATATTTTTAAGAAACACAACAATAATCTCAATTGAGGAGAAAATAGGTTTGGATTTCCATGATTAGGAAATGGTGCTGAAAATGTCTGTGCTTCTGAACAAACGTGTTAGGTTTCAAACAGCTTGGTTTTGTCCAAGTTTTGCCCAGGAGTGGATAGGACACATGGCACTGCCACAGCAGCTGTGCACAGACTCATGACCTCTGAGAGAATGCCTCCTCTGTGTTCTTTGAGTTTAGCACCTTTTCTTTGCCTTTGCAGGAGGGCCTCTTGCAGCTTTTGGACAGGCAGTACTAAGTGGGCCATGGTGTTAAATGTCAAAAGAAAAAAAAAAAAAAAAAAAAAAAAAAAAAAAAAAAAAAAAAGTCTTACCTTCCTAGGCCATTAAGGGCTTGCCCCCGCGAAGTCAATGGGGCTTTGGCATTGCCCGTGGTAAGATCAGAGCTGGGCCCTAATGGAGCACCACTATTGGAAAACCCCGCAGGGCCCGGCCCTGTGCTAAATCCGCAAAGCTGGGATGGGCTGCTGCTGCATGCGCAGGAGGGAGAGAGGAAGGAACGCAGCCTGCTCGGATGCTGCCAGCATGGGGTGGAGTAGGGCAGCCGGGGCAGCCCCTCTGGACAGACAGAGGGCACAGCAGAGGGATGGGGAGGCAGACTCTGCTGCAGCCGCCCGCGGCACGGGACCCCGCGGCCGCGGATGCCGCCCCAGCAGGAGCTGGGACGGCAGCCAGCTCTCGGAAGGGCTGCACGGGTTTCTCCTCCTGCCATGGTCCGCAGGGCGGGGGTCTCCCCTTGCTATCCCCGGTGCGCTCCCGCCGGCCGGGCGCGGCGCAGGGAGGCCGAGCGCCGCGGCGATGCCGGGGCCGCCCGGCTATTGCCGGCCTCAGAGCACCATCTAGAGATGAAAGCAAGGCTGGCATCCCCGCGGGTCCCCGCGCCGCAGAATCATAGAATCTCAGGCTGGAAAAGACCTCTGAGGTCACCGAGTGCAGCCCTTAACCCAGCGCTGCCACGTCCCCTAGTAAACTTAAGCACCATATCTACACATCTTTTAAACACTTGTGAGGATGGTGACTTCTCCATTTCTCTGAAAAGCCTGCTCCAGTGCTTGACAGCACTTTCAGTGAAGAAAATTTTCCTAATATCCGAACTAAACCTCCCCTGGTGCAACTTGAGCTGTTTCATCTTGTCCTATTGCTTGTTGTTTGGGAGAAAAGGCCAAGCCCCCTTGCTACAACCTCCTTTCAGGTAGCTGTAGAGTGATAAGGTCATCCCAGAGCCTCCTTTTCCTCTAGACTAAACAGCCCTGACTCCCTCAGATGCTCCCTATGAGACTTGTGCTCATCCCAACAGATTCCAGCATCCTTATGGCTCCTGACTCCCCAGGTTCACCCAGTGCTGCTTCTGGCCCCACTGTGGGGCTGGGCTGGGGCTGAGGCTGACTCTCTGAGCAGTGCCATGGGGCACAGGTGAGGTTCAGGGAGGATATTTTTGATCTGGAGTGAAAGTAGGCTCTGAGAGGACCAGCATCCACCACCAATGCTGCGAAAAAGGTCAGCCCTTCTGACAGCCAGGCCACAGCTTTCAGAGAGTGGATGCTGATGCTGAAAACAGTTCGGACATGTGCTACCACTTTGATTTCTTGTTGGGGGCCAAGCTGTAAAGCCATGCCACCTCTGGGAAGTTAGGCAGAGATGAACTTTGTTCGGAGTCAGGTCCTTCTGGTTGCTGCCTTGCTGTCTGCTTGTCCTTCAGTTGTTTCTCAGCTCTGCCTGGTTGCATGTGCTCAATGTACAAAATTTGCTCCCTTTTTTTCCTATTATTCAGTCCCTTGATGGGACACGTCCAACCTATGGCTGTAGCATGGTGCTGCTGCCTCTCCATGCCACAGGTGGGAGGCCAGCATGCCCCATGGCAGGAGAGGGACAGTGAACTGCATGGAAATGACTTCCTTGAGGGCTGTCAGGTAGAAGGCTTGCAATGCTCTGAGAGCTCTTCAGCAACCAACAATTTTGTATCCCCTTGGGACAATAGATAATGACAGCCTGCCTTGCAAACTGTAAGAAGACTCTGGTCTTGGGCTTCTTCCAGGTCCCAAGGAAAGCAACACCAGCAGAGCAGTCAGCGGGCTGCCAGTGTACTGCTTGCCTTTCACCACATCCCCTCCAGAAGGGAGCATTTAATGTGGGTGATGCCTCTGCTTTCTGCCCACAGCCTGGGCATGTGGACCCCAACATGTCAGGTCAGCCTGGAAAGAGGTAAAGTAGAGCAATGTTATTCCATTGCCCTGATGCCTGTGAAGAAATTCAGGATGGATGCAAACACTATACTGAAATAGTCTGTGTGACACGAGATATTTGAGCATTACAAGTTCGTTTTGGTTTGGGTTCTTTTTGTCTCTGAAATTAGCAGGATTATTTTGGTGTTGGCCCCAGATTTGAAATTGCAAGTCTCAAAACCTGGGACTTGGCAATATTTGGGTCCCTGGCTGTAGTGTATTGATAGAGTTGTTTGAATGCCCCAGCAGTACAGTCACTGAAAGAGTCAGCTGAGGGCCTGTAGAGCACAAAGCCTCGTTACAGAGCTGTATGAGCAAGAGAATAAGGAGCTTGAAATTGCTCCTGACAGGTGATTATGTGCTCACCCAGCAACAGCCTCTGTGTGTCTACCAGGGGCCTGGCACAGGCCTGCACACCACTTCTGGGGTGCTGAAGAGGCGAGGGCGAGCCCATGCAGGAACTCCAGAGAAGATTTTGAATATGTTTATGACATGACCTGCAGTCTCCACAGGTTTCTTTCAGGGATAAGAAAATGAACCAGTAGGAGAGTGGGTGCAAGCACATGACAGGCAATGCAGACATATAGCAGAACACTTGGTACCACACAGAATGATCTGATTAAATGTAAGGAGAGTGGAGCCATCATTTAGCTCCAGGCTGCTGGGTTACACCATGTGCCTTTTATTTTCTGGGATACAGTGTCGTGCTCACTAGCAATGAGGCTGCCTTGAATATAGAAACTTATGTGACCCCTTCAGTGTTGTGTGAGGCTGTAGGAAAAGCAGGGAAGAGCTGCAATGTAAACCAGCTGTGGAACAGAGCTGCAGACATGGGGTGAATGGCTGCAGGGTGGCAGGGATAAATAACAGGGCAACCTGGAATGTCCAAGCAGAAAGCCAGTGGGTGCCAATGGGACACCAACAGAGCAGCATGAGGACAGTGGAGGAGGCAAGTCAGGGTAAGAGCAGCTGGCTGTGGTTGCTGCAGAGGATGTACAAGGTGTGTTGGTAGAGCTGTACTGGCCAGATGAAGCTGCATGTTCCCTGCTGCTCTGTTTGAGACAGCTCTCCTGCAGTGGTCATATGGTCTCAGGAGCTCAAAATGCATTGTCAACTGTTAAAATACAGGAGCCATTTGTGAAAAGTGTGAGATTTTCTGACTCCTTGTAAACATTTGATGATTTGTCCCATGGAGAAACTTCCAGAGTCCTCAAGTCCTCCATGGCTTCATTTTCCTTGTTGCTGCAGTCACAAGAGAAGGGACAGCTTCTGTTCCCAGGAAGAAAACAAGCACTGGGGGACAGAAGCAGCTGGCAGCAAGGCAAAGTGACTTACCCAAGATCATAAAGCAGTCAGTGGCCAAAGGACAGCTTTAACCTTCTCCTGTGGGTTTAACCTGTCACCTCCCTGTACAGCTAAAGAAGGACACTGCAAGTGATAGATGAACCAGGAGCAGTTCCTAGACTGTCTCTGCCTATCCTGTGTCTGCAGCTGCAGCAAAGCTGTTGCCAGTTTGTTGCACTTCCCTAGGTACACACACAACAACTATCACCTCTGTACTACTGCCTACAATTCCAAGCAGTAGTTCTGACAGACCAGGTGCTGTGAATATTCCCAACTCAGACACCCCATGCCTCTAGACATCCAGCTGTAGGAACCAGAAGCCATTGGGCCTTAGAGCTTCCCCAAAAAGAGCCTACAGAGGCCTTACAGGTATTAATCATCACCTTCTAGAAGTGAATAGGGGGCCATGGGAGGCTCAGACGAGCAAGTCTTGCAGTCCCTGATGAGCAACAGCATGATATGAGGCAGAAACAAAATACACAACCTCAGTGCTCATGGGGAATGAGTACCAGCTGCCTCTTGTCCTTTGCTGTGTGGGATGGGTGGTGAGATGGCCTTTTGTTAATCGATGCCCTATGTGTCCTAGTTTAGGGCAAATCTGGGAGAAAACCTCCAAAGGAAGCTCCCTCCGGAGATCAAACCCACACGGCCCCTCCCCCCAGCCGGTTCGGGAATGATTCCTCGGAGAGAAGTGGAAAGAACCTGTTTATTTAACAGGCACAGCCTCCCCCCCCCAGTACACAAAATGAATAATACCAGATGACAACACTTTTTCACAGCTCTGAAAAAGAGATGACAAATGCAGCGAGTCTCTCTTGGGGGTGGTCGCCCTGTTGTCACTCCCTCCGGCGCTGGGGATGGCTGTTGCCGGCCACAAGGTGTTCTCAGGTCCCAGTCCGGAGCAGGTCCCAGTAGTTACAAGAAAAAAGAAAAAAAAGGAAAAAAACAAAGCAAGAGCGAAGCGAAGCAGGAGCAGGAGCAAAAGCAGCAGCCAGAGCTAGAGTCAAGGAGAAAAGAGAGCAGCAAAAAACAACAGCCACACTATGTACTGCCCCGTCTCTGTGTCCCGCCAGTCGTGGGGGGGGAAGCAGGCTGATAACAGAACCAAAACAAAACATTTGTCCTTCAGAGCCCGTCTCACAGGCACAGAACATAACATCCAACATAGCAGAACACACATAAATGGGGATACAAACATCACCCTAGGACATTCCACCCCTTATCCCCATATTATACTACCACACATCATACATTTTAAAACTTCCATCTGTCACTTGCTCAGACCTTCGACACTTACATGTTTCCTTCTCCATTTTTTCACTTGCCCAGACCTTCGACACTTACACATTTTCCAACAAATATTGATCATCTTCACCCCACAATCAGATCTCCCTGAGGTACACATCGTGTTGATCCATCTCTTTGCATTACCCACCAGGTGCAACCTGGTCCCTGAGCAAAGACAACCCCGCGGATGGGTTTGTCTGTACTCGAGGCAGACTTGATCCACACCGTCTTCCCTAACAAACCTCTGACATGCACCACTGGGACTTTATCTCCGTCTGCTGTATTCAAGGACTCAGACTGGGCAGGACCTGCTCGGTTGGTGGAACCCCGAGTGTTAACTAACCAAGTGGCCTTTGCTAGATGCTGCTCCCAATTTTTGAAAGATCCCCACCCAAGGCCTTCAGCTGGGTTTTTAGTAATCCGTTGTACCTTTCTACTTTACCTGCAGCTGGTGCATGGTAGGGAATATGATACACCCACTCGATGCCATGTTCCCTAGCCCAGGTGTTGATAAGACTGTTCTTAAAATGAGTCCCATTGTCTGACTCAATTCTCTCAGGGGTACCATGCCTCCAAAGGACCTGCTTTTCAAGGCCCAGGATGGTGTTCCGGGCAGTGGCATGAGACGTAGGGTAGGTCTCCAACCATCCTGTGGTGGCTTCTACCATTGTGAGCACGTAGCGCTTGCCTTGACGTGTTTGGGGCAGTGTGATGTAGTCAACCTGCCAGGCCTCCCCATACTTGTATTTGGACCATCGCCCCCCATACCAGAGGGGCTTCACCCTTTTGGCCTGCTTGATGGCAGCACATGTCTCACAGTCGTGGATAACCTGAGAAATGCTATCCATGGTTAAATCCACCCCTCGGTCTCGAGCCCACTTATAGGTGGCATCTCTACCCTGATGGCCTGAGGCATCATGGGCCCATCGAGCTAGGAACAACTCTCCCTTGTGTTCCCAGTCTAGATCTATCTTGGACACCCCTATCTTTGCAGCCTGATCTACCTGATTGTTGTTTTGGTGCTCCTCATTAGCTCTACTTTTGGGGACATGGGCATCTACATGGCGGACCTTCATAGGTAGCCTCCCTACTCTGGTAGCGATGTCTTTCCACTCTTCAGCAGCCCAAATTGGTTTTCCTCTACGTTGCCAGTGAGCCTTTTTCCACCTCTCCAGCCATCCCCACAGAGCATTGGCTACCATCCATGAATCAGTGTAGAGGTAGAGCTTTGGCCACCTCTCTCTTTCAGCAATGTCCAGGGCCAGTTGAACGGCTTTGAGCTCTGCAAGTTGGCTTGACCCACCTTCTCCCTCAATGGCCTCTGCGACCTGTCGTGTGGGGCTCCAGACAGCTGCTTTCCACTTCCGGTTCATCCCTACAATACGACAGGAACCGTCAGTGAAAAGAGCATAGCGTGTTTCCTCTGGGGGCAGTTGGTTATATGGAGGAGCTTCTTGAGCCCGTGTCACTGGCTCTTCTTCTTCATCTCTGACATCAAAATTCTCACCTTCGGGCCAATTTGTAATTGCCTCCAGAATCCCAGGGCGATTTAGTTTACCTATACGGGCGCGCTGTGTGAGAAGAGCAATCCACTTGCTCCATGTAGCACTGGTGGCATGGTGGGTAGAAGGAACCTTGTCTTTGAACATCCACCCCAGTACCGGTAGTCGGGGTGCCAGAAGGAGTTGCACTTCTGTACCAATCACTTCTGAGGCAGCTTGGACTCCTTCGTAAGCAGCTAAGATTTCTTTTTCTGTTGGAGTGTAGTTGGATTCAGACCCCCTGTAGCCTCGACTCCAAAATCCCAATGGTCGACCCCGAGTCTCCCCAGGCACCTTTTGCCAAAGGCTCCAGGACAGACCATGGCTCCCGGCTGCAGAGTAGAGCACATTCTTTACCTCTGGTCCTGTCCTGACTGGGCCAAGGGCCACCGCATGAGCGATCTCCTGCTTAATCTGGGCAAAAGCTTGTTGCTGCTCAGGGCCCCAGTGGAAATCGTTCTTCTTGCGGGTGACCAGGTAAAGAGGGCTTACGATTTGACTGTACTCAGGAATGTGCATTCTCCAAAAACCTATGGCGCCTAGGAAAGCTTGTGTCTCCTTCTTATTGGTTGGTGGAGACATAGCTGTAATCTTATTGATGACATCCGTAGGAATCTGACGCCGTCCATCTTGCCACTTTACTCCTAGGAACTGAATCTCACGAGCTGGTCCCTTGACTTTACTCTTTTTGATGGCGAAACCAGCTTTCAGGAGGATTTGGATAATTTTCTCTCCTTTCTCAAACACTTCTACTGCCGTGTTCCCCCACACAATGATGTCATCAATATACTGTAGATGTTCTGGAGCCTCACCCTTTTCTAGTGCAGTCTGGATCAGTCCATGGCAGATGGTGGGACTGTGCTTCCACCCCTGGGGCAGTCGATTCCAAGTATACTGCACTCCCCTCCATGTGAAAGCAAACTGAGGCCTGCATTCTGCTGCCAGAGGAATGGAGAAAAATGCATTTGCAATGTCAATAGTGGCATACCACTTCGCTGCCTTGGACTCCAGCTCGTACTGGAGCTCTAATATGTCTGGCACAGCAGCACTCAGCGGTGGAGTCACTTCATTTAATGCACGGTAGTCCACCGTCAATCTCCATTCTCCTTCAGATTTGCGCACAGGCCAGATGGGGCTGTTGAAGGGTGAGTGGGTTTTGCTGACCACCCCTTGGCTCTCCAGCTCTCGGATCATCTTATGGATGGGAATCACAGCATCTCGAGTTGTTCTGTACTGTCGACGATGCACTATGGAAGTAGCAATTGGTACCTGTTGCTCTTCTCCCTTCAGAAGTCCTACTGTAGATGGATTTTCGGACAGTCCAGGCAAAGTGTTCAGTTGCTGGATGCTCTCTGTCACTACAGCCGCTATCCCAAATGCCCACCTGAGTCCTTTTGGGTCTTTGAAATACCCACTTCGAAGATAATCTATGCCCAAAATACATGGGGCCTCTGGGCCAGTCACAATAGGGTGTTTCTTCCACTCATTTCCAGTCAGGCTCACATCAGCTTCCACCAAAGTGAAATCCTGCGATCCCCCTGTCACACCAGCAATAGAAACAGATTCTGTCCCCACATGTCTTGATGGGATTAATGTGCACTGCGCACCAGTGTCAACTAAAGCTGTATACTCTCGTGGTTCCGATGTGCCAGGCCAACGAATCCACACGGTCCAGAAAACACGGTTTTCCCTAGCCTCTACCTGGCTAGAGGCAGGGCCCCTCTAAGCCTGGTTATCCTTCTTTCCTTGGGTATATGTTTTGGAGGTTCCTTCAAGGGGATCGGACATGTCATCATTATCATCATACTTGGCAGTTTGGCTACGGGCAACTGGAGCTGCTTTCCTTTTGGTGGAACTTCCTCTCTGATCCTTGTCTTCCTTCAATTCACGCACCCGTTGGGCCAGAGCAGCAGTTGGTTTTCCATCCCATCTCCTCATGTTTTCTCCACAATCACGCAGGAAGAACCACAGCTCAGCTCGTGGGGTGTATTTTCTCTCTCCATATGGGGAACGTCTGCGTTGGGTACCAGAGCCTCTGATCTGTACTGCTGAGATTTGGAGAAGGTCTTCTTTAATCTCTTCTCTGAGCTTCTTATGATTTTCTTCTATCTTGTCCTCTAATTTTTGCAGACGTGTTTCCACCGCTGCAATTCTGGCATGTGTTGGGCCATGCACAGCATCTGCGTAAGCTCGGAGCTTCTTTGCCATATCCAGCACAGTCTCATTCCTGTCATCCCTCTTCATTATGGCTAAAGCAGAGGCATATTCTTGTGGCCCAAGTCGTACCAGTTTTCGCCACATCACAGACGTGCATGGTACCATGTCTGGATTCCTAGTTGTTATGTCATCTGAGAAGATAATCTCTGCCACTGCCATTTCTCTCAGGCGTTGTATCCCTTGTTCTATGGTTTTCCACTGTGTTTGCTGCATATAAAGATCGTCTGCACAGAGGTATCTTTGTGCTACACTTTCCAAGACCCGTGCCCAGAGGCTGTGAGGGTTAACCCCTCTCATCATTCCTTGGTCGATGACAGGATCATGTGACAGGGATCCCAAATGCCTCGCTTCAGTGCCATCCAGAATTGTAGCCTCACCTGCAGCATCCCAAAGACGGACTAACCAACTAATTATAGATTCATCAGGTCGTCGAGTGTAGTCCTTCCGTAGGCCACGAAGGTCCTTCAGGGAAAAGGACTCAATATTGGCTTCTGATCTGGTACCTGTTGTTTTGACTCCTGATTTTATGTCAGGAGGTGTTGAGGGTCCTTCTCCTGCATCATCATCATCATCATCCACTGGTCGATCGGTCTTGTCTGTGCACTTCCCACTTCGAGTGCTAGTAGCAACAGCCATTGGTTGAGGCTTATTATCTGCTGTAGCTGCTGCCTTAGGCTCACTATCTGGTTTGGCTGCTGGCTTTGAGCCCAGGGTGTTTGCTGTAGCCTGAGTGACCGGGATAACTGCTGATGTATCTCCCTGCCCCCCTTCCTCTGTCTGCTGTCCTACAGTATCTAGCAGTGTGCGATAAGCATATGCCAGGGCCCAGCTCACTGCAATGATCTTTTTCTCCTTAGGATCATCATGGTACTTCTCTTTCAGGTATTTCCCTACCTCAGCTGGGTTCTGAATTTGTTCATGGGGAAAGTCCCAGGCTATAGGGTCAGAGAATTCCTTCAGGATTTGGCCCATATCCTCCCATTTCCCACACCACTCAGGATTTTCCACACCTGGGTCTACTCCTGGGTCAGGGGTCTCATCAGCCCGTCTAGAAATCTCAGCCCTCATTCTAGAGAAGCTGCGGACTGTATAATGGAAGCTTACTAGATTAAAGACCAGAAAGATAGTCTCTTTAACATTCAGGGGAAACTGAATATTCTCAAACAGTGATGTGACAAACTCAGAGGAGAAGAAGGAAAGCAAAGACTGAAAAGCCTCATCCCCTACTCCTCCCATAACAATCTGGGTAAATAACCATAGCCATGAACCATCCATACCTGGAACAGCCCCCAGCAGATTTATAAACTTCTTACAAATCACCACCACCAAGCCCAGCAGTATGGCTATTCTGGTCACTGCCCCTCTGCTGTAAAAACTACGTATTAGGGACAATAGTAGAACTATTTGAGGATAAGCAAATAAACCTAGGGACCATAGAAGTATTATGATCTCAAAAAACCCTAGGGACCAGAAATACAGGCAAGCCTTCACCCCAAGAGACATTATAAATTGAAAGCACATGACTATTAAATGCTTTATACCACCACCAAGTAGTAACAACCAAAATATACTCAAAACAGGGTTTTTCCACTCTCTCTCGAGCCCCACGTTGGGCGCCAAATTTTGTCCTAGTTTAGGGCAAATCTGGGAGAAAACCTCCAAAGGAAGCTCCCTCCGGAGATCAAACCCACACGGCCCCTCCCCCCAGCCGGTTCGGGAATGATTCCTCGGAGAGAAGTGGAAAGAACCTGTTTATTTAACAGGCACAGCCTCCCCCCCCAGTACACAAAATGAACAATACCAGATGACAACACTTTTTCACAGCTCTGAAAAAGAGATGACAAATGCAGCGAGTCTCTCTTGGGGGTGGTCGCCCTGTTGTCACTCCCTCCGGCGCTGGGGATGGCTGTTGCCGGCCACAAGGTGTTCTCAGGTCCCAGTCCGGAGCAGGTCCCAGTAGTTACAAGAAAAAAGAAAAAAAAAGGAAAAAAACAAAGCAAGAGCGAAGCGAAGCAGGAGCAGGAGCAAAAGCAGCAGCCAGAGCTAGAGTCAAGGAGAAAAGAGAGCAGCAAAAAACAACAGCCACACTATGTACTGCCCCGTCTCTGTGTCCCGCCAGTCGTGGGGGGGAAGCAGGCTGATAACAGAACCAAAACAAAACATTTGTCCTTCAGAGCCCGTCTCACAGGCACAGAACATAACATCCAACATAGCAGAACACACATAAATGGGGATACAAACATCACCCTAGGACACTATGCCTGGTGTTCAGCTGGCAAGGACAGACTGTCCCTTCCAGAGAAACCCCTTGCATAAGAATTAAAGAGGAGCTGGGCTGAGATGCTGAATTAATCCACCAGGGCATGTCGGGAAGATGCATTTTAAGCCATTCTCCCTGCCCTCCCGCCTTCCACTGCATTGTTTATCTCTCCTGTCCCTCCCACAGCAGTACGTGAATTATTCTGACTGGGCCAGATGCTTTCATAACTGCCTGCATTTTGTCCCGGCCCCTCAGCCCCAGAGCCCGCCTGGGAGATGCTCAGACACGGGAGGCTTTTTAACTCTGGCCGGTTTGTGCTGCTGTGAGCAGCAAGCCCACATAGACACGGGTCCCCACTGCCTGCAGTGCCTGCTGCGTGTGCTGCACAAACATTTCACTGCTACGGCTACGAGTGCACTCCCCTGGGACACACACACACACAGAGCCCCACCTCAAGGACACCACAGGCTCCGTGCCAGCTCTCTTTGCTCTTGTGATGCTCAGCGAGCTCCCCGGGGTGCACCAAGCTGGCACACTTGTCACAGGCATTGGGAGCTACTGCTCCGCCGCTGTGCTGTGCTCCTCACCCGTCGTCCATCATTTCTTGTCTCCCTTGAGGCACGTCCTTCACACGGGGTTCATTCAGGCTTGCAGCTCACCCCTGTGTGTAGCACATACACACCTGGCACCTGCCAGACACACAAATGGGGCCCTGGGCATCATAGCGTCTAAGGAAAATTCAGTTTGAAAGAGACCCCAGGACAGCTCTAGTCTACTCAAAGCAGGGTCAGCAAAGAGGTCAAATGAGGTTGCTTGGAGCTTTATTTGATCTTATAAACTACTAGGATGGAGACTGTACAGCCTCTCTGGGCAACTTTTTCCCACACTTGACTGCTTTTGAGGACAGAAAGGTCTTCTTTGTATTCAAGCTGGACCTCTCTTCTTTAAACGTATGTTCCTCGTCTCTCATCCTCCCTCCAAGCACCACTGTGAAGAGCTTGGCTCTGTATTTTACCAAGACTCACAGGTCCTTTCCCACACAGCTGTTCTGCATCTACCCACCTTGTTGCCAGAGCCTCTTCCTTGCCAGGTTCAAGGCTGCACATTTGCCCTTGCTGAACTCCCAGTGCTCCTGCAGGCCCGTCCCTCCAGCCTGCTTACATCTCTCTGACAGGTTGACTTGTTTCCCCTCCAACTAAGCGTCACCTGAAAGCTTGGTGGAAGTGCACCCCATCACCTTCTCCAGGCCATCAATATCCATATTAAATGGGAGAGGTCCCAGGACATCCCCCTGAGGCAACCCACTTAGTACCAGCCTCTAGGTAGAGTACAAATTACTAACAATTAACCACTCTCTGTGCCTGACCAGCAAATATTTTTTGTGTTCATCTGCTTGTCCACCTATTGAGACAACACCATCTTTACCTGAATATCAGAACATTGGGAGATGGTGTTGAAAGCCAGGCTGAATTGAAAATAAATTATTTCCACTACTCTCCCCTCACCCATAAATCCAATCTTTCTATCAAAGAAGGTGATCAGGTTGTTCAGGCAGATATGGTGCCTCCCCTGTGGCTCTTCATCTTGCCTAGACTGCTGGGCCAGGTTCTCCCACCACCCCACGGGCACTCAGCTGCCTTGGTGCCCAGAGAGCACTCAACATGCAGGAGAGCAGGATGAGGTTACACATCTTCAAGTGAGATCCTGTTGATTCAGCCCTGAGTCCAGCTCCTCCCAAGGAACCTTGGCCCTGTCTTG
Source organism: Sitta carolinensis (assembly GCA_032173965.1). Lineage (NCBI taxonomy): Eukaryota > Metazoa > Chordata > Aves > Passeriformes > Sittidae > Sitta > Sitta carolinensis. Next base: position 56,223,917 of record JAVUNC010000005.1, on the reverse strand, counting down.
TGGTTCTCTGATACATCTGTCCTGGCCTGACACAGCTCTGAGAGTACACCTAAATATTCTTTTTGTTTGTTTCTTTTCCCCATTAGATACACTTTTTTTTCTTTTTTTCTTTTTTTTTTTTTTCTTTTTTTTTTTTTTTTCCCACCAAGGTATGATAGAATGGGTGTAATAAAGACAGCCAGTTGCAAACTGACATGCTGGGAACACCATGAGGATAAAAAAACAAGGCTACATGGAAAAAACCCAATAAATGTGCTTAATTACAGGTGTGGCCAGGAACAGCTCCTATTATTAAGGTTGCCAACACTTCCCCTTTCAAGACCCTGTTTTCACTTGCTTGTAACTTTGTCAAAGTTTCGCCACTGGAGCAGAAATTTTCCATAGAAAGTGATTGTCTCATCTGGAATTTGGTGCATTTATTTCTTTTGGAAAATGTGGACCCACCACTAGTTTTCCTGGGCTTGACTGTGTGTATATATAGCCCAGGGGACAGAACCTGTGGGACTTAGGGGCTTTCAGGCAAGGGCTTGGCCTTGGGCAGGACATCAGTTCTTGAGTCACAGAGGCTGTGTTTTGTCAGCTCTATGAAACACTACTATTCTCCCCCAACCAGCACGGACAAATTACATGGCTTTGTTAAACATGGAAAGAAGACTTGTCACAGCTTCACAGCTACAAACTTTCTAACCTTTGCTAAGCTGCCCAACCCTTTTGGTTTCTGAGGCTGTCATGACAGCATATGGGCTCTCCCAGGGTGGAGCACTGCAGGAGGAAACTGGGAGGGTTCTCCCTTCTAGAGCTGCTGCTGTGCGTCACGCACTCTCTGCATCTCTGAATGCTTTCCTCTGCCCTGTGCTCCTGGCATTCTCGGAAACCTGGTGCAGAAAACTCCCTGTTTTGAATACAGAAGTAATAAAACTCAAAGGAGAGAGCCAAAAATCTGGGGAACAGCAAATGAGACTGGGAGGTAGATGAGATCACGAGCTGCAGGGAAATGCTGGGTCTGTTTGGGAAAGGGGCTATTGCTTGACAGCTGCTGTAGTGACTTGGGACAGCTGAGCAGGAGGACTGGAAGCAGAAAGCAGGGCTGGCTGGGGCTGTGAGATGGGGAACGGGAAGAGCAGAGGAGGGGGGATTGTCAGTGGGATGGGGAGAGGGGATGGAAGGAACTCAGCCAGTCTGCCTGAGTGGTGGGAGTTTCTAGTGACAGATGATGGAGGGGAGCTCCCGTCATCCATCCAACTGCAAAAGAAGGCTTGTACTGGCAATAGGGGGGAGCTTGTGTGGAGCAGGACAGCACATGGTGGGAAGGCTGGGGCTGACTGGCCAAGGCCTTGCAACTGAGCCTGGTACTATCTGGGTAGGATACTGGACCTGGGAATAGAGTGGGAGAAGAAACAGTGAAGGGCAAGTGAGGTGGACCTGAAAGGGGCAGTGGCTGAGGCCAGGAACCAGGGCTTCCTGACAAGAAGGGAAGCCAAAAAGTTGGAAAGCATGGAGGGGACAAGGGAATCAGGGAGGACAGCCATATCAGCTTGTGTTTCTGGGACCAGAGGCTTCTCTAGTGCCCGAACAAGGGTCTTCTCCTAAGTCTTCCTCCCAAGTCTTACTGTTCCTGTGCTGTTACCCCAAATGCCACCCGACAGCATATGTCACCTCTTGCTAGTTCTGCTCCTTGCTGAGGACAACAGGTAATTGCTGCTTGCTGTTATATCAGAATACACATTTCTCATCACTGAGAAATGTCAACACCAAGGCTGGCTGTACAACTGCCCTTCAACGTCCTCGTGCATATGAATTATGGTCGAGTCTTTAATTATGTGGACACATTTATTTTCCACAGGGCACCGGCAGCACACAGGTTAGATTGTGTTCTGGATGTGTCTGGGCTGTGTCACGAAGAAGGGTCTTTGCAGGGACTCAGCATCATCATCTCTTCTTTCAGTTGTTGTGTTGTTTTGTTGTTTTTTTGGGTTTTTTTTTCCCAAAAGTGTGAAGACAAAGGAGTGACTCATTGATGAGGCAGTTGTGTGCTGGCCTGGATCCTTGCCCCTGCTGTGGATTTCCTACCTGATGCCGAACGAGTCACTCACAGCAATCTTTTCAGAGGTAGCTATTAGCTATGTTTTATTTATTTTGGCATTTTGCTTTGTTTTTAGCCTTGTGCTATCCTGTGATCCTGATGTCTCATTTGCAGGAGTATTTATTGCTCCCTGCTGCATGTGAAGGGGGACTTGCGCCTGACTCTAGAAAATGCTTTAAACTGCAGAGAGCTCTGGTAAAGTGCTCAGATCAGCATCCCCACCTTGCAGGCTGCATTTGCCCTTCCCTCCAGGAATGCTGCTGTATTGCTCAGTATGAGTATTGAAAAGGCAAATCTATCATTATTTGTAAAGTACTGAGAGACTAGGTGTATACTGTGTGAAAGAGACCCTATGAACTTTGATCACTGCTTCTGGAGGGGGGGTTGCACCTTCTGAATGAGCTGTGAGTCAATGCTTTGGAGAACTCTGTCAGCCCTGTTGGCTGTGTCAAACCACAGGTACCTTCTTCGTCAGGTGCCTTTGCTGTTGAATTTCAGGTGGCAATGTGTTTGTTCTCATTTCTCATCTCTTCTTACTTTCACTGGCCTTGGAGAAGCAGAACTTCAGCACAGTGTCTTGATGTTTTGTCTGCTCTTTCCCTGATTGCTCACACTTCTCCAGTTCACACAAGTGTCTCTGTGGCAAACTGACCTTGGTCTTCAAAGCAGTTTGTCCTTCTCCAGAGAGTGGGTGAAATGAGATTCTGCTCTTTGTTGATCAGGCAGAGCTGCCAAATGCGACCTGGCAGTTCTCTGAGGTCTGCTAGGTCACTGGAGCTCAGCTTTCCCATGAGTTTTACTAGGTGCTATGAATATCATATACTGTGGCTCTGGAAGGCAATCCACCCAGCTGTGACACAGTGAATAAACAGCACAACCCTAGCCTTCTTCTCTTTTCCAACCTGAGGAATGACCTGATGGGAGAGGTGTCCAGTGAGGTATAGCCCCCTTGGATACACCTGCCTACAGGATTCAGCTCAAGACACGTTGCCGTGGGTTCCCTCTACAATGAGCACTGCAATGAGAACACTGGGGACAGCCCAAGGACCTGAGCATGAGAACAGGACAGCAGCCAAACGTAGCCCATCTTCTGCTTGCCTGCAGCAGCACTCCCTGTGTCATCGAGGAGTGCTTTGACCACATCTGAATCCTGGGAAAGGTAGACATGAGATGTGCCAGGTGCAGGGTGCCCAGTTGTTGAGCTGAGGGTTTGGACTCCCTTCCATGCTTTTGCACCCAAAGATCCCTTCCAGGCAAACCAGGGAGACAGGACAAGGGCAGGCCTCCTGGGGCCTTATCTGGGAATGTTGTTTTGAATGTGGAAGATGTGTCTCACTGCTGGCTCTGGGGGTTAGACAGCTTTCCAGGTGCTGTTGTCTGAACAGAGTCTTAATGTACCTTGCTTTGTGCCTAATACAGTACTAACCTGAGGGGGTGTTCCTCTTTGGAGAGGCACACAGAGAAAAAAAGGCACTGCAGCTGCCCACCACTTTGATCACTGGGAGGAATGGAGATGGCCCAGCCATTTCCATTTGTGAGTGTGGATTCAAATTTATTCCCTCTCCAACCCAACCCTGGCTGCCCTCTCTCTAGCTGGGATCCTGCTGCTTGTGTCATGTATAACAACTTTCTTTTTCAGACACTGGGGCAGAAGTTACCTGTTGCACTGCTGGACCACTGACATCCCTGATGGAGCTAGGGTCCCTGCAGTACTGACTGCTAGATACATAGCCAAAATCAGCAGCTCCTGGCCCAGGCTCCCTAATAAAAATTACTCCATAAGAAGAGGTGTAACTAGGCAATGCTTGGAGAGAGGTGGGTGTTAATAGATCACATGGGTAGCCAGCACTAAAAGCTTGATTACAATTCAATTAAGGGAATGTTTCTAATTAAAGAGTTCTTATTTTAAGCTGTCAATGATTAAAATAAAGGTAGTGGAAGTGTCCGTACACATTCCAATTTCATCCCCAAGGGCTGCACCTATGTTGGGGATTTCTTCAAATTCCCTCCCATTGCCTCAGCCGGCAACACGGGGAGAGCTGGTATGGCCATTGTCCTCCCAGACCTTGCACCTGCCTGCAAAGCAGTGTTACCCCAAACTCTGCTCCCACGAGGCACGCTGAGAGCTGCTTTTCCTGGATGCTGATTCAGATCCATCCTTCCCAGCTCTGCATCAGAGCCCACCTCTCTCAGTGCCTGTATGAGCCTACCACTTGCAGCAAAGTCACGAGCAATGCTGGGCTTTGGCAAATCCCTTCTCTGCTGATGTGCACCCACCCAGGGAAGGAGAGCAGCCCTCAGCTGGATCCAGCAGTGGCTGCATACTATTACCTGCCTTCCCATCTGCTCACTGTTACATAAACTGTGAAAAAAACAGAGGCTCAATGGAGCATGTGTAAGGAAATGTCATTACTAGGAAAAACTCAATTACATTTTAAATTCTCCAAGAGAAGGTGAAGTTCTGTAATAAAGCAGGCCCAGCAGTGAGAGACAGAAGCAATACTCGTTCGGAAAGGCTGGCATAAATGAGGAACAGTTCACAGGTCTCAATGGACTGTCAAGTCAGCACGGGCACTGGCTGGCAGTGGCATTCAGAAAGTTGCAGCCCCCCATCTGGGTACAACTTGGAGCAATGACTGCTCTCTTCAGCACACAGTGCCAGCATGGCTGCAGCTTGGGCCTCTCGGTGCTGACAGCCTATGCTTACACCGTGTATTTGGAAGCTGACATCAGGGGCCTGCCTTAGAAGCACCTAAGGGCTCTTCTGGTATGGGGGCTCCTGAGCTCTTCTCCATCACTCTTATCTCCAGCTGCAGGAACTGGGGTTCTTATTATCTTTGGGATGGCTGTGCTGGAGCAGCTCCCAGACCCTGGTGGAGCATCCTCGTGCCTCCAAAGCTGGGCAGCATCTGTCTCTTGCTCCAGAGGACCTCCTGTCCTTTCCAGCTCACACTACACTGGCCTCCAGTCTTTCTTGCAGTCCTGCTCCCAGAGCTTTCAACAGCACCTTCATCCTCCTTTGCACATCCAGCCCCAATCTCCCAGAAGCCCCCAAATAGTTCCCCAGCCTGGACTCTGCTCCTACACAGGTCTGATACATCCTGGCTGCTTCCCCTGACTCAGCTGGCTTTGGAGGTGCTCTGGGGCTTGCTGTGTCCACTTGGCCCCCAAACACCCCAGGGTCCGGGGGGGGGGGGAGCCCCAGCTTTGCACTCATCTGTTGGCGGGTGCCTCGTGGACCTCTGTCTGCTCACATTAGGGTTTATGTGTGCGCTTCGTTATTCGTGGGAATTTGCAGGCGCTCCACCCCAAGGGCATCCCCACTCCTGAGGGGTTGTGGGCTGAGGAGCCCTGAACACCGTGGGGCCTCCTGGGCGAGCCCCGCCTGACAGCCGCTGCCGGCGCGATGGGACCGAGCACCCTCGTTCGATCACCCCCACGCGGGGCCGCCCTGCTGTGGGGGGCTCTCATGGGTGGGCTGCGCTCCGCTCCGAGGAGAAACCCCTTCAGCGGGGCCGCGGCTCCCACAACCGAGCCCGTGCGAGGCGCTCCCGCCCGCCGGAGCTGAGGCGCGGTGCACGGGAAGGCGTCGGGAGCGGCGGCGGTTGCGCCTTTAACGGCGGGCGGAGGAGGAGGCGGAGGAGGAGGAGGGCCGGGGCTGCGCTGGGTGACATCAGTGGGTTTGGCTCCGGGGCTCAATGGAAACTGGGTGAGCGCCGGGCTGTGCCGAGCACACGCCGGCTGGAGGGGACGGCGAGCGGGCGGGAGGCGGCAGGCAGCGCCGCGCCGCGCCGAGCCGAGCGAAGGAGGGACGCGCCGGCACGGCCGCCACCAGCCCTCCCCAATCCTCCGTCATCCTCCCCGCCGCGGCCGCCTGGCCCCCTGACAGCCGGCGGAGCAGCATCCCCACACGGCCCCCTTCCCGTCAGGGTGGGTATGGGGGGCGCCCGCCCGCATCTTGGGGCGCAAACCCCGGGGGAAAGGCGGCCCCTCCGGCTCTTTGTGTGCGCGGAGGGAGGGGGAGGGGGCGGGGGAGGGGAGGGCAGGGCGCGATGCGCCGGGACGGGGGGGGGGCGCGGGGGACAAAAGCCCCTTTGTGGGGACGCGGCGAAGGGGTCCCCCCCTCCGCCACCGGCAGATTTTGGGGGGGCGGTTCTCCCCTTCTCCCCCTTTCTCCGCTTGCCGGGGCCCTGCCTGGCTGCCGGCGGGGCCGGGCGGGGAGGGGGATGCCGTGTGTTCTCGGCGGGGGTCTGCGGGGGTCCCGGCGGGCGGCCGCCCCCCGGGGGATTTAGCCCCCCACCCTTCCGTTCGCTGATGCTCCCGGTCTCCCTCCCCGGCCCCCCTCGTCGCCTCTTTCGGGGGAAAAGGGGTGTCTGAGTTTGGGGGGGGTTGTGCAGTCGGTGTTTCCTCTTGCGGGGGGCGGTCGGGGCGGGGGTCGATGGCCGCGGCCGGGTGCGAGTGGGGAGACGAGGAGAAGTTCAGCGCCGTTCCCGGGGGTGGCAGCTTTTTGTTACCTACCCGGAAAAATAACAGCCCGGGTACGGCTGTCTTCGCGTAGTGTTTGCCTGTAGGGGGTGGGGGTGTAAGGGACATATTTATTATTATATTTTTTTGTGTGTGCCCCCCCCTTCCCTGTTTTTCTGTTGTGGCTATTTCTTCCTCAAATGTAGTTCAAATGCTCTGTGCTTGGGGTTTCTTTTCTCCCCCATCTTATTTGCTGGTCTCCTTTCTGTAAGTGTCTAAGGGTCTGGAGGGGATTGGTATTTTGCATTTCAATCAAAATGTATTTTTTTTTCTTTTTCCTTCACGTTTTTAAGCCAGTTCAAATTGCTGTTTTCCCAGCCTCATCCTTTTTTTTCCCTTAAACACCACCCCAAAAAAAAAAATTTAAAAAAAAAGAAAAAAGCCGTGTAAAGCCTTAATGGTGTATGGGTAAAGCAGCCCCCGCTCCTCACACTTGCACTGAAAGCCGGAGCGGTGCTGGGATCGGCAGCCTCCATTATGGAGCTGTGGGTTTGGTTTTGTATGGCTTTTGCTAGACAGGGCATTCTCTCATTCCCGACCCCCTCGGGTGGGACAGAGGTGTCCCTCCTGTCCCCAGCCCCTCTTGGCCCCCCCCACACAAGATGGTCCCCGCGTCTTTGGTCGCCATCGTTGCTGGCACAGCAATGTGGTATCAACTCTTACCGTGTGTTTATATAATGGCCTTTGTGCCTGTACGTGGGTACTTTATATTATATAAAAGGGGCTGGTGCAAAATGGTGTGTGTGGGGAAGCAGCGCTGGCGCTGGATAGTATTATTATGCTTTTTTGAGGCTGTGTAGTGTTGGATATTCACGTATGCAAACGCTTATGCAGAGCACACTCTCGCTCTGAGGTTGTATGTGTGTTAATCCCTTATGGAAAACTAAATGGTTTAACTGAATGATTGCCCTGCAGCCCCTGGGAATGCTGCCTTGGCTGTAGAGTGCAGGAAGGGTGGCAGGGCTGGGGGGGGGTTAAGCCTGTCGGGGGCTGCGGGAAGGAGGGATAGCTTTTTTAATTTTACATGTGTAAATAATACATAGAGGGGTGATATAAATTCCACATATAAAAATATATATTTTTTGGGTCCAATTTTCTTTCTTCTTGTAACAGTGGACCTGAAGATCAGAAGATAAAGGGCGGAAGCTGTAGATGGTGGGGGGGTACATGTGTGAAGTAGAAGCAAATGGGATAGATGTTTGAACTCCTGGAGCAGTTGTTGAGGGGGTGGGATGTGTGTGTCGTGCCCTCTTACCAGGAATCCAGGCTCTCACTCTCTCTCTGGCTATCCTCCGCCCAGGTTTTCTACTCACACTTGTGTATGTGTGTGTGTTGGGGGGGGAGATAAGGCAAAATGACAGCTGTGTGAGACCATGATTTTTTTTTACTCCATTATCCTGCTTCCCGCTTCCACCCCCGCGCCCCGGAGCATTTTTTAGATTCCCCTTTGGAGCCTGTTGCTTAATCAGCTACAAGGCCTGCTGCCTCGTTGTGTGAGAAACCCTTCTTAACCTGGCTCCTGCCTGTCCCAGAAGGGTGGGTCCGAGTTTAGGTTTGGGACTGTGGTGCTGCAGAGCAGTACCTGCTGTGTCCAGGTGCGGAGCAGATCCCATCGGGACCTCTTGCCCGGTCCCTGCCGTGTGCTGGGCTGTGCTCGCCCCAGCTGGGAATTGGACTCAAGTGGAAGTGTTGGGAGTTCACAGGCCTGGGTAAACACTCCACAAAGGAAGGAGGATCGAGAGCTGTCTTCTTGACAGTGGCGTGACGGGTTCCCGAGGACACAGACCTTTGATCGTTTATTGGAGGAGGAGTGTAAGCAAGTCAGATGTATGTTAATGTGGTTATACAGAACAGCAGGCATCGGATAAAAATCGTGTCTGTTTGCTGCACCCTCAGCCAGGTACTCCTGCCTCCTGGTTGGGTTCCCAAGGCTCTGCCTACATTCCTTGTAGTAAGAAAGTCAGAAATAGCCACAGGGTTTTGTAGACTTTAGATGCACAGAAACCCACATGCATAAGCAAATACTAGGTGAGGGGACTCCACCTCTGAGTGTTTTGTGTGTGGTTTCTGGTGACTGGAGCTCTGCTTTCAGGGTTCACAATGTCCCCTGAATGCCTTGATAGGATTATTTCCCTGTACATCTCCGAAGCCCGTCCATTCTTCTTTCTGTAATCCCATCTCCTGGGGCAGGAGAAGCAGCTCTGGGTTTATAGTATGCCCAGAATCCTGTAGCTGGGATTATTTTTTTGTACTTCTGTCTCACAAGGCCATTTCTCCCTTCCTTCAGTGATGCTTCCTTCCCACCAAGCTCCAGTAAGGGAAAGTTCCTTGCACCCACTTGTAAAAACATGAATCATTCCTCACCTTTCCTGTCCCCAACAGACTCTGTGTCTGCATTTTGTACGCTAATAATGTGGCATTGCATAAATTAGGACTGTGGCAAATCCCTCTAAAAGGAGACACATTGACTGTCTCAGGAAGAGATGTGGTTCCTAGAATAAGTTGGTGGTCATAGAAGAGACGAGGGAAAGGGGGCTGTTAAGAGGGGAACAGCTGGAGCTGTGTTTGGCCAAGGTGTTTGCAGCAGAAGTTGAGGTTGGCAGAGAGAACAAACTCTGTGGCTGTGGTCCTTCCACATAGTTGGTTTTCTGTGGAAGGTGAGTAGGCTGAGCCTGGGCATGTTGATGGGGTATATCAGGTCAAAGGGTTAGCTAATCATCTCAGGTAAAGGGATGAGAAAGGCCTGAGCTGCCAAAAACAAACAGCTGGCACACCTAGGTAGGCAAGAGAGATGGAGAGGCTCAGGTAGACCAAAGGAGGTGGTGACCCAGTCAGCAGAAGTGTGTGGAGATGAGCAAGTGGTGTTCCTAGCCAGTGTGTGCGTGGCAGGGTTCAGTTCATCTAGATTTCTCCTCCCTGTCCCCTGTGCCAGCCCCTGCCTAGGAGCGATGGAGTTACTTGCTCCTGGCAGTCTGTCTGTCTCTGGCAGCCCTTGGGTCCTGTGCTGCAGCCCCACCGTGGTGTTAGAGTAGGGCTGGGTCAGAGAGAAACTCCTCACAGGGTTTGTTATGCCTGACCCTTCTGGTGTCTCACAAGGCTACCTCTGTCCCAGTGCCAGGTGCTGTAAGGTACAAGCAGTACCTCTACAGTGGTGTGGCATGATCATGCACTGAAACCTTTGTAGAAGGGGTTTCCTGACCCCCCTCCCCAGTCTCTGGGCAAAATGGTGGGGAAGAGGTTCAATCATGCTTCATTCTAATAATGGGAACGTGGAAAAAAACGTGCTTGAGAGTGTTCTGTTCCTGTAGCGTTTCTTGCACATGCTGTCCCTGGAAGTTCAGGAGATCAGGAGAGGTGATAGAAGCCATGTAGAAAGTGAAGTATTTCAAGATTTAAAACTACTCAGCCTCTGGGTGAAGTGGGGAGGTAGTCTTACATGATTCACTTCCTGTTTGTGCTCTGACACTGCTCTTTCTGTACTTCTTTTCTCAGCACGACTGAACCATGGAGCTTCGAGTGGGAAACAAATACCGGCTGGGCAGAAAGATTGGCAGTGGTTCGTTTGGAGACATTTACCTAGGTGAGTGTGAGAGTCTGTCACAAGGTTGGTTTTCTCAATTGCATCATTGTTTCAGGGTTGTTTTTCTTGCCTGTTGGTATTTGTGGGCACCATGTAAGGTTGGAAGGGGTGGAGAAGAGAAAAAACTAATGGAATACTGATAGTGGCTGCTGGCCTTCTCATGGCAAAGAAAGGGGCATGAGCTCAGCTTTGCCTTACCACATACTGGAGACACAGTGGTTGGATTTAGATTTGGACTGTTTGGGGCATATTTGTCATATTCCCTATTTCAGCGTTCTCACTTCCTTTTCTTGAGCTTGGGTGTGTGTGGGTAAAAACTCTGTTCACGGAGCGTGTGGTGGAAAGGGAGGACATAGCTTTTCCTTCAAGGATAAAAGGAATACACTTTTGGGAAGACTGGTAGTGGAAGAGGTGGTCCAGGACCTGTAAGAGAAAGGTCTGAGACTAGGAGGTGTAAAACAGGTCAGAGAGCCTGGCCTGGTTGAAGTCCTGGGATTCAGATCTCTTAGATCTGTCATGGGATTTAGAGTTAATGTCTGGAATGACCTGAGCTGGAAACTCAGTGGACAGAGAGCCGTGAGGTGCTAGGTTTCCTGTTACCACAGCAGGTGACCTGGGTAGAAGTTCTTCCAAGCCAGTGTGCTGATGTGTAGATACATTCCCTGATGCTTTGGCTGCTCATGATTTTATTGGCTCAAACCATATGGGGCCAGAGTGGTGAGACTACCCAGCAGCCTGCTCGATCCCTCCACAAGGGCTGGCGTTACCTGTCTCTGGTTCTCACCACTACCTGTTCTGCTGTGGTCCTGCAGGCCAGTGAAGGGCTGCCCTCTGCTTTGGTGTCTGCACCCTTTGGGTACTTGCAGGTGGTTGTCTCGTGCTCCTTGACTGGTAATTTGTTCAGTAGAAGTCTGTTTTGCTTCCCAGTTCATCCACCACTCCTCACTTTTGCTGGTCCTTCAACTTTTCGTAATTTCTCTGTCTGCTGAGCAGCTTGGAACCAGCACTGCATTTGAGGTGTGGCATTTCCAGTGCCTGGCAGTGGAGGACTACCCTCCAGTGATCTGTAATGTGATGCTTCTGCATAGGCTGCTTTGGGTCTCCTTGGCTTTCCCCATCACCAGCACTATCAGGTTGCAGAATTGGCCTTAACGCAGTGTCAGCTGTATTGTAGGAGAGCTCTTCTAGGATCTCCAGCATCTTCCCATCACTCCCCAAATCCCTTTTCTTGATTACCTCTAGTTTAGATTGCTTTTTCTTGTGATTATAAATCATTGTCTGTTTTCAGCCTCTGTTTTTTATCTCCAGTTCCCTCTTGCTTTATTATTCTCTCTTGATTGGTGTTGGCAGCCCCTGATGATTAAGTGTCCTGTGGGAATCATCAGTAACAGGCTTTGTTGCCACCTTTATCCAGAACATGAACAAAGATGATAAATAATGTATCTGGGATCCCAGTTCCACTGTGTGCTGCCTTTACTGCAGCCTGTTCCTGTATGCCACTCCTCTGTGAGCCAACCATTTAGTGTCATGGGTGACAGTGCTTTTAATTCCCAGGTGCTAAGATTCAGGGGTGATAGCTCGGACACAGCATTTTCCACCTGTGCTAGGGCTTGGAGTGTTCCAGACCCTCTCTAGGACAGTATAAATTGTCAGGATCTTGCAAAACATCTGGGGTAGACATGGGAGGGGAAAGGTGGTACTGAGCAGAAAGGCCTGATCCTGTAATGCTCTGTACCATGTAACAGGTCATCTACCTGTGCAGAGCAGGTACAGGAAATAGCCCCTGGTGAGGGGGTTGTGCCTGCCTTGCCTGTCACCAAACAGGTGAAGCCCAGTGCCCCGGTGTGGTGAGCACAGCAGGATTCAACCAAGTTACTTGAACACAGTATCAAAGCCCTTGTGATGTTCCTTGAGGTGCAAGCCAGCATGTTTTGAAGCAGTGATAGTGAGACTATGTGGAGCCTGGGTGACTCCCCAGCCTGGAGGGATTGGGCATGTAGTCTGTGGTGGTGCGTCTGGAGGACGCTTGTGCTGGTGCTCTGCTCTCACAGCCTGCTCTGCAGACAGAAGGACTCATTCACGAGGACTCCTCTCCTGCACTGGCTTCACCTCGCAGTTCCCTCCTTTGGTTATGGTGTGGACACAGAGCAGGGCTTGTCTGTCTCTGAGGATTAGCAGGGGCTGTATGGTTCATCCTCAGCTTCTCTCGTTCAGGGTGTTGCTACCTACACCTTCTCTGTAACCAGTGGGTGGTGGGTGCTGTCCTCTTTGGGGTTTGTTTCAGGTTTTTTGTCATCAGGAGGAAACTTGGATTTCTACATGGGTAGACACAAAGGACGGATGGACTGTGTTAATCCTTAGCTGAGTCTTGAAGCACATTCCTTCCATGCCCTACTTTTAGGGATAGATGTGCTAGGTGTAATATTCTCCCCTCATTGGCTTGAGAGGGTGGGAAATGAGATCAGGCTGCCCATGGGCCTTGGCAAGCCCATTTAACTCTAAAAATGCTCGATCAGAGGAGCAAAACCCAGTTTGCAGAGAAATTGCCCGAGACCTTTGGGCCGCTGGAGGGGGAGGTGCTTTGTCAGAGGTGCTGGCCAAGAGGCAGGGCAGGGTTGTTGGACATGTAGGAATCGTTTGGCCGGGATGCACACTGGTGGTGGAGAGGAGCTAGGCAGACAAAGCATGCTGGGACCTGAGCTGGCTGGGGACAGTTCCTGGTGGCAGGCTCCTCCCTTGCTGGGAGGGGAGTGCCTTCCCTTTGTTTCCTGGCTTGTTAACTCTCTCTCGCCCTATCTGCCTTCTTCCATCTGTTCCCAGCCCTCCATTCTTCCCTCGGCAGGCTGTGGAGAGGGGCACAGGCGGTGGGGAGTGCCGGGCCTCTGCCTGTTGCCCCCGATGCTGAGGGAGGGTGGTGTTTATTGTATCAGACATGCAGTCAGGATTCCACTCTGTAAAGATCCTGTTCAGCCGGTGACATCCTCTGTCCCGGGGCCCCGTTTCAAAGAGCGTGTGATGAATGAGTTGAATTTGTGCAGCCCCACAGCGGAGCGAGACCGGGGGAGGATGTTAGGAATTATCCCCCATCCTACATTCAGTCTCTCGAGTGGCTGAAGCTAGCAGACTCTGCTGTATTTGTCTGAAACACGGTGCTTTCCAGTCTGTAAATAGAGCACAGAACTGTTGCTTTTGTACTCGTAGCTTTAAAAAAGATGGTGGTCGAAGTGTGGAACAAAGGATCAGGAAGACTCCTGCCCTGAAATTCCCTCCTTGCTAGTGGTGGTCTTGATCTGGGTGGATCTCTAGCCAAGAAGTGGTACAGGGAGCAACTTGTAGACATGGTGAGGTTTGGAGAGGGGACAAGCTTGAAGAGATAAGACAGTGACACCACCACCCCCCCCTCAGCAAAGAATAGGTCAGATTAGTCCAGAGAAGGACCACAGTAGTGATTGGAGGGATGAAACACCTCTATTATGAGGAAAGGCTGAGAGAATTGAGATTGTTCAGCCTCTGAGAAGAGAAGGTTTTGGGATGACCTAGTTCCAGCCTTCCCTCCCTGAAGGAAGCCTAGAAGAAAGACTGGGAGAGACTTTTTGCGAGGGCACATAGCGACAGGACAAGGAGAGAGTTTAAACTGAAAAAGCTTTAGATTAGATATAAAGAAGAAATTCTTTGCTATGAGGGTGGTGAGAGAGTGGAAAACTCTCATCCCTGAGAAGTGTTCAAGGCCAGGTTGGATGGGGTCTGAGCAGCCTGGTCTAGTGAAAGGTGTCCCTCATGGCAGGGGTGTTGGAACTAGGTGATCTTTAAGGTCCCTTCCAACCCAAAACATTCTCTAAGTCTACTTGTGCTCTTCTAGGTTTGTTTCTTCTTTCTCTAAGTCACACCTATGTTTGGGCTACGGAGAATGTGTGGCAGAAGGCTGTCTGGGCATTTGAATCACATAATCACATTTCGAAGAATCTGGGTCTTGATGTCTACCCCTTTCCCTTTTCCAGCTTTATGTGCCCACAGATAACACTCCCTACCTGCAGACAGCCGAGTAGGTGGATGCATCTTCATGTTTCTGAACACCCAGGGTAATATGGAGATGAGAACTCATTCATATTTCCACTGTTCATGTTCTAGAAATCGGGTTCATTCGAAATGCTAATGCTGCAGAAAGTCAGAGAGACTCATCAGTGCTTGTGTGTCAGAAAATGTATTGGGAGAAGAAAATATTCTCCCTGGGGAACAGACAAGGGAACTGCTTCAGAGGATTTGGAGGAAAGTCTTCACAAATGCAGGGGAGAGACAAGGGAAGGAAGTGCTCCTATGTTTTTTGGATGTCCTGGGTGTTTCCATGCTGAATGAGGGCCAGCGGTTGAACTCTAATTTAAAAGGTGGATGAATACTAGTCCCTTTTTTTGCTCTTTTCCTCCTTGCACCACCTGGTGCTTTTAAAAGGGTCCTGTGGTGGAGTGAAGGGAATGTGCAGTCTTGTTTTTCTGGCCACCAGTTTTTAAGTGGAAAATGCCAGCATCTTTTCAAAAGTAAGCATTGGGCAAATGTTTCTACCTCTAAGGATGGCTTTTTCCCTTTCCATTCTCCTGGAACCTGCGTTAAAATCTGTATTGATCCCATTGCTCCTCCTTCCCCTCCCTCAGAGCACCCTAAATAATTCCTCTCCCTCCTTAGTGTTTACAGCCTTCAAATATTTGTAGACTGTTGTCATGTCCCATTCTTCCTCCCCACCCTTCTTAGTTGTATCTCTTGTCTATGTTACATATTTAGCTGTTTTAATCTTCCTTAGTAAATCAATCCCTCTAGGCCCCGATCGTTTTTGTTGTTCTCTTACAAGTTCCTAGCAGCTTGTCTGTCTCAACCTGGCACTGCAGCATCTAGATCATGTGTTTTTGCTAGCAGGCAGCTCTTGGCTAACTTTGTGTACAAGCCAGAACTGTTCAACTGGAGATGGATCTCTTTAGGATCCATGGGGAGAAGCAATCCAGTTGTGTGAACATTTCCTTCTTTTCTTTGGTCCCTGGCTCTGGAGGCGGTGTGTGAAAGAGGATAAATGAAGAGATTTATCTGCAGCTTGTCCTTGTGGGCTCTTAAAATCTTATCACAGAGTTCAGGAGACACAACTTAGCCAGACCTACCAAAACTAGCTGTCAGATATCTGCAAGACATCACCTTTGACTCCAGCTCATGTTTGGCATGCATGTTCTGGAGTATGGCCAGTGTTCATAAGCTGCTTGTGATCAGGGCTGCTCTCTGATTTAAGTGCAATTTCTGATAGTTCCAGATACGAGGAAGGGCTTGTCAGAGTGTGTGAAGCAGGCATGGTGGGGGAGGAGAGAAGCAAGTCTTGAGTGTCATTCCCGTGACCCGTGTACAGATATTCCTTCTTTCCATTTTAGGATGATGTGAAACATCTGGAATCCCTTCAGTTAGTACAAGAAAAAGAGCAGCCTGTTCCTTTGACAGTGCACTCTGGGACCAGAGTGCTGGCTTTTGCAGCTGGCAGCTCAGTTGTTTTCAGAGAGAAGCGTGTGGGGTGGTGGTTTAGTGTTATTGCAAAGTATTTAGCAATATCTTCAATAAAGGTGTCCAGGCAGCTTAATTTAGGACTGGATTCTACTTATTTCTTCATGCTTCTAGTATGTGATATAGCAAATATTTCTGTGTTGGTAAAAGATAAAGGTATTATTAAAACCCTCAGGTGAGGGAGAAGCTGGGGATTTAGAAATTGCTTGTATTGAGCAGGTTAGCACTGTGGAGAAAACAGAGAGAGCTGACATGTTACTAATGTCTCCTCCTGGACTAATTGGCTGTGTTGTAATGATGTAAGTGAGGTACCCAGTAATTTTGCTGGGGAAGAGATACTCTGTATCACTGCCCGAGGGCCTGCTTGGGTTCAGGGGCTAGGTTTATGATCAGAGGAAATGACAACTTCACTCGGTTTAGGTACTGTTGATATGTGCAGATTGACCTTCCAAAGTCTGGCACTTTTTGAGATAACAAGGCAGTTCACGTGTAGGATTGTTGTTCTAGACCAACTTCAGAATCAGACCTGGTTTCCTATTCATGTGCCTCTCTTGCACTTACAAAGGGCAGTGCTGGAAACTGTATGAAGTGGCTGAATCTCATTTCTGTTATAGAGAATAAGTTTCAGGGCAAATCATAAGGTTTTGGCATCTTTACAGGCCTTGTTAAAAGTGTTTAACTTCAGTAGAAGCTTGTGCAATCTTCATTTCACTCTCATTCCTATGCAGGAGCCAATATTGCGACTGGTGAAGAGGTGGCCATCAAACTGGAATGTGTCAAAACCAAGCATCCCCAGCTCCACATTGAAAGCAAGTTCTACAAGATGATGCAGGGAGGAGGTGAGATGGGAGGAAAGGATGGGGCCGGGGGAGTGGTTGGAGAAGGAAATTATTCTGGAGGGCTTTAGAAAAAAAAAATGATTTGGTGTTACACATGATCTTCTCAGCAGGGGATTCAGCATCTATTCTCTCTGTTCCCTCGGCTTAATCTTTTTCTTTCCCCAGTGGGTATCCCCTCCATTAAGTGGTGTGGAGCAGAGGGGGACTACAATGTGATGGTGATGGAACTCTTGGGGCCCAGCCTGGAAGATCTCTTCAACTTCTGTTCCCGCAAATTTAGTCTCAAGACAGTTCTGCTGCTGGCAGACCAGATGGTAAGTTTCCTCTGAAGCATTTGTGCCTACTCTTCTTTTCCATGCCTTTTCCCCCCCACACACTCCCCTCCCATTCCCTCTGCTTGAGAACTGCTGTATCCCAGGCTTTCTTCATTTAGCACAAGTGGCTGCCAGCTTTCTATTTCTTGATGAAGTTGGGGGCCTGGAACCTCGGCATTGGTGGCATTTCCTTATCTCTATCCCTCCTTCCTTTGCTTGCTGCTCGCCTCGTGTTAGTGTTGCACACATAGATACTTTTGCCTGCATGATGAATTACTGGCAGCTGTCTTAATTCCACTGCTCGTGTCCTGCGTTGAAGAGCCTTAGCTCCTCTGGACAGACCCATTCCTTTCCTGGCCCAGCTGAGTTCAAAAGTTGACAGCTGTCAATGCTGAAGCTCAAAGTTTTAGTCCCTATAGATTTGCTTCCTATCCTTCCTTGTGATGTTAATGGTGACCTTCCCAGAGTGAGGACCGGGCTGGTGTGTGGGGTTAAATTCCATCTCCAGATCCTGCAGCATGCAGAGGGTGTCTTTTCCTCTGCTATCATCGCTGATATTCAATGCGAAGTGTCCTTTTCTTGCTCTGACAGGCCAGTGTCTTGGACAGGGTACTATTTTTAACAGATGCAGTTAAAATAAGTTTGTTTCTTGCTTGTCTCACTATTTATTTATTCATCTATCCCTCCTCCAGATCAGCCGTATTGAGTACATTCATTCCAAGAACTTCATCCATCGGGATGTGAAGCCAGACAACTTCCTTATGGGCCTTGGTAAAAAGGGCAACCTAGTATACATCATTGATTTTGGTTTGGCCAAGAAGTACCGAGACGCCCGGACCCACCAGCACATCCCTTACCGGGAAAACAAGAACCTGACTGGCACTGCCCGTTATGCCTCTATCAACACCCACCTGGGAATTGGTGAGCCTGCTTGCTCTTGCCTCTTGGTGGGGCTTTCCAGGGCAAGCTGTATGTCCCCAGAAGGAGGGGGTTGGGTTCTTTGCCTGACTCCGCTGCTGACCTGCCTTGAGATGGTGGGCAAATAACTTAAATGCTGCGCCTGTGTCACTTCTGCTGCTGTGGTGGCACTCTGAGCTCCTGAAGACAGAAATCGTCTCCTGATCTGTGTTTGTGCACTGCTTGGTGCAGGGGACCCTGTTGAGCATCAAGGCTGTGACCTCCCCAACTCTGCTCCTACTAAGTCTGCCTTTGCACAATTTTTTCAGGCTGATTAGATGTGTAAAGGAGACATTCACAGGCTCTGAGCCTTTAGGAATATGTGCAGTTGAAACCTGTCTTTCTGACTCCTGAGTGCCTTCATTAGTGATTGTTCTGTAGATGTCAGAGCTGGAAGATAGAGGCCCACTGCAATATGGTGTTACCCACCACTGAGGATGGGGATGTACTGGAAATGTACAAGAAGTTGGAATGAGGGGAGGCTTCCAGCTGCCTGGACACCCCTGTTTTGTGATTGAGGGTTGGCTGTCACAGGCCTTCGAAATACAAATGTGTCTGAACTGCACAAACCCATGGAGGCAACTTCAGGGAAGTAGGCTTCTGTCCCTAATGTGAGTGGTTAGAACTGAAGGGATGAAACCAGGCTGGAAAAGAATGCTGAGTGTTCAACCAGGTCTTAAGCTGGTGAAGACCATCATCCCAGTTTTTGTAAAAACCTTGTGCAGGTTAGTGTCCACCAGGAGTAAACTTCCTGAAGTCACCCGAACTCTTGTCCTGGGAGTCAGCCCATGATGGCTGTGAGGAATATAGTTGAAAACCTCCTGCGGTTTTCTCTTCTGTACTCTGCCCAAAAACTTCTTTCCAGCATTTGACCTTCTTCCCCTGCTAAATTTTAGCTAAACTTTGTTCACAGTGTGAGACATCCTTAGTTACTGTAAGGTCGCTTTGGTTCCGCTATTGACTGGCAACTCTAAGGAGCAGAAACACGGAAGCTGTCTTGACTGTTGGACCCAGGGATGCATCTGCTGTGCTTGCAGATTGTTTATCTCTTGGAGGCCCTTCTTCTGAAGTGTATAACCTAAGCTGTGAATTTGAAAATCAGAGCAAGGCAGTCAAACCTTTTAAACTAACAGCTTTCACAGAATTTCACATCCTTATTCTTCCTGCATTCTCCCGTCTTGCAGATATTTCTCAGATATCTGAAGTCAATACTTGACCTGCAGAAAATAAAGCAGTTTTTTCCACTGTCTTCCTTGCTTAATACTATATAATATACTTTAGATGGAGAATGCTTTATTTATATCAAAATGAGAAGTGTTGTGTGTCGAGAGTGGACTGTAGTCTCCTGACCTCTTCCATGTTACAAAAATAGTTCTTGTAGATCTTTCTGACTTGGCCTTCTGTGTTTTAGCTTGACCTGCATATATATAACTGACTCTCCATAGAATTCTCCGTCAAGATTTCCACAGCCATGGTAACTGCCACAAGGAGACATGCACAAAATAATTCTCACTACTATGTCTGTCGATTCTTTTGTGTGTGCCTGCTCTGCCTGAACTGATCGTGAGAGGCTAAATGTCTGGTTGTGGTTTTTGAACGACTTCATTGTTATTCCACCCCAACTTAGCCCTTTACTACTGGTGCTTGGCTTGTGTGTCAGGATGAGCAAACAATGTCTAAACAGTAATCCAAGGGCAAATTGCATATGCCATCAGTCTGAGTGCAGCTGCCGCTCTCTCCATGCCCTTTGATTCGGCAAAGCCTGGGTGTGAGTTACTCTGCGCAACAGGTCTCGGGTGTATTATCTCCTCCACGTTGCAGATTGTTGCCCTGAACAGCATAAAGGTTACATGACTTGCCTAGAGGAAAGGGGGTTGGGGTGTGTTTGGGTTTCAGCTGGAGTTCCTGTTTCTCAAGACCTTGCCACAGGGTATATGACAGAGATACTTGTGAGTTATCAGCATTGCCATGGGAACCATCACTCTGAATTTTTTGACTACTCAGAGACTAAATTCTCTGTCTTAATGTTACGTTACTGTGGTCTAGGGAGAGGGAAGGAACCAGGTGCTGGGGTATTTGTGTGACAGGAATAGCAAATTAATAAATGCCTTTATTTGAATTTGCAAGCTAAGGGTTGGGCATTCCAATGTCTGGAGGAGACACATTCTTCTCCCGGTAACTGGCAAAAAAAGCAGGAGGCAAAATTGGGGTGGGTTCCACAGCTGGAGACTTGCTGTTGGGGGAGTCATTGGACTGTGCAGGCTTTGCTTCATGCATTCCAGTCAATTTTCACATGCTCTAGGGATGAGAGTCCTTTGCACCCACTGTAGCCTGTAATGTCTGAAATAGATGCCTGGGGTGCCCAGGAGACGGTCTTGGAAGAAGCCTGATGGACTCTGTCTGGGTGACTGGGCGGGGGGCAGTGCCTTCCCAAGTGAATGTCCTGGGTCCTATCAGTGTAGGCTGTGCTGATGAGTCCTCCTGCTCATCCTGCCCTCTGTCACCCTTTCCAGATTCTTGTGTGTTTCTAAAGGCTGTTGCCATGCAGTGAGGAGAGAAAGGGGAACTCTAGTCCAGTCCAGCATGTGCAAGATCAGACCTGAGTATGTAATCAGAAAAACATTGCTTGGTTATGCCTGCCTGCAACTGGGCTGGCTGCAGGGAAGACAGCTGATTTCTAGGGAGTTCTGCACAGGAGCAGCATCACTTTGGTAGGAGCAGAGTGGAGGAAAACACTCTTTGAACGGAGGGACCAGGAGGCAGTTTAGGCTGCAAAGAAACACATTTTGTCATGAACTTTGTGTCCAAGGCAACCAGTCCTCAGTCTTCGATCTTTGCCCAAGCATGTCTTGTTCTGTCCTGCCACTCACCCCTGACTTGGCTTCTAAGGACCCTGCTTTTGGGAAGGGACTGAAGGTGTGGGCTGGCTGAGAACCTCCCTAGGGGTGGGAGGGAACTGGCAGGAGATTGCTTGCCGAGTGGGTTGGGGTTGAGAGGTCATGCTGGGTTGTGTGGAAACGTGACCTTGTGTTTTCTATTGGAAGTGCTTTTGGGAAGGAGGGAGGAAAGGATGAGTGTCTTATGAAAAAGATGTTTTTCACAAAATTAGCTTTCAAAAAAAAACCCCATTGTAGGAGAGCTGAGATAAAATGGAGAGAGGAAGTGTCGTGTGGTATCACAGGTTATGACTATAATCCTACTTCTGGATTGACTTGCTCAGCAGATGCATTCATGTCACTTGTATTTTTCTTTCTTTTCAAACTCCGTGAGATTTTTTTTCCTTGCAGCCCAGAGATACTGTGAGAGTTAGTCCCTGACTGTCAGGTTTCTAAAACTAGAAAGTTGTAACACTAAATAATGTTTCCTGATGTGTAGAGGTAAAGTTTTATTTCTAACTGTTCCTGTTTAATATTATCTAGTATCCTGAGGATATTGGTGTATGAGGCCCTGTAACACAAGTAATTAAATTTGGCCGATGTGTAATAGTAACTGAAGGTGAAACAAAGAAACGGGATGTAATAACTGTTGTCCTTTACCCTCCTCCAAGGTTTAGTTCAGTGTCTAGTACATAGGGTTACAGGTAACAGACTGCTACAGTGTTTTGAGGTAGCTGCCCAGCTCTGACCTATCACGTTGGTTCTTCAGGCTCATCACAGATTTTAGGCTCACTGAAGTTGTTTAAGTGGGCTGCAATGACCACGTGTACGTGAGGTGCTAAACATCAGCAGTGCAGTGCAGTCAGAGACCATTCAGCATTTTACTAATTAGGTGGTTGTGCTTGCAGTTGTTTTTCCTTGAAAGTATTGGTGTATTAAGACACAGTTAAGGTGTGTTTGCATGCACGTAATGGATACTAGTTAGCTTCCCAATTTGGTTTTTAACCCCTCTCACTGCCTTCAGTGAGGATTTGTAGCATCCCCCACTGACTTTAGGCTCCCTAATCTCAAGTCTCTAATTCTGTCCTTCCCTAAAGTGCCAGGACTGTGCCCAGGCATATGCTTGCAGAATCCGTTCTGGATGGCCTTGGTGGCTGTGCTCAAAAGTACTGTGCTTCACACAAGTGGAGGTGTGTTATTCAGCCTGCCCTAAGCAGTTTGGAGTTCAAGCAGGATTTTGGAGGTGACATCCTGATTTATTCCTGAAAGGCTGGTTTGCTTGTTCAGTAGGTTTCTCTGGTTCCTGCCCTGCCTTTTCCTACTCCTCTGAGAGGAGCCACCACACTCTAGGCCAGAAGCCACAGCTAGAGGTGTTAAAGATACAGCATGGATAAGTCAAGGGCTGGCAAGACTGCAGGACTGAGGTTATTCTTGTCTCCTGTGCTTTCAAGCCCTGGGTGTGTGTTCTGACTCCATTTCCACATGCCTCCTGTCCAAGGATGTAGGTCATTAGCCAATATTGTTTAGTTTTGTTTATTTGATATGCATGGCGAGTAATTGCAGCCCTCTGAGAGTACATGTATCCCAACCTTAGGCTAAATGCAAAACTGCATTTCTTTTCTCTGCTCCTGTCATAGCATCTAAGTATCTCCCAGACAGTCATGTAATTATCTTTGGCAGTAGCCTGATAAGATTAGGAAGTATTAGCCCCTTTAAAGTGGGCATTTTGAGACAGTAAGTTAGTGAGGTCAAAAAATGCTGTAATTTCTGCATGCTCAAAGTAAGACACTTTGGGAATCCGCAGGGCTGTTCTCTCCTCTACCATCTTGGAATGTGGCATTTTTGTGGTGTTTTGTGTGCTTTGACCCAAATGATCTCTCCTATCAATTATGGAGTGATGAGATGTTCCTTTTCTTCTGCAACCACAGTACGTTTTTTTTTTTCTCCCTCAACAGTTTTAACTTGCAAAGGCCTCAGTTCTCAAAACAACTAGGAGGTTATGAGAGAGATTCCTGAGGAAGAAAGAGCCTTGTGACCCACAGCTTGTGTTGTTACATGTAGATATGTGTATCTGTGACCTGCTACAGCTACTCTTTTATGATTCGGCTCAGCTAACAGAAAAAGTTAGCTGTAGTGATCTACTACACTTTGGCTTTTGAATGGGGCAGGTGGTAGCATGTATCTGCTACTGACAGCCCACAGACTAGTATTTAATCTGCAGCATCTTCCAGGATGTGGCACTGCATCCAGCAAAATGTGTTGTAGAAAATTAATCTAATAGATGAAGCTCTTTAGTCTTTCCTCTATCCCTGTGCTCTCCCTTAAGCCATATTTTGCCTGCCTGTTATCTGTGTCAGTTGTTCTTCTGGACATGTAAAGTATTTTCTCCAAAGTGTTTATTTTATTTGGGAGGGAAACAAGAGCAAGACAATCTTGGCAAGATTTGTAGTTGAATTCGCAAGTGGTGTTGGAGGAGTTGGGAGGAGTTAACCCGGCAGTATTTGCAGTTGTTGAGATTCTGCATCAAATCCTTAGTGAAACTAGCTAGCTTGAAACTAAAATGGCTTGGCTATTTCAGAGTGCAAGGTCAATGTGAAATGTTGGGGTTTTTTCTGTGGGCCAGTTTCTTTTGTTTCATAAGTAAGTATTTAAAGATGGGTCCTTTCAATAGCATGTAAAGGGCAACCCTCAGTCTGAGTAGAGTTGATAGTGCTGTCCATTACACAGTCATTCCCCATTTGGAGGGGAATTTTTCTTCAAAGTATGCACCTTCCCTCCACAGCTTGAAAAACGTCACTAAGCTGGAAAGACATCTTTGCACATTACACGTTAGGCTGCTACTGTCAACAAACAACAAACTATCAACAATATTGTTTACTACAAGAAGGGGTCCCTAGTTCCTTGTTTCTGCCTGCTTAAAGACTGTCAGCAGTTTAATTAGAAGATGTGTTTGAGAGAGCTCTGTTGGACTTACCTCTGTTAGCTTTGTATATCTGTGACTACCTCTGTCATGACTAATCTCTGGGCTAAAGAATCATTCTGGGTGGGGAAGTGTAGGTGCCCTTTCTCTGGGACTGAGAAGAGTAAAGTAGGCAGGGAGAGTTACTGCAGCAGTTCTTGAGGTGTGAAATTCTTGTGTGAATTAAGGCTTGTCCAACTGAGGAGGTAGTCAGAGTCATTAGTTATGAAGTGGGTTGGGCTGTATGGGGAGAGGAGCACCTTAACTCTTGTAGTATGACCATCATCAGAGGAATTTGCTCTGGAATGTCTTCTACAAGTTTGACTATCTGTAGAAATCTACCAGAAAAGAGAGACGGATGATTGTTCTGTTCAGTGTTTACTTCCAAAGCTATGTGATTGCCAAAGCAGTTTTGGTTGCTGCTCACTCCTTGCCCCTTTGTAACTTCTCACAGAACAAAGTCGCCGTGATGACCTGGAGAGCCTGGGTTATGTGCTCATGTATTTCAACCTGGGCTCGCTGCCCTGGCAGGGCCTCAAGGCTGCCACCAAGCGCCAAAAGTACGAGAGGATCAGCGAGAAAAAGATGTCAACGCCCATCGAGGTGCTCTGCAAAGGGTACCCTTGTAAGTGCTCTCATCTTGATGGCTGTCTTGTCTGCTGCTTGGCTTGTTCACCCGCTGAAACCCCCTGGAATCCTGAATCCTAAAGGGCAGTGCCCAGTACCCCAGACCAGGATGTGCTGCTGACACCGGTCATGAGAAGGATAACAGAGTGGCCGTGGTACAGTTTGGGTTCAGAAGTGGGAAATGTGTTTTTGTGGACAGTCAAACCTTACATTAGTGAGGGCATGAGAGTGCTGAGAGGGGGGATCTTTTAACACCTTGTGAGCATTTTAAAGGGGGATGGGCACTGGGCTGAGAGGGTGTGCTGATGATGCTGAATTTTTAGTGGCTAACGAGGAGTCCTAGGAATAACCAGGCAATAAAGTGACAGATGCAGTTCCTTGTAGGTAAACATGGAGTCATGTGTGTGAGAACAGAGAGGGGTCTTGGTCCTCATGTCACATGCTCAATAGTAGGCTCTGGCTGACTAGTGCCACTCACCAATGAGCTGTTGCAATTACCTTTGATAGTTCTTTGATGAAAACATCAACTTTGTGCTCGGTGGCTGCTGAGGAAAGGGAGCATTAGGAATTACTAGGAAAGAAGCCTGAACCGTGTGCATAAACCCATGGCCCACTTGCACTGTGTAGGTCTGGTCCCTCCCACTGTTTCACAAAGGATATGGTATTACTGAGAAAAGGCCCAGGAAAGGGCCAAAAGTGTGACCAAAGGTGAGTTGATTTCTGCCCAAGTAATGAGTTTGCTGGAAAAAGAGGCGGGTAGAGAGAAGATGGAAGTCTACTCTCTGGCTATGCCTACAGAAGTTTGGATGGGAGCTGATTATTTGGTGGGCCCAGGTTTTGTATTGGGAGAGGGAAAAATGCTGGTTTCTGCCAGCTTCAAAACAAAAGGATGTGGTTCTTCACACAACCAGTAGTAGACCTGTGGAACTCCTTCCCAGAAGATGTTGTGGATACTTAAATCTTCACAGGAGTTCAATGAGAAGCGGGACAAGTACATGGAAGAGAGATCCTGTGAGGATTACTAAATAGTTAGGAGCTACATCCAGATCAGGAAGTTTCTGGAGCTGAAAGTAGGTGCTGGGCTAATGTCGCTGGAAGTGTCTGATGTGCCTGCCCCACTATTTCTCGTCTACTTCTGGCCACTGCTTACAACAGGCTACTGAGCTAGGAGGACTTCTGTTCTGAGTTGAACTTCCCAAAGCCCATCTCCAGCTCTTCTTTAGGCCTGCATTCCTCTTGCACTTCAGCAGGCACTGTGACTTGCTAGGTCTCGCTTGGAGAAGCCGACAG
The DNA here is from genome assembly GCA_032173965.1 of Sitta carolinensis. Lineage (NCBI taxonomy): Eukaryota > Metazoa > Chordata > Aves > Passeriformes > Sittidae > Sitta > Sitta carolinensis. Next base: position 56,198,339 of record JAVUNC010000005.1, on the reverse strand, counting down.
AAAGAGATGCATAACATTTTCTCTGGTAAAGAGAGAGATGGGGTCCTTTCGGTGGCCAAAGCGCTGCCACCAGCAGGCTCAGTTGGTGTTACACAGCTCTGTGTTTGTGCCGTGCTGGTCCAGCCGGCCGCAGTCGAAAGGCTGCAGCAGCTCCATGGTGGGACCAGGGAGGTTGAATGGCCAACAACAGCCATCCGCTGTTCTCTGCTCTCTCCAGCTGAGTTCTCGACATACCTCAACTTCTGCCGTTCACTGAGGTTTGATGATAAACCTGACTACTCGTACCTGCGGCAACTCTTCCGCAACCTCTTCCACCGCCAAGGCTTCTCCTACGACTACGTCTTTGACTGGAACATGCTTAAATTTGTGAGTGTGTTTGGCAGAAGGGCTGGACCAGGGTTGGTTTGTCTCATGAGGGTGGGGGAGGAAGGTTGGAAACTGCCTGCTGTCTGTGCTTAGCCTTGGTGAGCAGCTTGAGCAAAGGGATCATGTAGAGTGAAAAAGAGGCAGAGTTGTTTGGTGTATAACTAACTGGGGGTATAGCTGCTGTTGTATTAGTGAGCGTGTCTGATGGAGCTTGTGTGTCAGTTGATATATAGCTAGAGGTTGGTAGAGATAATTTTTCAGAAGAGAACTATATTTGGAGGGAATATAGTGGGATACAGATGTGGATTAATGCAATAATAGCTGTAGTTCATATGCTTTCTTATCTGTTTTGTTTTGGAGTAGAGCGAGGTCCTTTCTTGGTGCAGTGGAAGATGGCGGGGGGAGTTTTGGGGATGGAGCTCCAATTCCTTGGTGTGATGGAGCACTGTGTGTTTTCTGTCCGGGACTGCTGCTGTCTCTCCTGCCTGACAGCCGTGCGTGGCGTGGGGGTTTCTCTACTCAGGGAGCAGCCCGGAACCCTGAGGATATGGATCGGGAGCGGCGAGAGCACGAGCGAGAGGAGAGGATGGGGCAACTGCGAGGGTCAGCCACGCGAGCGCTGCCCCCTGGCCCTCCTGCTGGAGCCACTGCCAACCGTCTCCGCAACGTCACCGAGCCCATGGCCTCCACACCCACCTCCCGAATCCAGCAGTCCGGTGAGGGGCCTGGCAGAGCTGGGGGAGGCTGCCCCCGCCGCTCTTGGCTGGAAACCAAAACTATCGACCTATACTCTTGTCTTGACATTTCTTTGCCCCAACAGGCAACACGTCCCCCAGAGCAATCTCAAGAGTGGACAGGGAGCGTAAGGTCAGCATGAGGTTACACCGAGGGGCTCCTGCCAACGTCTCCTCATCTGACCTCACAGGGCGGCAAGAAGTGTCACGGATTTCAGCATCACAGGTGAGTTCCTGCTGCAGTGTTCTTGGCCTTGCCCTGGATGTACCAGAAGGTCTACAGGCCCCAGAACAGTTTTTGCCTGATTTGCTGGAGCTGACATGAGCTGGAAGCTTCTGGTGAGGGGAGGGGAGTGGTACCAAGTTACATCCTTGCTCTTCTGTTATGTATTTTTGGAGGCATGCTCAGTACTGCCATTTTAGCTCTCTGCTTTGCTTGGAGTAAGCCTTCATCTTGTTGTCTTCCAGACCACAGTGGTTTGGGAGAAGCAAAGCAGTAAACTCTTGAGAAGAGAGGGTGTCCTGAGAGGCCAGCCTCTCTGTTTTGGTGTCTTTTTTGCTTTTTTTCTTCCTCTCCAGCCCTTAGCAACTCTTCTTTTTCTTTTGTAGACAAGTGTGCCATTTGATCACCTTGGGAAGTGAGGAGCAATTGCCACTGGACCAGTGTTTGCTTAGGTGAGCCTGTACTCATGCCTGAACCCTCAAGGAGGGGGTTGCTGGGAAAAAAAAGCCTTAAGACTTTGTTGTTCTGGGGGATTAGTATATTTCCTTTCACATTACTTTGAGATGTTTTTTGGCTTCAGAGGGAAGGGTAAGGTTGGCTGCCAAAACCTTGAGGGGACAGATTGTCTTAGGTGTAAAGGTAGCTTCCATTTCTCCAAGAGGATCGGAAGGGTGGAGAAGGTGCTGGGCTGTGGAGCCATTTCATTAGTTCCTCATGAATGCTTTTCTGGCAGTGTGACAGTGTTGGGGTGGAGGCTGCTGAGCAGGTAATCAAGTGTGCAAGACTTTGTACAGCTACTGAGTGCCTCTTGTAGAGGAAACGACAGTAGCTGGGCAAGGTAACGCTGAGGGGAGGCAGGAGTGTAGAAGAAAGGGCTGATTTGATTTGTTACGCTCCAACTGGCAATGGAAGTGCTGGGAAGAACCTTTACTCCTAACATCTCTTGCCTTTTTTTCTCTCTTTTGAATTCTCTTTTTAGTGTCTTCACTGTATTTTTCTTTTAAAAAACAAGAAACCCAAAAAAACAAACAAAAACCTAAAAAAAAAAAATAAAAAAAAAACCAACCAAAAAAAAAAAAAACCAGAATTTCTTTTTGCCAACGATGAGGAGTCGAGTTGTGCCCCCGCGCTGGTGTGAGCCGTTTCCAGAAGGCCACCCATCCCTGGCGTGAGCACCTCCGAGGAGCTGTCGACGTGGGAGCCATGTGGGAACACCTGTGCTGCCCCCCAGCCCCTACTGCTGCCCCCACTGGCTACCCTCAGTTCCCTCTCCTGACTCTCTGCTCCTGGTTTTGGTTTCTCTCTCTCTTTTTAAATTTTTTTTCTTCTTCTTGGATATCTTCTCCTTCAATTGTTTTTGGTTTTTTTTAAATATTGTTTTCAAATCATGTGGTTTCTAGCCATATAAATTTAAACTTTGCTCTCCTTTTCTTCTGAAGGGGTTGGTGGTGGGTGGGTTGAGGTATTTTTTTGGTCTTTTTTTGTTTTGTTCTTTTCAGGAGCCTTGTAGGCCAGGAGGGAATCAGATTCCAGCCACACTTGATGGTAGAAGTCTGATTTTTATTACTATTATAACAGAATTTATTTTCTCAAGCATTAAACACAAGCTGTGAGGGGAATTGTGGCAACAGCCTAATCATTGACTCGGGCTTCCTTTCCTTGGGTGGCTTCTCTGCAGTTTCTTTTTTGGGTGTTGGGAGAAGTGCCAGCCTTCCCTGATCCAAACGGTCCTCACACACTGAGGGATCTCGTTGGAGAGGCACCTGGTCCCATGGAGGATGGGATTGTTGGAGCTGACACACAGGGAGAAATATACTTCTCCTCCCTGCAGCAGGGTCTTTTTTTCGTCTGGCTGTGCGTGTTTTTCTATTTTTATTTTTTAATTAAAACTTGTTTTAATTCCTGCGGAGAGAGTGTGGGACTTGAGGAGGAGAGGGGCGCACGGAAACTGGAGTTGGGAGTTCTTTCAGAGCGATGGTTCTTGCTCTCTCCTTTCCTCATGCAACCCCAAGTAAGATCCACCAATACATGCACAATCCCTTCCTGTCCTCTCCCACCCGTCTCCCCCACCTTTTCCCCCCCCACTTTAGTTGTTTTTAAATATAATTTAGGAATACTCAAGCTGCTTTGTGGCACTTGGGGCTTTGAAACACAATGATCACCACTGCGACCTATGGCCTGTAGCAGACACACTGTCACTGTAGTGTGGAGCCGATGGGTTGTTGGCAGGGCGGGGAGGGTGGGGTTAGTCTTTGTGTTGTTTGTTTTTACCCTTTCTATTTAACACTTTATTTTTCCTCCCTGTTTTTTTCCTAATTTATTTACCCCTCTTACTGTCTTTCTCTTTTTTTTAATTAAAGAGCAAAACTTTTTATTACTTTGTAATTTAAAAAAACAAAAAAAAACCTGAAGAACTTTGGGGGGGGATTTTGTACTTTTTTCCTGTGTAAATATTGGACTTTTTTGAGCTTTATCGTGGTTGTTAATTTGAAGTAATAAAGTAGAAAATGATAAAGTGACGCCAGCATCTGTCATTTCTTCCTTTAATGGCCCTGGCATCTTTGCTGGGAGTCGCTTCTTCACACAGGAAGCATGGTCTTGCAGCTGAACCTGTTTCTGAATTCCAGGAACAAGTTTGATCAGAATTACTGGAAAAAAAAGGAGCGCCTAAAAATAAACCTGAGCTGATCTCTGCAGTTACAGCCTTGAAACAGGCGAGAGTTATGTGAAATCTGATTCAGGATCTCTTGGTTCCTGGATCTGAGCCTCTGGCCTTGAGGAGGAGAGAGGGATGGGCCTTTCCACGCCATTTGCTTTGGGTGTGTGCTGACTTCGACAGAGGTGGACCCTGGATTTTGTGTTTTTTGCTTTCTTCAAACCTAAGTGCTGAAGGAGAAGGGTGCGAAGCACATGACAACAGCACCGTACTTGATGCAAACAGCCTGAACTCCCTGTGAGGTGGCACCTGCTGCTTTGGTGTCTGCGACGGTGTGGTTTGTTTGGGTTTCTCCTCCTTTGGTTGTCTGACCAGTCTGGCAGTAAAATACTAAATTTTAATACTGATTTATTTCTAAATTGTTGCTCCTGTAGTTACGCATCCCTGCATTATCATGATGAGAGGCCTGTTTCTTCCAGGCTCTGTCAAATCCTTGAAACTTATTTTTGGAAACACCTGCTGGGAATACATGATGGATCTTGGTGGCTTTGCAAATTCTTTCCAAGCCTGTTCACTGCCAGCTGCCCAGGAAAAGCTGTTCCTTTGTTACCCTGCTGCGTGGGTCTTCCAGCTCCAGGGATGAGAGTAGGAGGGACGGGAAAAGGAAGGTAGTTCCAGGGGTATGGGGTATTCTGTGGTTACCTCTATCCTGTATTTGCCCTGCCTCCATTTGAGTGTGCTTTTGCTGGATCAGAAAGAAAGCGGACTTTTTCCGTTGTAAATCTTGTTTTCTGTGGAACATTTCCTGTGTATAAGACAATGCTGCCGTCCCTGCAGTGTGGTGTAGGCAGCAGAGCCGGGATCTGGCAGGGTCCAGGAGCAGAGGGGGTGTTTGTGGTAGGAGTTCTGGCCTGGGACAGAACGGGAATGCGCTGCCCTTTGGGGACTCGTGCGGCAGCTGCTCCGTGTCTGCTTCAAGATGGGCCAGTGGCCGCCTAATGCAGCAGGAGAAAAGGAAAAAAATCATCAACCCTATCTCGGGTAGTATGTCACCTTCTTTTGCCAGCACAGTCGTATTAAACGTTCTAGGGTTTAGTGCGTTTGCTTCCTTTCTTTGTTTGGCATTTTTGTTTCTTTTAGACTCCTAGTGCCTTGTTCAGACTTGAGTAGAGGCACGGCTTTGGTTTCCAATACTGCCGCGTGTGTTTGTTTCACTCGGGGGCTGGGGGAAATCGGCCGGGGGGAAGCTCTTCCTGAGGCCAGTTGCCTCAGCAGCCAGCAAGGCTCTTCCTTTAGCCGGCCTGGTGGGCGAGAAGATCCGCTGCGTCGCTGGCCCGCGCGGGTGCCCGGCCCGTGCAGCTCAGACCTCCGCCCGGCGCTGCGAACAAACCCCAGCCCGGCCGCCTCACCCGCCCCGGCCGCGCTGCCCCTTTAAGAGCGGGGTGACGTCACCCTGTTCCCCCCCCCTCGCGGGCAGTGGGCGGGGCGTGCGGTGCCGTGCGCAGGCGCGGAGGGAGGGCCGGGCCGGGCCCGGCGTCGCCATGGGCTCCTGAGGCCTCCGCGCCCCCGCGCCGGTGCCGGCGCCGCCCGCGGGGCAGCGGGCAGGGCCCGACCCGACCCGACCCCTCCTCGCCCCTCCGGGCTGGGCCGCGCCCGCCCGCCCGCTGCAGGGTAAGACGTGGCGGGGGCGGCTGCGGGGCGGGCCGGGCCGGAGGGGTCGCGCTGGCGCGAGGGTGGCTCGTTGAGGCGCCCACGAACTCACCTTGCGTCCCGTGTCGGCCCGGTGTGGTCGCGATTGCCGCTCCTCCCCGGTTCCTCCTCCCGTTCCCCGGCATGGCCCGTGCGACTCCCCCCGTCCCCACCCAGCCCTCCGCGCCGTTCTCCCTGCGGCGTGCGCCCCCTTCTCGTCAGGGCTGCCCCCGCCGTTCCCCCGTGTGGCCTCCATACCAACACACACACCGCCCACCCCCGCGTCTGCCCACAGCCCCTGTGCAGCTCCCACAACCTCGCCCCCACCTCCGGTGTAGCCCACCCAATTCCTTCCTCTTCCTCCCCGCAGCCTGTCCTTGCTGCAGCTGTTCCGCTCTCCCTGTGCATGCACACGCGCCAGCAGAGCCCCTCGTTCCCCGGTGTTGTCACGCTCTTTGGTGGCAGTTAGGTGGGCTTCGCTGATTGCGCGGGTGTGTCTGGTCCTGGATGGGCTGGGAGCTAGTACACTGCTGTAACGTGGTGGGCACCAGGTATGTGTTTGCTGGGTTTCCTTCGGTTCAGACTGGCTGGACTGACGCCTCGTGCATGTGCTGGTGTGGTAGGTGTGCGAGGAGGCTGTTCCTGTGCCTGCGTTCTCTTGCACTGTAGGTGAGTTGCGGTGGGTCTTGTTAGGATGTTCGAGATCTCAGTTCTCTGTGAGGGCTAAATGCAGCCCTGGCAGCTGCAGCGTGTAGTGGAAGGAGGGCTTTGGAAGAACATGTGCGTGACTGAGTTCTGATGAATTGTGGAAAGGGACTAGAGTGTTTTCAGGGACAACTCTGTGAAAGCTGCCTAGAACACTCTGGAGCTGTCAAGAGTGGGTGGAGGAGGAGGAGTGGGAAATCTAGAGGAAGTAGTGAAGACAGCTCCTGCTTACAGAAAGTTTGAAATTGTTCTTGCTATGTAAGAACCTCGAACAGGAGTAATTATTGAAGACATAAAGACAGGTTTCCCCAGAGAGAAGACTGTTTACCTCTGTTAAAGATAAAAATAGAAGACATTGATCAATAATAGAGCAGAGGTTAATAGGGTGAATAGAAATGTCTTTCCTGTCCTGCAAAAAAAAGAGAAAACAATCAATGAAAATGTGATAGAGCATACATCCCACTAACTAAAACATGGCTCTTTTATTACGGCAGTTAACTGTGCCTTTGAACTTGTGTTGCTGGACGTTATTAGCAGCCTCCCCAAAAGGGAACACAGATTTCTCTAGAAATGTTCCTGTTATTCAGGTTTCTAATACTAAAGGTTTGTATTTATGTGATACTGTTGGCAAAAAGCCCAAACTCTCTTGTTTTTAGGATGTTGACTAAGTACGAAGTACCATAAGCTCTTCTTATGGTGAAGGTATTCCAGAGAGGCCTACTTCAGGCTTTCTTTTCACCATTGTCCCCAAGAAAATGCACATCAAAGCTGCTCTGGTCTAGGGGAGCAGGTTTTTAGTCCTTAATACTGCCATTATTACGGTTGTGCTGTAAACCCTAGGTGCCATGGAAGCAGCAGGTGGGTGCCTCTGCATCTGGAGCAGGAGAGATTTGTTCTTGCTGTAGTGATTGGGAAGCTTTAGTGCTGAAGCCAGCATTTCTGGCCAGCTGGGTGGTGTGGGCAGATGTTTCCCTTTGTGTTCTGCTCAGGTCAGAGTGCTGAACTGGTCGTGTTTTGGAGACGTGGGGCAAGGGGATGAGCACCTCCCAACCACTGAGCACCTTTTGGACTTTAGTTTGTCTGTCTCGTTAGGACACGTGGCAGTCAAACGGGGAAGGTTCTTAGATAAACTGGTCAGAAAATGAAGTTCAGTGTGACTGGCTGGTTTGGCATAACAAAAGTATCCTGAGCTGTCTGTTCTCTAAGCATTTGACAGAATCCAGCTGGAAATCTGCCTTGTTCTCTGTCAACTTCTTTGCCTGCTTGCTGGTAGCAGGCTGGGAGGTAAGCTTTTGCAGTTGTGGGATTGGGGTTCTTTTCTTCTCATGGATACAGGAAGGGTGGGTTTTTTTCCCAGCACAAAATCACTTTTCCTAGCACAAAAACACCACCTTCCCGCTCAAAAAAGGTAGTCCCTTTTTCTACCCAGTTCTACTGCTGAATTAACTAAAACATCTAATAATCATGTTTTGGTGTAAGATGACTACTTTTTAATTTCCACACGAGGAAGTTACCCTTCATTCCTTCTCCCTTCCTGTTTTGGTTTCATTTTTGATTTGCTTATGTTTGCATTGAGGGAGATAAACTTTTACCTGCTCCTTCTAGCAGAAGTGCCTGTTTCATTTTCCAGCAGCTCTAAGGATATCTTTGTGCTCTTGCAGCAATGTCTGTTGGAAACAGTGAATTCCCTGGGAGGTGTTTGTTGTTTGGTCCTAGCTGCTTCAAGAGCCCAGTGTTGTATTGAATGAAGTCTGAAGCAGGAGAACGTGAAGTTTCAAATCACACTTGCTGATTCTGAAGTGCCACTGCTATGACCCCTTTTCCAGCCTAAAACTGAGGAAACCAAGGAAAGCAGCAGTGAATGTACAGGTTGGCCTGTCTATAATATGAAGAGGATAGCAGTGAATGTACAGGTTGGCCTGTCTATAATATGAAGAGGATAGCACAACCTCAGAGAGAAATTACATTTCACTTTTGTGCAGTCGAGCTTTCTAGTTCACGCCTGCTGCTGGCTGCCCGTGTAACAGAGCAGCTGGGTGTTACTGAACGGGCCTGGCTGTGGGCAGAAGCTCTTCTCTGCTCTGGAGTTTGTGATTGATTGTGCTTGGCGAGGCCTTGGAAATTTGAGGTGTTGTAGAGAATAGCACTGGGTTGGAGTTTTGTGTGCTGGTTTGCCCAGCTGTTCCCTTGGAGCTCTGAGTCTGTTGTGTGCTGTTCTCACTTCCTCCCAGACTCGTTGGGGTTTGCTTTCTTGTGGTGGAGTGGTTTCCTGTCAAGACATCACACCCTACCAGAACACTTGGGACTCTGAAAGCAGTTTGACACTGATAAGATGGATTGAAACACTTAGCTATAACAACTGTGAAGTATTTTAGTGCTTGAACTGAAAACACCCTTATAGTAAAGGACTTGGGGGTATTTTTTTAGGTTTTTTTCCCTCCCCCATTTTTTTCTCTTTTTATTTTTTGCTTTTTGAATTTTTTTTCCCCCTTTATGGACTACTTTTGTGGAGAGCATCTGGACTTGTTTTCAAAGCAGCAGTTCCCCAGGAAGGTTTTGGAAGTGAAATTCTGCCAACTAAAGCAGTGAGTTGCAGCCACCCTGCAGGAGTCTCACCTCAGAGGCTCTTTTAAGAAGAGGCGGGGGGGGGGCTGGAGTACTTGCTCATAGCCAGGTTCTCTCTCTTGAAAAATCAGGTCAACCTCCATGGGGTTTTTGTTTCTGATAGTGTAAGTAACATGTCTGGGAAGGCAACAGGGCAAGCTGTGCCCGGGGAAAATGCAGTGTATAGGCAAGCTGCTCAGGAATTGTGCTGTATCTGGGTTTGACCAGGTCTTTATAGCCCCTGAGGGGCATAATTCACAGGAAACCTGAAAAGGGAAATAACTGACATTCTCCTTGCAGTATTAACCCATAAACTTCCTGGATATTTGTCTCCCCACCCTCAAGTCTGTCTCTGTATTGAAAAGATGGCAATGTTGCTATTATTATCTTACAGTCACAGTGCCTGGGAGTCTGATGGTACAGAAAGGATCAGCTATTTGAGCACGTTGCATAATGGAGAGTGACCAAGAACATGGAGAGTTGGTGTCACTGCCTCACATTTTCTGTGTCTAGCCCCAAAGTGTCCATCTCTGCCTAGGTATTTTGTACATGTGGCCCCCCCCATCAACTCGCTAGTAAAGAAGAGTCCCTCTGATTCAGAAAAGAAAATGATGCAACATGTTATGTGGCTCAGCAGTGAGACTTCAAGAAGGAGATGAGATGAAATAATACCTTAAAAGCTGACCTTGCCGACCCAGTGTTCCCTCCTCAGGCTGCAGAACATGACATGGATGCTATTGGAGGCTGCTGAGCCGATTGCTTGGGAGCTTGGAGCTGCCTCGTCATCTCCAACACAGATACAGCCTCAGCAGCAGTAATGTAGCTGTGCCTTTGTCCAGGTTACTTGAAATGAACATGGACAAGTCAGTCACCTCAAGAGGCCGGTTAGAAGTGAATGAATTTCTCTTTGTGGCTCCTCCTACCTTGTCTCTTCCTTGCTGGTTTTGCCATGAAAAACTGATCAGTGGTGGGTGAAGCTACTTGCAGCTATTTGTCGTGTCAGCTGGGAGTGACTTCTCCAAACTCTTATGACTTAACAGACTTCCTTTCCCCCCTCCCAATGACTTTGTGATGGCACTGATTTTACAAGAGTCTTAAGCCAAAAGTCACTCATGCAAATTCCCTTTCTGGTAACTTCATGCAACGGGATAATTTAATGTCAGAGTGACTGGAAACATTGAGTTGAAGTTTTGTCATTTTTTTTTAATCATGCACCCTCTCAGGTTGATGCTGGATGTAGTTTTTTTCTGTATAGAGAAAATGCATTGCTGCTGGTGGCTCTTGGGATAGAGAGACTTCCATGAGTCCAGGAATACAAAAGTCCTAATTCTGCTTTCAGAACTTTGCCTCTGTAGAATTTTTATTTATCTTGCTGAAGTAACGGGGCGGGAGAGAAGTGTGGAGGGGCTAATGTTAGATAGGAGCAATGAAATTAGGAGTTCATGATTTTGGGGAATTAAGAAGGATGTTTGTGTCTTAAGTCCAGAGGTTTAAATAAAATTTTAAAAATTAAAAAAAAAAAAAAAAAAAAAAAGAGGATAAGCAACAAACTAGAAACCAAAATTAACCAATCAGTTGTTATTGCAGCAATAACAAAATGGCTTTATAGTGAGTGTGGCCTTGGGTGCTTTGCTTCTGCAGTGTTCATCACTGCTGCATGTCTGCATCAGAGAATGATTGCTGGGGGAGTCAGATGTGCCATCGCCCTTGTATGCACCACTGCACAGTTGCCTAGACCTGTGATAAAATGTCTGGATTCTTTCAGCTCATTTACTTGCTAAATTGAAGTATGGATCTGATACATTCTGTACGTCATCTTCTGCATGGAAAATTATACTCTAGTGTGTTAGAAAAGAAAAACTTCCTTTGTGTGTGACTGCCACAAGTTCTATACTTTTCCGTGCTGCTGTAGAGTTTGAGTTCTTCTGATTCTTCTTAAAGAAACTGTATACCCTGTGGTAACTTTAAAACTGTTGCCTACCCTGTCTTGGCAGAGGTGGGAAACAATGAATGCAAGTGATGGTGGAATAAGTTCTGATTTAACTTTGTTCTTGAGAGTTTGGAAAATGAAATACAAACAACCTCTGACATGTGGGAAACAACTGCTTACAACACATCCTTTTTTCTTGCCTCTTTCCCTCTGCCACTTGCAGAGTATCTTTATAGTCTTTTCTGTGTTTCTCCCCTGGGAGCAGAGGGCTTGCCTGGTTTGTGTGGGGTGGGGATGCTGGAAGTATGGGAAAGGGATGCAGTGCATGGCCCAAATGTGTTTGATCCTGTTCCCAAAGGAGATGTTGGAAGGTTGGTGATCATCCCTTCTCCTCCTCTCCCTCGCCCTTTCTCTCTTTTTCCTGTCCCCTTCCAAAAAAGGGACTGCATGTTGGATATTGACCTATCACAATGTGGGTCAGTCCACAAAAAAAAAAAAAAAAAAAAAAAACAAAAAGAGGAGGAGGAGGATAGGGGGAGGAGGGCTGTGCAAATACAGTGAGACAACAGAAATTAATAGAGCAGAAAAAAACTCTGGAAAGAAGAGTGCATGGCTCAGGGTAAAAGGATTTTGTTGTTGATTCTGAGTTTTTTTAATGGGCACATGGGGAGAGGAAGCTTCTCTTAGGGTGACTGTGGGCTAGCAAAATGGGTGGGGGCTATGTGAGCTGCAAGTGGAGAAGATATTTGTGGTATTCTCAGATTTTAATTCCCCTAAAATGAGAAACATAGGGGGGTGACCTTGTTGAAGGTTAAATTGTTTTGTGTGTACAGTGCGGTCTTACGTGTATGTAGGCATCCGATCATCTCTTGAGTATGGCTTAGTGGGTGTGTACCTTGACCTGTGGTTTGGTCTTCCTTTGGTGCCTGACTCCTCTACCTTCTGCTGCTGAGCTAATGGTTCCCTGCTCCACTCTCGCTGACCCTACTGGTCTTCTGTCCCAGTGACACTTTCCCCTTGTTTCACTGACTGTACCGACAGCTGTGCATTTGTGACTGGGGCATCTCTTCAGACTGCTCACTCCTCTAAAGAAATAACACTGAGGAGAGCTGCATTTGGATCTGCATTTGTTGTGCACAGACAAGCATGTTAAGCTGACACAGAGTGCAGCAACTGCAGATGCAAGCACTGCATGTGTTTTTAGGTCTGGTGAGTGCCCATCTTGTGACTGAGCAATGCTGTCATTGCTCACATGTGTTCAGAGTTACCCGTTTGTGCCTGCGTGTCAGGTGTGTTGTGGGGTGACTTTCACCTACTTGAAGTTAAGAAAGCTTTGCCCAGCATGAGCAGTAAAATGCAAATGAGTTTTACTAGTTAAAATTGCATGCCAGGTCGCATACTTGGCTGTGATTGTTTTGGGAGTGCTGCTGGAGAGCTTAAAAATGCACTGCTGGGACCTTTTCATGTCTCATAGCTAAATAAACTAGATGCCACCCCAGAGAGCAAAAGCAATTTAAGAAGTAATAAATGTAAAAGCATTTGATTTTTCTTAGATTGCTATCACTGAGTTCAGATGTGCCAGTGACTCTCTTACTGTGTAGTGCTATTTTGTCCTATGTACCTGCTCCTTTTCCTATCTTTTGCCATTTCAGCTGGTGATGCCGTGCCTTTGGGTGTTGAAAAAACCTTAGATTAATTATTTATTGTATATACCTAGCACAATAGAAAGAGCTGGTCCCAGTTGGTAATTCTAGTCATTGTTATAATTAAAATAGCCCAAAATAAACCTTGAACCATTTTGTCCTGTGTTTTTGTAGTCCCTTTAAGTCTAGGGCACGTTGTCAAAAAACGTTAAGCCGTTCCTTTCACTAATATAAAGCTCTTGCTTGTGTCCTAATAAATGCAGAAAGTTCAGGTTCTGATTTATCTACTGCATGACACTTCTGTATTGGCCTTTTTGGATCCAGAATAAAGATAATTTAATGGATAAACTCTTGAAGGAATAAGAACTTGAGGGGAATGGAAAATATTTTTGTGTTATTTTAGCAAAGTTCACTATGGTGGGTGTTTAAAGCAATGTAAGTGTGAAGTAGGTTTTAAGGAAGAACGTTGTTTGTCTCATAGCTCTCCAGGAGAACCTTGCAGCCAGGTCGTGTGTGTCTTGTACAGCAGGAGGAGGCTTAGCTGTTAAGACTCTTTTGTGGGATAGCTTTGCATATCATTCTTTGCTCACTCAGCAGTTTAGAAATTAAATACTTTCAGCCTCAGATGAGATGATCTGTTTTAAAAACACAGATTGTGTTTGCAGCTGGGAGAGAATAGCTTCCAAGTCCTGTTGTTTGGGGTTCTTTCCTATTGGCACTCGGGTAGGTCTTGCTCAAAGCAGGCAAACACCTTCCCCTTTACTAGATTGTGGTTGAATAGTCAGATGTATCCCACAGTACTGAAGGACCAAGCCTGAACCTTTCCTCCCTCCTCTTACAGCAGTTTTGTTGCATCAGAAGTGAGGTTTTTGTATTTATGTTTGTTTATTTTATGTAGAAATAACTTCTTCTCAGTGGTAACATTTTCCATGCCCTTATGCAAGTCAAAAAATGAAGTGGGTTTTTTTTTCCACTTTTGCCGCATCCTGTCTGTATTTTGTTTTGAGTTTATTTTCAGCAGAAGAAGCTGCCATGTTAGTCTTGGAGACAGGAGGTCCCTGTTTCCAAAAATACAGGACTGGCAATCTGCTCCTGATGGAGAATTAGTGTGCTGTTTTTTCTGTGGATGCAGGCCATATGGACACATCCCTGCTACTTAACATCTGTGTGATGTCATTAAGAGAACTGGTCCCCATGCCAATTGGAGCTTCTTCTCTATCAAGAATATTAGTAACAGTGTTCTGCATCTCTGGGTTTTTATCAGGATAGTTACCTTGATAGAAATAGCACAGGCTTTGTTTCATTTTCTTTTCCCCTCCTTGCATTGAGAGCCCCCCCACCCCCAATACTACTAAAGTGTTTTCAGAAGAAGTGTTAGATAAGTGTAAGAGGTACTAGTTTGGTTTTTAAGCTAATGCCCTGGGCAGCACAAGGCCTTGTCTTGCTCTAATGTATATAACTGTAATGACATCTGGGCAGGAGCAGATGACAGCTTGTAGGGGATGGGGGTGTGATCTCTGCCTTCCACGCTGGGAGGTGGTTGTGTATAGACCTCACATAGACCTCAGCACTCTCAGAAGCTCCTGTAGCCTGTGTAGAAGAGCCATACTGGCTCTGATCCAAATTTCCTGTGGCCATCCTGGAATACACCTAACCTGCATCCAAAAGCCCTGTGTGTTTACGTAGATATACTTTTATGTGTGCTTGTTTCCAGTTTCTGAAGTTTGGTGCTTTTCCTGTCTCTGTTCTGGTCCTGTTACGTTGCAGGTTACCTCTGGGGGGAGCGAGGTACTCACTAGGAGATGGGGAAAGCTCCAAGAGTGAAATTTAGAAGTGTTGCAATATTTTCCTTTGATATATTTAGGAGAGCTCTCCAGAGAGGGAGAATAAGTGTGCAAGGAACTTTATTCTCCCTCAAACTGAAGGCAATGAGGTGGAGATGAAACACGTAGGCAGAGAAAACAGGATATGGCAAAAGACTAAGAAATGCTTCAAAATTTATTATGCATTAGATTGGTTTGTATTGCTTTGGTAATTCGGGTTTCCAAATGCCCCTAATTTGACATATGGTAACGTCAAGCGCTTTCCTCGTGGTTTGGTACCTTGCAGTGCTGGGAACTGTATGGACAGAGAACAAAAAGATGGTTGTCCCAGGGAGTTTAAAATGCACAAGAAACAACAGAGAAATACAACCAGCTGGGAGGAGTACCAGGAAAGAGATCACAACCAGGAGCTGATGGAGGTCAATAGGGAATAGCTTTATGGCTGTTGGGAAGTACCTTTTTACCCAGGCATGAGAGGAAGCAGGAAAGTGTGATGTGGCACTGACTTGGGCTGTGATGGAGGTGGGTGTCCAAGAAATTAGTGTCAAAACCCACTCACAGTGTCAGGTAAGAGGGAAGCTGCTGACACCACTGGATCTGTAGCTTATCAAGGCAGTACTTGTAATGTGTTCCCAGCACTACCTTTACTGGGCTTGTGTCCTGTTGCACAGTGGGAAGAGACATCTCAGGAGAAAGGCCTGTTGAGAGAGTTGCCACAGCCCACCCTCACACACTGCTCTTTTTAACAGGGCAGAAGAGGAGCTAGCAGACTGGGCTGGTGGTAGTGAATGAGCTGAAATCCACTTTGCTGGTTAAGGTTCCAGTCATCTGTGCTATTACCTGCTTCTTAAGCATAAACCAGAATTGCTCTTACAGCTTCAGCTTCTTGCATACAGTAGTATTTTATAACAGCTTTGTGTGCTGCTTATACCTGTCACTCTAGCTGTGATGTGTGGGACTTGAGGAGATTAGAAGGGATGATTTGGAAGGTTTATGTTAATTTTGTGGATTTTGGAGTACAGCATTCCTTCGCGTTTCACTAGCAAGGAGAATGATCTGCAAACTGATGCACAGAACCAATAAAGGTTTATTTCAAGGAAATAAAAAGCTGTCCTCAGGGGCAACCCTGAGTGCTCATGGGTGAGGTGGTTTGGGGTTTGGGTAGGAGTTGTAAGCCCTGTTTTGTAAGAGAATTTGTATATTTTTCTTTCAGAACAGAGTGGTGGAAAAAGTTATTAATTTCAATGACCGTGTGAATTGAAGGGGATTAGGCGAAGAATGATTCACAATCCTGTAATTAATGGCTGTCATATAATCACAAGGGGGCAGTGTTAAGATTACATACACAGCTTCAATTTTTGACTGACCTTGCTTATGAATACATAACTCCTATCATGACAAAATGCTTGTTGATCACTTTTTCCTGTTTCCACTTATTTTAAAATGAGTGCAAAAGAATTCCCTTTCAGATCCTCGGTTCTGCTGCTGCATTTGGGTCATCTGTGCTGCCAATGTGGTTTGATTAGCTGGAGTGTGGAGGTCTGGGTCCTGTTCCTCCTGGCACCTGTGGTCTGCTGTACAGATTCTCTCCCCCATGATCTTTTGGAAGGGCTTAGCAGCTTCCTGTGTTGCACAGCTCCCAGAGTGAACTGGGATGTGCAGGACTGCAGCTGGCTGGACTTTATTTAGAGCTAGGTTAACCACAGGTGCATCTGCTCTGATTTCATTTTATATGTGCCCTTTTTGAGCTTTGTGGAAGCACTCTCAGCACTGTGCGTATTCAGTTGCTTCAGAAATTACTTGGTTAGAAATCCCTTTCTTCTTAAAGCAATAAAAATCTTTCTAACTTGACATCTCCACTCAGCCTCCATCTCTCCAAATTTTTAGATATAGCACAGATAGTGAAATGTGTGTGTGTGTGCGCTTAGAAGCTCAAAACTTAAGTTACATTTCCTGTACTGATTGGAACTGGAAAGGAATTACCCTGCTGTACATGCAGTTATGGAAAGCTGTAACTCAGAGCAGGGATATTTTGAAAAAACAATTGGAAAGAATGAAGAAAAGACAAGTTTGACAATTACTTTGTAAATTAAAGCACAGCACTTGTGCAGCTCCAGCTAGAGTAAGATAATGTATGCTTAAACAAATCTGGGTATTTCCCAGGACTTTTCTTTTTCTCTCATGGAAGAAAGCAGAAAGGAGGTGGAGTATGATATAAGGTAACTTTCAAACTGTTGCACACCAGTGATATGAGTGTGTGTTTTAGAAAAGCCTGTGCTAAAGGGGACATTTTCATGCCTTTTTGTGCATGTAGAAAGGACTTGCTGCTGGCACTCTGCTTTTACTGGGTACCTGTTCCCTAGTTTGTGTTGTGGCTTCAGGTGAAGCAGGGCTGGGGCAGCTCCTCTGTGAACATATATTCTCTTTTGTGTTCCGTAACAGCCTGTCAGTAGAAGACAGATGTGTCCTTCCCTGGTGCAGCTGTAAACTGTGGCAGTGGATCATTGGCCTTTCTAAAGCCCTCTCCATCCACTGATCATAGAGGCCTGTGTAAGAGCAATGTCTTGAGCTTTTATAGAAGTGCTATTCTGAAAAATATTAGGAGGTTATCAGAAAGAGGCAATATTATGCTGTTCCCTTTGATAGCTGCAGCAGAAGCAGCTCTTCTAATGGATAGAACCAATGGCTGCCTGCTTGTGATCTTGGTTTAAGTGGATTATCTTCCTACAATCCAGAGGTCACACTAGGACCTGCTTGTGACCAAATTGAAAATAATAGCTACTTTAGATCTTAGACCTTCAAGAATTTGTTCCATTGAATGAAGATAGCTTTTTATCCAGGAAATGGCCAAGGTTCATGCAGCTTTGAAATCTTGCGTATTCTTGTGTTCGGCATATATTCTTATGTGTCAGTTGAATTTTAAAAGCCCATCAGGTTAAATTCACATCATGTAGAAAACAAGGCAAAGTTAGTAAAATTAGTGACAGGCTGGCTAAATGTACCATGCCATACAAATTTTGGTAAAAGCATGACTTCCATGCTGTTCACAGTCAAAGTGAGAAGAGCTTTCAGTGCATATTCTTCAATAAGGGTGCTTTGGGCTGAGTGTGGTTTTCAATATGGCTGTAAGATAGGTGGGTATTGCTTGCTGGAGGAATAAGGACATTCTTCCCCCTGCCCCCTTCCTGCACAGGGACACTGTGGCACATGTTCTTGTTGCTGCTTGCCAGGCTAACAATGACACTAGGACACAGCAAAACAGCCCATATTCTTATGGAAAATAGAGCTGTTAACTTAGGTGTGCCTGTAGTCTTCCAGTATGGATGATTTAGATACTTCTGATCTTTTTACAAGGGTGTGTAGTGACAGGACTAAGGGAAGTGCCTTTAAACTGTGAGAAGGTTCAACTAGATATTAGGAAGAAATTCTTGTGTGAGAGAGGTGAGACAGTGGCACAGGTTGCCCAGAGGAGTTAGGGATGCTCCATCACTGGAAGTGTTCAGGGACAGGTTTGTCTGAGCAACCTGGTCTAGTGAAAGGTGTCCCTGCCCACATCACAGGGCTTGGAACTAGATGGTCTTTAAGGTCCTTTCCAACCCAAACCATCCTATGATTCTGTGATCTCTGGTGAATGCTGTATTCATCTATATATATTTATTGCAGAAGGGTGGTGATGATGGCAGTGGCCAGATTTCATGATCTCTGGCAGACTGTCAGAGGTTCCTGAGTACCACATGATCTATTATGTCACAAGGGGTGGTAGTGGCAAACTTACCTGGGTCCTGTTCACAAAACATGTGAGCAGCCTAGTGAAAGGCATGTGAGAGATGCAAAATTCTATTACATTCCTGACTCCTTTCAGCTGGGTTCAATTGCTTTGTGGTTCTCTTCCCTAACAGGTCTTGGCTCGTGGACAGCTCTTCAGCAATCCCAACTGGAACCTCACACCAAAAGGCACCATGATTATGATGACTGATGTCACTGCAGCCCCAGATTGGGGTCAACTGCCACCACTCCAGCTGTGGCTCCTAACTTCTCCTGGATGCCAGAGGATGGCAGCCCCACAGCTGTGGAGCAGCCAATATTCCTCATGACCACTGCTGCTCAGGCTATCTCAGGTTTCTTTGTATGGACAGCTTTGCTCATCACCTGCCATCAGGTAAAACCCTGTCACTTGTACTTCTCATCCTTTCTTTTTCCCTACATGAAGGAACAGACCATTTCCATAGTGTGAATGGAGAGGAAGCACTTTCTTTAAAACTAGCAGGTGTAAGACATTTGGCTATCTCTTGAAGGTTTGCAGAAAGGTGTGTTATCTCAGGCTGTCCTTTCACAGGTCTTTAGCTGAAACTTGCCATTTTTTTATTGTGTCAGCTGTTAACTAAAAGATCCTAGTCACCTGTGGTTTGACATTCCTTCTTTGATCTCCTGTGCCAGTGGATTCCACAGGCTGAACTCTGCTGCGGAAAGGAGTAGCAAGAAACGTTTCATTTTAATTTCTTTCCCCTCCCCTTTCTCTGGGGCAGGTGTACTGAGAGCCAGAATAAGTCAAACCCTGCATCCTGTTCTGTACTTCTCTTTCATGCAGTTGTTATGTGAACTGAAAAATACAGTGGGGAAACAAAAGCCCTGTTATTTATCAACCCATGTCTTGTACCTGTTGGATTGTAAATTCCAGAGTGATGACTAGAATCTAGAAAAGTACAGCCTATTGATGGAGTACAGGGGTCAGTGGATGTAAAAAATGGATTAGTCACAGATGAGTAAGAGTAACACCTGCAGTTTCACCAGCTTGGGTAACAACTACAAGTGCCATGGATCCTCCTGTCAAATTGATCACCTGCTGAGGGTAGGAAGAAATTTTCCTCTGAAGTATAACATTGCACAGTTAGGCATTAATGCCCTTCTCTGATGAAATGGATGGAGGTCAGTGCCAGAGAGACACTGTTGATTGAAATGCGCTGTTGTCCGCTTACATGGCTGCAGTTCCTGTGCTCTCCCAGGCACACAGATCACAGGGCTCTTGACAGGGCAAAGCTTGGAGTCATCTGAACTCTGGTGTCAGTTGTCTCTGTGCTGGATGAGATGTGTCACTGGGATTGTCGCTAGGCAGAAATATCTCTAAGGTTTGTTAGCTTGTTTTCAACCCGTTCTCCTCAGGAAATGAGCTTTTCATGAGCTCCTCGTGGGTTAAGAAGAGGAGTCAGAAGTATTTTTGAGGCCTTCATAGGAAAAGGAAACAGAAGTATTTTTGAGCCCTTCAGTCAGTTTTGACTAGGGAGGGACAAGCAGCAGACAGCTGGGGAGACACAAGCCCCTCTCCCTTACAATGGAAAGATGAGATTGTCAGTGTACGCTTTTTTAGTCTCTGGAGAATCCTCACAGCGCCCCAAAATGCTGGGTGAAGCTTCAAACAAATGCTTTTACCTCTTCAAGCAGCAGAATAAGTCAGTGGTGAGGCACATATGTAATCAGCTGGCTGTTACTAATTCCAGCAGCTGGGACAGGGGTTGAATGAGAGTTTGTACAGAGGCCTTGCCTCTCCTGACTCCACGGTCAAAAGAGTGTATCCACAAATTGTGCTGAAGCTCTGCCTGTGTTATTAGGGTATTACAGAGGTTGTGCTCATCTTCAGGGTGTGCTTGTGGTCAATGCCTTTTCAAGGAGGTGGGTACTCCAGAAAAAAGGTCTTAGGTGTGGGATTTAATGATGGCTAAGGAATTGTGAGTGGTGGGAGTGGGTGGGGTGGGGATGCTGTGCTCCCCCAGCCAGTGACTTAGAGGGATTGGCATGTGTGCAGTCAGGCAGAACAAACTGTGTGGTTCCTTTGAGCACACTGCATGAGCTCAGCACTCTCTTGATGCCTGACCCTTTGTGGCAGTGCTGTCACCCATGTGCAGAATGACACCTTTTGAGCAGATGGGCTGTGGCTTATCAGCTTTGGGATGTGCTGTAAAAAGGGCTCTCATAGGTTGTTTCAGGTGAAAGTCTCAAAAGCATCCGAAACAGCCAAAGGAGTGAGTGTTCACAAGTGTGTGTTTAAGTGTGCACCTTCCCTTTTCAGAGAAAAGCAGCCTGTAGTGTTATGAATATTAGGTAATGAAAAGAGGATAGCAGGAGTGTAGGACTGATGACTGGGAAAAAAGGTGTGAACAAAAAGAATGTGGGCAGGGTGATGTAAAAATAAATCCATTCCCTATAAGAAACTAGATTAGAAATGCCTCCATTTTTTCTTCCCTCTTCTTCCCCCTCTCTGCAAACTAATGGTTGCTATATCAATGCCATATGATAACAGTAATTTATCTTTTCTTTTATGTTCATCACCTTGAGGCTGCTGGAGGCCATCAAGAGGTGATTTACTGAGTTTGTTTTTCCTGGCCCAGTTGACTCTGCAGTTCTCCTTTCTCCTCTCTGCTCCATATTCCTCTGATCCCGGTCTCCTCTCTCCATCTCTCAGATCTACATGCATCTCCGCTGCTACAGCTGCCCGAACGAACAGCGCTACATCGTCCGGATCCTCTTCATTGTGCCCATTTATGCCTTTGACTCATGGCTCAGTCTCCTGTTCTTCACCAATGACCAGTACTATGTTTACTTTGGCACAGTGCGGGACTGCTATGAAGGTAAGCAGGGGTCAGACAGGAAATGGGGGATGGGAAGTCTCTGCCCGGAGAGAATTTTATTTCTGGTTGAGAATAGGGAGAGAGCATTGCTGTCACCTACTGAGTGGCATGCCTGACTGGATGACCATGGCTTGCTTAGTGACGGAAAATCATAGAACGATGGATGGTTTGTCTCAGGATGGACCTTTAAAGATCATCTAGTGCAGCACCCTTGCCCTGGGCTGGGACATCTTTCACTAGATCAGGTTGCTCAAAGCCCTGTCCAACTTGAATTTCTCTGTCACTGGCCTCTGAGCATGAGCCTTCCCTCCAGGGTTCTGTAGAGACTAAGTTTATGGTTTTCTGTGGTCCTTTGCTTTAGGAAAGTAAAGGCTTTTGGTAAAGCAAAAAATCTGATGGTATCTGGATGTTAGAAAGTGAAGTATTGCTTAGCACCTGGCACTTAGCAGCCAGACACTTGCTTTGTCTTGTGCTCCTGGTGCAGCTTGTTAGCAATGTATTCTTCTGGTCCCATCCTGTGGCCACTTGTGTGCTTGCATGGGGTAGCTCAATGGCCACATGCTGGGGCTGGGAAGTGTAAAGAGCTTTGGAGCAGAAGAGAGGGTGCCATATTCACAATGAGCACCTGCTTGGGTTTGGTTATCTGCTGGAGTGATGTAATACCACTAGCACTGTATGTGAGGGAAATGGTTACTTTCCTGTAAATGCTATTTGTAACTTCCCTCCTGGTCTCATCCTGAAAAAGCCTCTACCCACTCAGCAGGATATAGCACTCTAGCAGTGTCTTTTTGAGGACAATTTATCACCATACCCTCATTAAATCCTAAATCATTGGTGCAGTTGTTATGGTGAGATCTGCATTGCGGAGAGTTGCCCCTGGCCATGTGAACAAGTCAATCAGCTGAAGGGACCAGCAGGCCTTCCTTCATGTCCACAACAATGCTCTGGATGCAGCAGCAGATGGCAAACACACACATGTGATGCAAGAAAGCATCTTTGTTTGGGCCTGGCTTCTTTTCTTTCCCTGCCCTTGTGCATGCCTATAGGTCTAGAAGGAAGCCTGCTGCTCTCCTAGCAACAGGCACTATCCCTCTGTCTCTCTTGCTCTGGGAGTTTGCAAACATTAGAGCATCTGCTCAGAAGGCTGCCCATGCTCCAGAGTTCACCTCGGCATGTTGGCCTATGTGAGAAAACTATAACTGGAGGTGAAAACACCTCTGGAAAGCAGGTTCTCCCTCACTTTCTCTGGGGATTGCTTCAAAACAGCCCTTTTGTTCCTCTTCCCTCTCTTCCCATCCACCTTCTTTATTTTTTGGAAAAGTTTTACATTGCAAAGTGGGGCTGTTAGGGAATGGTGGAAGAAGACCCTTCTTTTTGAAAATTTGAAATAAATTTTGAAAGTTGTCTTAAGCCATTTATGGACTGTATTTTGTAGTGTGTGTTAGGAGGAGTCTGTTCTAGTGTTACTCTTTCATGTGAGTGCTTCTGTCAAACCAGGGTTTCAGAAACACTGGCACAAGTAGGGTTTGTTGGGGTTTTTTTTTATGTTGGTATCCTGAATACCATCTGATAGATATGGGAGAAGAGTTCTTTGCTGGTGTAATGAGCTTTGCTGGTTAACACTTCTTTTGGGGATGAATGGGGAGATATTTCTCCCTTTTGTTTTGTTTTGCTTTCTTCCTCTGATGTCATCTCTTCCCTAGTGCTTGGGGAATGAGCAGCTGGTATTGTAATGACCACATCAGAGGGCAGGGGTCACTGGAGGACAATAGGAAAAGCTCAGTGTTTCTTTCTCTGGGTGCTGGGAGCTGTCAGCTAAGCTGCAGAAAAACTGACAGCAAAAGGGGTTACCACAGTTATTTAAATCGGTTTTCTGTGGTTGGTGTTCCTGTCCTAATTAGAGCTTTGGCAAAATCATTGCTGTGTGAACTTTGTTCAATAATAAGGATTACAGATGGAATAACAATATCCCAATTACGTACATAGAAACATGTATAGCACTGGCTTTTATGTGCCATAGCAGTCTTGCCAGCTAGACAGGTCTACAAGCCATAAGTACAATGTTTTGCGACTTTAAGTGTTTTGGGGACCGTGGAGTATCTCTTTGCCAGGGCATAGTTTGGATGCTTATGGAAGAATTCGTCTGAGTTTGGAAGATCATTCATGTGGAAAAACTGACCTCAGGTCTAATGACTGGCTGCTTGGGGAGATCAGCTTCTCAGTGTTGTACATTATTTGGTTTCTGTTCTTATTTTAATGTACCTTGAGAATTCTGTTTCTATCCCAGTTATCTGGGGCAAAAAAGTAGGATTTGGGTGTTGTCATTCCAGGGAATGTCCAGATGCAAGTGTCCATAGAATATAATGTTGCAAGAAGTGTCATCTGGTCTGTCATTTTGCCCCGGGGCTTCTGTGACAAATGCAGAAGTACAGTCCTTGCCCTAAAAAATCTCACATCTTCGAGGGTCCAACAGCAATTATAACAAGTCAAGAGAGTGGCAGACAGGGTGTCTACAGACCCACTTCATGCACGTTTAAGCAAGTTTGGGTCTCATTAAAAGGAGATACAGCTGTAGTTATGGGGAACTGAAATGGGGCCGAGTGTTAGTGGTCAGTCTGTCTGTCATTTGTACGAGGTTGCTGGGGAAGGTGTGAAAAAGGTGGCCTAAGGAGAAGCTTATTCAGCACACAAGAAATTTCATCTTTTGAGAAAGTGAAGCACAGAGCCTGTTTTGTAAAAGTCCCCACAAGACATGAAAACAGAGTTTCACTGATTGTTACAAACTGTTTCTCCAACTCTTATGTCTATAGTCTGGTTACCTGGAAGAGACAGATTGTATTCATCAGCTAAAAGGTTAAATATAGGAGATAATATATGGCCGATGGATGCCTTTTCCAGATTATTCAGTACCATTGTAATATCCTGGAATAATGCACAGGAACCCTGTAAAGAATGGCATCTTATAGATGCCAAATAAAACAGAGACTGACCACAGTTTTAAATGGTTCTGTGACCCTTTTGTTGTGAGTCATGGAACTGACCTGGGACCTTGGCCAAACTCTCATTCAGGTAGCCTTATGAGTGCTGAGGTAGGATGATAAATGCAGTGAAAATCTGGAGTGCTGTGAAGGGAAACAGACCAAAATGTTTGGTCTGTTGCCTGTACTCTTGGTCCTTGCACCTGTTTTGAAGTTGGTTGTCATTTGTCTGTGATTGATGTCTTTGCAGCCTTTGTAATATACAACTTTCTCAGCCTCTGCTATGAATACTTGGGAGGGGAGAGCTCCATCATGTCTGAGATCAGAGGGAAACCAATTGAGTGAGTATTTATTGTGCTTACAGGATGATGCTGTCCTCTTTCTGTGCCCATCTACTATTTCTCTATCCCTGTCCTGAAAAACTGTGTCAGGTGGCAAATGTCTGCTGGAACTGGGCAGCGTGGACGATGATGACTTATCAGTACCTTGCTCTGAAACAGATCAGGCTGATCACATCCTCTTAGGCAAGCTGGACTGATTCACAGTTTTTCTGGACATCTGCCTGTTCCTTTGTTTATTTTCTTACTCCCTTCTCCTCCTTTAAATCTTTTCTGTCTTCGGTTGATTGTGTGTGTCTCCTCTAGGATCTATGTTTCTCCCCATGCTACTCAGTGACAGGGAAAAAAAAAGTTGCAGTGTATAGTCAGGATGTTGTTTTAGCCATTTTTTTACCCAAAAGAGGGTATGGCTGTAACTGCAGTCATTGTTGGAGAAGGCACCAGTCCTGCAGCTTTGCTACAGAGAGGTAGATAAAGAGGGTAGGAATCTTGCACTCTTGCCCAAATCTTGCTTGTGAACTCTGTCATCTTGTGTTGGCTCTTTCAGATCCAGCTGTGTGTACGGGACTTGCTGCCTGTGGGGAAAGACATATTCAATTGGATTCCTGCGATTCTGCAAACAGGTATGGGCTGGAGGGACTGGGCCAAGCTGCAGAAATTGTGTGGGGGGTGACAGAGGTGCCTTTTGCTGCTGAATTTCTGAGATCTTTCAGAGGTTCTCTAATAGCATTTTGAGAGGCCTGCAGACTGTCGAGAGGGGTTGAGGAGGTGTTTCAGGGTTGGTTTGTTTGTTCAGAATGATTTTAACATGTTAAGCATGATTTTAACATTTTCTACTCAACTCCACATCAGGAAGGCCTTAGTTAAAGACACAAGTTGTCTCCTGGAGCTATGATGTTAATCCTAGGAAGAAACTATTTTCCTTTCTGGATTACAGAGATCCCAAGTCTAAGAAATTGATGTCTGTGTTGTGTTGCAGACACCCCACAGTTGTGTAACAGCCTTCTGAATTCCCAGTGCTGCTGTTGTGGTTTGGAGCTGAGGAGGGGGTGGAAGTCAAGCATGACACATTGGTTTGTAGGAGGAACCATGTATTGCTCACCATGTGTGTCTGTCTGTGCTGAACTGGGGAGACCTTAACCTCTATAAGCCCTTGTCTGCTCATTGCAGGTCAGTCAGCTCTGTGTGTCATGAAACAGCAGGTGAAGGTTTTGCTCCCTTGCTGAAATGAACATGGGAGATTTTTGTGGAGGCAGTGTGAAGCAGGTCTGGTTCTTTGATGGGGCTCAGGTCATTGTAATTTTGGTCAGCAGGTCGAGATATCTGCTCTACCTTCTCCTGAGGACCATGGCCCATCTTCTGTGTTTTAGCAATATGCAGGAACATCAAAAGCACAGTGCAGCCTCATGGCCTCATCCAGTATTAAGCTATGCCACACAAGTGGCCATTTTCAAAGGGCCACTTCTTTTGCGTATCTGTTCTATTTGTCCCTGTCACATATTTTGTCCTTGCAGCTTTTCTGTTTTCTTTCTTTCTTTCTTTACTTTTCTTTTCTAGTCTGAACCCAGTATGTTACTTCAACTGTTTCTCGTGGGTTTCATCTGGACACCCCTTTGTTGATTCACTGATTCATCTATTCTTATTGCTCCTAATGTTAACTTTTACCTTTTAAATATATTGTAAGCAGATGTAACGTCCATGAAAGTGAATGAATGCTGGAGAAATAATTTCCCTTAGACTCCTTACTTCTCATGTCCCACAGCCTCTTGCAGTTATCACCACCTGGGTTGCAATGTGTCTGTGTTTGGAAAGTTTGTTCACAACAGGGAAGACTAGAAGCACACCTTGGGGAATGGGGAAGGTGTGTTTTTTCTGCTGGCCTCGACAAATCCCAGCTTGTTTGGTAACTGTCTTTGGTAGATATTTTGCTTTTCTTTGCTGGTATATGGCAGTAATTTTTCTACTTGTGCCTGCCTTTTGCTAACTGCTAAGTCTTCTGTGGAGGCTGTGAGGGAGGTGCATTGCTTGCAAAGAGATGCTTAAGTACTTCCGCCTTCTTGGCTTGAACTTAAATATTGACTTGGTGAGAAATCGTTGATGCCAAGGTTCACTTTCTGGTACTTCAGACTTCCAGGACTTTGGGGGAAGACCTTTCAAGGCAAATTCCTGGGGAGGCTGTTGTGAAAGGGCAATAGAACAAATGTCACTGCTTATCTATGCAGTATCCACCATCATGATGATCAGGAAGAGGAATGTGCTGGAAGGAACACCTTGCCCTTTTTAGCCCTGTTCTCAGCATATCCGGAAGTTCTGTTGACTCCCATCACCACCTGCCCATTTTCTGCTCTTTCCAGTCCCTTTCATCCTGAAAGAATCTGTGTGTTATAAACATTTATTTCTTACCACCTTCACACTGTCTCCCCCCAGCTTTCCTCAGGCAGGTGCCTGTTGTGGGTCAGTCAGTCTGCCTGTGTTGCCTGTGGACCTCCAGCAGTGTGGTGGTGTGCTGGTGTCTGTGGTGAGAAATCCAAACAGCTTGTTTCCTTAAAGATGTCTTGATCAAGGTTCTTTGCTGGGCCTCTGTCTGGTGACTGTCACACATGGATCACACACGATCCATGTGCTTCCATATGCTATAGCATCTCTGGGGAAGCAGCTAAAAATAGTACGCGGTGGTTTGGATTGCAGGGAAATGGTTAAAATGTCCCCTGATCAGAAGGAGGGGAAGCTCAGAGGATGGAGTTGTTTACCAATTAGCTTGACCTTTTCTAGTTCACATATTTAAAGTGACTCACTAATTGGCATGTGCTGGGGTTTTTAATCTCCTTGAAGTCTTATGACCACTAACAAATTGCATCGTATCCAAAGCAATTATTACTGTTTGGTCTTACCTTCTTTCCATACACAGCCCTCCCCGCATGCACACAGGTTAGCACCTACCCAGGCTCTTCCAGCCTCCTTCAGGGAGACACAGGCCACATCTCTTCAGGGAGACATTTTTAGGGCCGTAAGTCTTCCCTTTTTTAGGACTTTGAAGTTCAACATCTGCGGAAAGTTGAAGACTGCGGTGGCTTTGAGAGAACACTTAGTCCCAATAGCAGCAGTAGTTTATACAGGCAAAATGGATAGAGCTAATCTATCTAAATCTATCTAAAAAGTGCCACGGATTCTTTGGGGAGATTCAGTAAAGGTCATGTGGATGACAACAGAATAGCTCTTAGCTTGTGTGGCAACACACATTGCTGTGTTTACAAAACACGAGAATATTGTGGCAGCTGTCAAAAGTTCTTCCTCAGACAGTGGGGTTCCCCTCTGATCCAGGGGACCTTCTTGCATAACTTTGTGACAACTATGGACTGGAGTTTGCTTTACTTCCTCGGTATGTCTCTGTTAAACTCGCTGTGTCTGTATCGTAGCACAGTGTGGGATCTTTTGTTTTTCATACCTGTTAGAGTGCATAAATGTGCTTCAGCACAGACTGTGAAAAGCAGTTCTGGAAGAGTGGGGCCCAGCAGCTTTTAGGAACAACCCTACAGAGAGGTTTTACTTCCCATTCTGGACAAGTAGATAGCACATGTAAGTCTTCTGAAAGTCCTTCATCACCTTTTGGGTGCTGCAGTCCTCAAGCACAATCAATTAGCAAGCGGCCGGGTCAGACTTCTTGTTGGGGCTGAACTGTGTTGCCTTGCTGAATGGTCCCAGTGGACACTCCATTGTGATGCTGGTTTGGCAGCTTGTCCTCTTGCACCACCTGCCTTCTCATCCCTCCCCTCTCGTTCCTGTAGGCTACCCTGCAGTTCTGTGTGGTGAAGCCCCTCATGGCGATCAGCACAGTCATCCTTCAGGCCTTCGGCAAGTACCAGGACGGTGACTTTGAGTAAGTTGATTTATTTAGCATGCAAGATTTGGTTGCCCCTTCTCTGCCTGGCTTTGTCCATGTGTGTGCTGGGAAAAGATGGGTGTACATGGGTTGGTGTGCATGAGAAAAGAAGGCAGAGGTAGCCCTCTTTTAGTTTCGTGTTTCTTCTACCTTGGTTTGGGGGTGGGAATGGGACAGGGAGTCAGGAAGGAAATGGACTCTCAGAACTCTCCATTGACAGTGGCAAAGGGAAAACATGCTGAGGTTTCAGGCATTCATAGAATATCTTCTCTTTCAGTGTAACCAGTGGCTACCTCTATGTGACGATCATCTACAACATCTCTGTCAGCCTGGCACTGTATGCCCTCTTCCTTTTCTACTTTGCCACACGTGAGCTGCTCAGTCCCTATAGCCCAGTCCTCAAGTTCTTCATGGTGAAGTCTGTCATCTTCCTGTCCTTCTGGCAAGGTGAGCTGATTTTCCTTTTGCTTGGTAAGGGACAAAGAGCTCTCTTGCAGGGGCTCAGACACAAGAGTTGATGGACCAGATGTTGATTAATAAACAGAATGTCTTCCTGTATTCCATTTGGTTTATAGTCATTCATTGCTTTTCTCTGGGAAACCTGTTTTGCTCAGTTTAATTTTTGTTTATATGCTCCTGAATCCTTGCTATCCCTGTGTGTGTGTGTGTGTGCAAGAATATGTACCTGGTAGGGTGCAGAGTCCTCTGCATTCCTGAAACAACCATAAAGCACAATATGCCAACATTTTATCTGCATGCTGCCATTTTATTGATTAAAGCTGCACATCTAAAAAATTTAGTGCTTTTTTTAGTGCTCTATAAATAAAATTTTAATGGTATGTCTGTGATGCATGTGAAGCAGCAAGCTGGCTGAATGCACTGTGTGCTGCCACAGAACCACTGCCGAGAGAAGGACATTCAGAATTCATACACAGGAAGCAGAGGCACAGTCGAAAAGTTAAAATTCCACCTAAGCTTAGTGCTTCTGACTAATTGGCTCTAAGCATTTCCCTGTTCAATGCCCTACTTAGGTTTACTGAGTTGCACTTCAAAGACTAATTGAGTAGGAACTTAGGTGGAATTTAGGCTGTTGGAGTATAGCCCATTCTCCCTGTTTACAGACAAACTAATAAGCTGTCTGGTTTGTCATCTTGAGGCATCTGGTCACACACTTTGTCTTCTCTGAAATTCTTCAGCCACTAAGCTGTGGATGAGAAGAAACCTCATTCTTAGTGTCAAAAACACTAATATGCTTAAATGAAAAGTTCTGTTACTTCAGATTTTGTTCCAGCTAGTGCAATTACTGATGTTGCAAAATGGGGAATACGTCAAAATTTTCTTAAGAAAGGATGTTCTTTGGTGTTTGATCTTTGTATGCTTTC
The DNA here is from genome assembly GCA_032173965.1 of Sitta carolinensis. Lineage (NCBI taxonomy): Eukaryota > Metazoa > Chordata > Aves > Passeriformes > Sittidae > Sitta > Sitta carolinensis. The sequence goes on along the minus strand of JAVUNC010000005.1, from coordinate 56,168,765 downwards.
AAGTCTAATCAACAAGAAAAGAGGTTTAATCTGTGAAACAGCAGCTAATAAACAAGTTCTGAATGATGTCCAAGTGTTAGAAAGACAAATTACTTGACAGTACAATTGCCTTGTTAAGGTTTAGGGATCAACATTTTTCAGTGACCTCAGGGGAAGTTAACAAAGCTTAGGAAGAAGGATGTACCACAGGTAGTGGATGCAAAGAATGCAGAGTTTACAGGCCACAGACATTTGGCAGAACCCTCAAGATAAGGCAGAATTTAATAAAGACAGCTCAGCAGCTGTGCTGAATCAGCTCCAATGGAGTAAAAGGTAATTCTGGCAGGGGGAGATCATGGCCACTGACCCAAGAAACCACCGACTCGAAAGGAGAGAAAGACTGATCATGCAGACTAATTAGCATGAGCAGGGAGAGGATCATTAACCAATAGAAGACTAAAAAGAGAATTAGGTAATTTTTAGCCAAGGAACATTAATGGCTTTGTTTGCTAAAATGTATAAATAGCAAGAAAAGCTTTGATAGTCATCATGCTGGCTTTGTGGATTTGCCAGCCAGCACCCCTTTCTCTGCAGAGCTGTAAATAAGCCAAATACCTTGACTCTTTGTGTGGATTGGTCTCTTGCACGCTGTGTGAAAGAACCTATTTTGGGACAACACTGAGATCACAGGATTGCTTACAGAAATATCTGACTCCTCTTACGCTTTTGGACTTGATTAAGTCCTGCAGCAGTTCCACAGTTTGTGTCAGTTGAGAATAGACGAGGATCAGTGTTTGAACGTTCTTTGCCTAAACGTATTTGTCTCGTGTTATTTTTCCTTTCTCTGTTGTACTAGTGACCATAGATGTGTGTAGCCTATTCTGTGGCTCCTGTGGTGAGTTGGATTGTGTCTAGGACATGCAGCACAAACAGCTATTTCCGACATACAGCACAAACAGCTATTTCCATTCTTTGCAGTTACTGTGAGACCATGTTTTCTGCACATTTACATGAATTTATTACTTTGTTTAGGGATGCTGTTGGCCATCTTGGAAAAGTGTGGTGCCATCCCCAAAATCCATTCTGCTAATGTATCTGTGGGTGAAGGCACAGTGGCTGCTGGCTATCAAGATTTCATCATTTGTGTGGAGATGTTCTTTGCAGCCATTGCCCTTCGCCACGCCTTCACGTACAAGGTGTATGTGGACAAGAGAATTGATGCCCAAGGTAGGAAGAATGCCAGTGCATATGGCTTGTCTCTTTGCTAGTGAGACTGGGTGGAGACTGGTCCCTCAGACAGCCAGCACACTGATATGACTCCCAACCCAATAGCCTGGAAAACGCCACATCCCCTCCTGCGTGGTGTCTGAACAGATTAATTGTGCAACAGCTCTCCGGGGCAGAAACCTTGCCTGAATTGCACTGTTCCCTTTTCAGTTCCCCAGTATGCAACCCACGACAACTTGTTGCAGACCTGAGAGCTGTAAGATGTTGCATTGTTTCAGTAGAGTGGGTTTGTCCTTCTTCCTGTCTCCCCAAAGGGGAAGTCCATTGCTCCAGATTGTGCAACAGACTGAAAGCAGGAGGGACAGGGCCTAAAACAGGCTCTGGTTTGAATCTGGCTTGGGAAGATGAGGCTGTGCTTTGGCAATATGTTTGTCACAGAGGAGGAGGAGGATCTTCCTGTAATGACTTTGTGCGGGCTGGGCTGCTATAAGGAAGATTCTTATTTTGGGGAAGATGTTATCTCTGGGAAAAGGGGGTTTTGTGCCTAGTCTGTGTAGTGCTTTCCAAATAAAGGGATTCCTTTTTGCTGGGGTAATCCTTCTGCTGGGGGAGATCTATGCCGAGGTGCTGGAAGACAGCAGCCCTCAGGCAGTGTCAATGTGGGTGACCCCTTCATCCCAGCCAGCCCCAAAGGTTTTGGAAGAGCAGTGATTGCAGAGCGGGGAGTTGAGATCTGTGGGTGATGGAAGGGTAAACTACAGGTCAGTACAGTGGGGAATGTTTCAGTGGTGGGCCTTGTTCAGTTCTTGTTATTTCCTCTTTCTCTGTCTCTGTCTTTCTTTCCTCTTCCTTTTATCTCTCCCTTGCTTTGGCCACTGGTCCCTGATGCAGCTGTTCCATCATATGGGCCATACGGTAGGTACAGCATGCTTTGTATGTTTGTCTCCGTTGGTTTTTAGCTGGGATGCTGTTCTCTCCTCATTCCCAGCCTGCCTACACCCTGCCCTTGTTCCCCTTTCCTTGTAAGTCTGTAACTCCACTGCCTCGTACAGGTGCTTTAGGATTGTCTGGATTGTAAGTAGTAAAACAGCCACGTGGGCATTAACGCGCAGATTTAGAGCATTTGTCTCAGAGCTGTGGGAATCTCTCTCCAAAGAGTTGGAACAAGGCTCACAGAGGACCTGCTCTCACCTGAGCCTCCCTTCACTTTTATAATTGCCACAGATGATCAGCATACTTTAGTTCTCTGGGGAGCTTATCCCCAGAACTGAGCAGAGCCAGAAGCCCACACTGGAAATGGAACCTAGAAGCCATGAGACATGACAGCTCCTAGAAGGAGGCACAGCTTCCCTCTGTGCTTAGCACTTGGGTGGTACATTCTCCATCTGCTGCTTTCTTCATGGTATCATCATCACACATGGGGTAGTTCTGCCTCTAGTACTGCCTGTTTCCCTCCTGTCCTTACTTTGTGCTGCTTTTTACTTGTATATTCTCTTTCCCATGGGTACTTTGATACCACCTGGCAGTCTTAATTTCCAGTGAGTGGAATGGCAAATGCCATTTCTCCTGTATTTTTAGAATTTACTTAGTTTTTGTCTTCTGAAAGTGTTTAGAGGAGCACCTCCCTACCTGTATTTGCTGCACACCCAGGCCAGCACCAATAGTGTGTAGTGGAGGTTGTCGCTGTGGGTGTCCTGTTCTCATGGTGTGTCCCCCATTTGGTGCTGTGGTGGATTCAATTGTCTCTCAGTGTTTGGGTTTGGGAGCACCACTTGTAAAACTCAACACTGTTTGTGTGGCATTTCCTCAGCAGCTGCTTAATGAAGTCTGTAATGCACCTCCTGTGGGATCTAGGTCTGCATGTTCCATTTTCCTTACATAGTATTAAGGGGTGTGGGGAAGGCAGCAGTGTTCTTTACTTGTCTCTTCCTGTCTTACCCAAACAGGTCGCTGTGCTCCCATGAAGAGCATCTCCAGCAGCCTCAAGGAGACCATGAATCCCCATGACATTGTCCAAGATGCGATCCACAACTTCTCTCCAGCCTACCAGCAGTACACCCAGCAGTCGACACTGGAGCACGGTCCCCCCTGGCGCAATGGCAGCCATGTGATCTCGCGCTCCCACAGCTGCTCTGGTGCCCGTGACAACGAGAAGACCCTCTTGCTGAGCTCTGATGATGAATTCTAGGGGGGGGAAACTGCCAGCACAGGCTGTTGTTTTCCTTCTTTTTTTTTTTTTTTTTTTTTTTTAATAATTTATTAATGCAGAAACACACAAGTCATATCACTTCCTAGAGAGTAAAGATTGCAGAAGTGGGCACTTCCCATTAGTTTTTGTGGGTACGGACATGATGAGCAATGCGGAGGTGGCAGAATGGCCAGGACTCCATGCTCAAGCCCATTCCTTACAGCAGCAATCAAATTGTATTGATTCAAGCAAAGCTCCAGGGTTTGGGGCTCTGGCTTCCCACATCTGTCCAGTTTGATGTGGGACGTGACTGGCCAGAGCCTAGAGTTGTAGCCAAAAATATTTTTGGTTTTTTTCTAACAGGACAACCTGACTGCTTTCTATTTCTTTTCCTGAATGGTTGATGTAGGCAGTTTTCTCCCTAACTCGCTGGTACTAACATCTCTCTGATCCTTGTGAAATAGGATGGGGATGCAGCCATAAGCGTTCCTGAGGAACAGACCAGAGACTGGTCTTTCTATATAGCCATTGCCTTGAGTGCTAAGTAAGGAATATCTGTCCCCACCCTCCTGAGCACCTGGTTATGAGTCCTTGAGTCACTTGAGGGAGTGAAGGCAAAAAGGACAGGCCTTTCTTCATGTTCCTTGGCTCCCTGCATTCCCAGTTGCTATAAAAGCTTGTTGAAGCTCAGTGGGGACAGAATTACTTTTTCACAAGGGTGGAGTTTTTAATCACCAGGTGTCCAAGCTTCCCATCTCCCTGGCGTTCCTGTAGCAGAAAGCCTCCCTGGAGCATCTGTCTCCTGCTAACAAGACTGAGGACTGGCTATGATAGATGGCGGAAGTTTGTAGAGCTCTGGCCCCTTCACCCCGTTTGGGAAAGGAAGATATGTAAACACAAAACCAGTTTTTCTTCTTGTTTCCTGTCCCCCAGCATCACATCTGCCCCTGTTAGAGGTAGCTGCCAGAGCAGGTCCTGGTGTCTCACTGGTAGCTCTCCCCATGCTCATCATCACTGACTTTCCCCGAGCTACACAAGTTTCACCCTTAGGCTGGAACATTCAGGAATGTTGCACACTCCTTTGTTTTTTATCTCTGTAGCTGTTCTGGGGCAGGCTGGAACAGAATTGAAACCTGACATGACCTGGCTGGTCAAATTTGTCCCTTTTATTTTCTCAGGCAGCGATTGCTGCTGCTGCTGCACATTTCACAGGCTCTGCTGCACCTGCAGTGCTATCAAGGGTGGAACCGGCATCCCTGGGAGTGGGAGAAGTTTCCCCTTGCTTCTGTTGGGTTTTGGATGAACCCATGGGTACTTAGTGGAGCCAGAATGAAAGTGATCCCTCAATAGAACTATCCAGGGACCAGGAAATGCCTCTTACTTGCTTAAAATTACCTAGGGGAAAAGTGGGTAGCACATTCAAGTGCTACAGCTCAGATGCTCCTACCTGCAAGCAGGAAGCAAAATTGAGAGATTGGAGCAAGCTGCTGTGTTCAGCTGTAGTTACTCTCTTCCTCTCCTGCTAGATGCCTCCCCTGCCAAGAGCAGACCTGTGTGATTCTGGATTGCTCCTTGCTGTTCTGCTAGGAGAACTGGAGTCTGGTTTGCTGCCTGGAGTTTACCTTTCCATTTGTTTCCTAATCCATCTGCTTGTTCATTGAGTGTCTCACAAGGACAGTGAGTGAAGAGCACCTCATTTATTCAGCACCTCTGCCCAAGCTGGGCAAAAAGGGCTTGAAGAGAAGCAGGTTTGCTCCCTGCTGTGAGGGTGAGATAGGGAAAGGCTTAAGGAGAGTGCCTCCTCCTGTACTGATGTTTCCGGTGGATGGTGAAGCAGGTGAGAGCAACAGTACTGTTGAGGGAACTGGAGGCAGGGTCAGTGCATCCAGCAGCTTCTCTGCTGCTGGATTTTCCCATTCACACACATCCTGCAATGCTGTGCTGTTGGTTACTAATTTTCCTAAGTTTGTGACTGCTTAATTAGACATGCAAACACACTTTGCCAGGCTTTGTGTGGGCTTGGTGCAAAATTTCTTCATGCATAAACCGCCTGGAAAGCAGGGCTGAAGGTTGAACAGACTTTGCTTCTGTTTTCTATGGCTTTGATTAACAGTCCTTTAACGTGAGATACTGATGTTACTCTCTTAGGAAAGTGGGGCATGGGACGTGATCCCATCCTTCCTTTTCTTTGCATTTGCAGGCCTTGATGATGTCCCAGTATCACTTTGCAACTTCCCCCAATCTTTGTTGCATTTGGGTGGCTGAAATCTGTGATTGCCCCATTGAGCATGAAGTTGGTCCAAGCTTAGAAAAGCATTTTTTAGAACTTACTTTGAAATGTCTCCTGCACACACATGTATATGTGTGTGTATATTTAATATATATATATATATATATATATATATATATATTATATATGCGCTGTGCAGAGGATCTGGATATTCTCAAAGCATCCTGTGTGTAATGGTTTCAAGTATAACTCTTTTGCACCAGCTGCCTTCGGAGGAGCCTGGTGAGCTAGTACCCAACAAGCCAGCTGCCCTACTTTATAATTTTATATATAAATATATATGTTTTTTAACACCACACAAAATCGTCCATCACTGAGCTTCCTGCTCTCCCTCATGACAGGCAAGTGCCAGAGCAAGCAATGGCTCTGAAGCCACTTTGTGCTGGAGGAACAAATATAAGATTCATACCTTGAGACCAAGAAGGCCAAGGCATCCATGGTCTTGTAGGTCTGCTCATGGTAGCCCAGGACCCAAGAAATGTGCTGGTTCCAAGAGTAGACCCTTGGAGCTGCTCTCCCTCACCTGCTTCCGCTCTCCTTCCTTCCTTCCTTTTTTGTTTACCATGTAACATACCCATGGATTTGTTTATTATTTTTCCATATAGAGTAGTTCTTTGTATATAAATGACTGAAAAAAAGTATGATAAATAAGACAGAGTCACCTAGTTTTGTACCTATCGTGTTTAACTGATGTGAGCTCAGCGACAAGCCGCTCTCTATTTTGGTCTTTGTGACATTATACTCCGCAGAAATGAGCAAATATGATGACAAATAAAAAATATAGAGATAATATAGATTGTACTTAAGCTGCCTCTGTGTGGTGCTGTCTGGGTAACTTCTCTGAGGTTTTCCTCTTTGCAGGGACTGGGGCTTGGTGGGTCAGTATCTCTTGTCCTCTTCTTGGAAGGAAAGCTCAACATGTCTATGTAGGAGGCGATGGAGAAGCATCACTGCAGCACCCTGAGCTGAGACACCACTGCTGGCCCAAGGCAGGAGTGAAACCCATGTGTCAAAAACCTGGACTAGAGATGAATTCTTCCTTAGGTGCTCACTGTGAAACTCCGATGGGAGTGAGGGGGTCCCAGCAAAAAATGGCTTTGGGATTTTCTTCCATGAACAGTGAGTGTTTGGGGCTGGGGCCATTTGCAGTGGCAGAAGGAATGGGAATGTACAATCCCCAAACCATCCTGAGTGCTACAGCCTGCTGGGGACCTGGCCCACGTGAGAATTTGGAACATGCTCACCACTTCCAGATCAGGTCTGAGGAAGGGTGGCTTTTCCACACAGGAAGGAGGTATGGCTTCACCTCCCGATAAGGTGCCTTCCACGCTTCTTCCCCTTCTGCCATCCATGGGCAGAAGCTCACTGCTTTTGGTCTTGCTGTTCCCAGGTAAGGTGATAAGGTCACTCAAGAGGGCAGTTTTTGGGCATGGATGCCCTACACCTGCCTCTCCTGCACGGGGTCCAAGGACAGCCTGGAGGGAATTTTGTAGTGAAAAGCACTTTCCCAGGAAAAGCTGATTCAACACAGCTGCACTGCTCCTAAAAGCAAGTGCTTTGGGGGGTGGTATTCAGCACTGAGCGTGCTTTTTTCGCTCAGAGACTATAAATCTGGTTTTGTCCTAGAAAGCCATGAGCATCCCATCTTTTTTGGGCACATCCTTGAGCATGTCCTGCAGCAAAGCCAGAGGGAGACAGAAAACCTGGTCTTAGACACAGCTCTGTCCCAAGTTCAAGAATAACCAAACACACTCTAGCTGTGGAAAAAAAAAAAAAAACTTGCTTTATTTGTAAAGTCTACAAAATACAGAGGAGTCAGGTAGGACACATACTCTAAGTCAGAAAATAAATAAGTTTTTTTTTTTGCTCTATATAAGTATAAGATAAAATGTGATTTGCATATATAAAATATAAAGTACGGCTCTGTACCAACATCCTGGCTGTGCCGAGAGGCGGAATGGCAAAGAGGACGTGAAAATAACTTATGTTCGTGCAATAAATAAACACAAGAGGAGTTGGGGTGGGGGATGTCAACCACAGTGCCTCATCCAGGAGTGGCAGGCACCTCTCTACAGGGAAGAATGGAGGCTGCAGCCGAGGGTGGCTGGCGTGTCAATACCCAGGCAGGGGCAGAACGGAGGGGCAGGGGAATCATCGACAGCGGCAGATCCCAGCTGGACCTGCCTCCTGCTCCCTCCCCTGTGCTGCCTGTATTTAGCGAACCCAGCTCTTCTCCCGCCTTTCAGCCTGCTCAAGAGCCAGTTGTCCAAGCTGGAGGAAAGCCAAAGGGAGGAGTCTACCTGCCTGCCAGGCAGCTCCCGGGAGCAGGGATGCTCTCCGCCCCTACTTCCCACCTCCTGCACCTCACTCCTCTCTCTGCCTCCACATCTCTGACTGAGGCTTTGTAGGTGGTGGCACCGGGGAGGACTTGGTGGGGCCATACAAGCTGGCCTGTGCTGAGCAAAACAGTGTTTATCTCTGCTCCAGCTGCCTGTGCTTCCTTCCTGCCGGTGCTGCTGCATTTCAGACACCCGGCCAGGCTGAGTGTCCTGTCAGCAGGAAGAGGCATGAAGGATGTGCACGATAGGGAAAGATAAAACAGCACCACTGCTTCTCCCCTTTGCGGACAACAGCCTGGGCTGACCCACTCACGTCTCCCAGCTCCCCCCGCCCAATCACTGTCACCTCTGGGGTCCCACAGCACCACAAGCTGCCACAGTGCTTTCCCATTCCATTCACCCTTACCAGGCATTGACATGCAGCCACTTTGTCTCCCCAACTCTAACCTGCTAACCTTCCCTTGCCATCTGCATCCCCAGAGATTTCAGACATGCTACCACCTCCCCCCCCCCCCCGCTCCAGCTGTGGTCCAGGTTGTCTGCCCAGTGTTGATGCCCTTCTATCATGCCATCTTCCCCTACACTGCAAAACCTCTCTCTCGTCTTTTCCCTCTCTGGCACATGCTCCTGAGACTGCCTGGCCCACATTTAGCTCTCCCATGCCCTCTCACAAAATAGAGGCGCCTGGCATTTTCCTACCAGCTTGGAGCTGTGGGATCCTTCCCCACTGCCGCCTGTGTGGGTTCGCTCTCTCCTGTCTGCACACCCAAGAGGGGAGGGGGCTTTGGGGGCCACCAGTGAGGCCCTGTCCACCCCAGCACCCACATAGCAGCAGCTCTCCCTACCTGGGGGAGCTGGAGGTCAAGGGATGGGAGAAAGAGGATTTGGGACACAGGTCCTGACAGGGAGGAGGTTGGGGAAGGGCTGGGAGGCAATTCATGGGGAAGGCACCCCGAGGAGGACTGTGTCCACCAGGGGGACGGAGGCCAGCACTAGGAGTAGGTGGCCTGGTTGGTGCCGGACTTGACGATGGTGATGACACTGGCGGTAGCCACCTTGGCAGCGGGCCCGTGAGTGGCCACGGTGCGGGCAAAGCCCTGCAGGGCCTCATACTTGCCACGGAGGGTGTCGAGCTCCAGGCGCATGGCAGCGTTCTCTCGGGCCAGCTTGTCCACCTCCCACTCCAGCTCCATCTTCTGCTTCTGCAGCTCTTCCTTCTGGCAGACGCGCTTCACCCGGCAGCTGGCAGCGTAACCGCGGTTCTTCAGCGTCCGACGACGCTGCTTCAGCCTCGCCACCTCCTCCTTGGAGAGGCCCCGCAGGTGGTGGTTGAGCTCCCGCACTGACAGCCCCATCAGCTCCTCATCTGACAGCAGTGGAGTGTTCTCCCCCAGCTCCCGCTTCACCTGCCGGAGAGAGGGGTGAGACTCCCAAAACCAGACTCCTGACTTCCAAGCCCCTGTTCCCACCGGCGCTCACCTTCAAAGCCTTGCTGGAGAGCCCGTCTGCAGCCATCCTTTCCTCACTCTGGCCCTGCTGAGCAGCCAAGAGAAAAGCCGGTTACTGCCAGTCCCGTGTTGCTCACCTCGGAACAGAGGACACCGGCCCTGCTGGTCCCCTGCCCGCTGCCCACATCCCCCCCACCCCGGGCCGCATGACTCATCTCACTCCTTTAAAAAAAGTACATAGTAATAATATTAATAGCAACGATGACTGCAAGCTATAATAATAATCGGGCAAGGATGGACCTCCCGCCCTCCTTCATCCCATCACGAGACGGTTGAGATGCTGCTCTGCTCAGGGGACCCAAAATGCCTCAGCCACTTGCTGAGGAGCCAAGCCTTCCTCACGGGGAGGAAGGAAACACAGGCGAGATCCGCCTGAGGCTAAAGGGAAAGCAAAAGGAGCAGCCCCACCGAGTGACACCGTGGCGGAGTCACCCGGCCGGCACCCGTGTGGCGGTGCCGCCCCACCGCCCGGCGAGAGCACCGCGCGTCCCGGCGCAAGGGTCGGGTGTCCCCAGGCTAACGGGGGCGAAGGGTCGCGGCCACGAAGCGCGGGCGGGTGAGAAGTGGCCGCCCCGTGATTCAGCAACCCCGGGGTGAAAGTCACGGAAGCGGTGTCTGCTCCTCGCCGATGGCCGGTCCCTCCCCGTCCCGGGGTTCGGAGAGTGAGGAGGGATCCGGGACCCCCGACTGCAGCCCAGCAGCCTCTCCCCACCTCGGGGAATCCCGGTCTCGTTAGGAGAGCCCTCGGAGGGACGAGGTGGCCGGGACGGGGCCGAGAGCGCTCCGAGAGGAATGAGGGGCTGGAGGGGGGCGGCGGGAAAGGTGGAGCCGGGGCGGCTGGAAGCTGATGCAATCCGGGCCGAGGATCCGTCGGCGGAGCCGGAGGAGCGGCGGCAGATCCCTCCAGGGCGGTGGCCGGGAATTGGAAAGGAAGAGTGGCCGGCCCCGAGCGCGGCCGGCCGGCCGGCCCCCCCGTCCCGTTCCCCCCAGCCCTAGTCCCGGTCCCGATCCCCGCCTTCGGCGGCGGCAGAGAGGCCTCCAGCCGGTACCGAACTCTTCCGCCCCCTCCTCCCGGCCGTCCCACGGGGGCAGAGCCGAGGCAGGAGCGGAGGGGCCGCTCCGGCCGGCGCTCACCTGGCGGCTGTGCTGGTCCCGCGGGGCCGCTGCCGGTCAGGGCGTCGGGCGGCGCCTCCAACCTCGCTCCCCGCGATTACTCACCCGCGGATTCTTTTCATTCATAAAAACACAGTCATGCGGTGACGTCACCTTCGCCACGCCCCCTCGCCGCCGCCGCCGCGCGGGGCGGCCGCTGCCCTTAAAGCGCCCGCTGCCCTTAAAGCGCCCCGCGGTGCCAGCTCTCCTCTCAGGCTGCCAGCCCACGCAGCACACCGCGGCGTGAATGCGGCCGCGCTCCAACCGCGCCGGTGTCAACTCGAATTTAGGGGTGACGCACGACGGATGACCGGCCCTGCCGGGAGCAGAACGCCCCACCGAAATGGGCCGTACCGCTTTAAGAAGGGCGGACTCACGGTTGTCGCCCCGCCCCTCACAAAAATGGCGCCTCCCGCTCTTCCGCCCTCCTCCCCCGGCAGGCGGTGGGCGCGGCGTTAATCCCGCCCCCCCGTGGCCCCGCCCCGGAACCGGCGCCGCTGATTGGCCCGTCCCGGGGGGCGGTGCCGGCGATTGGCGGGCGGCGCGCGGGGGGTGTTGGGGGCCCGTCGTGCTTTGCCCGGCGCCATCGCCTGGCCCGCCCTCATCGCAGCGCCGGCCCCGGGTGTCACCCGGCGGCGCTCCGGGGCGCACGGTGCGCGCAAGGACAGTGGCCGGGCGGAGCCGCTGGCCGCCTTTCCCTCGGGAGAAGCCGCCTGAGGCTCTGGGAAGATGCAGTTTTTTGGGCGGCTGCTGGACACCTTCAACAGCGTCACGCAGATATTCTCCAACCCGTACCGCGTGAGGGAGGTGCCGGCCGCCGAGTACGCCGGTCATGCCTGCCTGCGGGAGGAGGGCAGGGTGGCCCTCTACAATAACAACCTCTCTCGCTCCTGGGACTGCTTGCTGGTGAATCCGCAGAACCCGCAGGTCGCGTTCCGGTGAGTGACAGACCTTTAGCCCTCCCTGCTCCCTGGGAAGCCAAAGACCCCAAGTTGCTGATGTCGGGGCTGCTTCGAGGCCGAGTGTGTGGGGCATTATGTTGGAGCAGCGGGTGGGCTGGTAGAAGTGGAAAGCCATTGCGTGTGCTGGTGGGGGAGTTGCCGTAAAACAGCTCGTGGAAACAGGATAAGGGCCAAACATTGCGACAGCAGGCAGCTGTGGTATAGTTCAGGGCATCCATAGGTCTACATGCATTTCTGCTCGTTCCTGTTGGTGGTTCAGCATCTAGAGCACTCTGAGCAAAACCTGGCATTGCTCAGGAAGAGGGATGCTCTCTTCCAGTGAAGTAGTCACCCTACTTCCCTTGGAACAAGGATGACACTAGTTGAAGAAAAGAAGGAAAGTTTGGAAAAGAGCTGTTTCCCTCAGATTATTCCTTTGAGCAGGATGAACCCTGTGCTTGCCTTTTCTTTCCAGACTCTTCCAGCTGGACAACGAAGCAGAAGCCCTGGTGTACTTTGAGCAATATGCCCGGCAGCTGCGCCCTTTCTACGAGACCTCGTGCCAGCCCTTGTCCCTGGAAGAGTTGCAGCAGCTCAGTGACTGCATCCGCAGCTACCCCAGCTGGTCCCCTGCACACATTGCCGTGGAGTTTGGCCGCCGGGAGAGCTTCCGGCACAACCACATCCTGAGGCAAGGAGCGGGGTGTCTCCACGGGGTCAGTGCTCAGAAGGAGCCTGGGAGGGTAGGCTGGGCTGTATTAGAGTATCCCTTCTTTGCTGTGAAAGCTGGTTGGTGGGTTTCAGCCTGCTGCTGCAGAGTCTGGAGCTCTGGTGTTTGAAGTGAAGGACTGAAGTGTCCTGCTAGAGATGCTGGTTAGGTTATTGCAACCCTTGTGGAGAAGATTTTTGGTCACTTTGTAAGCCATGAGAGTGGAGGTACAGTAGGACTGTCTGGAAACAGTTTTTGGCCGCAAGGCCTCGTTGTTTTTCCATGGAGTAGTTCTGCTGTGATTTAACCCTAGCCAGCAGCCAAGCCCCCCCACTGCCACTCCTCACTCCCCCTCCCAGAGAGAGTGGGGGGAGAATTGAAAGGGCAAAAGGTAGAAAACCTGGGTTGAGATAAAGAAAGGGAAAGCAAAAACCTTGTACACAAGCAAAGTAAACCAAGGAACTGAATCACTGCTTCCCATGGGCAAGCAGGTGTTCAGCCACTTCCAGGGCCCTATCACACATTGTGGTGACTTGGGAAGACAAACACCATCACTCCAAATATCCCCCTGTTCCCCCTTCTCCCCTCACTTTATATATTCAGCAAGATGTCATAAGGTCTGGAACATCCCTTTGGTCAGCTGGGGTCACCTGTCCCAGTTGTGTTTTCTCCCAGCCTCCCCTGCACCCCCAGTTTTTCACCAGTGGGTCAGTATGAAAAGCAGAAAAGGCCTTGGCTCTGTGTAAACGCTGCTTAGTAATAACAAAAGGATCTCTATATTGTCAACTCTGTGTTCAGCACAAATCCAAAAGACAGTCCCACACCAGCCACTGTGAAGAAAGTTAACTCTACCCCTGCCAAAACCAGCATAGGTGTACCAAGTAGAGGCAGACTGGTGGGCAGAGGAGTTAGGGGACTGGAGGGCACATAGCAGCACCATCACCAGGTTGTGTAGTCTGAGGCTCCTGGGCCTGAAGTTTCTGAGTTTCTAGACTCAGTTTCTTCATGATGTTTTTGTTTGGGAGTACCTGGTTCTCACAGGCTTGACATAAACATTGCAAGTGTTATTGTAACAAGAGCGATGTTTTGGATTCCTGTCTGTGGGACAGACGTGCTCTGTGTCTTTCGGTTTTGGCCAATGGGATGAAGAGTTCTGGCACTCTCCTGACCAGTGAGATGGCCTGCTCTAGAAGATATACAAAGGGTGTCAGTTTTTGAATAAAGATTGGAGTCAGGTGAATTTGCCAAAGGAGGTTCATGTCGTTTGTCACTCGCCCACAGCAACAAGGTTGTGTGAACCTGTCGCCTGCCTTTCTTTGGGCAGAGGGGGCTGAGCCCATATGGAGGGCAGGAAAAGGAGCGGCATGTCAGGAAGAGAGTCCAGGGTAGGGCTGCTTGATGGTCTTTCCCTGTTCCTCTTCGCTGGCAAGAAGCTGGTCTTTCCTGACCCTCATGGTTCACACTAGACAGGGTAAACGTGGAGGGTACCTCTGTGTCAGCTCCTGGAACGGCTGCACACCCTCCTCCTCCCCGTGGCATTGCTGGCCTCACGCCCAGCCCTCTCTTACAGCTGTGTGAACAGCACGGATAGTGAGGATGGCTGCACCCCGCTGCACCTGGCGTGCCGCAAGGGGGACATGGAGTGCCTGCTGGAGCTGCTGGAGTGCCGCGCGCGGGTCGACATCACCGACAGGAACGGGGAGACCGTGTTCCACTACGCTGTGCGGGGCAACAACCCCCAGATCATTGAGGTGGGAGCAGCTTCTAATCTGGGAGAAAGTGGGACTAGAAGGGGACTTCTCTGTGCTGTGATAGAGCTGGGAAAACAGCTGCAGACAGGGGAAGGGAAAGTCAGTTCCCTCTGTTGAGTTATTGCTTGAGCCTGATTTCAGCTGCTTATATCCCCTCCTTACTGGTGCTGTTTCCCATATTCAGATTGCACATTCCAGCCAGCACTCAAACAAGGACATTAAGCAAGTTTCCTCTGAAAGTCATCCTTCACTGCTATTTGCATCAGGCCTTCATCCTTCTTTTCCTCAGGCCCATGGCTATCTGTTCCCTCTCTCCTGCGAGCTGAGCGTTTAGTTTTGGGCAGAGTGCTCCTGCAGGGGAATGTGTGTTGAGGCTGCCTTGGGGAGATCGTGTGTTGCCCACAGGCTGAAGGACAGTTCAGAACTGCCCTGGGCTCTCCTGAGCTGCAGGACCTGCTGTTTGAACTGAGTGGCCTTGCATGGGGGACAGTGATCAGAGCCTCGAGGCAGAGACAGTGTGAAGTCATAGGTGTTCTTGATTGCTGAGAAGTGCTGTGCACAGTGATGGGGTTTGTGAGGCATGGGTGGCCTTGCATGTACGTGGTTCCTGAGGTCTGTCAGCTCCCCAAGACTTGGTGTGAGCCTGAGACTGACTCTTCCCCATGACTGCAACCCCCATGTTTGCCCAGTACTTGTTGTGACAGCTCTCCCTCTGCCCACCAACAGTCCGTGTTGGAGTTTCCTAATGCATGATGGGGTAGGATGAGGAGGATCAGGGCTTGCCATGCTGTGGAGTGGGCAGTTAGGAACTTTGTATTAAAAAGATATCCTCTTTTTAATTTCTCTGGTGGCATCAACTTGGCTTGTTGTCTGATCTGATATTTGTTTGTTTTCTGTATTGGTTCCTTGCTAAACCAAAGAAAAGAAACTAAATTTCTCCTCGTGTGCATCAGGGCTTGCAGAGTTTCCCCAATGTGGCAGTGGATACTTTTCTGCAACAAACCAGTCAGCACATAACAGATCTACAGTTTACAGGGAGCAGGGATGGAGAGGACGAGCTGTAGCATTGTGAGGGGCCCAGTGCTCTAAAGTCTGTTGTCAAAACTCAAGAACAGATGGTGCTCTTCCATGTTTGTCTGTCTATTTATTTATTTACAGTCTTCTCCTTCCAGCTCTTGGGCAGAACCCCCACTACTGGCTTGGACCACCTGAGCCATGAAGGGCTGACAGCTCTGCACCTCGCGTGCCAGCTGGGCAAGGAGGACATGGTTCGGTCCCTGCTCAAGTGCCGAGCCAGCTGCAGCGTCATGGGCACACTGGGCTACCCCATCCACACAGCACTGAAGTTCTCCCAGAAGGGGTATGTAGTGCCCCTCCAATCTGGGGACTCGTGTATTTGCTCAGCATTGTCCAGGGCTATGCTCAGTAGGACAGGTCTGGTGTGTAGTCATTGGCAAAAGAACAGGGAAGTGCTGGTATGGGAAAGAAAGAAATGCTTTCAGAAGAAAACCTTTTTGAGCTGAAATTAATACCTTATTCGGTATCAGACATCGGGGAAGGACGCAGATTTAAAAAGATATGTTTGTGAAATACTTTTTCTCAGAATGAGCTGTAGGAAGATGATTGACCGATACTTAAATAGTATGAATTGCTGTACCTATGAGCGCTCTGATCCTAATAAGCTTTCATTTCAAAGCTTAATTTTTCCTGTCTCATGTAGGCCAGAGATACTCTTGAATCTTACTAACACACTCTGGAACTGAATCAAAAGAGGCACAATATTTACTCCCTGTTTTCTTTGGAGAAATTCAATTCCCTTTGATTATGCTTTATAATACTTAATGTTCAGAGCGTGTTCAAGCTCTATGAACAGGGCTTTCAAGGCAGCACTAGCTGCTGGTAGCTGATTTTTAAGCATTTTGAAAAGTACTTGCAATGTTAGACGCATATTCACAAGCCCAGGATGGGCATAGGTCACTGAGGTTGCACTGGGCCTCCATCTCTTGTACAGGGGTTTTTTGGTGGTAGTGGAGAAGACAACCAAATTTCAGAAGTCTACCTACCCTGTTTTCTAGGCACCAGATATTGCTCTGTTCACAACAGGTGTGGTTTTTCACTCATAGGGGAGTACACAAACTCTTCATTTCAGCAAGTATTTAACTATTATAGTTCTATCCCCATGTTTCCATGGAAAGAGAGGAGAAGAATTTTGCTTCTCAGGTTTGTAGAGTTGCCAGAAATTCCTGTATTAGAGAAGCACCCAGATGTTGCTCCACAACTTGTAATTGGAGAGATTCTCCTGCTCCCAACACCATTTGGCTTGTATGCTTCCTGTTGTGCCCACACTTTCTGTGAAGAGCAAAAGTGCAGCTGAGGAACACGCAGGTGTTGCAGAGACGTTGCTGCTGCTGCTGCAGGGTTTCCTGCTGTTCCTCTGGGCAGGTTGTGATGTGAGTGGAGGTCTTGAGTCAAGACAGCAGCCACCCATCCTGTCATCTCACTGTTTTTCCCAGGTGTGCCCAGGCCATTCTGGAGGCAGATGCCAGCCAGGTTTGCTCCAAGGACCCACGCTATGATGCCACTCCACTTCACTGGGCAAAGAAGGCAGAGGTAAATAGAGCCAATCCATGGGAGGGCCTGTGCTGCTACCCAGCACCCAGTTAATTCCTCCTGTGGCTAATTTGTCCCTTTCTGAGTGCATGTGCAGAGCCCTGGGAATGTCAGGGCCAAGCTAGCAGTCCAGTGTTTGATTCTCTTTGCACTGTGCAAGTCGGTGCTGTTAGCCACTGGGAATAGAGCAGTGGAGCCTTGCATTGAAATAAACTGGTGGGTTCATCCTAGTATTTCATCCATGGCTTTGAAGGTGCCAGCTTGTCCCTTTTCCCTTTTGTAGGAGAAATTGCAGCACTGGAGCACAGTTGCCCCTTGAGGAGCTCTCTTCTTGTTACCTGCCAGTTTCCTGGGAGCAAACAGATTGATGCCTTAGAAAATGCAGGGGAAGTGTGAGGTAGGCACATGGTGGTGGCACGTGGGGGAAAGTCCATCTCCTCCCAGAGCCAGGCAGGATGGTGATATGCCATGCTGGAGCGCCTGAATGACGCTTGTTGCAGGCAGAGGACATTGTTCTAGCAGGGCTCTTTTCCCTCCTGAGGTATCCCATTCATCTCAGAAATGTCCTGTGGAGTTTCAGAGCAGACTTGAATTTGCTTGGCTTATAAGGAGAAGCTCAGAAGGCAAAATTTTTCCTTTCAGTCTGCAAGGATCCTGGCCTGAGTAGGAGCTGTTTTTGCCTCCATTGATCTCAGCCATTCATTACAGTTGTGTATCAGTCCCAAAGGATCCAGAAGCTCCAGCCAGATTGTGCAGCCACCAACTAGTTCTGTGGTAAAAGACAGAGAAACCCCAGTGCTTGGAACAATTCATCTGGCATCTGCCAGCCGACTGTATCCATACTAAGACTCCCTCCTCTTCCCCTGCTTTTCTTGCTTTTCTGGGTGGTTTGAGTGCCCTGCTGGTTGTTCTCACGCCTGCTTTATCTGTTCCTGGCGCGGGCCCTGCTGGCTGGGGTGCAGATGACACGGCTGCTGCTGGAGTACGGCTCCAAGGTGAACGTGAGCAGCCGCACGGCCGACATGGCTCTGCACATCGCGGTGCAGAGGGGCCGCCTGGACTGCGCCATGGTGCTGCTGACCCACGGCGCACACACCAACGCCCGGGGACGCGACGGCAACACCCCGCTGCACCTGGCCATGAAGGTGAGCTTCCTGGGAAGCAGAGACCGTCTTCTTGAAGGGTTGAGGCAGCCACAGAGTCCTTTTGGAATTGGTGTTCCTTTGTGGGTGCTTTGGCTAATGAAAAGGGGAGGGAAGGTGTCGATGTGATGAATAACACACAACACGAAATTTCTCCCAACATCTCGGAAAGATGAATCTGACTGATATAAATCTGTTTATTTCAAACACTCATTCCCTTTTTATACATTTTCAAAGGACCATTGTGATTGGTGAACAAGCAACAGAACTCTTCACCCACATTGGCTAAACCAGAGGGACATCAAAAGAAAGTCCGTCCCACAGAAAGAATTCCAAACATGGGTATCGTTATAGAAACAATCTTGATGTTCAGGCTGTGAGAACGAGTTTCAGAAACCCAAAACATCAGGAAAAAACAGAATTTTAGAAACACAGACACTTAGGCCTGAAAACCAGACTACAGGAAGGAACGAGAAGTCATGTAGTCGCTCTTGACTGAGCTTTCTCTCATTCCCTAGCATGACCACCTGGACATGATCAAAGCAATTATTGTCTTTGGAGGAGATGTCGAGATCCCAAATGATTTTGGGGAGACACCAGGATTGTTGGCAGCCAGGAGCAGCAAAGGTGAGGGAGCACGTCAGCAGCCTTACAGGATGAGGCCAGCATTCTGTCTCCCCTTGGTGGCCAAAACAGTGTCATGGGGAGAGGTAAAAATGTGCCATGCATGGGTGATGCTTCTCCAACATGCTTTCCCAGCTTCTAGTTGCTCGCATAGTAGGCACCTACTTACCTAGCAGCACAGGCTTTGTATTAACAGCCCTTGATGAATTTCTCTTCTGTGACACAGAGATGCAAGAGGAAAAGCTGGCACGCACTCACTCCCTCTCTTTTGGGCCACCATGTCAGGCACTGCAGTCACTCAACAGGAAGATGTAGCCCTGCTGAACCACCCAGGCACAGGCAGACATGGGCACTTCTTCAGGGGCAAGAAGCATGTGGCACATGCCCTTGAAGCTGCGCTGTTGTAGATACTCCTGCTGTGCACAAGTCCTGCCACCTGGCATATGGGAAAAGATACCTGGGAGGTGTTTTGCCCTTCCCCAGGTCATCCCAGAGGCTTTGTGAGGGTCAGGCCTGCTGTGAATTTGGCAGAGCACGTTTCCCCCGTGGTGTGCACGTGCACTGATTCTCTTTCTGATCTGTAACTCCCCCTCCGTCACCTAAGGTGCGAACCGGAAAGTGCTCTTAGACCTGCTGCAAACGGTAGGGACCGAACGCTGCCACCCACCACCCAACCCTGACTCCCCAAGCCTGGCACCATCTGCTGCCTCCTTCCTGGAAGGCCAACCTTCCTCGCGGAGCAACCTCAACAGCTTAGGTAAAGCCTTCCCTGGCCCTCCCTCGCTCTTCTCCCTTCTTGCTTCACAGTCCTGTCTCAGACCTCTTCTTCACATGGGCTGTGCTCTGGGAACTGTCAAAGCTCTCACTATCTGGTGACTCTGTCCTTCACCTGTTGCAGGATCCTGTCTCTTTTCCTCTGTGTGTATTCTAAACTCTTGTATTCAAACATTTGTTTTCTAGACCTGACACAATGTAGCTCTGTAAAAAGAAAGACTGATTCCCTTACATCTCTGGAACAGGGGGCACTTAGCCTGCAGGTACTTTGTGCAGAGGGTCATGTGTAAAAGGGAAGATGCTTGCTGGTCTGCCTTGAGGACCTCCCAGTGTTGTGCTGGGCATGAGGAGATTTAGAAATGTCACTTCTTCAGATCCTGGAGGCCAGCAGCTGGGAGAGGGAAAGGGTGAAGCCTGAGGATAAGCAGCCTTGATCGTAGGCTTTGTTATGCATAGGAAAAACCTACTGTGGGACATATGACTGTGTTGAATCTTGTGGTCTATGCTGCCCAGGCTGTGTGAATAAGCTTGTGTGAATAATTCTAAGTGACGGGCTTTCTGCCTTCAGGGAGCTCCAGAGCTCAGGAAGGGGCAACAAGAGGGGTCGTGGACTAAGCAGCAGGAGAGTTGACTTGGAGGGTCATGAGAAGAGCATGCAAGCAGCTAACATCTGCTTGTGGACCACTTCCCATGTCAGGCTGGAGGTTTTCTTTGCAAAGGCTCTCCTGTGGGGCTAGAGGACAATCCTGGAATGTGTCTGTCACCACAAACCTCACTGGCTGCTGATACCAGGACTTTGTTCTCACTATAGCCCAGTGAAGGCAGCCCATGCCCAGTTTCAGCTCTGATGCAGTGACAGAGCAAACCCCTTTTTTGTCATGGACCCTGACCCTTGAAGAAACTCCTCACCACAATTTGTTGTTTTCCACAGCCAGCTTCTGGCCTGGGTGCTGGCAGGAGTATGTAACTTCTCTCCCCCTGTTCTTTCTTCTTTTGGTTTCACAGCCTGGCTTCTCACCTAGCCTGGATTGGTGCCCCACACCCAGGGTGGCCTGGGTGAACGTCAGCTGAGGGTAATGACAAGTCACCCTGTCCCCACAGCTCTCCTGCCTAGGTTACTTTGAGGAGTAGATTTAGGTTTTATCTTAACAGCTTGCAGTAAACTGCATAGTGGGCACGCTGCTGAGCTCTGCCTTCTCTCACGCACTGTGCACATCATCTGCTTCTCCAAATCCTGTCTTTTCCAGTGCATCTACAGCTGCCCGCTCTAAAGGGTGGTGTTGCTGTCCTTTGGTGTGGAGTTAAATTTGGGGGGTACTTGTTGGCTGTGGGTAAAATGGCTTGTGTCTCCTGCAGGGACCGTTATTCGATGGGAAGGGAGTTGGATATTCTGTCTTTGTTTATGGTGGAAATCAGTTAGCACACTGGTGATCTCTAATTTATTTTTTTCCTTTTGCATGTTCATGGCCCTCTAGGGTACAAGGACCTTCTGTATATTTCCACAACGCTCGGACAGATGTTGAAGGCACCAGATGTTGTGGACATGCCCAGTGAGGCTAGAAGAAAGTAAGTGAGAAGTTCCTATGCAACTTGAAGGTGAAATATGTGTGTGAATTCTCTCCTCCCACACCCATGGGGATGGCATCTTCAAAGCTGACGTATTTCTTGTCCCATCAGCATTGCTGTTTTCCAGCATCTTTTGAGAAATCTGTTTCCATAAATGACCCTTGCCTGTCCTGCCTGAAGCTGCAGTGGAGCCTGAGCTCAGGAGGTGAAACTCTGCTCTGTCCCTCTCCTGTGCTACTGGGCACCCAACAGTGTTTTGGCTTTGTGATTTCCCCATCTCTACACACTGCCCTGATGTTCAGCTCCTCTGCACTGTCTTGGCAGTGCCTGCACCTCGCCTTGTGTGGAGTGGAGCAGGAGTTGGCACTGAAGTGCTGCTGGCAGGGTTTAGGTCCGTCTGCTTTTTTTATTTATGACACAATACCCATAACTGTGTAGTAAGGGACTTGGGTGTGTTTTTGGCTGGTGACTCTCTGGTGTAAAGGTTAGAGATGGCTATGCAAGAGCAAAGGATGTTATACCAGCTGTGACAAAGGTTATTGGACGTGTCTTACTTGCACCTGAAAAGCACTGCTGGATTTATTTATTCACCAATTTCATTGTCTGCAGCAATCTGTTTACTGGCAGAGCTTCCCATCCCCAGGACTGTGTGCCCATGGAGTGTTCTGTAATTTGTAGTCTGTCCCACAGCTCCCAGTCATCTGTGTCTGTCTTTCTCCAGTCAGGACCGGCTCCTGTGCTTGGATGGAGGGGGCATCCGTGGCCTTGTGCTCATCCAACTTCTCCTGGCCATTGAAAAGGCTGCAGGCCGTCCCATTCGTGAGATTTTTGACTGGATTGCGGGGACCAGCACTGGAGGGATCTTGGCCTTGGCTATTGTACATGGTAAGGAGATAACGGGTCCCTTCTCACTCTGGTGGGCCTGAGTGTTCCTCTTGGGGGAGCAGATGTATGCTGGGAGCTGCCTCTCTGAGTCTTGACAGATCTTTTCTGCCTGCCAAAGGAGGGAAGGGCTGTTCCTTAATGAAGGAAGGCCTCGACCTGGCTTCATGCTTGCTTCTCATGTCAGCTGGCTTTGAGCAGCTTTCTGGGTTTTGGGGAGTGCATGATGGCAGGGTTCAATGGTCTGTACCTCCTGTGCTCTCCACAGAGGCCTTAGAGCAAGGTGATTGATACATTCTGGTAACGGGAAACTGCTCTGAGCTTGCTCTTCCTCTGTAATCCTTCCCAGTCCTGCTGCTGAGAACCAAGCAGATGACAGGCAGCTTGGGAAGGGGATTGGATTGAGAGTGATACCTCCCTTCTCCCCTTGTCCTGGGAGATCCTTGCTCTGATGTGCTGTTTGTTCTGCCTGCCCTTCCTCTCACTTCCTGCTCCTGCCAACACCATTGCCCATCCCAGGGAAGTCCATGGACTACACGCGCTGCCTGTACTTCCGCATGAAGGACATGGTGTTCCGGGGGTCTCGGCCCTACGAGTCAGAGCCCCTGGATGAGTTCTTGAAGAAGGAATTTGGGGAAAACACCAAAATGACAGATGTCCGAAAACCCAAGTAAGTCCTGCCTTGGGCTGTGCTGGTTGATGCTGTCCCACATGTGCTCTAGACCTGTCTCAGCAGAGATGCTCAGCCTCTCCTTAGAGCAGATCTGGAGGAGTGTGATGTTTCAGAATATTGAAGCCATAAGTATTTTTTTTTTTCCATTTTACTCTTACTCTCTCATGTCCGCTTCTCCAGGGTTATGGTGACAGGGACATTGTGTGACCGACAGCCAGCTGAGCTCCACCTTTTCCGGAATTACCCTGTACCAGAGACAAAACGCTCCACTGAATACAAGACAAGTGCATCTTTCCAACCACTCACCCAGCCAGAAGGTAAATGACAGTACACGGAGGTCCAGCTGGTTGGCTGGGGAGGTTTCATCCCTCAGGGACAGATTTCATGTTCTTCCTCCCATTGCTCTGAAAATCAGCAGTGGCTCATCCCTGGTCTTGACTTGTAACTAGGTCCTAGTGATGGTTCCCATTTCTCCTCTGTCCTCCTCCTTTGGACTCTCTTGTGCCAGGAACAGGGGCTGGCTAGCGAGGTTCCTGAGGAAAGGGGTCTGCTAGAGCAGTCCAGTGTGCAGTCAGCATCTTTCCCTGGGCTCCTGCAGAAAAACATAGAAAAGTCATGTAACCAAAATGTGCATCCCTCCAGCTTGCTGGCGCACATCACTGGTTCATAACGAAAATAGCAGCAAGGAAATGGATGGAGAGTGAATTTGACCCAGGATATGTAGGGATTGGCGAGAACATCTTTTAAAACCCCGCAAAGTCATCCTGTGCATCCAAGCAGAAGCCCTGGTGTTGGGAGAAAGAGGCAGGGTTTCCTGAAACTGCAAGCCATGCTGATTTGTGTTGGTGGAGCTGGGGTGCTTTTGGTGCACAACAGAGCTGCTGCAAGAGGCCTTTTGCTCTCTTGTCCCTTGCAGAGCAGCTCGTGTGGCGTGCCGCCCGCTGCAGCGGTGCAGCTCCCACTTATTTCCGGCCCATTGGCCGTTTCCTGGATGGAGGGCTGCTGGCCAACAACCCCACCCTTGATGCCATGGCAGAGATCCACGAGTACAACAAGACACTGATCAAAAAGGTGAGGGAAATCCTAGCCTTGACTGGTAACTGGAGTTTTTTGCCCCACCCTGAGCCTCTTGAAGAAGAAGTGGGGTGGATGCATTTTAGTGGATAAACAAGTTAGCAGTGCAGCACCCTAAAAGGGAGTGTATGGAGGGGGATGTGTGTTTGCAATAGTGGCTGGGAGGTGAGATATCTCTTCTAACAAGGGTGTGAGAGGTGGAGACAATCTCATCAGCCTCTCCTTGCTTCTTTGAACAAGGATGATTCAGTTGATGGTTGTATGTGGCCCTTGATATGGCTCTGCAGGGCCTTTTTCTGCCCAAAAATAAATGGAGAAGAGAAGGGTATGGTAGTCTGCATGGTGGTGTGGCAAATTCTTTAAAAAGTTGAGTAACCAGTGTCAGCTATTGCGCCCTGTAGCTGAAAGGGGAGGTATGTTGCCAAAATGACTGAAGAGTTGGACTGTTTCATGTCATCTGGTCCTAGGACTCATCTCCAGGCTGGTCCCATGGGTTTGGATGTGGTATGGGGAGAAGGGACTAAGCAGTGGAACTGTTGAAGTCCTGTGGGTTACAGCTGTCTCACCAGGCCATACTTAGGGGGAGGATGGGGGAAGAAAAGGCTGCTGAGCCTTTTGCCTTGGCTTTCAGAGCTTGCCCAGGAAGCTGGCTGTGAAAGACGCGCTTCACTTTCATTGTTGGTCATTGCAAACAGGTCTTTTGTTTGTCCTCAGGGTCAGAAGCAAGAAGTGAGAAAATTGGGCTTGGTGGTCTCCCTGGGAACAGGGAAGCCTCCGCAGGTCCCAGTGAGCTCCGTAGATGTTTTCCGCCCCTCAAACCCTTGGGAATTGGCGAAGACCGTCTTTGGGGCCAGGGAGCTTGGCAAGATGGTGGTGGATTGTGTGAGTACTGGGAGGAGGGGATGGTGAAAGACTCCTCGGATTGCTTGTGGGGAGGGAGAAAAGGTTTCCACTTTCTAGCTTCCTCCTTTTGAAGTAAATTCTATTTCCTTGGAGCTGCTCTGACCATGGATGTGGTGGGTAACTTAAGAATTGCAGTGTTCTGCAAACTGCAGTGCCTGAAGACCTGTCCGATTCTTTGGGGTTTTGAGTGCCCCAAAGGAACACTCATCCCCAAGGGATATTCTTGCAGCTGAATGGAACTAAGGACAGGATGGTGGTCAGTGACACTCTGGAACATTTGCAGGTGTGAGTTTGTGAAACTCAGTATCTTTCCAGGAAGCATTGTTTATCATCTGAGCAACCTGGGGAAAAAAGAAATTAATCATGCCTTAGAAAACAGCAATTCATCTTTCTTTAGAAAAGCTTTGTTTTTCCCACTGGGGAAATCAGTAAATACTAGAGAAGCGAGAGTCACTAATTAAAAACAGTAGTTGAGAGTTGTGGTTAGGAGTGTGTAGTTGGGCATATGCACTTGTGTGTTTCAGGAGGAAGATTGTTTCATGTTGTTCATGAAAACACTAAATGGATAAAAGCCAGAAAGATTAGAACTGAAGTTCTGACTATAATTTTAATGCTTTGCTTTATCTCCTTTTAAGCTTCCTGAAGTGAGAAAATGCCTTCTGAGTCCTTTTGCTTCTCCTGTCTTTTATCTCAGTGCTCCCAGGGAAGCTGTCCCAGGATAGCCCAGTAAGCCTGAGGTAATCACAGGCTCTGGTGTACAGGGCTTGGACAGAATGGATACAGATGAAATCCCAAGGAGGCTGTCACTAAGATCCTCCTGGGAGTTTCCTTGAGGCAATCCGCTGTGTGCTGTGATGTATGAAGGGTCCATAGAGCGCAACACTTGTGTCCCAAGGATCAGGAGCACTGTCCTTAGTTAAAAATAAAGAAAAAGAAAAGCTACCCAGCTCTTGGTGGCGAGCAGTGCCATCCAGGATGCCCTTGCTCCTGGCTTTTATTTTCCCTCGGGCTTGTGCAGTTGGCCTCGGTGCCAGGGAAGCCTGTTGTAGGGAGGGGCAGAGCAGCCAGGCTGTAACTGCGGGCCCGTTTCTCCTGCAGTGCACTGACACAGATGGCCCAGCTGTGGATCGTGCCAGGGCCTGGTGTGAGATGACGGATGTCCCTTATTTCCGGTAGGAGCTTCCTTTCTGCTCTCTTGCACTGATCTATTTTTATCCCTCTGGCTTCAGACCTGGCTGTGGCATGCATCATCCCAGATGGCATCACCTCCAGCACACGCCTCAGTGACAGGATGGAGCATGCCCTGTGCCTCCACATGAGCTGAGGCACCCAGCATGCCTCGTCTGGGCTAGTTAAGGGAGGTCTGGGAGGCATTGTCTTGCATGGTCCTTTGGGATGAGCATCCTGCCCTGTTCCACCCTGCACAGCCTGGTTTAGACTTGTCCCTCACGTGCTGCAGTTGCTTGAGTGTGGCTGGGCCTTGAAGGAGGGGGAGGGCTCTGCTCCGCAAGCCTGGCAGGTGAAGGGCCAGCGAGCACCCTGGCAGCGCTTGGTGGAAGTGTTCTGCCCGGCAGGCTCGTGCCTGGCCAGCTGCTCTGTGCCCGGCTGGTGATGCTGTCTCGCTGTCGGCAGGCTCAGCCCTCAGCTGCACACAGAGGTGATGCTGGACGAGGTGAACGACGCCGTGCTGGTGAACACCCTCTGGGACACCCAGCTCTACATCTACCAGCAGCGGGAGCAGTTGGAGCAGCTCGTGCGGCACCTCTGCCGGTGACTGAGCCTCACGTGCCCCTTGGGAAGGCAAGGAGCAGCAGACACCGAAATGGCTCAGATCTGCCCTTGAGCCAAGGTGTTGAGGTGGGGGAGAGACTTGTAGTAGTCGAGAGGAATTAATATTGTATAGACAACAGTGCACATACACATGTATTCCCGGGCACAGAATGTATGACATGTATGATAGCTGTGAAATGCTGACAGTTATCTTTGTGCTGTCCACCCCATCTCTGCTGCTGTGCTTAGTTTTGCTGCCCTGCTCTCTGACCCAGAATCCAGAGCCTTCACCTACTTGTCTTGAGCTGTAGTAGCTGGAATGTCTCCTGTCTGTGCAGTACCTCCACTGACACAGCACCGTGCACCTTCCTATGTCACAGAAGGGCCTAGGCCTGATAAAGCTTCGGGGACTGCTTGGCCCACTGGGCCCAAGGTATTTCAGAGTGTATAGTATGGGGAAAAGGGATTATTTTCCCCTCAACACACCCAGTTTGGAGGGGAGCAGAATTGCTGCAACTTTTTTCAGTAGATACAGAAAGTTGGAACTGGCCTTGGGAGAAGCCTTTCCTGAGACAGTTGTCTTCTGCAAGAGCTTCTCCTTTCCCATTTGAGATGGGCTGGCAACACCGTGCCTGGGGAGGGAGCAGCCTCCCCCTCCAGGACTTTATTGTGCCGCTGATTTGCTGTGTAACATTTTGCTCAGGGGCTGAGATGTGAAAGCCTGTCTTTACTCACAGCAAGCTCAGTGGAAGGGACAAAAGCCTTGGCTTTAGAGAGAGATAATTTCTCTTTATTCTTAATGTGAAACTGAGATGCTCTGAGATTGGTTCCCACCAAAGAAGCCAACCTGTGACAATTCGGATTTACTTTTTTTTTTTTTTTTTTTACTACTGTGATTGCTACACCACTTGTTTCCGCAGTAATTTTTGCATATTTATAAATAATTTATGTATCTATTTGGAGGTGTTTTGAGGAGTAACCTGAAAAACTGAATTTTTAATGATTTTCTTTGGAGTGAATGGACTGCTGCTGCCTGTTTCTGTGAGAAACTAACATGTCCTAAAATAAAGAGGGATTTTGTCATGGTTTGACGTTGGCACAAGGCCAGTGCCTCCATGAAGATATACTGTCCTTGGTGTTTGTTGTGAGATGTGACCAAAAACAGAGCAAAACAGTTTTTAATTTAGAAAGCAAAAGAAAAGAAGAACTTTATTACTTATAATATGTAAAGAAGACACATACAGAAGAAAATGAAAACTTTAAAAAAACACTCTTCTTCCTCCCCCCACCCTAGTTCTCAACACAATAAAACAAACTAAAAATTTCCAATCAAGTTACTACCTTTCAGATAATTAATCTTCCGTCTATTACCATTTTTTTGATAATCAGTACTCAGTTCATTAAGGAGAGATAGGAGTCCTTCTTGCACCATCTTGTGACTTCTTTCATGTCTGGTGCTCTCACTACTGTGCATGGACTAGAACTGTTTCTAGGGTTTCTCTTTTTTAAAGGTGCTTTGGTCAGTTCCAAAAAATGATAGTTTTTCAAATTTTGGGACACCAGTCCCCCCTAAATTTTTCACTCCCTGGGGCCGAGGGGCCTTGAGAACAGAGCTCTTCCTTTCATCTCTGTTCATACTACTTTTTTTACTGTCTGCTTTTGGTTCCAAGCCAATGTTTCTCCCCAGATGCAGTCTCTATGTTAGAGAAAAAAAAAAAAAGGTCTGTTCATGGCTTTATAAGAAAAGTCCAGCCAAAGGCCACTCCATCATCTCCTCCTACCTAGGATTCTTTTCAGTATTCTCTGACAATCTTTCAGTTGTATGAACTTTCATTATCTCTGTTTAGTTCTCTCTATCTTCCTTCTTCTTCCGTGCTGCCCAGCTACCGATCGAAAGTGGCACAAACACAGTTTTTCTCTCTCTCCGGAGGTGGGGGGGAAGGAGGCTGCCTGATACCTCCCAAAGTTTTTGTATTTTCTCCACCCTTCCATCCTGCAGGATCTTTCTCTCCCCCTCTGTGCCCAAGGCTCCGTTCTACCTCGCCCAGGCCGCATGGCTTCCCCTGCCCGCCCAGCCCGCAGCTGGGCAGGGGAGATCTGAACTCTCTCAGGGACCGGAACCAAGAGAGAGTTCTCCTAGAGCCCTCTGCTTTTAACCCTCTGTGTTCTCAGAGGCGGATCCTTGTCTTCAGTGGCCACACCAGGTGCCAATCTTTAAACCTGAGCACTCATTGGTTTGACTACTGAATTCAAAAAAAAACCCCTCATTTTCTTTTTAAACCACCACGGATTTGCATTTGGTTCCAATGTCTTGCAGTCCATGGTGGTCTTGTCTTTCTCTCCATCCTACGAGTTCCCAGAGGGGTTCTAGGCTTGCAGACTGAATTTCTTACAGGTAGAAAATCAGAAAAAGGGCTCCTTGAGACACAGGATTTATACCCTTTGTATGGGCTGAAGAGGTGAATGAGCTGTCTCTGCAGCCAGCCCTGGCAGCATGTGGGTGGTGCGAGTGGCTGGTTGCCCCAAAGCAGTTGCAACCAGAGTAGAGAGGCTTTAGACCAGCTGCAATATGGGGCTCCTCTTGGAGCTGTCCAGGCCTTAAAAACAGAACACTGGGTTTTGCTTGATCCATCTCTTCGCAGGCACATGCCCAGAAGAAATCACAATGGCAACGCTGGTCCCAGCTCACCAGAGGTGAAACCTGGGAAAGCATTCAGACAAAAGCGTGTTCCTGCTGTTAAGAGAGTTTCACTGAGAGTGGGAGTGGAGGGGCTAAGAGCCAGAGGGATGAAGCCTGGGGTGGGGGAATATGGGCAGGGGAGAGCTGAAATTTGTGTAGAGCTTTCCTTGCGCTGCCCACTGCTCTTTGCTGCCCGTGGTTACGAGCTGATAGGGATCTCCTGTGTTAGGTTTTTTAAAAATATAAAAATATATCTTTTCTTTCTTGCTGTTTTGTTTTTCTTGTCTGGGCCTTCGTGGGGTTTCTGAGAGCTCTGTGCTTCTATGAGCTTGGCTTCCACCTGACTTAACTTGTCTCTGTCTCTGTCTCTGTCTCTGTGAAGGCTTTCTGTTTTCCCCGGCCCAGTGTCTGAAGAAGAGGTCGAGTCATCTGTTCTAGTGTTCAGGAATTTGTTTATTCTTTGCTTATCTCATATTCGTTCCCTGGCCTGCCATGGTCTTCTCTGCAGGCCAGGCTGTGCTCTCTCCCCAGGCTGTGCTCTCTCCCTCCGCCCTTGGGATGGCACTATCTTTTATAGTGAAAATTACCTATGCTTTATTTATAACAATTCTCCAATATCTATCCACTATGTTGTACAGTGTACTTTTGTTCTAGACCAACCCAAATGTGCCACACCACCACAGAAGATGGAGAACAAGAGGACGAAGAAGCAGCTCAGGGACACACCCCATTTCCTCCATCTTCGTCCCCTGATCTCACATTCTAAAATCCCAAAATTCTACTTTTTCGCCCTGTAACATAGTAATTATCATTCTGTCTAAATTCTTGTGACTTATAAATCTTCCCAGGACAGTCAGAAGGATGTCCTGGTTCCCACATCCTGAGTTGCAAGGTGCCTGCGTGAGAGCGAGCTGCCGGAGCCTCCCTTGCCCGGCACGGGGAGGCAGAGCACGCCGTGCCCGAGCAGCGGCAGGAGCCGCAGGCGGTGGTGCGGGCAGGTGGCCGGCGCCGCAGGTGTCAGGACAGGCAGAGCCGGGTACCAAGCTGGCAATCAATACTGCAAAGAGGCGGTCACATGTCCTTGCTGGCTGTCGCAGGATTCCTCTCCCCCCCGCCCCCAGAGTCTGGTTACTTCCAGAGATCAAGTTCCAGCCTCTCGGCTGGTGAATTATTAAACTTCATCAGTGCTCCCTTTGTACCACGTCTGTGTCTTCCTGCTGTCCTCCCTTGCTGGTGACAGGCTCTTTCCATCCAGCTGGCTGTGCAGAAGCAGAGGCCTCCAGGCCAGAATAGAACCTTGTACTCTCCTTTGCTCCTTACTTCTCTGGGGGAGAGTGAATAGGCTCCAGAGATGGATCTGTCCTATAGATCCACCATCTCCATCTATAAGGTGAGTGTTGGCATCAAAGGCTGCTCCTGACTGCCTATGGGAGATGTGTGGGTGGGAGATGAGTGTTTTCTGCCAAAGGCTCCCTTGGGTGGACTGCTGAGGGCTGAATCCATTCCCAGTCTGAACTGCAGCAGCTCCTGTGGGCTCTGGGCTGTGTTTGGGAGCAGGAGGAGAGGGTGGTTGTGTCCTAAGGGCAGATTCAGGAAAGAACTGGGCAGCCAGGGTGGTTTGGACATGGACATGAAGGGTGACACAACTTCGTTGCTGGCAGGAAGAGGTTTGATCGGCCCTTTTACCCCTCCCTTGAAAGAGTCTCTGATCTCAAATGCTTCCCTACACACATCAGTGCTGAACCAAGTGGGGGACGGCTGACAGAAGTGAGGAATTGCTTATTCCAGTCTCTGGTCTTCTCTGTAGGGAATGGACACTTTGAATAAATGCAGATAAAAGCAGAGAAGCAGGTTGTCCATTCCTTCTCTTACTAAGCTGCTGAGTCTACAGTGCAACACATCCTGGCCAGGAAAGGGTTGTGTTCGTGCCTGGATAATAAGCAGTGGCCCTCTGGCTGCCTGTGGGGTGAAGGAAAAGGCTGCTCAGATCCCCTTGCAGTTACTCCCCTGCCTGCAGTGGGTGTGGGCCCTTGGGAGAAAGCCATCTTTATTTAGGCAAGCACTTGGCTCTGCAGTGGGCTACCTTGCCCCCTGGCACTGCTGCTGTCCTGGCTGGCTTGGGAAGGCTGAGGGCAGCTGAAGGTGCTGGTCAGCCCCACTGCAGGGAGCTGGCTGTGCTTGGCTGTGCAATGCCTCGGTTCCAGTGCTCTAGAGGGGGCTCTCACCCAGCCACAGCACAGGGGCCTCGACCTGCTGAGGTCTCTAGGCACGAGGAGGAATGGCATTAACGTGCTTCTGCCCGGCCACAGAGTATCCTGGAGCAGTTCAACCCTGCGCTGGAGAACCTGGTGTACCTGGGGAACAACTACCTGCGAGCCTTCCATGGTGAGTGGCATCCCACAGCCAGGGTTCCTGACCACAGTGCTGCATCCAGCCTGGGCTTTCCCAGGACAAGGTTGCTGCTCTGCCCCCTCTGACATGTCCTGAGCTGCTCTTAAGTGCCCTTCAGCTCCAGGACCTGCTGCTGATGGGGAGAGATGGGGTGCCTACAGGTGAAGTAGCAGGTGGCTGTTCTTTGTGCTGCATGCTGGAGCTGGTGATGGTGGGAAGGCAGGCCAGACCCTTACCACCCCTCTCCTCTCCCCACAGCATTATCCAAAGCAGCTGAAGTGTATTTTAAGGCAATTGAGAAGATTGGGGAGCAAGCACTGCAGAGTTCCACCTCACACATGCTGGGTAAGGCTCTCCTGCACATTATCTTCTCTCCTGTGGTGAGCCACGGTTACCCTTTTTTGACCTTCTGCCTTAGTTGGTCCATTTCCAGCTATTGGGGCAAGAAAGACAGCTCCTCTAAATGGTGTTTCTCTGTACCAGGCCCTGTCCAGGTAGTGACAGTCAAATTTATTGTGTGTCCTTGAAGTGTTCTTACAGTCCCAGCACTCTTCCCTGTATCTCTCTGAGATCAGTGAGTGAGCTCAGCTCCTATGATGAAACCAGTCCCTGTTGAGGCATCCTGCCCCCAGAGATTAAGTTTTCATCAGAGAGGAAGTATTTTTCTTCTCCTTGGAGGTGTGAGGGAAAATCCAGGGAGCATGCACTGGCAACAACTGATGGGGTTTTGTCCTCCTGAGCCTGCATCCAGCTGGAATGGCAGCTTGGGGCTGAGGGACTCACACTCAGCAGTGTAAATAACTGCAGCCTGGTGGTAACTGCTGAAAATGTGGTCAGGTCACTGCTAAACATTTTAGCAAAAAGCATCCAGCAGAAGTACCCCTTCTGCAGACTGTTTTTGTCATTTGCACCTCCCAGATAGCTCCTCTGCTCCCTGCCATCAGTCTCTTCCTTTCCTGGTTTCATAATGCCAGCACCGGTGAAGCAGGACCATGCACAGCGTGGAGCAGCTGGAGCTGCCTGCCCGTAGGACAGCCAGAAATGTGCTCTGCAGCTGGGGAGCCACTGGGTTGAGAAATGGGGCTTGTGGGGGCTGTGGCAGAGCAGAAACCCAGCACCCAGAGCCCATGGCAGAGGAGAGGCTGCCTGCTGACACCTGGGGCTGTAGCAGAGCGCTGGTCCAGCCACCACATGGGCTGGAGTAACCCTGCATTGGCAGTGCCTGGGAAGGAAGGTTACCAGGGTGCAGAGAGCAGTGCTTTGTGATATCTCTTGGACTTTCACATCTGTGTATCATCAGCCTGAGATGCACACTGCTTTCTCCTTGGGCACATGAAAAAATGGCCACAGGACTTTTTCACCTTCTCCTGTCTTTTTCCCTGAAGGTGAAATTCTGATGCAGATGTCTGACACACAGAGACTACTGAGCTCTGATTTGGAATTTGTGGTGAGTGGTTTTCCCAAGGGGTGGTGGAGGTAGAGAATGCAGTGATTTCTTTAAATACAGCTTATCAGTGTTTGCCATATTCGCCCCATCAGCTGCCCTCACACACACCTGCAGGCAGGTGTCTGCCTCTCTCCCTGCTGCACGTGGCAGAGGAGGGTTCCGGGCTGGCATGCCCAGAGCCTGGCTGCCAGCCACTTGCTCAGCACAGTTTTATGAGCCACCCTTTATCACAGTGCATGCAACATCCCATATGGTGAAGGGATAAGGGTGATGGCTCCTTTGCCTCTTTCAGGCTCAGACCTTCCACGTGGACCTGCTGCAGCACATGGAGAAGAACAGCAAAATGGATGTGCAGTTTATCAGTGTAAGTGATGAACTCCCTTTTCCTCCTCAGCTCTCCTTGTTTCCCTTCACCCAAGAGTTTTTGCTTTAACACTTGAGGTGTTTCTGTGATTCTTCTCAGCAGGAGATAGGGGGTCTTACCTTCTCCCATCATGGAACAAAATCCCCTTGTTCAGCTCATGATGGAAAGCTATAAAGGGCAGGTGGCTGTTTTTTGTGCAGTGGGATTTGCCAAATGTTTCAGCGGGGCTGAGAGACTCAGCATTCCAAAAGCAGAGTCCCCAGCTTACCCAAACCACAGGCTCTGCTTGTCTGTGGGTCCTGTGTTGCCGTGGCCCAGGTGGCCATACTGGTGGGTAGTATCACAGAGGGTGACACAGAGGCCTTGGGATCCAGTACTGGGACAGATGGGTGCCAGTCCGTGCTTCTGAGATCTGGAGGTTCATCAGCACTCTTGGGCCATTTAAAATTAAAAGAAAGGCAAAGAAAGACATTTTATAAGAGGTCCAGGTGAAGCCTGATTGTAAGTGGACTCAGATGTCCTGCCACCCATCGGAGCAGGACCCTTGCTGCCTCACACTGTGGCTGGGTCTCTGGTTCCTTGCTGAGGCTGTTTTCTCCCTGGCAGGAGAGCCAGAAGCACTATGAGCTGGAGTACCAGCGAAGAGCCACCAACCTGGATAAGTGCATGGCAGAGCTGTGGAGAATGGAGAGGGCTCGTGACAAAAATGCCCGGGAGATGAAGGTAAGCAGTGATTGCAGGAAGGGGAGTTGGTAATAAGAACTGGATGATTTCTCGGGAGCCAGTGTGGATTTCTCAGCAGCCTTAGCCAAAGGGTTGCCCTGATGTTCAAAAGACAGCTGGCTTATCTGGAAAGTAGGAAACTCCTTTTCTACAGGGTGCTGCTGACCTGTGGTACTCAGTCCTGCCAAGCCCTTTCCTCATTTAGGAAGCCTCAGGAAGCAGTGACTTAATCCCTGTCACTCTGCTCTAGCTCCTCTCTGCTGTTCCAGCGCTGCAAGTGCACTGGGAAGCTGACAGATTATGATGACCCCTTTCAACCTGTCCCTGAGTCCACTTTGCTGGATTTTCACTGATCCCTTCCTCCCTTTTTTCCCTGTGACACAGGAGAATGTGATCCGACTGCGCTCGGAGATGCAGGCATTCGTCTCTGAGAGCCAGAGGGAGGCTGAGCTGGAGGAGAAACGCCGCTACCGCTTCCTGGCTGAAAAGCACCAGATGCTCTACAACACTCTCCTCCAGTTTTACAGCAGGGTACAGCCCTGTGCTCTATGCTCAGGGTACCCCCAGTGCTCTGGGGAGCAGAGCTGGGGGAGCAGACAGCAGGGCTGGAGGGGCAGCATGCAGGCAGGAGGGAGCTAGGGCTGAGCCATCCCTTAGGTGAAGGATGTGTCTGTGCTTGGACTGGGCAGGAAACTATTTTGTTTCTTGCTGTGAGGTTCAGGCTGGCTGTACTAGGCTGGGAGATCATGCCTGGGGCTAAAGATGGTGCTGGCATGGGGTTAGTTGGGTGTGTCAGTGATGGGGGAGGGAAGGGTGCTGTAGGTGTTTATAGCAGAGTCTTTGGGATCAGGGGATCTCTGCTGGAGAGTGCCATCCTGGAAATTCCTGCCTACAGGGAATTTGGCCATTCCCACAAGCCTAATTGTGGGAGGGCCTGGTTTCTAATGCATATGTAGGCCTCTTCTAGCTGGTCTGCTGTGTCCATCACTCCCTTTTCTCTCTTTCTCCCCAGGCTCGGGGCATGATCCAGACCAAAGCACCACGGTGGAAGGAGCAGCTGGAAGCCAGCCGTAACCCCTCAAACAGTCACTCACAGGGGCTGCTCTCAGCCTCCCACAGCCAGGGCTATCCATCAGGACGGCTCACACCCACCCACCTCGAGATGGTGAGGAGCCCACAGACAGCTGAACCTTGTCTGGTGAAATATTGGAGCAGGTTGCCCAGAGAGGTGGTCGATGCCCCATCCCTGGAAACATTCAAGGGCAGGTTGAACTGAGCTGTGAGCCACCTGATCTGATTGAAGACATCCCTGCTCATTGCAAGTGGTTGGACTAGATGGCCTTTAAAGGTCCCTTCCAACCAAAATATTCCATGGTTCTTTGGTGGTGAGGCGGCAGGACAAGGTCAGTCCTTGGCCAACCATGGTGCTTGCTGCCTTGTCCAGCTCCAGTGGCCTTTCCTGGCCAAGAGGAAGAGTTGCCTGTGTGTGGGCTGCAATGGAGGAATGTGCTGAGTTTGGCTTTCTAAGAGGGACTGCATATCTCTCAGAGAATCTCCTGCCTAACAAAGCCTTTATGGATGTGTGTTCAGCCCCCTTTCTTTCCAACAGCCCCAGAGACCCCTTGGGGACTTTGCTTCCTCAATGACTGGGAGTAGATCCAGCATCTTCTCTCCGGACCCTCCAGAAATGAGAATGTCTCCTCAGGCAGAGTCTCCCAGACGGCCACTGCGGAGGACACCATCAGCAGCCAGTATGACCCATATCTGGGGGCAGTGCTGGGGGAGACACAGGGCTTGGACCTCTCTGGGAAGAGGGTTGTGTTTGGGAAGGGACCACCACTTGGTCCGACCACCTCAGCCACATTCCTGGGCATGGTGAGAGGACAGTGCCTATGGGAGCTGTGGAGGGCAAGGCTGAATGAGAAGGTGAGCTCAGCTTTCGGGGCAGAGTCCATCTGGGGCAAGGCCAGGCTGTGTGAGGTGGGGAACCTACAAATGTGCAATTTTCAAGGCTCCTTGAACTACAAGAACTGGTTCTTGCTAGAATTCCCATTTTTGTAAAACACCTTCTCTCATACCACCAGATTAAATATTAGCTTCCCCTATGAAACCCAGCCACTTAACCCATGACACACCTGCTTTTCCTTCCTGAGAAATCTCAGCTTAAAGTTTTTAAAATAATTAAAAAAAGGACAGGGAGAGAGAGAAATTACCCAAATAATCAGGAGCTCTAGCAGATCAGGAAGAGGATTGTCAGGCAGGGAGGGTATCAGCCAGGGCATGCAGTGCTTATGCTCTAGTCATTTGACCAAAGAGGAGACAGTGCAAAACAAGTGGGTTTGGCTTGAGTTGATTGTCTCCTGCAGGACGCTTACCCTGCTTTTCCCGTGCTATGCTTTGCTCTCTCCCTGAAAGGCCATCTGCTCCTCCACTAGAGTAATTACTCGACTGGGAAAGCACTGGTCCCTTTGAGGCAGTGTGGGTCTTGCAGGAGGATGCCAGACTCCAGCCAGACCCTTGGGATGCCTGCCCACAGGTTTGCTCCCTACGGGCCGTGCGTCCCGCTCAGGTTCCTTCGGCGAGGCCAGCAGTGGCAGCGAGGGCAGGAAGAGGGGTGGCAGCACACGAGTCCAGGCCATTGTGCCCCACACGACGGGAGCCAACCGCACCCTGCTGCGCTTTGAGCCCGGGGACGTCATCGCGGTGCTGATGCCGGAGGCGCAGAATGGCTGGCTCTACGGCAAACTGGAGGGCTCATCCACGTACGTGACTCTGCTGCTGTAAAGTGGACAGATGCAGGCTTGTTGAGTCTGGAGCTGGATGGGTTAAGCACAAAATTATCACCCCCCTCGCCTCCTGGTGTGGCCTGGGCACTGTGTCCCACCCACTCTCTTGGTGGGACAACGCTGTGACAGCAGTGATGGGCTCTCCGTGCCAAGAAGATGCAGTGTGGCAGGGCTGGCGTGGATCGGCTGCCTGAGAAACTTCGAGGGGCTTTGGGTGGAATTGCCAGGGATGCAGTGACCCCCTCCTGGCTTGCATGACTGAGTGATTCCTGTCATGGGATCCAGCTCAGGGCCATGAACTGCTGGAGTTACCTGAGAGGCCTGGCAGTTCAGAGCTCACGCTGCAACTGCTGCCACAGCCTCCAGCACAGGCAGGGCATGGAAACTGCTGCACCCAGCACTTACTGAATTACTCCCTGTGGCACTGCCAGCCAACATCTGTGTGTAAAGCCTGCCCCATTCCACGTAGGATGTGGTCCGCAGGAATGCTCGCAGATGTGAGATGAACAAAAGCAGTGCCTTTCTTTGGGCAGCTGTTTCTGGAGTGGAATTGCTGTGAGATCCCTGGAGGAGCTTTCCACAGCTTCCTTGTGATTGCAGTTGTGAGTGCCTCTTGCTGGATTGCACCAACATTGCTCCCAGGAGCACAGGCTTTGCACAGCTCCTGAGATAAGCTCCTGCCCCAAGCTCAAGGTCTGTCCTGCGATAACCCCTGTGCCCCACTTGTGGGTGAAGGAAGTGCAGGAACACTGCCACACATGGTAGTGGCAAATGTGGCTTGATTGATGTGTGGGATGGGTGCAGATCAGAAGTGTTTGGCAACTGGATCTGAAGAACCACATACCATGGCTTCCTGAACCTCATTTATCTCTGTTTCTGTGCCCTAGGTGTGGCTGGTTTCCTGAAGCTTATGTCAAGCCTCTGGAGAATACAAGGGAGATGGAGGAGCCAGACACCAGGTAGCAGGGTGGCCAGGCAGGAGCTCCTGGCACACCACGAATGCCAGTGGGGTAATTGTTTAGAGTGTGCCCCATGGAAAGTTGCAGGGCTCCCTTGCTGGAGAACCTGCCAAGAACCTCATTGTGCCCTGGGATCTCGCAGGCTTCCCTAGGCAGCTCCCATAACATGTGCAATGTCATCTCAAAGGTTCTTGCAACTGGGCCGGTCCAAGACGTGTATTTCCTCCAGAGACATCCCACATTGTGCTAGCACCTGTGCTGCTCCCTGATCCTTACTATTTGACTCCCACCTCACTGTCTTCTCCTCTTGCTCAGGTCCTTCCCGCTGCGAAGCAGTCACAGTATGGATGACATCCTGGACCGCCCCAGCACTCCATCCTCCAGCAATTACTG
Source organism: Sitta carolinensis (assembly GCA_032173965.1). NCBI lineage: Eukaryota > Metazoa > Chordata > Aves > Passeriformes > Sittidae > Sitta > Sitta carolinensis. The sequence goes on along the minus strand of JAVUNC010000005.1, from coordinate 56,130,920 downwards.
GCCTGCTGCTGCCCAGCCCAGCCTGCCGAACCCACCTCCCCTCTCAGTGGGTGCCAGCAGTCACCAGAGTGGGGTGGTGGCCCCAGGCAATTCTGGCTCCAAGGTGAGTGCAGGAGCAGTGACTGGTGGGTGTGTGTGAAGTGGGCCACATCTGACTTTTGTCCTCCAAGGCACACCTTTTCCACTTTGGCTAGTAGAGACAGAAAATCACCTTTCTGATGTTGTTGAAGGGGCCTGCTGCTTTCCTGAGTCTTGTTAACACCAGTCTTTCTCCAGTCTGTTCATATGCCACCTTGTCTGATGATCCCTGTCAGTCTCCCTGTTGTGTGCAGATCCTCAGTGCCTGGCTTTGCTCCCCCAAGGGACTGCTCTTCTGCCCCTGCCCTTCTCATCTCTCTCTCTTTTTGCTCACCAGGGACCCTTCAGTTCAGTCATTTTCTCCATGGCCTCCCAGCCTGATTTCTGGTGGCTCCAGGGCAGCACTTCTTTCTGCTAATAGTAGGACCATGGAGTGACCAGGCTGGTCTGAGAGTGGGTGACCAGCTAACAGAGATGCCATCCTTCTTCTCCCTTCAGAGAATGGAGAGGAGTTTCATAGGGGTCCTCTTTTAAATTCAGATGAGGGTTGGCTTAAAGTCACAGCTGGGGTATGGAGAAGCTGGGAGCAAAGGCTGAGGGCACAGCTATTTTTGAGAGCCTTAGAACACTTTGTGTCCAACCCATGGCTTATGGATGGTATACTGAGAAGGAAGTCCTCCAGCAGGAGGGAATTGACTGGGGAGAACCAAGTTAAAGGAGAGGACCTGGGGGAGGAAAGAACTGCCCATGGGACATTACTTGCTCATGGAGGGCTGGAAAACCTTTTCCATGGTCACTGTCTCCAGGCCAGCACAAGGTTTTCAAGCAATTGGATGTCTCAAAGAACTGAAAACTGCAACATTTAATTACTCTTTTTTTTCCTTTATGTCCTGCTCTGTGGTTTCAGGTAGCCTTTGGCTGCACAACGAAGGGGAACAGCCTCTGCAGCCTTTCTATCCCTCTGGGTCACTGGGTTTTCATCCCAGGGCTAGGGTGTAGGGATAGACCTGGGATTGAGTCATGAATTGTGTGCAGCGTTTGGAGTAGCATGGCAGAGTGTGGAACCACACTAGAAAGGAGGGAAAGACTAATTTGGAAAGACCCAGCCTTGCTTTAAATGTATGCCTGAGACATCCCCAGCTGAGCCACAAACAAATGGGTGTGACTTCCCAGCTGGATCCCAGACGTGTGGCTTTCTTGTCTGCCACCAGAGTACTTTAGCAGGTCAGCTGTCACTGATCCTTCACTATCTACTGGCCAAGAATAAGGGCCACAGGGCCTAGGTCCAACTTTATCCATCAGGTTTGCCCACTTTTAAGTAATATGTGATGTAGGGTTGGTAGGTACAGCTCTGGAGTTCCCCATGGATGCAGGAAGCGCATGATGGCATGGATAACCCTTTTTGCCAGGGTGTGTGGGCAACATGAGGGGGCATCTCTGGCTGTGCTGGAGGGTGGAATGTAGCTCAGACTGTTTGCTGTGCTCTTCAGGTATGACATTTTGGGGATCTGAGTCATCTCCTTTCTTCCCCAAAACAAAGGAAGATGTCCTAGGGGAGTAAGGAACCTGTGGTGTAGGGACAACCCCCCTCAACAAAATTCAGGGTATTATCTACAGTGGGGAATTTGTGGACTTTTGCAAAGCTTGAATGAATAAGTAGTCAGAGCCCTGTAAAGAGGACTTGCGCTCCTAACTCACCTTAGTGTTTTGTGAATTCTTCTTCCATGTGTGCAGTGTCTCCTGCCCCACTTTTCCCTCTCCATTCCCCATTCCAGATTTCTCACTGCTGCTTTTCTTTTCACTGCAGAAATCAGGAGCATTTGACCAGCCACCTGAACTCTTCCCACGGTGAGTAAGATGTAGAACTCTGTTTTGGAATCATCTGACAGAGGGGAGTATTATTACAATGCTATTATTATTTAATCTTTTGGATTATCAAATGTGGGAGGAATAAGGAAGTGTCTGGGGAAAAGCAGTGCACAGCCTGCCTTCAAGGACAGGAGGCAGAGGTGGTCTATTCTGGCCTCTGCTGACTGGAAATGTCCTATCCTGACTCAGATAAAATGAGGTAGGACCTGAGCATCCTGAACACATGTCCAGACCCACATGCTCCTTCCCACCCATCCTGGAAGGGTCACAATAGCAGCTCACAGCCTGAGTGTGGAGCTACATGACTGTGCATCTCTGCCTGCTTGGAAAGGGCTGAGGCATAAAAGGATGTGGCTTTGAGTTCTGATGAGTCAGCTCTGTGGAGATAAGATTTGCTATAAATCCCTGTTTTTCCTCCCCCTGCAGCTGGGTTGATGTCTCTGTGTTTCTGGTGTGGTGCTGTGGCATTTTTCTGCTCTCCAACTCCTTGCTCGGAGGGTCAGTGTACACTCTACAAGTGTGGAGTGCTATCATGAGGGACAGCCATGTGCTGCTGCCCCTTCTTCATCCTTTGGAAGAGGGAGGGTGAGAAACCCTCAGGAGAGCCCAAGGGGAGCCACATGGGAATGTGCAGCAGAGTGTGTTAGGGATGGAGAAAACACTCAGGATGAGCTTTACCACGCTCTCCTCCTGGGAATGGAGGTGACTGCAACGGGGCTAGGTAGCCTTTGCTTGGTCACAGAGATCCCTGCGTGGCAATTGCAGACTTTCTGATGGTTGTCTGTTTGCTTTCCCATTCCAGAGGCACCAACCCTTTGCCACAGTCAAGCTGCGCCCCACAGTCACCAACGACCGCTCGGCACCCATCATCCGATGAAACAGCGCTGTGGGCAGCGAGGAATTGCAGCGGAGGAGGAGGAGGAGAAGTGATGATGCTGTGACCTCCAGCTGGGCAGCAACCTAGTGCTACCACTCATGGAGTGAACTCTCTTTTCCCCTTCCTCTGGGACAATGGGACCCATCTCACCTGGGGGTCTGGTGTGCTTTAGCCAGAAGCAGATCTCTGCTGCCCTTTCTGGATTGATCCCTGCTTCCCTCCCCTTGTAGTGTTACTGTACTTGAGTGGGAGGGAGCAGTCTGGTGTTACTGGTGCTGGTGGCCTGGAGAGGGGATGGTGCTGGAGGTGGAGGTAGGCCTGGCTAAGATCATCTGCAGCCAGGGCAGTGCTGTTGGGATGTTGAAGGTGAAGCTTTGGGCAGAGAAGGACTGTCACCACACAGTTCCTTTGCCTCCAGAAGAACAAACCCCAAAAGAGAAGGCTACAGGAAGGCTCCCAGTGATGTGGTTCAGCTGACAGGGTCTGGCCTTGGCCCCTTCAACAACTGTGTCCGTTTGTAGCAGCACCTGCCCCTTCTCTCCCAGGTGCAGTCCCTTATCTTGCTGGGCAGTGCTGGGGCAAGGCAGGGGCAGGTGACAATGTCCAGCACCACTGCCCTGTTCTTTCATGTACTGTTCTGTGGAAAATATATGGGTTTTTTTAAAATAAAATGGAGAATGCATCTTCTGTGTCCATTTCAGTGGCTGGGTCATTGCCTCAGTCACAGAATGCAGGGGGAGGAGGACATGTGCTCCCCACCAGCACTGGGGCTGAGATGGCTGCCCATGGTTATGGTGTTGGACACTGCAGTGCTGTGGGTCCAGATGGGGCAGCCACCAGCCCAGGGTCTGGGGTGGATGTGGAGGGCATCAGGAGGGCTGCACTGCCCATTGTTGGCTGCCCCCCTAATTCCCCTGTCTGTCCTGTTGTTGGAGGGCAGCAAGGACCTGTGGCCCCCTTCTTCTCACCCACAGCTGGAACGTATGCCCTGGGCACCCCAGAGCTGCTCAGTGCAGGGGAAAAACATTCCCCTAGGGCCTGGGGGGCCTCCCCAGTCTGGGAATACCCTAGGTGTGCTGGGGGAGCCCTCACGGGAGAGGCAGCGTGAGTGAGGGATGGAGCACTGGCCATGGCGAGGGCTTAGCTGATTAGCCTTATTAATAGACATTAAACCCTGGCTGTGAGTGTGGCCAAGCCCCCCCAGCCCCCCTGCTGCTGAGGGGCTTCAGGGGTTTACAGCCAGGCCTTTTCCTCCCCAAAACAGCCCCTGGGCTGAGCTGCAGCCCCTTCCCTGGGAGTAAAAGGGGACTGTGGCCAGAGACTGGCTCGTCCCCAGTGCCTGCCAGACCTCCTTCTGTGAGTCAGCCTCTGGGGAGGTTGTTTTTCAGGGGGGGTTATTGAGCTGCCCGTGATGGGCAGGATCTGGTATTTTGAGCCATGGCTGGCAGCTATTCCTTGGCTGCTCCACCTTGTCTCTCTTCTCTGCTCGGCACATGCCCTGCAAGACCACACCACGGCTTCTCCATGGTGGCTGGCAGTTGAGGAAGCTTCAAAAGCAGCCACCTCACCTGTTTTGCTCCTTACTGAAGCGCGGGCACATGGTCTCCTCCTCCACTGCCTCCCTCCCAGCACCCAACACCCCTCACTCTCACCCTGCTTCTTCCTGTCTTGGTCCCTCCTACTGAATCTACCCCTGCCAGCCTGCCCTGCTCTGCTGGGGAAAATGCAAGGAACCCCTGGGCAGCGGGATTACCAGGGGATTCAGGCTGTGGCAGGCAGCCACTTCATCCCCATTGGCTGGAAAAGCCTCTTAAAAGTGGAGAAGTGCTTTCTGCCCGCTCAGCACCCACTGGTCTCTGCCGACCTGAAACTATAAGCAGCTCCTGACCCACATCCACACTGGGAGTGCCGTGGGACACTACCTGCACCCACAGGAGGCAAGGAGGTGCCCCACACAGGGTGTCTCCACAGATCTGCCACAGATCTGCTTTGCTGGGCATCACTGGAACTGGAGGGAAGCAAGCTGAGAGGGGGATTAGCTGTCTTGTGAGGACGTAGCTGCTCTGAAGGAAGGAGCGGAGCACAAGAGACTGCTCGACAGGTGTTAGATTCCTGCAGTCATTGTCCTGTGCCCACCATGGAGAAAAGATCCAGCAGGACCATCTGACCGGGCACCCTCATCCAGAGCCAGGAAGTGCCAGCCAGGGGAGAAGGAAGTGCTGTTAGTGGATCTGCTCAGCCCTTGGAGGCTCAGCTGGTGCTCGGGAGGTCATCGCTTCATTGCACAGGTCAGTGGTGTGGAGGGATGATTGCACCCTCACTCCAGCAGCCAACAGGATGATTCATCCCGGGACTGCACTCATTTAATTCTCTAACAAATGCTTTCCCAGGGGCTTGACTGTGGGTTGGAGAGGCTGGTAGCATGAATCATGGCCCTTGCACTCAATAAATAGACTCCCCACCCCATCTGTACTGCATGGAGGCACTAAGAGCATTTATGCAGACCCTCCTGGGTGCAGCTTGTCTGGCACAGTGGGGATTTTCTGGGAATTATCCAGCACTGGCTGCACTGTGCTCTGTGTGTATTCAGGGACTGACAGCCACAAATGAACCTGTTGTGGTCTTCGCCCTCCCAGCCTTGGCTTGTGCCTCCTGGTGTCAGCACAAGTCTTCTTGCAGCCCCCTGCAGCAAGTCCTGGGGCAGTGCCTGCTCTGGCCCACGTACTGTGATGCACAGGGCAGGGCAGGTGCCCATGCTGATGAGCTTCTAGGTGCATGTGAACTCACATATGGTGTTTTTACCTGTGAATAATGCTCCTTAACTGGGGACAAAATGATAGTGAGCTGTAGAGTGTGCAAAGACAGGTGCAGGGTGTGTGGTGTGGACTGCTGCATACAGCATGTGTGTCATGGAATAGGGCAGCTCTGAAGTGCCTGGCTCACAGCTGGGATAAATCTGCAGCAGAGGTGTGCTATGGCATATTGGCCTCAGAGGCATCTACACAGGGAGCTCCTCTGGTGCACCCCATTGTTTTCCACCAACATTTAGCTGCGGGCAGGTAAAAGTGCTTTCATGCTTTGCTAGACAGTTCTGTAGCACAGAGCAAATGGCTCCTGCAGAGGTGCCCTCCAGCTCCAAACTCAAACAAGTACTCACGGATATTTGTCAAACATGCTCTTCAAAATCAGATGCCGTGGGCTCATCATCGGCAGGCAGTGCTAACAAATCTCTGAAGAGCAGGTCACAGACAGACAAATATTTTCTTGCTAGCATGCTGGCAGGGAGTGGCAGGGTTGAGGGAAATATGGATTGTAATGGTTTGATTGATTCATTTAATTTGTGGTGCAGGATGAGCTCGAGAAAAGCAAGGCTGGGAGAGGGACTTGGATAAAAAGTCTCATGCTACATTTGGTGTAGCTCTTACTTGAAGTAGCTACGTGCAGCAGATGGTGCAGCGGTGGAGCACCAGCACTCATTGAGAAATCATTGTGCTTTGGCAGCAAGTCACCTTTTGTACAACTGGATCTAGCTTGTCAGTCAGCTGCAGCTGGGACAGGAACAGTGGGAAAAATGGCAGAAACTGAGTGAGGCTGTTCAGTCTGGCTGTCAGGGTGCCAGTGATCCAGAAAACAGCAGTAAGGGTGAGATGGGGGAGGTATGGGTAGCTGGAGAGTGTATAATTATTCTTTTATTCCTTGTAGTGATTCCTTGCCTTAAAAATATCTTTACAGCCCCCTGTTTTCACCTCATGCCTCTGACCCTTGCCACAGTCCCTGAGACCTGGGCTGGGAGGGAGAGATTAGAGTAGGCTGTGCCAGCCCCAGCGGTTCAGCTGAAGAGCTGCTCGGAAACAGCCATCCAGAAAAGTTGCCCTAATCCCTTCTCAGAGAGAGATTCAGCTCCCTTTTTTGTGGCTCACAGCATCCTGGAAGTTTGGGGAACTCTGGTGCAGGGACCCATGGTGGTGGCAGGCATCTGAGTGCTGCACTCTGTGTTTTCAGGAGCAAAGGTCTCCTGGAGAGGGAAAGGAAGGCTACCAGGTGAGGGTGGCTGTGGGTTAGGACCACTCTTGCCAAGGAAGGGGCTGGGGTCTGCTCCAGCTTGTGCCATCTACACTTGTGTCCTAAGGATTTTCACTTCTCTGACAGCAACAGCAACTATGGGAATCAGCTCAACTCACCCTCTTTGTTTGGGGGAATCCAAGAACAGGGACTTCCTTGAGAAATGCACCCAGATCTCAAACTCCCAGGTTCTAGCTATGTGTGTCACACCCATAAGACAGTCCCTGTCCCCTCGGCACTCTCCAGTTCATATGTGACTCCTGGAATTTCCCACAACTGCTGGTGCCAAGTGATGAGGACACTGCTACCATCTTGCAGTCCTTCAGCCAAGAGAGCTGGGCAGGAGAGAGGACCCTTGTTAGGAGTGTGCTGCCTGCAAGATAGTGATAGGAGACAAACCAGACCCAAAAAAGCCCAGCTCAGCGTGGAGAATGCCTGTCTAATCTACTCTGTAGTCTAGGTCCAGTGGTGGCTTTGCATACAGGTGTGAAAATAATCCTGCTGACCAAGAAACTGTGGCCAATGGTATTGAAGGGGCAGAGACCTGGTACCTAAGGGAAAAATTAAAAACATACCCATAGCAGCCAGCTGGAGCAAAATTCCTGGGCAGCTTAAGAGCCCTGAGAGCGACTCACAAGACATCCCCTCTAATTCTCTCCTTCCCACTTAGGCTTTGTTCCGGCCCCTCCATGTATGTACAGAGCCCTAATCTCTCTGGCATGCAAATAACCACCACCTTTTTGTGCTCTCCCCCTTCACCTATTTCAGAAATCTGGCCCCTGATTGTGGGGAGGGGAGGGAGAAGGAGAGTGCCATGCACTGGGGCCTCCCAGAGGAAAGCACACAGAGCTTAATGGATCTCCTTGCCTCACTGCTGGAAGATTCTGTGGCAGGGCAGTTCCTGGAGGGCTCCCCACTAGAGCAGACCAGCATGGGAGAGGCTCAAAAGCAGCTTTTAGGAAGGAAAAAGGGTTCACGTTGCTGGTCTTTGCCTTACACCATCTGTAGGCAAGGCTGGATATGCTGCTAGAGGGGTGCTGCAGGTCCTGATGCTGCATCAGATGCAGTAGTCCAGGCTCAGCTGGGAGCCATGACACTGCTTGGCTGTCTTTGGCTAGGGGTTATGGAGCTCTGGGCTGCCCCAGTCTCAAGGAGAGCTTCCCACCTCTTCCCAGCTGAGGTCCAACCTTTCATCCCAAAGGAATCCCACCTCACCTGGTACAAAGAGCAGATGTGGTCCACTGTGGGATCTGGCAGGCCCACCGCAGCGCTGCCGTGGAGGGAGGCCCCTGAGATGAAGAAGCAGGCCTCCTGAAGAGATAAGGAGCATCGCACAATAGCAAGGTCCAGACCCCCTAGATAAGGAGAACACTTTTTGGTCACGGCGAGGAAAAAGAGGCCCACAATTCTTTGAAGGATTTTATGTAGATCTGTTGTAACCCATTGGTTTGTAACCCCCACACCCACCTATGTACCCTTATAAAAACCTCTGTACTTTTCCCCAGACTTTGGGGATTTCTCGTCACTGGCTCCCCTTCGCTGGGTGCTTTGCAATAAAGTTACCCCTGAGGAATGGCCACACGAGTCCCTCATCTCTCTCTCTCTGTGCTGGCTGTGAAGGGATTGCCTTGCAGGATCACTGAGCTGAACTCACTGAGCTGAAATCACTGAGCTGAATTCACTATAGCCCGCCGTGGCTACTACCCTGCTAAGGCACCCCCAGGCTAGCCGAGGGAAAGCCGCTGGCTCCCTGGAAGGCATTCTCTGAGGAGAGTACCTCTCTGGGGTAGACCCGGCTATCCTGGCCTGAGACCTCTCAGGCCCCTTCCCGACGGGCCGACTTTAGTCCACAGCTCCAAGAGCTTGGAGATGGTGAGCACAGAGATAAACCTTGTAGTAAATGTTTGCTGCTCTGCTTTTCTCTTCTCTTCTTGCAGCACCAGCAGACTTTATCTCTCTCTGTTGCCCTACTTCCTCTTGGCCTTTCTTTTCCATTTGTAGGTTAGAAGATGGGGAGACCTGACCCAGAAGAAGGGCAACTCCCAGCTCCTGTGAAGCCCCAGATGGTGGATGGGGCTGGATCGTGCTCCTTGGCTGCTTTGTGATCACTGGCTTCTCCTATGCCTTCCCAAAAGCCGTCAGTGTCTACTTCAAGGAGCTCATGAAAGATTTCCACGTGGGCTACAGTGACACAGCCTGGATCTCTTCCATCATGCTGGCCATGCTCTATGGGACAGGTGATGCTTAGACACGCTTCCCCCTCCTTAACTCACACCTTTCCCCCTCTGTCATGGGCCCAGACCATGTCCCCATGGACTCTTCTCATGCTCACTGGCCTGGTCATGAACCACGATCCACGATGCAGAATACAATTGTCCTCCCACTTCTCTTCTGGAAGTGTACTGCATCTCATATCCCTGTTTCCCCTGCCCCCGGAGACCTCAGGGATCACCCCACCTACATCCCAGGCAACTGATACAAGGTTTGCTTGCCCCCACTGCTGAAGTGCTGGTCCTATCACACCAAGCACCAGGGAATGGGGGTCCAAAGGCAGGGCAGAACAGAACTCTCCACACCACCAGCCTCTCTCTCTTGGCCAGGCCCAAGAGATCTGTGTCTAAGCAGCCAAGGAGTGAGCTCCATCATTACAGCTTCATCTTCCCTGAGTGCCCTGCTTGGGCTGCCTGCCCCTTCCCAGTTGTCCTGTCTCCTTCTGGTCACCTACTCTGACTTCTCTGCTTCCTCCTAGGACCAGTATGCAGCATCATGGTGAACCAGTTTGGCTGCCGGCCCGTGATGCTCATTGGCGGGCTGCTAGCTTCTGCTGGGATGATCCTGGCATCTTTTACGACCAATATCATTGAGCTTTATCTGACAGCTGGTGTGCTGACAGGTGAGAGCCCCAGGATTTGGTGGGCAACACAGGCTTACCTGGGGAAGAGCCAAGACCATGTTGTATTTCCCTTTAGCACTGCCGTGTCTAGTCTCAGGTCTCCTCACCTATTTGCACATGCTATGGAAGCATCTAGTCCTGAATGTTGCACATGGGAGGGATGCATCTGCTGGATCTAAACAGCCAGGGCCTGTGGTTGAGAGACAGAAGAAACCTAAGTGGTTCTCAGAGATCATGGTGACTGTGGTAGGTGGCATCAGTACACAGTGGCAGGGGAAAGAGGCAGAATTCCTGCTTAAGGGTCAGGTCTTGCCTAAGTGTGAGCACAGTCACCTGATTCAAACCCACTTCAGGTGGACAGGCTAGTTTAGCCTATCCTCTGCAGGGGCAATCCACCAACACGAAGGCACAGAGGCTTGTGAGGAATACATTCATCCCATCAGGGACTTCAGGACTAGGATAGTCCGAGAGGAGTTTTCAGCTTGTTGCAAAACACATCTCACACTCTGTGTCTCCCTCCTGGCTCTCACTTCCATGTAGGTCTGGGTATGGCATTGAACTTCCAGCCCTCCCTGATCATGCTGGGCACCTACTTTGACAAGCGTCGGCCTCTCGCCAATGGACTGGCTGCTGCTGGGAGCCCTGTCTTCCTTTCCTCCCTCTCTCCACTGGGGCAAGTGCTGCTGGAGAAGTTTGGTTGGCGAGGAGGATTCCTTATCATGGGGGGCCTTCTGCTTAACTGCTGCACTTGTGGGGCAGTCATGAGACCCCTGGATATGGGCATGAAGAGGAAGATGGGGAAAGCTCAGGACAAATATGAAGCCAAGGAGATGCTGCCCATAGGAGGGAAGTCAGAGGAGGGAATCAGCACCACTGATGGAACCAAGAAAGGCAAAAAAGCCAAGAAGAAGCCCAAGAAAGGAAAGAAGCTTCTGGATTTTAGTATCTTCTCCAACCGAGGGTTTATCATTTACACCATTTCAAAGTTCATCCTGGTCTTGGGTCTCTTCGTGCCCCCCATATTGCTGGTCAACTATGCCAAGGACACAGGCGTCCCGGACACAGAGGCCGCGTTCTTGCTCTCCATCATTGGTTTCATAGACATCTTTGCCCGCCCAGCCTGTGGCATGGTGGCAGGGCTGAAGTGGGTCCGCCCTCACGTGGCATATCTGTTCAGCTTCTCCATGCTCTTCAACGGCTTGACAGACATCTGCAGTGCCAGGGCGAGCAACTACACGGGGCTGGTCATCTTCTGTGTCTTCTTTGGCATCTCCTACGGCATGGTGGGGGCACTGCAGTTTGAGGTGCTGATGGCCATCGTCGGCTCCCAGAAGTTCTCCAGCGCCATCGGGCTGGTCCTACTTATTGAGGCTTTTGCCGTGCTCATCGGCCCACCCTCTGCAGGTAGGTGTCTTGCTACAGGTGATTTGTTTGGCTGCCACTGTCCCACAGTGTTGCAGGTATCAGGCATGGACACAGCACTTGAAGAAAGACCCTATTTCTCAACTTAAAATTTGCTCTAGAAGCTGAGAGCTGATCTCTAGCCTTCACTACAAATGTTGCATAGAATCATGTTAAGGATAAGGTGAGGGACATGCTGCAGGCAAACCTTTGAGAGTCTTCGTTAGGACAAAGCAAGTGTCTCTCAATTTCTTCTTGGTGTCCATGGCCTTTTGATTGGCATTGTGAGTAACGATCTCAGTTTTTTCTTATCCCCATTTCAAGGCACAGGTGTTTTGCTGTCAGTCAAGTCAAAATTGTTTGTATGCCCTGAGGCATTCGCTGGTAATTTTTCTAAGAGGATTAAGACACACAGCTTTTCAGCCAGCCTAGGCTAGGTCACAGTCCCTGGTAAGGTCCGTGCCTCACAAACAGCCCATAAAAACAGGCTGTTGAATGGAGTTTGGTGTAGATTAATGTTAAGTGTCTGATCACTTGTGAGGTGTGAGAAAGCCAAATCATGCCCAAGGCTTATTTCCAAACAAATTGCAGTTTCCTGATTTGCAAGGAAGAGTCAGGGACAAGACTGTGGAAAATCCCCAGGCAGGAACCACTCTGTTGTTTCTTGCATGCCCTTCCTTCAGCTGTAACACATGGGCTAAAGCCCATCATTGGAGACCTTGGTGTGAATGGTCTTTTCTTCAGCACAAACCACCACTTATGAGCAAAACCCAACCTCTGCAACTCCAATCAGTTCTCAAGTAAAATTTGGCAGACAAGAGAAGACCCTCTTAAATGCTAACAATAATTCATGTCTCACTTTATAAGCTGTGGGGCAGTCAGCAGTCCCAGACAGACAAGAGAAGACCCTCTTAAATGCTTACAATAATTCATGTCTCACTTTATAAGCCGTGGGGCAGTCAGCAGTCCCAGGCCAGGGAGGGTCAAGAAATACGTGTCTTGGAGGCAGCTGCAGAGAGATCACTGGGGGAGAGCGGGATTTAACAGCACCTTGCCCCAAGGAGCAAGGCACGCCAGTGAGGTGCTAACAAGGGACATCCCTCAGCCCTCCTGCCTCAGCCCAGCCGTGCCTTGGTGCTGTGTGCATGTACAGTGGCACACAGACTGTGCAGGGTCACTGAAGAACTGCGCTGTGGGCAGCCAACCAACTGTTGGGGGCTGCAGGACCGCCCTGGTACAGGAAGCTCCACTGCTCTGACAATCCTGATGGCTCGGCCTCGGGGAGAACAGCGCTCGGCTGCGAGAAGGGGGTTGAACAAAGTGGCTTTGTTTGGTGTAATCCTCCTGAGCTGCTTCCCGCTCTGTGGGGCCAAGGGGGTTTGGCACAGGATAAGCTGCACACACACACACGCACACGCACGCTGGGGCACGCAGGCTCCTTGCTCGCCATCCGGCTTGGCACATCCTGAACAGGGCATATCCACCTGTGGAGGAATTCACCACGTGCCTCCCATGGCTGCTGTAGCACAGCAGGGACTGGGGGGGTCACATGTGCACTTGGGAGCATGCGAGACCGGGATGGAGGGCGCAGTTCCACACCAAGGACTGGGAACTCTTCCTCCATTGCCAGCCCCAGCAGATCCAGAAAATACATTGAGAATAGCTGTGGCACAGAAATCATCACGTGTGGGCCAACCAAAGTGATTTCTCTGCCAAAGAGAAATTTTTTCTTCCCTTCAGAAGGTTTTCCTGGTATAATAGCTTAATAGCAATGCCTCTCAAACTGTCTTTTCTGACACTGGCCAATCCAAATCGTGAGAGGCCTTTTCCCACCTTGGCAAGTAGAAGATGGCCCACCATGGAGTGGGACCCTAACATGAGGGTGTCACAATTATTTAAGCTTGTCCAAACAAGGGAAAACACCAACCATGCACTGTTACTGTACTTACCCTGGAAGTACAGCATGGCTCTTTCCCAAGGGTGATTTTTAGCTATTCAGGTTTCTTGTTCTTCCCTTGAGGAATGGGTCCTCAGCCAAACACAGGTGTTGCCCACCTGCACTGGGCTGTCCATGCAGGAGTGTGCAGGCCGAATTTAACCATCTCATTTCTTCTCCAACCATCTCATTTCTTCTCCAACCATCTCATTTCTTCTCCAACCATCTCATTTCTTCTCCAACCACCAGGCCGCCTGGTCGATGCTCTCAAGAACTATGAGGTGATCTTCTACCTGGCAGGCTCCGAGGTCGTGCTGTCCGCTCTCTTCCTGGGTTCTGCCAGCTACTGCTGCCTGAACCGAGGGAAGAAGGAGCCTCCCCCAGAGAACAACCCCACTGCGGGAGGTGGGAGTGACACCGAGGAAGCAGAGTCTGATGTGCAGGAAGCTGAGGAGCACAGCAGCGACAACCACCAGCCAGCACACAACACTGACAACACCGTGGTGGTGGCCAACGAGGAGGCCAACCATGTGGCAGAGGAGCAGAGAGGGGAGGGAGGCGGCTGTCCCACAGGGGATGGGGAGGTGTTGGCACAAGACGGCTGCAACGCTGACCAGATGGTGGAGAGGGACAGTTTTTAGCCAGGGCAGAGAACAGGGATGTAATAAAACTGGCCTCGTTTGCAAGCACCTCAGCGTGGGAGGGTAGGTGGGATGCGGGGAGCAGAAAGCTGGGACAAAGGCAGATGTAAGAAATAAGAGGGAGAGGTATAAGAATAGCTGGTCCTTATGTACATACATCCACAATCTGCCCAGTGATACGTTTACTTGCATCCTGCATCTATGCTGGTACAACACAGGCTCAGAGCAGCCCAGACACCAAAAAGAAAAAAATAATAATCTTCTTTCCTCACTTTCAAACCAGCCCTGGAGGAAATCTGAAGAGGCTGCCAAGGACTCTCCTTTTCCTTCTGCATTGTCATAATACAGAACACAAACCATTAGAGACTCTGTGTAATCAGATCTGGTACGCTCTATTCTGGTGTCAGTGTTTCCTTCACCCCACTCCACGGTGCGGATAGTGTCAGTCTCACTGGCAGGGGAGTGTAACTCATAGCTACCACCCGGCCACCTCCGGGGGCCACCAGCACAGGGATAGACACAAGGCTCTCTGCAACACCTCCCTCAGGCACTGCCACACCAGGAGGCCACCTGCTCCAAGCACCTTTGCCTGGCACATCTTTTGTGGAGAGTCAAGTTGGGTGGTGACATCTGACACTGCTTCCCCAAGTAGGGAAGCGCTGTGTTAGAGGCTGCTGCTGAGGTACAAGAAGAAGACACCTAAGAAAGGCTAATGCCATTAGGTGTGCATTCCCTCGCTAACAGGAATAGCACCAAGCCAGCTTTATCTAGGCTCAAGTGAGTCCTGTTGACGTGTGAAGGGAACAACTTGGTCCCTGTGGGGGTGGAGGTTTCAAGACAGGTAAATAACCATGTCCCAAGCGATTATCCACTGAGCAGGAATGGCACCAGCCGTGCCTGTGTTTTCCTCTTAAACAGAGAAAACCTCCTTACATAAAGGAATCAAAGGTAAGGCAGAAGGACAAGCCCCGGTCCCTGAGTGCCACTAACGAGGGTGTTGGAGCACGTGGTAAGGCAGGCATGACCCCCTCACCCCCCGCTGCAGCAGTGGATTTCTAGATTCAGAGAGGACAACCTTCCCTGGCATGCTTAAACCACTTCTAATCTGCTTTAGGACTGGATCTTTTATAAACACCTCTGGCCAAAGCTCTTTCTTCCGGTTTCCTGAACTGCTTCACCTCAGAGACCCTGGGGGAACCTGTGACTATAACAAGGGATCAAAAACTAAGCAGAGGATACAGGGAAGGCAGCTCATGGGGCCACCAAAAGTTGTGTTTCATTCCAGACCAGACTGACTGCAAATTAATGGGTAGTTGACAGAGTCTGCAGGACCCATAAAGCCATTTAAACACAGCAGGGGCATGGGGACATGAAGGACAGGGTTTCATTCTAGGTGCTCCCAAACAAAAACAGCAGCAAGTGATGAGCAAAATAAAGCTGTTGAAGAATATCAGTTTAAGAAGAGACAGAACTGGAAATTGGAGGGGAGAAGGTAAACCCCATGAGGCTGTACTCTGTCCCACCATAGCTAACACCACTGTTAGATCTGATTTCGAGCCAGTTGTAGTGGTGACTTTGGGCTTTTTCCTGTTCAAACTCACTTAGAAACATCCCAAATGATACTAAACTCCATAACAAAACCCAGATGCAAAGCTCTGGGAGAATGAGAACAGCAGCAAGGTGCTGGGGCCCTGCAGGCATTCATCCATTGCTCTCAAAGCTTGTTTTCTCTCCCCACAAGGTAAGGCTGCTGTTTCTGCTCAACCAAGTTGCTCTGCAGTTCTTTCCCAAGTAACCCCAGGCTGGGTTTCCCTTATTCACTAGCATGCCCTCCAAGAAGGAGCTCACAACTTCCCAGAGGTCCAAGGTCCACAGCATGAAAACAACTGCCCTTGTCAGCCAGGCCAGTCACTAGAACAAGGTTCTCTCTGTTTCCTTGTTCACAAGTCAACATTTCCCACTGAGCGTCCCAATCTTAAATTTTTTTCACAAGAGCAAATAAAAGCCTTTAGGGTACAAGATCTCACTACAGACAGTGCTGCAAGATTCCCAGACCTCTTCCTAAAACCTCAGTTTTGCTGCTTTACGCTTTCCCTCAATGGCTTTCAGGCATTGAAAATGCTGAAGCATTTTCAGTTCCTCTCAAGTGCTTCATGTTTTGGCACAACAAACAACTCTGAAAGAGGATCAGGGTCTTAAGCATCAGCTGAAGCTTGTGAAGCAACAGCTGGGCTGTGTGGAGAAGCTGGCCCTGGAGGGGCACAGGGATGCCACCTTGGCAGGACTGAGGCACCTGGTGGCCTTTAAAAGCCTGGTGTTCCCCTGGGAAGCTAAAATGCAGAGAAGCTGGTATTACTGGAGAACTGGCCTTTCTACAGCATTTATAACTCTTTTCCTCTGGAAATCTGTGCTGCACTGTGACTACCACAGCTTGGTATAGAGATTATGCACCAGTATGAGAAGAAAAAAATGGCCAGCACATGCCACCCACTTTCCCAAGATTATAATTTAAGATTTAAATCTATGGAAGATAAGCAAACAAATCTCTTTGTTTGAAGGCATGAAGAATGAGAAATGAAATGTCACATATTTATTACAGACAAGAGTCACAATATCAGTCTATATAAATTCTTCAGAGCAGCTTGACCATGGATGGCTTTTTTCCAGGCACCCAGAGAGATGAAGAAGCTCCAAAAACAATCAAAGAGAAACACAAATCAAAAAAAAAAAAAAAAAAAAAAAACAACAACTTGATCATAAATTAATGCCCTTAAATAACTTTTCCCATGACCACTAGAATGTAATGACAGAGAAGTCAAAACTCCTGCCCCAAGAAGCACACCACTCCTGACAGTTGTGCTGCCCACTAACAGAGAAAGTGCCATCTGCATCTGGGATTGACCCACAGGGATGGACGGAGGGGAAGAGAAAAGCAAGGAGGAAAGAAACAGTCTCACTTACCTCAGCTTTCCTTTCCCCTTTTCCCTTGTGCTAGCGAATGGGAGGATAACTACTCCTGCTGGCTGGCAAAATAAGTTGTGCAGAGAGGAGAACATGCTAGTCATTCTTTACACTAAAAAAATCCCAAAGCCTCTGCATAAAGAGCATGTCTTCCTCTCTCCACAAGGCTTTGTGTCTCCTTTCTAGTTTAAAGATGGGATATTTCCATCATGATCCTAAGGTGGATCCTCAGAAGGAGCTTGAAGACAGCAAGCAGTGATGCTAACACTTCCCCATAGCACAAGGGGAGGACAGAAGGGGCCTGTTCTCACCAGTTGTAATCATCCCCAAACCCTTAACCAGCTTCCATGTGCCAGAGGGGAGTGGTGCTGCCCACGTGCTCAGCAGAGTCCTGCCTGCACAGAGGCACATGGCATTGTGGGACTGGCTTTTCCTCCCCACACCGCAGTACCCAGGCTGGGCAGCAGAAGTCTCTGGGGGCAAAAAGAATATCCAGGCAAACAAGCAACAGAAAAGAGAGGAGAAGTTGGTCCCAATCCAGCCAGCTACCCCACCCAAAGCAGAGGAGGAATCCCAGGCTGGACACACAGAGAAATCACGGAGGATGAATGGCCATGTGAAATACATGTTTTCATAAGTCTGCAAAGTCCTCTCTCTGGCCACGCTGACACACTCAGGCATCATCAATGAGCTTCTCTCCATTTGCATCCTCCCTCCCACTGCCCTCTCTCTCGCTTTCTCCTTCTTCTTCTGCCCCATCTGTGTACGTGTCCTTCTGCCCATAGGTGAGAGTGGTGCGGGCAAGGTCCACCTCGATGGGAAACACATCTGCGTCCCGGAGCACAGCGTAGCAGTCGTCGTAGTACTTGGACATTGTGGAGACAAAACGCTGGAGCTGGAACACGATGTCCTGCACTGTAGTGGACACATGTTGGGGGGAAAAGGTGTGAAAATCCCCTTCCCAAAGTGTGAAGGCTGTGATCAAGCTTCCCTTTCCAGTGTTAGATACCATCTCCTACACGCTAATCCCTTTTGGCCCCTCCGGGCTGATGTCTTGGGTAGAGCCACAAAGAACTGAGCCTGAGACAAAGGAGGAACACAAAGGCCAAAGTCATGTCTGCTGAACTCAGTAGTGGCACTCACCGTGTTTCTGGTCCAGGAGCTCTATTTTCTCTAGCACGTCCTTCCTCATCTTGGCGAAGCGCGTGCGAGCCTCCTGACGGCAGCGCAGGATGAGGCGGTACTCGTAGTTCCCAGTGCTGACCCGGTAGAGAGGCTCACCTAGAGCCTGCCAAAAACACAGTGCCACTTCCGACTCCCACAGCAGTGCTTGTACACACAGGCTGCCTACCAGTGTGGACTCACAATGACCTGGGGTTATTACAGACCTCTCAGGCACATGGGAACTGCTGTCAGGAAGCAGGAACCATGAGCAACACTGTTGTCCCTGAAAATAAGCCTTCTGATTTGTTTTAGTATAGTGGAGTCAGTTCTCATGAATTGGAAGATAAACAAGAATCATGTTTGCATTCCTTTGTAAAAGATAGCAACCTGATGGACTTCTCAAGTGACCAGTGAAGATGGAGAGGTGGTAACCTCTCTGTCCAATCTCTGATCACTGTCCAGAAACTTATATATACGAAGTAAACAATAAACTAGAATCTCCTTCCTTTCTTTTTCTCTACTTGAACACCTGTTGTGTGTGTTACTGTGTGTTTCTATCTGCGTCACAGTAACACAACACTATGTCAAAAACTGGCAGTCAGTGGGGCCACTTTGAAGTGGCCAAGCAGACACCAACCATGGTAAAGAAAAGCATCACTACTAGGCAAATACAGAAGGACAGGCACCTTTCAGCCCAGCATGGAGAGGTGGCATGGCTTCTTACCTGGACTACTACGACAGGCATTAAGAACAAACAAGTTTGTATCAAGCACACAAAAAGTCTGCCTTCCTCTGTAAGGTTTGCCCTGTATGGATTGCATAATTAACTATGTATCTACACAGGGAACCTTCTGGCATCTACAACTACCCAGACACAATGCTGCAAACCAACAGGGAAGGACCTATACCTTGTCCGGCAAAAGTCTGGAAAGGGGTTAGCTCTACTACAGACTACATCTCCCTAACACACACTGCAAATGCCAAAACTCAAAGATGTTGTTCTGCTGAGCAAGATTGGGATTCTTTCCTTCCCATTTAGAAGAAACATACAATGAAAGATTCTGTTAGGAGTCTGATTCCTTCCTGACACTTGGGAACCAGGCATTCCAAAAAATCAAATGCCTGCTCGGAGATTGATACCTAGGATAAAAACAGATGTTACTTTTATGCAGGGAAATTGGGATTTATGGGATACCTTCAGCTATTTTAAACAGAGCTGTAAAGGATTAAAGTCCTAAAACTCTAAGCTATAAACTCTCTATTGTTAAGAGAGATCCTTTAATCAATTTCCTTCACTTATAAATGCAGTTTCACATGCATTTTGCTGCAGAGAAGCTAAATCTACATTTCACAGAATCAAGTCCGGAATTAATGATAAGCTGTACACTACACACAAATGGAATCTGTGAAGATAACACCTTAATCCTCCTTACATAACCTAATAGTACTTAAACACTGAGAAAGGCAACCACTGAGCAAACAAGCTGCAGTGCTTCCCAAGTATCATTTAAAGATCCCCTATTTCTAATATATTAAGAACAAATGTATGTAATTCCTTAGGAAGCATTCACTAGTTTGGGTGCTGAGAGGCACAGGAGCACTTTTATAATTGTACTGATACTCACAATGCAGCTGTACTCTTCATCATCCATCTCTTTGACTTTCAGGCAGTAAGACTGCAGAATTAAAGATAAGAAAAAAAAATCAAAACAAGAAGGAACTATTAAAAAATAGAAACAATTTCATCATCACCCATACCCATGAGACTGTACCATTCCAAGCCTTCCTTCAGTGGACAGACTCTGAAAAAAGCACAGTGGGAAAAATCCTGTGTTCATCTACTCTTTGGGAAAAGACAGTACAATAAAAGTATGATACAGGAATAAATAAAGAGGGAAAGAAAAATATTAATTGCAGGAAGGATTGATGCAGGAAGAGAGTCTGCCATATTCCCTTGCCTTAGGACTGCATCTCCAAGGGCTGTACTTCTCTCAACAGGTAAAGGGAAGTAGATTACTCCAGTTACAGAACAGGTGCACTGAGCAACCTTACTCTTTTTTGGGTAGAAAACAAGGAGTGGAATGAAGGAGGAAAAAAAAAAAGCAAGGTCTAAATTAAAGCAAATATGACTTGACAGTTGTTTACTTTAGCTAAAAAAAGAGTTTTCAAAATTTCCTGAAAAATATGGATAGGGGAGCTCTTTAGAGGAGTTCAAGAGCTTAAGTTGCAGAGGAACTCTTTAGAAATAGATTAGGAAATAATTTTAATAATGTAGAAAATAAGTCATGTGGGTACTGTAAGATCTTTCTTACTAGTGAGAAGTGTTAGGTTAAAAGCAGGTGTCTGAATCTGAGTAATCTGGCAGTAAACAAAGAACTGGAAAAGACAGGGCATTCTCTCATGGATTATGGAAGGATGGACATGTGATCATATAGGCTAGGTGTGACTTTCAGGATGGTTCTATGAAACTTTATTTCAACCAGCACTTAGGAAAAAAAAACAAACAAAAAAAGAAACCAAAAACAAGCAGCTCACCAAATATTCAAACTTGACATCCAGGTATTTTTTGATAGTCAGCCTTGTGTCAGGAATGGCTTTATTCAGATAGGTATTCAAGTCAGTGAGCATCTGCAAAGGAAACACCCTGTTGCTGAATTAAGACTAAAAAGCATGACTACAATTCAAGTGCAGCCTTCTACTCAGCACAGGTCATGAGCCTGCCTCAAGTTAACTCTTCTTTGAACTACAGGATATTTGAAAGAAAATGTCTGATCATGGCTCAGAATGGTTAGAGCCTCCTCTACAGTCACTGGCAAGTGGTTCCAGTGCTAGAAATGCTTGCCTTGATCTTGCCTTGAATCTGCTCTTGACTTGTTTTATTTTCAGCTGGTCCTGTAAACAGCTGTCCCTGATTCAAAGTCTCACAACACAGCATTGTCCGTCCAACAAGGCACTGAAAGTGGTGCCCAAATCAACACTTAAACTCTCATTCAAGTATATTGATTGAAATTTTTACATAGTTCCTGGGTTGCTTATCTGAACTCTTCTAGTGACACAATGTAGTTAGGGGCACTAATATCAGGTACTACAGTGATCAGACTATTCCCTCGTGCCCAAAAGAAAAGGAGAGGAATATACTCATGTGCAGAAGTCATAGGCACAAGGTTGATATATTCATTATGTTACCTCTCAGGTTCTTTCATCATGAAGAGAATTCCCTAAAGGAAATCAGACAAGGATCTTTCTTCCCACAATGAATGAACTTTTAAGACCACACCTTCAAAGACAGGCTTCTGCCTTTCCAGATCCCCCTCTTCTCCAAACCCTTTACTCCTATGGTTAAATTCTTTACCGGCTTAATTGTTTTCAGAAGGTGAATCCCAAACTTCTCAATGTTGCGATGGGCATCCGCAAATTTCACAAAGGCGTCACTGGCAGCTGGTTGCGGTTCCCGTACACCAATGACAGAGAAAACATCTCCAAATGCTGCATGAGCAGAATAGATACAGACAGATGAATCAAGATCTGAACCCTGGGAAAAATCTTGTCTCCAATATCAGAAGTCCCTCCCATAAGCTTACAATTAGCTGGGGGATGAGGCTACCTACTCCCTAAAAGACCAGAGTTTGGCAGGGCATTTCCCCAATGTCTCATGTGAAAGACAGGGCCTGTGTTAGCACCATGACTGGTAATACTGGAGAGCAGCCCTTCCCAGCTCATTTCTGCAACCTTTAGTTTTCTTTGAGTGAGGGAATCACACATATAAGTACCGACAAAAGATTTGTGCTCCCTTTGCTCAAGATTCTTTACCTCTGTGTGTCTGAGATAGCTCAAAGAAAGCCCTGAGAAGACTCTTGGTGTGTTCTGTCAAACCTGTGATGGAAGCCAGAAAAAACGTGCAAGTTACTTCATTGAAACACAGTGAAGGCATGGTTCTCTCCCATCCACTGTCTGATGGAATACCAAGTTTACCTTTGTATAACTCTGCAGTCCTCTCCAGCTCCTCTAATCTCTTCACTAGTCCATCTAAATAGAAACAAGAATCAGAATACAGAATTATAATACGCACATTCAGGACATGGTTAAGACCTGACTGAGTCGAAAAATATAATTTTCACATATTTGGTTCAAATTTCCCTCACCCCTTAATGCCTGTCCTGTGATACAACATGGGACGCTTTGAAAATAACTGCAAACTTATTTTACAGTCTGAAGTCATCACTAAATTGGTCCCTGCTTTAAATTAATCTAACCTGAGATAACATTTAAATGGCCACAAGGACAGGCTATATCACTCAGGAAGGGCAGAGACAATCACACAACAGCGAGGCAGAGCAGAAGAAAAGAATGTGGACCATGCAAGCAACAATAAAAAGTAGGCAAACACAGGAGAGTAAGTGTTCCACTAGGAAAATATCCTCCTGGCCAATACTCACCATTGCAAAGTATGGCTCGGCTTAACCCCAGGGCATCCGCTGTCCCCGAGCTCATGTTCTCCACCAGTCGGTGCTTTACCTTCTTCAATACTAAAGGCCAAAAGAGAGTCACAAACAAGCATCAGCATCACTTCCATGGGCATGAAAAGCTCACCAGCACATTTCACTGGTTTTCCGGTCACTGGATAAACTGCACTTAACTCAGTATTGAGGCAGCAAGCAGAAAGAGAATACCATAGAAATAGGGCTCTCTGGTCCAGCCATGCATGACACACATTCTAACTTGCCTACCTGCTCTGCTCTCTTATCCAAAACACTTCAATCAATAGAGCTCCAGCAATTCTTTTGGAAGACTGTCCCAATCAATCACTTTGCTATAAGCAAAGAACTTATCTTGATATTCGGAACTAAACTGTGCTTATGCTATCTGCTGTATTACTTCAGCTGAAGTTGGGAGATGAGGCTGAAAGACAATCAGGACTTAATGCTCAGTGTTGTCTCTTTCCTTACTTTTACCTTTTCAATCCTAGTTAAAGCTTTTCATAACCTCTTGATGGAATTTCTGTCTTTGGTGATCATACCCTGCAAATTGCTAGAGACACCTAAGCCCTCCTTGGAACCAGATTATCAGTCACCTTTATTTACAGGCAGACTTGCCTGCAGATCCCAAGAACTCAGCTGAAGCCATAGTGTTCTGGAAAATACCATATTCTCAATACACTTCTATTTTCCCAGAAATCCATCTCACTATTCACGATTTTCCAGAACTCCTGTCAATTTATTAGCACTATAATGACCAGGAAAAGAAATGAGAGCAAAGAGAATGGATACATTTTGCTGAAAGTGAGAAAGGCAAACCATATAAAGGAGACAGCTGTGTAGGCTTAGTTCAAAATCAGTCACTTTGTTTTAGCAATAAAGGCTCTCCTGTCTCCCATAAAATTTATGCTTGCACAAAACTCAGTGTAGATAGGTATTCCTCATCCATGCTAAACAGAGCACAGAAAAACAAGTTTCCCACAACAACAGTTAAGTCTTGATTTAACTTTCAAGCCTATTTCAAAGAGAGCTTTGATGGTATACATTTGAAAACAACTGAGTTAAGCGCAAGAATGGAAACTGAATTTACTTTGGTTTTAGCTGGAACCGATCTTTCACCCTTCTGCATCATTTTAACACTCTAGGGAGAAAGAAACCAGTCTTACCAATATCCAAAGACTTGCCCTGCTTTGGGTCAGCCTGAAGCTTGTTGTAGTGTATTGTCACTTCTCCCTGCAGAAAGAGCAAACCCCAAACTGCTGTGCTGGAAGCAGGCAGCTGTGGCTCCCTTTACCCAAGGACAATAAGCTGCCAGCTGTGACCCAGACGCTCCAGTGGCCCCCTCCTACCTCTCACCTTTACCCTCTGTATCATCTTGGCCACCTCCACTTTGGTCTTCCCTTTGACAGATTTCCCGTTGACTCCGGTGATTTCATCCCCAGCTGCTACGGTGCCATCTAAGGCTGCTGGAGTGTTATCAAACACCTAAGACAGGGCACAGGCAGTCTGCAATCAGGAGGAAGGTCAATGCAGAGCTAGAGAACAAACCAAACAGCTGCATTCCTCCTCTTTAATTCACTTTTACTTTGTCCATGGTGAAGCTACAGTTTTCCCCCTTTCCAAACCAAGAGGCTGGCTGATTATCTTGTTCCCTCAGGAATTTCTTGCCCCTAGGATGTGACTCCTCGAGCATAGGATTTAATGATGTTGGGAGTGTCACACTGCTCCCCTGTGAAACCTAACATGCTCTGCAAGGAGACAGATCATTCCAGAAGGCTTAATTTAATTCTTCCACACCTAGTAGGTAGTAGAGTAAGGAAATCTTTTCACTGGAAAGTGAGATGGCATCTCCCACTTTGAGAAAAACAAACTCCATACACTTCCCATCTCTCAGGCCAACACTGTTTTAAAGAGATGGCTTATTTTTCCTGCCCAGGTGCCCACCTGGACAATGTAGAGACAGGGGCAGTACTGTGCTCCTCCTCCAATGCTGATCCCAATCAGGTTCTGAGAGTCCTTCTTCAGAGTCACTGTCCCAGGTACAGTGGGGATGCCCCTACAAAGAGAAAGAAATAATTGAACATAGGCAGAGGTGCCTGCATATGAAACCACTCTGGTATCTGAGTCAGTACAAATGGAAAACATCATGGGCACTGCACATCTGAATACATTCCTGAGCCTCTGCCACAGACTCTATCAGCACGGGCCAGTAGGGAGACCTTTTGTGCTGTCTTTTTCTTGGGATTGCATGCAAGGATTAGAGGTGGAAGAGACACCCTCATCCACTGCTAGGCACTGAAGAAACACTATCATGCTTTAGTGTTTCACCTGCACTTAGTGCTGGAGTGAGAGGACAACCTGTGCAGCATAAATGTGATGCAAATCAAGTGCTCTATGTTAAATGCAGGGCAGTCATTGCACAGCAACACAAACGCTCTCCTCTGCTCACCAGCACAGAGATGCTCCATCCCCAGTCCCCAGAGGGAGCAAGAAATGAGTTCTGAACAGGAAGTCTGATGTTCAGCACAGGTAAATTTATCACTCTCATTATGTCTTGGCTGCAAAGCCTACTTCTATTGTAAGAAACACCAGGAAAAGAAAGTGCAATACTCACAGCTTGTCTTCCTCAATATCATAGTCCAAATCTGCAAACATTGTTTTGGTTCAGTGGAGTCTGTTTTTCTCAAGCTGCTTATTCCAAACTCCCTGGGAAGAAAGAACAGAATAAACAAAATAAAAGAATGACTGCAATAGAAAAACACAAGAGAACCAACCTGTCACCCTTATCAATCTCCTTTTTCTTTTTCAGAATGCCACATTGTGGTCTCTGCTCTTACATCAAAAGATAAAAAACGAGACAAAGTGTCCCCGGTTCTCTCCTCGAGGACAAAGTCCTCGAAGCTGAATGCTACATGTTTCAAACCAAAGGCTGACACACGTGCAGCATCGCCAAGGCACTGAACAAAACGCGGTCCCTTCCCGAAGCTGCTTCTTCCCACGCTCGACCTGCACCACGGCTACTAAAGATACTCAGTTTTATCCCCGACATCCATCACACATCTCCATGTTCTTTACTGCACAGCAAGTCACGTCACTTTTTGACGTTCACCGCCTCTCTCGGCAGGCCGTGTTCAAGCTTTCCACCGAAAGCCTCATTATTTCCCCATGCACAAACCCCGTTTCCATTTAAATTCGGGCAGTAATTAGCTGGCACGTTTGCGTTCTGCCCACCCTTCCGCGGCACCCAAGGCACGGGGACACCGTGAAAGTGGTCGCCTCTACCACACCCGGCCCCTGAGGGACCAGGGCTTCACCGGCAGCTCACCGTGCCGCAGCCCCCGCGGCGGGCAGGGCAGGGGCCGAGGGCACAGCTGCGGGCAGGGCAGGGGCTGCGGGCAGGGCAGGGGCTGCGGGCAGGGCAGGGGCCGAGGGCACGGCTGCGGGCAGGGCAGGGGCTGCGGGCAGGGCAGGGGCCGAGGGCAGGGCAGGGGCCGAGGGCACGGCTGCGGGCCGAGGGCAGGGCAGGGGCCGAGGGCAGGGCAGGGGCCGCGGGCAGGGCAGGGGCCGAGGGCACGGCTGCGGGCAGGGCAGGGGCTGCGGGCAGGACAGGGGCCGAGGGCACGGCTGCGGGCCGAGGGCAGGGCAGGGGCCGAGGGCAGGGCAGGGGCCGCGGGCAGGGCAGGGCTGCGGGCAGGGGCCGCGGGCAGGGCAGGGGCCGAGGGCACAGCTGCGGGCAGGGCAGGGGCCGCGGGCAGGGCAGGGCTGCGGGCAAGGGCTGCGGGCAGGGGCCGCGGGCAGGGCAGGGCTGCGGGCAGGGCAGGGGCCGCGGGCAGGGCAGGGGCCGAGGGCAGGGGCCGAGGGCAGGGGCCGAGGGCAGGGCAAGGGCCGCGGGCAGGGGCCGAGGGCAGGGCAGGGCTGTGGACAGGGCAGGGGCCGCGGGCAGGGGCCGAGGGCAGGGCAGGGGCCGCGGGCAGGGGCCGAGGGCAGGGGCCGAGGGCAGGGCAGGGGCCGCGGGCAGGGGCCGAGGGCAGGGGCCGCGGGCAGGGGCCGAGGGCAGGGGCCGCGGGCAGGGGCCGAGGGCAGGGGCCGCGGGCAGGGGCCGCGGGCAGGGGCCGAGGGCAGGGGCCGCGGGCAGGGGCCGAGGGCAGGGGCCGCGGGCAGGGGCCGAGGGCAGGGGCCGAGGGCAGGGGCCGAGGGCAGGGGCCGAGGGCAGGGGCCGAGGGCAGGGCAAGGGCCGCGGGCAGGGGCCGAGGGCAGGGCAGGGCTGCGGACAGGGCAGGGCTGCG
Organism: Sitta carolinensis; assembly: GCA_032173965.1. Taxonomy (NCBI): domain Eukaryota; kingdom Metazoa; phylum Chordata; class Aves; order Passeriformes; family Sittidae; genus Sitta; species Sitta carolinensis. The sequence goes on along the minus strand of JAVUNC010000005.1, from coordinate 56,104,277 downwards.
GGCAGGGGCCGAGGGCAGGGGCTGCGGGCCGCGGGCAGGGGCCGAGGGCAGGGGCCGCGGGCAGGGGCCGAGGGCAGGGGCCGAGGGCAGGGGCCGAGGGCAGGGGCCGAGGGCAGGGGCCGAGGGCAGGGCAAGGCCGGGCCGCGGAGGGGGCGAGCGCAGCGCCCGCCCCAACCCGCCCGGCCAGACCGTGCCAGGGGCAGCCGCGGGGGGGCGTCCCTGAGGGGCCCCCAGGCTCACCGGAAGCGGCCGCGCGGCGCCGTAAACCCCCGCCGGTGACGTCACGGCCAGCGCCGCCCGGAAGCGCCCGGGGAGCCCCGCCCCCCGCGCGCGCGCCGCGTTGCCATGGGGACCGGGGGCGCGCGGCCTGTTGGGCTGAGGGGAGGAGGAGGCGGCTCCGGGGTGTCTGATCACTCGGTACAACCCCTGAAAGAGCCCGTGGCCGGGCGGGGATTGGTCTCTTCCCACCGGCAACCAGGGGCAGGACGAGGGGACATAATCACAGGCTGCACCAGGGGAGGTTTAGGTTGGACATTAGGAGGAATTTCTTCACGGAAAGGGTGATTTGGCATTGGAAAAGGCTGCCCAGGGCGGTGGTGGGGTCACCCTCCCTGGAGGTGTTTAGCGAAAGACTGGACGTGGCACTCAGTGCCGTGGTTTGGTTGACAAGGTGGTGTTCAGACACAGGTTGGACTCCATGATCTCAGAGCGCTTCTCCAACCTAATTGATTCAGTGATTCTGTGAAATTGGTTGGCACAATCACCCCTACAGCTGGCAGGCCAGCAGTGACCCAAGGAAGCATGGGATGCCAGCAGATGTGGCAGCCAGTGAGCACAGCTGTGTGCAAAACCACTGCACCACCATGTGTGCAGCCAGGCCGCCCGGCTTCCACAAGTTCTTCTCCTCTGCAATGTGCGTGGGGGTTCAAATGGTTTTCCTGCCTCCACCAATGGCAGCATGACCACTGGGAGAATGCTTTGATTTCCCAAAGAAATGCGGTCGCCTTGTTGCATTATGTGTCATCTTTTCCAGCTGCTCCTGACCTCTGAGCAACTATCAGGCCGCCAAACCCGACTTACAGATGCAGATCAAAAAACCCCCCAACATTGTACTCTTTGAATTGAAAACTCCTCCGTGACTAGGAACAAGGACTGGCCCATGGTGGTGACCTCTTTTGCTGGCCGAGAGGGTGGTTAGTGTTTGCGGTATGCAGCCCTGTGAGCCTCTTCTCTGTATACATCAAAACACTGACTGAAGCCACCCACAATGCTGGACTACAAGGGCAAGAGTGTGTTGTTAATAATGGTTTTGAAGTCCTGGGTCTAAGATGTGATTTATTTATGAGGGGAAGCTGAATGAGAAATGCAGTCCTTCAGGTGGGAGCTCTGAAGAAAGGAGACTGACATCCTGACCCTGTCCGCTGACAGGAGTTTTACATCAGTGAAGCTCCAGAATTGATGAGCCAGTCCCTGATCTCTACATGAACAGCTTGCTGGGGCTCAGCAGTACAACAGCACTTGACTGTGACTGCGGATGACGCAGAGAAGACGGACCCAGACTCTTCTGAGGGTTTTTCCACAGCTAAAGGCAAGAGGAAGGGGTTGCAAGTAGCAAGATGGAATGACAGTGCAACAAAAGGAATAAAAATCACTATGAGTGTGGGTAAGCACTGCTACATCAGCCCAGAGAGGTGGTGGAATATCGATCCTTAGAGACAGTAACAATTTAGCTGGACTGATTCTGCGATGCTGTGGTCCTGAGAGAGACCCTGCCACACAAGCGAAGAGGTCACCCCACAGAACCCTCGCCAAAGCTGACAGCTCACACAGAGAGCTGGTGAAGCAAATGTCACCCAGGCAGGACTCGAGCCCGCTGTCCGTCCCACGCCCCGGCAGGAGTGCTCCGTGCGGCGGCGCCGTGTGTTCCGCGCTGTGGCCCCGGGGCTCTGCAGGGTAGCCCGCGGCCGCCGGCTGCGCTCCATCTCTAAGCATGGAGCGCCTCCGCGTGGTCACTGCCCGGAACTGCTGCTGCAGCAGGGGCCTGGATTCAGGGTTTGCAAAGGTGGGATATTTCTCCTATTTTAGTACAAAGGGCATAAAAGAGGTTTTTCACACACATAGGAGAACACCTGCATAAAGTGAATCATTTGCTAGCGCCCAAGGGGATTGCCCAGAGACTTGTGTATTGGCTGGGTATCACACTGATTAAAAGACGTTACAGGATCTCATTTCTCCTGCTGTCCACTTCTGCTACTAGAGCTGCAAGGGAGATGAACAAGCAGTGAATGTTTCCTTTGCTGGCAGTTCCTGCATTCAAAAGAAAGACAATAGGCAGAACTTGCCCGAGGTGAAAAACTAGACCTGCTGACACTGACAAGGCCAAAACCTGTAGGTCTGATGAGCCTTGTTTTGTGCTGCTCCAGTGAAGTGTGTGCATTGTGCATGTCCTTCAGTACATCCCCGAAGCATTAGCCTTTGTACACGTGTGCTGACTGACCCTGCCTTTTGTGCACAGCTGCCCCAAAGAGTCCAAGATCGATTGGATTCTCTCTGTGTGATGGAGAATGAATCTGCATGCGCCCTAGAGCCATGTCTGTCTCAATAGTAGAAATCCAGCTGATTGCCTCCTCCCAAGGGGAGAAGTAATGAATTGCTGATGAAAATGGTTACCTAAAATCCAAACCAGTAAGGCTAGCCAGCATTTAAAAAAATCCCAGAAAGCTGTTCATTTTCAAGAATAGGTCTGATCAATTGTATCAAAAATTTGAAATGCAGCTTTCTCTTGAAAATTGGATTCAGTACTTACAGTCTACTAATATGGCATCAATCAAGAGGGCTTAGTTTGCACATACAGAGATTTTTCTATCCTCAAGTACACAATCCATGAAAAGTTTGACTCTGAGAGTCAAAACTCCCTTCTGCTTGTCTTTCATCACGTGTAATAAGGAGTCTGCTAGCAGATCACACGTTGCATGACTGGTTAGCTTCTTGGCACTCAGATGTGTTTCTGTGTACTGGGGCTGTGCTGAATCTCATGTTTCTGGCTGCATTTCTGCTAATGTTTTCAGTGTCAACACAACTAACTCTGGACTAAAATCCTCCTTGATTGCTGTCCCTTGAGCCATGTTGTCTGTTTTGGGGGGAACTTCCAGGGAGTAAGTGTGGGGATTGTATTCTCTGCCCATCACTGCATAGCGTGCCTGCCCTGTCCCTACCCCTCTTCTGCTGGGTGCTGCAAACACTTGCAGCAGCCTCTATATGGGGCAGGTAGGACATGGCCCTGTTGGGGTGGAATAGGGGACTGCTTTCACTGGGTGTTTTCATTGGTCTTCCTCTGAAATTTCCTGCATTTACGATTCTCTGAGGTTTATCCAGAGGGGAGTTGGGGGAAATGGACAATACATTGTATTTCCATGTGCATCAAACAAGTTTCAGTGCCTCTGGACTTTGTCCCCACAGATTTCTTCTCCCAGACAAAGAGATAGGTCTCAGGGGCTTCTGGTGCAGCTGTTACCTCTATGAAAGCATTACTCGCAAAATCAATACTTGCAACCTGAAAAACCTTAAAGGCAACTAAAAGCCTAATGGGCTTTCTGAGACCCTGCAGGTGGAAAGCATGAGCTCTGGCTTGGCTGATCATTTTTTATTTGTAAGGCAACTTTCAGCCTTCCCAATCCAGGGGCATGACTACACTCTATTGCACAGCCCAGGGGCACTACTGGTCTGGCAAGGTGCTACCAAAGCTCGTGGTCCTTGGGATGAGACCTTGGGATGTTGAGCTCCACAGTGGAACAGCGACAGGGCATATGGGGAACCGTATCTCATGAGCAGTAGCAGAGTGAGGGGTGGGAAACAGGCAGACACTTGCCCTCATTATGCATGGATCTAACATGCCCAATTACCCCATCCTCTCCTCACCTCTGCAATGTATAAGACTGTTGTTGAGAGTGGTCATAATTCATGGTGAACACCCTGCCTCCCCCTTACTCCTTTCACACCCACTGCTCTCCATTTTCCTTCCAGAAAAAAAAATGTGTCTTTGATGAAATTAAATGGTTCAGTGAAAGAACCTCTCAAATGGTTGGGGACCCCTGCAGTTGGCCACCCTTGCCCACTTCCCAGCTCTATTTCTGGCTGAGTTTGGAGTTTAAGTGGGCTGACCTTGTGCCCTGACTGCCCTGGGGGTCAGTGATGAAAGCGGATGGAGGCTTCACAGTCAGGTCTCTTGTGTGTGACTCTTTTGTTCCCAGGACAAGGGTGTGCAGTGCCTGGGACAGTGCTTAATTGTTTGGGGGCACTGCTTTACCCGTCATGCCCTTCCCTGGGTGGCCCCAGCCCTTCTTGCTCATGCGTGGGAGGGAGGCAGCTTCCCCACTCAGGGTAAGGAGGAGGAAGCAGAGTCCGGATTGCTTGGGATCATTTCTGGCTGTTTATCAATCTGTGTCATAAATTTTGCAGAGTGCCAGAAAGCAGAAAGAGAAAGAAAGTTAAAAAAAAAAAAGGGACTTCCTGGCATTTTGTGCCTCCTGTCTGTCACTGGGTGTACCCTCCTTTGTCCTTCTGTGCAGACAAGAGCAACATCACCTTGTCCCAGCCAGCTCCTGCATCCATCCACTGTGTTCCTGGGATTGACCCCATCACTGAGACCTCCCTCTGCCCTTCTACAGGTATTTAATGAGGAAAGTCCTGTGTCAGGCCTGAGACATTGGCTTAGTCCAAGTCACAGCAGGTTCCACCAGGGAGCGCAGAAACTTTGCTTTGATCTTGTGGGTGTGCAAGCCCAGGGCTGGATATATTGAGACTTCTTTTTTTTTCCCAGATCTGAGCTGGACACCACACCTGGCACTGCCCTGAAGACATGCAGAGGAGTGGTGGGTGCTCTGTAGGTATGCTTTGGCAGGGGAAGGATGCTGGACAACCTGTGGGCATGATGATAAAGAACTGAAGGTTCACAAAGCCTTGTATGGTGGAGGTAGGTCAAGAGAGCTCAGCACAACCGTGTAGGAAACCTTGTACCACTCAATACCTTTTGGCTGCCCCCTCAGCATCTTTCTTTACACAACAAGTCCTTCCTGTGCCTCACATCTTCATTAGAGCTGGAGAATGGGGCAGGAGCCTCCACAGCAGGACCTCCCCTCTGCCATTTTGGGGAGTGACTGTGCAGAGGAAATGGATAAAAGGAGCCCAGGGTCAGGGTTTAATTACCCCATTGCGTGCAGAGACGAGTGATGGACAGAGACTGTCAGTGGGTCACTGATTAGCTGCCACAGAGCAGACAGAGGAGGGGGGAAGTGTGATGAGCCCCTGGGACAGGCCAGTGTTGGGCAGAGCTGTGAGACATGGAGATGGCAGCTTGTTGTGAGAGACACTTTTTCCTTTAGTTGTTTCCCCAGTCTTTCATCCCACTATCCAGCTCCATCAGGAGTCCTGTGGGCTAAAAAGTCTCCTGCTGTGCCGTGGCTGCTTCACTGGTTTGGGACAAGTCGTTGCTGGGGTGGCAGGTCCCCTGGGGGGCTGGAGGGGAAGGGATGTCTCCTGCCAACTGTGACAATCTCCTGTCTCCCTATGGCAAGGTGGCAAGGAAGGATGGAGGGAGGGGAGAAGGGAAGGACTAATGGAAGCACATGAGGGAAGGAAAGGAAGTAGGCTGAATGAAATGGCTGCTGCAGGTGAGGTATAATAAACAGATAGTGCTCCTCTGTGCAGGAGTGAGGTTCCCCTTCAGCAAGATCAGCCCAATGAATGTGCAAACCAGGCTGCCTGTTTTCAGCCCCACTGCTTAACCACTGCCTCCTTCGGTCATGGCTGAATGCCTCAGGTAATAAATCTGTCTGGCATCTGTTAGGTCTGGGACTGAGAGAGACCAGTTTTATTCTCTTGGCAGATTTGGTGACCTAGTTTGTGTAGCAATGCACAGAAGAACTAAGTTTCAGCAAGTCTTGACTCTTCTGCTCCTAATCCCATAGGTAATTCTGCCTCCTTTCCTTCTCGCCCTCTTATCAAGCCCTTGTTCCTCATCCCACCATGCTGTCTCTGAGCCCAGCCTCCCTTTTCCCACATTTAGACAACTCAGTCAACTCATATTCCTGACCCTGCCCTCAAGTCCTGCCATGCAGTATCACAGATCACACAGAATCTCCCACCAGTCCTGTTACCCTTGGTCTCAAGACTCCTCTTTCTTCTTTTCTCTACAATCCCGATTACACAACCTCTTTTGTCTGACCTTCAGTTTCTACCTCCATTCACAGTTGTCCCCCGAGGTCCTGCTTCCCATGTTCACTCTCCCTATCACTCCTACCCTTTCCTCTCTCATTCTTGCTTTTCCTCACTCATCCTTTATCCCCCTTTCCTGTCCCCTTCACCTCTGATCTCCCAGGGTTGTTTGCGTGAATCGTTTCTGGAATCATGAGATCACTGTTTTTTTCTGTCTCTGTCAGTGGGAACATCACATTAAGGAGCATGGATAAGTGACCGGGGGCCATTGGGGTGACTCTGGCACCCCCTCTCCCCACTGTCCCTACCCCCCTCTTTTTCTATATCAAAGGAAGCTTTGTTGTCCAAAAGCAGAAAGAGAAAAGCAGATAAAAAGGCAGAACATGTGATCTCATTGGCTTTATTTAGACATCCAGCTATCCCTCCTCTTTTTTCTTGATTCATCCAAAATTATCTAAGTAAGAATCCATAATCCATCCTTGAGTTTCTCATTTGTGAAAGAGATGGTGGTATATTCTTTTTTCCAAAGGGACTCCAACAGATGACCTCTTGGTCTCCACAGGGTGCAAAGGTGATCCTGATGGGACTCTCTAGGCACTGTAATGCCTTTGATTACAGTAGCCTTCGCATCAGGATTGTGGCATCCCACCATGTGAAGGAGACTTGAAGCAGGAGAAGCAAAGCCTTTCCCTTAAAGTTTTGCCATTGTTTAGTGGAGAATTCCAAGAGTATCCAGCAATACATTGTTTCATCAGGGGCATTGCTTGGTGGGGAGGTGTAAATTTGCAGCATTAGATGCAGAACATTTGAATTAATGATTTTCTGGATCTTCCAGGGACTTGTTTTTTTGACAAGGGCAAAATTCTTCATCTTAGGGTGCTTTGGTTGTCTTTTGTGATGGAGATGATCAGTGTCCTGACAAGCGTCGATAGAGCTACTGTGGTAGAGGTGGAGCACAGCTGAGGTTGCAGGAAGAATCTCTGTCTTTGTTGGGATTCATTTAGAAGCTATCAAGCCAGGAGGCAGGAAAAAGGATTATTATATATCCCTTTGTTGCTATATATTGGATGAGTTTGAGGCTTTCCTGTGAAAGCTGCCCCACATGCTGCTTCAAAACAGTATGGTTGACTAAGCAAAAATCCTTATTGTGGGCAGAGCCATAAGCATATAAAGAGTTGGTCAGTGCATCGTGTTCATGATGTTTTAATCAGTTTGGTTAAAATCCACCAGACAAGAAGTCCTTCTAATATGTGAATATAATGGCCCTTTTATCTGTAGTCCATTCCACTTCTCTTCAGGAGTAAAAATTCTCTGCATAATGCCTTACATCCGCAGCTTCGTATGTGTGTGTGCGGGATGTGGCTAAGGCTGAAATCTAATGATTATTTCAAGGACCTTCCAAAATAGTTAAGGCACTAAATGGGCAAAGAGTGCAGAAAGCTTGGCAGATGGATGCAGGCAGCATATGCCACGTTCATCTAAAGCATGACATGGACTGAGATTGACTCAGGAGAAAGGGTGCTTAGAGGAGTGAAAAGGGTCAGTAGAGAAGAAGGTGAGCGGAAAGGCAGAAGGACTTGTATCAGGTGAGATTGAAGAATTTTATTTTGCTCAGAACACAGTATCAGTGAAGTATATACCCAAATGCTGTGCAAGGAAGGGAGGTGGGAATTTGGCTAAGGAATTGTTTCTGTTGCAGAGAGGTCATTGTAAAAGTTGCAGTGACTTTGGCATCATGTGATCTTTTACATATCTGTGTACGTGTAAGGTGACTCAGTGAAGCAGTATGTGCAAGGAGACTATAGCTGGAAAGATGCCTGTGGGAATGCCTGAAGTGTAATTTCAATGGGGTGTGGGAAGACGTGATGTTCATGGGGATTTGCCACAACTTTTCTGTGGTGGGAGATCATGCACAAGAAGATTGATAGCAACAGTGCAGGGAAACTGTGTGACGCTACAACCCATCCAACAGAGAGTGTCAGCTCCAGCTTACAACCAACTGAATCAGTAAATGCGGAGGCAAGAAAGAGACTTTTTTTGTGCCTCCTGTGTGTTTTTTAATAAATGCCAAGTTCCCATGAAAATTTGGACCCATCTTAGCTGCCACTCGACTCCTGCCAGTTCTGGGTCCCTATCATTTGGTTTTCCTGAAACAGGCACCGTGACTCAATTTACAAGATATTTCCATTAGCATGTTGGGCTGATTCAATTTATATTCTGCCCTGACTCATTCTTCCCCATCTCTAAGAGAAGCCCAGTGGAAGCAGAGGGGCCTTCACATAGATGCTCAAGGTCTCTATCAGATAATAGGTGAAGAAATATTTGCCATGACCAAGCTATGGTCATTTTTTGCCATTCCTTAGTCACTTAGCAGCCAATGGAGGGAAGAGGCGGGAGCAGGGTGGGGGAGAGTAAATGAGACAGAGCAATGAGAACAAAAGATTCTTTTATGGAACAGAGAGAGAGAAAAGGGAAAGCATCACCAAATGCCCAGAAGCCATGTTTGTAACAAGAGACCTATTCTCTCAGCTACTTGGAAAACAACTTGGAGTAAAAGGCCCTGGTTGAATTAACCCTTCATGGAAGCGATTTACTGAGCGTGAAGGAAAGAGGCATGGCTACGGGAGACATAATCTGTGTGGCGAGGTAGTGGTCTTGGCTCTTGGGCATTTTAAAACAACAATTGGTTGTTTGGGTAGAGGAGCTGGGGATGATGTTGGGTGATTTGACCATACTGGAGTTTTAAAATGTCAGATATTCTTTCTTCATTGGAGCTTTGGTTTTGGAAGAGATCACTAGAGGGGTTTTTGCAGCATATGAGGTGATGATTTTGCTACTGATGTTTTTCCTAGGGATGTATGGAGTAAGGAAAACACCACCCCTAAAATATATGGCTTACTGCAGCATAATCTTGTCCCATGCCAGCCTCTGTGAATTCAGGTTCTATTGCTGGCCTTTAAAAACACTCTTCTCATACATTGTGTCTCTCCTGCTCATGTCTTGGTTCTCTCTTTGACTGAGAAGAACAATTTTACTGGAGTTAGGGATTCTCTGTATAAACTAATTGAAAGTACACCAAATCATCCATTTCCAAAAGAAACAACCATCTTTAATTCATTGTGAACTCCCTTCTTTAGCCTCCTCCCCATTATTTATAAGGAATTTTCCTCTTTAAATGAGTGGATCTTTGGGAGAAAGGAGAGTCTGGGCTGATGGTACCAGAAAAAGCTCCACTCAAGGAGAGAGAATCTGCACCTATTTGAAGTTGTGTCTGTTTGACTGCGAGCTTGCTTCTGGGTACTCTAAAGGAGCGAGACAGACAGATCTCGAAGAAAGAAAGCTTCCTCTCTTCATAACAGTGCAGGAGGGACAGCACCCTGCCTCTGGAGCCTCCTAACACAGTGGCAGGCAAAGGGGTGCAAAGAGCAGTGGAAAGACATTTCTCCTCTCTGCTTCATCGTCTCACCAGCTCGGGAGCAGTGCCCTCACATCAGGGGTTACCCATCTTCCTGGCCTGGGGATGGGGAGGATGCAGTGGTGCCCCTGGAGCCCGTGGTCAGGTGGGCTGCCAAGCGGATGTGAGATGCAAGCAGCTTTACAACTGTGCTTTCATAAATAAACCATCACATGGGACTTGTGCATGTCTGTTAGAGCAGCAGTTTGAAAACCAGGAAAATCATGTGGCAAGAGAAGTCTGCAGGCTCCCAGCCTTCCCCCACTCCTTAACCTTCTTGCTCCCTTTCCTTTCTATCTCTCTCTCTGAGTCTTACTGAGATGGTAACCTCAAAAGCTGGAGTTGGATTTTGCTCCCACTAACCTCATCCAGGGCTTCAGGGTATTTGTGTTGGCACTCGGTGTTGGCATTCAACCTACCTGTGCTACTCAGACCACCTGTGCTGTGTGATGTCCCCTGCAAGCCTGCTAGGGGAATTTGCAAATTCAGTCTCCTAAAGGGATTGAAGGGCATTTACCCAGAGGGGATGTTAAATATGATTAAACCCATTGCTCAATGGGATTTTCACTATTGCAGGTGAGTCTGGCAGAAATTGTCTTTTTCTTGGCAGTACGGTTTTAATACGATGGGCACTTGCTGGAGTTACTTGTAAGGTCAGAAGAGAGTTCTGGAGTTTGGAAACTAAAAAATCTTGAAGTTCTCCACTCCTGCCTCATACAACTCATTCGCAGTAGCACAGCAAAGCAGGAGTTTCAGAACATTGAGACCTCAGCTGAGCAAAGAGCAGGTGGTGTTCTGTGAACAAAAAATGCTACTACATTGTCAATTAATGCAGGTCTTTGAGCCTTGGCTCCACTCACAGCCTCCTATTGTAACTGAGGTCTCAGGTGCGTATGCCTACCAACCTTGCTAAGTGCAAAGAACTCAGAGCCAGGAAGGAACTGAGGGATTTATTGGGCTGTGTCAGGTGAGGCTCAACCTGTCCCACTTGGGTGCTGTTGTTAATTACACCTTCTTCTACCATATGTTCCTCTAGTTATTATTTCCTCTAAGCTGGCTTTTCCTAGGTTAGAAGCTCAGGATCTGAGTCTGCAGTTCATGAGACCTTTACCTTTTCTTGCATTATGCATTCCTCCCAATGCACCTCTGTGGGTTGCACTCTCAGCTTTCCTCTCCTCCCTTCCTCTCCTCTCCTCTCCTCTCCTCTCCTCTCCTCTCCTCTCCTCTCCTCTCCTCTCCTCTCCTCTCCTCTCCTCTCCTCTCCTTCCTCTCCTCTCCTCTCCTCTCCTCTCCTCTCCTCTCCTCTCCTCTCCTCTCCTCTCCTCTCCTCTCCTCTCCTCTCCTCTCCTCTCCTCTCCTCTCCTCTCCTCTCCTCTCCTCTCAAAACTCAACTCTCCAAAACTCAACTCTCCTCTCCTCTCCAAAACTCTCCTCTCCAAAACTCTCCTCTCCAAAACTCTCCTCTCCTCTCCAAAACTCTCCAAAACTCTCCTCTCCAAAACTCTCCTCTCCTCTCCTCTCCAAAACTCTCCTCTCCAAAACTCTCCTCTCCAAAACTCTCCTCTCCTCTAATATTTACAGCACATGGGAGTGGGCATGATGGAAATAGTTTGCCTTGATAGAGTGCTGCTGAACTGATGTGAGTAATTTCACTGTGCCTGGTTTTAAATCCCTGTTTCTCTTTCACCAGAACCTGTCACCCCACTTGTCAAGCTGGACCAGCTTTCCATGGATAGGAAAAAGATTATTCAGCAAGTGCTGAAATTGCATTCCCAAAAAGCTGACAAAAATCTTTAGCTCCTCAGTGCCCAGCTGCTCCAGGCTATCTCCTTCTCCTCAACCTGTGAGTGATTCATAGCAGAACATCTGCATCTTCTTCCCAATTCAATCCACCAGGCCAAATATGTTCATTACTCAGCATCCTAGCCCTAAAAAGGAAAATCATCCTGTCTGAGAAATTCCCTAGCCAGGAATCATAGAATCATGGAATCATAGAATGGTGTGGTCTGGATGAAACATCAAAGATCATCTAGTTCCATCTCCCCTTGCCATAGGCAGGGATGCCACCCACTAGACCACGTTGCTCAAAGTCCACTTAATCTGATCATAAACAGTTCCAGGGGTGGGCAGGGATGGTGACCAGTGTTTGAAGTGAGAAAATAGGACTTGAAAACCTCTCACAGGATTTGTATTTTGACTAGGTTTCTTTGATAGAACAAAATTTCATCCAGTCTAATATAGTGTGTGTAAGACATTGCCACAGTGTTACTTATCAAGGGAATAAAATACTTCGACACAGGATTAAACACCAAATAAAGGAAAATGAAAACTGTTTCCAAATAAACGATGTTTCAACATAAAAGTTTCTACCTGAAGGATCTGGCAAGTCAGTCTAGGTCACAGTGCTGCCAAACCCTTTCCCTCTGCACTTGTTCTGTCCCTGCTTTAAAAAAACCCAAAAAAAAACAAAGCAGAAAGAAATGTGTAGTGACGGGTAGGAGATGTTATGGTCCCGGAGAGAAGCAGAGCCCCATCTCCTTACACAGCTAGCAGGGAATGGAGCAGGAGAGAGGAGGGTAGTAGCTCAGTGCTGTACAGCTGCAGGGCTGCTCACAACAGGGCAGAGCTCCCAGAGAATGTGCTCTTTGTTCCCTGCCTTTAAAGGGTAAGAGAAACACTTATGCATGGCAAATTAGCCCAAAAATGTATTTCTCTAAAACACCCGATTGTCTGGCCAGCTCTGCAGCTGCAGGGAAGTTCCAGGGAGAGAAGGGGGAGGAGGCAGGGAAGGAGGAGGGAGGCAGGGAAGGAGGATATTGATGGCTGGGGGTAGGGGGGCAAGGCAAGATGATTGTGCGAATGAGGGAAGAATTCTCATGCCACCATTCAAACAGAGCTGACCAGTGAGCCAGGGGACTCCTGACAGAGGGGCCACGTTGGTGGTCAGGGGGGCACGATGTCTCCTGGGGGGCAGGGATAAGAGGGGACACAGACAGCTGTGCCGTGGGCAGCGTGGGAGCCGGCGCCGGTGCCACCCGGCAGGTTCAGCTGTGCCATCTGGGCCGGGACGCTCCGCCAGCAGTGCCATGCTCCTCTAGTCACCGTGTCACACGTGCCTGGGGCTGTGACTGCTGCTCCTGAGCACAGGGCACAGGGTCCGACTGTCTTTGAGGAGCAGGGCCTGTGCTCTCCCCAAGAGGTGGCACTTAGGTTTAAAACATCCCAATTGTACGTCTTGATTAGGAAATTGATCTGGGCTTGTTAAGAATTTCCAGCTTAATGCTGATACCCATTTAAAAACTCCCAGACCGTTGCTGGCAGAAAAGTGTTTCCCTGAACTTTGGGAAGCAAAACCTAGTGATAAGGTTCTTGACAACGTCTTGGACTGTGAAGTTCATGGTGAGTGCCACAGTCTTGTCTCTGCCCTGAGGGATGTCACTGAAAGCAGTCAAGCCTATCCTGAACACAGCCAAGACCTCAGAGTCCAGTGAGTGTCTCCCACATGGTCTGGGATGAGACATCCTCTTCACGTGCATGTATTTATTTCATTTTCCATTACCTGCTGACATGGAAAGAGAGGTGGTCCCTGCTGCAAACTATGGCACTTTGCAGGCACAGCCTTGAGGTAACCTGGCTTGTCCTTACCACTTCTGACTGAATGCTCCTGGGGACATCTGCAGAGTGATAGAGATGCTGCCTGCAGAGGAAGCAGCTCAGGCTAGACTTTGCCTTTGAGGACACTCAGGAGTGCACCTGCCTGCATAAATGCAGGTCCCAGTGCTGTGTGCTTTCTGTCAGGTGTCATGGCCTATTTTGGGCAGACACTAACTTTTCCTTCAGAATCACTGGTGCTACCTGCTGTGAGGGCTGGTGAGACTGGGAGGTAGCCTTAGGTTAAGCCAAGCTTAGACTGCCCGTGAGAAAAGAGAGAGACATGAGAATGTCAGAGGGGATTTGGTTTCAATACATTCCCACAACTGTCCAGCTCAGGTGTAGGATTGATGTTGCCACCAGTTAAAGTTGGTCCAGGAAAACTATACTCTGTTTCCAGGTTGCTGTTATGCTCATCATGCAACCAAATGTTTTTAAGGAAAGCCGTGTAACTCTTTGGGTTTGTAATCCAGAAGTCCTATAAAGTTCCCTCTCACTGGACTGGAGGACAGGAAGGACAAGCGGACCGGGATGATTTATCTGAACAAGAAGTGATGTCGACTGCTGCTGAGAATTATTCACAGAAACACAGAATGGGTCAGGTTGGAAGGGAACACAGTGGGCCATCTGGACCAACCTCCCTGCTCATGCAGGGTCATCCCAGAGCACATGGCACAAGATTGTGTCCAGACGTTTCTGGAAGGTGAGGGAAACTCCACAACCTCCCTTGGCAACCACTTCTGGAGCACAGTCACCTGTACAGTAAAGAAATTCTTCCTCATATTCAAGTGGAACTTCCTGTGCATCAGTTTCTACCCATTCCCTTTGGTCCAGTTGCTTGGACAACTGCCTATTCATGCTTTGAATCTTGCCTATTCATTTTTTCTTTTCAGAAGTTTCATGAAGATGCTTTAGTTAACACTGGGTATGGAAGTAACTGCTGGATACAGAGTGGGATCTGACTGAGGGAAGCTAGAATTCAGTTTGAGAATTTCCTATAGTGGAGAAGCTCATCAAACTCTCCTTGAAGAGGTGTGATGAGCAGAGGTGGAGGTGGGGAGCTGAACTACTCTTTAAATGAAAGGTTGAGAAGATGCTGGCAGCTAGTATAATCCTGTCATCTCTACCTTGCACATTTCTTTACGGCAAATTCACTCTTTCATTTTATGCTTACATGGGAGAAGGGAGGATGAAAAATGTTAGCTTTGATCAAGTCAGCAATCCTTCTTGGCTTTGACACACTTCATTTTCCACTCAGGTGAAAGAGGTTCTTCTGCATGCATTGACATATAACCCTCTGATGAGAGGAATCTGTCCTGTTCCCTCCTCTCAGATCTTTACATCCCTGCCACTCCTCATACGTCCCTCTAGAAACACCCTGAGCTGCCACCACACAAACTTCTGTAACCATGTTCCATGAACTTAACCTTAGTTTTTAAGGCCACGAAGCTGCAGTGGTGCCAGTGCTGGGTTTCAGGCCTGACCCTCAGGGAGTGGGTGACACAGACTGATGGCAGGCCTGCCGTGAGTTCTGAGATCACTCGTGCCAAGGTGGGACTCAGGAAAACCAGGAACCCAAGCACGCTCTACCACTTGATGGAGACCCTGAGACCTCCCAGTTATGGCAAGGATGTGGCATCACTGGGTAGGAATGACTGGTACCAGGGAAGCATTTATTGGTAAATAATTTGCTAAGAAATGGGACTTCAAGGGAATAAAGTTGCAAATTCAGACATTTTTCAACAGGCACTTTTGACTGGAGAGTGAGTGTGGGATTTTTAAAATATCAAAACATTTCACTTCAAGGCAATCTTCCTGAATTATTCTTTTCTAAATGCCAAAATGCTGTAAATGGACATTTTCAAAGTGAATTTCTGACATTTTGTTTCAAGCCAGCATTTTGCATTTAAAACTTGACCCAGGCTGAAAGATGAGAGGTCAGTCACAAGGCCCTAGTACAATGAAATAAAACTTGCTATTTAAAGTTCAGAATAATGTTTCAATCTCTGATTTATGCCATTTGAAATAAAAATTAAAAATCACACACTATGCATGTTCAGATCAACATGGCCCTACCTGACACCTCTGAAGTGGTGGAGTCACTGGAGCAGAAACAGACAGTGTGGTTGGGATAAAACCAGCCACTAGTGGCCTGAAACGAACTTAAAAATGCCCTTATGCATCCCAGACAGAATTTCACTCTTCTATCGATAAATTTCACTTTGATCTCAATGAGGCTCTTTTATGGAGGGATGTGCTCCTCTTAGGAATGTTTGCATCCCTTCAGCTCCATTGGTAGCAACAGGGAGAGTAATGACGAGTGAAGCCCCTGTGCCTGTGGCAGTTTTACTCTGCTGGCAATTACCTTTAAGCAAAGTGGCAACCAAAGTGTTATCGTTTTCCATCAATCCCTGGGAGCACTGTCCCACTGATCTCCATGAAAACCAGTGGAGCTCTTCACAGGCATGTGACCATAGGCAGCTCCAGGGGGAAAATGAAAGCATAAGCAAAGTCTGGGTGCAAGAAAATCCCTGCTAATTTGGGAAGTGGCCCTACTACTTCTTATAATGGGTGGGTACGTCAGGGGACAACTACCAAGCAGGATGAAGGATACTGACAGTGTTTTGAGAAGATGCTGTGCCCAACTGCCTCTTCTGTACAAAGACAGGTTCAGTCTCGAGGGACGTGAGGATCAGCCTTCCTCCCCCTTCCTCGCCAGCCCCAGCTCCTCGCTCCCACTGCCCCGTCCTCCCTGCCATGCCCACGTGGTCCCGGCTGGCCATGAATAGAGTTGGCACGGGTGGGTCCAGCCGGAGCCACTGGGGCTCACGACTCCCGACCTGAATAAGCAGCATAAAGGCACAGAGCAGCCCCGTCGCGGCTCTGTCCCGACCCATCCTCCCCAGCTGCAACAGCATCCGCTGCGGGCCCAGACCGGCCATTCTTATCGAGTCCTTCTGTGCAGTTTGTCTTTCTCTCCCTCTCTCGTCTCCCCCCCAGCCCCCACCTTTTTTTTTTTTTTTTTTAATCCCCTTTTTTCGAACATATCATTACAGGAGCAACAAAAAAGATGGGACAATACAGCCATTGATAAACTGCTCTCGTCCTCCAGTCCCGATCCCCCCCCACTCCCTCCCTCCCCTTCTCTGGTGCGTGCCAACACTCTTTCCACCCGCCCAGGGCTGGAGCCAGCGCCAAACAACCTCTGCTAATAAACAAGAGGAACCAGATAAACCAGGAACACAATAGAGGGATTTGTTGCACTTTAGTGATGGTGGGAACAATGTCAACTCCGTGGCGCAGCTGCATGGACCCCCTCCCATCCTCTCCCCCCAACGCCTCGTGCCCCCCGCGTACTTGCAGCCCAACAGCGTGATTTATGAAAGGCCAAAGGTCACTGTGCATTAAAGGGCTTCTTTCTTGTATCATTTATTAACCCCTCTATGACAAGGCGCTCTCATTGTGGCAGTGGTGGTGGCACAGGGAGCAGGCCACAGGCAGAGTCCATCCCAGTGGCACCATGCATCTCGCAGAGGATGCTGAGATGCAGGCTGGTGCTTAAGCCTGGTTTTACTTGGACTTGGTGCTGGGGGGAGGAGGGAAGGCTTTGGTGAGACATATTTTGGCCAGCAAAAGCAACTCATGACTCCAACAGAGCTCTGCTTGCACAGCACGCAGGTCACCGTCTGCCTGACCTGCACTTGCTGCCGGGCTGTGAGTTCAGGTTGCTGTCCATGCTGTGGCCATGCACACACCGAGAGCTGCCCTGAATGGCTGCCTGGAGGTTCTGTACTTCACAGGGTAGAGGCTGACCATGTTGCATCACCAGAGCCTTAAGTCACCCTGTGCTACCAGGTGTTGTGACATGGGCTGCCCATAGGCAGAGAGGAGGCAGGGGGTCATGGAAGAGGATGGATCACTCCAAGGTCTCCTTCTCAGGAAAACAGAGATGTGCCCAAAACCTCTCCTTGGCTCACCAGAGCTGGTTGCCATTACAGGCAAAGCTTCAGTGTCAGTCAACATGCAATATTTTCAAGCCTTCCTGCACCAGGAAGCAACAACATGAAGAAGCAGCATAACAAATCCTTAGACTGATCTTTTTCTCCTGAAATTTCAATGACTAGCTGAGTTTGAGTGAGCCATTGCAGTGGCAAAGGTTTCAGCACTGAACTTTGCACCCCAAAGTTCAGCCCCATACCCCAAGCTGTGCTTCAGGGTTCCCTAGAGACCCTCTCCATGGGCAAGCTTGCTTGGGAGGACAACAACATTGCCATCACAGGCTGGGGGTGGTGAGACAGCTCTGGGAAGGGGATGCCTGCTGGAGTTCACGTCCACTGTGAGAGCAGTGGGACTGTGCTGGCCCCTGGTTGCCTGGCTCATCCCTCCAGGCTCAGCAGAGGGGAGGCTGTGTTGGTGGGCTGGGATATCTCACCCCTCCCCAGAATGAAGGGAAGGGTAACAAGGGACAAGCTTGAGAGCCCTTTGAATATGGGTGTCAGAGTGAGCCCCTGCACAGGGCAGAGGGGACATGGAGCCTGGGGTGAAGAGGAAGATGGTCCCACTGCCCAAATGCTGGCTGGTAACTCTGGTTACCAGCCAAACTGCTCCTGCCCTAGCTCTGGTGCCTTGAGGCCGTGCTCCCTCACTCATTCTCCCTCACATTCCTCTGGGAGCTGATCAGGGCTTGAATGACACCCCAGATGACTCTTTGCTATTAATTCCTGTGAACAGAAAGGGCTCCTTGTTCTCCCAGTCCTACTCTCTGGAGGAATTACAGGGGCCAAGGCAGCAGGCTGAAGCCTTCCCGACTTAACCCTTCCCCCGACTCCCCAGGAGCCTCCCTGCATCCAGGGGACTAGCAGAGGTGAGGATCACCCTGTAGCCACCTTGACCACCACAGAACGAGCCCACTGGGGTCACTCGGCACTGCTACAGACACACGTCCCATTGGGAGGATCCCCTTTTCTGGTTGTTCTGCCCAATCTTGTACAAAATTCCCTTCTTTTCCCCTCTAGGCATCTCTCATCCGGAGTGCAGACCGAGAGCATCCAGCTCCCTCCATTACACAACATTGGATATGCCAGAGTCCATCCAAGAGCAGGCACCCTGGTCTTTCTCCCCCAGCGCTACCCCTTCAGTGCCTGCTTTTAGGGGTTAGCCTTTTGGAAGTACACCTGTCCTCTCCTGCAGGAGATGCAGGGGTTAACAGCCAGGCAGGTTCTGTGCCATCTATCAAAGCAGGTAGCAGACATGCTTGCCCCATTCCTCTTTGATCTTCCCAGACCTGAGTAATGCAGGAAAATTGTCCCGTTTAGCCATCACATGTACTTGCAATGCCCATGAAACATTAGACTGGGCAAGATGACAGGCCAGGAGCTGCCTGGGGTCTTTGCAATGTTCAGAGATGATTCTCCTCCCGACTTTCCACAAGGTTTTTCCAACATCTCCTCTTTGGAGCAGCTGGCACTGTAATCCACTGCTTTAGAACAAAAAAATGCAGCTGGGCAAAGTCTGCTTGACCACATCAAGGCTATACCGCACTGGCAGCAACATTGTGGTATCCTGCACCTCTGACATCCCAAACCATCCCTTGGAGAGAGAACAGCCAGGCAGGACACTGCAACCACATCCCAGACCCAGTCCCCAGAGAACATCCTGAGGGCTCCCACCCCTCCTGAGGTGATGGGAGTGCAGGGTTATGTACCAGCTAGCACCATCCAGGCTTTTTTGCCCACGTGGAATGATAATCCTGGAGGAGGGCAGCCACTGTAGCATTTCTTTAGCCGCCTGTACAGGACACTGGGTTGTCAAACAGCCCAGTCCACCAGTAAACAACACCAGGCACTGTCTGCCTTGTGTTTCCCCTGATATCCCATGGCAAAACTTCCTGTACAGTCCCTGCAGCTGTCCTGTAACCACATGGATGCTGTATGGTGCTGCCAAAACCCAGGCAGGGCTGGTTTGCATTTCTCCTCAGATTGCATCGCAAACGACAAGTTCATCAATGCCCATGACTGGAAGCTCAGAGGCACCTGGAAGGGTCTAGGACAAATAGTGGAAGCTTCAGCCAAGAACAGTGGAGGGTGATGAAGATCAGAGCCCAGCAGTGGTTTCTGTGCCCAGCTCTCTGTTGAGAGGCTGCCTATGGTACAAGGAAAATCAAAGGGCTCTTTGGAGAGTGTGGCAGACACAGAATTGAGGAGGGTGATGGCCTTCAGGGACCCTCTGCTTCTCTTGTTCATGGACAAGCCTTGAAAATGACCCATATTCTAAGAGCCTGGGAGAGTGGTCATGACATTGGATGGGAGAAGAATTTGGAGAGAAGGGCATGAGGAAGTGGTGGAGACGGGGCTGGGCTTGGGTGCTCCAGCAAAGGGTACAACCTGGTCCTGATCTCTCTCAGGCTGTCATCAGTCATGTCCCATGATGTCTCACGAGTCAGACCATCTGCAGACTCACAGGTTTTCCAGACATTATAGCGGTCTTTCCCTTTGCTCCTCCCTGCTTTTTCTCAGAGCATCACGCTTATGCATTCATCAAATAAAAAGGGTAATGCTTTGAAACCTTTCTAGTTTTTCCAGTTTTCTCATTACTTCCTCTGGGGGGGTCAAATGGTCACCTGGCCACTAGCTTCCACTTGCCCCCAGGAGTGAGTAACAAGCTTCCCAGCTATCTCATTGCCATGAGGATGAGGTGTGATAAGGCCCAGTGGCATCTTCACACCAAAGGGACATGCAGTTCTCACTGTGGATGTTGGGTACAATATTTCTGACTGGGATAGCGGGACTTCCAATGTGGGTCAGCTGTTCCTGATGTCTTCAGCCCTCCCATGACCATCTGGGTTGCCTGGTCCTCTGACTCTCTCTTTCTCCCTCGTGGGCAGGGAGACAGACCCCCCCCTTCCAGTAGGAGGGCTGTCCCCTTCCTCTTCCTCACCAAGCCATGCCCAGCAGCCATGTCAGGCGGCAGCAGCAAACTTCATACCATCAAAGATGCAAATCCCACTTTGGAGATAGGGCAGGATGAGGGTTTGGCTTTGGTGTGAGAAATCTAGCTCCCTCCCTAATGTGGTGTTGGGATACAGCCACACCAAATCCACACTAACCTGACTGGCACAGGAAAGAAGGCAGCAGGGGCAAGACCCCCTCCCACCCAAAAATCCCAGAACTTGCCCCCCTCCCCCCAACCACCTGCCCCTCATTGTCTCACGTGCCCACCTCCACATGAAGGGGATTTTGCAAAGAGGAGGTGGTGCCCGTTCATCCATCCCAGTGGCTGTCACCATCCTGGCCACTGCTGCCGCCTCAGCTCCTCCTAGCCCGGGCTTCCTCTCCCGTCTTTGGGTCCGTAGCAAGCTGGACGCTCTTAAAAAGCTTTTCATGTGCGTGCGTGTGTGTGTGCGAGTGTGTGTTAATCACATGATTGTCATTCACCTGTATCCTGAACAAAGACCGTGCACTGTTTAAGGCCCAAACAAGAAAGCCAGAAAGGGAAGGAGGGGGGTGGGATTGTAGGGAAAACTGAAGGGGCCGTTGAGAGCAGGCGCGCGAGGGAGAAAATCCTTAAACTCCCAATTCATGGGTCTCCCTTTCCCTCGGCACACTGTGAGTATTGTTTGGTTGGGGGGGTGTGTATGTGTATTTTTTCGAATGTCTGCATCGTCCCCTCCTTGCTCCCCAGCTCTGACGCTGTTTTACTGTATGGAAAGATTTCACAGGGAACCCCTCCCATTTTCCCAGGCAGTCCTGGGACAATACCAGTGCTGTGCCCCCGCGATGGGCAGGGGACAAAAGCTGGCTCTCGTTCTGGGGATCCTGCTGCATCTCTGCTGCGGACAGGCTCTCCCCCCGACTCCTCCCTCTCCACAGGTGCAGGGGATAGGTGTCATCTAGGAAAACCCCTCCCCTGAAACCTCCGTGGTCCACCTTGGTGGAGGAGATGTCCCACCAATGTGGTGCCCTTGCTGAAACCCTACCAAGCAGGTGCTGCTGCAATGATGTTCACCGAGCAGCCAGCCTGGAGTAGGGTGGCTTTCCTATCATCCTTGGGAGTGGTATGGGCACAGGACACGTGGACAGAAGAGACTTGGACAAGGATATACAAACACTCAGTGCTCTGAGAGGGAGCTGATAAAAGGGGTAAATGGACTGCAAAATAAAAGAGAATTCAAAAAGTGGAGGCAGGACCAACGGAGACAAAAAAAACAAGAACTGGACAAAGGCAGAATGGAGGGAAAAAGCCCCTTCCTCATCATTTAAATACGAGGAGACACGGAGATTGCAGAGACTGCGTGGTTTGTACACACTCCTTTGAGGACATCCCTCTCTGCAGCTGAGCCACCCATGGCTCTGCAACGAGGCACAAATTGGACTTGGCTCCTGGCTGGCTGGTGGCAGCAGGCTCTGACAGGGATGGTGAGCAGTGGGAAAAACACTGGTCCAGTGCCCTAGACATTACTGAAATTCCTTCTGGGTCTGATTCCTTTCTTGCCCAGCTGGGAGTTGTTCTCCCTGCAGAGTTTATCTGTTGCACTCAGGTGCAAGCTGAGCAGGCTGTAAACTTCGCTCAGTGCCTTTTGAGGCTCTTTTTCTTGTCTCCTGACAGGATCCTCTCCAGCAAAGCACTAGAGGACCACTTGAAGCCCTGCACCCTGAATCCCCACTCCAGAGGAAAACAAGAAATCTCTGTGGAATCCACAGGAACTAGCCACCTCAAGGGAGAGCAAATAAACACCATTTTCTGGCCATTTTCTGTGTCACTGTCCCTCCCTGCCCCAGGCTGGAGGTTTGGCTGCAGCCAGGGGAACAAACACGGCAGTGTTTCTCAGCAGAGGCTGCCTTCTTGAGGGCAGGAGACCAACCTTCCACTTCCAGTTCTCCCACACTCCTATGCAGTGCCCCTGTAGATTGAGGATGACCCTTACTGGCTGGGGAAGGTGCCATCCTCAGTATCACTGACTCTGCATCCAGCGGGTCACAGACAACTGTGCATGAACTGACCTTGCCTCTCTTGTCTTTGCTGGTCATCTGCATGCCAGACAGAGGGTGAGCTGACAAATTGCCCCTGTCTGTGCTGTGAGTCCTCTTTTTGTGGCAACTACAACTGGGGTGTCCGTTGGTGAGAGAACTCATCCCAAATGGCAAGACTTGAGGCTGACCAGCAGCTGCTTTGGTTAAGGAAGCTAATGCTGCTTTGTGAGTCTCTCCATTGGGTTTTCTTGCCATCAAAAAGACACTTTCCTCTCTCCCAAAGGGAAAAAGGCATCATGTGAAGAAAAGTATTTGACGCCATCTTTTTTTTCCAGAGTAGGTAATACTGAAGGGAAGAAAGGTGGGAGGTGATCCCTTGACAGTTATTTTTTTTCCTGTGGGGTGCAAGAAGCCTTTTTAAACAGAGCTGTCTGCTTGATCCAAATGGCATGCAGCCATTTCCCCCTCCCAGCTCTGTTCAGTATACTTCTCATTGGGCTTTAGTGAGGTTTTCCTTGCAGGCACCCTATGGTTTCAGAGCTTTATTTACTCCAGACAATATCAGGCATGCAGGGAAATGGGCCTAAGTTGTCAGCCAGTTTCCAGGGACAGCAAGCAGCCCCACAGGTTTGCTCTGAGGGCTTTAGCTCAGATGGTCAGCACCATCTTTGGGACTGTCTCCCTCATAGTCCATGTGGTGCCAGCCAGTGGTTTTCTGGATCTTTCTAACACAAAATATCTGGAGAGTGAATATCTGCTACAGGAGTTGAAAATATTCTTAACATCCCTCCAAGCTGTTTGCCTGGATCATATGCATTAATCTCTGTATTTTCTGACTTAGCACTGAAGTATCTTCAGGTTGAATTCCAGCAGGGAGCTGGGGCAGGAGCTCGGTTTATCTCATTGCTACCAGTGGAGGTCATCAGAATTTTTGTGGGTGACTTCTCATGGTTATGGAGGTGGTGTTGGTCTATACCAGCCCTGGTAACAAAGCAAATTGAAGAAACCAGCTACCAGAGGCATGTGGGAAGGAAAGTGAGCTGGAAAACAGAAGATGTGAGGGAGAATATTCTAAACCATTGAGAGCTGAGATCTATTACGTGTCCCAGTGCATAAGCAGCAAGAATGAGGGTGAGTGAGTGTGAATGTCCTTCTCATTAGGAAACCCCACTTTCCTTGTGAGACCACGTGTGCCTTTAGGAGCAGCTCAGCATGCTGGAGGAAGCAGAGCCTGATTGTCTCGGCAAGATCCCACAGAGCCCATCCCTAGAGTGCAAAAATCTGAAGGTGGCTCAAACTGGTATCCACTGTCCAGCAGCATGGCATTTTCCCTGACCTGATGTCCTCCACCCTCAGAACACCTCTGATCCCCTGCATCCCTTTCTGTACCTTGCAGATGCAGGTCTGAATGATGCCCTTTTTCACAGTGCCTTGACCCCAGGGTCCCCCTTGTTTCAGCTCAGAGGAATCCTCATGCGACTCTGGGACAAGGACTAGGGACTCATTAGCACATGGGGAGCACTAGACCCTTCAGGAGTAACCATGCTACCAGGGGGAAGGAGGGGAACCCCCGTCCTGAGGATGCACACCCTTCTCCCCACACCACCCACACCCCTTCCAGCATCCCACCACCCCAACCTGCCAGGGCTGAATCCTCCAGCACCATCTCTGGGGTGGCCATGCCACTGAGAGCAGCAATGCCAGCAATTCTCGTGAAGAAGCTGGCACCATGGAAAAACAGGGAACACACTGGTGGCTGAGGTGGAGTGGGGGGCTGCCTGTGTCCCCTCCCCGCCGTCCCTGGCCGTCTGTATTCTGGCTCTGAGGAGTGCTTGGCTCCACCTTCCGCCCTTCCCTCCCCCGGTGCTAAGCAGCAAAGCCAGCTAGAGACATCCAGCCGGGGTATTAGTAAAAACCAAGCCTCCCTCCAGGAATGGCACTCGCTTGAGAGCCTCCCCGTGCTGCGCACCCCGACACCACTGGGGCTGGGACAGAGAACAGGGGGGCTATTGGGATACAAATCACAGCCCTCCCAGGATTTGCCCAGCACACCGGCCAGCAATGTAAGTTTTCCTACCTGAGCTCGCTTGCACACGCGCACACTTTCGTTCGTTTTTTCCCTCTCTGCTTTCTCTTACTTTTTTCATTTTCCCAAACAAGAATCTGTGTTGCCCTCTGAAACTAGAGGGACAGCAACTTTTGCTCTGCACTGGCTTTTTTTTTTTTTTTTTTTTTTTCCAGTTAAGCCAGAGGCATGCTTTTCCATCACTTTTTTTTTTTTTTTTTTAATTTCTTTCTGTTTCTACTTTTTTTTTTTTTTTTTTAATTTCTAGATGGGGAGGATAGAGAGGCCTTCATTTTTAGAGTGTTTCTTTCTCTTAGGGGGAACTGCTGCACAGCAGCAGGGACTTTTAGAGGTGACTGCAGGAGAAAGGCGGAGTGTGTGGGACAGGCAACCCAAAGCTATGGCTTGTCTCAAAGTTAAACTTGGTTGTGTTTTTGTCTGGATGTATATAGATATAGATACAGATATAGATCCATGAATGTGAGTATGCATATGCGTACACACACATATACTAGAGTGTGTGTGTGGACAAAGTGTAAATGTATTTTAAGCCTTTGGTTTATCAGCTGTGAGAGGAAAGTGAGGGATGAGATGTCCCCAGAGAAGCACTTTCTCACAGCTGGGACCACAATCTCTCGGTGTGGATCCTGGGCCTGAGCTGGTTCCCTGCATGGTGGTGCCACCCGCTCAGGTTCCCTGGCACCTGGGGTATCAGTCCCTTCTGGATTATGGACATGGTGCTAGTTCTTCCCCTCCCATGCCTCCCCTGAGACATTTCACTGCATGTCTTTGAAATAAAGGGGCACTTCCCCACACAAGTTTGGTGGCTCTCCTCCACATTCCACTCCTCTGTGGAGTGCTGTGCCCAGGCAGAATGGTACATATCTCTGTCTTTTCAGGTCCCCAACCTTCCTTATCCCTCTTGCTGCAGGCCCTTCTGCACATGTCAGCTCCATACAATTGCAGAGATAGGGAGCAATATCCCAATTAATCAGGGGCCCTGACCCATCCCCACCCCCAATGATCACGGGTTCTGCGGTGTGCACAGCAATTGCGTTGCTTGCACTTTAGTTGAGCAGCCCCTGTCTCGTGGTCAGTTCTTCAGAGACCTTGGAGTCCCTTTCAGATTTGGTGGTTGCTTCTTCTTTTCTCTCTCTCCCCCTTTTTTCCTTTCTTTCCTTTGTTTTTGTCTTCCTCCCTTCCCTCCCCAGTGAGAAGAAGGACAGCGAGAAGGAAGAGGGAAGGCTAGAGAGCAACAATGGCTGATGACCAAGACCTTTCAGAGGTGGAGATGAGCCCAGTGGGCTCTGAAGACCACCATTGCCTCTCTCCAGGACCCTCCATGGCATCAGACAACTCCCCTCACCTCACTGGCTCTGGGAATGGGGAGATGGGGAAGGTGAAGAAGGAACAGCAGGACTCAGAGGCGGATGATGACAAGTTCCCGGTGTGCATCCGTGAGGCAGTCAGCCAGGTGCTGAGCGGCTATGACTGGACCCTGGTTCCCATGCCCGTCCGGGTCAATGGAAGTAACAAGAGCAAACCCCACGTCAAGCGGCCCATGAATGCCTTCATGGTCTGGGCACAGGCTGCCCGCAGGAAACTGGCTGACCAGTACCCGCACCTGCACAATGCTGAGCTCAGTAAGACCTTGGGCAAGCTCTGGAGGTAAGAGAGAGCAGTGGAATGTGGGGTGTGGGGGCTGAGGTCTGGAGGTGTCCTCTACAGGACTGTGTGGTCATGTGGAAGGATGGAGACTCAGTGGGATGGAAAGGGTGTCCCTTGAGGGGACTTCTGTACAGTGAGACCCCTTAGAGAGGGCGCAGTTGTTTACTGGAGCAAGGGTAGTGGCTGGATGTAGTGAAGGCTTAATCAGCAGAACTCACCTCTGCCCTGGGCAGCAGCCCTTTCCATGTTTCCTACTAAGCTTCCACAGTTCCTGATGAGAACACTCTCATTCTGGTCCTCCCCACCTGACTGCCTGCAGAGATCTTGTTTTCTTGGCTGACCCTCCCTGTTGGACTCAGTTGTGCACTAGCAGTAAACTGTCTGAGCTCAAGAGTTAAGAGCTAAATTACAGGTGGCTGCCTCAAGCCTGTCTGAACTCAGATCTCAGCACTAACAGGGTTTCTTTTCTGGGAAGTACCACAAAGAAAGAGGGAAACCAATTTACAGCTGAGGAGGAAGGTCAGGGGAAAGGAGACAGGCAGTCAGAGCCTGACACCTGTCCTTCCCAGGATGGTCCCAGTTTTGGCAGGCCACACAGGTACAGTGAGATGGACAAGGAGAGACATGGGTAGAAACAGGGGCTGAGGCTCAGCAGAGAGGAAGAGACCTGCAAGAGTCCCAGCCTTAGTAGGCTCTCTTGGAATATGCTGGCTCAAATGAACCCCATCTTCTTTTGCAATCAGAGAGATGCCCTCCCTTCTCCCTAGCACGCTTACACTTGTCCTTTGGCACCACCTGTTTGCACACCTGTTTTCACTTTTGTGCAGCTCCTGGGTCCTTTGCATAGCCTCCCCTCCTTCCTCCAGATCTGTAGGCTGCCCTCCTTGAGTGCAGCCAGCCCATGAGTGTGCAGAGAGCCATTGTGCCGAAGCCAAAGGCATCAGGCTGGCTGTGCTGCACCCATCACGTCGGATGCTCACTGCTGATAACTCCATCAAACTGTTCCTTTCTGCCACAAGTCCCCAGCACAGTCCCCTGCCTC
Source organism: Sitta carolinensis (assembly GCA_032173965.1). Classification (NCBI taxonomy): domain Eukaryota; kingdom Metazoa; phylum Chordata; class Aves; order Passeriformes; family Sittidae; genus Sitta; species Sitta carolinensis. The sequence goes on along the minus strand of JAVUNC010000005.1, from coordinate 56,077,215 downwards.
ACACCAACCAATGCAAACCAAGGCTCATGTAAACAGCTCTCTCATTCTCTCACACCCTGACAGCATTTCATAGAGGAAGCCCTCAGTTTTGGCTGAGCCAAGACACATTTTTGGAAGCAGAAGCTTCCAAACACATGTTCTATAGCAACTCTTAATTCCTGACTCCAAACCACCTAGCTCGCAAGGAATCAACCCTTTGGGCATTAGATTCTCCCTCTGCTGTGTCAGCCTTTGTACCCTGCCTCCCGAGTGTCTAATGTAACCCCAGCAAAGGGATTTCTTTGGGAAAGGCAGAGCACTGATTGTGAATGTCTCCTCTGATCTTTCCTGCTTGGATCCCCTCTGCCTTATCTTTACCACAGTGCTTGCTTTCACCTGGGACTCTGCTTGCTGCCAGCCTCTGAACTGTGAAGCTGTGTTAAAAAGAGGGGGTGTGTGTGGGGGACCCACCCATTTTGTTACCAAAATGTTGATTTCAAGGTATCATTCCTTTACTGCAAAATTTTGCCAGATTTTAGAGCAATGGTGTCTCCCTCCGGGCACTGCGTTTTTGTTGAAAATATAGCAGAGCAGTGAAACCTCCACAGGTATTGCATTCAGAGCACAGGGAGACATAGCCCTCAGCCCGTGGCCACAGTCATGCACCCAAATGCCTCCCTGCTACCAGGACGTGGCTCCCACTGCTGGCCACATGGGACTCAGAGCAGCGGGACACTGCCCAAGATCCCCGTGTGTTTCTTAGCGCACAATACAGCCAGGAAGCGTGGCTCAGACGAGAAACCTGTGGGGTCTGGCCTCGGGTTGTTGTAAGCTGCTGAGTTTGCCACCTGGGTGCTTCTCTTGAATGTCTTCCTTTCCTAGTGCATGCTGAAGCTCTCCAAGCTGTGCCAGCCCCTACAGAGATCACACAACACAGCAAGCTGTGTTATGTGTACAGTCAGTGTCTGCCACATGCGTGTGTCTTTCTGTAAGGTTGGGGGGAAAATCAACTGAAAACTCCAGGGGACATGGCCCGAAGGTGACCAGGATAATAGCTCAAAGCCTTGCCTTCCAGCCATGGTATGGCTGGGCTTCCTCTGCTGAAGTTCCCACTGCCTTTTCTACACTGTCCCCCAGGTATAGCTCCCACACATGGGTACAGCTGCAGGCAGACAGGATTTTTTTCTGGATGGCTTAGCCTCGAGCTTTTGATGACTGTCCTTGCAAAAGGTGGCCACCGAAACCCTACTACCATGGCTTGTTGCTTTGGAAAATGTTGGCTGCTCTGAGCTTACACAGATAAAGGGCGGGTTAGAGGCAAAGGCTGGTGACCACAGGGACTCCCTGCAGACCACCATTAAACCAAGCACGTCCCAGCAATCAGCACTGGGTGGGGATAGAAGAGGCCAGGGAAACTTGAGAGGCACCTACAAAATAAGATGCAACGGCCCAGGACATTTTCTTTACAGCCCAGAATTTGCACTGCCATGTCCTCCACAGGCACCAGCCCTCACTGGAAGGGGCTGCAGGATATGCCCTTATGCTCATGTTACCTGTCTGACACCAAACACGGTGCCAGAGGGCTTATGGCCCCATCCACCTTCCCCAGTCTGTACCCACTTAGGGTGAGTGATGGTGCAGACAACAAATGGGACATGCTAAGAAAGGAGAGTTTTTGTGCTTGACGGTCATGAAATCTGTCCTTGAATGCTTTCCTTTCCCAGGGTGGGACAGGGAGCAGCTCTCAAATGGAGGCTGGCTGCTGAAAATGTCGGCATGACTCCCAGCCAAAATGCCAGCCAGCACCACCTCCGGGGCTGAAAACAAGGGAGGCACGGGAAGAAGGGGTGGAAGGCTTGGCAGGGAGGAGCAAGGGGCCCCGATGGAGGGATCTTTGCATGAGGGTGGCAACACCCAGGGAATTGGTTCATGCCCACAAAATCTAGGGCCATGGACGTGCAGGAGGGCTGCTTTCTGCTCCCAACCAGCGCTTGCCCTGCATCAGCCCCAGTGCCCAAACCCATCACCACAGTGACTCATTGGCAGCTGAGCCCCCGCCAGGGTCAAGCCAGGCTGCTGAGCCAGGCGCCTGGCACACGGGGCAGTGCAATGCCAGGCAGTAGAAGGGGAGGCTGTGAGAAGATTTTAGCCCTTCTTTCTCCTCCCAGAACGCGGTGCTGGCTGTTTGCCCCTCTCCTCTAAGCTTGGGGGTGAGCATTTGGTGTCGGGCTTGGATAAGCCCCATGAAGGGCTTTGCTCTGTGATCCGTAACTTCTCTGCCCGTGCGAGATTCTTTTGCATTACAGCCCAGAGAGCGTGGGGGGCAGGAGGGGGAGGGCAGGAAGCAAGTGAAATCCAAATCCCCCCAAATCTCCTGGCCTTTGCCTGCTCGCACCAGTTTCACTTTGTTAAAGCTGATTTGAATTCTGATCCCAGTGGGAGGGAGGAGGGAGCAGGCAGCCTTGGAGAGAAGGCAAAGATGTAGGGAGTGGACTTGCCTCTGTCCTGCTGCTGGCACTACCCATAGGTTGCTGTCAAGGGGAGAAGAGGTGAGGCACTTCAGCCTAGCTCAGAGGGCAGGGATCTGACACCTGTGTAGCCTCCAGTGGTTGTTTCACACCACCCACAGACAGATTTCAGAGGCTGAGCTTTGCAGGTTTTGCCTCTATTCTCCATATCCCACATTCCACAAGGATGAAGGTTTTGCCAAGGCAAGGTTGCTCCCAGTCCACAAGGCCTATGAGTGTTGACCCTTGGAGGGCTGTCTGGAGCAGCACAGGCTGAGGGATTAGAGCCCTCTGGGACTTGTGAGCATGGTAAGCATGGTATACAGTGGCGGGCGGGAGACAGGAAAGTTGGTGGTGGATTCATGGTGGCTCAATTGCTTTAATCTCCAGGATTAAGGCAGTGGAGGAATGTGGTGTGTGGCCACAACCCACTCAGGCTGACTGGAGTGAACCCAGGTCAGCACCATGCCACACACCTTCTGCCTACCAGCCGAGGGGATGCACAAGGAGTAGGGGGGAAGAGGGTGTTTAGGGACCAACCCATTACTTGCTGGTGACACATCTGATCACCACCAGACTCACCTGTGTATTCCTTGAGCCATGCCTCCTCTTCAATCTTCAGTTTTTCAGGTCAGTTCAGGCCTTTATATCTTCCCCAGAGTCTACAGCTAAACAGAATTGGTCACATTTTAGTGATAAGGGCCTTGGGAGTGCCAAGGTGCTGGCACAGACCCTTCCCTATGTATTTCTTTTGCTGGGGAGAAAAAGGTGGGAACATAACATAAATGGATGTTTTTTTGTTTTGGTTTGGGTTTTTTTTGCTGTTTGTGAGCCCTGCCATTTTTAGTGGCTGTTTTGAGCTTCCAGTCATGAGAAGACTAGTCCCTTCTGACAGCACTGGTTTTTGGTTGGAGGCAGGATGACCTTGAGTCACAAGAATATGAGGAGGAAAATTATAACATAAAATTGAAGTGCTTCCAGCTGAAATGCTGCAAAAGGCTTGAGCAATGAGTTTGATCTTATCTTGAAGTGGTCTGAGGCATCCTGCCTGTGGATTTCACCATTTCCTCAGAGAGCTTTAACTAGAGCAGCCCATGAGCAGGAATACAGACCAGGAGCTTACATTTCTGCAGTGCCTTTCATCCAGAGACCAAGGCTCATCTACTTCTATAGCAGCAAAATCTTTTACAACTGCTTGGCCGAGTTCAAGGAAGGCTGGTCCTTTGTGCTTCAGCCTTTTGCATTATCCATGCCTGAGGTAAGCAGGAGCTCCTGGAGTAGAAGAATACACTGTTTCTGCCCCATCCAAATTTTCTTTAATTCCCTTTTAGAATACTGCAAGATGACTAAAGGTTGCTTTACATGGTTATTGTGGAGCCAATATCAATTGTTACTACTGGTGGCCCATACAACCTCAAACTAGGAGCAGAGCCTACAGAAGGGGGAGGTTAACCTGGAACAAATACTCTCTGGGGAAAAGCAAGAGACATGGGACAGGCAGCACTACAGGTTTGTTCAAAGGACAATTTTGTCCTACCTTTGTCCAAAGGACAATTCCAACTGCCCTTAGTTTGCCCAAAGTTTTTAAAAGCAGCTTGTCCAACATTATTTGACACAGCTACACTTCACCCTTTGGCAATAGAAGAGAGGATAAGTTGAACTTACTGAGGTGAGAAGAATCACACAGGTGGGCAAGGGGGAGCCAGCACTGGCACCAACCAGTGGCAGGGCTTAATGACTAAGGAGAAGAAGCAAAGTATTGCTGTATCCATGGAAACACTCCAAGTTCTTATTGTTCTGTGAAGTGCCCTCCATGGGGCAACACCCTGGCATTTGGATTTACACACTCTGTCCCACAATACTGAGCATAGGTGTTTTTTCCTGATAGATCTGCCCCACTCCTTTCCCTCTTCTCTTCTTTACCACCTTGGTCTCTGCAGGTTATTGAACGAAAGTGACAAGCGACCCTTCATCGAAGAGGCAGAGCGGCTGAGGATGCAGCACAAGAAGGACCACCCTGATTACAAGTACCAGCCCCGCCGGCGGAAAAACGGCAAGGCCACACAGGGCGAGGGTGAAGGCCAGGTAGAGGGGGAGACTGGAGGGGCTGCTGCCATCCAGGCCCACTACAAGAACACCCATCTGGATCACAGGCATCCCGGCGAAGGGTCACCCATGTCTGACGGTCACCCAGAACACTCCTCAGGTGAGTCTTGGGTCTCAGTGAATCTCCTGACAGACTACAGCCAAGTCAGAGGCTCACAAAAGACAAGTCATCCTGGTGAAAGGCTTAGTGATGGGGTTCACACCTTACTCATGATCCAGCAGACTGGTGGTGTCAGCTGTACAGGGACAGGCCTGAGTTTCAGAGCCACTTGCATTCCTCTAGTCAGGCAGGTTATCCTTGCAATCCTCCATCTTTTCCACAAGATGATATAAAGAGATTTGGTTTTGGCTATTTCTTTCTCCCTCCACCAAAGCCTCCAGCTAGACAGCTGCTGGCATACTGGGAAGAACAGAGCGGGGTTGTGTATAGAGCGAGTCATAAAGCTGTAACCCACCTCTTCTCTCTTTGTCCTCCTCAAAATATTCTTCACATTGCAGGTCAGAGCCATGGGCCCCCCACACCTCCTACCACCCCTAAGACCGAGATGCAGGCAGGCAAAGCCGATTCCAAACGAGAAGGGCGTTCCCTGGGGGAAGGGGGAAAGCCACACATCGACTTTGGCAATGTGGACATTGGGGAGATCAGCCATGAGGTGATGTCCAATATGGAGACCTTTGATGTCAATGAATTTGACCAATACCTGCCGCCCAACGGACACGCCAGCCATCCAGGCCACGTCGGGGGCTATGCGGCAGCGGCCGCTGCTGGCTACGGCCTGGGGAGCGCCCTGGCTGCAGCCAGTGGACACTCTGCCTGGATCTCCAAGCAGCACGGAGTCTCCTTGTCCACTGCCACCTCATCGGTGGTGGACTCAAAGGCCCAGGTGAAAACAGAGGGGTCTGCTCCTGGAGGCCATTACACTGACCAGCCCTCCACCTCCCAGATTGCTTACACATCCTTGAGTCTGCCCCACTACGGCTCGGCCTTCCCCTCCATCTCCAGGCCACAGTTTGACTACCCAGACCACCAGCCCTCGGGACCCTACTACAGCCACTCCACCCAAGCATCTGGCCTCTACTCTGCCTTCTCCTATATGGGACCTTCCCAACGTCCCCTTTACACTGCCATCTCTGACCCTGCACCCTCCGTGCCACAGTCCCATAGCCCCACACATTGGGAACAGCCCGTGTACACAACTCTCTCCAGACCATAGGGAATGGGGAACAGTGACCGAAGCAGCGATGGGAAGGCTCCGAAGAATCAGCACAGAAGAGCCTCTGAACTCCAAGGTCACTCAGTGCCATCCAGCCACCAGAACCCACCAAGTATACAGAAGTGCCTTTCTTGATCCCAGCTCTCGCTGGCACACCCACCTAGAGGAAGGTTTTTCATCCTTTCAGCCTTTACCAATTACACACAAGACCACATGACTGGCTTGTGTTGCTTCATTGGCCTTCTAGACGAGGAGGATTCTAGAGTGACTGGTCTGTGGTGGGTTTTATTGGGCGCACCCTGGACTGTACAATGAGAGAGACTGTCCTTTCCTTCCCCGCCCACACTGCTCCAGGGAGTTTGCAAGTGTTTCCAACAGGCCACAATGGCCAACACTTTGTCACCTACTGCAGGTGCAGCGTGGTCGCTCAGCCTCAGCTGATATGCCATGGGAGGAGCAGTAGGGGGATGGCATGGCCGGCTTCCTTGCAATCAGCGTCGTGCAGCAGTCCTGCCTAAGATTCACGCACGCATGAATCTTGAACCCTTTGGAAGACCAACCTACGCTTGCTTCCCTGCCGATTTCCACAGCTGCACCCTAGCTTTTCTCCCCACCTCCTCCCTCCATCCTCTCTGTTTAATCCCACACTCTTCCCAGCATGCCTGAACAGTACATAGGATTTGGGAACAGCATGGTCAGTCTTAGCATTACTCGTATCACATCCTGTGCGCACACATGTGTTCATGTATGAAGGCGGAGGAGAGGTGGGGAAGGACCAATGAATCATTACGGTGCTATGGGTGAATCCTCCTTTTTTAAAATTACTCTGTATCATTCATTTATGTCTGGCATTTCTGGCCTCTTCTAATCTCTTCAGAACCCCAAACAACCTCTGAGCATACTTGGTCCTTGCTCTTCCATGTCTGACAGTGCCTGCATGAAATGAAGAGGCACCAAGAAAGCTACAATGCACTTCCAACACCCCGAGTTGATTCCAGTACTCTCTGAGCTCCCACTCCAAACCCAGGCTGAACTCATTCGTTCATCATGTCTCCCAGTCAGCCAACACTTCCTTCCTATCTATGCTGAGAATGGAAAGATACTCCTGTGGCTATAAGCAAGGTAGATACAGACCCCATCTTGGATGATGAAAGAAAAGAAGCCTATTTAGGTGCAAAGTAATCTTTGCCTTTGGTTTTCAAACTGGAAGCAACCAGCTCTTTGAGGTCAACCTCTTTCTTCAGCCCAGCATCTGAGGACAGTCTGCTTGCTTCTCCTTTGTCAACCTCCAGGACTGGGGTGGTTTGTCATGCCAGGGAGTGAACTGGCACAAAAATTGCCACAGGAAAAGATGATTCCTGGCAGCTGATTGCAGACATGCTGTGGGACTTTCCAATGCATATTCCAGTCTAGAAAGAGACTTTAACCAAATGTGGACTGTGATGGGTGCTGCTGTAGCCCTCTGCTGATATGACTGTCAGATGCCCTTCCTGCCTCCCTTAGCTACAGATGACTTATCCTTGTGGTGTCTGAAAAGATCATGTAGAATGTTTGCTCTCTGTACGCATGTAACCTCTTCCAGCCCTGTCCCCTTATTTATGCAAGTAGCACCTTCCTCCCCCACCTCCCTTTCCTCAGTCTCTGTGCCATCCTAGCACCATTAACTCTGCATTAAACATATGGAATAATAAACTTAAAAGTTTCATTTTCACATGTCTGGATTTTTTTGACCTCTTCCCTGTGAGCCTCTGTTTTTTCCCCCAGTACACATATGATGGGTCACACATACCACCACACACATCCTGTGCACAGCCTTCCTCTGCCACTCAGGATGAGGACACAGGCACAAATCTGACTGGCTGTCCAGACTCCTCCATGGAGATGAAGCTCATCTTGTGTTTACACCTCACCTCCAGTCATTTCTTCCATGAGAAAAGCACTAATGCTGATTTTCATCTGAGATACAGCACACACAATCAAGAGTGCTATTTTGCACATGCTTCACCCAAAAATTTCTTAGTGTGATTGCTAATGCTCTCTCGGATAGAAGTGTAGGATACCTCATCTTGGTTCCTCATGACCAGGTAGCAAGTGACATACCTTCGAAAAAACCAAACTTCCTCACATACACAAATTTTTGTATTTTGGAAGCAGCCATTAATTTCTCTGTAAAAACTCACACACACAAACCCCCTTGCCTTCCACAAGCAAGTACCCAAACACGAACACTCTTACACACAGAGTATATTCCAGAACACATGTATACACTTTCTTACTTGTTGAACAAGACATTCTGTATATAATCAGGTCCTGGGAGGGTATCTGAACTTTTCTGGAAAGAAAAATGTGTAGCAGAACATCTCTCGAGGCCAATGGCAGAATGGTAGGAGCCCAATCACCACAGACACTCCCAACAATTACAAGTTGATTCCAAAGGGTTTCAATGCTGGTGCATGTGAGCAGATGCAGTGAGTTCCTGTTCACTAAACACTTTGTGGGCGAGTAGAGTAAGCAGAATATCTAGGAACTGTGGAACATGTCCAAAGCTGTTTAAAAAGAACAGCACTATCTGGATGCAGTTCTGTATAGGGCAAAGAGCTTACACAGTAGGATGCCTTAATTAATCTAATAATAGTGATGCCAGCTAAAGATGACCATTCATGGAGAGGAGGAGAAACCTCTACCCCAAATCACCGGCTGTGGGAAGAGCCCAGAAGGGCACTGCTGAGCAAATCAGGATAGGGAGGAAGGGAAGCCATGGTGGAATTGGAGGTATGGAAGTTGATCATGGAGGTATGGAAGTTGATCACAGGGTGGGAGAGAGAAGTGACACAGCACAGATGAACAGAACAGGGTGAAAAGAAAGTTCTTAATCTCATGTAAGTACTCTTCTCCAGCTCTTCAAGAAGCAAATCAGGAAAGTGAGTGGGCTCTGCCTCAACCATTCTCCAGTGGAAGGGGATGCCTCCTCTCATACAGGAGGGCTGTTGCAAGTAAGTCAGTACTGAGAACAGCACTGGTAACAGAGGGGTTAACCACTCCTCCTGCAGCCTAGTAGGAGCTGGCCAGGCATCCTTCCCTCTCCCTTTAATCGTATCTGATACAGATGCAAGGCTGGGGAGGGGAGTCCGGTAGAGAACAAAGAAGCCATTTAAAAAAAAAATAAAAAAGGGACAAGAAAACGACCCCGCACTCCATGGCAGACGCCAAAACGATTGCACAAAGGCACCATTTCAGGGCTGAAATTTCACCACACCAACGTGATTAAAGGATTCCATGGAGGGTGGGGGGAGAAGGCTGAAGGCCACAGTGCTGCAAATTAACCTCTTCTTGGTAAGGATGGCCTGGACCAGGAAGCATTTGCTTTCTTCACAGCCAACCCCCTCCATGCACCTGCAAATCTCTCTACATCCCCTTTGACCTATCATTTCACCCAGGGACCCTTTCAGCTCTTGCATTATTGCCTCCAAAACCACCCCTTCCTGTGCACACCAAGAGAGAAGGATAGACTGGTGCTTTCACAGGGAGCAGTAAGAGAATGACATTCATGGCTAGTTACGTGAGCCAAGTTCCCAGCAGGTGGGTATAAAATCCCTTTGGGACATGGATGCTCACGTGCAGGCACCGACCACACATAGAGCATGGAGAATGATCACTTTATATATAAGCACAAGCTTTAAAACAAACTAGTCAGAAATATTCATTCTGGACCAGAGCAAAGAAAAATAAAATATAAGGCAGAAACCATAGGTGATGTGCGCCTTCCTCCTTCTTCTCTTTACGAATAGAAAACAAAGCCTCTGAGAGCTCTTTTTAGTAAGATAATCAAGAAAGATTTAAGATAATTAAGAAAGGTGTGTTCTGTCCAAGCTCAGACCTTCCACATGCAGAGAAAGCGCCTTGAAGTACAGGGATCAAGAAATAAAAACTAGGTGAACTAATGAAAATCTACAGCTGGCTGGAAGCCCTTGCAGATTGTGAGGCATCCACCCAACTCTTGACTGGAGCAGATTACCTCCCAGCACATCAGGGGCGAGAGCGCAGGTACCTGAAGGGGACAGATGACTGATCTTTCACCACGATACAGATCAAAGGAACTCTAGGATTTAGCTGCAGCTGTGCCACCATTAAGAACCACCAGGGTATGTTCAACTGAGATGGCTAGTCCGTCCCCAGGACCTCAGTTCCACCGTGTGTCAGAGAAGGGCTGCACCAGGAGCAAGTGCAACAAACAACCCACACCTGCCGAGCTGGTGGGATGGCGAGTGGCGGCCGCGCTTCCGGCTGGGGCAGTGCCACTGAAAGGGGATCCCCACTTCTGATAAGCACTGAGGGAGCAGGGAAACAATAGGTGGCTTGATGAGAGCTGCTCTACGATACTCCTGAGAAGCCCCATAGTCAGTACTGGCCAAAGAGGAAATTGGGGGTTTCCACAGCAACCTGCTCAGGGCACAAAGGCCCAACTGTCTAGGGGGAAGCAATGGAGGTGTCGCAGCACTCCTGTAAGAAGGGACAGTGATGGAAGCATGGAGTCTTTCTGAAGCCAAAGCACCTGCCAGAGCATTTCTGTACAGCAGGAGTTTAGTTAGGTATCAGACCTATAAGCAGGGAGGAGCAGTGCTAGAGGAGGAAGGTACTGCAGACCTTAGCCTAGCTAAAATACGAGACCTTCAACAGTGCATGAAAGCTGAAAAAACAGCATTACACTGGGCTCCCTAATTGAATCTCACTAATACAGTACATGACGCACAGAGAACAATGTAATACCCAAACTGGTGGAAACAGTTAAGAAAGTCATCTCTCAGACATACAGGACTGAGATGAAAGAGAAAGTCAGAGGGCAAAAATCCCCAAATACATTTTATTTAAAATAGGGACATTTAGAATTTATTTACACAAACACTAACAAAAAATAATGCAAAACCAAAAACAATGGCTGGAACCTGATCAGTCTGTGATAATTAACTCATCCACACCCCAGTCTTCATAGCTCCCATCTGGAAGGTAACGACGGATGATTATGGGGATCTTGCGGGCTCTGAAGGGAAGAGAGAGATGAACAGAAATGTCAGAATCCCCACTGTATCACTCAGTAGGCATTGGAGGTGCTCGGGGCTTCAATAAGCTCACCAGATTTAACTGAGAGTTGTGCAGCACCAGTGATTTGATATGATATTGCAAAGTCCCAACAACCTTCTGTCACTGTAGATGCAAAGCACTCAGCACTCTCAGATTATGAACACCAAAGAACTCCCAGACCTCTGTTGCTACTGCAGGAATTGAGCTTTGCGGTCTGAACCCGCTAAGAGACAACACCAAGCATCTCACCCTGATATAGGGGGAAAACATAAATCGAGGGACTTGAAGAACTGTTGTCCCTGAAAATAAGCCTTCTGATTTGTTTTAGTATAGTAGAGGCAGTTCTACTACAGAACTATAAGATAAACAAGAATCATATTTACATTCCTTTATGAAAAGATGGACTTCTCAAGTGACCAGTTAAGATAGAGAGGTGGGAACTTCTCTGTCCAATCTCTGATCACTGTCCAAAAACTTATATATACGAGGTCAACAATAAACTAAAGACTTATTTACTTCTTCTCAACCTGAACACCTGTTGTGTGTGTTACTGTGTGTTTCTATCTACATCACAGTAACAAAGAACAAATCCACTTTTCGTTTGATGGAATTTTTTTCCCCACGTGGCACTAAAGAGATGGCAGAATTCTGAGAACTTCCAGGACAAACTGGTATTTACAGAGAAAATTGCATCCTGAGAGCATCAGTTACATTTTAAGGATACATGAAACAGTGACTATTCAGGTACCAAAACCTGTTACAGCTGGGGTGAAGCACAGCACCTGCTAACAGTGCTTCTGATTAGAGAACAAGAAAACGGTGACTACAATTTAACTTCATGAAAGTCGATTTAAGTCAGCAAAGCATAATCAGACAGTCTGGAATCTAGCCAAGGCATCAGGTTTCAACTGTATCAGACTTGAAAAGTAACACACCTTCTTTTACATTCAGGGAGGTTGTTTTTCCAGTAGTAAAGTAACTCCCTGAAGCCAAGAATTACAACTGAATTTTGGCATGGGACAGGATGCTCCACCCTGACTTACTTTCCAGAGCTCACACACAGACAGTGACCAGAAACAGTTTGGTCTGAACCTGGAGATCGGACAGGAATATGACCTAAGCAGCTTCTAGCAATGGCAATGGGAGTGGTAATGGATAAAAAAATCTGCAATAGCAGCTCCAGTGCACTGAGAAACGGGGGAAGCAGGGGGACAATTTCATTCAAGGGACCTAATCAGTAAGAGAGACCAGCTTCTTGAAGGATATCTGCATGTGACCTAGATGGTGCAGGAAAGCTGTGGGGCAGCAGGGAGCTTTGCTGTGGAAAGTGGGCCTGCACGTGTCATCCAAAAACTGCCCGTGCTGCAGTCAGAAAGGATTTATTTACCTTTCTGTAAGCAGGGGGAAAGCACGAGAAGCCAAGCATTCAAGGGTGCAGGAAAAAAATATTCTCACCAGCCTGACCCTTATTTTAATTTTTGCCAGCACTTCATTTGAACACAGATCTGTTCAGATGGCTACTTCAAAAGAATTCCATTTGGGGAATTAAACTGATTCCTGAAAGATGAGGACTTTGGTGTCCCATCACAGAAATAAAAAACACTGGGACTGTGAAGTAGAAGAAATCCAGAGCACTCCTAATCAACAGTATTTGTAGGAGCAACTAGGATGGGAGAGAGCAGCTGTGGAGAAAATCCAAGGTGAAAAAAGGAAAAGGCAACTGTAGTGCTCACTGTTACTGAGGGAAGACAAGGTCGTCATAGGATAGACTGCTAAATGCTGGGATGAGGAGGGGACTGCTGGTTTTTTGGAAATCAGTACAAAATTTGTTGACTTACTTGAGTTCTTTCATGGCAATGAGCAAGGGGTCTGTCTCTCCTTCCAGCTCCACCATCACAGGGGCACACATCCTAGGAAGAACATCAACAACCACTTGAGCAAAAAGGCAAAGAGGGAAGAAGGACAGCTAAACACCTGCCTATCTGTGCCACCTCTACAACAGCCAATACAGTAGGAGGCTGGGACACCATCCTGGCAAAACTGATTTGCTCTGCTGTGCACTGCAAGAAGAAAATTCCCCCAGATGGTTACAGACCAAGCTTACACTTCAATGTTCTTCTTGTCCCACCCCTAGGGCTCTGCTAACCAGCTCATGCTCAGGGACTGATCAAACCCACACTCTCCTAGCTGCTCTCTGCTGTACTTAATCATGAAGAAAAGAGTAGTTCTAAAACTAATCCAATGGAAAAGGGGGAATTGCTCTAAAACGAGCAGCCTCCTACAGCTCCAACACATCTCTTACATTCTGACTTGCTCACAGCTTCTAGCTCTTGATGAGGGGAAGAGAGGGGATGGATTTACAGCACGTTTTACCTCTCAGAAGAAAATATTTATCATTTTGCAAAGGATTGTGACTACACCCATCCACTGGACAGTGGTGGCAGAGAAAGCTCACATTATGCGTGGATGAGGCCATGGGGCTGCTGTTGGTCTGGATTCAGCACAGAAAGTAGATGCAGGTGAAGCAGAACCAGGTGCCAGAGTGTTTTGGATTAAAGGCCTGGCATGGGCCCATCTCATCTCCCCCCATTTTCTTGCCTTTCACCAAGTAAAAGAACACGCACAAAACATGTGCACAAACACAGCTTCACAGGCAATGCAAAGAACTGCTTGGCTGCTTCTAAATCATGCACAAGAGAAGATTCATTTTCAAGGTGGCTATAACCAAGATGAAACCCTTGCCTCTGTCTAACAATCTCACTCAAAAGACACAACACTTTTTAATATTTATTATTAAAACACATCTAAAAAGGCAAACAGATTACAAGCAGCCAGCCTTGACAGCACTTAAAAGTCAGTTTTAAATGTTTTTATCTATTATAAATAAGGCCTTATTACTGCAAATACTGTAAAAACCCTACAGCTTCTGACAATGCAACTGCACTTCAAATGGATTTCAGGTTGGTTTCTTCACTTCCAATTCCTACACCCCTGTGGCATCACCTGAAACTGTTTTGAAGCATCTCTCCCTCCAACATTTCCTCTTACAAACCAGTTATGAACTGGTCCATGCTGGCTCCCTTAGGAAAAACAGAAACCACAACTGTCTAGTCCCATTCCCAAGTAATTTTGCCTGTGACCTAAGAAAACTCATTGTGGCTACTAAATACTCCCTCTTTATGCACCAGTACCATGGTTTTAGGCAAGGAGAGACACAGAGACTACAGGTGCAACTAAGAGCCCCACAGTCCTGTGCATTACTGTTGATCAGAGGGCAACACGCAAGCTCACAGTCGTGCAAAGGTTTCAGAAGATCTGGGAATTTTTAAGGGAAAAGGAAAGCACTTATCAGTGTAAAGGGAGGTGCAGCTGTGGCAACGCTGGGGACACAGGGGGCAGTACTCACGCTATCTGGAGGGCACGAGTGCCCAGGACTCTGGCTCGCTCGTACTTGGTCATGTAGGGGGTCGTGATGCGCTTCTGGTTTGCCTGCTGCCGCTCTCCCGAGGGCAGAATCTCCACGTTCTCCTGTCCCTCCTGGTGGAAACAGACCCGCGCCGCTGCTCAGCCGCACGCGCCACCGAGGCCCTGAGGTGCGGGGGGAGCCACCGAGGCCTCCCCAACCAGAGCAGCCGCCCAGCCTGGAAGCGAGGCGGCCCTGCGGGCCCGGCGGAGCCTGCCCGGGCCGGCCAGCGGGGCACCCACCTCCTCCGCGTTCTCCAGGTCCTCCAGGCCCTCGTCCTCCTCCACGTCGTCGAAGTCATCCCCGTCAAAGCTGCGGGAGAGACACACGCGTCGCACTCGCGGCCGCCTCCCCTCCCTCCCTCCCACCGGCCGCCCCGCTGGCCGCCCCGCTCTCACTTGTCCTCGTTGTCGGACATGTTGCCGGCCCGGCACGCACTTCCGGGAGCCACTTCCGGGTTTTGCCGTGACGTTGCCGGAAGTTGTCCCGCGCCGTTGCCATGGCGACCGCCGCCGCTTCTCTCGGGCCGCCCGGTCGCCGCCCGTGGCGATGGAGGCGGTGGGGATTCCGGGCCGCGGCGGGGGCTCGGCGGTGGGCAGGCCGGCCCGGTACAGCACAGGCACGCGGGAGCTTGTGAGAGGTAACGGCGGAGCGGGCCGAGGCGCCGGGGTCCCGCTCACCGTGCCTCGCCGCGAAGCGGAGCGTCCCACTGGGGTCCGGCAACCGGACGGGCCCGTCGCTGGTGTCGCCGCCCCGGCTGGAGTCTCCTAAACCCGCGTCTTCCCCTTCGGGTTGGGATTGTGAAGGGGAGTGACCCCAGGACGGGTTCCCCAGCCCGGCTCTGCAGCCTCTTCATATACACGTTGTGTTTTTCAGCGATGATGGAGGAGTTGCAGCTGAAGCATTCCCAGAAGCGATACCTGATGGACTTCGTGAAACGTGAGTGAGGCCCTCAGGCTCTCCTGCCCGCTGCTGTGCTGTGCATATCGGCTTGAGACGGGAACATTCGCCCACAGCCTGCTCGGATGGGCAAGTGCTTTAAAACAGCAGCACAGCAGCTGCTGACACATGGGGACAAACGGGGCGAGGCGTCCCCGCGGGTCAGCCAGGAAACAAGGCGCAACGGTGTGACTTGAACCACAGTCTGTCGTGCCCAATGACCAGGGTGAGACATCTGGGGCACTGGGGTCTTCGTTTGTGATGGTACTATGGATCAGCAGGTAGATCTGCTGGCAGTATTGCTCAGAGCCATCCATTCAGAGACCCCTCTGCCTGATTTGCTGTTATTTTTGGCTCGTCCCCCAGGAGGAGATGCCCTGCCCCTTCAGCGATTCCCTCCATCCAGCAAAACAGCCAATGCCTGTTTCCTACCCAGCAGCCTGTCGGTCACGCAGGCTTCCAGCCAGGCCGCTTCTCCGACCTGCCAAGGTCTGCCAGGCAGGAGATGCCTACACCCGGGAGAAATTCAAGCCACAGCCCACACGTAAGTCAGCAAACATTGCTAATAAATACATGGTGATGCCTGGAGCCTCTCTTCCCCTTCCCCTGCCTCAGTCTCAGCAGTGGCAGTGTATCTGAATTGCTCCACGTCCTCATGCTCTCAGTCTTCAAAGATGCTTCCCAAATGGATCTCTGAGGGAACATCTGCTGTAAGTGCTTGCTGACTTCTGCCTGCCAGCTGGGGGGGTGACACGTGATAGGGACCTGCACAGTCCTTGAGTAAGAACAGATCACCACGTGATTTTCACATAAATGTGAACCACACCTCTGATGTTGGTTTGGTGGGCTCTGTACACCTGTGTGGTGCTTGCACACAGTCCAGGGATGGACTGACATTAATGAAACACTTCCTCTGGCACAGTTAGCAGGGAAGCAGTGTGGTCAGATTCCTCCATGAGGAGATATGCTGATCATAATGGTTTTTTTTTCCTTTGGCATTCACAGGAGATTTGGAAAAGGAGAAGAGAAGACTTCAAAACATCTTAGCAACAGGGAAGGATGAGGTGGAGGACAAGGTGGGGAAGGTGTTTGTTCGGAAAAAGGAAGAGGAGATAGCTGAGCCTGACCGGTTTGAAGAATGTACGTCTTCAGGTCTCCAGGAGGGAGGCAGGCAGGGAGCCTGGGGTGCCAGGCTGTGTTGCCAGTAACCTGAAGCCCATCACAGCAGGAGCCACAAAGGCCAGTTTCCAAGAGAAAGGACTTGCTGCTGTGACGCTGATCTAGCCATCCTCACAGAGCTTATTCTGCTGAGGTTTGCTGGCAGATAGTGCTCTTGGCTGCCTACACAAAATACATCCTGCTGGCAGGGGAATAGCCATGGGATGTGCAGGGATACCTGGGAAGCAAGCTCAGGTACTGTTGGTCCTTTACCCAGCAAGCATGACTCAACATAGACCAGGTCACTTGACAGCCTGACCAGAGTTTGGGCCGTTCCACTCCACGATCACAGCAGTTATACTGGCAAAGCTTAAGTATCGAAAAGAATTCGAAGCAGTGAAAGACTTTGGCCTGCAGAGCATACTGGGATAGCAAAACCCTGCCTAATACCTCCCTGTGCTTAAACCTTCAATGTGTGTGTACAGCCCTGCCAGCCCTTGTGCTGCAGGGCAGCACAAAGATGGGCAATGCTAGAAAATGTGTACAGAAGGGGTGCTCTGGTCCTTTCTGCAGGGAGCCAGTGCAGCTGGTTTCACACATACTTGGTAGCCTCCAACACTTGTCACGAGCTGAATGTTGTCCTTGACACATCTGTGTCAGGATTGGGATCAGCTGCCTGCAGGTCTGTGCTACAAAGCAGCAGCTGATGACCCATGCCAGGTCTTGGATGGTTGCAGTCACTGGGTGATCCATGTCAACTAATGAACCTCAACAGCAGGTTCTGTCTCCATCCAGAGACAGGTTAAATTTCCCACGGGCAAAAGAGCATTGTCTGCATAAAGAAAACTAGAAAACTACTGTTCCTGGGAGTCAGGGAGTGGTAAGAAGTTGGGCAGAGGGGATTTTTCCCATTATGTAAGGGACTACTGAGATATTGTGATGACATCTTAAGCAAGGTGAATGTTAGAGCGGATATCACCCTGCCTTGATGGGACTGCTGTTCAAGCAGAACTAGGAAATCTGGGGTTCAGATGTAGAAAGAAACACGTTTTCTTGGTTTTGGCTGCATGCTGTTTCCACAGTTCTCTCTCTTATCCACCAGTGATGAATGAAATTCAAGAGAGGAGGGAATTCCTGGCAGAGATGGAAGCTCTAGGACAGGGCAGGAAGTATCAAGGGATCGTCCTCACTGAAATCTCACAGGTATGCAAGGGCCTTGGTTGAACAGTGCATGAAAAGAATCCCATGTGTCAGAGATCATAAAGCAGAGTCTTCTCTGATATCTGAGCAGGGAAGGGGGCAAAGAGCTGCTTCCCTTCATGGCACAGCTCAGGTGTGAACTTGGGGAATGGTGGATAGTGTTTTTTCAGCTTTCTTTCCATCTCTGCATGTAACTTAATCAGGGAAATAAGAGTTTTTAATTCTTGAGATTGGCAAAAGAAGGAAAAAAAAGCTGCTGGCTTTCTCCCTGTTCAGCTCCCTTTGTACTTTGCAGAAATTGCATGAGATGGAGATCATTGACAAGAAGAGAAGTGAGGAAATGAGAAATATCATGACAAAAGCCTTCCCTGTTGGCAACAAATCCAATCTCCAAGACTAGGCCAAGGGCAGAACACAAGTGCAATTTGTTCCCACATGTTCTTCCCAGACTCAGCATCAGAGGCTGGTCTGTGTCTGTTTCCAAAGAGGGGGCAGCACCATCTGTTGCCTGAAACTAGAAGGCAAGACCAATTTGTACATAAACAGCGACGGAAGTTGTAAAATCCTTCCCACACACTGGATCCCTTCTTGCTCAATAATATTAAAGACATGAAAACACATAGCAACAGCTACCAAAACATGACAAAGCAAAGCCTTCTTTTGCCTGTGCAGTGCCTCAGAGTACAGCAGTCCATCCACAGAAATGTCATTCCTTCCCATCTGCCCAGAGGTAGAGGTTTCTCCTTACAAGCATGATTGTAACACATGCTGCCACCACACCTGTAACCTGCTTGCTCCTTGCCCTGTGACTCTGAGAATGTCTCTGGAGGGAGATGCAGCTGCACAGCCTTGTGCAATCACAAGCCCTTGGCAACTGCTGCAAGTCATCCACTGTGACTGTGACCTGCAGCATCAGCAAACCTCTGGTGGCAGCCCCAGCTGTGCCAAGCAGGGACAGGGGATTTCAGCCTGCTGCTCTTTGCTGTTCCTGAAAGCATGGTATGCAGAATAGCCACTCTATTCCCACAGAGACTGGGAATGACTGTTTGCTCACTTCATAAATACCTGCACTTCTGTCCTCTAGCAGGCTGAAGCATGATGCCCCACTTCTCCTGTGCAAATCCCAGCATAATGTCCACTTTCCGATTTCCTTAAGATCTCATCCTCTGCTTCTTAGCAATTCTCAGCCACTTCCCAAAGCCAAGCAACATGCCCTGGCCCTGGGACAGCAGGAGTGCAGAAAGGAATCAGAAACCTAATCCACAATAATTTTTTAAATCCAATGTTTCTTTTATTTCTCTTCAGGTGAATGGAAGTCATGGAGTTAGTACAGTATAGCTTACAAGTCAAACTTCTGACAGGGCGCAGGGCCAAGGGGTGTCAGGCTGCAACGATCCCAATGGCCTTTGGCAACAGTGATGTGACAGCAGGCTCTAAAGCAGATTTGTTCTCCTTAGAAAAGAGCTGTGCTTTAGGATCTCCCCTCCCCTGCCTCTGCTCCTCACCAGCCTGCTGGGTGTGGCAAGGGTGAGATGGCATTACCAGCGCAGGGCTGAGCTGGCCAGCTCCCAGCCATGGGGGGCCACGCTGGGATTGAGGAGGGGCTTGGGTCCCTCTGGTTTTGGGAAATGAGAATCCCTCTCCAGAATGCTACACCAGCCACCTTACAAGGCACTGCTCTGAGAGCATTTTGGCTAAAGCCTGTTGGGTTTTTAGAAGAGACTGCAGCAGATGGCTCAGGGCTGGTTTTGTCTAATTTGCTAATGAGAAGGCATGATTAACAGCTGACCAACCAAACACCCATGAAACTCTAATTCAGAATGATCCAATAATTCAATAAATAACTCATCATCTTGGAAGTGAAGGCAGGAAACAAAAATGGAAGGAAAAAGGGATGGTTGGAAGAACACTGCCGCCCCAATTCCCTCCTCTGATGTACACACACGCACACACATGACAAATAAAATAAGGGGTTTAAAGTTTTAGAATGGGTTTGAATTCATCTAGTAGAGGAGGTGTAAAAAATAACCAGCCATATCTGCACACTTTTAAAGTATACACAGATGAAGCTGGGTAAAGGTCAGTTGTGACCGTGCCTCTCTCCCCTGCCGCTCAAGGGTGGCACTGGTGAGCAGGGACACAAGCTTAGTGCCCCTTGCTGACACTCAGTCAATCTCGAGCTTTTCTGCCCTTGCCTGGAAAAGGAACAGGTTCTCCCTCCTCAGAAAGGCAGCAGAGTCAGCAGTGTTTAGCAGCAGTGGGGTTCCTGAGTAGGGCACGTCAGCTACATCCTAGCAGCTGTACGCCGTCCCCTTGGGTCCTCTCAGCCTTGGGACAGAGCCCACCCACCCCTGGCACTCGAGGGAGGGGACAGCTCAAAATAAATAGGGCACCAGTTGTTTTTTGGCTATGGCTCTAGAGCCTTGTGATGCAGGAGTGTTTTCTTAACCTTTTTGTTTAGGCCAAAGGATCCTGATTCTAATGTCAGTTTTCTCCTGAAGTTAAAAATGGGACAGAAAAGGGACAAGAATGGGCAGGCAGGGAGGGACAGAGAGGCACAGTCCGCTCCTGGCAGAAGTCAGAGGCACGTGGAACTGTCACAGTTAGAGCGGGAGAAGGGACGGGGTGCAGTTAGTGCAAGTTTTCCCACAAACACCAAACTCCTTGGCTTGTTCTCAGTTAATGGCAAGAGCACACAATCGGGTAATGTATCTGAAAAGCAAATCCATCTTCTCCCCGCCTTGTTAACAAGGCTTCATGGAGGGTATGGTCATGCTCCCCTCACAGCCTCGGGAAGGGGAGGGCTTGGGTCATTCTCACCCACTCTGGGCTGAGGGCTGGCATCTCCCTGGGGCAGCAGCTCTGGTGCCTGAAGAGGGAGCAGGGGGAGAGGCGAGCCAGGGCCAGAGAGAGGTGAGTCAGGGTTCCCTCCCACTGTTGGTGTTCCCTTGTTCTAGCTTTTCTGCTTGGGTGACTTGCTCTTGGAGTCATGCTTGTTGCCCAGCAGCTTAAGCACCTTCATGGGCTTGAATTTGCCTTTCTTCTTGTTCTCAGTCTCTGTCTCCTTGTGAAATTCTGGGGGTACAAAGGGGGGGTTGTTACTGTGGGATGTCAGTAGTTGTACAGACACACAACAATGGGCAAGGGTGACAGCCATGAATCCAAGCTCTCCACTGCATGCACACTTTCTCTGATAACAGGGGAGTGCAGCATAAGTGTGCTTTATTGGCCCTACAGGAAAGTCTCCCCTGTCCACACAGAATAGATTCACTCTCCTGCACGCAATTTCACGAATGGCATGTACTGTGCTCCTTACTGGGTTCAGCAGTGAAAACATCACTCCAAAAAGCTTCCCATTTGTTTCTTACCTTTCCTTTTAATCATGGCTTCCAACATTTTATCCTCCTCCTCTTCTCTGAAAGAAAGAATGGGAAAGAGGTCAGGAATTCAGCCCTGAAAACAGCTGCTGTATTGTTTAAGGCTGGAGAGCCTCCTACTTAGAAGCCATAGAGGGGCAGATCCATCACTGTCTTGTGAGCATTTGCCAACCATCAGGATAAATCCCACATGCTGCACGTGCTGTCCTGTCCCACACAAAGCATTCAAAGAGACAAGGATTGGGAGGCTTGGGAAAGAAATCAGCAACATGGACCTCTTGGGACACTCCCACAAGGCACTCGTGTGGTGCTGAGTCAGGCAGGCTGCGCTTTTCCCTTCTCCCCCAGCCCACCCCATTCCTCACTCACCTCTGCCGGTCCTCGTCCAGGCAGTTCACAATGGCGTTCCTCTGCTCAATGATGGTCACCAGCTCCTGCATCAGCACCTTCTCCCTCCCTCGGTCCTCATCGGTCCAGTCCTTCTCTACCCAGCCAAACCCCAGGGAAGGACAGGAAATTACATGGCTGAAGGAGCACTGAAATGCAGAGCTTTGGGGCAAAGATTTCCAGCACAATCCCCTCTACCCTGCCATGCTGTAGGGCCAGTTGGGCTAGCAGTGCTGTGGGGACAAAGGCATGCATGTGGCATTCCCTGGGGACTAAAGGAGCAGATCCCTGCACAAGACTGGGACATACACTGATATGGGACAGAGCCTCTAGAGCCAGCTGATTGCATTGGCATCCCTACAGATCTGCTTCTCTTCACTGAGATCCACCTGGGAGGCAAGGGATGATGCCCAGGGAAAAATGATCCTTGTGGGTCCCTTCCAATCAATATTCTATGATTCCATGAAAAAAGGGGTAAGCACACCTAGAGTGGTGCTTTACCCGGCTTGTTGAGGAGGCATCGCAATTCATACTCCACATCTGACTGCCGCTGCTCCAGGTTCTGCTGCTTGAAGCTGAAAAGCAAGGGGGAAGCATTGGGAAGCACTGCAAGGTGCCAGAGGCAGAACATCATCCCAAAGTACAAGATGAGCTTGGAAAGAACCATCAAGATGCTGATTTTGTCCTGTATAGCCAGGGAGCCAAGGATCAGTAAGGACCAGCCCTGGCTGCTCAAGGCCTTCCTGGAGCAGATGCTGCAGAGGCTTTGGTGACATGCTATCTCAGTTCTATCATCATGCTATCTAGTTCTCAGTGCATCCAGATTTGCTTGCCCTTATTCCCTCCCTTTTCTAGGCAAGGAGGCCCTGTCAGGATCTCCCCTGGAAGCACCATTCCAGGAAGGCTGAGAAAGGGCTCCCCCAGAGAGTGTCAGTGCCTCTCTGCACACCCGCACACGCTTACATGTAGATGAGCTCCGACTCGTGGCGCACCAGCATGTGCTTCTCATGGATGAGTTTGAACCAGTCCACAAGCAGGCTGTCCTCAGGGCTGTCTGCCAAGCAAATGGACAATTCAGAGCCATTCTCAGCCCTGGTGGATCCCAACAACCTGCAGCAGGCTGGCCTCTGCCAAGCCAGGGGAGGTGCACTGGGCTAGAGCCAACCCAAACTCAGCCTATTTCTGAGGCCCAGAGAGACCCTATCTCTTCTCCCACCTTTTCCATTCTAGGGACATCTCCATATTCAGGAGAAGGTTGTGACCAATCTTGGAGGCCAGCACAGCCTCCTGTGATCTTCCAACCCCAGCATCAGCAGGAAGGAAGTCACTGGTGCTATTTCCTTGGCTGGAGAGAAGTCAGCCCTAGGGTCTGTTCCTGCTGCACACCCACAGACAGCCCAACCCACACACCATTCTCAGCACTGCGTAGTTTTTCCTCCAAGGCCACCCCACGGTGCTCCAGTTCATCCAGCTGGTGCTCAATGGCATCCATCTCCCCATAGATGTCTTCCTCAGGGATGTACTGATCTGTCTGCACCTGCCAAACCATAAATCAGACACTTTCATTACCACCAGACTCCAGTTTCCATGGGATATCCAGAGGTTGGTCAACACTAACAAGAGCAGGGGACAACAGAATATTCCATCAAAGTGCAGATCTGAACTCCCCACCCCACTCTGGAGCAAGGGAAGACCGTGGTGCTTTCATGAACAAGGTGCAGCCTACACACCCTCAGCCACAGTCACTTGCTGCAATCCCTGCCCACACATGCATCAGCAGGGTGCCTGCAGACTGCTACAGCCCCGGGGAATAGCAGAGCTGGCTTTCCCCTCCTTGCTCCCGAGGGCCCTCCTACCTTGCGTTTGATCAGTGGGAAGCCGTGGCCTGGTGCAGGAGGACGCACAGGCTTGGAGCCCTTGGGAGGTTTCTTTGCCGAGGGGGAGGCAGCAGGTGATGGCTTCCGATTGAAGGGGTTCTCTTTGCAGGAAGACTGGAGAGGACAGACAAAAGCAGATACATGAGCATCCAGGGAATGGAAGGGGTCCCAACAGGTGGGAATGAGCAGATGGGGCAGCTCTAGGGTTTGTCCTGTCCCACAGCCTCCTAAAGGAGTAACACAGGACTCATCTCCACAAGCATCTCGTCAAAAAAATAGCTGTGCTCCTGTTTGACATCAGTTTCCCAGCCTCTTTCTCACAAGCATGCTGAAATATTTTCCTTCATGGTTCCCTTCCTATTTGCTCAGACTACATGACATCCTTCTCTAGCACTTGGGGTAGGCAGAGTACAAACAGAGCCACCATTTAACACTGGCCAGAAGCTTGGTTTCAGGGGGTCACACATCAAGCCTACCAAAGGGGCAAGCCTGGACTCACAGATCCCCTGTGACCGAGTGATGGATGGGGAAGAAAAGCCCTGTAATCTGGATGGGGAGGAGGTCATCATCTCACCTTCAGCTGTGGTTTGGGTGAAGAAGATGTCTTGGGGCTCCCAGCACCCCCATCTGAAGCCAAGAGGATGGGTGTTGGGCTAGCCCTAGCTGGAGGCTTGGGGGGCAGCCGGCTGGGGCTGGTCTTTAGGCTGCCAGTGGAGATGCTCCTGCTGGTGTGCAGGGTGCTGGGCTGCGTCTCCCCACTGAGGCTGGCCAGCTCACTGGAAGGAGGAGAAGGAGGAGTTGGTGGAGAGGCTGGCTGGGACAGCAGGGCTTTCACTGGAGGAGACACTGGCCAGCGGAGCCTCAGCGCTGGAAGTCTTGGCAGCTGTTGGCATGTGCACAGTGGGCTCGAGGAGCTTTTGGGCACTGAGGCCTCATCGGCGTCTCCCAGCACCTTGGCCGAACTCTCAGAGTTGATGCTCTCGAGGCTGAGGGCTGGAGATGGGGTAGAGGACGATGGCTCAGAGTGTGACAGCCTGGAGATGGGGTGCTGGGCTGCAAAGCAAAGGGAGAGCTCAGGGAGGAATGAAGGGACAGCCAGGACAGAAGGGGAGGGTGGCATACATTGGAGACAAGGGTCAGTGTAAAATTTTGCCTGCAAATGCTGTACTCCAGTGGGTAGAGAGGACATGGCTAATGCAAGCTAAAGCAACCATCACTGCATAAAGGCCTGGTCTGCAGGGTGATGCAGAGGCACCTGGGAAGGCGGAACCTCCAAGGGGATGCACAGGGGCTGCAGAGGAGGGATAAAGCTCACCTAGCGGGGAAGCATTGGGCGCTCGTGGAGCTGGCCGTTTCTTTGCCTTTGGACTGCTAGTAGGAGTGATGCCATACCAGGGGTGGAGAGGTTTGGCAGCAGTTTCGCTCTGCTCCTGCTCAGGTGTGCTCTTTTGGGTGTCAGCACTTTCCACTTCCTCCTCATCCTCTTCCTCAAAGGGGTTGTATGGTTTGGGCTCTGTGGTATCAGACCTGCTCTCCTCACTCCTGGTTTTCCTCACCTCCTCCCCATCCTCCTCCTCTGAAGTCCTACTTGGAGTCTCATGGCTGTTGCTTGGGGGAGGAGGGGGAGCTGGCTTCTTCTTGGGCTCTGCTTGCACTAAGGCCATCCATGGTGGGTCCTTGGCTCTTGCAGCAGCTCCACCACTGGTAGAAGAGAAAGAAAAAGAGAAATCAAAATGGCAGAGACAAGGTGAGGTAGCGAGGCACTGGAGAGGTTCTTAGCCTTTGGGAGAAAGGAAGGATAGAGCAGGATGTCTCGCATGCAGATGTAGCTTTCTCATCCGAGCACGGCCCTAGGCTTCCCCAGACACAACATCTCACTCTCTGTGGGCAAACCTACAAGCCTTAGGGAAACAGCTGCCTGACTTGCCTGCTGGGCCCAGTGTCTTGGTATCTGAATGTGACAGCCTCCATCTGCTAAGCAGTTAAACACTGAGCTTTATGGGCATAGCTGGTCTTCCCACCTTTCCCAGGACAAACCCTCCACAAAGCAGACAGATGTCCCCTTCTCAGCATCCACAAGCAGGGACATTTCAGAAGGCATTTGGCAATCTGCCCGTGCCACAGAAACACCTTTCTGAAGCTCTTAATCTCTTTACAATATGAGACAAATGCCCTAGGATGAACACTGTCAGCCTGACCATGCTGGGCTAGCACCTTTTAGAAAAGGCACCTGGTCAAAGCCCACATCCTCCTAAGAGCAGGAGGAGATGGAGGTGGGAGAGAAGACCACAGCTGTGCTGTCCCCATAGCCCCACAGAGGGACGTACCGATCAGAGGAGCAGGGTCTCCCTCGAGGTTTTGGGACAGGGGGGCTGGGTTCAGGTACCCGACCTAGAAAGACACAGAGTCAGACTGTCACAACACCAGAAGGACATGAAGAGGTTAAATCAACATGAGGCACCTCTTAGATACCTTCCCACAGGAAGGTGGCTATTCTCACTCACTGAAGACCTCATGGCATTTTTCCCACAGTCAATACAGCCAGATAACTTGAAACATCCTCTTTGCCTTTTTCTCCCCACTTCACCCTGGAGTTGCACCTGGAGAACTGACATGCCCCTCTGTTCCCACACCTGCAAACTCCTCCAGCTCTACCATCTTCCCTCCACACTGGCTTGCTGTCTTTGGAGAGCTCAGGAGAAATACAGGGGAGCAGACAGGCAGGAAACTAGTACTGCTCTCCTTGCTATGGAGACGGCTAACAATTGCTGGCAATCAAAGACCTGGTGTCTGAGATTTATTCAGAGGCAGAAGAGTGTCCGGCTGCAGAGAAGGGAACTCAGACAACCTGCAGCCAATCACCTCAGCCACTGAGGCTGTGAGGGGAACCCCTGCCACCACAGTGCCCTCTTACCATTCACCATGCCGGGCCCACACTCGCTGCCCTCGCCCTGCAGAGTGGACCTGGGCCGGGGGACAGGGTGGGAGGTTGGAGGGGAGAGGGCAGATGCATCGGTGGCCTTCCTTGGGGCTGGGGTGGGACGTGAGTCTCTGAGTCGTCCATCCAGCGAGCTGGCTTTGTCCTGAGTGAGCCCTGCAGGCTTGCTGGGGATTGGAGGCCTGGGGGGAGTTTGGGAGACAGGTGCCTCACTGCCGGCCTGAGCAGGGGGTGTCGGTGTCTCTGCTTTGCTG
Organism: Sitta carolinensis; assembly: GCA_032173965.1. NCBI lineage: Eukaryota > Metazoa > Chordata > Aves > Passeriformes > Sittidae > Sitta > Sitta carolinensis. Next base: position 56,050,737 of record JAVUNC010000005.1, on the reverse strand, counting down.
GCTGTGCTGTCCTTCTCTGCTGGGCCAGCAGGGCCCTCTGCAGGCGTAGGGGTCTCTGCCACACTCTCCTGGGAGTTGCCATCATCCTTCCCCACCTCTGCTCCTGCCTGGAGGGCATTCTCTCCCAAGCTGTCAGCCCCAGTCTCAGTTCTTAGCTCTGGTGACTGTCGGTCTGGGCTGGGCCTCCTCTCTGCCTTCCCGCTCACGGCCAATTTACCACGATGCTGCGTGCAGACAAAAGTCCCTGCCTCTGACCCAGGCTTGTATGACCCAGGGAGCAGCGTGCTGGAGCATTCCTTACACCTGCCAATGAAAAGAGAGAGCACCATGAGATGGGAGATGCCATCCTGCCCTTCACAGAAGGCAACACACCTGCAAGACCCTTGTAGGGACACGGAGTTAATTCTTATCCCTTCTATTAAATCCTAGAGTGCCCCTGGGGAAGTAATTCGGAAAAGAAGTAGAGAAATGTAACCAGGCCACTGTAGGAACCCATGGCAAGTTCACAACTCAAATACTGCATGCATTTGGGTTCTTCCTTCCTCTCAGTAAGGATTTAATAGGTGTGGAAGGGTGACAGTTGGTATTGGGATGTGGTGTCGTTTCCACACTTGGAATGGGGAGACAGATCAATCATTCGCAGATATGAAACAGTGAATATCAACTGGAATTAGGGAGCAACTGGCTCAGAACTGGCACAGGGAATCTACAGGCCGCCTTGTGGGGGCCCAGGGTCCTAGCATGTCAAAGAACTGTCAGACACATTTGTTTGTAAAACAACCACTCCCAAATGCTGATTATTAAATAAAATTACATCAATTTCAACTCAGGAAATTTCTGCATTGGAGGCTTCCAGAGTATTCAGGAAAAGGGAGCCTGGCCTGGTCTTATGCTCAGCCTCAGTAATGCTGACTGTGGCATCCAGCTGGCCCACAGCATTTGGCTGGAAGGACAAGGGCCTTATGCAAGCAGGGCCATTCTTACACTCTGCCTTGCCTGTTGAAATCGGGCTAATAGCTTCCCTTTGCTGTCTGCCACATCTTGGATCGTCCACTTTTCCCCCGCTGAGCCTCTGAATGCTTCTTAATGAAGCCCTCCTGGTGCAAGCGTGACACAAAGCACTGGCAACCAAGTCAGTCCTTCTCCACCTGGGAAGGGAGGTGGATAGCATGCACGAAAGACAGCCAAAGGCAAGGGGCTGATCAAGCACTCCCATGAAAACAAAGCTTGTTCCTTCTTGCCTGAATACTGGTGCTTGCAGCAGCTGGCTACCCTACACTGCCAGCAGATAATTTTGGCAAGGAATTCTGCTCTGGGCATCCAGTTGACTGGGATTTCCTTTGAAATGGAGAGAAAAAGTGTGAGGACATAGGGACTCTAAAGAGAAGGGGTAAAAATGAGGATAAAATGAGGAGGTGGAAAGCTCAGACAAGGGGAGAAAGTAGTTTGCTTTGGGTCTGTCTCCATCAGCCCATGGGAACCACTGCCAGAGGATATTTCTGACCAAATACTGTCCATGTATCAGCACAGGGAAAAATCCAGAAAACAGACAAGAAAAGAATCAAGAAGCAAAACATTTGGGATAAAATTACAGGGATCTCCCTGCTCAGTCTGAAGGGCCATGACGTGGCAGACATGACATCTCTCCTATTCCTGACCCATGAAGACAGTGGGAATGTTGTATCTGCGCCCCAAAACTCCTGCTTTTGTTCCAGCTGCAGATGGGAAGCCTAAAGGGCCCCAGCTCAGCTCCCCTCCTGTGACACTGTTTCTACAGCACATCCCCAACTGCCTTAGGCAGGTGAATGAGGCCCCCCCATATTTTTCCAGTGGCTCAATGTGTCTGTCCTCAGATGCCAACCCTTGTCCTGTGGCCCTTGGGAGAGATCCCATTTCTTCATCATCACAGCAGGTGCTGCAGGTAAGGACCTGCACTCAGGGAGTAACCACAGAGCTGCTGACGTGTAAACCCTCATTCCTCAGTTTGTTAACAGCCTGCAGCTCTCACATGCTCGCTGGGAGCTCAGCACCACCCAGGCAGCATGGAAGCCTGTATATCCAGTTAAGGATGTGGAGTGTAGGTGGAAGGAGGTCTGTAGGATGATGTCATAGCTCAGACCTCAATGGAAGGTGAAGAGGAGCTGGTCCTGGGTAGGCAGGTGGTAAAGAGGCAGAGCATCCTTTTTTTTATGGAGGTGGGAGAAACTCAAGAGGCTGGGATTCCAAGTAAGTGAAGTGGGAAAGCACAAGTCAGCAAGGGAGGCAGGGAGCAGGATAGGAATGGAGCACGGGAACACCAGGAGCTAGTTAGACCTCTGGGACAGGGGGCTGGCAGGGAAACAGAACACCTTCCCTCTCATTTCAAGCACTGTTGTTCGTGTTCCACATTGCCCAGGGACGCAGACACTCGAAGATGGGGTGCAGCAGGCACAGACCCCCCCAAGTCTGCCGCCCCACCAGGCCTGGCCACGACATACCTGAAGCAGTGGCGGTGGTAGAGCTTGCCCTCGGCCAGGTAGCGCTGCACCAGGTGGACGTGCTGCTGGCAGGCTGCACAGGTGCTGCTGAGCGTGCTGCGCTGCGACCGCTCCGCAGGGGCATCGGCCTGGCATGCACACAAGGCACGGGCACCTCAGCACGGGGGCCACCCCTGCTGCCCACACCATGCACTGCCCAGAGCTGCTGCTCCCTGTGCAAGGCCCACGGCTGAGGACGCGTGGCACAGCTCAGGGGCTGACCTCAGGGGCTGGCGATGCACAGAACAGCTGCCCGCGAGCCCAGGCACAGGCAGGCTGCCTCTTCCCGAATTAGAAGGGGCCACTCCAAAAAGTGTCTTGGCCCTATCTACAGCTGAAGGGCTGTGGAAGGGACAAATCTATACCCCATGTACCAGGGTCCTGCAAAACACTGAAAAAGGTCCCATCCCAGACAACTGCTGAAACCTGAAATAAAAAGCATCTTTTCTGCCCTTCTAGTCCCACATTTCTGGTCTTTCCTCATCTACAGGATTATCCCCACATAGGAAGAAGAGTGTTTGTACCCTGGGTGGTTCAAGGAACCATCCAGCACCAATTTGCCCAACCTCTTGCCTGCCATGGACAAATTACAATCCACAGACTCATAGAGAAAAATCGCTCTCAGCTGGATCCCACAAGGAAAAAACCCAAACATCTCTCACTCCCAAAATACACAGGCAGAGATCCATGGCTCTGTGACAGGCTTCTTCCCATCTCCTCACCCGCAGTGCAGGGGTTACCACTGCCTCAGGCTGTCTTTGAATCAAGAAATTAGGTACCTGTGGTGCTGAAGGAGTCTCAACTGCAGCCACGGGCATCTTGTGGGACAGCAGAGGAGGAGAGGAGGCAGCAGTTGGTCGCTTCATAGGCGGAGAGACGCTGGCTGGAGGCAAGAGGGAAGGAGGATCAGGCATGGAGAGCAGTGGTGACTCACACCACCCATGTGCGGGAAGGGGAGGGGAAAAAAAATAAAATCATCCAGCCTTGTGACATAAGATGAGACCTGCCGCTCCTAAAACTTCAGTGCTTATTTTAGGTGGCAGGGACAAACACAATCTAATAATGGGTCAGCTGTGAGGCTGCCAGAGAGCCTGGCCTGATGGGGATCCCCTTCTGTGGCCCAGGAATACCAGCCTCCCACTGTGATTTTATTTACTCATCACGTGCTACTTGGCTTCCTTGTAATTGACTCCCTAAGCAATGCTCAAAGCCCAGAGCAGCTGGGGTAGCTGCTGATGTATTGTTGTGACCCACCGGGCCCCAGGGCTTCCAGGCTGTCAGCAGGTCTGTGAAGCATCTCTTGCTGTCAGGGCTGGAACTTACATACCAGTCCCCAGCAGGATTCCCTGTCTGGGAGACCAGCATCCCTGGAGAAGCACATACAAGTGGAAGAGATTTATCTGATGTTGTGGCTACAGACTGAAGCAGAAGAGACCTGGAGCTCTCATCTCCAGCCAGCCAAAGGATGCCCAGGAAGAGCACTCAGCTCAGGCTGCAGCTGTAGGGACAGATGAGCTGATTTGAAACATTCCTGCCTGACTCCACTCCCGCTGTCCTCCAGTCACTTTACATGTACCTACATGATAAAAATTAGCTGTGGTAGATAGGCTCCTAGCTAGGTTTCTCCTGTTTTAGTGGGTTAGAGCAGATCACAAAGGGTTCTGGTGAGCACCAGGGGTGATGGCCCAACCCAAGCTGGCAGGAATGCAGCACAGATGGAAGAGAAAGGTGTTTTTTTTCCACAGCCTGAGCTGTTACATCACCACCCACCTCTTGTGAAACCTCACCCCACACACTCTCTCTTCCAGGCCTTCCTCAGGGGCACCAGCAAGATGCAGGAGAGGCAGGTACTACCTGCTCCTCTCCCCTTCCCCACAAACACAGCTCCCAGCTGCCACAGGAAGGAGGAAGCACAAGGTGCTGCTGGGCTTCCTGTACTCAAACAGGGGCTAACTGGAAGCCTGAGGGGGGGGAGGACACTCACCTTGGCCAGGGTTGTTGAAATGGTTGTAGTACTGAGACACGTAAGTCATGATGCTGAGGCAGTCAGGGACTTTCATGGAAACCATATCATTGGGATCTAGCAGGGCTGGGATGCCCAGCTCCCGCTCTGCCAGCTCAAAGGCCTGCAGGAACAGCACAGAGGCACTAAGGAAAGAAAACTGATGCTTCATGAAAAATAACCGAAATATCAAATTGGAAGGACCCCAGGGAAGGTTAAATAGTGAGCCTATGGCATCCCTTATGGACAGAGGCTTTTGGACATGCTGCTTGACTAAAAAAAGTAGCAACAGAAGCAAGGTTCTCTTCAAGTTTTCACTGAAAAAAACCCCAGTGTTTTTTCAGCTCAACCAGCAGTGCTGTCATGCAGAGTCTTGGCTGGCACCACAAAGGGCCAAGAGCTGGCAGATCCTTCCAGTGACACTGAGCTCTACTGAGCAGTGTCCCAGCCACCCCAAATTCTCACCCCACAGAAACACTGACTGTCCATCCTTTCATTCTCTGGGTGCCACACCTTCCCCTCCCACAATCAACAGAGCCATCCCAGCTCAACTTCCAGCACCCTGCCATGCACAAGCCAGTACTTTCAGTATTTTTCTGTGTCTCAGCAAGCAGAAACAAGGACACTGTGATAAGAAGCACCCATCCCCTCCAACTGCATTCATGGCTACCCAAAAGGAAAGAATGGAGGAGGAAAAAAGCTGTTGGAGAGTTTCCCTCTTAGCAGTGTGTGTGGATTACTGTCTCTACACTGGCCATCCCTCTGCTGAGCCAAGGGCAGCATACCCACATTGATCTTCCAGGGACTGAAGAGAAGTAAGCCAGGAGGAGATGAGAGTGGTTTGGGCACTGAATGGTGAGGTACAGGTGCACAGGTAAAGGTACTGGGTGTGGTAAAGACTGAAGGTACCTAGTGTCAGGGGCATGACGTGCTGTGCAGGGTGTGAGATATAAAGGAAAGGAAGGGAGAAACAGAAGAAAATGGATGTCTGACATGTAAAAGTGGGTGTAAAAGTGCCCCCCATGGACATCCTGCTCTGCTCAGCCTGGCTTTAAGCCAGTTGTCTGGACTGCAAGGAGCAAGGAGTGAAGAGAGACCGCACCTGAGAGGTCTCTAATAGGACAAGATACCCATTGTATGGGTCTTGAATGCAAAAAGCTGCTAATGACTGAAAGGGGACAACTAGTGTAGGAAAGGATGTGCCAGGATACAGCTGGACAGCTCTAATCCTGTAAATCCCAAATCACAGAATTACAGAACGGCTGGGGTTGAAAGAGACCTTGGACATCATATAGTCCAACCCCCTGCTAAAGCAGGTTCATCTAAAGCAGGTGACACAGAATCACATACAGCTGGGCTTTAAATATCCCCAGAGCAAGAGACTCCACCTCTGGACAGCCTAATCCAGCACTCTCTCACCCTGACAGTGAAAAATGTTTTTCCTCATATTCAGCTGAGGAATTCCTGTAATTCAGTTTGTACCCACTGCCCCTTCTCCTGTTGCTGGGCACCACTGAACAGTCTGGCCTCATCCTCGACATCCACCTTAAGATATTTGTGTGTAGCATAACTCATCTTGGTAAGGTGATGGGCTATTCCTTTCCACAGATTATCAGATGGAGCCTGCAGCGATTATGCCTTTCATTTAAAGAAACCAGGGCTATTGCTGCTCTGTCCTATCAATAGCCCCTGGGGTTGGGCACCTCCACATTCCACACTGCCTGCTTCTGCTACTGGCTCTAGCTGTCCCAAGAAGGAAGGGAACATTGCAGACCAGGGTCTAGCATGACCTTCCTCTCTGCTTCCTGATTGCATTGCCTGCAAATCTGGAACAACTGAAGGACAGATGTTGCACCATTTAAATCTTCACCTGAGATGTTGTCTTGGCAACTATTAGGATAACCAGGCTGGGAGCTGTGTTTTAGATTCCCTTGTTTCCAGAGGAGCTCCTGCCTGTTACTTACAAACACAGATTGTTCTTATACCCTCAGCACTGTCACAAATTCCTCCCACACTACATGACCTCCATGAAGTCATTCTCACATCAATTCTTCCTTCTGTGCACTGCAGAACGGGGACTTACCAAGCGATTATTCTCATAGACATCATCCTTGGAGAGGGAATCAAAGTCTCTGAAATGAGAAAGCACAAAATAGCCACATGAAGTGCAGAGAAAATGTGCCCCTATGCCATCACACAAATTCCCAGGGCAGTCAACCTTGTAACAACTCAACACATAAGATCCCAGATAAACAAAACCTTGGCAAAGCAGATTTCAGGCTATAACGGGACAAGGAAACCAAAGGGAAATTGCAATTACAAAAAGAAAGCGAGTCCCAAGTGGGTGGTGACCAGGAAATTAAAATGTCATTCTTGTCTCTCGTTACCCACTTCTGCCCTTGAGATTAAAGGCTGAAGAAATACCAGGGCCATGTTTCAATTAGCACCATGCACTGCTGCACCAACGAGTGCATGACATGACCCCAAACTTGCTTTTCCAAGGCCACTGGCAAAACAGTGGAGGATGGGGGATACAGATCCCTCATCTCAAGAGAAAGAAGGGACAGATACAGGTGGCTCTATGAGGGTCCTTAGACAAATCTCCCTGCAGCACCTCAAGGAATTTGGGGTGACACAGAAGATCTTAAACTGCACTTCTGTCCTTGCTTTCCCCCAAACATTCACAGTGCACAACAAACTGTCCTCAGCTGCAGCTCTTGGAGCTGAATGCAAGGTGCTCAGGGCACACAGAGGAATCCCAGCAGTCTCCAACCCAGGGGATTCATTGGTTCCAACCCATTTCACTTGTTCCCCTGGAGCCCCTTGGGGGTTCAACCTGGCCACAGGGACTGATCAGCTGCCTTCACCAGGGAAGCAGAGGGCAGAAAGTTAAAGCAGTCTGCAGGCTTTCAAAAGAGAGGGAGAAATGCAGGAAAGATTGAGTTATGCCTTTTGCATGTGTGTGTGGGTATAAAATGTGCGAAAACAGCATCATACTGCACTGCTTACAGCTCCTTCCGGCTGAGGATCTCAGCTTTGTTACAAAAAAAACCCTCCTGCAGCAGCATGGTGTGCCTGCTAGCTGGATTCACAGGAGGACACAGTCCAGAGAGGTCTAGGGTCAAGCAAATCCATCCCAATGGACCACAGAGAGGTGCCAAAGCTTGTGAGATCAACACAGAAGGACAAGTCAGACTAGAGGGGGGAATGCATTCTCCACCCCTGGTGGTGTGCAGGATCCAGGCACCACACACCTGCAGAGAGGGGCTACAGGAACCTCTTTCCTCCTCCCCCTGTGGATTTTATTGCCTTTTTCTGGAACACCAACACAACCCATCCCGGTGCCATATGACAGGGCAGACAGCCCCTCCTCGAAGCCCCTCACACAGCTTTCCCAAAGCTGCAGAGGAAGTCCTGGTGAGCTCAGGAAGGTCTTCCTGGCTGCCTACACCACCATAAAATTACACTTCCTCCCTTCAAAAGCAAGAGGCTGCTGGTGCCGTTTCCTCACAGACAAATGAAGCTGCAGCCACTCGCTGCTGTGGGAGCAAATGCAGCAGACACACAGAAAGGTGGGATGGATGTCCAGCTCTGTTACCTTCCTGAAAGCTCATGTGAACACATGTACAGAGCTCAGGCTGCTCAAAATAATACTTCTCCTTCTCTAGATGCTGGTGAGTAAAAGCTTCAGCTGCAGCCTATGCTTTATTGTCAAAACCACTGCCAATTTTGTAATTATAACTAGTCTCCACTGGGAGATGTTTCTTCCCTAAGTTTTTGTTTTGTTTTTGCCAAGAGAAGTCCTTTAACCTTGCAGTAATTTTTTTCCCTTTTAAAGAAAATGCCAACTTGGAACACAGGAGAAGCAATGACGACAAAGTTATATATCAACTGCCCTCTAAACATTCATGATCTTCATTTTGAATGCCTCCACTTTCAGGATATGGGAGTGGTGTAGCTGGAAGCTCGAAGACTCCTTGGTGGGCTGGGCTGAGAGAGTATTTTCTGACAGACAAAGCATCGTGTCCATTCCACTCTGTCCCAGCAAACCAAAACTGTTTCAGTAAACCAAGACAACTCCATTAGGAAAAGCAGATGCCAGCAGAGAAGATGTGAAGCTCAAGAGATATCGAGGGACTACCAAGCAGCAAGGGAATGGAAGATTCTTTCCCACTAATGTAGGATTGCAGCCCCAGCTTTACCCGAGACGTTGAAGTCCATCAGTACAAGGCCCCAGGGATCCGTTTATTGAGTTCCTCTCCACTGCATTTTCCAGCTCCCTCTCTGATAAGCCAGGCAGGACCACACTGACTGGTATTGCTCCTGACATGAGCACTCCCATATGCCATTTGGTCACGTGGCATGCCTGTGGCTCCAGGCAAGCTCCCAGTACCAATGTGCAAGGAGCACGGCCTCTCAGGCACGGGGAAAAGTCACTCCAGACACACCCCTTTCCCCTCTATAAACTGTCTCCTCTGCAGAGAGCCCAGAACTTGCCATCTCACAATTTTGTGACATGTGGCTGCATGTCACATTATTTCTTTGCCCTGATCTCAGCAGTCTTTCATCCAGCCCTGCTCAGGCTCCTCTCCTGCCAACATACTCGTCCAAGGGATTGGATGTAAGAACAGGCAAGACTCTGGCTATCCCAGCTGAACAACTGTCTTGACTCAGCAAACCCCAGTGTTGTACCATATCCTGGAGTAATATTCCTATGCAAATAACATCCCAAGCACTTACCTAATTAGATACATGCAGAGCCACTAAGCACTCCAGGGTTTAGGGCAGCTGCCAGGGAGCACAGCACATCCAGGGAAGGGGGAAGGGTGTGCCGTACAGCTAAAACCAGAGCAAATTCCTGCATTCCTCAAATATAAATCATGAGCACTTTAAGGCAGTGCCACATAATAAGCCATTCAGCTTTCCAGGTCTTGTCAGGGAAATGCAGGCAGTACATGGGAAGGAACAAACAAGATTTGTGATCCTGCCTGTAACAAAACCCGCGGCTCTAGGGACACAAAACGGCGTTTCTAAAACAGCTCTCATCTCCTGTTTTCCTCGAGCCTCCATCTCTCTCAGCACTCCAAAGGCATGTGCCACACTCCTTTATTCCTCTCACCCCTGAATGCCAAGATCCTTCCCTGAGCACCAGGGAAGTTGTACAGCTTGGGATGCTGAAAGATGCTCTTTGCTTCACTAAGCTGTAGCAAATGCCTTGTAAACACTGATTTCATGCTTCAGATTTCTAGAGCACCAAGCAAACAAACTCATTAATCCCCACAGTCCACTGTCAAGTTGGTCTGGATGTTGCCAGCTTAACTGAAAAGGGAAGAGAAGAGATTAAATGTCTCATCTCCAGATCACACAGCCAGCAGCACAGTCGGAGGCTAAATCCAAGTTGCCCATTTCCCTGATTGCAACAATGAGGCAACAAAGCCAAGTGAAGTGCCTACAACAGCAGAGTCAGGGATTTTAATCTACGTGGCTCAACACACAGGTCCTACAGGTATGCACCTCGTTCTTGGTGGTCACTTCAAGACACCTTTAGCAGCATTCCGTAGACACTGAGGAATTCCAGTCTACTTCTTTCAAAATGCCCAAACCTATGGCGTTTCCAAGAGCTCTGCGGGAGCTGCTCCAAAGCTCTCCAGGGCAGCGTCCTTCCGATGCCACTTGCCTTATTCACAGTGATTGTGTTCAAATCAGGGGTCTTGTGGAAAACTCAGTCTCACTTACCCATATGGTCTTTCATGACAGCCTCTTCCTCAGTGTGTCCCCTCCCAGCACAGCAGCACAACGGGGGTGCATCCAGGCAAGGTTAGAAAACTGGGATAGGCTGAGAACCACCACAGCAGCATTGCCCAGGGGATCAGGGTGGCAGAGGTGTGGTATCACACAGGGAGAGAAGAGCTTCAGCTCAGCTGAGAGGGAGGATGTGCCCATTCCTCCCCTCTGCAATCCCAGGAGAAGCCAGCAGGAAGCAGGGAAGCAGCTGCATGCAGAGCAACTCCAGCCTTCGGGGAGCAGTGCAGCTGTCTCGTGCGGGCCAGGAGAGCCCCGCACAAAGGAGGACCACACGAGGTCAGAAAAGCACTCACAGATCTCTGCCAAGTCCCATTACTGGGCTGACTGAAAGCACTTTAGAAGAAATGAAGGGCAACCACTTTTCCTCTGCCGTCAGGAGATTTACTGCCTCTGATCCAATCTTCCCACTTCCAAATTGGGACAGGCTGAAGAAGCTGGAATCAGATGAAATGATGCTACTCTTCTGACGGCCATCTGAAAATCCTTCTGCACCATGCCATGTCCTTGTAAGGCCCTGGGCTTTGTCTCTAAAAGGCAGCTCGTGCAGAGGACCTGTGAAGCATGTAGTTAGGACATCTGCCAGGAGCAGATTTAAGCCCACTGACAATTTAAGAGCAGCAGCCTCTGCTTTAATGGGATGGTAAATAAGGTTAATGGGAAGCCACCAGGTGGTTTTAGTGGTGTTTATCATAAGCTTTTACTGAACCTCTGCTTTTCAGTTCCCAGTTACTGGGACATATACAAAAAAAAATTAATAATTGCAAATGTTCCTGTCCCTAATTTGCCTCTTCCCACCCACCAGCTTTGCAACTGGGAGTATTTTCAGATGCTCTATTCTAGCTAGTCAGAGCGAGCCATACCATCCAAGAGCTGCAGGACACAAGACCACACAGCTCCTTCAAGACACGGAGTGATGCAAAGACACCGTATGTCTTGGCTATCAGTCATTCCAGGACACCATGCTGAGGGTTTTAGGGCAAGCACCTGAAACACAGCAGGCAGCAGCTCAATTTCCAGCCTACCTGCTCAGCTTTAGCTTGTAAGAACACTGGACTGTTTCACCCTCTCATGGACACCACAGCTCCACAGTGGAGTCACAGTCAACCCTTGGCCTGAAAGAGGTTGCTGCCATGGGAAAAGGCCAGCCCAGGAAAGAGAACTTGGCCAATATGGGCAGCCTCAGAGAAGAACCACCAGTCCCTGGGCAGAACGTGACAGAGGATGCATCACCCTTGCTGGCTTTGGCGGCAGGCACACCGCAGGCATGGCGAGGAGGGGCCATGCCCACCTGCCCTGCAAGGGCCACCAGGGATTAGAGCAGATGCCCACCTGCCCTGCAAGGGCCACCAGGGATTAGAGCAGATGGGCGTCGGATTCCCAGCACTGCCGCCGGGGCGCACAGGGTTACAGCGGCAGGTCGGGACAGATTCCTTCCAGCGGCTCAGCCAGTTTCTCTAGCCTGACACGGTGCCCCCAAGCAATCCTAAACTCACTGTCTGCCTCCTGAAACTCACATTCCCCTTCAGAGACGCCCAAGCTGGGGGAGGCTAGAGCGGCTCAATATCCCTACTGGCATTTGCTACCTCCTGCTTTCACTGTGGCATTCAGAGAAAACAAGCTAGAAGCAAACTCAAGCAGCAGCCTGCTCCAGGCCTCTACACATTTCAGAATGGCTGCCTCTGGGAGCTGGGAATGTCCCCATGCAGGGCAGGCCTCTGGCCCTCCCGAAGTGTGAAAGCCCACCTCTTGCTGAGGGAAAACATCCCTGCACCCAGATACCAACACCATGTCCTTCTCTGGTAGGCACTGCTCCCATCTGGGTGTATGGACCTAATCCACCTCCATGCTCTCACCGGCCTTAAATCCCATGACTTCTGCTAACCCTGACCTTGACAGGTCTGCAGGACCAGGTCAGAAGGTCGTTTGCTGAAACACAAGAGTGATAGAATGGCTTCATTTGAAAGGACCTGAAAGATCATCTGGTTCCAACCCTGCTGCCACGTGCAGGGACACCTTCCACTAGACCAAGTTGCTCAGAGTCCCATACAACCTGGCTTTGAGCACTGCCTGGGAACGTGGATGGAATCCTTCATTCCCAGTACCCAACTATTTCTCGACAGCATGTTCTTCAGCTCATCCCCTACCAGCACATCAGCGCAGCGGAGACACATCCGCTCTCTGAGCCCCTCGTGTCCACGCTCAGGGAGCTTCCCTGCCAGCCAGCCTGGAGCCGTTTCCCACGGCGCCTTCATCCCCCGCAAACCCTTGTGAGCCCCCCGTGATCGCTGCCGGGCACAGGCGGCCCAACCCCTCCAGACAGGGGGGTCCCAGCGGTCCCGCGCCCCCAAGCTCCGCGCCCCCGCTCCTGCTGCCAGCAGCGCACGCGGGCGGCAGCCGGGGCCCCGCGGCGCCCGTGCGAGCGGCGGGCAAGGCGCGGCCTGCACTCACAGGAGGTCGGGCCGGTGGCGGTGCAGGATGGCGCAGAAGGCCAGTCCGTCGCGGAAGGAGGTGCTGAGGTCGCGGATCTCCACGCCGCGGTAGCCCTCGCACTGCCGGCGGCACCAGGCTTGCAGGGCGCCCCGCGGACCCGACATCGGGGCGGCCGCTCGCACCGCCGCCGCCGCCGCCAGCCCGGGGCCGGGGCCGGGCGGGGCCTCCCGGGGCGGGGCTGCGGGCGGGGCCCGCGCTCGCCGCGGAAGCTGCCGGGCCCCGGGCTCAGCGCTTCCCGGGGAGAGGGGCGGCGTGCTGCGGAGAGCAGCCTCTCCCACCGCGGGAAAGAGTTGGGCCGGAATGCAATTTAAATTCAACGCGATTAAAAACCACTAGGCGACCTGATTTCTGGATCCCTCTCGGGCTTAGATAGAGGCTGCTCCAGGCAGAAGCACCTCTCAGCGGTCCTAGGGGCATAAGCCGTGGCAGTGGAGTACATCTGGGACGTAGGTGGTTCCAGGGCAGGCTCAGGGCCAAGGAGAGCTTTGAAGATCAAGACATTTGGAGTCACAGGCAGCGCTTCAGAGGAAGCCCTGGAAGAAGCGGAGGAAGAGTGCGATACAATCTCAGGAACACACAACATCGAGGCGATGGATTGTCACGAGAGCTGCTGTGCACGCCCGGGGTGATGGTTTGATAAACGGGGAAAGCACACTGTTAAAAGGCTACTTTATTGGGCTTAGCATTCTTTTCACCTCCAACAGGTACCTCTGTGGAAGACCAAACCATCACACTGATGTTGAGCTTATTGCTGCCGGTTCCAAATCTTCAAGAGTCCGTTCCCTGCATTTATTTTGTATGGGCCTTACACTCCTTTCTTCACTTAGATTTCATGCGTAGTACCCTCTTTCTTCTACTCCACTGTTTCATTCTATCGTTCTACAGCCCCAGAACTGTAGTAAATGAAAAATAAATTCTCTGACTGGTTCATACCCCGAGATAAACTGCAGTGTAAATCACACGGAAAACTGTAGCAAAAAAGGAAATGAAACATTATGTCAGTTTTGTAATAACTGCGCTGGCCACTCGGCAACCCCCAGATCTGCCTGACAGAGCGTTCCTGATGTATCCTAAGGGACAGCAGGGTGAGGAAGGTTTCCTTGACTTTCTCAGATTCCATAATTACACTTAGCCCCTCTTCACAACTGTAGGTCAGAGACACAGAGTATGTGACCCTGTACCGTGGTTCCCTTTGACAAAACCATTTTGTCCAGAACCACTTCCACTCACCAAACCCTGCTGCAGCAGGCGAGGCTGGAGCCTGAGCCACCCCCACCTCCCTCCGGAGCGTCGCCCCAGCAGCAGCTCTGTTGATGCTGCTGAACACCCTGCATTCCTCCGGCCTCAAGCAGTGCCAGGCACCGCAGCTCGTTGAGCCCATCTTTCCACCCAGTGAGAGCTGTAAGCTCCTCCTGGCCTCGTTCCACCAAGTGCCAGTACTGCTCAGTTAACCTTCAGCAGTCCCTCAGAGAAGGTGTGGAGCCAGGGAGATCAGTCGATGGTCTCTGTGCATCCTCTGGAAGCTGCTCTGGCAGATGGAAACAAAGCAGCAGCATATTTACAGACCTGAGAACAGCCTGAAACCACCGGAGTGTTTCAGATGATGTGGATATGCATTAAAAATCTGTAATTCTGACATGCCAACCAGATATTAAAATCCCCATAACACACTGGATTCCTTTGCTATGCTGTGAACTAGAATTGATCATGGAAATACCAGCCGGGGTTCTCACGTTGTGTATCACATCCACCTGAGCATGTCCTGGGAAAGATTTAGGCTTTGGATAGTAAGAAAGTAGGGCAGATGCTGTTGACAGCTTTGCTTACTGTGCTGCTGTTGGCAGACACACAGAAGGAAAAGTGTCAGCCCTAAAATCAAAAAGGAGCAGATTCTGTTTGATATGAACACAGCTCCCCACAGGCTGCTGCAATGCAGTGGCATCTCAAGTCCTTTAATTTCTTAATGATATGGCTGCCTCAAACCCTCCAGAACCTGAGACAGTGAACTCCTAGCATCCATAACACCACCACCGGCAGCTAGAAGGCCAACAGGAATTGCCCATTTAATCTCATTGTGTTACCTGTACCCTGCCCGCCTGAGTTACTTGACTCTGTGACGGGAAGCAAACAGAGTTTACTTTTGAGCAGTATCTAGGACACTGGAAACCTGACCCTCATTCAAACACAGAATATAATCCAGAAAGGCTAATTATTCCCTTTGTTTAACCAGAATCACACATACAGCCAAACCGGACTGCTAGGACCCCTCTCTCAGTGGAAAGGAATGAGAGGGCGAGGGACAAAGAGGCAGATGGTGTATCTGCAACACGCTTTGTGTAGCTCTCTAGTACACATACAGGTTCTCTTCTTGCACCTGTTTGTACCACTCAAACACCAAACTATTTTAAGATGGCAAAAGGGAGAGAGGGTGTGGAGGGATGCGATTCATTCTTTGCATTCTCTTTCCCAATAGAATGCAGGTCCTTGATTCTCTTTTATGCGACTCATTTTCAACTTTTTTTTCGCCCTTTTTCAAGGCACTACGAATTTGCTGCTGGAGAGCAGGAAAAATTTGCATTTAAAGGGTTTTAATAAATTAAAGGCCCTCAGGGAGTTTTCTGGAGAAACTGAACTCAATTAAATTAAGGGCCAGGTCCTGGGTATCACTTCTGCTGAAATAAAACAATCTCCAGCAAGGACATTTCATCAGACGACCAGCTAATACTGATTCAGTGCTTACAAAAATTCTCCCCTCTCCTTTAAAAACATGACAATCCACTTTGGAGCATTTCTACTCCATGGCAACTAAAATAAAATAGAGGTGAGGAAAGGCAAAAATGCCACCTTCTAAGAACGTAACTACAACTCAGGTCCATTCAATGCATTGGGTAAAAGTTAAAAGGAATAGCTTGTATTTCTTTCCATATCCTGTGAAGACACTGGAACAGCTCATTTTCTTCCTGTCAATCGGTTCTGCAGCCTTCCCCATTTGCTGTGCACAGTGAATGTACAGAGCACCTAAACAGATCTGCTCCCTATTGTTACCTGCAACATGGACCAACGAGGGCACAAGCCAACAGTAGCTGCCCAGGTCTCCAGATGCCGTTATATTCTTCCACAGAGGAAAAATAAATGACTACAAATGCTCATCAGGAAAATTTCACTAATTTATTAGATGTCTTGTCCTTCGTAGGACACTTTGAGCCAACAAGTCTGCTTATTTTAATACAAAATACCTTCTGAGTCACAGGAGATTCCAGAAATGCCAGAATCCTGAGCTCCTCTCCCTCAACACAGAGAATAACCTCTCCCACCCACTTCTCTGTCCAGGCCTGCACTGCATCCACATTAGGGTCTCTGGCCCATCTTCTTCAATGTTCGGTTCAGCTAGAATTAGAGAAAGCAAAGGTCAGGAAAATACACAGTAATTGATACACACTGCTGTTCCCCTCAGCAGACTATCCAATGCCTCTTAACTCCTTCCTCTCCAACTCTCTGACAAGAGAGCTCTCGAGCAAATACAGTGTGTCAAGCAGAAGGGAAATAAGTAGACCTCCCTCCTCTTCAAGGTAGCAGAGGAAGATGTGGGGAGAAGAGAGGATGCAAATTTGTAGCAGCAGTATCACAACCCTGTATAAAGTCCCCAAATACCAGAATTTTGTCCTCTGAGTTTCCAGGGCAGAACAGCCTCCGTTGGGAGTGGAGCAGTGACAGAATGTTACCTCCTGGCCAAGCTCAATGCTGAAGCCATCTATGCTCCAGAGACCTCTGAGGCCATTTTCTAGAGCCATAGTCATGAAGATAGAGATATGATTTTGGTTGTGTTGCTGACAGGGACACCACATTTATCTAGGGACAATGGAATCAGCATCCCTGTACAGTAAAACTCTCCTCCTTTCCACTGTGGCTCAACTGAGCACTTCTCACAAAAGCATACCATTCCTCACAGGCCAGCAGCTGCTGTTTAGAACACCTGCCTTTGCCCAGTGCCTTGCAGAGCCAGGGCTAACTGCAGCAGGGATTCACACAGCTGTCTCACACAATTGGGACTCTCAACAGCCTGCACAGCACCATGTTTCCTACAGAGCTACACAGCTCTCCCACCCAGGCCTCACCTCCTCAAACTTGTGGATCTGGCGGATGAAGAAGTCCCCATAGCGTCGAGCGACCTTTGTGTCTGCAATATGGATCATGTCCTGGGAAGAGAACAGGATGAGATTAGGAAAAGGACTGTACTACTAGCAGGGAGATAGCAAGAACTGCCAAACTTAAGTATCAAGCTAAGGGGCTTCATCCCAGCCATGGTTCAGCATCACATATATCTGACCTGTGCTAGTCCCACTGCACCCATACCAGTTCTCCTTGGGCTGCCTTCCCTCATACCTTTGCCTGGGATGGGTCCCCAGTTCATGTTGTATTCACTTCCCACATTCTTACACACTCTGTTTTTGTCTTCCTTGCAGCAGTTTGACAGTTCCAACCCCACTTCACGCTTCCCTCTTTTCAGTCGTGCTATATGCCATGAGAGCTGGGCTGAGACATGGCATGAGACCTTGCAAGAAGAGGTCTGCTACAGGCACCAAGAACACAGGGCAGCCTGGTCTCCTTCCTAGCAAGAAACCTAATGGTTACTGCTCTCTTAGTGGACTGAAGTCCTACAAAACTCTTTGCTACTCTTCCTGCTGCTGGTGCTCCAAGGGCAGATGGTGATAGCCCCACACCTTTTGTTTAGATTCCTCCTAGAGCAGCCACAACTAAATGCTGTTCCAGTACAAAGCAGACCTGTAACATGACCACGCAACATCTCTGCTTTGTCAAACAAAGGAGAGATGTGAGGGATGCCTACAAGGACAATCCCACCTGACACACAAACAACAGCACTATCTGTCACTCAATTATCACCTCCCCGAACACTGACAAGCAGCTCCCTCTGTCCTGGGGAACTGTTTTGCTTTCTAGGTATGCTGACTGCCAAAGCTGCCTGTGATATTCCATCATTCTTCATCCACTGACACTCTTTTTATGCATGGCTACAACTTCATCTTGGGCAGCCAAGCCCTATAAACGGCAAAGGAAGAAGGAATGTCTCCCACAGAACGGAACAAAACTAGGTGCTGCCAATTCCAGAATTTCCTGGGCGAAAGAATTTCCCAGCCAGGAAGTGGCAGATACCAACCTTGTCAATATAGAAGTCAACCTCAGAGGCAGACTGGAACTCTCCATCCAGGGCAGATATGCCACTGGTCCATACCAGGTTCTTCATCTTGTGCTTGAAGACGAGCAGCTGGATACGGAATTCCTGCTCTGTGAGGTCTAAGAAGCCGGCCAGCTTCGCCACAGGCATGGTGGTGTAGAGCTTGAGGAAGCTACGGATGGTTGAGAGCTGGGCCTGCTGCTGAACCTCATCAGCAAAGACCTTCAGCTGCTGCAGGAAGGGCTCCTTGTGGTAGTTGGGGTGCACGTTGTCATAATTGGGCACCACGGGGAAAGGAACTTGGGGCAGGCGTAGCTGAAGAGCTCCTCGTAGACCTGTGCATCGCCTTTCTGCATGCGCAGCATCTTGTCCCCGTACTTCTCGCGTAGCTGCAGGTGGATGCTCTCGTCGATGCGCATGGGGTACATGGTGAGGGCGATGGCCAGCAGCGCGTGCATCTGCTCGTTCTGCTTGTTGATCTGAGACAGAGAGGAGACCTGTCAGCACCACGGTGTGCTCAAGCCAGCTGGCAGCTGCACTTTGCAGAGGAAGAGCCTTTACACACAGCATTGATGGTCTTAATGCTCACGAGGGACTGCGCAAAGAAGCAGTGCCTCCGGGCAAAGCAAATGGATGAATGACACATCAAGGCTCCTGGAAATAAAAGAGGGCTGGACAAGAGGAAGGTGCAGAGTAAATGCATCCAGAGCCATGTAGAACCCAGAGGGCCAGAAGCGTGCTTGACTGTTTTGTTACAAGAACATGCAGAGAAGGGAAGGCAGATAGTTTTAACCATCTCCTGGCAAGGGACAGTTATCAGGGAGGTCAGTGAAGAAAAGACTGAGAAATAAGATTTATTTGAGTGTGGGATGAAATGACAGCTGTGTGGCTGAAACAGACCACTGTTTGAAGTGTCACTGACAGGATTTGAATAAACAAAGTTAGGAATTAGTAGAAAGGATAAAAAGGAGACAGCAGGTAAAACAGGCACCAAAATCAGGAGGTAAGACAGCTTAGGGAGAAAGAGAAAGGAGCTTTGTTACAGCCATGTCTGTGAATGATTATCAGATAGTGGAAATATACCTGACAATGGCAGCACCCTGAAGTGCAGCACTGGACTAGAAACACAACTAAGTCTGAAGGAGCATCAACAAGAATACCATCAGCAGCTGATACTCATTAACAACCCTGCCTACAGCTAGAGTGCAAGTGGACCTGAGACAACAGAATGGGGAACACCCAAAGTAACATAACTAAGAGAAAATATTGTCACATATGGCAAAGGAGTTCAGAGGATCCCCAACCACCACCACCAGCAAAGTCCAGGATCATAACGTTGGACTACCAAGTGACAGAGAAGGGACAGGAAAGAAGGCAGCAGCTTTTTCTTTTGGGAAGTCTAGACTATTCTATCTCTTACCATCTCATACTTGTAGGTTGTCCTCTGAAACATGCTCTTTGTCCTCTGGATGTAGAGGAGGATGTTGGCAAAGACACGGATGGCATCCTGGTAACGCCGCATCATGAGGTATGCGAAGCCCACATAATAATAGGTGGTCACCTGGCACTCAGGCACCCGGGAGTACATGCTCTGAGAAGGAAGGAGTAACATGCTATGTCAGAGGGGAAACAGTCCAAACCACCTGGTAGCCACAATCCAGCCACCTCTGATTTTGCTCCATCCCAAATACAGAAAGAAGAGGGTTAATTCAGGATGCCTCACCTCCCACCCCTCCCTGCAGCAGCTTCCTCACTGTTTTATTAGATCATCCCATTTCCTATGTTTTCCAGTTTAAGCTTCCGCAAGGAGAGGACTCTTGCTCTGTGCCTAACATTGCTCTGCTCAGTTCCCTTTCCCCCTGTTTCATTCCATATCCTGCGCCAGACAGCACGTACAAAGATCTGTGCCAAGCCTTGACCCAAACCCACCACAGCTGAACTTTTATTAGCCACTAGCAGTATCCAATTCTAAGGCAAAAATAGCCTAGGTGGGAGCTGGCACAGTGAGAACAGAAGTCAAAAATACATGAAAGAGCCACTGACAAAGGTAAGAATCATGTGCTCAGGTAGTTACCACTGCACTACCACTTGCAGTTCCAGCAGTATTCTCTGTAACAACACTGCCTTGCACAACACAGCAAGCCTCCTAAAAAACTGGGCAATTGTGCTGCAACAGCATCAGGCATTATCATATGGCTTGATTTAATGCCAAAGCTCCAGCTGTGCTCAGCCACAAACTCCTGACAACTACAGCAGATACAAACAGTTCCTCAGCTGGAAGATTCAGTACAGCAATTTTTCACCAGCATGCTTGAACAGAAGCATTTGGAAGACTGCAAAAGAAGGGTTAAAACATGTTGCATTACCTTCTTGTTGAGCTCGATGTTCTCCAGCACCTTGATGGCTTGGTAGTAATCTCCCAGCAGAGAGTGCAGCCGCAGCAGCCCAACCAGGCTAAAATAGCCCAGCATCTTGTACAAGGAGTGGCGCCCATATTCACCAGCCACACTTTCAGGGTCACCTAGGGAAGAAAGGAACCACAATGCCATCCTCCAAGGAAGCAAGCTTCCGTTTCAATACTTTCTGTTTAAAACAAAGGGAGCAAGCCCTGAAATGTAATCACTGGTGCTTCCCACCTAGGCCACCAGAACCAGTTCCCAGCCAATCCATCCAGTGATTAAGGGTTTGATCCAGCTCCCAGACAAAGCGAGGCAGCACAGACACCAGCGCTGCTTGGCACCACCCAAAGCTCACCTCCACTTGTATAGACCTCCAGCTGTCGGTTGATGTTGGATTTGTCGACCAGAGAGTGCAGCACATTAAGGACACTGTGGACATTCCAGATCTTGGGGTTTGAACGAAGGAAATCAATTTCCTCTTCAGACTTTTTGGCTGTTTTACAGCGGTACTGGCTGAAAGACTGGAACTACAGGAAAAAGCAGAGATTCAAGGATGAGCAGCTTGTTTGGAGATGCTCAGCTAAGTGCACTAAGCCTACATCTTGCTCACACAAATGTCTTACAATAAATTACAAGCTGCATGGAAAAAAAAGTTTCATGTGAGATGACATGCAAAACAAAATGGCAGATTATACCACCTTTAAAGTACCTAAAAAGATTATACAGTACAGAGGGAAAAGGCCAGGAGACAGATTGAAGCAGAAAAGGATCTCTTACACAATTAGGAAAGGCAACTAAACACGAATTTGCTGTCTGAACAGGCAGAAAAGAGAATGGCCAAATTATAAGATGTGTTTCCATACACACATTTTTTTTGCCTATATTGCACACATCCTCTTTGTTCTCAAAATTGACAAGACAATACTTGAGAAATTCCAGGCAGGTCTATAATAAAAAGTTACAAAGAATGGAATACATTCTCTAAAGAGAAAACCCAATAGCATTTGAATCTGTACTAAGATTTGCACACAGAACAGTAAGTGGAAAAATATTTCTTAATGTCAAGATCTCAGATCACAGCTTATGTCAAATCAGGTCATCCATCTCAGCGCTCACCCTATTGATTAAGGCAGAAATTTTGTTCTGAAAGAGAAATAGGCACAAAAGTTCAGGACACCCCAAAGAGCACCCTGTAACTTAAAAATCTGTATGTTTACAACTACTTCAACCACCTGCTAACACAAAAGTAACAGTGATCACCTAAGATTTTCAACCTGCAATGGTACCCTTGCTATGGAAATCACAGCAAGGGAAGAGATGGAAAATTTATACAACTAGTAAAGGCAAGGCCACCCCAAAATGGCCCAGTTTTATAATCACATACCTGGTATATGAATTCATCAATGATATCCCAGAGCCACTGGTTGGGCAGTTCCAGAGGAGCAGGGCCATCAGCATCTGCAAGACAAGAGATGAGAGGGTTAACACCTTCAGCAAGAACATTGTCAGAACTGGAGCAACAGACAAATTAAAGAACACGAGACTCTCCCAGAAATGTGAGATGGAGCAGCAGATGAATGAAAGTTTCCAGTAGGGCTGAGATATGCAGCTTTGACTACCTCAACTGCCTTCACTTTCCAAGACTGAACATGCACAGGGTTAATCCTTGAGTGCAACTGCTCAGCAGCATCAGCCCTCAGAGGTTTATCCTAACTGATCCAGGTGAGGCTTGGCAGGGAGTCACAAACACTAACATTTGTTCCAAGGGGAGCTAACAACAGTAAACAGTTGTGAAACACTTCAAGTTTTCCTTAGCTTACTGCTACATTTTGCTTTTTAATAGAGAGAGATGAAGCAGTTCTCAACAATACAGAAAGCTAAATAAGCTGTATTCTTTACAAAAACACTGGAAACTATTTCTGCTTTTTGTGGTTTTAAATTAATGGATGTAAATTGCTCTTCATTCAACAAACTCAAACATGCAGAGAGCTTATAGACTACCTTTCCCTCTATTATTTATAAACAAACGTTGCAGTTCTTCTGACCCTTTCTTCAGCTATGTCCCCTCCATCTGATCCTCTCCAAAATTCACAAACCAGAAATGAATTGCAGCAACTCACTGAGGATGTAGTTGAAGAGATTGCAGTAGTTGTAATAGGACTCAAATCTCTGCTCCAGAGTGGGCCCCCCCTGCAAAGAGAATTCAGCAGAGTCTGCTTCATTTCAAGCAGGGTAAGAGAGGGTTCATGGGCAACAGCATAAGAAGGACAGTCACAATAGTAGAGGATCTAGTTCAGGAGTGCTAGAGCCAGTATTCAACCAGGACACCCACCAGCATCACCCAGAAAACCTGAAATCGTAGCACTGTTGTCCCACAAAACAGGGATGACTTTTCCTGTACAGGTAGCTTCTCCCAGGATGTCAAGCAGCCAAACCTTCTGTGAATACTCTGCACTTGTTCAGATTCAAGAACTTCCTATTACCTTCACCAGCTTTCCTTCCTTCTCTGCTCATGAGAAGCCGCAATAGATCAACAATTCTGTTTCTGGACATCATTTCTAAACACTGTGACCTACTGGTTCTTGTTTCAGCTGGAGACACTGAGTCTGAGAACCACTAACAGCCCAGCCTGAGAAACCAGTTTCTCCTGTTGAAGCCTGGCTTGGGCTAACACAGCAGCCTTTTAAAAACGCTCATTTCTCCACCCTCTGGTCCACAGTAAAACTGCAGTTACTACTTATTTACCTGTAAGTCATGCATCTCTTGACATTTTTTTCCTTCAAGAACCAAGTACTATGACTTTCTCACTGATTTCAAAGCAGCTTAAAAAACACCCTGCAAAGTTTGTTCTGTTTCACAGAGCATTATTCCTTTCATTTCCTTCTCCATCCTTTATGGTATCCATGTTTCCCTTTTCACAAGGCACTCTGATGCCATGTGAAGTTTTTAGTGACAAATAATGCATCTTCCTCTTGTGACGCCCCCTCTCACTGTCTGCTCATTTAAAGAGGAGCCACAAAGATACACACATAAGAAATAAAAAGGAAAATTCAGTTACCTTCCAACACCCCCTTCTTCCCTAACTCACTAACTATTACATTTGCTATTAACAACTACAAGAGGCTCCTGAGCACTCAGATCCAGTCTCCTGATTTATCTGAGCTACCAGAGAAACCTGACCACCAAGCTAGAAGAGACAGCTAAGGAGCCTCAGACAGACAATCAAGCCTTTCTTGCTTTTCAGCAATTACTGAATCCTTACTAAACTAACCAAAAAGCAGGAATTTTAAGCTTCCCTAAAATCAACGTAACTTACAGCTCATGAACCCATCCAATCCTGCCTTGCAAACATTAGGGGACCACTGATACTGTAGTGGCAGCAGGACTTGTCAAGTTTGCTGGCACAGGGAAGCCAGCACACAACCCACAAGAAGATACAGGGCCAACACTCACGCTGACTTTGGCATAGATGTGCCTGTAGTACAGCTCCTTATATAGGATCAGGAAAACTGCATCTGGAAAAGATGACAGGAGAGGACATTAGCAAGCCACAAGGCCTATTAGCCTCCTGCCACAACAACAAAGGGAGGCACAAAAAGACGCTTTGCTCAAGCCTCACTTCTTGCCAGGCATCTGCTGAAGGACCTGCCAGAGTGAACAAAGGCGTGTACCTGTGCACCTGCTAACTCAGGATCAGGAGGGATTCGGTTCCTTCTCTCTCTGACAACCCAAGGGAAAGTGGAAGACTCACCATTTCCAACCTGAGGAGCAATGGCCTCAGCCTCTGGCCATGGAGTGTTCTTAAAAAACCTTTCTGTCAGTTTCGTCCAGCTGAAAAACAGACACACATGCAGTATGAAAAGTCACTCCTCACTCAGTTTGACAGTGCTGGAGACAAAGAAGACAACAGAGAGAGGCCCTGGACTTGGTGAAAGCTGAGCAGCACCACCAACCTCTGTTATTAAGTCCAATTTTGAAGCAAAGAATGAGAATTGCAAACTAAGAAGTGAGACTTCAATTTATCCCCCAGGCACAAAAGAGACGTGTTCATCACTTCCACATCCCCTTTATGTCAAGCTGACACGGCTATAAGCTGGAGTGGGAATACCTGTTGGGAAGAGACACAAAAGCTACACCTCACAGCTTTCTGCAAACTTCCTGACTAGCACCACTGAGATCCCTTTTGGCAGCCTCCCCTCCTGTTATGCCAGGGCCGACACTTCCCTTCAGACAGCCCACAACTCCTATATATTTACATCAGCCTAATGGGCTAGAAATACCTCGGTTTTTTTCCCACAGTAACCAAACGAAACCTGTTCCAGAGAAAGCCCAAGTTTGGAAGAGCATAGGCAGTAGTCGGCCTTTCCTTTTAACGGCATCGCAGTTAAAACAGTGATTTCCATCTGTTGCAAGGATGGTATTGTACCTGTTCTCATAAATGTCCTGGATCTCGTACACCTTCTGGTCAATAACATCACTGGAAACACGGCTGGCCTGGAGCTCGTACACCTTCTGGTCAATGAGATCTGACACCGTCTTGTGAAAATACTGAATGAAGTTTTTGATCACTTCGGGGATCACCTGGTAGGTCTGCTGTTCGTACTGGCGCTCGTAGGCCAGGTCCTGCTTGGGGTCCCCTGCGGAGAAGGAGGAGCAGTGAGGCAGCCGCAGCTGCCGGGCCCACAGACCCAGCCGGGCGGAAGCAGGCCCGGGGCGCGCGTAGGGCGCTCACACTCACCCGTGTGCATATCATAGTCGTTGGAGTACGCGTAGGGGTCGTAGGCAGCCTGTGAGGGAGAGAACAGCAGTGAGTCCCCGCGAACAGCCCGGCCACGACCTCCGCGCCCCCCAGGCCCCCCGCCCGCACCTCGTTGTCGTAGTCCTCCCCCGGGTAGGCCATGGCGGCGGCGCGGCACGGAAAGCCCTCCGGGCGGAAACACGGGACTGGCGTGGGGCGGGCACGGGGAGGCTGAGCCCTTCTATTGGCTAAAGCAACTGCCTGTCTTCACCCCACTGTGCCGTCACGGGCCGGACGTGGTTTCTTCTCTATTTGATTGGAGGAGACAACTGCCCATCAGGATTGCCCGGTCACAGCCCCCCTTCCCGCCCCGCCTTTCTCCCACCCCTCCCTTCCCATTGGCTGCATGTTCGGGCTGTGTCGCCTGCCATTGGTCGAGAAGACGCGGCCCGCCCCGTTGCTATGGTGACGCCCCGCCCCCTTCCCGACCCGGGCCGTGCCGGGATGGAGGGCGGCGGTGCGGCTGACGGGGCGGCCGGCGCGGGGCCGGAACCGGGACCGGGACCGGGACCGGAGTCAGAGCCACAGCCACAGCCGCGCATCGCGCTGCCGCCACTGGGACCGGGCGCACCCCTCGGTTACCTGCACGTCCTGTGGCAGCGGGAGGAGCCTGCGGGCAAGATCCCGGCCCGCCGCCTGCGCAGGGCCGCCCGCCTCCACCGCCGGCTGGGCCCGACGGGCAAGGAGGCCCACGGTGAGCGGCGGACGCGTGGAGCCGCTGTTCTGCCCCGGAACGGCCCTCCTTCGGCCGGCTCCGCACGGGGCTCCGGTGGGAGGTCTTCTGTTCGGTGGGCGGCTGGGGAAGTCCCCCGGCCCGGCCAGGGAGGGTGCCCGTCAGGAGGGGGCGAGCCCGCGGCCGGCTTCGGGAGGGGACGAGCACAACTATTCTTACCTGGTGCCTTGGTCTGCTTCCCATTCTCTGGAACCAATAGCAGCGTGATTTAGCCCCGCACTTATGCTCGAGCACAATGGAATGTTTCAGTAGGGAAACGCGCCTTTTTTCCTTTCTTTCTAGTAATTGCTTTCTTTCCTCCATAGCTCTGAAAAGGCTGCGTGAAGCTGCCAATAGCAATGATTTGGACACAGGTAAGGCTTCTGTCAGTCACACCTGGGACCTATTCCTGGAAGGGCAGCATATCAAGGGCTCCTTCTTTAGGAGAGGAGGAAGCAGGTGCAGATAGTTTATGGCCAGGATGCTTTAGATGCTTCCGATCTAGAAATGTTTTTTTAAAGCCCAGGTTTGTTCTCTGACCAGCATGGGGCTGGTTTTTGTGTTCAGTTTTTCACTGCATCTGGTTCATAGTGCTAGTTTTCCATCTGCCTGGAGCTAAATCAGCACCGCACTGTCCCAGCTGTTTTTGTATGTTCTTTTACCCAGATGTTAGCAGCAAGAGAATAATGTTTTTTGATTTAGGTGGAAAAGTTATGATTATCTAAGCCATACCCCTTTATGATGGGGCAGTGTGACCCAGTAGATTAGAACCTGGCCAGAGCTGGACTCTGCAAAATGCCCTTGTAGTCCATAAATTCTGCTTTCCAGATGTCCAGCCTCAACACAACATCTTTCTCTCTCAGGCTTTGTTAATTGAATCATATCAGAGTTAGTTTATCAAAACTTAAAGTTTTAGTAGTTTTTGCAATCTGTGTTCCTACAAAAACAACTTAATGACAACTTTGCTAGATGCTGGCTAAGAGGAATATAAGATTAACCCACTATTTATAGTTAATAAATATTTATTGACTATGGCTAAACTACTTAAAAGATAATTAAAACAATTAACAAAAATTAATAAAATGTTTTGACACTTCCAACAATTCCCCCCTTTGGAAGTGATTTTAATTTTCCTTTGAGATTACTTCCACTTAAATCATTGAGTATCTAGCAAAATTTAAGACATTAAAATGCAAAAATTTTGCTTGTATCTTGTTATAAGATATCATAATTAATTCCAAGTGAAATTCCAAATCGGGGTATTATCTCTTTTAACAATATCTTGATCACTTGCTTTGTTGGTGCAAACAGCTATCCAAAAAATGTGTCAGCTAAAACCAATAGGTATCAATATCCCTCTAGTTCTGGTAACTCAGAAAAATCTGTTTGCCCATAAACTCCAGGAGAGGTTCCTCTTTTTGTAGTCCCTAAAGGAGGACTTTTGTAGGGCTGTAGATTGGGTTGCAAATGTGTTTTACACTTACTGACTACACTTTTGATCCGTGGTATTTTTACACTAATTACTTGATGTTTCAAGTTATCTCTAATAGCTTCTGCTCCCCAATGTGTTTCTCTGTGTTTATCTTTGGGTACTTGTCTCCTCACTACTTGAGGTACCATGTATGGTATGTTATTCCATTTCACTTTCTTTTGGCATTAAAATACCATTTTGGTGTAAAATACCATTTTTCCTGATTATCTGTTAGATAATCTGGCCGCCAGAGAACACAATATTCTATTAACTGTGCCCGAGTTAAAGAATGGCTTTTAAATTCTTTCCAGTGCCACAAAATACAACCTCAGGGGAACATTTAGGTATTCCCCCTCTTGCTGGGTTCGAGAAGAAAAAGGGAAACTCCCAGTAAATAAAAATTCCAGCAGTCACCAAGACCGCCATGAGGGAGCGCTCTGTGCACACAAATACAATTCCAGCCGCTAAAGCAGGAGCAGCCGCTGTGCTAACGCCGGGGACAGAGCTCTGAGCAAACAATCCTCACTTTAACAATTCACACCACGAAAACCAAACATTTAATATGCACCAAAATACCCTAAAATGCACAGTAAGCGTACAATGGCTTCAACACTCTTACAGCCCATGAATTTTGACACAAACTCAATTTATACTTACAACACGCATTACCACACACTGGCATTTTCCAGCACTAACACATACCATGGGCTTTAATAAGCACAGAAATATCTGGGCAAAGGCCTTCCACAGCGTGGCTCTTTGTGCAGGCAACACTGTGTCTGACTAATTTGTGGGCAAAGCAGAGGGTGAAGGCTCAAACTACACGTCTTGATAGTGACTTCTCTAGTTCTGCAATTACAGTTTTCCAACTAGACAGTGAGACTCAAACACAGCTCCATTAATATTCCTTTATAGAGTTATGCATTTATTTTTAATAGAAAATAGCTAATTATATCATCACTATGTTAGAGAGTGCAAGCTTATGATTATGTATACCTTTTTAAACCTTCAGTAATGTCTTAATAAACTCCCAGGGGATTTTGCCTGGAACTCACCTGGATCAGAGGATTGAAAAAAATTCCCTGAAAAAAAGTCTTTCAGTACGCACCAAAATCCTTGATCCTGTAAGTCTGTGGAAGGTGAAATGTGTTGTTTCACCTGGGTCACCAGTAAATTGTTACCAAATCCTTCAAAACTGTTGGGGCAAATATACTTTCTTTTTAGTGTTAGTTTGTGAGTTGTTGCTTTGTTGTTAGCCAGGAGGGATTTGTGTGGCTCACAAAATTCTGGCCTCCACTCAGACACAGATAGCAAATTTCTCCACTTATTTATACTTTTTAGCAAACAAAGAAATTAGTGTTCATTGGTTATAAATTACATCATTCTCTTTTATTAAGTACTCTATTGGTTATTGATTTCTTACTTCTCATACTAGTTAGTCCATATTTTTAGTCTTTTTAGTATCTTTTTTCTCTGGTAGGAACTTTCCAACACATATACTGAGTCTTTGTTAGTTCCTTCTTTTATCTTCTGATTTCTGCAAAGTCCTTGTGGTCCATAAATTCTACATTCCAGATGTCCAACCTCAACCATACATCTTTCTCTGGTTTTGTTCATTGAAGCATATCAGAGTTAGTTTATCAAAAGTTAAAGTTTCAGTAGTTTCCCCAAGCTGTGTTCCTACAAAAGTATGTTATGACAGCCTTGCTGAATACTGGCTAAGAATAATTTAAGAATCACACACTATTTATAATTAATATATATGTAGATTATGATTATCTAAAGCAATTAATTTCAAAGTTAATTAAAATCACTAACTAAAATTATTAAAAAGTTATATATAATTTCCAAGAGGAAGATGAAAGAATGCAGTTTTATGGAAGTCTTGGCTTCAATCCACCTAAGATTTGATAGACATGTTCCCGTGTTTACAATCCTCTTGTGTTTTGTTTACTCTGCAACTTGAGGAAGTGTCCTATGATTAATTTCTTTTTCATCAACAAGTAAACATCTTTGCTGTTTCCTGTGGTGGCGCTGGGTGGAGAGGTTACGTCATTCCTACTTGGTTCAGGGAAGAGTAGCTAAAGTGTTCCTATTAATGGTTCTCACTGGGACACTGTCAGTCTCCCTGTTTTTCCTCTGAAGCATCAAACATTCCATGTTAATGCCACTTCCATCTTTTCAGGTGTTCCTTTCAGTTCTGTACCATACTTGAAGGAGGAGGTGCACAGGAAAAAATTCAAAGGTGGCTGTAATTCACTTTCTGGAAGCTGAGATGAATGGTGACTTTCAGTGGCCTGAAACAGTCTTGACTGTTGCAGAATATGCTGTTTAAAGCTCTCAAAATATAGTGAACCTGTCAGCATTTCTAACAACTATGGAATGAGCTCTGTTTTACACACCAGATAGTATATCAGGATGATCTCAAAACACCAGGAGTAACATCCCTTACAGTTGCCCCTAACACATGTTGCTGTAGGTGCTATTTTTATGCCCCTAATCTTTCCACCCTTTACTGATCTCTTTGCTTGGCTCTTGGCAGGTCGGTGCATTCCCCTGCCTGCTTCCCAAACTGTAGCCACCATTGGTTAGGAAGGGGCATAGTCAAAACAGGTGTGAAGAAGTGGCTTTCCTCACTACCTGTTGTTACACTGTGAAACTTCTGACCACAGGTCCATGTCGATGTCAAAAGTTCGCACGGGTGCAGAAAATGACCATGTAAATCCACATGGAAAGTCCATGGAGGGATGGTAAGCACAGGATGTTAATTCTAGCTTGAGATGCAGCTAACTAAAACCAAGAGTTATTCCTGTGTCCTGCCTATCCTTTTATATTCTTCCCTAGGTATTTGCTGTTGATCATCCTTGGAGCTTGAAAATTTGGCTAGGTGGCTCTTTAGCTGTTAGAGCTGTTGGCTTATCTTTGATGGCAGCGTGTGGAAGGTGGTGAAGGCTGAGTCACAGGGTGGAGGTTATGCTGCTCAGGCTGGTTCTGCTGACCTAGGGTACTGGTGGGAACTGGTTCAAGTCCAGTTGACTTAGCAGCTGACAGCACATGTACCTTCCCCCAAAAGAGCAGATAGCATTACCCCTCTGTGATCAGGTGCCCCTTCAGCTTACCTGCTTTGTCCTCCTTGGTTCTGTCAGTGCAGCAACTCTTGGAGGATGAAGCTGACCCCTGTGCTGCGGATGACAAAGGCCGGACAGCCCTGCACTTTGCCTCCTGCAACGGCAACGATCACATCGGTGAGTGGGGGGCAGTTCTGTCTTCCAGCCTCTCTATGGCAAGGATTTTGAAGGGTGCTCTTTATTTTGATTCAGCACCTATCAGAGGTTGCTCTTTTCTGTTCCTTTGTGTCAAAGTTGCCAACTCTGGCCCCAGGGCTTGCCACGTCTGCCTGCTGGAGGGGGGATGTTACTGTGATGCAGATAGAAACACACAGTAACACACACAACAGGGGTTCAGGTAGAGAAGAATAAAGGAAGTCTCTAGTTTATTGTTGACCTCGTATATATAAGTTTCTGGACAGTGATCAGAGATTGGACAGAGAAGTTACCACCTCTCCATCTTCACTGGTCACTTGAGAAGTCTATCAGGTGATATCTTTTACAAAGGAATGCAAACATGATTCTTGTTTATCTTACAGTTCATGAGAACTGACTCCACTATACTAAAAAAAATCAGACGGCTTATTTTCAGGGACAACAGGGGGAGCAGGACCTCCCAGTTCTAGGGCTGTACTGGTGCAGAGGGAGGGCTGTCCTTCCTCCCAGTTTTTCGCATCAGGGAGCCCAGGAGCAGTGTCACTGCCTGGCTTTGTGCTGGGTCCTTCTGCATTACTGTGCAAACCCCTGTCCCTGTCTCAGTAAGGAAGCTGATGAGCTGAACAGAAGCACCCGTAAGGCAGCCTGGTGGCTGCTACAGGGACATGTGGGCCTGACCTGTGGGACAAAGGGAAGGGACTGATGTGTCTCTGTTTCCTTGTTTCTAGTCCAGCTTCTCCTGGACCATGGGGCTGACCCAAACCAGAGAGATGGGCTGGGCAATACTCCCTTACACTTGGGTAAGTGCCACACAAATGAGCTGTGCATGCAGAGAGGTGAGGTGAGAACCTCTTACTGTTCCTTTCCTCTCCATCTTCCTCTTGCCTGTGCCTCACAGAATGCATCCCCAAATTTAAGGATCTAGGAGGGACTCTTTACACTTTGTTAGATTAACTCCTCAAAGATTTAGAGTCAAAGAAAAGGTCTGAGAAAATTGATTTCTCTCCCTCTGAGAGCCCGAAGGAGTGCAAGATCTGTTCCAAATAGAGTACTCAGGCTAGAGTGGGAGGTTACCTTAGCATTTGGGCCGTTCCTCTTTCCCCAGGCAAAGAAGCCCTTTGGGAAGCAGCAAGCTCTGTGCTTGAGCAGAAACTAATTTTTGTTTGTACCTCTGAGTTGTGTGTCCTGTGTTTTCCCTCCCCAGCTGCCTGCACGAACCACGTTCCTGTCATCACCACGCTGCTGCGCGGAGGTAACATTTCCTCTGTAAAAGTTACAGCCTGTCCCCTTCCTGCCCTGTTGATACTCCCCAGGGACACCAAATCTTGATGACAGACTCACTGTCCCTGCTCGTGCATCTTGCAGGGCCAGAGTTGATGCCTTGGATAGAGCTGGCAGAACCCCACTGCACCTCGCTAAATCAAAGCTGAATATCCTGCAGGAAGGATTCTCCCACAGCCTGGAGGCTGTACGCCTTGAAGTGAAACAGGTAAGAGAAACAGTCCCATGTTCTGGTAAGGTGGTGCAGCCCCTGGCAGCCTCCTGCACCTTTACTTAAATGCCTGTCTGTAGGCTCTTAACTGCTCTGGAAAGAGTTCGACTTCCATTTTCCCAGCCTCTACTTTTTTTTTCCAGAGCCTCCCTTGGCTCCGGTAAGCTAAGGATGCATTTAGTATCTGAATTCTTGGGCTGTATGGAGGATTCTCTTTTCTTCATCCATGATGTGGCAGGAGAGGATCCACAGCATGAGGCTGTAGCCGTGGCATACACGTACTCTGTATTCCTCAGTCTACCCTGCTTCAGTATGTGGAGGCATAGAATAGGAAAGCATTCCTGGGCCTGAAAATGCATGGGGCAAAGGCCTCACTTCAGAAGCCACATAGCCACAAGTATTTTTGTGCTCTGTGCACGAGCAGATCCTGCTGGAATTAGAAGGCCCTGCTCCTCACAGTGAGGGAAGCTAACTAGCCATAAAGAAAAGTTTGGTGCTTTCAGGACTAGGCCTTATGCTGCTTCAGCTGGGCTTATCTCTTCCCTGTTCTTAACCAGGCACAAGGATCACAACTAGACCATCTGTGACTGGTGAACACCTCTGGTGACTCACTGGACTCTGATGCTGCCATTAGTGCCATGTACTTGCTTTGCCTGGGTTCGTCTCTAGGGGTCATGTATTCTGCCATGTGCTGAAGCTTCAAGGCTGTGTGCTTGGCAATATAATTTTTCCTGTAAAAACACCCCAGCCTGGTGCAGCTCTCTGATGTCTGCCTCTTATGCCTGTTTATTTCAGATCATCCAGATGTTGCGGGAATACCTGGACCGTCTGGGAAGGCAAGAGGAAAAGGAACAGCTGGATGACCTCTGCTCCAGGCTACAGATGACAAGCACAAAGGAACAGGTAGGCAGCATTGAGCTACTCTGACTCACCTCCTTGCATTGGGACTCCTGCATTTATGAGAATGCAACTGCATGAACAATGGGACATTGAAGACATGGTTATTGCTCACATTGGGTCAAGTGGGCAAGTTACATGATGACTCATGGTAGTCCTTTAGGTGAAAATTCAAAATGCAGAAAGCATCACAGTGCCAGGCAGCAGGGAAGCTGAGGATCGGATGGGCTGAGGGCCCAGTCAGTTTAAGGCCAGGATCAGCACAACCACATGGAGTTGCAGGGCCTAGGATTTTTTTCCTACAGAACACTGTCTCCTAGAAACAGGCTTAGAGGAAATAGCCCTGATACCACATTTGAGTTTTGGGTAATGGCAACATGCTTGTATTTTGCTAAATCACACAGAGTGGAGGTCAAGTATCACCTGAAGAATGGGGAGAAGCTCCCATTGCCTTAGATTAGGGCTTGTTTGATCCTGAGGGTAGTAGCCCTTCTGCCTGATTGTTGGCACCAAAAGGATCTCGTCCTGGTATAAGCTCAGCATGGGCATTAGTGGCAATTCTGGTGCAGGGGCGGTCCCTGCTGCATGGGAGTTTCTTCTGTGGGGGTAGGTGGCTGCACAGCTGCATGCCCCTCCCTGATGGCCATCTGTATTCTTCTGTCAGGTGGATGAGGTTACAGACCTCCTGGCCAGCTTCACGTCACTCAGCCTGCAGATGCAGAAGATGGATAACAGGTAATGAGCTGCCAAATCATATTCCTGAAGCAGGAAGAGAAGCCTTAGAGAGAAGAAGAGGAAGCTGAAGTTTGCTTCCCAGATCGCTGACTAAACATTGCTGCCAGCAGCCATTCCTGCCAGACTGACTCTCCAGTGGTGCTCAGACTGTTCCTGTTGATGCTGTCACAGCTGCCCCATGGGGAGGCAGCAGGCTTTGCACAGCAAAGGCAACAGATAAGAATGCTGCAGCTGTGACTTTGGGGTACAAGAGCTGCTCTGCTTTTTACCAGATGGGCTGGAAATGAGTAGGGTGCCCTTTCCAGAGATATTTTGCCGTCTCCTAAGTCTGTCAGCTCAATCTAGGTGGTAACCAATGCCATGTGCAGTTACCAGCCCTGATCAGTGCACTCAGCATCACGGAAATGCTTGGAACAGACACCTTTTGCCACCTCCATACTACTCAATTGCATGAGGGAGAAAGTGAATGCCTTGAACAGCAGAAGGCTTTGTGCTATAAGAAGAACACACATTTAATTCTGCATGCTAGAAGCTGAGCAAACATTCTGCCTTAAGAGACGTGCACTGAAGCTTAATCCTCACCTTCCCCAGAGCCTGCTGTCAGAGGGCCGAGAATGTGTCTGGTTACAAGTGGGATACAAAGTTTTTCATGGCTAGACTAACAGCTTTCACTGGACCCATTTTTTAAGTCTGCTGCAAGTTAGTGCTTAAATATTACAGTGTAACACTTGCAAAAAATACCCAGGTACACAGCTAGCAGGTCAGAGCTGCCCTGATGAGAGAATAAGGATTAGAGGGTGACTGTCTTAATGCAGTTCTGGTCAGACATCTGCATCTTGCAAAAAAACACCACCATAACTAACTTTTGTGTTTCCTGTTACTGGCAGTCTCAGGCAAGAGGTCCAGTTGTGACAGGAGGTATTGTGCATTCAGCTGTATTATTGGGCTGGGATGAAGGTGGATTTACCTCTGCTTTAGCAGCACCAAACCCATTGCTCAGCCATTCTGTGTCTCATTTGTCATGGAGAACCTTAAGTGCAGTGTGAGAAACGAATTATGGCTTATGCTGGGAGCCTGAAGTGATGCAGCTATGAAGGATGCAGGGAAATGCTTCTGCCCACTGTGGTTAGCAATGAAGGTTTAGGTTGCTTTGTTGTGGAGCAGGGATCCAGGATATCTTGTTGATAGGGCACCAATAGCAACTGGGTGACAGGAACATTCCAATATCCCACTTGTGTGCCACACCATGGTGTGCTGGTAGCCATACCTATCCCACAGCTTGGGAATCACTGGTTCAAAAGAGTTTATTATTGGGATTCAGCTGAAATATGCATCAGCCGCAGTTTGGAGCATTCTTCGGAGATCTTTACGTCAGTGTGCACTCTGATATCTGCCTCTTGTCCAGGAAGAGGCTAAGTGGACCTCTGTTCAAAGCTGAGATACCAGAAATAGGCATGCCTTTTTGATGGGTTCATCTGTGGGCTGCTGGAGGATGCAACTGGGAGCAGCAGTCTCATGGCTGGGCTGGAGCTGTCACTGTGCATATTGATGCTTCATTATGTTGTGCTGGATGGGAAGGATGCCGAGAGGGTGGGAGACAATCTGACCTTTTTGTATTTTCAAGTTCAATAAAATCCTGTCAACCTTTTACAACTCCTCAGTCAAGTTCTCTTTTTCAGAGTGGCCCATACCTCTTTTTTTTACATCTGTTCCAGGCCACATGCACAACACTGGACTTGGTAACTGCTACTCTCCTACCTGATCCTCAAATCAGAAGTGACAACACAAAGTTGCTTGAGTTCAAACACCACTCTGTTTGCAGATCGAAGTACAGGGTTGCTGGCTGACCTTTTCTGATCCTGACTTACACAGCCAAGAAATCCAAATTTAAAATCTAGGTAGTTGCTGTGAATCTGTACAAATAGAGGAAAGAGAATCCCAGCAGGAGTGCCTCGAGCTGAAAGATGAGATATTTTGCAGAGAGGAAAAGCAGCCTTGCCCAGTGGCAGAAGTCGTGCCTTGCACCATACCGAATAAAATGGCTGTGCTGTGAAGAGACAGCAAGAGGATGAGGGGCTGGGGAGGGACATCAGGGCAGTGCAGAGAACTTCTGGCATGGCCCCTTTGTGAGGAGCAAGTAACCTTCATGCCCAGTCTTTACTGAACTTGTTTCTTCCTGTCTGTACAGCCCAGTCTTGATGTTCACATACACTCAGCCGCCAGCGCTTCTGCCCTCAGCAGCCTTGTTGCTGAGGAGACCATTAAGGTGCCTAAAGAGCACGTGGCTAAAATGCTCTTTATCCTTGCAATTACTTCAGTTGCTGATGTTGTCTCTAAGAAGCTTACCTCAAACCCAGGAACACATCTAGCTGAGATTCAGAGTGAAGCTTTTAGCCTCAGCACACGTGACATTGTCCACAGCTCTTCAGGCTTTTGTCTTGCCTTGTGCTGTTTTTTTTCTTAACAGCTGACAGAGAGGAAAGGTGGGGTTGCTGCAGTCAGTCAGGAGCAATTGTCTTGCTTCTTTTGCCACACTGCTCCCACCATGGCAGGAGAGGCAATAAAAAAACAAATGGCTGTAGAAAGTTTTGCCAATGCTTTAGCAGTAACACCAGATAAGAAAGAGAAAAGTGCATCTAGTTTTCAGTGGAGAAAAAAAAATGTATCATGTAGGAATTGTATTCTAAGAATCACCACAGTCAGTTCTGCTTTCCTGCCTCAGGGTTTGAAGCTGTGGGCTGCCCTGAGCCATATCATGTGTTTGGCACTGGATGGAGAAAAGTTTCAGGTTTCTTTGCGTCAGCCAGTCATACCCATAGCCTTAACTACCCTGTCATGCTCAGCAGCTGTATCCAGAATGAGAGTTGGATGCTGGGCAGGAAAGCAGCTGTTCCAGGGAAGGAGGAAACATGGCTTCCAACTGTGCTGAGAGCTGTTGACTGGCACTGCCTGGTTTTCTTCCTGCTTCTGGCCTAGAGGCTTCAGCTTCTCCCAGCAGCTTTTCTCTGTCCTTGTACCCTGTGCCACAGATTTCCCTGCACAATCTGTGAGGATGGTGGCAGTTTTCTGCATCTCTGCAGTACTGGAGAATGGAAACAACAGCCCAGGTTTCCCTCTATTTATCTGCCATTAAAATCAGTCCAGACTCCTCATTTTCATTGTGCTACATCATCAAATGCACGCCCCCCTCCCCCAGATCCCTTCCTGAGCAATGATCAGTCCCTGTTCTCAGGGCCATGATATCAACCAGAATTTTAGGCTTTAGTTCCCTCTCACACCACTACCTGACCTCCAAATACACTCTTATTTCCTCTCCTAATTCAGAACATGTGATCTGCAGAATTCTCAGCTACCGAACCCAGCAGGGACCTCCCTGGTCTGAGGCTGGTGCTGTATTATCAGGTGCAACCAAAACCAGCCAGACTGAGGGTCTGCCTCAAGCAAGTGGACAGCTGAAAACCTGCTTGTGTCTCACAGAGGAGCAATTACAGAAGCAACAGCCCTGACAAGGCTTCCCAGAAAAGCTGCCTGGATGTTACTAAGCAAATGACCTTTCTTTGGATCAGCCACTTCACCCACACAATTGAATGCAAAGCACACGCTGCAACGTGTGTGAACACCAAGAATTTGTTTGGCTCTTCAGCAGCCGAAATAATTAATCTCCAACAGCTAAACTCATTTACTTCCTCCACCTTTGCCTTTCTAGCAGACTTCAAATCCAGCACAGCAATTACCTGCACTGCTAAGGAAGCCCCATGAAGCATCTTTGGCAAACTTCTCACCCTTTCATCCACTTTCTTTGCTCACTCTGTGGGCAAAGATCTCCTCCATACTTACAGAAGGATGCCTTCTTCATGCATTGTGCCTGGCCAGCCTGGGGAGCAGCCCTGGGCAGGCCAGGGCCCATGGGGTGACTAGGTGGAGGAATCAGCAAGTTAAGTTTTGATTAGAAAGATGATAGAGGTATGGCAGAAACCAGTCCTCTGGGGGTTTCTATGAAATCTCTGAGAGGGGAAGAGAGAACGTGGAAGAATTAAAATAATCAGCTGGCAACCTGCTAAGGCTGGTCATAGATTAGCAACCAGCAGCTAAACCCAAAATCAAATAATCAGAATTCCCTTCCCAAAGCTAACAGATTTGCACACAGGATCATAAGCAGGATGAGCTTCTTGGCACCTGGGTCTGACACCTCCCAGAGATGTCACATTCATGTCATACACGCCAGGGAAATGCCAGACACCAGAATCAGCACACAGTTGGCAGGACTAAGTTACTCCACAGAGAAGAGCCGGTGCTTACCACTAGATGCAAAGCCCTGACCTGCTCACACCTCTCCCATTTCATCTACCCTGTTCTATACCTTGGAACATCAGCACTCTAGTGATGTGGCAATCCAGCCCCTGCAGAGTTAAAGATGAGCTTGTCAGCCTGAGTGATAAAAAGTAGGATAGAAAATAAGAGAAAAGAGTCATTAATTAAGGCAAGAAGCTGGGAGCAGAGACTGTAGAATGCCAATCAGTCTGGAGGGAAGGCTATGTGGAAAGCAGCAAACAAACTCCTTCAGTTTTAATTAAACCTGACTATATAAAGACTGACATCTTTGCTTCACCTCTGCTTTTGAGCCAAGAAACCAGTTGGAGCATGTACACTGGTACTAGATAGACAGGAATTCCCTTCTGGCTCTGGAGTCTTCCCAACCCAGGCTCAGCACCTGCCCTCCTGCTCATGTGCTCCCCAAAACTGGGGCTTAGCACCAGGCAGAGCTTAGTGAAGAGGCCCAGGGCTTGCAGACACTTGTAAATGCACCTTCTGCCCAAGATCTTCCTTGTCCTCTCTGTGGTGTTGCATTTAGGCTTCACCCAACGTGCAGCAGTCAGTCCTGATCTGATCTGCTCCTTTTGCAAGCTGGGACCAGGAAGAGCAGGATCAGGGGTAAGCAACAGCCCAGCTGCTTCTAGGCAAGAACAGGCAGCATCCAGTTGTGCCACATCATTGTTCCTGACTGCTGTGCCCTTCTCCCTCCAGTGCTTTGGGCTTTTCACCTGAAGAAATTATGAGGCCATGTGCGCTGGCCACCAGCCACGGCATCACGTGCAGAGGGTGGCTGCAGAACTCGCTGCTCCCAGGAAGGTGGGTAAGGCACACTGGACATGTTTCTGAAAGACATCTGCTGTAGAGGAGTGGCAGCCACCATGAGAGGAGAGAGGTGGAAAAATCAGAAACAGGGAAAGAGGCAAGAGAGGCTCAAAGTGCAGAAAGCAACGCCAAGCACTTGAACGGAAAAAGCAAACTAATTCCCAGCACAGTTGGCCTTCCTCTTCAGTTAGCTCCTGCCCAGAAAAAGGAATGTCCTTGGAGCTGAGCTCTAGCAAGGCGTACAACAGCTTCAGTGAGCATTAGGAGTACCACTGTCACCTGGGAATTACGAATGGGCAGGACAAAGCAAAAAGGAAAGATTTACGCAAACAGGAGTAGGGAACAGAAAAAGAAGAGAAACAAGGAGGAGATCACGGCTCTGTTCATGCACTTCACAGCTCTGCAAGCTGTCTGATGTCACCCAGCCCTACTGTACAATGCCTACAGCAGTGGTGGGGGCCAAAACCCCTTTACTTTTGACACAACTTCCAGCACCATGCATGGGGACAAATGAGGACACCAGAGGATTTTGTAGCCCATGCAGGGCTCAGGACACCTACAGGAACCATGGCAACCTGTAAATGTTTCCCAGCTTCAGTGTGAAAGTCTGGGTGTCCCACAATGCCACAGCTTTCCCTAAACACTTTGTCCTGAGCTTCCCATCTTTCACCCTCTCTTAAGAAATTATAGGTGCAGCTCTTCCTCACATTAAGAGTTACATATTCAGGATCACACAGCACTAATAAAACATCATACATAATTAAAGAAAAGGAGGGCTGTTGCAGTCACTTAAAATTTACTGTGAATATTGAGCTGTGATGATGGCAGGTCTCAGACATGACCACAGGATCATGGAGGAGATGTTTGAGGAGTTCTGGAGGGCTTGAACTCAGTTTATTGGGTCTGAATGAGCGAGCTTATCTCTCACTGCCAACATAAAACCATCTCAGTGAGGACAAGGCCTGGGCATGATGATGCTGGAGGAAAGCAAAATCACTGTGATGTGGTCAGAAAATGTAATGCAAATGGAGATTTCTTTCTTGCCTCTCTAGCCCTTTTCTAGGGCTTCTTCTTGGTCTTGTCCAACAGTTCCTCTTAGAGGGGTCACATCTAGGGAATGGCCAGCTGTTGCCAAAATTTCCTCCTCCAGCAGCTCCTTCTGAACAGAGACCGTGGCATCTTGTGCCTGCCGAGTCCATGCTCTGGCACGATGGGCACCTTCATGGTCTCTCTTCCTGGTGTTCTCTTCTGGGACTTGGGTCACCTCAGGGTTGCCTCCACAGAAAGCTCCTGTCCTGTTGGCAAAACCTCTTTCCACTTTGACCATACGGACTTTCCTTCCAACTCTTTTCTTCTTCTTTTTCCTGATCTTGTTCTGGAGGAAGAGGCAGGTGAAGGCCTGCTTGAAACGCTTGCGGAAATGCTTGGAGATGAGGGCGTAGACAATGGGGTTGAGGCAGGAGTTGGTGTAGGAAAGGCAGTGGGAAGCCAGGCGGAAAGCATAAGTGGCCCGGTTGAAGGAAAGTGGCCAAACCAGAAGCAGAGGATGACCAGGTGGTGGGGCAGCCAGCAGAGGCAGAACAGGATGGCCACTGTGACAATCATCTTGGTTACCTTACGCTTGGCTTTCCGAGACTCTGAGATTCTTTCTATGGGGTCTACAGAAGTCCACAAGAACTTGATGGTCCTGGTGTATGCCAGGCTCACCACAGTCACAGGCAGCAGGTATCCAAATACAAACGTGAGGATGTCCAGAACCTTCCGGCGCTGGTCCTCCCAGATGGGGACACAGATGGGCACCCCATGGTAATGGATTATCTGGTAGTAACTGAGGTAAGGCCCTGCGAAGAGCAGTGACAGTGACCAGATCACCACAATGGCCACTCCTGCATTTCGGGATGTGCGGAGATCCCGGGACTTCAGTGGATAGCGAATGGCCAGGTACCTGGCAAGGAGGGGAAGAAGGGACAAAACACAACAGGGTGGAGATGTATTTCTCCTGCCACGTGGAGCTGCCATCTGTGTACCCCTTCCCATGCAGCCAGCCATCTCTTCCCTCCCAAACTCTTTTTGGGAGTGAGGGTTACAATGAATTCACAAAAATATCAGGGTCATTCCAATAGTGGGTCTGGGATCTCTTATCATCCACTCTGCTGTGCTAGCTCAGGAAGGACAAGCAGTGCATGTCTTGAACCAGGTAAGAGAAGGATAGGAGCAGGACTCTCCTGTTTCTCCTGAGTTTTGTTGCTGCCCTGGGGGTTTTGCTGTTCTTGCTTATGCATGGTTTGGACTCCCCTCCTTCCAAGTGAGCACCGAGTAATTAGGCTGAGAGCTTGGCTTGGCAGAGGGGGAGGGCATGGGGAGCTGGGAGATTGGCTCTGCTGGCCCTACCTCTGGGGAGACCTGATCTGCTTCTTACAGGACACCCAACAGAGTAAGTAGTAGCCTTTCTCCCACCCTTAGCTCAAGAGTGGCAAACACAGTATCCCTGAGCTGCAGAACTCAAAGGGAAGGAGACACTCACCTGTCAACAGAGACAGCAGCCAGGGTAAAGCTGCTAGCATACATGGTGAGGTAGATCAGGAAATGCACAGCCTTGCAGGCAAAGGGCCCAAAGAGCCACCCATCCAGAGTGTAAATGGTGGCCTGGAAAGGGACACAGCAGATGATGAAGCAGAGGTCGGCCACAGCCAGGTTGAGGATGAAGAGGTTGGTGGTGGAGTACTTGACCTGGCCATTCCACAGCAGCACAGCCAGCACCAGCCCATTTCCCACAGTACCCACAAGGAAGATGAGGGAGAAGATGATGGGCACAATAATCCCTGCTGCTCGTAGCTCCAGGCTGTCAGAAGAGATGTTCAATCCCCCTGGCATCTTCTTGTCAGACTGCAGGAACCTGCATAGGGAGAAAGGGATAATAGGCCCCAAGGTGCCTGACCCCAGCCTTTGACACTTACATTCCTCACAGAGATACCAATCCCAACTAACTGGTTAAATGATGCCACCAAGATCCTCATGACATCACTGGCAAGAATGCTGTTGTGGTCAGTCAGCCCACATCTGCCTGGCTTGAGCAGAGCTGAAGCTTTTTTCTCCTGCCCAGATTCACACTGTAATCAGAATGTCTCCTGTGTTCCCAGCACCCCAAAGGATCCCTCCTACCCTCCTGTCTGGCCTCACCCACATTCCTCCTACCTTCCAAAGCTGCTAAACCCCCTTTGGATTGTTTGCTTTGGCCAGTCTAAACCCTGGTTGAGCCCTGATGTTCAACAGGGTTTGGCCACAGGGCCATGGGGTAGGAGGCTCCCATGGGCTGCAAGTGGACTCAGCCCAGGGCTGTGCCACCTCCAGCAGCAGGGACCTGGTGCCTGGATCACACCCCACAGCAGCAGCATCCCAACACATTCCCATCCCAAGGGAATTCCTTAAGCTGGGACTACCTCCACCCTGGAGCTGGCCGCTCCTTGCTCCCTGTGCAGTAGTTGTGCCCCACAGAGGAAAGGCAACTAAATGCACCTTTTCCTGATGCTGAGAGGTGCTCAAGGGCTGCATGGTGGCCAGTAGGTGAGGATGGGGAGGAGGCCCTGGAGCCACCTGAAATACAACACGATGATCATTGTGAAGGAGCCTGTTATTATCACAGGCTGAGGTACTGTGATTTGCTGCAAAACTTCCTCCACCCCTGAACACTCTGCTCAGACAGTGAACACCAACAGCCTATCTCTGAATAAGCCTTCCCCTTGTTGTGCTATCATTAGAACAAATTGTCCTTCTCTGAGCAAAAACAGAGAAGGAAAGACACCGTTATCTAGCTACTGCTGACAAGCAATTAACTTGTTTTTGGGTCATGCAAGCTCCTTCACTCCATGCTCACCCATCCCTCAGCTCAAGCCACTTCTGCTTCCCAGCTTCTTTGTGTACCACACCAAGAGACTGTGCCTGCCTCTCTGTGTCTTTGGCCCCCTCTGTCCTACTGATAGGTACCCTCAGCTTATCCATCTGGCCCCATGGGATCTCCTCACTGAAGCAGAGGAGCCCGGTCTCCTTCTGGGCATGCATAATGCACCAGGGTGTCTCTGCTCAGGGGGCCTGAGGCCACCTTTCAGCTTTGGAAGCTGTCACTCACCTTTTTGAGGAAGGGCCTGCAGCTTTGCCACTCACTTGGGGGGGACCTTCAGTCCAGCCCACGCAGTGGTAACGGGAGGATGCAGACCACAGAAGAGTTTATCTGGGCAGCTCAGTCATCCCTGTCACTCCTGTCTGGTGCTCCGCTGCCTCCCCCTGCCTGCCACCAGCTCTGCTCTCTCTCCTTCTGGAGCTCCTCTCCCTCTCTCTCTGACTCCCCCCTTTTCCCTCCCTCTGCTCTTGCTGCTGATCCATAGCTCTCTGTTAGTTTTTTTTTCCCCTCTCCCTGAGGTAGGGTTTGGAGTTAACTCCTCTCTGCCCAGCTTTCCTGCAGGCTCAGCTGCTCCCTGCTCCTCCTGCTGAGAAGTGGGTGGCCGAGAGAAAGCTCACTACTCTCTGGTGGAAAAGGGAAGATGGAGGGGGAAAGGGTACCTTGGTCCTCAGTGGCCACCTCTTTATGCTGGGTGTTCAGGATACGTTGTCCAAAACCTCTGGCTCACCCTTGTGAGCCTCATCCCTGTGCTGTCCCTCGAATATAGGGTCCTAAATCCTCTGGAGGATGAGCAATTAATAGCTGTTATTGAGCCTCTCCCACAATGTCTGACTTAGGGAAGGAGGAGAAAACAGATTTTGGATTCCATCCAGTCTAGGTCTCCACTCCATCAGTACTGCAGTGTGGGAGGGAGGACAAGATTTCCAGGATAGCCACCTCCAGAGGTCTGACTCCATCACAGCTGCCTGGGAGACATGGGGGCTGGCTGATATGCCAGGAGAGGACAGTGACCCACACAGCCCTCCTGCCCTGCCACTCTGCTGCCATGTCGATCCTGGTGACAGGAACTGTGCCCTGAGGACTTCCAGGTGCGCTGTGTGCAGTTTGGTGATCCTTCCTCAGCAAGACTCAAAGGCTGCCAGCTTCCCTTCACTGGGAATGTTGCGGGTACCTCTGCCAATGATGGAGCAGGATGTGGAGAAGGAGGCTCTGGCCCCTTCCCCTTCACAGCGGCCCAAATTATCCCCATTGGCTCGGTGGCAGGAGGGACCACACAGCCTCTCCCCCGCACCTGCCCCTCTGGTGGGAAGGAGCGAGGTGTCCCCGCCAGCTCCCTATCAGCCACTGTAACCAGGGAAAAGGGGAAGGCCATGCCTCGGGACGCGGTGATAACCCAGGGGATGCGGCAAACTGCAAGACTGCAGC
The DNA here is from genome assembly GCA_032173965.1 of Sitta carolinensis. Taxonomy (NCBI): domain Eukaryota; kingdom Metazoa; phylum Chordata; class Aves; order Passeriformes; family Sittidae; genus Sitta; species Sitta carolinensis. Next base: position 56,006,504 of record JAVUNC010000005.1, on the reverse strand, counting down.
CGGGCACAGCCTGCCACAGTGTAGCTCGCCATGGAGGGACCACACCGCAGCTGCCTCCTCCTCCTCCTCTGCCTGCTCCCACCACCGGGCATCCCAGGCCCACCGCCGCCTCTGGACGAGCCTCGGGAGCCGTTGCTGCCGCCGTCCAGCACCGCTGACCCCACGGGGCACCTGCTGCGCGGCCAGCCCTCGGCCCCGGTGCGGCCCTACAGCCTGTCGCTGTCCCCCGAGGATTATCGCTACGCGCCCAAGCCCCGCCACCTGCGGCGCGGGCGGCTGCGCCGGCTGCTGGGCTCGGCCTTCGACCCCTTCTGGATGGCCACCGAGGAGCCCCGCGGGCGCAACGGGAGCATCCTCGAGGAGAACCTGGAGGCCACGAGCAGGGGCCTGGCCGAGGGGGCCGGGCGATATCACCGCAAGCTGTGGCGAGAGGTGGAGGGGCTGGCGCTGCCCACCCTGCTGCCTCCCGCGCCGGAGCTGCCCCCCGAGCTAGCGGGGGCCCTGGCCCGCCGCCTGCGGCAGTGGCTGGTGGAACGGGCCACCTGCCGCCTCACCTCCGCCTGGGTCGACCTGGGGCCCGTCTTCTGGCCCCGCTGGGTGCGCCACACCAGGTGCGAGAGCGGCCCCGCCGGCTGCTCCTGGCCCCCCGGCATGACCTGCCGGCCCGCACAGCTCACCCGCATCCAGCTGCTGGCCTGGCACTGCTGGAGCACGCTGCCCCCCGGCCCCCCGGACTGCACCTGGCGGCACATCCCCTACCCCGTCGTGGCCGCCTGCAAGTGCTCCTGCCGCTGAAGGGGGTACCTGCCGCCGCCTGCTCTTGCGGCCAGAAGAGGCAAACGTCTGCCCGGACTCACCACCCTCGGAGCTGGGGGAAAACCCCCCAGACAGAAATAAACGTCCAGGAAGGAAGTGGGGATGGCTGTGGTCGTTGCTTTGTCTCGCCGAAACCCCTCCCTGGTTGGGGCGGGGGGTGCAGCGGCTTCACCCCTCACCCACTGGTGCCGTGAGGCATTAGCACCAGCGGAGGCCCTTGTGCAGCATTTATCTCCAGCAAAGGAATAGGGGTTGAAAAATTATGGCTCTGAACAGCAGGTTCAGACCCTGGTTTGCACCCACCCCTGCCGGCCTGGATGGGGCTGCAGGCAGGGAGCCAGGGCAAGGGAATTCCAGCAGACAGGGTAGAGGTGGGTCACTGCTTGGCATGGGAACAGCAGTGTGGAGAGAGGCTGGAGTGAATCAGTGGGCAGTGGGGTAGTTTGGGACTGCAGCAAGGCAGCCTAGTGAGGGTAGAAGCTGAGGGTGGGCCACGACCCAGGGCTGGAAGCATTTTTGGGGCTAGGTGTGTATGAAAATGGGATGGGACAGGATAGTCTCCTACTTTGAGGTAAAATGGGTGAAATACATGGATCCCCCACCTATCCCACAGAGCAGAAGGTGACTGCTACAGACTCAGGATTGCCTGAGGAGCATACAGGATATGGGGTAGGTCAAGGAACCCAGGGTGGGAACTGCATCCTCAAAATGTGGCGTCTGCCTCTACATTCCACTCAGCAAAACATCCTCTGCTTTCTGGGCTAAAAGCTGCCTAGAGCTGTAGATCAGACCTAGGTTGGAAGGCCTTGGAGCAATAAAGAGCAGGAGGATTTGCCTCAATTCAATATTAACATGACGCCTACAAGTCAATGAGTACAGCATTATTCATTACTGGTGTGCCACCATCTGACCCTCCTGCCTTCCTGGGACTTCAGCACTCCACAATCTGTTCCCCAGGCAGCTCCACAGCCTGCTGCAGAGCTTGGCCTTGAGGCAGGCAGAGTTGGCTGCCAAGGGACCCGAGAGATACAGAGGTGAGAGGGAGATCAGTGCCTCTGGTGAGAAGAGGAGCAGAAGGGCGAGCCCACGTGTGTATGCAAAAACAATTGTGAACATCAAGGAGGGAGGCTGCTGTTGCTGCTCTGGCCTGCAGCTGAGCAGAGAGACATCTGTAGGGCTGCTCTGCCAATGAGGAGGACTTGAAAGCTGGAGCAGGGTTAAACTGCTTGGGTTGTCTTCCCTGAGTGGAGCTATCAGCAGGGATAACTGCAGAAGGCCGGGGGAGAGGGGGAGACCAGGGCTGGGGACCAGTGGGAGAGAAATGTGAGGGAGGGTGGCACAGATGTGCAATAGGGGTGTGCAGGAAGGGGGAGCAAGGGGTGCATATGCATTGGACTCAAACCAGCAGTGATTCAGTTTAGGGTCTCAACCTCCCTATACCTGAGCCCATCTGGCTGAACTTTAATCTCTTCTAGGTTGTACGAGAGGCCTGAGAGCAATCCCCCTGCCTTCCCCATGCCAGAATACTGCCTGTTGAAAAGGGTTTGCAGCACTGCGAGGGCCTGGTGCCACAGATAGGGAATGCCTTATTACAGTTTATCAGCAGGCTGACCTCAGGGCCTGTGGAGATGGAAAATTAAAACAAAATCATTTACACTACCAGCTGTTCAAACAGGGTTTGGTTGCAGCCCTATTGAACCTACAGGACACATTTCTGCCCTGTCCATTGCACCCTTGTAAAGCCCTACAGTCCTGGATTAACATCTGTGTTCTTCTGCAGTTGCACTGGCTCAGGTCAGACATTATTGACCTGCAATTTGCTTCCTGACAGCCTGGCAACCCACAAGGATTTCAGAGCAGGTCTTTGCTGATACAACCCAGTGCTCCAGCATCCAGACACAGCACACTCCATTTTCAGCTAGAATATGTCCCTGGCTGCAGCTACTCATTCAGCTCATGGGCAGCTGGAAGGACACAGAAATTTCTGGCCTGGAGCAAAATGGATGCAAACAAAGCAATCGTAAGAGATGCCCAGGTCCCACTTGTACCTTTTGAATGCTGAAATACTACACCAGCACAGACTGGAGGAACAGATCCAGAGATTCCTGCCACATGGAAGAAAATTAAAGGTTTCTGTCACCTGCTCTGCCCCTGGCATCAGCCTCAGTCAGATGCAGATCCTCTCACCATGCTGCTGGCCTCTGCCACTTCAGCTTGCCTGCTGCCTGATGGCCTCTCTGGGGCAAGATGTCTTTCCCACGGCAGGTTTGGGACCACTGAAGCAATTGGCAAAGCCTTGTAGCTGGGGACCAAGCAATGCTGTATTTCCATCAGCAGGAGACAGCAGGAACTGCAGTGCATCTGACTGAGGCTTCAGGGAAGACATAGAGTGTCTAGTCACAACATGGAGAGGATGGGGCTAGGATGCAGCTCCTGGATGAGGAAATAGGAGGCAGACAAGTATCTCCTGCACTGCAGGACACCTTTAATGACACTTTTAAGTGCAGGCTGCCAGTGCTACAGCACGCTGCAACAGCCAGTTGGCTGACTCATGTGATGCAGGCTGTGACACCTTGAGGAACGGTCCTGCTTTTGACAGGGTGCTGCTCGAGCCTTTTTCCCCATCAAAGGCACTTGACTGTGGGCAGGGATGGTGCTGAGGAGGTGTTTTCTGCCCCTCAAGACAGCGCTCCGTGCTTGCGTCCCACCTCGGTGAAGGCTGCCACGCAGCGGTCGATGTCCTCGTCGCTGTGCACGGCTGAGATCTGGACCCGAATGCGCGCCTTCCCCTTGGGCACCACGGGGTAGCTGAAGCCAATGACATAAATGCCTGGGGAGGAAACGCAGGATGGTCAGAGCTGGCTGGGATGGAGGCAGGCTGAGGTGCACTGGGTGATAGAAAGGCTCCCCTCTCCCAACCAGGCTACAGGGTTTTCAATGCTGTCTGCTCCCAAGCGTGGAAATGAGGTTAAGGGCCAGTAATGGGGATGGAGTTCAGCATAGCAGGACAAGAGCATTAATGTAAATCCCCTCCCTAACAGAGAAAGATGCAGCCAGCTATAATGCTGGGTGACTATAAGGGCATTTGCAGCTGGAGGGTGAAGGAGTGCTGGATTTCATCCAGGAACATCCTCTGAAGGAAGGCCTGTGGTGGCACCACTGCCAACTGTCCCTTCCCTCAGGGAATGTGTCTGCATACTGAGCTCCCTCCCCAGATCACCTCTGTTGAGCATGTCCTCTGCCATCACTGACGCCAGCCGAGCATCCCCCAGCATGACTGGACAGATGGGGTGGTCCTTCCCCGAGATGGTGAAGCCAGCTGCCGTCATCTTACTTCTGAACCTGGTGAAGGGAACAACAGGATGAGTAAAAACCTCAACAACCCTGTCCTTGAAGACCGCTGCCTTTCTTTCCTCTGGGAGCCCTGGGCACTGAGAACTGGGTAAGGTTTTCTTCACTGTTCATCTTCTGTGCAGGGAAGAGATGTCTCCTCTTGGAGTGACCTCCTGCCATGTCCTGCTCAGCATAATGGGACTGCAGATCCTTGAGTGGACAATGTGCCCCAGCTCACAGAGCATCCAGATGTGACACATCTACCCAACACAGACAGGCACATCCTGCAGCTTCCCCTGAGCCCTGACTTGCAAACTGTCTTCACGGCTATCACGAGGAAAGGGAGGGTGAATAAATCACAGACAACTCACTCCTAACAAAGCTGCCCCAGCTCCCACCCCAACATGGCCCACTCACCGTTGGGTTTTGGCAGCCATAGACTGTGCAATGGCATTGCTCTCCATGAGCAGGTCCAGGCCTTGGATGCACAGCCCACCACAGCAGGAGGCAAGCTGTTGGAGAAGAGGTATGGGCGGGAACGCTGGCGGAGCAAGTCGATGAGAGGTTTGGGACCTGTTGTGTACCCGCCTGCAGATGAAGGAGAGAGAATTGGACAAGGCACCCCACAGTGACCTGTTCAGGGTCAGGCTGCTTGATAAAGCTGACCTGGCACCTATAGCAGGAAAATAGGTACAAATCAGGTCTAAAAATCACAGCTGATGCTTTTGACCCAAGACTTTCCACCTTGACCCCAAAGGCAAATGCTTGAGAAAGATGACAGCGTAAGGAGCACATGGCAGGATCTCCCTTAATCCTGCAGCAACATCACAAACCAAGCTTCATGCCACCAGAGGAAAAGGATAACATGCATCTGTTACTCTATCATTAGGCAGAGGAGGAAAACTTAAGACTGATGCTGTAGAGCTCTTTTGGGCATGCAGGACCCTGGACAGGAAAATGCCTTCACCTGCAGCTCCTCCAAGAGCTTTTCCCAAGGTAGAATTGATGATGGTGACTTTGTCCATCACTCCCAGGAGCTCATCAGTACCCCTGTAGAAAAAGGAATGTGACATTATCAGCTGTGCCAACACACACCAGGGAAGCTGCCAGATACCTCAAGGGAAACAAAACACTGTCAGCCAGGTCTCTGGCATCCCTCCTTCTAGATGAGGAAGAATAGCCCCTTCAGATAGTTCAACCCAAGTGCTGACCTTCCTCTCCTGCGGAAAGCCTAAGCTGGGACCTCACAAAGTAAGAGCATGGTTTCTCCATTCCTTAGACATGGGAAAGTGCTCAAACTTCCCAGACGGAAGTTTAATAGTCCAAACAAAGCACCTGCCAGGAGAGGTGGTGCCCAGATGAGACGGTCACACCATCTGTTATGCACGGAGAAGCAGCTTTCACTTGGGCATGGATCACTGCCAAAGTACCTCCTTTCAATCCAAAGGTGAGGTGCAAAGCCTTTAAGGTGTCCCCACACAAAAACACGTTGGCCATCAGCACCTCTGTCCTTGCTTCAGAATTAGTGAGGGTAGGAGGCAGAAACAGCTGAAGCAGCCACTCACCGCCCGTTGGGTCCCAGGAATCCTGTGGCGTGGCATTCATCGATGAAGACCAGGGCATCGTACTTCTGGGCCAGCTGGCAGATTTCCCTCAGGGGTGCGATGTCACCGTCCATGGAGAAGGCACCGTCAGTGGCCACCAGGCGCAGGCGATGCTTCTGTTGGAGGAAGAAAGGCATCCCCAGGTGGGAAGAGGAGAGGGGACACACTCAAACTCCTGTATGGAGAGGATGTACCTAACTGAGATGGAGTGTGGCGGGGATTTGCATCAGAACCAGCTGCTTTGCCACCTTGCCTATCCATGCCCGCTTGCAAAAACAATGCCTATTGCATGGGAAAAGGCAGGGCTCACCCTCCAGCACGGGTTATTGCACAGGCAGCAGAGCCAAGCAAGTGCCCTGGCACTGGGGTGGGAGCAGACCTCTGTACCTGAGCTTCCTTCAGCTTGGCCTCCAGGTCCTGCATGTCCATGTGCTTGTAGCGGTACTTGTTGGCCTTGCACAGGCGGATCCCATCGATGATGGAAGCATGGTTCAGCTCATCCGACAGCACTGCATCCTCTGGGGTCAGCAGGGCCTGGCCATGCAACAGAAAGAATCACCCTTTGCTCCGGATGCCACCTCACTGAGATCTCCCAGCCTCCCTCAGTACAGAGAACAAGGCTGTGATTGATTCCAGCTGCCATGCCTCTCCTGGCAGTGCTAAACTTTGTATTTCCTTCCTAGTCTACTTATCCCCTGATTTCTTTACGCTAGGCTCTTGCTTGTGGCTTCTGAGCTCAAAACTGCCCTCTCCTAACATGCCTGTGAGATCACCCCTTCCGCTCACCTACCCTTTAAGGTGGAATATAGCCCTCTGCAGAAACGGGAGCCCTCCCCAAGAGCTGGAGCTGGCTGGAGACAGCAGAGGTGAGGGTCGTTAAATGCCTCTGCATGGCTTCCCTGGTGCCAGGAGCCCAAGCCAGGGCTCTTCACCACCAACCACTGCCACCTTTTCTGGTGCACAGAGCTCACAGCAGAGCCTCTGGAAGGCATGGCAACCACACTGCTGTCACCTCCCTCCTCCGTGCACGACACAAGGAAAGCCTTATCAACCTCAAAGATACCAGCGTTGGCATCAAAGCAGCTGGCATAGAGAATGGCATCTTCCCGCTGGTGGAAACGTGCAATTTTCTCCTCCAGGTCCTTGTGTATGCTCTAAAGAGAAGAGAGGAGCAGGAGTCAACAGTGGGGCAGCACAAGTTCTTGCTTGCCCACTACTGTTAAATGCTACTTGAAAGGGGAGGCGACTGCCAGATTTTACCCAGAATAGGTGTGTGTGCGTGGGAGAAGTTACTTGTGTTCAGTAAATGCAGCCCTAAAGTATGATTATGGGTCTGGATGCCAAAAGCTCAGCAGGGAGACTCCAAGCTCCCCATGCACAAGGGAGAAGCTCTGCTTGTTCTTTGCACTTAACCAGGCAGGACTCGAAAAAAGGTCCAGCAGGGATAAGCTCGGCTGGGCCTGATGAAGCCAATTCACATCAGGTTCACTGTAATTTTCACCCGCAAGAGAGGGAAAACGACATCAATTTTCCTAATTCAGAGGGGTGTTCAGTTTCTTTGCTCTCAGGTGTCGTAACGGTTTAAACGGGCGTATTTCCAGATGCTCGGCTAGTGGGGACTTGGCAGGCTCCTTTTCCCACCGGGCCACGTGTAACTCAGCACTGTGCACGCATGCCGAGTGCCGACAGGGCAGTCTACGTGGACACCCTGCGAAAGACCCGCGGGGAAGGGGATGCTGCCCAGTACCTGCGTACCGCAGATAAAGCGGACGGAGCTGAGCCCCGCGCCGAACTTCTCCAAGGCCTCCACAGCGGCGCGGATCACCTCGGGGTGGCTGGAGAGCCCCAGGTAGTTATTGGCGCAGAAGTTGATGATCCCTGCGGAAACAGAGAAGCAGGGGCATGGCACCGGGGGAAGGCACCGAGAGCCCTCCTCCTCCCCGCCGCCCCCCGCACGCACCGGCGCCGCCGCCCGCCAGGCGGAGGTGGGGACCCTGTCGGGAGGCAATGACGCGCTCGCTCTTCCAGGTGCCGGCGCCGCGGATGTCCTCCAGCTCGCTCTCCAGCCGCCGCCGCAGCTGCGCCGCCGCCGCTCCCGACGCGGCCCGGGGGGCTCCGGCCCCGCCGCCCCCCAGCCGCGCCCGCACCGCCGCCGCCCGCCACATCCCGGCGCTCCGCTCCGCCCCGCACGCCCGGGGGGCGGGCCCCGGCGCCAATCCTCGCTAATTAACCACGGGTTAATTACCGGCCAATGCCCATTGGCCGCCGGGGCACCGCCCCCCGCCGGGAGGGACGGGCGCCGCCGCGGCTCCAGCGGGTGGAAGCGCTCGGGCGACTTGTGTAGGAGGCGCTCGGCATCCTCTGTGGGGGGGGGGGGGGGAGGATCTGTCCTAACGGGTTTAGGCACCCCGGAGCCAAGCGATATGTGATGCCCGGAGTCTGAGGGAATTTTTGGGGAATGTCATCCATGAGATTTAGGAAGTGTAGTGGGGTCATGTGCTAGGGTCTGAGGGATTTCATAGCAATAGGTCATCGCGGTCCATAAGGATCAGCAATCCCAGGAGCATTAGGTGCCTCTACCTAGGGATTTGAGGTCCTCAGTCTCGGGGGTTGCTTTGGTCAGGATGACCCCGAGATATATAAAAATCGCTGTCTCCCAACCCAGCTGCTGAAGAATGAGTCGAAAGTCTTCGGCTGATGCTCTCAAGGTTGTTTTGTTGTTTCTTATCTAAGATATTTTCTGTCTGGGCTGCTGAGGTCTGTTCAGCAGGGCAGCCCGAGGCACACACACACTGCCCCAGGAGCAGGCACAGATTTTTATACTAAAACTACGTGTTAGATATTTACAGTTATGATCCAATGCCTATCACCTATGTTAGACAGTTAAATTCTGCTCTAACCAATCCCCAAGTGCTAACATCACCAAGAAGATGGAAGTTAGGAAGAAGAAGGAGGGAGGACAGGACAATGCCCAAATCCCTCCATCTTACCCCTAAGCCCCTATGTTAAAATCCCAAAATTTCCCTTTTCACTCTATAACTACTACTATCATGCTATCTAAAATTTTGTGACTTTTAGTTCTTCATTCACAGGTGGTAATTTGTTCCACGGATCAAACTCAAAGCCGCAGGAGTCCCTGGCTGCCTGCCAGGGTCTCTGACCGCCCTGCCAGGGCTTCGGAGCCCCTTGGCTGGAGCTGGGATCATCCAGGACTGTCAGAGAGACATCCTGGGTTCTGACACCTCAGCACAGGTGACTTGGATCCTCGCAGCTAGGTGGTTTATGGGTGCCCACCACTGGGGATGATGAACCACGGGTCTGTAGTATTTGGGTGCATGAAGCTGAGGTGACCAATAAGCCATTGGACAGAGAAGTTTAGGATTTACCAGGTGAAAATTAGAATACCCAAAACTGAGGGATTTGGGCACCTCTGTCCAAATGTGTTTGTAAACTATAGGCTCAGGGGCTTTAGACACAAAGGGTCATAGGATGGTGTGGGTTGGAAGGGACCTTAAAAATCATCTAGTTCCAAGCTCCCTGTCATGGGCTGGGACACCTTCCACTAGACCAGGTTGCTCAGAGCCCCATCAAAACTCAGCTGAAGTACTTCTAGGGATAGGGCATCCACAACTTCTCTGGGCAACCTGTTCCATCTGGATTAGATATCTTCTTCCTCTACTACAGCTGACTAGGGAATTCTGTGGCCAGGGTGGTTTAGACCACTCGTTCCAGGGGAATTAGGTACCATGCTCTTGAAAGGTGTTCAGGGTCTCAGTCTAGGTATTCTGGGAGCTTTTGATCCAAGTGTCTTAGGAACAAGAGCCCCCAGGGATTAGATGCATCCAGGCTAAGGATTTTAGTACTCTGAAGTACTGAATTTGGAATCCATAATGGCTAAAGGACTCAGGCGCCACTTGCTCAAGTGATTTAGGAAGAACAGGCTGAAGGTTTTGGGAGCCATTGGAGAGGGTGAAGACCCTGAGCATGTGAGATTTAGGCACAGCAAGTCCAAGGGCACTGGGCACCCAGAGCCCCCGGGATTTCGGAGCTCTTGGCCCAGGTGGATGGGGATCCTGATGATCAAGAAGTTTATCTGTCTCTAGCCAAGAGGGATTAGGCAGCCTCTGCCTGATGCTCAGCCTCTGCCTGAGGCTCAGCCCCTGCTGAGCTGTGAGGCCAGCCCACACAGGCTCCCTGCCAGCCCTGGCTGTCAGGATCACCCAGCCCAGCCCAGGGAGGGGCTCTGGCAGGGGCCAGGCCAGCCCTGGAGTCATGCCAGCCCCCACTGGGCACAAAGCCAGAGCTCCTGGGTGACAGCAGGGCTGAGCCCAGCGGTTCTGCCTCACCCTGCTCTGGCTGCCCACCACAGCCCGCCTGCAGAGCTGTCCACTGCCTCAGGATGCTCCTCCATGGGGAGCAAAGCTGCTTATGGATGTGTTTGTCCTTTCTCCCCATGGTGATCCCAATTCCCACTCCATGGACACCTCCAACTCCTTGAAAGCCACTGTGGACAGACTCTGGCCCCGCTTCACCTCTTCTGTCCCATCCCTGTCCCAAAAGTCTCTGCCCCCACCCAGCTGTGCTGAGGCAGCTCCACAGGCAGGTGAGCAGCCCCAGTTATCTCCAGCACCAGCTGGACTTCACACTCAGCAGCCCAACACTCCTCCCCTCATCCCCATGGTGGGGATCTGAAGGAACAGAGACCCCTTTTCCTCCTCCAGGGAAGGCCAGGGCTTTCACAGCCCTATGTTCCAGCTTCCCTACCAATGTCTTTGCCCAGCCCCAGCAAACACATAACTCTCCCAGGAGTTGGCGCAGGACCAGGGATTGAAATCCTGCACGACCCAAACAGACACACAGAGTCACCATCATTCCCAACACACAACAGTCCAGCATTAATAAAACCAACAGACACACACACAAGAAATTTCTGATACATCAGAATAAAAACTCAGACCAGTAACGCTTCAAAATTGTTTTTTTTTTTTTCACTCATCATCTGCCTTGTTTTAGCTATTTCAATTCAAGAATAGAGGAATTCTTTCTAAAATGCAGTAGAAAGGAGTAAAAATAAAGGCAACAGCTATTTACAGAACCAATGGGGAGGGTACCGAAGCGCCTTTAGACTTCTCACTTCTTCTTGGGCGATTTCCGGGCACCGGACTTGGCTCTGGATTTTGACCGCTTCGCCTTCTTGGGCTTGGATGCCTTCGGCGACTTGGCCTTAACAGTCTTTGGCTTCTTGGCTTTCTTCGGGCTCCTTGACTTCTTCCTGGCCTTCCTGGTGGCAGATTTGGGCTTCTTGGCCGGGGATCTGGCTTTCCTGGACCTAGCTGTCTTCCGGGGCGAAGTGGATCTCCTGGCTGCCTTCTTCCTCTTCTTGGAAGGAGACCTCTTCACCTTGCTGGCCTTGGCGAGGCGGAAAGAGCCGGAGGCACCAACTCCTTTGGCCTGCTTGAGGACTCCAGTGGCCAGCAGGCGCCGAATGGCCAGCCGGATCTGGACATCGGCATTCCGGCCCACCTTGTAGTGGCTCTTCACGTACTTCTGGATGGACTGCCGGGATGAGCCGCCGCGGCTCTTGTCGGCCCGGATAGCTGCCGTGATCATGTCCGAGTACGCAGGGTGGGCTGCCGGCCGCCGCGCTGACCGCACCCGCTTGGGCTTGGTGGCCGAAGCCGGTGGCAGTGGGATCGGGATGTCGCTCATGGCGAGTGCTTCGTCCCGCGACGCCCCGCGCTACGCCCTCACGGCTGGAAACGTGGCCCGCCCGGCCTGGGACCCCCGCCCCTGGGCGGGGAGAGGCTGGGAAGGGAGCGGTGGGCTGGGTGAAGCCGCAGCAGAGCCGGTGCCGCTCCTCCGCCGCCCGTGCCCCCGCCGTTGCCTCTGTGGCCGCGCCCGCCACCGGCTCCCTTTAAAGCCGCGGCGCGGACCGCGGGGAGGACTGCCCCGCCAGCCGTGTCCCCGCGTGTCGCCTGCCACGCCCTGACCCGGCACTCCGGGAGGGACAGCGCGGGAGGAGCCGCGGCACCTGCGGGAACGCCCGGCGGCACCGGGAGGGACGCTGGTGCGATCGGCCGGGCACCGCGAGGAGCCGCGGCTCCTAAGGGACAGTTAGTGCGGCAGTTTAGGCGCGAGGTGCGTTTAGAAGGAGATTGTGTAGGGACAAAAAGGACCCTGGGGGGGGGGACATTGGGGACACTGCTAAGGCAGAGACAGACACGTCAGGGATATTCAGAGCAACATCAAGAGGTGCAGAGGGACACTTAGGGAGGACACGGGGTTAGGGTGGGACATTTAGGGGCAACGCGAGGAGACATGCTGGAAAAATATAAGGAGAGACACTGTGGAGCTATTAAGGGGGCAAGAAGGGACACTGGAGAAGACGCTGGGTACGGCACCAAGGAGAAAAGGGGAGCACTGGGCGTAAGCCAGCTCAGCAGCAATACCCCATGGCCAAACGCCGGTACTCCTTTTCTGCCTTGCTCTCCAGCAGGCGCTTTAGCAACACCAGCTCAGCCCTTGCACGTGAGTGGTGAGGGGTCACAAATAACAGGCTGTCCCCTTGTTTTGAGGGACACACACAACTCTCAGTGACGGGACAGAGCAGGGACCTAGTGGCAATCAGCCATCCTTTTCCCGCTGGGTGAGCGGTCGGCTGTTCCTGGGAGATTAAATATAGCCACTATCATCATCTTGCCTGTAGGATTTAGATGATGTTTTCCCCTTATTTTTTAAAAACACGTGGGTGTAGCCACCTGGTGCCTACCAACATGCCATGCTGGGCTCAAGAGGTGAATCAAACCTTCCAGTGTTTCAGTACAGCATTAAAATATACAGTGAGCACATTAAAATATACAGTGAGCACCTCTCAATAACCTCTGTGTGCCCTGAGTGTCCAGGGCCATGAAAACCACCAGCCAGGGACAGAAGTACATATCAATAAAACATCAATATAGATATATAAATAGCAATATAAATACAGAAATTGAAATAATAGAAATTGTAGAAATTGAGATAATAGAAATAGAATCATAGAATCATAGGATTGTTTGGGTTGGAAGGGACCTTAATGATCACTTTGTTCCAATTTCCCTGCCATAGGCAAGGACCCCTTCCACTAGACTAACTTGCTCAGATCCCCATCAAGCCTGGCCTCAAACACTTTCAGGGACAAGTTCTCTGGGCAACCTGTTCCAGTGCCTCATCACATTCACAGTAAAGAATTTCTTCCTAATATCTAATCTAAACTTGCCCTCTTTCAGTTTAGAGCAAATCCCCCTTGTTCCATCACTACATTTAAATAGAAATCTTTGATAGCTGCTCCTGTATTATGTGAAGACCCAGCCTGGGAGAAGACAGGCAGACCCCTGATGCTTTCCCACAGATGGAAGGACCAAGCACATCTCCTTGAGCCTTCCTCCCTGATGGAGTTTCTTCGTATGCTCTATTTCATTTGGAGAGCGGGAAAGGGTCTCAGTACCTGCAAACCTTTTGGTTTAATTAGGAGCAAACTGTTCCTAATTGTGGATAGGAATAAACCACCCTCCTTCTTTCCTCGGGGTTTGCTTTTGTTTGAGACCTAATGGCTTTCCATCTCATACGGGGTGAACGGGCAGGGAGCTCTGGTGGCCTCTGTGCAACACTTTGACCGGCCGCAGGACCTCTCATTTTTCCTATCTGGGAATAAACGGCTGGCGCTGGCTGCCTGCACGTAGGCAAACCCAGGCGCACAGATAAGGCACCATCTGCTTTTATTTGCATCCAAGTTTGTAACCGTCGCGAGTGGCTCACCCGCCCACCAGCTCTGGGGGGACACGAGGAGCTTTGGGGGGGCTCAGGAATTGCCTCCCCGGCTGCCTGCAGAGCCTGCAGCCCCAAAACCCAGGCAGCGTTTTATCAATACCGTGCAGTGATGGGGAGGCAAAGGCAGTGCGGGGGAAAGGTGGCAGGGAGGGACACGGCAGATGCTCTCTCTACCTAACTTTGGCCACCTTAGGGGTCTAATCTCAACCGTTCACCTGGGCAGCTCCTGCTGCTGATCCGGGCTGCTCGTCCTCCTCCGGCGGGTGCCGCTGCTGGCAAACAAACACGCTCTCCCCTGTGCATGGAGGCCCTGGGCCCTTCCATACAGACTAGGTCCCTAATTTTTAGCCAGGCAAACTAAGAGGAAGATTCCGTGCCCCCAAGCAACTCACAGGTGGTCACAGCTCACCAGGCTGCTGCTGGCTTTGCACATGGCGGGTAATCTGGTCAAGGCAAACCCCCAAGCACCACACTTGATATTGGAATGCACCCCGTGAACCTTGCACTGTTTTGACAATGCAGCTTTGACACGAACTGGTCAGGACCAACAGGATGAGAGAGAGGATTTCCCAGCCCCTGGCAGGGTGTCAGGTGGAAGGCAGATGGAAGGAGGTGGAAGGCAGATGCTGCCAAGCAATGCAAGCCCCACTGCCTCTGGGAAGCGGGTCCAGCGCTTCAGGCACCCCATTGCAGGCAGCACAGGGGACTCATCCAGAAGGAAGAGTTATTCCCATGGGCACACATGCCACCATGGCCATCTTGGGTTCATGCCAGTATTTTTGGCCACAGGAACCTGCCACCATGCCCAGGATGGGGTGGGTTAACCCCTGAACCCACTTTTCTCCTCAGGAATTGCTACCCAACTACTCCAAGCCTCCTGAGCCTTCCCTTTCTGGCATTATCCTGCAGAGATTGGGAAATCTCACATCTCCAACAAACCCCAGAGGACAGACCCTGGCAGAAGAATCCTCTCTGTAATCCTGTTTACCTTCTCCTCCCTGCCTGCACTGAGTTCAAACAGACCCCAGGGGGATTTACACATTTCCAGCTGCAGATTTCTTCTTAAATGGTCAAACCGTGTCCACTGTGGATGTGCTATGGATCCATCGGGTAACAGCCCCTGCCTTGTAGGGGTAGGACAGCTGTTCACAGGCCTTTGAGAGCACCAGGGCACTTCTGACAATTAATGTCAGAGATAACACTTCATTTTACCCAGTTCCCATTTCAGAGAGACTCAAAATCCCCAGCAGTGGTGATACTCGGATCCAAGTGCTTCAGTGCTTTTTTAAGAGCAAAACAGGGGAATGAGCTGAAGCTCCAGCTGTGCTCATCAGAATTTCAGCTCTGAGACCCCGGTGTGCAATGCAGTGTGGTCAGCCCAGCATGAAGCCACTCAGCTAGGTAATTGCTAGGGGCAGAGCTGGCTTGAAGGATACAAATAAATGGCAAAGGGGCATCGCCCCTGACTGCTGGGCTGATTACCACTGTTTTAAACAGATTTATGGGCTGTTTTTTAAGGGCAAGCTCCTTATGTGAGCTGGGGTGCTGGCTCCCATGCCACCACGCTGCTGTACTGCTGTGGGTTTTCCCTGTGCTTGAGGCTGGGATGTTTCTCACAGCCACAATCTGGCTGCAGGCAAGTGAATGGGGTGCTACCATCGCTTCGGATGTTTTTTGGGCTCTGCCAGCCATCACGCCTGTCACCCACGGGCATTTTGGTCATCTCCTCTCCTGGCCACTCTTCCCCCACCCGGCTCCCCTGCTCCCAGGAGATAAGGATGTGGAGACGACGGGGTGACCCTATCGCCCCGACGCAGGCGAGACGGGGTCTGCCCGATTAACGCCGTGCCAATTTCGGAGGTTCGTCCTCCATCACCCCGGGATGAGGGGATGGCCCTGCCCTGCTGGGGGCTGATCTACAGCCACAGAGCCTCAAGGAGGGGCAGCTCCACCACATGTCAGGGGCACACACATTTCGCCTGTGCTTACGCCACACACTTATCGGGCTGAGCAGCCCTCGTCAGAAAGGCAGAAAAAAACAACACGCCGCCCCAACAAACCAACCCAAACACAAGATATGGAACTCTTCGGGGAAGAAGGGGTGGGTGAGCAGGGTGCTGAGCACTGTGCAAAGAGCAGTGTGCAGTTCACCCCTTGCTTACCCTCTGCTTGCCCCCAGTGCCCTACTTTTGAGTTTCCTCCCCCAGGACTAGGTACAACTACGCAGACTGTTGTTTGAGTGGTTATATTTTCTAAAGAACACACATGGCCCCCAACACTGTGTCCTGAACCCTTTTTTCTCCTCCTCTTTTGGTTCCTATAAATTCCCATGGCAAGACTAAGCTCTGCAGCCTGAGAACAGCTGTCCTGAGCTGCTCTTTCATCTCTTGCCATACCAGCCCCGCAAATGCCACATTCTCGCCCCATTCCAAATTCGATGGCAACAGCCATGACCAGCAGAGGGAAAAGCCTGGACCTTGGGCAGCATAGGGACAAAAGGGTTTCTAGGTCAGAGGCAGGAGGCCAAAAACCATCAACAGCAAGCTCTGGTGCTTGACAGGCATAGTAGGGAGCTGAGCTCATCGCTTGGACTCTTGCACCATCCACTGGGTAGCCCAAGGGCCTTGTGCACATGACTAAAATCTGCAACCAAATTTTACCAGAATTTGTGACTAACAGAGATCTGCCTTACCCAGGGAAAGTAGTCCCTGCAGCCCTTCCCAAGGGAAGGGCAGGCCTGCACCCTCTTGCCCTGGGTGATGCCAATAACATGGCAAGGTGATCACATCCTGAAAAGAGTGCCACCCTAATAACCCTCATTTCAGCTGCCTCAGCATTCTTACACCCTGCTTCCATCCCCAGGTCGCACAGTACTCCAGTCTCTCAGCCAACACACCTGTCACCTCCACCCAAGGATCCTCCTTGACCCCTTTGTCTTTCCTTCTGAGATGCTGCCTCCAGCCCCAGCATGTGACCACAATTAGATCTCTTCCATAATGTCCAGCACCCTCTCTGTAGAACAACAGCTCCTATTTATATTGGGATGGGGCTGAATGAGTAGCAGTCACCCCCAGGTCCTCCATCCTGACATTTGTGTGAAATGCTTCACAAAAACCAGGAGGAGGGAAGCATTTAAGATCTCTGTCATCTCCCCAGGATCTGTATATACGGTTTACTCTGCCAGCAGTTTGCAGGGCCATGTGCCCTTTCAATACTGGATTTATGAATGCAGCCCAGACTCAGGTCTTCCTCCATGAGGCTCGGGGTCCACATGGAATTTTGGAAGCAGTGTGGTGAAGCAGATTATTTTCCTCCTCAAACCCAAAGGTGGGGCAAACTGCTGGAAAACAGCACTACAAGGCTCCTCTCACTCTCTGGCTAGGGGTGCTCCTGTTGCTTTCCCTCACCAAATCCTGAAGAAAGGAAGCAGCTGGTCAGTATACACCAAAACTTTGAAAAGTGACACACACACCCACACCCTCACACAAACAACCCTCCCTCACCAGAGGATTAGAGCCACATGGGAAGCCGCCTTCTCAAGGAACACATTTTTCTCAGCGAAAGGGGAAGATTTTATTAAGTTAAAAGTTGAAGGGCACAGTGGAGCAGAAGCAGCTGCCACCTAGGGGAGGTTGGCTCGGGCGGGTGCAGTAGCAGCCTCACAGCTCCCCTTCCCCAGAAAGGAGAAGCCCCATGGCTCTGGGCTCCTGCCAGTTCAAGTTCTTGAAGGAGCCAAAAGGGCAGTCATGGAGAGAGAGCTCGATCATGCGGACTCTTGCCAAGGTATCCTCTTTCAACCATCTCCGGGCAAGCACACCCATGGCAGATTGCCCCAGCAGCTCCCTCCTATGGCTTGTGTGTCTTCTCCACAGGTCCCTGGGGGTGGCACGGGGAGGGGGATGTCCTTGCCATACATCCCAGGGGGACCATGGAGACGTTTGGAAGAGAGAGAGTATGTGCCAAAGGTGGCTGTGTGTGGCCAGAAGAAATGGGGCTAGGAAAGGGGGAAAAAAACAGGTTTTCTTTTTCAGGTTAGAAAAATGCTGGTGATGTAGTAAAAGTTTTCCTCCACCTCTTCCCCTCCTTTCCATGGGGGAAAAAAATCCTCTATAAAATATAATTTTCACATATAAAATCCTGAAGAAGGTGCATGTAAGGAGCCAGTCCAAACAACGTGCTCAGGTATGCAGGCAAAAAGGGTTCATCAAAAAAGCTCTGGGAAGGGAGTGAGGAGGTTGGGGGTGTGTAGGATTCCTCACCAAGGTGGTAACGAATGGGGACTCAACCTCCCTCTCCCCACAAGTGAGGAATGGAGCAAATACAAAACAAGAACAGATAACAAATGTACAGCAGACCTAGAGAGAGACAAAACCAGAAATTAGAAAGATTCCACTGAGGGCAGAAATGCCACCCCTTCAGCTCCCTGGAGAGATGGCTGTCTGGTGCCCTGCTACAGACCCACTTATCTCAGCACCCATCAGCAAGTGCTGGAGAAGAAGGGTGAGATCCAAGCAAGAAGCAGAAGCACTCTGGACAACAGGATGCCCTCGTTGCTGCCACTCTGCTCCACCCATCTGTGGCAGAGATGCCTGCAGGTGAGCGTGGGAGAAGGGCTGGGTCTAGTCGGGCCTGCTTTGATGCAGACCTAAAATCATCTTGCTGTGATAGGGAAACCACTTCAAAGGTGAAGGAAGCAGAAACACTGCCTACACAGGGAACGTGTAACCACCCCCACGGTCACCCAAGCCACAGGGCCAAGGCCAGTATTTGCCTGGCTCCCACAAGCAGCCTGGTTGAGCAGTGACTGGCGCAGGCTGCACCAAGAGCACCATGAAAAGGGGGCTGAGGCCCTCGGGAGAGCATCAGGGATAACAGGAGGGCCAGCAGTGCAGGCTGAGAGGATGCGGGAAGCAGAGAAGGATGAGTTTAAGCCTAAAGTTTCAAAACCGAGTGGAGCGGGCTAAAGTGGCAGCTTCCAGGGCCCTGCAGCAGCCAGGCTCAGCCACCTGCACCTGCAGGGGATGTGCCAGCAGCCCCAGGCTCACCGTTACTTGCTGTTGCACAGCGACTCCTTCTCCTGCAGAGCCGCCATGGCCAGGCGCAGGTGCTCCTTCAGCTGCTCGATCTCTCGCTCCGAGCGCACCTTAATGTGATTCAGCTCTGCATAGACATCCTGGTATTTCCCTGAGGCAAATCTCTTGTCCTGCCAGGGGAGCGAGAGGGTCAGGCAGGTTGCAGGGCTGATTTTAGGGAGGGTGGGCAGCAAAGTAAGACCAGGAGAAGAGCCAGCAGGTGAGCAGGGGAGAGCTAGCCCTGGGTTTGAAGCCCATTCCAGTCTGGGCCACGCAGAAACCATTCAGAAGAGGAGCATGGAAGTAACACTTTGCAAACACCAGGCCAGGGAAGAATGCAGAGATACTGGTCCCACAGCAGCAGGGATCTGCAGTGTCAGGTTGAGGAGGTGATGTGGGCTTAACCATGGGTTGTGTGCATGTGGGGCAGCCATATGGGAAGCATAATCCCACCAGGAATGCAGGCCACTGAGAGAGCTGGGTGCAGCAGCTTATGTGGCCAAAATCTTATGAGTAATTTATAAACTCCTGGAGGATCACTGAATTCCAAAGCCTCTTTCACGTTCCCTTTGGCAGGGGCCTTTGAAAATTCCTCTGAAGAAGCTTCTGCCAGTGGAGGGAGCAGCACACCCAGAAACAGTGCCCAAGGAAACACATCCACTCAGAGAGATGACAACTAGGGGAAGCAGAATGCCAGGCAGCCTTCATCCAGGTTTCCCACTTGCAGAGGGCTGCCTCCTGTCTTGTCCATGCTTATGTGTGCACACATCTGGGGAAACCAGCAGCTAGGTGTCTGTGACTCCTACCTTGTACAAGGTCAGTGTATGCCGCACCGTGCTGTTGGAGCAGCTATGTGCTCTGCAGTCAGCAAGGACATGCAGCACAGGCAACAAGAAGGTTTGTCTCGAGCATCCCATCAAACCCAGCCAAACCCTGCTGATATGCTGCCCTGCTGCTTCCCTCCCTTCCCTCTCCTGCTCTTCCCCAGTTGCTCCCAGAAAACACCGACCTTTTGCATCATCTGCAGCTCCTCCCGGAGGCACTGCACCTCCTTCTTTACGTACTGGAGCTCATTCTCCTTCACCCGCAGCAGCACCTGGGCCGGAGAAGGGGGAGAGGAATCAGAGGTGACTCAAGAGCAGAAAGGCCGGCGGGCCCTGGCGCAAGCACGGCGGTGGGGAAGGAAGGAAGGGCCAGAAGGGCTGGGGCAGGAAACGGCGCAGGGAGCCCGAATGAGAAGCGGAGGGGAGCCTTGTGCTCTGCTTCCTGCACTGCTCCATCCGTCACCCCCCTCCCACTTGCTCCAAGCCGAAGCCATCGAGAGGAGAAGACCCCCGGGCGGGCGGGGATGGAGGCAGCGGGGCTTGCCCGTACCTCCAGCTCGCAGGAGCTCCGCTCGTTGTTGTGCGGAGCGCGGTCCCCAGAGCCCCGCGAGGAAATAAAGCTGCGCAGCTTCCCGATCTCATCCGACAGGCGGGTCTGCAGCTCCTGCGGGCAAAGCCAAAAGGCGTCAGAGGAGCCATGGCACAGATCCCTGACTGTCCTGATCTTCATGGCAGCCCTTGTTTAGCTTAGAGACCGTTACCCCGTCCATAGGCAATGGCAGCATCTACATCCAGCAGACTACACTTGCCATATTCTACACCACAGTTAAGACAGCCTCTAACTCTTAATCTTTTTCTTTCTGATGATAAAATCTCAGAAGGGAAGAAACATGAACAAATAGGGGAGCTTTAACAGCTTTAACACACAGCTTTTTTTGCTGTGTGAGGGAGGAACATGCTCCAATGCTCCTCTCTGCTGGCAGGAAAGCCCTTCTCTTGCCTGATTTTTCTGGAGGAGGTCCTTCCCCTCCTGCTGACAGCGCTCCAGGATCTGCTCCCGCTCTTCTGCCTTCTGGGTGAGCTCCCCAATTTCCAGGCACTTTTGGGAATACTGCTCAGAAAGCACCTGCAGTTCCCGCTTCAGTGACTCCACGTCCAACCTGCCAAAGAGGCACCAGCTCATCGCTGCCCCAAAACCCTTGCCTGCTCCTGGCCCCTGGCATTGCCTTCCCCCCTGCCATGGCCAGCCTCTGCCCACATCAGTCATTAGCACAACACAATGTTCCCTGTGAACTCAAGCTTCAGTTCCCACACACCTGCACATGAGTGTGGTGCTTCTTGGAGATCCAAGCCATGCAGAAGAAATGGAGGAGCTTTCCATAAAGAAAATAAGGGGGAAATAGCTATAGGTATGAGGGAGATGCTATAGGGAAAAGAGCCAAGCAAGGGACAAGCCTTCCTGCCCTACAGCTGCAGCAGCCCTGGGAGCCACTCCTGCACCAGCCCTAAGGAGGGAGCTGGGAAGTGGCAGGAGGAAAAACTCAGGGCTAGAGCTGCAGATGGGGTGTGTTGACAGTGTCATGAGGTGGCATCATCGGACAAGGGGAGTGAGAGAGATGCTTTCTTACTGGTGTTGCTTTTGGAGGGCTTCTGGGAGCGAGCTGCATTGCTGGAAGCTCCGTGTCCTGCCCAGCTCCTTATTCATTTCCTCCCGGTGGGCTTTCTTCAGTGCCTCAATGGCTGCAGAGAGGGACAATGAGAATGGAAGATCAGGCTGTGCCAGCTTCATGGAAACCACACTGGAAAACTGGCTAAGCTCTTGCCACTGCAGGTTCCCAGATCCATCTCTGCAGAGACCCCCTCTTTCCCTTCTTCCCTCAGGGAATTCCCCACCTCTCCACACTCCAGGATCATCATTCTGCTAAGGGGACTAACACAGGGCACTGTAGGAGCTCTCTTCCACTTCTGCCTTGCCCACCTACAAAAAAGTGCTGGTTCCCTCCCACCCATCCACAGAGGCATGACCCCATTTCCTTCCGTATCTTCACCACCACCTTCTCACAGGAGTGAGAAGCACCAATGCTCGTGCTCCAAGGAGCACCATCCCCACACCAGTGCAGTCAACAGTGTGGCTCCAGATGACTGGGACACCTGGCTTCTGCCAAGAGACACTGGGGAGAGGCAGAAGGGACCCAGCTGGGCAGAGGCCCAGTTTGGTGTTTGCTCCTACCTGCTGCTGTTGCCGCCGCCTCCTCTGCCAGGAGCCGCTCCTTCTCCTGCCGCAGCCGCTCCAGCTCCCGCTGGTGGTGCCTCTGCAGCTCCTCCATCACTTGCTGGTGGGATGATTCCATCTCAGCCAGGCTGCGCTCACAGGCCTCCTGTGGGGAAGAGGAAAGCAGGTGTGAGAGGCCAGGAGGGAAGAAGGAAGAGCTTGGGCCAGGACAAGCGCCTGGGACATTTTGAAAGAAGTGAGACTACCTCCCAGAAAGGCCTTTGTCTTCTGAAAAGTGAGGTGGCACTTTAATCTCTGAACACAACCATTTGACACATCTTGCAAACCCCTTTGTGCTTTACAGAGGAAGAAAGTTCCTCTAGCTCTTAAAACTAAAGCAGCAAGACAGGAACATCCCTCTTGGTCCAAGAACTGGGAATAACATGCCCCACACCACAGTCCCAACCCTACACCAGGCTGCACTGCCTGGCTGGAAGAGATCACCTTTGGGAACTGCATCTCAGTATCTGCCTTTTAGATGAAGCAGCATCCCCTGGAATCAATGAAAACCGAGCCTCCTCTCCTGAAAAGTGACACCCTGTGCTACCCTGTGACATGATACAGGCTGCCAAAGAGCCCTCCCCACAGCCTAATGGTTAGGGATCCTCCTCACACAGCTCTCCCTCCTTTCTGGTGGCTCTGAGACCAAGGGGATGGTTCTTTCTATGCTGAGCGCTATGGTTAACTCGAGTTAGAGCAAAGCAAAGAGGTTCCCACCTTGGTGCTACACCTTCACTCCCCCTCTAGATGCTGGCAGCACCTCCCTGAGCCTCTCAGGAAGGATTTGTTCACCAACAAACCATGCCTTTATGATTAATAGCCTGGGCCTCAAAGACATCAGCAGAGAGCTAGGAAGTCACCACATCCCCCAACAGCTTGTTGCCATCCCATTCCTTCCCCACTAAGGACTAAGGCTCATACAAAAGACACTGGTTCCAGTGTGAATGCAAACCCTTCCTGACTACTTCTCTCTACTGTGATGAGGGAAACTGGGAAGCTTCACAGAACAACAGAGGAAAAGGTGAGGAATCAATTTGATGATCTATCCACAGACCAGCTGCAACCCTTGGCAGACAGAGAGTGAATCCTTTGGGGAAAGGCCAAGTTTGGTCTCAGATGTGAAATGCCCAAGTTATTAGGAAGATAAGGAAGTTCCTCCCCACGGCTTTTGCTATTTTTTTGACCATAAAGAGGCCTGTGTAAGCTGTGAATGTTAAATCACGGTAACAGAGACTGTGCAAGTGTCTGGCCTGGGTGCTACAGAGCTTGTAGGTTTCTTCATCTGTGCTAGGTACAGCCAACCCTGTGGAACAGACTTCACCAGCCCCAGTTTCCTGCCCTGCCAACCCCCTCTGCATGGCCAACACCTCCAACACGTGAGGCCCATCCTGAAAACCCCACTGTATGGTTGAACAGCAGCCTCCACACAGGAAACCCCTGCGGGATGTGACCTTGCTTGCTTTGGATGAGCCCACAAGAGGGGAAAATAAATAAACAAAGAGAAGTGAGAGGATGAAGCATGAGCAAATTGTGTTTTGCTGGCTCTCCCACGTGCTGTCCCAGCAAACGAATGGGTTGTGCTGTCAAAGTGACCTTCAGGGCTCCGGCTGTCCCGAGGGACTGACTGACTGGCTGGCTGCTTTTAACAAGACACACAGGAGTCCCAGTTAGCAAGAACCACATGTGGTGAGCAGCAAACCACCAGGGAGTGACCAGAGGCTCAGCAGGAAGCTGCTGACCCACTCCTGAGCTGGGGGATGGCTCACCCCCACCGTCCCGGACAGCACTGTGCCCAAATGCAAGGCAGGACACAGATCCTGCTCCTCTCCCCAAATCATCCTTCCTTCCCTTTATAACCCTGGTCCCTTTAAGGCCAGGCAACATGCACCAGCCTTTATGTAATTAACATTGATTATGAATGGGCCCAGTTAGGGTCACCACGGCAACCCAACGATTAGCAATACCTGCTCGATCAGCAATACCTGCTCAGCAACAAGAGGGGTGCCAGCACGTCCCAGTTTAGTACTGGGAGTGACCCCCCGAGCCCAGCACTCTGCTCACCTGTGAGATGTACCCTCGGGGCACGTGGCTGTCCCCCTGGGATTTTGCTGCCTCCCGAAGGCTCTCATTTCTGGCCCGGCAGGACTCCAGCTGTGCCCGCAGTGACTGGATCTGTGCCAGGGAGGACAGAGAAAGATGTTCAGCCAGGGGTGGAAAAGTGCCATGGCCTGACCAATGTGCCACATCCAAACCCTGGGCTTACGGATGGGGAGGACAAAACATGGCCAATGGAGGCCTCTGTTTCCCCAGCAGCCTGCTGAGAGACCAAACTGGCAAAGCCAGCCCCAGCCTGGTTAATGCAGTAAGGAAAGGAGGAGACATCCCAGCTTTCCAAGGAGGAAACCACCACTGCATGGCTCATTTCAAAGGCTGGAAGGTGAAGTGCTTGCAGGCTTGGAAATAGCCAGAGAAGAAAGGCTATGAATGTACTCCCAGAAAAACACAGATTCCACACAAGCAGTGCCACCAAATATATTATCCTGGACCAAAGCGTGCTCTGGGAAACCTCTGCAGGTGTGAGAGCTGGCCTCTAGCCTTGCATTACCAGGTTCCAAAAGCTTCCATGCACTCAAGGAGCCAGAAAGAATAAACACCTCCCTGCACCTCCCTCTTGCTCTTCTGCAGAGCCTCCTGTAGCCACGTACCACATTAAGGGGGCACCAGAATCCCAGCTCCAGAGAGGAGGGATGCTCTTACCTCCTTTTTCAGTGCCTCATTGGTGTCTCCCTGGCCCCCCTTGCTCTGGTTCAGCAGTGTTGTCAAGGGCACCCGCCGCAAGTCCTTCAAGGGCAGGCGCTCCAGCTCCAGCCACTTCTTCTCTATCTCCTCATTCAGACGAATCCGCTGGTCCTCCGAGAGGGGAGGAGTGGGCAGGTCCTGCTGCCTGGCCTTGCGGGAAGGGTCTCCTGCTGGGCCATCGCTGTTGGGGACCCTGCCATCAGGGTCTCGAACCATTTCCGCCTCTCCTCTGAACGCACGGCCAGATCCCGCTCCAGCTCCTCGTACTTGGGAGCTCGGTCGGAGATCCTCAAGCTCCCTTTTGTCCTCTGCAGGGACCCCTGATTTCCGG
The DNA here is from genome assembly GCA_032173965.1 of Sitta carolinensis. Classification (NCBI taxonomy): domain Eukaryota; kingdom Metazoa; phylum Chordata; class Aves; order Passeriformes; family Sittidae; genus Sitta; species Sitta carolinensis. Next base: position 55,981,647 of record JAVUNC010000005.1, on the reverse strand, counting down.
GGTCTTGTGGCAAGGGAGACAGCTCCACATAGTCAAAGGCATGGCGCGGCCCATCCACCTTCCAGTGACTGCCCTTTGAGTTCCCCTCGGAGCCCAAGCCCGGCTGCTGCTGCTCCTCCGGCTGGAGCGAGCCCTTCTGGGGAACAGAGTTACGGAAGTTCTCCTTGTCACAGTCAGGAGTCTGAAAGCAGAGCAGGAACACAGGCACCGTGTGGGAAAGGATGCCAGCAGAGGCACTGCCAACTGCTCAAGGCTTAGACCCTCCCTCAGCCCAGCCTTACAAAAACCCACCCGGAACACAGAGCTGGGCCTGTAGCATTCCATCCCTCAGGGAAATGGATTTCTCCACCAGGCAGCAAGGATCCATCCTGGTTCCAGCTATGCTGGTGGAGAAACCAGTCTAAACTCATGTGGTGAGGCAAAAAGCAGGTACAAGAAACAGAGCCATCAGGTTCTCAACCTCTATCACAGGCTGGTGTAACCAAACCACTTTCAAAAGGAGCAGAGGGCAGGGCTGATCTGGGAGTGGTGAGATTTCCAGGTGAGATTTCCTTGCTGTCCCTCTACCTTTTCCAGTCAGGGTAGAGGAACAGCAAGGGAGACGAGGACAAGCAGCACTGGGCAGCTCTTACTTGGTGACATCTGGAGCACTGACTGGGCGCACATTCTTCCTCAGGGCCTCGATCCAGTTGCGCCGGATGCCAGAGGTCATCGCTGACAGGGTGAAGACAGCATCCTTTGTCTACAACAGGGAGGTGACAGAGGCCCTCTCAGCACCCAGTGGATGTGCAGCAGCTCCCTCTTGCTCCCTGAGACTCACAGCCACTCGTATACACCAGTGCTGGGCTGTTAGAAATGCCACCCTCTGTCTCAGGCTCTTGGGACAGGTGGAGGGGTGGGAGAGGAGAGGTGGGAGGGATTTGAGGGGGATCCTTCATGAGACCATCTCCAAGCAAAGGCCAAACACACACTGGTGCAATTCAGGCGTTCAGGTGCCGGGAGTCAGGTGTACAGCACTGGTGTACAGCAGCAGAGCACAGGGAAACCCAGACCATGAAGTGCCCATCCCTGCACACCCACAGAAATACCATTTCTCATGCTGCCTTAGCAGCCACCTCCCGCTGCTACAACAAACAGCCAAGGGTAGAACTGTACTGGGGCCAGATGCAGGGCACAGGTTGTCACTCTGAGCATGGTCAGCCAGGTTACATCAAGATCTGCAGTGCTCACCACTCCCCCCCGCAGCTGTGGAAAAGTTGCCTTGGCCAACATGTCACTTAGACACTCCTGGCATTTAGCATGGCTCCTGGACTGCCTCCAGTACAGCCTTCAGCTAGCTCTGCAAAGCCCCCTCCTCCTCCTTCCTTCCTTTGCAGGCAGGCAGCGCTGATGTCCCAGAGCACTGTCACCCATGTGTCAGAAAACCAACCTCGGACCACCTTGCTGGCACAAGATCTGTATGAATTGCCTCTCAGGCTCTCGGCACAGGGAGGGAGCACACATCCCCACCCCGGTCCCCTGGTGCTGCGGACACTCACGTGTATCTGGAAGCCGTAGTTGCGCTGCACCGCAAACTCTGTCACATCCGTGCAGGAACGGAGGTCGATTTCTCCGTCCAGGTCATCAGCCTGCAAGCACAGCCACCCGCTAGGACACCAGTGCCCAGCCAGCTTTGAAAAAGGCCACCTCTGCCTTCATCCCACAGTTCCCTGGGAGCCAGGCTCAGTTCCCCAGCACAGCATGGCCTCTTCTAACCCAAGGGCTGCCAGCAGCAGGGATGGAGAGCATCCCAGACATCCCTTCTCCCCACCTCCCACCACTGACAGTCCCCCCAGACTTTGCCACCCTGCCTTCATCCTCTTCATCACCCCTTGGCAAAGAGCAGCTTGGCACCTCTGCCATCCTTCAGGAGGACAAGGTGCTGTTGCTTGTCCCTGGTAATGCCAGAGCTGGGCTCCTCTCCCCTGTGGCCAGGAAGGAAGGAAGGGCTGGTGAAAGGCTGGCCATGCTTACCTCCTCTGCGTTTGAGTCCCGGTAATACCTCAGGCTCGAGTCAGTCAGCACAAACCAGTGTTTCTTCCACTGCAGGCGTGTTGGGCAGGGGGAGGGAAGGGAAAAGACAGGAGGGAAATGGATAGGCAGTTACCAGGGAAAGCGTAGGAACAAGGAGGGACGCTCTGCACTATGACCTCTTGGCCTTCTCTTCCCCCTCCTCCCTCCCAGATCCCCCTCGTGACCCTCAGCTGGGAGAGAGGCACTCGATGAACCTCTGTGTCCACCCACAGAGCGAGGCACCTCCAACAAAAGTTTCCCAGTGCCTTCCCCAGCGGGAGAGACCTCAGTAAGCAAGGAGAAAGGAAATCAGCTGGCTCACCGGGGTTCTCTAGCAGCAGGGGATAGGGGAAGAGGCAGACTCTCATCTGAGGCTTACCTCTCCTGGCTCGTCCAGGATGGACATCCATCCCTTCTTGAAATTGAGAAGATCCGGCTGGAAAACAAAACAGAGAATTACTGTCTTGGAGTGACCCACAAAAGGGCTTTCCATGCCAGGGGGTGGAAGGTGATTTCCCTGTGGCAGAAAAAAAATGGGAATAGCCTTTTAGGGAACTCATGGGGCTATGCGACCCTATGGCAAAAGAAAACTGGGCAGAGCTCTCAGCAGCAAGCAGTCATTCCTGTAAGAGGAAGCAGGAGATAAGGGAAGAGGTTTAAAAAAAATAAAGGAAAATATGCAGCAAAGAGGTTTCCACAAGGTGCCTCAGAGGTATTTATTCAGAGAGGGGGAGTCAGGGACAAGGAGAGTGGGCAGAAGGGAGTGCTCCACCACCACCAATGAGGTTTGCCTCAGAGATGGAGGCAAAGCCACAAAGAACCAGACACGCCTTGTCCCAGCCCTGGCTGTCCATGCCCCAGAGCTATGTCCCTCTGGTAACTTCACCACCAATCACTTATTAAAAACATAGTAACTCAGCTCTCACCAAAAACCTACAGGAGGCAATTCAACAGCTGTGAAAACACGCTGACTTTAAACGATGTGCCCCAGGGTAGAGATGAAGTCAGTGCTTGATCCTCTCTCCTCTCCCTCCAAGGTTCGATCCTCTCTGAGAGACTGAGGTTTTTTCTCTTACCCAGCTCTTTCTGCTCCCTCCCACTACAGAGCCTGCTCTCTGCCCAGACACAACTACAGAAGATAAGGATGAAGAGAATTTCACCCAGATTACCCTGTGCCACAAAGAAGTTTCCATGCATTCTCTGCCTCCTCCTAACCTCATGTTGCTGGTGCAGCATCCCAACCAGTTTATCTTCTTCCCAAGGTGGAGCGCCAGAGAGCTGACTCAGGGGAACCTCTCTCCCTAGCTTTGTCCTCAGCCAAACAGTCTCGAGCTGGTCCCTCCTCCCACCCCTGCTGGCTCCCAGGAAGTTGCACCATCAAAGAATTCAGTCCAACGCCTCTTCTCCCATGGAAGTCAGTTTTCCAGCCTGCCCCTTCTTCGGCAGCCGAACCAGGCAGGGTCAGTGCTGGAGAAGTGACAGTATCAGGGCTGGATCTCTCAGAGGTCCAGCATCAGATCTGCCAGTCCTGTTGAAGCCACCAGCAAGTCCCCACGTGTCACAACCACCAGCTGAGATGGAGCTGGAGAGAAAGAGGTGGCTCAGCAAGCCGATGGCCGCTCCACATCCCCCGAACAAGCCCAGTGGCCAGCCACAGCGGCCCCACAAGCCCAGCTCCCTGGCTGTACAGCCAGGCCAAGCCCTTCCCTGCTTTCATCTCGTTGAGCTGCTGCTCGTGGGTTACACCCAAGGTTATGGGGTGGCAGCAGCCGAGTATGTGCCGGCCCACCCTGGCGCTCTGGCTATTGGTTCAAGCAGGAGCAAGGAGTTCTGCCAAGAGGAGGTCACCGCCTGCTACAGCCTCAGGCCTGGCCAGAAGCATCCGGCAGTCCCGAGCTCCCTGGGAAGGGAGGGAAACCAGAGTGAAAGGACGTGGGGGGGGCTCCCAAACCTCACCTCCTGCTGAGGCGACAGGCACTGCTGGCAGCTAGGAGACAAGGGGGATTTATGCATCCCCATCACCACGGATTTGTGGTGGCTCCACTGCTGCCCTGAGAAAGCACCCCAAAAATTAATCATTTCTCTGTGGCAGCAGCTCCGCCCTTTTTCCCGTTATTCCTTCCAGTCCGGTGACTTAAGCTCCAGCTCTGAATTCAGAGTGGTGAGAGGGAAGGAAAGGAGACAAAACATCAAAGTACAACCACCCCCCTCCTGGGACGCACGTGCACTCAACAGAAGAGAGAGAGATGGGCAGGGTCCATGGAGGCAGAAAAACAATACAGGGAGAGAGTGGAGCTGTAGACGGATCAGCTGCATCTCATCTTATTGAGGATTTACAATCCCAAAGCATTAGGTGCCAAAATAATTAATATTAACAGGATGCATGCCACTGGACAAACTGCCACGAAGTCCTGCCAGAACTGCTACCCCCAGTGCAGTGCTGAGGCCAGGAAATCCCCCTGGGGGGCTTTTCCTAAGCAGGTAAACTGCACAGGGTTTTGACTTTTCCTGTCAGCCCTAGACACAGAGCTGCAGCTCTACAGAATTGTCTTTGAACTATTCTTGTCATAGCAGGGTCAATACTGCAAGACGAGGCCTCAGTTGATACACGAAGTGCTTAAAGCCACTTTTCTTCCCTTACCCACAACCAAACCCAGTTTCTTCACCCCACATAAAAAGCTCAGGATACAGTCGGAGAAGAGCATGGGGCTCAAATAGATCCCCTCATCCAGAGGAAACGGCCCTGCAGTGGGAGGAGGAAACATCCAGGAAAGCCGAGCTGCTGGGAGAGATCCGGGTGCCAGAGATGCAATGATGTGGCAGGATGCACCCCCAGCAAAATGCATGGCCCTGCAGCTCGGGGCTGCAGAGGGCATGGGAGGTGGTGGCAGTGATTTTGCCCAGTTGCATCCACACCCACCAGGGTTTTATGTTCCGCCCCACAGCTGGCCAGGTAGAGGCACTGGAGGGGGTCTCAGGTAGCTGGGGACATAGGTGATATCTGGAAAGACGGGCTTGCAACAGCAGGTTAAGGAGCGGCAGCTGCCTGCTCTGGTTGAAGGAGGGCTACAGGGAAGGTGATAACAGTCTGTAAGTATCCGAAGAATGTAAACACCAAAGAAGGAAAAGGGACAGGGTGGGAGCAAAGGAATGGCTCCTGGGTGGTACTGAGGCGCCAGGATGGAGAAGTGCAGGAGAAGAGAAAGGAAGGCTGAGAAAGCTCAGTGTCCGAGCAGAAGGGTCAGGTGTGTCCTTTCATCACCAGCCTTTGTCATCGCCGTGCCTCCCGCTCTTCCTAAAAGCCCCTCAGCCCTGCAGGTTCTGGGGCACCGCTTCCTCTCACCCCCGGGAGATGGTGCAAGGAGCTCTCAAGCCTTCCGGAAAACCCAGTGTCTCCTCTCCTCTAAAAAGGGAACCCACTTCCTAAGGCGTGGGCCCCAGGCCAAACACAAAGCAAAACCGCTCCAGCTCAGTTGGGTGAAAGCAAAATCACTCGCAGGCTGGAGCACACATGCCGCTCCCGAATCTACACGTGCAGTAAGGAGAGCCAGCGGGCTCTGGGCTCTGGCTTTCCCACCGCCCCCGTGCGAAGCGCCGGCGGGCACGGCGCAGCCTGTCACCTCCAGTACCCGATCGTGCCAAGGCAGGCTCGCCCCAGGGGGGGGATGCTCCCTGCCCCAAACCGCATCGTTTCCCACAGCGAGCAGGAGCTCCCCACGCCCGCGGGGACACCAGTTTCGCATCCGACTGCGGTCATAGGTGCGCTGAGCTGGCCCGGCCTCAGCCCGGTCCACGCTCACGCTTATGGGGGCGGGGTGGTGCCCACCGGGGCCGAAGCGGACACGGGGAGCTCTGGGGGGACCCCAGCGGTGATGGGGAAGGGAGCCAAGGAAGAACCGCCGCAGCCTCGAGTCCCGGAGCCAGAGACCCCCAAAGAGCGGGAGCTCCAGAAATCCCCGGAGCGCAGGGACCCCCGGAGGCGGCGGCTGACAGCTGGAGTCCCCCGCCCCCTCCCATACCCGGGCTGTCCCCCGGGCTCCGGAGGAGGAGTCCCCGCGATCATCGCCCGCCAAGCCCCGAACCCCGTGTCCCGACTCACCGTCATGGCGGGGGCGCCGCGGCCGCCGGGGCCGGGGTCGCGGCGGGGCCGGGCGCTGGCAGCCAGGGCGGCGGGGCGGCTTCAGCGCCCGGGCGGCTGCCGCGGCCCCACCATGCCCGCTCCGCCGCCCGCCCCGCGATCCCCGCTCGCCTCTTTCCTTTTTTTTTTTTTTTTTTTTTTTTTTTTTTTTTTTTTTTTTTTTTTTTTTTTTTTTCCAAAAAGGAAAGGAGAGGGGAAAAAAGAAAACCACCCCGAAAAACTTTTCTTTCCTTCCCCCCAAGAACTTCCTGGGAGGACCCGGGAAGGCCAATGGCAGCCGCCGCCGCCGCCCCGACCGCCCGCAGCCAATGGAGCCGCCGGGGCGGGCGAGGCCGCCGGTCCGCACGGAAAGGGGCGGCGGCCCTGGGGCGTTGGGGACGGGGGCGATGCTGGGGCTGAACCGTGTTCCCTTCCCGCCCCGCTGGCCCGGGAAAGGTGAAGCCCTAGGAAGGGTGGGTTCAGCCGCTGCTGCCTCGGGAAGGGACTGCCAGGAGCCCAGCCCTTACCCAGGCGGGATTTGCGCTCAGGCTGGGATTTTTCGCCGGCAGGGATTTTCAGCAGGGCACACAACGGAGTCCTCGCCTTGGCTCCTGGGGCTGCTCGGTTTTATCCAGCCAACTGAACCTCTCTGGGCTCGTGGCAGGGGTGGTAGCAGGTCATGGGGAAACTCCCGCTGCCTCTGGAAAGCCACGCCAGCTGGCCTCAGGAAAGGGAATTGCTAGAGAGGGTCCCAAAGGAAAAAGGGAGAGGGGCTGTGCATCACAATATGCCAGGCTGTACTGTGCAATCACACCAAAGCGATGCTTCTTGCTGCAAGGCAAAGGGAAGGTGCCAGAGCTCAGTGCTGAAGAAACCTGGCACAGGTGGGGCAATCTGGCCCAGTTGTACAGGGTGAGTTCAGGGCTTTGGGCTCTTCTCTGGCATGATGCAGGGAAGTGAGGGAAAGGATGTCACTCGTTTCAAGTTTCAGAGGCCTTTGATGGCCTCTTTCCTGGCTGCAGTTTGTCCTTGTATGAAGAACAAAGCCAGGTCCTAGCAGAGGATGACCTGGCTGAGATGACTGATGTGCACAGAGGGGGACAGAGGCAGGAACTTGTGTGCAGCTGCCTGCTACATGGAATACTTCCTGCAGCCCTCCATAGCTGCCGCAATGCCATTTTGCAGGAACGCCAACACAATACACTGTATCTTCTTTCACATCACTAAAGCCTGCTTCATCCCCATAAAAGCATCAGTGCCATCACAGCACCGGCCAATAATAAAGCAAAGGAAAACAGCTGTACTAAGATTTTACTCACAGGTCTACTGTTTGCCCTTCTCTGGCTTTATAAAAAGGCTCTGTGCCTCAGTTTCCCCACTTGAGGAATGGGTGAAGGACAAAGTGAAGGGGAGTGTTAGTGAGCACGGTGTTCAGGACGTCATGGGAAGGCAGCACCGTGCTGGACCTGCTCAGGACAAGTGCTGGAGACCTAGGTCCTGCCCACAGTGACCCCCAGAGAAGGGCAGCTGCCCCTCTCCACAATTCCCAGGGCCTGGCCCCTACCTTGTTGCGCTTCTTACTGGCATTCAAATGTGGCTGCAGGCTTCCTGAGGAGCCAGTGCTGCTTTGCGGTGGGAAGGTGCTTCCACCCAGCTGGGGCTGCAGGGGAGAAAGCAGGAGCTGAAGCCACTGGGGTTTAGTCCTCACCTCAGTTTCCCAGACCTGAGCATCCATCTCCTGGTGTGGGCTAGGGAAGAAAGCACCTTCCCTCCTCCCAGTGCCAGGTGGGCAGTACAGTTTCCCTGGAGAAGCAGAGGATCCGAGGGAATTAGGGAATTGCACAGAATTGCAACCCAGGGGACCCACCCAATCTGTGCTTGCCAGTTTTAGGCCTTGCAGGGTCCCCATCACCTCTAGCTCCTGCCCTACTCACATGATAAACGAGAAGACTCTTGTTCCCCCAGTCAGTTTCCAATGGCTTCTCAGGGCTGTGTGTATCTCGTGTGTGCTCAGGACCCTTCCAGCCCTCCTCCAGATGCTGTGCTGGACTCTCAGACCTTTTCCAGCTGTCATCTGACCGCAGTCTCACATCCAGACATCTAGCAGGGTTTTTCCAGTCCCTTTCCAGCTGGCGCATCACATCTGCGTGGCACACGGGCATCTCTTGGCGCTTCCAGTCCTTCTCCCACACCTGTGCTTGGTGGGCATCCCCCCAGGCCCTCCAGTCCTGCTCCAGTGGTCGTGTTGGGCTTGTGGGGCGCAGGGGCTTGCCTCGGCCTTTCCAGTCACTACTGGTGCCCTTTCCGGGTTGGGAGGATGTCAGCTTTTCCCGGAGGCTCTGCCAGCTGCCTTCGGATGCCTTCCTGGGCCCTGCGAGGTGTAGCGGCTCCCCTGGCTTCACTCGTTGCCTCTCTGCCCCCCGCACCAAGCTGGGAGGGGAGATCTCCTTTTGGTTTTTCCTTGTGCTCTCTGTATGTCTCCCAGGACTGAGGGCCCATGGTGATGGCCCTGCCCGGTTCAGCCTGACATTATCTGAGCTCTTCCCAGCACCTGTGGAGTGCAGGGAATCCCCTCGGCTCTTCTTCTCCAGTGTTTGCCGTGTACCCCCTGCTTGCCAGGTGGCTTGGCCCCTGTCCGAGTTCGGGGAGCAGGCAGGCTCCCCTCGGCTTCTCCAGCTTTTCTCAGTGCGACTGGGAGCGTTCCCGGGCTCTCCTGCTCTCCTCTCTGACCTGCGGGCTGGGCTTGTGGAGCATGGGCTCCGGCTGCCTCTCTCCAGCAGCCAGCCAGGGCCGGCAGGGCGTGGGGAGTCCCCCCGGCTCCTGCTGGCCTTCTCGGGGTGCCGAGCTGGGCTGGGGGAATGCCGGGGCTCCTTGGGGTCTCTGCTGCGCTGCTCGAGCTGCCAGGAGAGTCGCTGGCCCTGGGTCACAGAGGAGAGAGAGCAGGGAGTCCTCTTAAAAAAGAGTCAGTGAGCAGAACGAGATGGGATTAGGGCTGGCAGGTGAGTTGGTTAAATGTTTCCCCAGCGAGCAGTTGCATTCCTGTGCATGGAGCCAGTCCATACTGTAGAGAAGCCTCTTGCACCCAAAGAGTGAAAGGGCTGCTGCATTCTAAGAGCCAAGGATCCCAATCCATGACAGAGGGAGAGCTGGGATTAAAGGGAAGGAGAAGGGGAATAAAAGAGAGAAGCACGTGGCAGAAGTAGAGGAAAATGTGACAGGGAAAAGCAACTCAGCTTGCAGAGCTGGAATGAGGTCCTGCTGTGCAGACGAGCCTCACCTCCCTGGGCAGGTTGGGGCTGGATCTCCTCCGAGTTAGGTGGCCTTTGCTGGGTGGCACCGGTGTCTTGCCATCAAGCCGGTCCACACGGCCCTCCTCCAGAGCCTGGAAGGCCTCCAGCGTCTCTGATTTCCTGTGGGCACACACAGATGGTCCAGCTGCCACCTTGCCCAGCTTGGAAGCAGAACCTCTGCAAACCCTGCTCCACCTTAGCCTGACCCCATAGGCCTCCACTTGCCCCAGACACTGTGTGCACTGTAGCCTCTCCCTGTCTCCATCGACCACCTCAGCTTTCATATCCTGCTGCCTCATCCATGCCTTCTTCACACTATTCCTCAAGCTTCCCTCCATCTATACATCCCACCCGCTTGCCCACGATACTTTCCCAGTCCCTCTTTATGTCACCTCCTGCCCTGTCCTGGAGCCACTCTTGCTCCTTCAGCTAAAGCCTAAACAGCTCCTGGGTACTTTTTGGCATCCTCCACCATTTCCTGAGTGACTCCTACAGTGAACGTGGAATCCCTGAGGAGCTATCAATGCTGGGATTGGGGAACACCTCTTTCCTTCCCCTTTTACTATGGGGAGCCCTGCTTCACAGCATATCCTGCAGCTTCCAGGTGGCTGTGAGGATGAGGAAGGTGGGCTGCTCCCTTCTAGCAGTGCAGCTTAGCTCCACCTTTCCAACGGCCTCAGTTGCCCATGTGCCACGAAGGAGGAGGCTCTGAGCCTAGATCTGACCCTTGCTTTGAGGGAAATTTAAGCACAGCTGAAAGCTGAGCTCTGCCATCTAGCCCTGCCTTCTCCCTGAAGCACAGCGATTCGGAGATGGGGGGCCCCCCAACAGGACAGAAAGGCAAATCCCCTGCCTCTGAGCACCGTGGAGTCCCATTGTTTCTCACCTGCGTTCGCATCCAAATATCCTCTCCACCTCCACTCGGCCAGGGCTCAGTGTCCGGGCACCGTAGCGGTCAGCAGCGTCCCGCTGGCTGAGGCGCTTGGGCTTGGGCAGGTCTGCCAGCACCGTGTACTCCTGCCTCTCCAGCCCGTGACGCCCCTCTGTGCCTCCAGCGCCGGAGTGCCTGTGGGAGTCGCGGGCCCGGGGGCCGGAGAGGTGCCCAGCGCCACCCGGCAGATCCCTGCGGGCCGGCGGGGAGCTGGCGCGGCCATGCGGCAGGGTGGATGCCCAGGGAGGGTCAGTTTTTCGGTGCTTTGGCCAGCTCTCCTCAGGCCTCTGGCTGGCAGGACGGTGCTCTGGGACGGGGAGAAGGCCGTTACTGGGGGAAGCGCGAGCGACGCGGGATGCCACCACGTCCACGGCAAAGCAGGTCTTCGGAGGAGAGCTAGAAATGGTCCAGGAGGGCAGAGATAAAACCCAGACTCCCTCGAGGCAGGGTGGGAGCACTGGAACAGAGCACTTTGAGCCGAGGGCATGCCAAACCATGCAGATAGAGAGCACCTGAGGCGCCCATGGTTCACAGTCAGCACACACACAGATGGACTCTCACATAATGCCCATGGATGTGTTGAACACTTCCTGGGACCAGAATTAGATAAAGAGATGCTAAGTCTAAACAGAGATCTGCCTTGAACCTCAGAGACCCCTGGGTGGAAAGCAAACCAGAACCAGGATCTCACACAGGAGCAAACCAAGAGTACCTGCTTTCAGTGGACAGATTTCTTTCCTAATGCCCTGGGCTTCAGTTCTCACCCAGGATCCAGAGGGAACAGGCTGAGCCCACCTGGGTCTGTCTGCCTGTGGGGCTCGTGACTGCACCTCCTCCTTATGGCCCAAGTAGCTCATCATGTCCCGTTTGCCTGATCCCAAAGTGTTGTCCCACAGCCGGGTCATTTCCCCTTCCTGGGAGACAAGATAGGGCAGGTCTCTGCAATGGGGACTAGTAGCTTTTGTGGGCTAGAAGGAGGCAAGAGTATATATGAAAAGTTACAGCCTGTTCAGCCCAAAGCTGCTGGTAAAAAGGAACCAGAAGAGAAGATGCGTGACCAGACCAATGATGGCAAGAAACAACGTAGAAGAGTCCACATGGGAGTATCCAAGAGCAAATCTCATGAGCTCTTTAGGGGGAGAGCCTCCTTTGTGGGGACTAAGAGGCTCAGCTGATCCCCCCTTGCATCTTAGGACCTCAGAATCATAGAATATCTCAAGTTTCAAAGATCCCATAAGGGTCATCAAATCAACCTCCCTGAACACGATGGGCTCCTTCTACCATCTACCCAAGGCAGGAGAGCCAGAGGGGCAAATTCAACACGTCTGTATGCCCAGGAACCTGCTGAATGGGCCCAGCAAAAGTAGCATTAAAGGGCCAAGGGAGCTGGGGAGACCAAAATAACCCAAACCACAAGAGATCCCCATCTCACCCTGGCAAGCGTGGAGTTGGCTTCAGCACAGGCGCTGGGGTCGGTGCCAGTTTCTCTGTGCTCACCCTCAGCTCCGGGGCTGAGTGGGGGATATCGCCTGCTCTCGTGCCAGCTGTGGGGCAGGGAGAGAGGACAGCTGGTGGTCAGCACAGTCCGCAGAGCTCAGGGGCGAGTGACAGCACTGGCAGCCCAAGCCACACTGACTCTACTGGATGGGCAGAGGCTGGCAGAGCCCATCCTGAGACCACCAGCCTTGCTCTGGAGGGAATGAGGATGAAGGGGCCCCCTGACCTCTCTATGGACAGCCTGGAGGAATGGTTAGATGGCATGGCATGGGGGCTTCTCAGTCCTTTTTCCCAGGCACCAGTGTGCAGAGCATCAGGGAAAGGCAGCTGATTTCCCCCTGCTTGGCTTCCCACTCCCCCTCTCCATTCTTCCCACCGCAGGGGCTTGCTGGAGCAGCAGGGCTCCCGGCTGGTACTCACCGCTCTGTGCCCTCCGCCGGGCCCACGCACACGAATACCTCGCACTGCGGGGCTAAAATATGGAGGGAGTCCCAGGGTTCTCCTGGGGCTGTGTCGCTGCAGGCATCGCGCCCCGTGACCTCCCTGGCATGATCCTGCGAGGAAGAAGGGGTGCAATGGTGCTGTCAGCGTGCCGAGGATGAGGATGAAGGCTGCCCCTTGGAAATGCGTGCTTCTTCTACCTCCTCCGAGAGCAGCCTGGCCTCCACGGCTCTTGATATCTCTCCCAGCCCACCGTTGAGATTTTTCTCCCACATCAAGAGGCCAGAGAGGCCCAGCACGCTCCTATTTGATGCTGAATGCTGCGGACATCCCAGAGACTATGTGTGTGGATGAGGGTTCAAGGAAACTGCCCCCCCCACGTTGGCACTGATGCTGCTGGTAGCCGCTCTCCCTCACCGGCAGGATAGCTCAGGGAGAGCTAAGCGGAGCCAAGAGGAAGGAAGATTTTTGCAGAAAAAGCTGTAGTCCCAGCCTCTTTCTGTCAGGGCTTGCAGGAGTCTCAGCATCCTCCCTGGCCCCCGTCACCTGCGGGGCTTATGAGCAGCAGTGAGGGAGGCTCCGGGGAGCCGGCTGTCTGCGCCGCCTTCCCTCCAGCGTCTCACCCGCACCGGGATTCGCTCAGAGGTGACAGCTCTGAGCAGATCGAGGGTGAAGGGCTGAGGTAACCTTAGAGGGCCCAAGGCCAGGAGGGGAGGGGGAGAGGGCGAGAAAGAGAGAGGGAGGCTCATTATTATTTCATCATCCCTGGCCAGTTGCTCCTGGAGGACGTCAAACAACACGAAACCCTCCGTGAAACATGAAACCAGCTGTCGCCCAGTTAGAGACGGCCAAGTAGCTTGTGTGTCCAGCCCTGTCCCAAAGGATCGTGTTGGATTGAGGTATCTGGAGCCCAAAACCCCATGAGATTTATCCCTCTCCTGCCTTCTCCTCCAGGAACCGCTTGCTGAAGCTGCCACAGGGACAGAACTGAGCCCTGGCTGCAAGCCAACAGCTGAGACCACAGAGAATTGACCAGGACCATACTAAAGGTGAGGCAAAGCTGTAAATGCCAGCAAGTCTCAAGCAGAGATTAATACAGGGTGGGTCCCTGCTCTGCCAGTCTCCAATTCCCTCCCTGTAGCTTTGCATTTGAGACACCCCTGCTTTTCCCTTCCAGGGTCTTTCAAGCCTCTTGTATCCAGTGTCCAGCACTTCCCTGCTAGGCTTTGGTCTAGCATAGTTAAATTAAGCATTCCAACACCTGGAAAGACTGTCTGCCCATAGAGGTTTTCCCTGCCAAGAAATCTAGAAATCCTGGCCGAGCCTTTGTCTTAGGGATTTCTATCTCTAAAAAGGCAGGTGGAGTCCCAGTATAGAACAAAGGGCCCTTAATGAAGTATCCATAGCTGGCAGGTGGAATGGAAGAGCTCACCTGGATAGCATGCTGGTGAGCCCCTGCGGCTCGGAAACAGTGCTGGCACAGGCTCTTTGCAAACATGTTGGCTTCAAAGTTCATGCAAGGCATGTCATCCACTGAACCAGACATTGTGCATAGCAGGAACGAAGATCTTTGGCTGATGGGCTATTGGTAGGGGCCAGACAGGAGAAAAAAGAGGAAGGAGCAGCAGCAGAAGAAGCTGTGGAAGCAGGAATGTTATTTCCAAACTGCAGTTTACTGCTCCCAACTGTCAATACTGGAATCAAAGGGAACCCAGATACAAGGTGATCCATATAAATACAGTTAATAAAAGAATGTGCTCTAGCAGGAACCTCTTTTAGAAGGGACACTGTACCCTGAAATGACTGCTGACACCCCTCAATTGGGGAGTTTTTGTGAACAGAGGGAATGATGTACATGTCCTGCTATTTTGTTTGATGGAAATATTCTCTCTCAAAAGGCACAAAAACTAAACCTTTCTTCTTAATTATGTTGGTCATAAAGGGATGGCTCTAAGCAGCTTAGGAAATTTGGAAACCCACTGAGAATCTTCCTGAGCTTGTCAATCCTACTAACATTTTGAGACCTGTAGGACAGCAGACTGCAAAACCGTGAAGGGTAACAAGCATTGCTAGCACAACAGCTGGGATCCACATTTCTGTTCTGTTTTATGGCAAGCACCCTGTCAACCATCACCTCCTCTGTCCTGCAGGGTTTTTGAGAGTGAGTCCTTGGATTTGAGGATGTGATCTAAGCTGGGAGGGTATTGCCTGATTTGCCTGGAGGAAGCACCAAGAGAAGGACAGGAAATCAGACCAGCATCTGAGATGTGAACATGTCACTGGTGCCCTAAACATGGACACTTGAGTCAGAGCAGCTGATCAAGGCTATGGCTGCTCCCCAAAACAACCAAGGCCAAACGTCAATGTGAAAAACAAAGCTACAATTTTTGTTTGTCAGTGCACTCATTTTCAAGCACAGCAAGTTGCACTAGGTGCCAGCCTTGTAGCATCCTTCCTCACATTGGGGCATGCTTGCTTGACTTGTTCACACAAAATGCTCGACAGAAGCCTAAGCACTCACTGCCAGGGATGCAGCACAAAACACGCCAGCGTCGCTGCCCACCACTGCCCACGGACTGCCACCCGTGGCTGGAGCCCCTGGTACCCCACTGCCTGATGGGCAAATCATTACTCCCCGCATCCCTTGAGACCTACTGTCGGGATGATGCTGTGGTCCCCAGGGCCTCTGGCATGCATGCAGCCGGCCGTGCTCAGTGCTCCCAGTACCTCCCAGTATCCCCAGTACCTCAGATTCCCTACGGCTCCCGGCACCGCGCCGCCCGCCGAGCTCCCCCCGCAATGGAGCTCGCCGTGGGAACCGCGGGGAGCGAGGCCACGCCCCCTCCGCTCTGATTGGCTGCCGCCGGGCAGTCATTTGAATGCCGCCTCCTGAGTGGCCGCCGGCGGCGCGCGGCCGTGGCGCCCGGGGACGCGCGCTCCCACGTGTCGCGGGCGGCGGTGGAGCGGGCGGGCCCGGGCAGCAGCGGGGCTCCGGCCCGGGGCTCCCATCCTCGGCTCCGGCCCTCGGCTCCAGTCCGGGGCTCGGGCACGGCCCCCCGGCTCTGGCATGATCCCCGGCTCGGGCACAGACCTCGGCTCGGGCACGGCCCGCCAGCTCGGCTCCAGCCCGGGGGTCGGGCACAGCCCTGCCCCGGCCGAGAGCCTTCCCCAGGGCTCCCCGCGCCCCGAGAGTTAGTTATCCCGAAGCCGGAACAGATGCCAAAGCAGCGGACTTATCCTCGAGCGCTGAGAGTGCCAAATGGCACCGCGTCCTAGCACAGCTCCCACAGCGGGTCATGCCTACCCACAGCACTCGGAGAGATTTGTCTAACATGGGCTTCGCATACCACATCACAAGCAAAAGCCCTGCGTGATCCTCGCTATTTCTAGCAGAATGCCCTTAACATCTGTCCTCCACCGCTACTTCTTCTCTTCCCGATGCTGGTGAGAGTTACAAAAAATTCAATTTCACTTTTTGTTTATTCATTAAACAGTCGGCAATCCACTCCTCAAACCTATCCACCCCACACAACCCATTATTCAGGTCCCTTTTAGTCCCCAAAAGTTCTCATCACTCTCCCAGTAAGTTTTTTCCTCGAGCTCGTTTCTGGAACACAGTGCTGGAAGCAGCAGTGTGACTGTACAACCTTGAGCTTGATAGGCTACAACAGCAATAACCACAGTGCACTGATTATCACACAGCTCATGCATACACTGCAGCCATTAGTCCTTTTTGCTGGGCTCCAGTTTTCTCCTAACTGATTTTTTTGGCTCCCAGTCTGCTTTTGATCCTCTGTAATCCCAATTATATTTTTGCGTGTGCATGTATGCGGAATCATAGTCTAGCCAGTGAAAGCCTTCATGCATGGCAACCTCAGTGTGGCAGCCCATGTCAAAGCCCTGCATCTCTGTGAGCCTGGGGCATGTGAGCAATGTGCAAGTGCCCGAGGTGACCTAGCTGCAGAGCCACGCGTGAAGTGCCTGTGGAAAAGCGGGTTCATAGGGAGCTGCTGGCCTCTGCTTTTCCTTTACGGAGCAGCAACTACACTTGCATGTTGATTTTTGCAAGTACCTTACATTTGGAAGCAGCCTCCTCCTGAGCAGCTAAGGAGGAAAAAACCTGCAAAATGCTCAAATCTGTCTTGAAAACAAGTGGTAAGCAGCAAAGAATTTTAAGCCAGAGTCTGGTATGAACTATGATGTGTCTGGCACACACTTCACTCACTAACTTGTGTGTTAAAACTCGTATCCTCATTTCATTATATCCAGGGGTAGCCTGACTGTATACCCTGTGCATAACAAAAACAGCGGGCTAGGGCTGAGTCAGTAATTCACATTATAGAATAAAGCTTTAATCAATCAAATGGAGAAATCAATAGCATAGTGAACAATCCTGATGGTTAATGCTGTATGGGATTTAACAGTTCTGTTCTCATTTTTTCCGTATACATTTTTGGGTTTTTTGAATTTGAAAACTCATTTTCTAGCAGGAACGGGAAGATTTTGGAGCGTGGAAGGGGCTGTCGGAGATTTCAGCTGACACTTAAGAAAGGCTCAAAAATGTTATTAGGCCAGGAAAACAGCAAACTGAAAGTGAGATTCTTCTAGATCACCTGGCAGCAAAATGACAAAAACTGAAGTCACTCTTAACACCTCATCTGGAATACAATGAGGTCATCCAAGCTACCATGCCAGGCTGCCTACAGGCTGGGGAAGGCAACTGATCCACATTCCACACTCCAGATTTCTCAGACAGATAGTACATTTCTTATACAGCGGCCATCCCAGCTCCAGAGCAAACTCCTCGGGTGAGGAAGCACACAGGTCACTTTCTGTCCACGGTCACTCCACAAGGCACCATGTCCTGGAGAGAAGGGAAAGCTGGTATGTGATCCAGACCAAGGATGTCACCCTGTCCTCCAGCTTTGAGCTGCAGTTCCCTTGGTGTGATACACCTCTCCAAACAGAATTTCCCTCTCCTTCATCCCTCTCAAACCCACCAAGCACAGAATGCTCTAGAGCATGTAACTCCCAAACCAGAACAAGAAATAATTTATACTCCACATGTGGGACCTCTTGGACACTTTGGCTGAGATCCAGTCCAGCATAACACTTTTGGCCTTGCCTGAATTGTTAATGCAGCTCTGCAACACCCAAGAACCCCAGTAAGCTCACCCAGGAAATCCCACGGCCTTTCTGGAGTGGCCTTTAAGGCAGTGTTTGAGAACTATTTTGGAGGTGAGGAAACTGCACACACCTTAATAATGTGACTGTGTTTATTCTGTGTTCTAACCAAGAACTCAGCCCGGGATGGGGCTCTGAATCCAAGCATACAAGGCACCAGTGATAACAGTGCCCACTTCCCCAGCAATTACCTTCTTCAGAAGGGAAAGGGAAGTGCAAGAGGACCCCATTCCTTACCACAAGCACATGTGGCACCCGTTTCCCTCCAGAACCCTCCCTCTAGCAGAAATTGTGCTGCTGCTGTCAGTGTTGAGATCATACCCTCCCCCTTAACACAGTCTGGAGAACAGCTCTGAGTGCACACCCTACAAGAAAGGCTGGAGAGATACATCAGTGCCATTCACTTTAGCAGCTGGTGGCCATCAGCATTGTTCTGATGTTTCTCCATGCAGCCGCAGGCACTGCTTTACTCTTTTCCCTCCCATTTCTGGCATGAGGAATCTATTTATTTGCCCTTTGCTGGGTTGCAAATTTTTCTGGTGTGGGTTTTGGACACATAGGCCTTTTCTTTCTTTGTCATTTCCTTTCCAGTGCACACATGGCATGGGAGGAGGCCCGGCTGAGAGAGGCAGAATACTCCAGGATTCTCCAGGACAGGGGCCAGCATGCTGCCTGGGCTCACTCTCCCCCTCAGAGGATTAACTCACAGTTTTGCCACCAGTATTCCTAAATCCCAACCATACAAAGTTTTTTTTCTCCATCTGCTGAGGGCAACCACAGGGAAAAACACACACTGAGGTCCTAAGAAGAAAGGCAATTTGCTGCTAATAACTGCAGCAACCCTGAGGTAAAGGGCAAGGGCAGCCTCTGCCACTCCCACCCCGGAGAGGGCCACACACATACAGCAAGGGCATTAGGGCATTTCATACTCTCCCGAGCTATCGCAGTTACAATCAGCATATTCAGCAGACAATGGAATGAGCCATTCCTGCTCTAGCTGGCTCTGCCTTGCCACAGAAATAACTCCTAGCTATTCCATTTTCCAAGCACCGGTGGATTCCAGTATCCTTTAAACACCAGGAATTACCTCCCTCTCTTTCCAGTTGGTACTGGCGTTAGCACGGCTCCTTGTTACACTTCCAATAAGTCACAGGTTGTTTTTTTCTTAGCAAAATAACTTCAGATTTATTCACAAAGTTACCCAATTTCACCTGGCATAAGCACCAAACAAAAAGTACCCCTGCATTCAGGTGTGGCACTCTGTTGTGTGGTGAAGAAACACAGAAGACAAGATGACACCATGTCTCCATGGAAAAAGGATTTACTGCACAGCAGAAATGCCAGGGCACTGATGCAGGAGTGCATGCAGAGCTCACCCAAGCCTCTCAAATTGCCCTGACAATGATGTGCCTGTTGCACTCTGCCCCCGATCCTCTTTTTTGAAAAAGCCAAGTATCAGATCTAAAAGGGGGGGCAAGGACAGAAGGGTTATGCCAAATACAGAACAAGACCTTCAGCAGAAGTTTTTAAGAGATTCTGTGGCACCGAGACACTTAGCTGGAGATCACTGTAAAAACAAATGGGTAGAGTGTCTTGTCACCCTGGCCAGTGCTCAGGAGGCTACAGAAAGGCTGAGCTGGGTTCATGGCTAGTCAGAACACCATGTAAACAAGGTGCTTGCCCACAATGACAGGGTCCCGAAGAGCAGCAGGCCAGATGTGGAGCACTGTCCCAGCAGGTGGTCTGAACATTGGCTTCTCTGTTAATCTTGGTCACGGCCCATTTTGCCAGTCAGCCTCCGACGCTGAGTCTTGGTGGTTCTCCCTGTGCTGGACTTCTGGATTTTCTTATGCAGGCCTTGCCTACGTTGGGATCTCTTTCCTTTTTTCTTTTTCTGGCTGCGTATGTGCAGTGTGGCAGTAAGAGAAGAGATTCTGTGCGGGGCAGAAAGAGAAAAAATGTTTGCGGACCAAAGCCTGCAGAAACAAGGCGACACCACAATAGCTGGAGAGCTCTGTGTGGCCCAGCAGGAATGGATGCCAGCCACTGCAAGTCCCAGAGGGACTCTAAGCTACTCAGGAAACCTGCAAGTCTCCATGTGCAGTAACAACAAAAAAATTAACGTTGTGAGCATTGTGCTGCCCAGACCCCGCAGAGTTAAAGTAACTCTCCACACCCTCAAAGCAGTTATAAAACGGGGATACTGAAAAATGTGGAGAACGCCTGAGCTTTCAGCTTTAGGAGCCTCTGACCTTCAACCCTAGAGGCGAGCTCTGCGCGCTGCGGAATGTGCCGCGATGAAGGACGGGGTAAGAGGCGAGGACGAAGCCCACGTACCCTGCTCCGCTCCGCCAGCTCCTCCCGCGGGCACCGGAGGAGCGGCAGCGGCAGAGCGGGGCGCGCTCCGCCAGCGCGCCCTGCCGGCAGCGCCGCTCCCTCCATCCCGGAATCCAACATTCCCGTTGGCTCCCAGAGCCCAACAGCCAAGGCTGCAGGAATCTGTACATACTTGTCAGACAGAAAGGGGTTTCTTGATTTCTTGGGCATTGTTCTCACAGGCTTGTTCACCACCTCTTCCCCTTTCTCTTCTTCAGATCCATCAGTTTTTGCCTTAAAAAGAAAGCACTTTTGTGAATCTGGTGTTTACAATGCCTTCTTGGTTTCATCTGGTTTTGTGAACTAACTAGTCACAGAAGAAGATTTTTAATTCTCCACACCCCTCGCTGTCCAAGTGTCAAGGTTTCCTACTGCACAACCAGAGATGTCCTACATCAATCCACTCCAAGATCCAAAAACTTCAGCATGATCGTAATGGCCACGTGACTGAAGTTTAAACTCAAATGAACCAAAGGCCTTGGCTTTTGCTTAAATTACTACCAAGACCTCTTTGAGTGGATTTTCAGATTAGATGACCCTACACACGTAAGCATAACCAATACCTGAGAGTGTGTCTAGGAAACAAATACAAGATCTTAGTTACAATGTGTTTTGAGAATAAAAGTGACCACAACCAGAACTGAATGGTTTCTTTATATGTGGTCCAAGCACTGGATTATGGAGAGAGAAATGCCTCCTCATGCTAACAGTAATATTTCTGAAGAGGACACAGGAAAGAGGTCAAGGACAGACCACGCAGCAAAGTCTGAAATCTTGCTGCTTGTCTTGCATCAGCTTTCAAAGTATTACACTGTTGCCATCCAGTCCAGTAACACTTTTCCTTTAACCAGGGTCAGTCGGGACTAGCAAAGGATTCCAGGGAGGTTTGGGGTCAGCTATTCACACAGAACATTTCTTTCTCTTTAGAGGTCGAATTTAAATTGTGGAAAAATATAAAAGTTACAAGTTATCCTTTTCATCCCTGTTGTCAGCCAGCTGCAAGGCCTTGGACATACTCAAGGACCACCAGCCCTACCTTACCGGCCCCAGGAGTGTGTTAGGCTGACACAAAGAGGTAGCAAGAGGCTTTACCGTGGGGCTGGTCAGTCCCAGCTGGTGTGCCCCCGAGAGGTCCAGGTCACTGATGGTGGTCACTGTTACGATGTGGTTTGGGTGGTCGATGTTCACAGACTCTGTCCGAGACGTCACCAAGTACTCCAGTTCATCAGCCTCCTCTGGGAACACAAGAAATCCTGCACTGCAAAGTGCCCAGCTTTTCACGGGATAAACTCACTTGCTCCTGATGCACCATGCTGGGCTGGGGCGACACCCGGACTTGGCATACAGGAATAAAGCACAGAGGAGCTTGGCACTGCAAGCCTGGAGGGCAATCTCCTTCTCCCCCCTGACGTGTCCGGGTGACACCTTGGAGATGACCTCCTGCTCCTTCCTTTCTGTTACAACCCTCATGATTCCCGGGACACAGGGCTGCGGGGTCACCGCTCAGATTGCTGCCCAGCTTGTCTGGGGAACCCGACAGGACCGAGCAGCTGTTGTGGAACAGCGTGCGAGCATCCCTGCCCCAGCTCTCAACACGCAGTCAGGACTGTCGGACCACGGGCGCCCACCTCCCTGCCCACCGAGCGCCCAGCACGTACCGAGCGCCTCCTCCCTCTCGCTCAGCATCTTCAGGTACTCCTGGTGCCGCTGAGGAACGCAAAAAGGTCATGCGGCGCCTCCGCCCGCCCTGGCCAGGGGGGACACGAGACCCTTCTCTCACCTCTTCTTTCATTTTCTTCTGCTCTTCCTTCAGCTTCCGTTTGATCTCCTCCAGCGCCGCCTTCCTCCGCTCCACCTTCCGCTTGTGGAAGCCGGTCAGGTACTCCCTGCCGCCGGCAACGCAGAACCGCCCGGCTTTTAGCACCGGGGGATGCCTGCCTGCCTGCCTCCCCCGCCTCCCGCCCTGGGCCCGCTCAGCCTCACCTCCGCCGATTCTCGTCGAAAGTCACCACCAGCCGCGTCTCGCGGCCGCCCGGACCCTTCTTGTTCTTCTTGCGGCCCATAGCGCTCCCACGCTACCGCCGCCGCCGCCCGCCCCTTCCGCCGGAAGGGCCGCATCGCCGCCGCCCCCGGCCCCGCATCGCCGCCGCCCGCCCGTGCCCGCTGCCCGGCCCCAGAGTCCGCCCGCGGCTTGCTTCAGGCTCGGGAGCCTCCGCCGCGCTCCTCTTCAGCTTCCTCCCAGCAAAGGGTTCTGTGGCGCTGCCTCGTGCGGAGAACATGGCAGTGTAGCACCCCGCCTCACAGCCCCGAGACTCGTTCAGACGCTCCAGAGTGTTTTGCATCTACGTCTCTTTAATAAATGTCACTCTTCCGAATAGTTAACGTCTGCAGCTCTTCAGCTGAGCGTCCTTCAATAGAGTTCTGAGTTTATTTCAAGCTATTGCCATTTCTTGGTGTTAGCAGAGTATGTGCTGCTCTTCTTATCCGGGGGAAGGCAGTTGTTGGAGATGGGTCTTGGCTCTGATGCTGTGTCCAAGTTGCAGTATCTGGCTGGACGGCCATGATTTCTGTAGTGGTGGAAAGAGGTGTTGGCATGAGTTGGTGGAGGTACTAAGACTGTCGTGTTCTGATGGCTTAGAGTGACATTGGCTGAGCTCCTGAACCTTTATTGCTCCCCTGTTCTCGCCTTAAAAGTGGATGTAATGCCTGGGTGGTGACCACCTGACTTTGGTGGAAGCTTCTGAAGTGTTGTGGGGGCAGCCAAAGCCAGTCCCCCCAGTCCACAGAGTCCACATGACAAGTCCTGACAGGAGTCCTGTCACAGCCTGGCAGTCACTTGTCCACAGCCAGCTTTCCTTTATCAGCTTGCTTGCTGCTTGCACTCTTTTCCTGGCCTGTCCTTTCACCAGCAGAAATGCGGAAAAACCAGTTCTGTGGTTAATTGCTGCACTTCCCTCCACGCCCATGGGGCAGGTCTCCTCCTCCTCCTCACTCCTCACGCACAGTCTGGGTGCACTTCAGCCTCCAGCCTCTTTGCCCTGCTCAGCCGGCTCAGGTGCACCGACAGGCCTCTGTACCCTTTCCAATAACCTTAACCTTAGGCTCCTCTTGCCTTCCTCTTTTCCCTCTGTCTGCCAGAGCTTGTCTCTCCGGTGGCTCCTTCCCTCCTGGATAAGGCAGTGGGTTGGCCTGCAGGTGCACAAGGGGCAGGCAGCTGCCCTCCTGGCCCTGTCCTGCCCTGCCTGGAGGGACACCATTCCGAGGTGATGGCTGGAGGAAACGAGCGCAGCATGAAGGCCCTGAAGGAAGTGTGGAAAAGAGCTGAGAATTCTTTGTGTGCGGACTGTGGGAAGCCAGGTGAGTCCCCGAAGGATGCTTGGGAAGAGTTGGAAGCAGGGAGCTGAGGCTGGTCTCTAGCTGGGGCTGGTCTCTAGCAGTCACTTAGTGCTGGCTGTCCTGACTGCACAGGAGCCTGGGGTGGAGAGAAAGGAGAGGCATCGCTCTGGGTATTTGTTTGCTCTCCCTGGAGGTGGGTTGGCAGGGGAGGAGGGAGAAGACGCTGCCATAGCCCTGGTGAGAAGGATAGGGATGTGAGAGTGCCAGATTAACAGGGGCTGCATAGCTGCAGCATCGTGAGTTGTAGTCATGTCAGATCTCAAATGCAAATCAAGGTCATGCCCAGTCAGGACCTGACAGGAAAGCTCTTGGTGAAATCCTAACTTCTCCCGAAAGAAGACATGATTCAGGAGGGCATTGTCTCTGCCATGAGTCAGCTGACAGCCTGCTACAGTTGCCTGGGAAATTTCATTTACTGAAGGGCTTGCCCTCTCAGAAGGGTACCCAGTTTGAGGTCCTACAAGTGATGTTAAAAACACCCATCATACTCCTCCAAAAGGAGTGTACCACCCAAACCAAATTAAGATTGGGAAAATTAGTACCATTTTGCCCTATTTAATTATTCCAGGAGAGTTGTAGATTCAAAGTTATTTTCTACTTCCTTAGCTTAAACACTGTTAGGGGTTTGCTGTGATGCACTAAACAGCTCCTGGGGTCTTTTCCCAGAGGTGGTTTCATTTTCGTCTGGGTGATCCTTTACACAAAGGGAGTTCACAGAGCACTCTGGGGTTTTTCAAGATATAGGTCATTAAAATTCAGCCAAAGTGATTGGAGTGGGGAATGAGGGAGTAATAGCTGACTTGGTTTTCCTGACTGGCATCCATGCCTGGGGTGTTAACTACTAAGCTTGGATGAAACTGTGGTCACCACCTCCCTGTTTCTCAGGACTACTTTTTCAGGTGAGGCATATCTCAGGGATATTCACCACTTCTAGTTATATACCCTTTTCCATATTCTCAGATCCTGACTGGGCATCCTCTACTTTGGGTGTCTTTATATGCCTCAGCTGTTCAGGAATTCACCGCAACATCCCCAGCATCAGCAAAGTCAAATCCCTGAAGATGGACTACTGGGATGATGCTCAGGTGCAGGTGAGATCTTTGTCCCCGCGGGTATGGAAGGTAGTTTGGACTACACTGTACACTCTATGTCCTGGAAAAATTAGTCTTTGGACCTCACAGAATTGGAATGTAATCTGGTTTAATCAGTCTCTTTTCTACTAATGATAATCGGGGAAAACTCCCCACAACCCGCTGAGAGAGGGAGGATACATTTGCCTTATGTGTCTCCTCATGTCCTGTTACTTTATGGCAAATGCAGGCCTCCTGCAATGTATCTTACTAAGGCTTGGGGTCTTTGTTAAGGGTTTTTTCTTGTTTTCCACTTGCCAAGACCATCCAGCCTCAATGTCTCCTCTTGATTTCAGCAGTCCAAGGGGAAAATCTTGGATTTTCCATTCTCCAGATACAATATGATCTCTTGAGAAAAATGGCACTTATGAGAACTTGACTTCTCCCTGTTACAGCCCCCTCAACTCACTAATCTTCAGGGGACCGAAAATATTTTCTGGAGAGCCAAAGAAAATAATCTGTGATTTCTTGCTCTTTGGAAGAGGTTGGAATGTCCTTCCAGATGGCATTTCAGAGCTGTTGTCTAATTCTCCAGGAGATGTGGGGCATGGCAGCAAATCCACTGAATGTGTGTGCACCCAGCCTCACGGAAGTGACATTTATGGCACTTTGTGGATTCAGGTGCAATCACTGTAATGTCTGAGAGTAGATGAGACCTTTGAGACCCACCTTCGTGCAGCCAGACTGCCGGCATGTTGCAATGGAGGGAGAAGAGAATGCTCCATTAGAGTTTGATGTGCATCTAGCCCTGTAGTGGGTCATGAAAAAAAAAGACCCAACATGAGTCTGCATCAAAGGCAAGGCACTAACTCTCTGTCTAACTCTGCAGTTTCTGGCCAAGCATGGGAACGCCATGACTAAAGCCATATATGAAGCTCACATCCCTATTTACTATTACCAACCAACGTACAATGACTGCCAGTAAGTTGCTGCATACAGAAGAAAAGGGGGAAGGGCAGTTCTCTGTTCCTATAACTCCTCTGGTTCGTTTCTGAGCTACCTGTTACCTCTCTCCATAGAGTGCTGAGAGAACAGTGGATACGGGCGAAATATGAACGCAAAGAATTTACTGAGCCAGGAAAACAGCTGCCATATTCTGATGGTAAGAGCAGAACACAGCATCAAAATGCCTGTTGCCTTTGTTGGAAACTTGTGAGCATCAGTGTTGCAAATCCCACGGGCACTCCTGAGAACCCAACAGGGCTTATTTTTGGGGTGTTAAATTGTGGACAACATAGGTGGGCACTGCCACAGGCAGCTTAATAGCCTGGTGTTTCCAGGTGGCATTTTTCTAAGTCATTTGATGTCTTGGAGGAGACAGACATCTACAAAAAGGAGTGTCTGTCCTGCTGCATGCCACTCCCTCTAACCATGGCAGTTGTCCTTGAAATGGCACTGCCAGTCCTGTGACAAAGGGCATTGGTGCCCAAGAGACTGCAGAGTCAAGTGGGAAGAGTTCTGGCCCCACACCAGCGTCTGCATGGGCCAGGACTCTAGTGTTCCCACTAGTGAGGAGAGAGGCCTCACACTGTCAGAGGTGGTAGTGGGAGCAGGACCAGGAGGTGGGAAGGATCTGGGAATGTCTTTTGGTGAGTGCTTATCTGCACTGCAAACATGGGAACACCACCATCTTTAGATGTAAGTCAGAGGTGACACATCTGAAGTGTTTATTGTCAGCAATAGTCCATGATGTTCTTTGTGCCAGAGGGGTGGCTGGGCCCCAGGCTGCATGCAGCTCTCTGATACCTACCATGCCTTTGGGGGAATGCTATTATTAGTGGCTTTTCTGCTCCAAGGGGTGAAGGAAGGCATCCTTTGGAAGCGAGGTCGAGACAACGGGCAGTTCCTACCCCGCAAGTTCCTCTTGTCTGAGAGAGAGGGATGTCTGAAGTATTTCACCAAGCAGGATGTGAGTATGGTGGTCAACTCCCACCTCAGTGAGAACTCCACCCAAAGCAGCCGGGTCACAGAGATGTTCTGATTTCCTACACGTGTTTCTGAGGTTGCCTTGTTCATCCCAGCTAAGGGATGATAACAAAACATTGTCACTAAGGAGAAGAGTCCCCTTCGTACTGTTAGAGGGACTTTTCCTCATGCTCTCCCTTTGTGCTTCCCTCACTACTGAGAAAAGGACTGATCTTCCACTTCACTGCTATCCATTAGCCTGGATGTGTAATCCTGCACCATTCCTGGAACCAACCTCACCCCATTGTGAGCCAAGCTGGCAAAAATCTTTTCTCTGGTTGGTTTTGAGGCGGGCTACTTTTCTGTTCATTCATCTCTCTGAAATGAGTGGGGCAAGAGCTAAAATGCTGTCACAAGGGAGGGAATGGCTCAGGGTAGGGAGAAGCAGGACATGCCATCCAGGGGAACCTGCATGAGCTCCAGAAGTGGGCTGATAAGAACCTCAGAAAATTTAAAAAAGCCAAGTACATGGTTCTCCACCTAGGTCAGGCCTCTGACCTGGCCTTATCCCACTTAAGTCAGTAGCTCAGGTCTCTTTTCTTCTAGGATTGCTCATTTGTGATCAATGCCATTCTGTTTTCAGGCCAAAGAACCCAAAATCAATGTTAAAATAGATGTCATCAATGCTACATTCCAGCCAGAGAAGACTGGGAACCCCAATGGCCTGCAGATCACCTATCTCAAGGACAATAAGACCCGGAATATATTTGTTTACCATGAAAGTGGAAAGGTATCTGGTTTTAGAATCAAACACTGCAAAGCCATTGAGGTGCTCTGAGGAGCTGCTGATATTAAATCATGTGAAACATGGGTAGGATGGGGTGTGTGAGTGTGAGTTGCTGTAGGTAACAGGGTGGTGGTTCTGGCTCTGTGTTTGTGTGTCTGAGAGAGAGTTTTGCTGCAGGGAGCAGGGCAGGAGCACTGGCTGAGTTGGTTTGTGTGGGAGGAGTTCTATAGAAGATGTGCTGCCTGTGCATGGGGGAATGGGGCAGCTGTGCTGTCTGTGTGCATGTGAGGGAGATGCTGCGGAGGGAGAGCTGACTGTGCTTGTAGTTAACAGAGGGCTGGGTGCAGTTGGGTGAATTTAGATGGCCCACTCTTGCTCTGGCTAAGCTTTCTGTCCCATCCTGTCCCATCCTCAGGAGGTAGTGGACTGGTTCAACGCCATCCGCTCTGTGCAGTTCCATTACCTGAAGGTAGCGTTTCCCATTGCCAGCGATAATGAGGTAAGGCAGCACTGGAGCGCCGTGCTGGGTCTCCCGCTGCTTATGTGATAAAAGAGCTCGTTAGTTGCTGTTACAACCCCAGGTACAGAAGAGGAAATTGAAGGGAAAAGATAGAGGGATGAAAAGGTGTTTTCAAAAGGGCCCGTGGTGGTCAGAAAACAGTTGCTCTCTACTGTTTCTGGGCATTTTGGAGGCAAAAGTGATGCCTAGCTATGTAGTTTGGGAAATATAAATTTAGAAGGTGACTGAATTTGGAGGAATAGAAGGGCGGGGGAGGGAAATGAGTAGTGAAGAGACATAGCTAAGTGAATGTTACTCTTGCCATTTTGTCAGATTAAAAATCGTCTGACGAGAAACTTCTTGAAGGAGGGATACATGGAGAAGACTGGTCCCAAGGTGAGCCACTCTGGTAGAAAACCTAACAGGGGCCTGCCAGAGCACCACTGGCTTTCCCTATTTCAATGTTTTTCTCCTGCTGTTTCCTCATTCCCCCCTGACTCTTTAGACACCCGTGGGAACAGTGTGTATGCACCAAGGGAGGGGAGAATAAAAGGAAGGGGAAGGACACGTGAAGGTAGATGAAACCAGAGTCCCTGCTTTCTCCCAGAGCGACAGATCTCTCTGCATGTATACTGTGTGTGCGTGACCTTACAGGTATTTAGTGTCCAGATTTCTCCTGTCTCAACTCTGGGGTCCTTCATCGAAGTTCAGGAGTTGGGGACAGCAGCTGGGACTGAACAGCCGATACTGACCCCCACTCTCAGCTCAGAAAGGGCGAGGAGGAAGTTGCTGTTAAGACAGGGGCTTGCTTCGAGTGGTTGGGGCGAGTTTGGGGTATCCATTCGCACTGCTCGCGGCAGAGGGCACTGTCCCCTCACGCATGTCACCTCTTCCCTTCACAGCAGAGAGAGGCTTTTAAGAAGCGCTGGTTCACGCTGGATCACCGCAGGCTCATGTACTTCAAGGATCCTTTGGTGAGAGGGAGATGTGACCGCCGGGCAGCTGCAGGAGGGCAGGGTCAAAGTGCACACAGAGTCTGTGCTCTGCAGTAAGGGTGGCTTGTAGGTTCCCCAGCTGCTACGAATGGACACCAGGTCTTCCCCTTTCCATTCATTTTAGTTCATCACGTGCTTTCTGTGTTTGTTTCACTGCCTGCAAACAATGGGAACAGGGAGGGTAGCAAGTGTAAAGGCGGTGATGGGGAGACATGAGACAGAAGTTCCTCTCTCAGACCTCTTGAGATTTATGTCCTTATTTTTTCCTTTTCACTACTGCCTTTGAGCACAGACTCACTGCTCTTCTGAATCCCCTGAGTACCTCCAAAACTTTTTGCTGCTACATCCCCGATCCTCACACATTTTCCTCCTGTCCTTAGGAGCATTGTAATGATTCCCTTGCTCTTCTGGGATTCCATACATCACCATCTTTCCCTTCTAATGTGCAGGATGCATTTGCTAAGGGTGAGGTATTTGTGGGCAGTGGAGAGAATGGCTATAGCGTCCAGAAGGGATTGCCTTCAGGGACACAGGGCAACTTCTCTTGGCACTATGGCATCACCATTGTCACCCCTGACCGGGAATACCTCTTCACCTGTGAGACAGAGACTGACCAGCTGGAGTGGATCGCAGCCTTCACTAGTGTCATCAACCAGGCCATGACACCACAGGAATATGCCAGTAAGTGCCTGGATGTTGTTTTCTTCCCCTCCTGCCACTCCCATTCAGGGTATTGCCCTAATACCACCACGTTTTTTCTTCTCTACAGTTGAAGCCTACTTCAAGTTTAAATCCTAGGAAGCCATGCAGGAATCTCACTGTGACTTGACTCTACCTGGTCCTATTGGATGGCTATCAGGAAATGAGAGGAGATTGATATCAGAGAAACACAGTGCTCTTGGAGCACCCTTTGAAGCACTTTTGCCCGCATAGAATATCCACTTTGTTTTGAGGGCCCAATTAAGCTGCTTCTTTTCAAGGGCAAGATTTTGTGCACCTGAATCTCTCAGTACAACCTGTCCCTGTTAAATTGCTGTGATCTGGCTGGATGCTGACACGTCTTGCCTGTCAATCGGGTCTTGAGAACTTTGGCACTTACTGTGTTGGACATGGGACCTAGCATCACTTCTGCATGAAACTGCAGACAGCCACCCACCTGACACAAGAAAACAACTGCCTGGCTGGAGCCAGGTAAGGCCTAAAAGACTGTTCTAAAACACTTTACTGGACTAAAAGGGCCTGTTCCTTTACAAGAAATATCATACCTGCTGGTGACAGAGATGTGAAACATCTAGATATTTGATCAGTTAGTGCAGGTTGAGAAAAGTCACTTAAAAGATGTAACCTAAGAGCCAAATGTGAGGCCTGTTTCCTTCTGCCATGTATGGGCTTGAAAGTTTCTTCAGAAGACATTTGTGTCCAGACCCTCCATCAGTCTTAATCAGAGAAGATTAAGAGATCTCAAAAATAATGTGGATATATATTTGGGTATGTGGATAACGTGTGTGTGCAGACACATAACAAAAAGTGATGGAGGTGGAATACTGCCCTAGGGAAGATATTGTGTGTCATTACTTCAGATAACACGCGACACAGATTCTGTGATCAGAAGGTTAAAAAATGAGTCTTCTTATTAGGGATGGTTTTCTCTTATATACAATTTTACACAGACCAATGTGATTGGTGAAACAAAGGCAAACCTCTTCAATCACATTGGTCAAACTAGAGGGGCATCAAGAAGAAATCTCTCCTGTCAGAAGGAATGAATAACATAAATATTATTACAAAAACATTCTATCGTGTTTATTACACTTTCCTGGGAAAAAAAAACATCAGAAAACTAAAACATCAGGCCTGAAACCAGACTACAGCTGTGAGGGATATTCATGCCACTGAAGATCAGCTGCCAAACATGAGTCTCTATCGAACCAATGGAGAGGGGTTGGGTCTTGCAGAGAGGAGCTGATAACATGTACAGGGTTCAGAGTCTGCTGTCTCTACTAGAGCCTAGGGTAGAAGCCTGAATGTAGTAATACATGGATCTCTGCTCTGTCATTCTCTGTATGTCAAAGGCCTGGCACTTTGATCCTGTCCTGCACAAAACCAAGATATGTTTACCTTGTGTATCACACATATATATCATTGTATGCAGTAGTATAACAGGGGAAGTCTGTATGCTCATGTTCTATTAGTAAGAGGTAGCCTAGAACACTAAATCAACACATGACTCGTGCCTTAAAGCTCATCTCAAAGCTCTCTTGGGAGAGCTGTGTCTCACATGCTGGAAGGAGCAGCTTCTGCTGGTGACTGTAGTATCTGATGTGTTTGCAGTTTTACACAGGCAGTGTGAGGGGTATCTCATGTGTTAAGGGGAGCTAACTGGAATTAATGGGACAACCAGTATTTTAATTAGCTCCTTAAGAAATAAATAAAAAATCCCATTGTAATTTATTTGAACTTCCTAAACTAGCTGACCTATTAACTGCTGAGGTATGAGGTTGTTTCTTGGAAAGAAGCACAGACAATTGACCAAAAAGCCATAGCTGTTCATTGTATTTCCTGGGGCATGTGGACTGTGATTATTCCCATCAGAGCCAAATGGGCAGACTCACAGTTCTCCTCTGCTTTGCTGGGGATCCCACTCTGTGCCAAGACCACCACAATCTCTTGGGAGCATCAACTTCCTGGATGAGAAAAAGCATCACTCACCCTGCTATCATGGTGCAATGGAAATATCCACCTAAAAGTATATTTTCACCACATTTTGCTGATCTCTCTGAGTTTGGAGCATGATTTTTCTAAAACCAAAGGTTATTGCACAGTGAGAGAAGTACTGATGGGATGCTTCCTCCTCCTCCTCCCATTTGCTGCTGAATTACCACTGCTGGATGTGAGCAGAGGCGTTTGACTCAGCCACAATGAAGCTAACACACTGATGATGTGAAAGAGTGTGGCTGGAGTGGCCTGAAAACCTGAACTAGCAGCAGAGTATATGTAGTATGGCACATCTGCCCCTGCTCCACAAATTCTGTCCCACCGTGTCTTCCTTGAGACAGAGAGGCTCAGATGTGAGTGAGGAAAGGGCAGGGCAGCATCGGGCTTGGGTGTCATGTGATGGTGTCTCACTAGAAGGCAGTGGTGCCTACGAAATGGGCTTCTGCTCCCTGCTCTCAGGCTGGGCAGCTTCCTGGGGCTTCGAGGGAAGGAGGGGGAAAGCTTAGAGAAGGAGGATGGTCTTTGTAGAGAGGAAGGGAAGACCGAGTCTAAAATACCCTTAGAGTCTTTAGGAGATTGCTGATGACTTCAGGACAAAGGTGGAAAAGGGCCAGGACAGAAAATGTGAGATGTCCCACCATCTGGTGGGCCTGCTTGCAAACTTTGGACTACGTCCACAACACCCAAGCCTCAGAGGGCCCTGACGTCCTTGAGAGGGAGCTGGGGAGTGGTTCTTTCAGTCTGGCTTGGCTAGGGAGAGCTGTGTGGCTGCTCCCTGCCTATTGCACTTTCAGGGCTGGCCCTTGTTACCCTTCTAGAGCCACAGCATGATGCTTTCCACCCTCCTTGCTGTATTACAGAGTCCTGTCTCTCAGTTGTCTCCTCTCTCAAATGAAGACAGCTGTACAAGGGGAAATGGGAAAAAGAAAGGCAAACAAGAACAAGAAGGATGATGGTGCAGGATAAAGGTGCAGGAAGATATGGGGGAAGAAAGCATGTCTGCCAGAAAGAGGAGGGAGCCAGTGGGGCTCCTCAGCTAGTGGCTAAAAGCCCAGTATAAGCTGGGAACTGTATTCACACCGGTATGTGAAGCTGTGAGTCAGGCACATTCCTGCATGCAGTGGTCAAGGCAGCTCTCAGGGGGTGGGTTCAGCGGGGCAGGGCCCACCTCTCCAAAGTCTGGCTGAGCTGAGCTGACACAGACTTGGGAGCAGAAATCTACTTGTTCATCCACTGTTTCTGTGGGCCCAGCAAATTCTGGAGAAGCAATAACGGATGAGCTAGTGAAGAAAAGAGACTTTTCCTCCTGGCTGACAGAGGTTATCTTGCATGTATTGGTTTTTGAAGGAAAAAGCAATGTCCCTTTCTTGGCTCTTTCATGGTTAAGGAAAACCACTGGACAGAGTTTGTGATGGACAACATCAGCAAAACGGACTGGGCAGCTGGAGGTGAGGAATAGACTTCTCTGGAGCACCCTGTCTATGTCTGATGAACTCTCCCCATTCTTCCTTTGGCTGCTTTGCAGTTAAGGATAGATGTGTCCCATACAGCAAGGGCGGAAGGCAGGAGGAAGGAACAGGTCTCCGAGAGCTTGATTTGCTCTTGCTCAACTTACTCAAAGATGTCTTACAATCCTTCTCTCATCAGCCCGGGTCCTGGAGAGGATCCCAAGGATGGCAGTTTCTTGGATGAAAGCAGTGGTGGGGGTGATGACAGCAGCAGCCTGGGAGGGGACAGCCTGGTCACAGGGCCGCTAGGCACAGTGCTGCTGGTCATGTTCCTCACTGGGATGGTGGGGAACATCTACACAGTGGCAGTGGCCTCTGGCAGGGTGGCAGGCTCCTCAGCAGGCTCTTTGGGGGTCTGTGTGATCAACCTTGCCCTGGCTGACCTCCTGTACCTCTCCACCATCCCCTTTGTGGTTTGCACCTACTTTGCCCGTGACTGGTTCTTTGGGGATGTGGGTTGCAGGCTTTTGCTCAGCCTGGACCTCCTCACCATGCACGCCAGCATCTTCCTCCTGACCTCCATGAGCCTGGAGTGGTACTGGGCCTCTGTGGGCAAGGCGGGCCAGCAATGCCTACCGCAGACTGGCCAGTGCCATCCTCTGGCTCCTGTCGCTCCTGCTCACGGCCCCCATGATGGTGATGACTCAGCTGCGGAAGGGGCACGGCCCCCGAAAGCGCCTCTGCGTCCCCACCTGGACGCCCTCAGCTCTGCGGCTCTACCTGACCGTGCTGTTCACCACCAGCGTCCTGGCCCCCGGTGCGGTGCTGGCCATCGTCTACACCCACCTGGCCCGGGCCTACCAGTCCTTGGCCTGCGGCCTGGGGCCGCCGGTGGCCGGCCGGGCCCCTGCCCGGCAGCTCCACTCCAGGATCTCTGCCATTGTGGTGGCCCACTGGGCCTGCTTCCTCCCCTTCTGGGCCTGGCAACTGGCCGGGCTCTACCAGGGAGAGGGGCTGCACCTCAGCCCCGCCGCTCAGGCCTACCTTAACTTCGGTGTCGCCTGCCTGGCCTATGGCAACAGCTGTGTCAATCCCTTCCTCTACACCCTGCTTGCCAGCAGCTGCCGTCGGCGCCGCGCCCACGCTGGCACGGGCGCGGCAGGGCCTGCTGCACGCTCTGGGCGAGCTGCGGGAAGAAGCCACAGCTTCCCCCTGGCTTTGTCGGGGTCCGCGAGGGGAACCGAGGGGTGAGAAGGCTGGTGTGAAAAACGAAATTCACTTCCTTGGTAAAGTTTAAACAATGTGTATAAAGACAATAAGAGGCAGATAAAGCAAAGAAATACGGCCGACCAGGTGTCTTGGGGCTCTGCCAAGAGCACACCGGTGTCTTGGAACCCGCCTTTTTATCCTGTTCTTCATGCAGGGACTTCTGCACATTCACTTTTCCAGGAACTGCTCTGCATGGTCACTCCTTGGATCTGTCAAGCACAATCTCACTTTTATTCGGTTCCTATCATCATTTTGATTTGGGCTTTGGTCCCTTTTTTTCACAAGTGGTGAATGCTGAGAGTCATTTGGGCCTCTTTTGGAAGTTTTCTATTCAGGCAGCTGAAACACACTACAGCTAAATTCCAAACTACAGCAAAGAAAAACTTTATAAATCTATTCAGGCAGTTAAAACACACTAAAAACTACATAAATAAACACCATATTTATAACATTAATTCCAACTTCTTCGAAAAGCCAATACCAAAATATGCATTTATAATACTGGGAACACCTGGCCTTTGTCTGGGGTCGTGTTGAGAAATAAACGCGTGTCACCTTCTGTGCCAGCATGTGGTGTCTTCCATCGGTGTTGTTGCTTTCTCCTTCACATGGCTGCTCACCCTGCTCAGCTAGGCAGGGAGAGTGCTTGTCTCAGGAATCCTGACTCCATCCTCAGATCCTTCAGCCCTCACACACCAGCCTCCACCTTGCACAAGGCTGGAGAGTGGGTGGAAGGGAGCAGTCAGCTTTGATATGTCTAAATTATATATCTGGGGAACCTTTGCCACCCCTCATCTCCTTGCTAGCAACGGGCCAAACCATAGCAAAGTCAGGACAACAGTGAGTCATAGATTTCTCAAGAACAGTGAGTCACTTCTAGAAACAGCCATGCTAGCAGACCTCATTAAGGTTCATACTCCTGTAGTAAAGCTACCACTGAGCTTTCTTCAAGAAATCATCACAGAAAATCTTCGAAGAATCTAAAGAAAGATTGCCAAGTGCAATTAAGAGGCATTACGAGATTCCTCTGTAGTAGCCCAGTACATTTGCTCAGCTTTCAAGATCAGCCCAGCAGAGGAAACTGCAAGGAGAGAGCTCTTCTCTGTGTCCATCATGACAGTTCATGGTACCAGCACCTTGGCCCCGCTGTGGTTGAGGGAAATACCCAATTCTCTGGCCTACCAAATGTACCCCACTCTGCCAGACTGTGTCAACAGCACTGTGTAAACTGAGCCAGCTCTCTTGCCTTGAGACCATCTAGCATGGCTCATTTTCATACTGCTGAACCTCTCTTCTCCAGAAAGGATGGCTTCCTTCTTATCACCCCATGGGAAGAGTCCCCAAGCTATGCTGTTCCCCTGCCATGCCTATGCATGCAGGGGGGCAATGCTAGATGTCGTGTTTACAATTAAAGGCATAGCCCTAAAATGAGTGTGATGTGATCATCCAAAGCAGATTAGGCTTTGGGCAACACAGGACTTGAAGAGAGATCCAGCTGCAGAGCCTCAAGCTGCTTGAACAACCCAAGTGTTTCCACCTTTCAGCTAAGCTCTCATCTCTCTCTCTTCCTCCTCAGATCCACAATTCCTAGCAGCCCAGCCTCTCTCTGCATGGGTACCTAGGCCACGGGACCTGGCAGAGCCTCATAAATTTTGAAATCAGAACAGCTGCTGCAGGGGAAAGTCCCTGTTCTCTGGCTTCTCTGCAACTGCTTAATGTGAGGAATTAGCCTAGCCAGGCCTTCAGGGAATCCTGTAGTACATCAAATTGTTAGTGCTTTGTGTTGCTTGTGGCCAAGCCTTTCATCCTAGACCGACCTGGTAACTGCTGTGCACTGTGGATAGGGCAGATCCCACCTTTCCTATACCCACCAGGCACAGCATGCTCAACAGCAGTGCCAAGGCAGCATTAGACTGAGAGAGTCCCCGAGGCAGTAACATCAAACACACCTGACTGCCTCAGACTCCTCAGAGTCTAGCCTCAGTTTAGATTGAGAAGTGCTCAGGTTCATTTGGGCCAAGTAAAATGGGAACAAAAGCATAGTGCACCTATCCTTAGCATCCCACACTCCAGCTGGACATTTCTGCTTCCCTGGGCACTGGATGGAACAGGCAGAACATGAGGGGCAGAATAAAACCAGACACCTCCACATTACTGCCCTCGTGTGCCACAGCACACCACTTTGTGCTCCTGCAATTACTGGAAGAAAGGATTTGGATGAGGAACCTTCTACATGCTCTGCCACGCCCAGCAAGGCAGCTTTTCTACTGTCTCCATACGCAGTAAGAGGTCCCAAGCAGACATAGGAGTAGGACAAGCCTCTACAGAAGCCAAAACTAGAACAGTTGAGGACTTTCCCCTCACTCCATGCCCCACTAGGCTCACCTAGCGCAGCCACTCAATGCCATCTGATGTCAGCCAGGGGTGCTTAGTTTAGGCAGTATAAGGTGTCAGTCTAGACCACAACAGTGGTGACTTCGCTTAAGGGACACTTTTACTCTCCCCCTGAGAGCTGACAATTAGCTCCAATGCCTCCTCCTGCAACTCTCCTTGGACTTTTAACCTTCTGTCTTCCCAGGATTTTAACATTCATCCTCTTCTCTATCTATGACTTTCAAGGACCAAGGCTGGGACGATTGCATCTATTTATGATACTCAAGCAAAGCTGGCTACCCCTATCCACCCACTCCCTGCTAGGTGCCCAACCCATGAGGACTCACAATATTAAACAAATTAGATTTTGAGACTTAGTACACCAAAACTCTTATTTATTGATTGCTTTTTCTGTGTCTTTGAGATGGAGGTGTCTGAGGAAGTTATTCCCAGCTGAGGGACTGGAGTGTGAAGTCCCCTTGTGTATCAAAGTAGTCAAAGACAGAGAGGTTAAGCCGGTTAGGGAACGTGAACTGGTGGCCTGGCAGGTGGACTGTCACATCATTTTGGTTAACACCAAAAGTGATCTGCAAGGCAAATGGAAAAGTTAGAGACAGTTTCCTCGAGCCTCTCCCCTCTGCAGCATTGTTGTGCTACCCTCTGCTTCACAGGGTGAACAAGCTCAGTAGAATAACCTGTTCATCAACAGGAGGAATGTTATTCTGGTCTCCCAAGGGATGCCCATTCCCTGTTCTGCTCAATATTAACATCTTCGAGCCAGATGGAGCTTGCACATTTGATCCCTACCCTCCATCAGTGCTCAGAGCTCTGAGTGGTGGCACTGGCCAGGCAGGAGAAGACAGCCATCTCCTGTAGAGACAGCCCTGACACAGCCCTTTCATCTGGGTGTCCTGTGCCAAACACCCCCCCTTCACCAGAGCATGTACAGAGAGTATATATACATATATATAAAAATATATGCATGCCTCACCTCTACTGTGCCCCCTTTCTGGAAAGGAAAGATAGCCTCCCTGTGCTCTGCACCCCACTCTTCCACCTTCTTTGAGTTGCACACGATGGTGT
This sequence comes from Sitta carolinensis, assembly GCA_032173965.1. Classification (NCBI taxonomy): domain Eukaryota; kingdom Metazoa; phylum Chordata; class Aves; order Passeriformes; family Sittidae; genus Sitta; species Sitta carolinensis. The sequence continues at coordinate 55,944,159 of JAVUNC010000005.1, read as the reverse complement.
TCACATCGCCGTGAGCATCAAAACGGGGATTGAAGTGAAGTCCGAGGAGGGTAGCATCCTTGCCCAGATTCATCACAAAGCTGCAGAGAAAAAAAAAAAAGCAGACATCAATGCAGCTAAAATCCAAAATAAAATCAATACTATGGTCGCATGCTTCTCATTATCATGAGCATCCCTGGGTCTGTTTCTTCAAGCCTGGCTAATGGTAACCTAAGATAAACCTTTTGCTAAATTACACAGCTTCCCTAAAAAGATAGCGCTGTGGCAGTAAGGGGCACTTCTCTGGGGTGATAATCTCCAGAGTGCCATCCCTGGGAGAGACACCACTTGGTATCCTCAAAGCTTTTAACAAGAGAATGGTTCAGCACGCAGGGCCCTGAACAGAGTTATCATACACCCAAACCAATTCCCAAGGAGTCAGTTGCTTTCCATAGATTTCCTTTCAGTCCTGAACAGTTAGCTTGTGCTGCATCCTGCCTGACAGCCACTGCCTTCTCCTCATCCTGCAGGCAACTGAAATAATTACCATGTCATTAGCTATCCAAAAGTATCTACAACAGCAGTGGGAGGAAGTTTCCTAGCCTAGTGTCCTCCTTGCCCTCAGGCCTCTTACCCAGATGAGAAGAGGCATATTATTTGGCAAGAGAAAACTTGTGAGGCTTCACTCAGACAGTATCAGACTTCAAAGGCACTGGGAAGAGCTGGGACATGTTTCCTAGAACACTGCTAGTGCTGGTACAGCAGCTAAAAAGGGAAAAGGGGTCCCCCAGCCACAGACCCACACAAGGACTGGGGGCTGCTGCAGAGGCTTCGCTGGCAAACCCAGCAACCCTGAGCACTGCACGTTTAGGGTACATTTCCACTTAAGCCCACCTGCCTGCTCACCACCTTTCTTCCTTCTTTCTCCACCACCATGTGAGAGGCAAATCCACTGGGGCACCATAAATGTCCCTGCTCCTGGCCATCTTCGTGCAGGGGAGAGGATGTGGTGGAGAAGATGGTCTCGACCCAAATCTCAGTATAGACACAGCTTCCATTTCCTTTACCCTGCACTAGAGAGGATGTGGTCACTGCCAGCGTGTGCAGCTGGAACTTCACATCTGCTTTGGCTTAGCCCCCTGGCAGTACTGTGTCTGCAATGTGCATTAGGTGATGACTCACTGCAAGCACTGCTGGTGTTAACCCCTTCTCCTCTTCTACCCCAGGGACAGAGTCCTTTTGTCACCACCTTTTGCAGACACCCTCAGTGCGGTGCCTTGGCGGCACAGCACAACTCACCTCTTGGCATTTGGTGCAATTTTCCCCTTGACAGTGAGGCGCTGGCCAGGCTTGAGACCCAAGTTGGTGCACACTGGTCCCTGGGGAACGTGGAAGCAGAGATGTTAGCTCAGTACCTGCTGTCTCACTTGTTCTGTCTTGGCAGCTTTCCCTGCTGCCTTTCAAGACATGCTTTGCTTTGGATCCATGGAGAAACAGGGAAGCTCCCTTGCCCGAGGGCATTGCAGCAAGGACATCCCAGAGAAGTTACCCCAATCACATGGTACATTTGATTGGAGCTCGATTTCCTAATCTTTCTCCTGCTGCTCTCATCGATGTATCTGTATTTCGCAGCAGTGAAGTGTAAGTACCTGTACACTCCAATCACACCCACCCCATCTCAAACACACCCATGTGCCTTGTGGGTCTCGTGTCATCCCACACAAGTCTGTCTGGGATGGATGGCAGGGATGGAGACTCCACTCCCTTCTCCTAGCTCATCTTTGAACTTCATGCCTTGCCCAGGTCTAAGGACTCAGACACCTTGCTTCCCATCTCCCAGCAGCCTGACTTTTTTTTTTTTTATGTACGTAGGCTCAGTTTTTGCAAGAACATTCTTCTGCTCCACAGAGACACCTGCCCCCACACCTTCTCTCTAGGAGGACCAAAGTACCCTGGCAAACCCTTATGTACTCATTTTTCATCACAGCAGAGCCAAGACCTCAAGGATACTGAAAATCTTTTCCTATCCCACCTTAAAAAATAAGCTTGCTCTTGGGACAATCCCTGCTTAATCACCCTCAGCCTAATGAAGGCAAATTAATTAAAGGAGTGCAATCACTCTTCTAACACAAGCATCTCCCTAGCAGTCACAGAATGGTTAGGGCTGGAAGGGATCTTGGAGATCAAGTCCAACCCCCCTGCTAAAGCAGGTTCATGTAGAGCTGGTTGTAGAGTGTCATGTCCAGATAGCTTTTGAATACTTTCTGAGCAGCAGACTCCACAACCTCTCTGGGCAGCTTGTTTCAGTGCTCTGTCACCCTCATAGTGAGGAAGCTTTTCCTCATATGCAACTATAACTCCCTGTGTTCCAGTTTGTGCCTCTTGCCCCTTCCCCTGTTGCTGGGCAACTCTGTAAAGAGTCTGGCCCCATACTCTTGATACCTGCTCTTAAGATAACCTCTCTAACCTCTCAAGGTATTTGAATGTAGTCCTCGATTTTCACAGAACACTTCTGTAAGGCACATTCCTTCCAAGAAAGAGAAGAATAACAATTCAATGACTCATGAAAACTTCAGACAGAAAGCAAAGCGGCAAGGCTGCCCAGAGAAGATGCTCAGACAGCAATAAATGTTACTGCAGCAGTTTCTCCAGAGCAGAGCTGCGTAAAACAGGTTACCCCAGCTTAGGACTCAACCCAGCGAGGATCCCAAGTGCCCCAGAGGGATCCCACAGGAAAAAGAACCACTGCTGCCAGAACGCAAAACAGCAGCCAGCCCTCTGTAGCGGATGCAGCAGGGATCGTCCCTCCCCAGTAGCAGGCAGCCAGCTCTAACAGACCCTCCGAGGCTGGGGCTGATGTGCAGGCTAGCGCAGGCTAGCACAGGCACCCTCACACCCAGCCAACACAGTCCCACCTCCAGCAAAGCTGCCCCGTCCCCTTCTCTACTCACGCAAGACATGGTGCTGCTCTGCAGGGTAATGCTCCTCGCCACTGAGGGGCAAGGCTCCCCGGCAAGTAGCTCCCAGAGCCCCTCCCTTGCTTTTAAATAGATGGAGAACTGAGTTGTCCCAGCCCTTCTCCACCCCATACACCAATGGGAAGCGTGGCAGGGGTTGGTTTCTGGAGGAGGGAGGGTCTATTAGCAGAGCTGCCTCCTCCCACACTCGCCCAGCCTCCTCTCCAGGATGCTGAACTCAACCCTTCCAAGCAGGCTTCGGGCCGCTCCAGGAGGAGATCCAGCTGTGTGTGGCCACGAATCCAATGGAAAATAGTTTTACAATGAATGTTTTATTACCAAGGCTTTTATTCCACATGGAAAATGGTCATATGGATCGAGACTTGGCAGGAAGGGTCTCTGGTGAGGCTGGGGTTCTTCAGCACTAGTTAAATCAGGAGTAGAAAAAACGTCACTGGCACATACAGTGCCTCAGAAACTCTTTGTGGTCCAGGTGAAACACGAGTGGCAGAGCACTGAAGCTGCATCCAGGGTCACCCGACTGCACTATGAATCCTTTCTGTCCCCAGAGAATGTCCAGCCTTTACCACCCAGTTCTTATAAATGCATATTTCGGTATGGCTTTTCACAAATATTGAAATGAATGTTATAAATATGATGTTTTATTTCTGTAGTTTTCAGTGTATTTTAACTGCCTGAATAGATTTATAAGGTTTTTCTTTGCTGTAGTTTGAAATTTAGAATTTTTTTGAATAGGTGTAGTGTGTTTCAGCTGCCTGAATAGATAACTTCCAAAAGAGGCCCAAGTGACTATCATCATGCTCCACTTGTGAAAAAAAGAGACCAAAGCCCAAATCAAAATGATGATAAGAACCGAATAAAAGTGAGATTGTGCTTGACAGATCCAAGGAGTGACCATGCAGAGCAGTTCCTGGAAAAGTGAATGTGCAGAAGTCCCTGCATGAAGAACAGGATAAAAAGGGGGGTTCCAAGACACCAGTGTGCTTTTGACAGCTTGCCAAGACACCCGGCCAGCTGTATTTCTTTGCTTTATTCTCCTGTTGTCTTTATTAAACATTTTTTTAAACTTTACCAGGAAAGTGAACTTTGTTTTTCACACACTTTTGTAGGTTGGGAACCAAAGGAGGAAAAACAGTCCTTTTTCTACAGAACCCATAGGGACCCTCAAAACTGTACAGTTCATCTTGGCTGCAGGACAGAGTAAGCCAGGAGGAAGCTGCCTTGGAAAGTTGGGAAGAAATTCTCTGGGAAAGCACTGTGCCTGGCTCTTGCTTCTACTCTGAACACAGCTAGGGGCCTGAGGAAGAAGGAGATGGGGGTAAAATGCTTCTATCACTATAAGCCATAGGATCTATAAGTCTTTTATCTGCATCTGTGTTCTCTTTGCGGCAAGTATGATTCACTGGGTGAAAAGATTCCTTTGGAAAAAGTTACCCAATTACAACATGGCTCAACTGTAATTATACTGAAAGACGAGGGAAAAATTCAGGCAGTGTGCCAAGCCTGTGGCTTAGAGCACTCCTTGTGTTGCATATTTGTCTCTAAATCACAAGATGCTCTGTGATTTCCTTAAGAGGTCCAGAACTGAAAGTCTCTGAAACAATTTTTTCTTCCATGACTGTGAGGCCCATTGGTTCCCCCTCTGCTGAGGACATGAGAGTCCCCAGCCCTGTAACCCCCCTCCAGTGTGACCCTTGAGGATGGCAGTACTGAGTCTTTCCAGTTGATGCCATCAGTGCCAGCAGAGGTAGCAGGGAGACTCTCTTGCCTGCCTGCTGGGGAGGGCAGAAACAGGCTCCAGACTTCAGCCAGTTGCTGATTGCTCCATGACACAAGAGGGCTAGAGTAAAGGCCAAAGTGGTCTTCTCTGCTCTGACATGCCTGCTCCCCCTTTCTCCTTCTGGTCACTTGCCTCAGGGTTCAACTCTTGAGCCTGATCAAGGGATCATGTGGTGCAGGACAAGAAGTGCTCCATGCAAGGAGGAGAAGTAAATAGAATCAGCTTCCCTCTGCTTGGGTTGTGTGTGTTATTAAATCAATTCCTTTCAAATCCAAGGTTTTGTGAGACTAAACCCCAGGCATGTCTCCAAGTACTTGAGCTGCTGCTGGAGTCATGATCTAGGGGGCTGGACTGGTAGGGACTATTGGGTGGGGAAGTGGAATGTGTAAATATTTGCTCTCTTGGAGATGGAGGTGGAGGGGACCATTTAAAGGCTATGGGGTAGATTCTGTGTTTTCTGCAGCATTTCTGGCAGCTGGGCACTGTGACCAAGCCTTAGTAGCCACCAGGTCCTTGAGTTATGGCTGTTCAGGGACCTTCCTCCAAATGTTGCTGGGGGAGATTAGAAACCAGCTAATGGCTAAGAGTTGATAAAAAAGGAGGGGCTACCATTCCAGAGAAGGTGCTGAAAGGGCTGTTCACATCAAGGAAATTCAGGTTTCAGGCTTGAGTCTACCTCAGGCAGCCTATATCTGTCTGATAAAGGCCAGGTGTCTCCACTGGCTTTCATGAAACCTTGAATTAAATGGCATTAACACAACAGGCTAATACCACAGGCAAGGGGAGCATAGGGTGTCCCATTGCCTGCAGGCCACGGGCCACCTGCATCAGGACAATGTCACGTCTGCCTTCCTGCCTCTGGAGACATCGTGGTGAGATGACAAACTCTAAAGCTAAAACATCAGCATCCTCACAAGGGATGGCTGAACTGAGGGGAGGAAAGGTCCCTGCTCACCAGGTGGGGATGATGTCCCCAGGTGTACTGACACCTACTCCACCACACTGGAGACACAGAGGTGCTTGCCTGTGATTTTCAGGAGCAATGTGGTGTAGGAAGAGCCACTGTGGGTTGAGAAGGGCTAGAGCTGGCAATCTTCACTGCCTGTCACCTCCTTCCTTATCAGTGTGCAGTGGGCCAGCCAGGGGATATGCCAGCAGTTTAGCAGCCCATTTGATCTGCAGAGGATGCAGATGAGGAAGATGAGGACAGATCACAACAGACTTTGGTGTCACGGGCTTGTATGAGAACTCTAGACTGGGACAGGACTCTTCTCCTCCACCATTCATGCCTCTCCTCACCAGGAAAGCTCTCCTGCATAACATTTCAAATCCTAGCTTTGTATTAGAGGGAGAGGCACTGATCTGCATTGTAACTTTGGGAGCAAAGGTCTTCTTTGCTCAGTCCAAAGCGAGTGAGTTGATATGATGCTCTTGCTTCAAACAGTGCTCTTGTCCATGCCAAACTCTTGGCCAGAGGGAGCCATGAGTGTGGAGAGAGGAGTAATGACTGTGGGATATGGCTTTAGCAGTGTCTCACCTCTGGTTATGAGCGTGAGGCAGGTGGTGTTTGCATCTGCACTTGCTTTTTGCAAACTGGGGTTGTGTCCTGGACAGGATGGGGCCAGGAAAAAGGGGGTGTAGAAGAGCCAGCTGCCATGACAGGGACAAACCAAATTCACAGATGCAACACAGATGTCCAAGCCCAGGCATCACAGCAAAGACCCCAGCAAGCATGTACTATGCTAGGTGTAGGCACCCCACTCAGGTCCTGACCAAGGACTCCTCCAGTGTGGCCTGTGCTTCAGTTACCTGCCTCCTGGGAGCAACTTGCTAACCTCTGCTAGCCTTTCCTTGCACAATCTTCTGTCCTTGGAAAGTGCAAATTGCCCGTGTGAGCAATCCCAGACAAGTCTTTGAACTTTTAATGCCTTTGGGGCCTGAACCCATCCCCCAGTGCTGGCCTTGACCCAACATTCCCATACAAGGGGACAGACATTCCTGTCTGCCCCCAGGGCTGCTCATGGTGCTCATTGTAGCTCTTCTCTCAGGGCCTCGACCTTCTTCCTACACTCTCCTGGACACTCGAAGAGCCCAGGCTGATCTCTCTATGCTGAGACTGAACGTTTTCTCAAGATTAGAGCCTCCCTCATGGACATCCTCACACCTCCCAACCTCCGAGCTGTAATTCACCTTAGGTTGAAGAGGGAGACATGATTGCTACAAGAGAGTTTCATCATTGTGAGGAGCTTTGATCTAGAGCATGCCTTCTGGTCTAGCTGATAGGCACTGGTATGCCTCAGCATACCCAGACTGGTCCTGTGGTCTGAGGGCTGGAGTCCACTAGTGCAAGTTGTGGGGCTGAGTTGGAACACTGGGCCGATCCGAGGGCTGGCTCTAAATAAGGTGATTTGACAGCTGCCAAAGGAGAAGCCCAGCCAGGCAAGTGTCTGAAGAAGAGGGAAGATTTGCCCCAGATCTTCTTGTGAGGGGTGCAGCAATAGATAGGGCATCCCGAGTGATGGCCTGGGAGGAAGGGGAAAGGAAAGGAAAAGCCTGGCTGAAAAGACTGTGGACGATGTGTCCAAAGCCCACGAGCACACGCTGCTCTTCAGCTGGGAAAGACCTGTTTTGGCTGCAGTTACTCTTGCAGTGATTTGCAATCTCTTTCCACTGAGAGAGAGCCTTTGTACCTGTTCAGCCATTTTGTGTATATGTGGCCTGTGGTATTTTAAACTAAGAATTCGGTGTGCTAAACTCAGATTTATTATCTTGCGGACACAGAGCCTCACATCAGCAATGAGCCACAGCAGGATCTCCCAAGCTTTGACTGCTGAAACATTTCCAACCACATCCAATTTCCTAGATTAGGAGCTGTCTGTGAGGCTCCAACTCCTGCTGACTCCAGAATCTCTGCTTTCATTAAATCAGTATGGAAATATGTTCCCAAGTGGTGAAGATAATCCAGCAAATGTTATCAAAGGGTACCTGGACAAGTGATTTATCCAGGCGAGCCTGATGTTACAGCTGGGGGAAGCAGGAATGACTCCTCACACTAATGATGCTGGGATGTGTTAGACACACCTCTAAGTGCATCCTGACAGGTTCCCAAATCCATGCTCCTCACCTCCTCCCCTCCACCTCTAGCTGCTCACACTGGGCTCTACCTTGCCTTTGGGGTGCAAAGTCTGTGGTCATTGCAGTGTTTGGTGGGGAAGGGGTGCTCCTGGTCTGCCAGTGGGGTGGTATCCCTGTGGCTGTGGGATGGACACAGCACCCTGGCCAGGAAGGCAAGGAGGGAGCTCAGTGCTGGATCGTTGCCACGGGCAACATGGATCAGCCTGTGTCAGCCCACGGAGGTGGTTGGCCCATGCTGTTCAAGTGCTCTTCTGGCATGTGAGGTCAGCGAGGAGACACCCACTGATGAGGGTTGACTCCTCTGGCTGCTGGGGTGACAGGTAGAAGGACTGCTCACCTGACCGTGCTGGAAATACTGACAGCACAGCAAAAGAGCCTTTGGTTACCTTGGACGTGAGGATCCTGACTGTGAGGCTGGAGCAGGGGCGTTAGCAGATCTTTAATCCCAGCCAGGCTGTGACTGGTCAGAAAGGCTCCAGGCCACCTGCTCTTCAGTTTGAGGGCACTGGGCCCAGGGCAGCACAGCAAAGGCAAGTCAAGGAGGAATGCTTTAGGAAAGCACGTTCTTGGTTTTGACACAGAGAGGTTGCTCACAATGACATAGCCTGGACCAGGGGGTTGCTGCATGTAGAGTATTTCCAAGAGCAGGTTAAGCAAAGCCTGGAAATTTCTGCTGAGCCGGAGGGAAGAGCAAACTGGGGAGAGCTGGACAGTGAATGGAGCGAGTCTCAAGGACTGCTGTAGACAAAGTACAATTAGGGACCTCATACAACTCTGACTTTGAAGCTGATAATATTTTTCTTATGTAAAAAAAAGTGGAAAATCAACATCTGACGGGTGTCATGAATTTCCAATTTTCTCCAAATAAATCAAGTCAAAGAAACAGAAGGTGAAAATTAGCCGGGGGTGCAGCATGTGTTGCTCAAGTTGTGCAGGCACTGAAGGCAAGGCTTCAAACCTAACCTATAAGAAATGACAGATTTTGAAAGCAGAGCCCAAGCTCAGCAAATGCTGACTGTAGAGGGGAAGGCATTGCCACCGCTTGTCTGGATGTTGGCTAATGATTTCCAGAGGGCCTGCAACATAAGCCCCACACCACCACTGCAGGATTGAAAGGTGCAATTGTGCTAAAATACAACGCCAAGGATTATTCCTGTGCTGCTCATTAGTGCTGGAAGTTCAAGGGCAAGGAAATGTAGCTCCATGCACGAGGGTCAGGTGTTTCATCACAGGTGTGCAGGAGAGCTGCTGGCTATTGCCTGACTGTGGCCACTGGCTCTGCGCTGCTGCAATCCCTAAATTGATGTCCTTGAGGTGCCTTAGAAGCCTGTCATTTATTGAGCCTATTTCAAGCCTAGAAACAACCTGCTGAGGCATATTCACTGTCTCATTTTTTGTCTTTTGTTAAAGTGACTTTTGGGATGCGCCAGGCAGAAATTTGTTTGCTGTACTTAATATGCAAATTGTCAGTGGATGCTGTGTTTGAACATGTTGCAGCAACCCAGATGCTGGTTTCAGGTGTTCCAACAAACAGTGCTCAGAAGTACGTTCATGGAACACAGGCACGTCTTCCTCCAACACCCTTGAGACCGAAACTCAGCTGCATGCCATTTTTCAGTGAGCAATGTGTGCAAAAACTGGTGTGGAATGATAATCCCGAGGAAAAGGGTTGCTGTGAACAGGCTTTGCTGCCAGGAATGACAAGAAGCCTGAAAACACCCGTTTGGTATTTTTTTGTGTGTATGGGAAGTGGTACCCTAGGGTGTGGGCTGTGATATTAGTCTCCACACGTGTCAGAAACAGAAGCAGAGATCTCAGGAGGTGAGACCAGCAGGGAGCCTGAGCACATCAGGTTTTACTCCCAGAGACAAACCCTGCATTGCATCTACTTTGGCAAATGCATTCATCTGCAGCCAGCCCACGAGCTGGTATTAGGGGCACGTCTCATGCTTGGAGAGCCTCCAAAGCACTGGGACCACTAGGCATCAGCACAGCTGAGCAGAAGCCAAGGCAGGCAAAAGACCAACTTGGCCTTTCCAGATGGAAAATGGGAATGGGGCCCCATCAGACAGCAAGGGCTGGAAAAAACAGAATTGCGTTGGACAGACATGCAGCTGCTCTCCCTGGAGTTCCTGTGGGTGGCACAGCTCATTGTTCCCCAACATGGGTGCATCCTTCTGGCAGGGACAGAGCTGGTGCAGCCTGGGACAGCTTGACTGGGGACCCTGAGTCCCCCAAAACGTCCTTGGGGGTTTCAGTAACATGGCCATCCTTCACTCAGTGCCCCAAACATTTAGGTGGCAGTGAGCTCTGTTAGGCAGCTGCTTCCTGCTGCACTAGAAACAGCTGGAACAATTACCCTGGTAAGCTGTCTGTTATCTGCCAGGATCAGCTGCTGAAACAGGAGGGTGTTTCAGCAGGGCTTGGCACCCTCATTTCCCTGAGGCTTACTGCTATTTGAGGAGAGAAAGTGCAGGGCACTTTCTGATGCTATCAGAGTTTGGAGGCTGTGGAAAGCACTGGGATGTGTCATCCCCGACCATGCTGCTGTTTCCCACTCCCTTGCAAAGGGGCCCAGCACATTTGAAGCTGGTGGGCACGGACACATCACTGCTGTGGTGAGGCTGTGTTGCTCTTTTGGGAGTTTTTGCAAGTGGATCCTTCCAAAGAAGCCCTTTGCAGAGCCATCTCATCCCCTGCCACCAAGAACATCCATCCATCATCATGTCCCACCAAGGGCCTGCTCTCCCTCATCTCTGGCTTCTCCAGCTTCCTGTGCACCCTGGGCAGAGAGCAGGTGATGAAGCAGCCCCCCAACACCCAAGCTGGGCTTTGCCAGCCTGCAGCACCTAGGAAGAGCCGACTTTTTGTGCTCAGCCCAGTCCAGGTGTCGACTGTCCACACCTCAGGCAAAAGATGGGGATCTCCTTGTTTCCTGCCTAGAGATCCTGAGCTGGGGCAGGTTCACAGCAGCAGCTGGTGGGGTGGTAATGCAGGTCATTTTGTCAGGAGCACAAGCTCACATCCCCCAGCATTAGCAGCACAGACATACTCTCCCTCTCTTCTGCCCTGTGTTCCTGGGCAGAAGCTCCTTGGTTCCTCAACCTTTCACAAACGAAGACTGTGTCATTTTTCCAGAAGAAAGCCCAGAACCAGCTCATGTCCCAGTAGAACTGGGTGACTTGTGAGAAGGGCAGGAAGCACGCTGATGCACTTAGTGCCAAAATGAACTAATGGCTTTGTTCTACAGTCTTGCTCTTGTTGTGATGGACTTGGAGGCTGAGCACTGACAAACTCCTGACTTTTGCTGGAGGAGGTAAATCTTGACTTGCCAACCAACTCCTGGCCACGTGCTTAGTGTGTGTGGGCTTTTCTGTGGGACAGTTTTGAGGATTTTATGAAGCATATTTAACCTGTGGGCTGCTGGTTGAGAGATGTTTTGGTAGAGAGTAGGATCATAGATTGAGCAAGGGGTTAATGAGATGCAATATCAGCTTCTGATTCACCTCATCACAGCAAGAACCTGGGGGAAGAGGGATGAACTTCTCTTGCAGCATATACATGCCAGTGCTTTGGTTTCAAGTGCTGCTCAAATGAGCACAATGCCTGCTCTTATCACCCAGCATAGAAGGTAAGGGAGGGTCCATCAGCTAGCCAGGTATTTTTGGATATACCCTTCCTTCTCCATAGGCAGCTAGTCTGTGAGGCATGGCCATGCTATCTGTTCAGTCCACAGCAAATTCACCAGATACACCATGAAGCCAAGGGCCACTGCACCATCTAAAAGTTTCCTTTGCAAGGTGGGTAATCTTCGAAAACCATGGACATCTGAGAGGTACTGGCTTCCAGACCCTCAGGCATTTGCTCCAGAAGCAGACAACAGCAGGGATTCATTCCCATTCCCACCAAAGCAAACAGGGGAAAACCAGGGAGGTTCTCCTGGTCTCTGCACTGGCTATATTTAATCAGGCAGGTTCAATTTGTAATATAATCTACCTCCTCCCATTCCAAGGGAAGATGGGAGATGAGAGTAGTCTCAGGTCAAGCCCATGGTAAGGAGGTAACTTTACAGGGAAAGCTCTGTCTCTACAGGGTCTGCTGTTGTGTAACCTCACCCTGAGTGGGACAGGATCTTTGCAGGGCCTGGCCCTAAGCCAAGCTCTGGGCAAGGTGTCCCCCATACCAGGGAGGGTGAGCGTCCTGGACTTGTTTCACTGGCTCACCTGGGAGCAGAGAGAGATTGTTCCTGGCAGGAGCAATCCAAGGGCCACTACTGGGTGCAGATGTTGGGTTGGAGCACTGTTGAACTTGGTGTTGGGCAGCCCCAAAAGAAGGCAACTTCTTTAGAGCTCAAATTTGGCACCCCATGAAGTGCCTGCCAGCCCAGGGGCACATGGAGAGATCCAGAAATGGGGACCAGCCTCCACACCCCTTGCTGAATGCCAAGCTGCTCTCTGTTCAGGATGAGAGCTGTCAGGGAGGGAAGTCTCCCTGGGCAAGCAGGCGTGAGCCGTGACTTTCTTGGAGAGAAACAAGCAGGGGTCAAAAGCCTCAGCCCTCCCCAAATGCACCCCTTCTTAACAATAGTACTGTCAGCAAGGACTTGTGCTGTGTGACAGAGCTCCCCATGGCTCTTGGGGACTTATCTAGCCCTTAACAAGATGCAGGGAGACATACCATTCTGACAGTCCTTCCCTGGAAAACAAAAGCATTTGTCTAGCTTTGTGGTGTTCTGATTATTGGGGGAAGGAGAAACAGCAGAGAGCAGAACAGGGCCTTGCCCCACGTGGTGCTTTATTCATCTGCCCTGGGGGTGAAAGCTCAGCTTTGTGGGCAGGGGATGTTTCACCTGCTGAGCAAGTCCATGAGGACCTGTGCCCAGGAGCAGGGATGAGCGGTGGAGGGAGACAGTGATTAGGAGAGGGACCCATCAGGTCTGGTGGGGCTGGGCTGCTGAGGGACAGCCTTATGAGCAGACAGAACTGCTTCTCCAGCCATGAAGGTTTGGGTCTGAGGAGGGTGGTCAAAAATGCAATCAGCCTGTCAAAATCAGCCAAGGTCAAAAATACAATCAGCTCAGTCTTCCCTAGCTGGCAACCCACCCACTTGGCACAGGCTCTCTCCCCACCTTCCCTGGGGCCTGGTCCCCTCTCAGAACGACCCAGCCAGTCTCTTTGCTTGGGTGCCACAGAGGACACAGGGCTCTGGTTGCTCCTCTCCTTCTCCTCCTCCTGCAGTGCTGTGGCAGGATGACTGCCTGCCGTGCTCAACACTCCCTGCTGGTGGGCGAGGGTGCCCATGAACTTGCTCGACAAGTAAAACCTTTCCTCCCTGGGAAGTCTCTCCCTGCATTTTATGACTGCTTACCTCTGAGCCAAGGATGCCTTTTTGGCAGCTCCAGGAGAGGGCCCGGCTGGGTGCGGAGTGCTGTTTTTCTCTGGGATTTTATTACTTGCTTCGTTTCTCAGGGTGTCTCAGTTGGCCTTCCTTCAAGCTCACCATTGCTTCATCACTATCCACTCTTTTCCTTCCACCAGCCCTGCACAGACCCCACACATGGCAGAGAAACCACAGGCAGAACCTGGCACCTTCTGGAAATCTCTCTGGCCAAAACACTCACTGCTGAGCCTTGCTACAAGCTCTGTGTAGACAACCATTCAGCGTCCTTGTGATGTGTCTCATGGGCTGGGAGGAGATTGGGTTCATGCAGGAATTCTGCTGCTGCTGCATTCCCATCTCCTCCTTATCTCTGGCTTTGCTCAGAGCAGCCCTGACGGAGAAAATCCAACCCTTCCACGTATATACCCGTTCTTGGGGATCACAGCGCTGCTGAGGTTTGGTCAGATCAGCCTCAGAGATGTTGGGCTCAACCTCTTGAAAGCATGCAATGTGAGCGAAGAGCTTGACTGACCAAAGCTGGTGTGCTGCTGCTGCTGCCTGGGGAACACTCTCCAGGACTGACCTTGGATGCTGACCAGCTCCTCATCAAGTCGCCATTTCCCATTTGTAAAACTTGCTTTTCCCACCGCAGAAAGGTTGGGCTGTGCCAAGCACATGGCTGCATCTTAGCACACTCGGGAGACTGATGGTTCTACCTCTCAGGGTGAAACTGAGATGCTGGGCTCTGCACTGCTATTCCCATCCCATTCCAGTGGGAATATGCTTGGCCATGCTGTGAGCTGACCATCCCTCTTTTAGGCAGGAGGGTAACTCTTGGCTTTGAGTGATTTTCTCCATGGGGAGACTGGATGTTTTCTGAGAAAGGCAGGCTCTTGGCAAATAATGTGCCACGAGCACTCTCTAGGCAGGGAGTGAGAGCTGCTGGAGATGGGATGGCCTGGTTTGCTGGGCATGTGCCTCCCTTTTTCAGAGGAGACTCACACAGTTCTGAAAAGTTTGCGTCCTTTGGATTTTTTTGGCCTGGCACAGGTCTGCCAAAGGCAGAATGACACCCCTATATGTTTGCAGGTCATCTCTCTGTGCTGAGTGCCCAAGGAAGGGTGGCTCAGCCCAGCCACGCAGAGGCCCAGAACTGTGCCAGAGTTTGGGTACCTGCAGTGGCCAGGGAGGGATGAATCCCAGGAGATGCCAGAAAGCAGGACACGAATTACATTTCCCAGCTGAGCTTATACATCTTTTGTAGCTCTCTGTAGTATTTCTAAAGACAGTATACACTTTGGTCCCTCCAAGAGGTTGAAACATGAAATGCACTGCTTTTGTTTCCTACTTTTCTTTTCAATGCAATGCTGCTCAGTCTTCTGGGTTGTATGATTCCAGAAACAGTGTGATATCTGCTACAGAGAATCGCCCAGCACTGTCATACCATGGATGAGATCTCAGAAGCACCAGCAGTGCTGATGGGAATGCAGGCTTAAGCATGCAGCACAAGAGAGAGTCAGAGCTGGCCTGGTCAGGGGAGAGAGGAGTGGTGAGCAAGCAGTGTTTTGGGATGAGAACAGGGATCCTGAGACTTCTCAAGGCAACTCCTCTCTGGGGGATTTCCATATATCTCTGGACCCCTCCCATAACCCACCAAAACAATTTCGGCTGTACATTTTGCAGAGTGCTGGCACACCGGCTGTTATCACAGAAAAACTGGGTGCTAGGACAAAAGCCTGCCTCTCACCCACACCTTGCACAGGTGGCTCCCCTGGCTCCCACTGCTGGTGGCATTTCAACACCACCCTGTCTGCAGGTGGACCAAGTTCCTGTCCTCCTCCATCTGCAACTGGGACAAGCACTGATGGGCCCCAGCCCCCCAGCAAGCCTTTGCCCAGCTGGCAGGTTTCAGCTCTGCCTGAGGAAGTGCAATGAGCTCCCTCTGCATTGCACCAGGGTGCCAAGCCCAGCTTCACTGCTGGCTGTGCCTGTGGGACTTGTGACCACAGCCCTGGCTCTCCCAGGGCTGGGATAGCTGGGCATGCTGTGGTGGCAACCTCAGTGGTGTGTCTGCTCTGGCTGAGTGTCTGTGGCCTCCTCCTGTTGAAATATCACCCCTTAAGGGCAAACCTGCTGGGCACCAGTGAATGAGTTGGGATGAAGGTGAAGGCTGCCATTACATCATCAGGTTTGCATTTGTGCAGCTTCCCAGCATCCTGCAGCCACAGTCCCAGGTGCTCTCCTTCCCCCTGCCTGGCCAGCCCTGTGTAGCTGCAGAGGAGAAGGGGCGCTGTTCTGAGAAATCTGGCTGCTCACCCACTGGATCAATAACTGATCATGTGAGTCTGGAAATGGGCACTGCACATGCATTTGGGATTGCTGTACCTCTCAGAAGGCATTGCAGATGGCTGTGGATGCTTCTCCCATCCGGCTCCTTTCATAGAGATTTAAGTACCTGAAACTGCTGTTGAGGGGTTTACAGCAGTGCCTGAACAGATTACATCCTTTTCCACTTTGACTTGGAAAGGCAAAACCAGTGTGCTACAGTTCTGAGAAACAGATGAAAATCTTGTAGTGATGCAGCTGATGGAGCAACGAGTAAAGCAGCAAGCAGGGTATCTGGTGCTCATCAGGAGTGGATGAAGAGTACTGCATAAGCCAGCTTTTGAAGGGAGGATAATGTGCAAACTGGAAAGCATATATCTATAGCAATTAAACTATAGGGCACTGGTGGAGGGCATGGTCCCCTGGAAGTATGACAGAAAACGGCTGGCACAGAAGGAGCTGATTAAGCATGCACAAAAGAGAGCTGTGACTTGGATGCAGACTGCAGGGCTGTTGGCCACATTGCATGCCATTTGCTCTCCAGGACACAGCCTTGTGCTTGCCAGCAACCAAGCTCTCCTGAGCAGAGGCGCTTGCGTGACCAAGCCGCTGCTGACTGGAGCTGTAGGCTGAAGTAAGAATGAGCTGTGATGAGAAACAGCTCTGGAGCAGGGAGCTGCAGCTGCAGGGTGGCTGGCTGCACCCAGGGAGCCAGTGGGAGCTAGGGCCCTGCAGTGTCAACGAGGTCTAGTAAAAGAAGCTGACACCCGAAGTACAGCCAAAATTGTCTGTGGGTATAAATCCAGCTTTTCAGCTCTTGGGAAGGGGTCTTGTTGAACAACTCAGAGGAAGACAAAATTTAAATGTGCAGAGGGACAGGATTGCATGGTCTTTCCCCTACCAGCTGCCATTTATCAGTCCATATCTCTGTGAGCTCACTCGTATCAGCTGGGATGACACCCCACACCATCCCATTCTGCTCTCCAACCTTCAGCTGTTCACCCCTGCCTGGCAAGCCTTCTCTCTTCCTGTGAAAGCATTCCTGTTGCTGAGCATCAGACTGATGTGAGAATAACTGCGGTTTTTGCAGCACCAGCTTGTGTTGGGTTTACAGATCTATGAAGAAACTCTGCTGTGGAACCTCCCACTCCTTTCCTCCTACTGAGACAGACAGACAGACAGACAGACAACAGACAGACAGTAGGCTCAGGCAACAGCGAAAGTGAGGTCTTGTTGGAAAGCAATTTCAGCTGCACTTCTTTCTAATCAGTTGTATTTTTGTCTCTCACCATGCCCCGCACTGAGGCCTTTGGGTATCCTCACCCAGCTGTGTGCTAAAGGACAGGGTAGCAGCTGGATGGTGGCAGGGACACACAACTCGCACCCTATACAAGGAACAGTCAGGATGTGGAGTCCCTGATACTGGTAACTGAAAGGTAAAAGGAAAGAGAACATATCATGTGAGTATTATGAAATGGAAGAAAAATCTGGTGTCAGTTAATTCCAGCCAGCATAATGGGAACACAATACTGGAGCCTCATACTTCTAGATTTATTTTCAGCCTAAAGGACAATAGTCCAGGGGATGGGAGGGTGAGATCCCTTGACTGATGCCTTACCAGGGTTGTCTAATTTACTTACTGCATCTGGCATAGCATCCAGGTTCAAAAGACAAGGAGCATATAAGGATGATCCTTTGCAGGTGTCTTACTCCTCTGCACTGCAGAACATTGCCAGGAAAAGAGGAGGAATTATGGGTATTAGACAGGATGCCTCTATGTTCTGAGCTTGGAGGCATGCTGCCAGAAGAAATCTCAGGGTAATTCATGTAGTCCTTTTCCAGGTAGATGTATCTCTTTCTAAGTCAGTACAGGAATCAGACAGATTTTCCTGATGCTGTTTGTGTCCCATTGCTGGACATGCTGTGCTGGAAAACTTACAGCATACCCAAAGGAGTAATGACAGGGATTTGAATTGCATCAGCAAGCAGTACTAAGGGGTCTGCCTCAGATCCCATGACTTAAAGGGTGTGTCAACCAGGACCGTGTGCTGCTTGCAATGACCAGCCACCTCCAATCCCTGGGTTGGCCCGAGGATCTGTTATGCTCCTCTAGAAGGCCAGTTCTACTGCTGCTGGGTCATCAGCAAGTGACAAGTAACCAAGAGGAAGACTGTTTCTGTAGGAAGCTCTTCTAAGGATCCTAAATACCAGGCTGCCCCAACACACAACTGACAAGAAAGCAGCTCAAGAACCTGAACCAACTGGCAGATTTCCAGCAACGTTGGCTCAAGGGCTTCCAGAGTTGCTTAAGGCCAAGCAGGAGTCAAACACAGTGTGGGATTGCTCAATGGCATAGGTCCTTTCAGCCCTGAAATTGTTGTGGGAAGGCTACTAAGGAGATGTGATGAATTGCAAGGCAGTGAGCATAATGAAACAAACTAAACACTGCCTACAGCCTCCACTGGAGGAGTATGGCCACCCGGTCTCATGAGCTGTGTCAGTTTGCAGGTAACCAAGACTGTGGCAGGCACATGATCCTCTAGTTGTACTGAGTGCTGAACAGTGGCATATTGCCATTCTTCACATGTCTACTCCCAGCCTTGCAAGTGCACAAACAGGGACTGGCACTGCTCTGTGCCACTCTCAGGCTCTGCCCAAACCCAGCTGAGTCAAAGCCTCTAAACACTAGGACACCAAGTCAGGAATGCCTCTGTTTCATGAAGGAAGCCTTGTCAGGGCCTCATCACGTTGTCCCAGCAGGTGGGAAATCTCTAATCTACGGCCCACAAAGACTCAGTTTCCTCTGGCTTCTATGCTGCAGGGATAAACTACCTCACTTGCACATAGGCAGCTGTGGTAGTAGCTGTAGCAGTAACAGTGGAGTGTAACTGGAGGAAGCAGAAACACGTATCTGTTTCATCTTGCTTGAAACAGGTCAAGTATAGAAGCAATTCCTGCCATAAATTTTACTCAGGTACCACTTTCTGTCCAGCTTCTGTGGAAGCCAGGCAAGAGGTTCAGAAAGGGCAGAAAGGCTGGCACAGGACTTTTGAGTGACCCAATAGACAACTGTGTCCATTTAAAGAACAGGTTTCTCTCACCCACAACATGGGAAGAGAGCATCTCTGTGCTCAGCAATATCCTATACACACTGGAAATTGCTAGTTGCTGGAGCTGCACATCCAGCAGGCTAAACCACACAGCAGAACAACCTGGGTCATCACAGGCGACTGCCCTGTGATCTGGGAATGTTTCTGGCATCATGTCTCCCTTGTCTCCATGCTGGGGGCTTGCAGAGCTGGCAGTGCTTTGCTGCAGTGGTGTACTGAAGCTACAAAGACCAGTACAACTCTGAAAGCTGGTAGAGGCCTTAACGGCTTTTTATTCATCCTCAGCAAGTTCAGCGTCTCCCAGGGAGTATAAGGAACACCAAAACAGCTTGTCTGCCAGCAGCACTTCCAATACATTATCCACACACATTTCCCAGGCAGAGTTCAACAACAGCAGCAGTTCCTAGATGTGCATAGCCACATAATTCTCCTGGGCTGCCTGGTGAGTTTTCTGGGGTCAGAGCCCATAGAGCAAATGAGGCAGCAATAAGGAAGGAAAAAAAAAAAAAAAAAAAAAAAAAAAAGGGATAATGATAGAGACATGGCAAAAGGAACCTGAAACCCCACATGATGGTGGGGTGGGGACAATGCCTTGAGTAAAGAGTGAGGAGAGGGAAACCATGCTGCAGAGCAGGGACTTCTACACACACTGCTGCTGGAGGTAGAGTAAATGCTGGTTGACTCACCAGGGCAGGCAGTAACAGGCTGCTGCTCCTCACCTCCTCCTCCCTGCTCCAGCTGCTGCAGGACAGGGTGGCGCCAGAACCGCCTGCCTTGGCAGAGGGCACTCTCACATCAGGTTGGGCAAGTATTGAGTGAGTTCGTGATCCTTTCTTGCCTCTGGAGGCACTTTCCCATGTAAAAAACCCTCCTTTGTCCTGCCAGTCTCAACACCTTCCAAATTCTCCCTGTTCTATTACCATGTCACGTGGCTGAACATCAACAACTTCCCAGTCAGGATGATCTCTAGCTCCTCAAGTTAAAGGCATCTACTGACAGATTAATATCTTTGAGCCTATTTGTTGTCTTCCTGCAGTGTCAGTCACTTGACCAGCTTGACAATCTTCCTTGATGAAGTTGCTGGCTTGCTTGATGAAAGGAAAGCAGTGGACACATACCCTGACTTCAATAAGGCCTTTGGCATTGCCTCCCACAAATTTCCCCTGGAGAAGATAATGGAAGTAGGGGCGGGCTGAGGTAACAGTGAAGTGGACAGCAAACTGTGTGAACAGCTGGGCCCAAGGAATGCTGATCAGTGGCATAAAGTCTAGCTGGAGGCTTGTAATTAGGGGTGTCCCCCAGGGGTCAATACTGGGTATTCTGTTTAGCATCTTCATTAATGTAACTGTAAGATGAGGTAGAGTGTACCCTCAGCAAATTTGCTGGTGACACAAAATGGGGAGGAGCAGCTGACACACCAGAGGGTTGTGGTCCCTTCCAGAGTGACCTGGATAGGCTGGGAAAATGGGCTGTCAGAAGCCTCAAAAATTCAATGAGGGGAAATGCAAAGTCCTCCACCTGGGAAACAACCCCAGGGACCAGTAAATACTGGGGATCACACAGCTGGAAAGCAGCATGAAGGAAAAGGACCTGGGGTCCAGTGCTGGTCCAGTTCAGGACTCCCTATGCAAGAGTCAGACACATACTGGGGAGAGTCCAGAGAAGGGGCACGAAGATGACTAAGGGACTGAAGCCTTGCCCAGAGCAGGCAATGCTCAGCAGGTTGCAGCTGACATCATCCAGCCAGCGGTTGCCACAGTAACTGCACTTATGGATGAAGGATAGGAGTTTTCTGGTGTAATGGAATGACTGCCACCTGTCTGGGTGTTGTCTGTGTTGCACAGCAGGAAGGGGCAATGCAGTTTTCTAAGTATGAGAAAATAAATGCCTTTTCCTACACTACACCAAGTGGGGCTTCCCATCTGCTCCACCCTCCTGTGTGCTGCCACAGCTCCACACTTCACAGCCCTGTCCTCCCTGGCAACTGCACTGCTTCCCTAAACACTCAACTCAAGAAGAAAAGCTGTGTTAGACAAGAAGAAATCAGCTGACTTAGGCAAGAACCATTGCTTTTTTCAGTTTCAACAGCAGATGTTATCTGCAGCCCTACCAGGCCTATCCCAGAGGAACCAAAGCCTGAACCCCATGAGGATCACAGACCCCTTATCATCAGCAGCTGAATGGATGTCTGACAGGCTTGGATAGGGAGCTCATCACCCCCAGGGGGCTCTCAGTCTAGTTTCCTAACAAGATCTGCTCACACACCCATTCATTACAAGCAGAAGTGACAGTAGCAGGGGGAAGCCACGCAAAACCAAAGCCTGGCAGACTTGATGGACCCCTACAGTGCTGCTCTGTGCCTGCTCAGAGCAGGAGCAGCTGCACTGATGGTTACAGGACAGAAGTCACCCCTGCCTAATGTCCTCACCTATGTGATGACCCGAGGGAAGGACAGATAAACCCTTCTGCTGCAACTCCACCTCTGCTTCATAGCAAAGCCCCCACGGAGAGATGGACCAGATGAAAAGAAGCTACATGGTCACAAGAGATAAGAATCAGCCATCACCTCTGCTGAGCTCTGTTTTCAGCAGCAGTCACATGAAAAAACCTATTCTGCAGGCTCACCATTTGGAATCCAAAGGACAAACTCCAAAGTATCTTTGGAGAGGGCCCAAACATGGGCTGGAACATTCTGACCAGCTACTGGATTTCCTGTTTTGTTTCCAGTTTGCCAGCCTGGGAGACTACAGCCTCCAGCATCCCATCTGCTGTCTGGGAGAACTGGAAAGAACAGAGCGGACAAGCGTTCACCCTCAAAGCACCCTAGAGAAAAGGGGGCATGTCCTGGGGATGTTCTCACTGTGCACAGTCTCCTCTGTACTCCCACATGTAACCAACTCAGCCCGGGAAATTTGTACTGAGCATTTCCATTTGTGGCCCCAAAGTCACAGCAGTGCTTCAAATTTCAGCACGATATAAGAACTGAGAGCTCTGAAAAATAAAACAGGGTCTGGGTATCTCTAGATTGGCAAGCCAAGTTAGCAGACACATCAGGTCTCAATCTTGTTCTACTTAATTATGCAAGTGTTGGTCAGTACTCATTAAGAGACTACTAGTCCTCTGGTGGCCTAACTGGACATGGGACAGACAAAAGAGAGAAACGGGCATATACAAAGGGACTGATTAAGATGACAGGCAATCTTCAGAAAGCTCTTTGGATCTTTTATTTTGGAAGCTGTTTCCTAGGTCATTTTGGACAGAAAAAACAAAGAAGGAAAAGGCACTCGACACCTGGAACTATCCTAGGGACAATAAGTTGCATCCAATTCTCCCATGTGAGCTGACAGTGCACTACCTTACACAGAGCATAGTTATTGAAGGTTAAGTGCTGATCTCTCATGTGGGAGATGTGATGCTTGGCTGCCATCATCAGCAGTTAAAGGGGTCTGACAGAAAAAGGGGAGGATTGGCTCCTGTATGAGGAATGGAGGCAAAGTACATTTTGAGTCACTTCAACTCTTCTTACCCAATCCATTTTCTCCCTCTGGGCTGGGACTACAGACATGACCCAGGACATGGCAAGCTATAGTCTGTTAAGGTCACCCCAGGGCTATGGTGACAGCCACCCTCCTAGCAGTCAAGAAAGGTCACAGCAACACCTCACCTGGGCAGTTCTCAGCACCCTGAAAGCTCTATGCACATACCAGAGATGGCACCATACCCCTTCCCCAGCAGGATCACACAGATCATTGGGGTCCACCTGGCTAGCAGAGAGCAGCCTTCAGGTGCAGCACAGGAGGTCACTGTTCCCCAGCAATGAATCCCCCATGCCATGAAACACAAAGGCAGCTGGCAAGGGCTGCATTGCTCACTGCTCCAGGTGACCTGGCTGGACCCTGCACCACAGCCCCACCAGCCACCTGCACCTGGTTCTGAGAAACCAGAGGTCCAGCAAAGGGCAGCTCGAAGATGCTACCCACCAGACCACCCACCAGTTCTGTCTACCCAGGAGCACCCCCTTGAGTGAGGAAAGGCCCTGCCATGTCCTCACTGGTGAGGGCTCAAAGATACCTAGGGCAGTTTCATCTTCATGGGAGCATGAGTGAAAAAAAAGAGGTCATTTCCAGCCTATGCTCACACTTTATTATATACAGAGACACAGTGAGTGTAAGAACATCAACATGGGACATGGACAGTAAGGGATGCCCAAAGGCACTGCCTTCTGCCCCCTTGGTGCAACCAGTCAGCATAATTTATACAAATAAAAGTATTTGAACAATAAATAAGTTTGATAAATTAGATCAAGAAATTAAAAAAAACATAGAAAGACGAAGCAGCAAGGAATGATTTTGAGGACTGTGACACGTTCACAGCAGTGACAACACCATCACCACCTCACCTGCACACCAGCAGCTGGAGCACAGACCCCCATCAGCACTTTTCTCTCACTGTACTATGACAAAATCCAACTGAGAAGGGGCAACCAGGGAGAGTCATACAGTGCTGTGTTGTCATGGTCGAGGAGCCCTCTGTCCTTCACAAGCCCCTTCAGAAAGGCTGCTTGAAAACAAGGTACAACTGCAGACCCACTGTGTGCAGTCACAGCTTGTCTGTTTGGCACAGGAAAAAAACCCTCAAACCAGTCTCTTCTGTCCTTCAGATGGACACTGGCACAGTTATTGACTGGGTCAGGGCAGGGGGGTAGTGGGGGAAACATCTCTAAGAAATAGGGGAGAGAAGAGATGAGGCAATGCTCTCTTTCATTTGTGGGAGGGAGAGATGCTCTCATTCATGATCCCAGAGCTCTGGCACACTCCTTCCACATGCCCTGGCACTAACAGACACCAGGTGGGTGACAATGCCAGCCAAACCCCTGGCAAGGAGGGGGTTACCACAAGGACTGCAGGGATGCAGCTTGGAAGTCAAGAGTTACAAGTCAAGGACAGCAGTAAAAGGCCGCCACTGGTCATCAAAGGGAAAAATAATACTAAAACAGCTCGAACCCCTGCAAGGGGAGAGGCCACACAGACACTGATTTCACACACCCTCCCCCCCACCCAGCAGCCTCAAGGCCTCCAGCTCTCTCCCAAAGATGCTGGTAGCTGGCAATGAGGGAGACAGGGATTCTGTCCATCATGGATAGCTCTCAGCAGAAAGGAGAAAACTTGAAACCTGTCCCCTCCTGCCAGTCCACTTCCCACCTTGCCCCCAAAGAAGGATGTTGGCATGTGAAGAAACAAGGAATTGAGGGAATAGGACAGTGAGAGAGAAATGGGAACAGATGGAGATCTGGGATGAGGAACCTGTCCCCTCTGCCCTCACGTGTACAAACTGTTACTCATCCAGGCCTGGTATCAAGTCTGCAATACTGTCCACATAGTAATTGGGCACCAGATCCTTGGCAGCGGCGCTGTCGCTGGCCATGTAGGCCTGCGCCTCTTCCAGGCGGGACACGCCTGTCAGGGTGAGGATGGTGGCAAGGCCGCAGTTCTTGCCGAAGAGGATGTCTGTCTCCAGACGGTCTCCCACCATGAGGGTGCGGGATGGGTCCACACCGAAGCGCTCCACGATGCAATCAAACATGTAGGTGTTAGGCTTCCCCACCACCAGCGCCTTGCGGCCCGAAGCCGTTTCCACTGCGGCTGTCAGGCTGCCAGTCCCTGCAGGGAGGGAAGGAGGAGGGACAGAAGTAGCCGCGGGAAGATCAACACCCCGGGTCCCGCCACGGGACAGGCGAGCGGGATGCTGGCAGCACTGCTTCGGGAGCCGGCAGGGACGTGCCAGGGCATCCCTGCTCGTCCTGCCGCTCAGGGAACCGCCTCGCTCGCACCTGGGACAGCGAACCCCACCCGAGGCCACCCCCGCCAGCAGCCCCTTCCCCCCGGGGCGGCGCGGGATGGGGCGCGGGCTCACCGGGGGTGCGCTGGCCGTCGCTGAGCGGGTGCCAGGGGTCGGGGTCGGTGGCCACCAGCAGGCACTGCGGGTCGCGCAGGTAGCCGCAGGCCTGCGCCAGCTTGGCGAAGGTGAACTGGTCGTCGTAGCCCACCAGGACGGCGCGCACCGGCTCGCCGGGTGCCGGCTCGCCCTCGCCCGCCAGGCGCAGCCCGGCGTCGCGCACCTCGCCGCGCAGCCCCTCGCCGCCCAGCACGAAGACGCGGCCGGCCCCGCTCCCGTTCCCGCCGCCGCCGAGGAGGCGCTGGCGGAGGAAGAGCGCGGAGCAGAGCGCGGAGCTGAAGACGTGCTCGGCGCGCACGCCGCGGAAGCCGAGACGGCTGAAGCGCCGCTCCAGCTCGGCCACCGAGCGGCGGCTGTTATTGCTGACGAAAAGGGCGGCCTTGCCGCTGCGCCGAAGCCGGTCCAGCAGCTCGGGGGCGCCGGGCACGGCGCGCTCGCCCGCCCATAGGACGCCATCGCAGTCGAAGAGCAGCCCCTGCGCCGGGCCCAGCACCTCCCGCAGCCCCGCGCCGCTCAGCCGCCGGCAGCTCGCCATGCCGCCGCCGCCGCCGCCGCCGCAGCCCGCCGGCCGCCCCGCCCCGCCGCGCAGCCAATCACCGCCCCCCGCCGCGCCCCGCCCCTCCGCGCAGCCAATCACCGCTCCCCGCCCCCCCGGCGCCACCAATGGGAGACCCTGACTCGAGGGCCGGCCCCCAAAGAGACGGAGCGGGGAGGGGGCGGGGCCAGGCTCGGGGGCGCTGCCCATTGGCTGGAACCGCCGTGCCCGCGCGGCCGCGGAGCGCCCCCTGGCGGCCGGCGGCGCCTGTGGCAGCGCGGTCGCCATTACGGCCCGGCCGCGCTCCCGCCTCCTTTCCTGGCCGCTGGGGCACTCCGGGCTGCTCCCTCCAGCACTTCAGGCCGCCAAATGTGCCCTGCTCACACCGGCCTGCGATTTTGACACCAGCTTCTCAAATATTGGCAACATATCACGGAACCACGTAGGCTGGAAAACCCTTCTAATATCATCGAGTCCTGCCTAAGACCGAACGCCACCAGGTCAATTAGACGGTGGCAGTAAGTGCCACGTCCAGTCTTTCCTGAAACACCTCCAGGGACAGTGACTCCCTGGGCAGCCCATTCCAATGTCTGATCACTTTCCGTGAAAAAATTCCTCCTACGGTCCCACCTAAACCTCCCCTGGTGCAGCTTGTGACCATGTCCTCGTTGCCTGGGAGAAGAGGTCGATCTCCACCTGGCTACAGCCTCCGTTCAGGGACTTGTACAGAGTGATCATCCCTGAGCCTCCTTTTCTACAGGCCAAACAATCCAGCTCCCTCAGCCACACCTAACAGAACGTGTACTCCAAATATATATATTTATACATATACATATCTGTATTTATATATCCATCTGTGTGTTCCTGGGGCAATGCATTTTAAGGCAAAATGGGGCTGGGATCATGGCTGAGCATCCGCAAATGTCCCCGTGGGGCCGAGCCGCCCGCGCTGGCCCAAAAGCTGCAGGCAGTGCCTGGGCCTGCCGCGGGGCGTCTGGGCAGGGATCTGGGCCCTCACTGGTGGCTGGGCTCTGGCAGGGACATGGTGATGTGGGGAGGTGGAGACCGGGACAGGAGAGCAAGAGAAGGCAGGCAAAGCATGCCAGATGGTGTGAGCCAAGGGAACAAGGTGGAGGACCAAGAGATGCTGTCCTTCCGGCCACCCTGGCATTTCCACAGCACCTGCTTGGTCCCAGGGAGGTGCCAGATCCCATTCCTCCACGCCTCTCACCCTGTTCAGTTCTCTGTGGGCTGTCCTTCTGGGGCTGATGTGGCCAGGGGGCTTCTTCCTGCAGGGCAGCGGCTGCCCGTCCTCTGTGGTTCCTGGCACACAGTCCATGGCAGCCGCTGCGTCAGCCTCAGCTGGGGAAGGCTTGGGGATGGTGGGGCATCTCGGCTGTGGCGGGGTGCTGGCTGCGGAGGGAGCGGCGGTGGGATGGAGGGGGCTCGGCCGGGCACTGTCCGGCGCGGCAGGGCTTTGGGGCCGGCTGCTGGGGCAGGAGCTGTGCTCCGGGGCTGTGTCACAGGCGCTGGTGGCATTGTTGGGCGGGCCGGAGCTGGGCGTTTGCCTGAAAAGAAAGCTGAGGTGGGCTGGGGTCCTCTTCACTGGGTTGTCTCCAAAGGGCAGAGGGGGATGCAGGGCTAGGCATGGGTCAGGCATGTGGTCGGACAAATTGCCCCGTGCCCAGCTCCTGTCCTGAAGACACAAGTGCACACCAGCTTTTCTGGGGGCTTTTGCCTCCTCCCTTCACAAAGGCCCATGAGTTTTGACCCTTCTTGGCCAGAGGTGTTCAATCCAACACTGGAGGGTATACTGCACCCGTCCCACAGCCCTACCTTGGCTGGATCCTGGCCATGCTGCCCTGGCCAGAGGCCTTTCATTTGGTGACAAGGACATCCCCGGTGCCCACTTGTGTGGGGAACAGCAGGATGATGACTAAACTGCAGGAGGTGGCATTGGGGTGTGTAATTTCCCAAGCATCTGGGGCACTCCAACCTTTGCAGGTGGTGTTGTCAGTCATCATGGGAGCTGGTGGCCCTGCAGCTTCAGGAGATGGCCTGGGCAGTGCTGGGGATGCCGGCTGGGACCTGGGCTCAGGATCGCTGGAGGTGCTGCGCAGAGAACAGGGCAAGTCAGGCTTTGCTTGGGCATGGGAGTCCTGGCTGCAGGCACCTTACTTGTGAGGATACAGCCTTGACGTGGGGTGGGAGGGAAGGAGGACATGGGAAGAGCTGGGACAGCCAGAACCTCTAGCTCCCATCAGACTTACACCCGTCCATTCAAAAGGCTGGGGGTGCTGGCTGGAGGGGTGGCAGGAGTTGGCTCTTCCACTGGGGCTGCCTTGCAAAGTCCGGTGTTTGTGGGCGGCATGAACATGCCCGAGACATTGAAATCTACCTCTGGGTGAAGAGAAAGGGGGAGATCCTGTGAGGAAGCACTTGCCACCCAGAGCAATGACCCCACACAGAGAGCCAGAGCAGCCTCCTGCTTCTCTCCTCTTGGAGATGCAGAAATGTTCCTTTCCTTTCCTCTCCCTGTCACTCTCTGCTGTGTCCCACCAAGTGATGCCCTGGCCTTACCTCTGGGAAAAGAGTGTCCGCGTTCTGAATGAGGGCTTCCACCACAGCCTGGATGGAGGAGACCGAGGCCAAGTCCAGTTGCATGGGGTCTCTGAGAGACAGGGGTGAAGCATCAGAAAAAGGGTTTGGGGGCATTAACCCCAAAAGGGCTTTTGTGTTCATTCTGCAGGGGTCAAGGGGTCTGAAGGGAAGGCAGCCCAGCCACGGGCCATGGCCGTTTGGGGATGGGCCTTCTTCCCTCTCCTGGGAACCCTCCTTTGGTGTTGGAAGCCAGTGCTGTTGAAAGCCACCCATGTCACAAGTGCTTTGGGTCTCAGCCCCCTCCTCTACTACTTTGCAGAATGGCTAAGAGGACATGTGCTTGGTGAGGGGACACGCAACATGGGCAGCATGGGAACAAGGGACAGGACTTGAGGCTGGAAGAGGTGTAAGTTCTTTGGACCAGTCTGAAGGCTGCTGGATCAGCCTTTGCCATGGCATTTGCCTTCAGGGCACCCCAGCTGGGGCTAGAAAGCTGCCTCCCACCCCTTCAAACCAGACCTTACCCTGTGCTCTGCTGCGACCACAGCAGGTTTGGGCCCAGCACAATGGCAATGTTGCTGGGGGTCATTTTATTCACCTCCTGGTGTTCAGCCAGCTTGGCTAAGAACTTGATCAGATACCTGTGGGGTGAAAGGAGGGCAAGGGTTTAGTGGGTAGGGATTTGAGGAGGGAATGGCTACCCCTGGTAATTGCTTGGGGCTGAAGAAGCCCTGTTCTGACAAAACACCTGAGATTGTTGTAGCTGTCCTGGGGCAGGCGGCTGCAGGTGTCTCGCAGGCTCTGTACGCGGATATCAATGTCCTTTAAGCTGTAAGAGACAAGGAGGAGACAGAGCTCAGCCTGTTCCCTGTGGCAGAGAGGGACACAGAAGGAGGAGGGCCAGTTTTGGCTGCCCCGTGCAGACCACAGCCCTGGAGATAAGAGATGTCCTGCTTTACTGGGCAGTGAAGGCAGGCATCCACAGAGGCACTATCTTTTCTATCTCCCCAAATGAGACAGAGCACCCCTGCTCCAAGTGCCAGGAAGGATGGAGGGGGTTGACTGGGGGCTTTTTGAGACCTGCCAGGGATTTCCACCTCAGTGCCTGAACCCACCTGGCCACTTTGACCCATTCGTCATAGAGTTCGAAGGTCATCAAAGGCTGGGGCAGCTCCCGCAGGTAGGATTTCAGTGCACCTGGGAGGAGAGGGGGAGCAGTGGAGCTGATGGCAGCTGAGGGATGGCAGGGACTGCCCAATCATGTCCCCCCACCCTGCCTTGCTGGCACTTACCAGCCACAGCGTGGGGATCTGAGTAAAACTCCTCCAGGGCATTGGAGCCACTGGCCAAGCTGCTCTTCAGCTTCCTCAGCACTGAGGCACCCGCTGCCAGTCGGAAGAGTCCCTGGGGATGGGATGAAGAGGGGAGGGATGCATTTTGAGTCTAGAAGGAGTGTGTCTGGGGAAGAAAGGTGATGAGGGGTTCTGGAGCACTCCCTACCTCCTCCTTCATGCCAGAAGCCAACAGCATCATGACACAGGCTTCGATGGGAAGTGCAATCTCCCGGCCCAAGCTCTTGAGGTGTGTCTCTAGGGACACACCATAGTACCCTGCCACCGGGGTGTCTGTTGTGAAGGAAGGCTCTGGAAGAGGAAGGAGAATGTCAAGAGGGATGGTGGACACTGGGACCATCCAGCATTTGGCCATGGCAACATCCTGCTCCAAGTCAAACTTGGCTGGCTATGGGCAGAGACAGGGTAGGCAGCATCCCAGCCCATGTCAAGCTGCGGTCCCCAGCCCACCGGCCCAACATGGTAAGCAGCAGCAGGTGTAAGGAAGGAAAATTAGCCATTTCCAGCTTTGCTGGCCACACTTGTATCCCTTGGGCTCAGCTGCAGCCCTTGCCAGGCTGCATAGAGAGCACAGAGGGTACCTGTCTGTCTGTGGCTTTCCCTCAGCTCTGCTAGAGCTGAGTCCAGAGATTCCAGTGACTGCCGGTGGAACTGGGCTTGGATTTCCAATAGCTGCCAGACAGGGGACAGGCAAACAGCATTCAGTTGGCACCAGCCCCTCTTGGAGAGGTGCCCATTCCCAGGACATTGCACCCACATAAAGACAGGGCAAAGAAGGAGATGCCACCTGGGGTCTATGGGACTATGTCTATAGTAGGGGGTAGAGGGCAAATTGGAGAGGGGTATCATCAGGACTTGTGCTTGTTTGTACAAGGTGCTAGTGGTGGCATTAACCTGCAGTGCCTGGAGCAAGGCCAGCTGTAGGCATCTGCTGCTGCCTTGATCTGTCCCCTGCCCTGCTTGGGGCCCTTGGTGTGGATGGGGCCAAGGCTGGGCTCAGACATGTGGCAGTTGACATTCACACACTAGGGAGAAGGAAGACAGAGGACTTACTTTGATGAAGTAGCTGGCATAGATGTCCTCTTTGGTGGAGAAGTGGTAGAGGTCAGCCATGTACTCATCCTGGGAAGAGAGACACAAAGAAGAGAAAGCTTCATCCCCTCCCTGCACCCAAGGAAAAGGAGACACTTTCATGAAGCCCTTTCATCTGGTCTCTGAGTGGTCTAGACAGGCTCTCTGGGTGCAGTGGGGCTTTCTCCTTGCTTCCATTGGTTGTGTTTGGGTAGTGGCAGCAACCTGCCCCATGATCAAGGTCCTGGCACAAGTGGCTCAGGATCAAGAGGTCTCCACACCTTCAGCTCCAGTGAGCTCACAAGCTCTGCCAGACGAGGTGCTGGGTTTTTCAGAGAAACAGAGCAGAAGTGGAGAAAGCTGATATGAAACTTCCCTGCCACCCATGACAGATCCTAGCTCAGCTGGTTCCCAGCCTGAGGGGGACCCCATATGCTCCTGGATTTAGCACCTGGAGCCTCCTCTCTACAGTGGCTTGCACTTTGAATTCTGTTACTCTTTTTCTTCCCTGAGCTTGGGCCATCTCCCTGTTTCTGTGTGCCTCAAGAGGGGCACATTTGCTTTCAGAGGGCTGGCTGATGGCTGGATGCAATCCATCTCAGCATGGGGTCACCTCAGACAAGACTGGTGGAGGGGAGCAGGTCTGCAGCCCTGGAGCTGATCCATCTCACCTTGCACTGCTCCACTTTCCTCTTCAGCTCCTCCTCGTCTTCCTTCAAGGTCTCCAGTTTGTTGGCAGCAGAAGATGCCCCTGGGCCAGCACCAGCTCCAGTGCTGTTACTGGAACTCTTGGCAGCTTGGTTCAGCCTTTGAGGTGGGAAAGAAGAGGCACATTTGTGGTCTCAGTGCCTGGAATGCTGGGTAGAACAGGTGTGCAGACTTCCAGAGAAATCTGGCATTGCAAGGGCTACCACTGGCAAGAGTTGGAACAGGGTGATCTCAGTGTACCAAGCAGTGCTGGGGCACTTTGCTGCCTTTAGCAGCAGAGCTGCCCTTCTCTCCGATGCTATGGAATCAGCATCTGAGCCCAGAGCAAGATGCACCCACAGACAGGAGCTAGCTGCATGCTCCTGGAGAGCTATTGGAAATTGACTCCCCAGGGCAATTATCCTCCTCTCTCCCCCAACCTGTCTGGGGGCCGTGCTCTGTATGTCCTGGCCCCCCAGGGCTACAGGGTGCCCCATACCGGCTCTTGATTGTGTTCCAGTCAGAAATCAACTTCTGGAGGGTCTTCTTGCGCTTCAGGATGGTGGGGAGCTCCTCCTGGAGGAGAGAGAGCCAGAGTGAGTGGGGGAGGCCTGGGGACACAGGAAGGAGAGGTGAGATT
The DNA here is from genome assembly GCA_032173965.1 of Sitta carolinensis. Taxonomy (NCBI): domain Eukaryota; kingdom Metazoa; phylum Chordata; class Aves; order Passeriformes; family Sittidae; genus Sitta; species Sitta carolinensis. The sequence continues at coordinate 55,912,632 of JAVUNC010000005.1, read as the reverse complement.
GGAGAGTGGAGCCAGTAGGGCAGCCAGGACTACCTCACTCAGCTTGTTGAGTGGCTGCAGGACATAGTGCTCCAGGGAAATCTCAAACTCTGCCACGATTTTGGCCAGTGAGCTCTGTATGCAGCAGCCCATCTCCAGGGCTCTCCTGCGTGGGACAGAGATGAAATGGTTGCAGGCTGGAGCCATGCCCCTCTCTGACCCAACATTCCCACTGTCACTGTACCCACATGGGACCCTGAGCCAACCCCTGGCCCTACTCTGCAATGGGAGGCTGAAGGTGCTGGCTGTCCCTTCTCCCAGTGCAACACCAGTGTTTGCTCTGAGGACATGGTTTGAGCCATGTCAGCCCCTGAGCCAAGACAGTGTCACTACCAGGATCTGGCATCTTTTGGGGTCACCCTGGCGCTTTCTCCCACCAGTACTTACCCAAGGCTGGACTCTGTGTCCAGTTCCTTGAAGCTTTCAGCCATTGCCATGGACAGAGCCATCAAGGGCAGCTTCTTCTGCACAGAGCCAAGGATTTGGGAGAGAAGTGGTGACACCACTGTGCCTAGCACACTGTGGTGTTCCTCAACATAGGGCACCATGGGTGCCAGAGTTCACAGGGGTTTGGGAAGGAACATAGACAACAAGGGCTTTGGAAGGTTATTCAATGCAAAGACACTGTCTCTCTTTCAGGAGTGTCCCAAATTAGTGCCCAAATTAATTAGGACACCATTGCCCTGCTCTGCTCATCACAGGCACACGCTAGAGGCCACTGCTGACAATGGGACCTGGGCTTGGCAAAGCTTTGGGCCACCCTTCAGCAAAGCTGGCAAAGCAGGGGCCTGGAATCCCCATTGCTGGCAAGGGACAGAGCTGGGGTGAGCTCTGATTTTTCTCACCACTCTCTTGTCCATCTCGGAGCCACATTGTCCCTGCAGGCAGGCTTGGAGCCTCTTGGACACACTGTGAGCTGCTCGCTTGGCCGGCTCAATCCTCTGCTCAATCTGGGGGCAGAAAAGTGGGACTGGAGAAGCCATTTTGTTAGCCATGGGCACCTCGAGGCCATTTCCCCACTACCCAGCTCTGGGTGAGGATGGCCTGCAGTGTTGGTTTTGCACAGGCAGGTTTTTGGTAGCAGGGGGAGCCAGAGAGGTGGCTTCTGTGAGAAGCTGCCAGAAGCTTCTACCATGTCCACCAGAGCCAATCCCTGATGGCTCTGAGGATGGACATGTTGCTGGCCAAGGCTGGGCCAATTAGAGATGGTGGTAATGCCTCTGTGAAAACATTTAAGAAGAAAATCAAAACAAAGTGGGGACACAGTTTTTTTTGCTAGCAAGAGAAGGAGGTGAGAACATGTGAGGGAAACAATATGGAGACACCAAGATCAGTGGAGAAGGAGGGGGGAGGAGCTGCTCCAGGCACCAGAGCTGAGACTCCTCTGCAGGCTGTGGTGATGACCACAGTGAAGTAGCTGAGCCCCTGCAGCCCATGGGGATCCACGTGGGGAGATCCACCCACAGCCCATGGGGAAGGTGCCTGGAGGAGGCTGTGATCCAGTGGGAGAGCCGGTGGAGAGAGGGGGTGCCTGCTTCCAGGCTGGAGCAGCCTGTGCTTGGAGGACTGCACTCCATGAAAGAATGACCCACACCAGATCATGCTGCTCGTGAGATTTGGAGCCACACTGGAGAAGTTCACTGTCTCCCGTGGGAGGGACCCCACGGTGCAGCCTTACAAGGGCAGGACTCCTCTCCTTGAGCAGCGGAAGAAGATCTTGGGTGCTGAACTGACCAAAACCCCAACACCCTGTCCCCTGCGCTGTCATTGGGAAGGAGGGAGGGGCTGGGGGGAAGAAAAGGTGTTTTAAGGACTTATTTTACTTCTCATTATCCTCCTCTGATTTTCTTAGTAATAAATTCACTTTGTACCTCTAAGTCAAGCCTGCTTTGCCCTTGGAGTGTTTTCTCCTGGTCCTTATCTCAACTCATAATGCCTTCATTAATTTTTTCTCTCCTCTGCCCAGCTGTGGCAGGGAGGGTGAGTGAGCAACTTTCGTGGGTGCCTGGCATTCAGCCAGTGTCAAACCACAACACTTGCCCAGCATCCCGCCACAGCGCGGAGCATCTGGTCCAGTGAAAAGGCAGCACAACTCCTGGTCAGGATTCATCCCTCTGTGAGCAGCTGGGAAAGCCCTTCCTGGTAGCTGGAGCCTCCAGTCTCTTAACACCATGGTCCTGAAATCACCCTCCGGCAGGCGGGCAGATCCCAGCCCCATGGCAGGGTGAATGGCAGGCAGGAGCGGGGCAGGTTCCCACACCCAGGCACAAGCAGACACACGCCTGCCAGCCCAGCCCATGCCTCACCTGCAGCAAATCTTCTGACAGGAGCTCAGTTGCTTCTTGGGCTCTGCAGAGGAAGGAGAAGGAACCATCAGCAAATGGGGATGACCTCCACCCAGCTTCCTTGGGAAGGCAGGTCCTTATGCACCCTACCCGCCTTTCTTTGGGCTCCTGGGAGCAGGAGACACAGGCTATAGCCTGGACCATCAGATACAAGGCTATGGCTAGAATGAGCCTGGGATGACAAGAACAGCAGGAGCAGGGCAAGGGAGCCAACTTTGCTGGCTGGTGGACACCTCATCAGACAGGGTTTCCAGCTCAGTGCACCTCAGTCAAAAAGTCCAGATATGACCTGTGTTTTTGGAGACAGTGTGCTTAGTGGGCCCACAACAGGAACAGGATGTTCACTGCTCCTGACTGCCCATCTCTCTCTCCCCTGAAGGTGAATCCAGGGCAGTGATGTTGCAGTCTGGCACACATCTTTGCAGGCCAGGGTAGTCAGTAGCTCTTGGGCCATTGGTGCAGAAGCAAGGATATCCTTGTGGTCAAAGACCAACACCAGCCCCTCCACAAATGCCTACACAAATCCAGCTTTCTGTAGTTCTGCTCAAAACCAAATTCAAAACCCACCAGCCACCATGACCATAAAGCCTCCCCAATGCCTCCCATAGAGGAAGCCTTGCTTCGCAGCCTGCTATCATTGCTATGTCCCAAGTACCCCATTTGATTTCCATCTACTGCTGCTTTTTCCCCAGTTCATGTTTCTCTCTTTTCAGTGCCTGCCAAAGCCAATGTGGGATGAGGATGTGGAGCTGCAGGAAACATGGGTGGTTTGGTTGAAGGCAAGAAAGATCACATGAGGTCATGGTCCACAGAGGAGAGGCTCTGCAGCAGGTGAACAGCTTGCTCTTGGGCTTCACAAGCTGCTTGAGACTTGTCTGCCTGGCATTAAGCAAAAGGGAGGTGCATCTGTCATGGAAATGAGAAATCTTGAGGGATGGGAAGGGGCATTGTGCTCCTTTCCAGGGAATACGAGGAGAGTAAAAGGCCATCAGCATATATGAGTTGCTTCCCTGTGGCTGATTTGCTGGGCTGGCTGAAGGACCTCAGTGGTTCAGGGGACATGCTTGGTCCCACTTAGCCACCCAGTGCTGAAACCTGCAGAGGTGGCAGCAGGAAAGGGAGTGAGGGGGCTGGGCAGGGACGGCCCTGCCCTGTAATTTCAGTTCTGGGTTTTGCAAGGGGAGAGCTTTGGAAAGCCAAAGATAAAAAAAGAAGGAAATGACAGAGGTAGGACAGGCACAAGAGGGTTTTGTGTGAAGCTGTGAGTTCTCCATGGGTCCATCCAAGCAACCCTAGTCCTCTTCTCAAAGGACATTCTGGGCTGCTCATGCTGCTGGGCTGGCTAGAGCTGTGCAGGGCATTTGGTTTCTATGGGGCACCCCAGACTCAGCAGGGAGGGCAGGTCACAGCCTGATCACCCTCCTGGTCATTGCACAGCCAGGGGCAGGTGGCTGGAAGGACCCTTCCATTGCCCCATTATCGCACATCCTGGTGAAGCCAAGCTTGGGAAAGCCCTGTTTCCTGGTGAATGCAGTACCTGTGAGCCCTGGCAGAGGTAGCTGGGCTTGAGGATCATTTACTGCTGAGCAGCACCAGTGCAGCCTTCCCAAAGCCCCTCAGCTTGTGCTGAAGATGCTCTAAACCCTCAGAGCTTTCCCCCCGCCCCCTGTCTCCTTTTCCCAGGCCACCAGCACTGGGAGGTCAGCCCAGCCCCAGCTCAAGCCCTCCAGGACCCGCACCCCACTCCCTCCGGTACAGGTAGTGGAAAGGTCCTTACCTAATGGTGGTGTTGGGATAGGACAGCTGCTGGCGCATTCGATTAAACTGTCTTTTCATCATCTTGAGAGTCAGGAGGAGACCACAAAAGCTGCTCTGCGTGGATGTACCCGCTCAGCTCCCCTCCGTTATGCTTGGCATTGGATGCCTGCAGCCCCTCTTCTCCCCGGAGACACTCTGCTTTCCCCGGAGGACCTCTCCCTCCTTACTCCTCTTCCTCCTTCCCTCGTTCCTCTTTTTCATCTTCCCCAGCTGGTCCCCTCCCTAGTCCCTCCCTGGGGATGCCCTGCCTGCTTTCTTTTCCCCACCCTTGAGCTCCCTTCTCTCGCTCTCTCTCCGTTCCTGAGCTTCCTTCCTCCTGCGTCCGCTCCTCCGCCGCAGATCAGGTAAGAACGGTTCAGAGCTCCTGCTCCTTTCTGTGTTCCTGTCACCACCCCACAAGTAAAAATACTTCAGCCCAGCCTTAAAGGGGAAATTTTATTACAGCATACGCATAACAAGGCAGGACAAGCACATGCCGCTGCCGAGCCCGAGTGAAGGGCCCACGCTCTTTCTTGCTCCCTGTCTCGGCTGGGGGGGGGGGGTTTCCCCTTCCTTCCCGTGCCCACGACCAGCTGTGCCGGTGCCAGCTGCCTGTGCAGTTCATACAGGGCGCCTGGTGCCTGCTCTGCCCTACCTGGTCACCCAACTCTGCCAGCACTCCTCAGGCACCTCTCCACGCTCACGGGTGCGGCTCCACCCTCTTCCCCTGCGACAGAACCCCTTGTTGTGACAATAGCAGCAAAGCGCAAGCAGCGAAGTCACCCCTGCTCCCCTCAACCTGCTTTCCCTCCCTGCCGTCGCCGGGGCTCTCCGGAACCACCGCAAGCTGCGGCCAGCGGCTGTTGCCTTGTGCATCGGGCAGGTCCCTCCCCCCGCTAGCAGCGCTCCTCCGAGCCGGGGCAGCGGCACCCGCAGTCGCAATGGGACCGCAAACTCCCGGTTCTCAGGCTCGGCTGTTGCCTGCTCTCTGCAGAGCTGCACCAGAGTTCATGTACTTTTTTTTTTTTACTTTTTTTTTTTTTTCTTTTTTGTCGAAAAAACATCCACACCACCACGACTTTTGGTCCTGACTCTATGAGATGTAAATTTCGCCTTCTTTCTGGGTATCTGCAGACAGGGCTTTGCCCCTGCGCTGAGAGAGAGCAGAGGTTGCTGTTGGCTGTTACATGGCTGGCAAAGGAAGCAGCAAACCAAACCAAAATGAGAAGCGGTCAGCTCGTGGGCCGACGAGGCAAGCAGCAAAGGAAGATGCGGTGGAAGGGCTACTCCATCTGTGCCCTGAAGCTGAAGGAGCAAAAAGTTGAGGGCTGCTAGGCTGTGCTTCTTGGCAAGGGTCAAGTCTCCAGTTCCTGTACAGCAAAGCGGTGCCAGCAGCTGCTTTCCCGTGGTTACAGGGTGACAGAGCACCACTCTCTCCCTGCCCAAAACACCAAGCTGTTCTAAACCTGTGGCAGAGCACATCTGATCCCCCACCATCGAGTCCTGGGCGTGCTCTAACAGGAAGCTGCTTTAAGCACCTGTTGCAAAGATGCAGCAAAGGCCCCCCCACATCCTCACTGGCTGCATCAAGTGGTGGCTAGGCCATTCCTTATACACAGGATCAGAGCTGCTCCCAGCCCTGGGCTGCTGCTTGCCAGAGATCCCCCCTTTGTAGCCCTGAAATAAAACTGACTCATGGAGCTGCTTCCACTGGTGAAGCTGCAGTCATGTGGAGCATGGGAGCAAGCTCAAGCCCTGCTTCCCGTGGGCTGTCAGGCACAGATTCCTGCCCACTGCCTCTCCATAGGGCACGAGGGAAGTGGGCAGCACTCAGTTCACACCCTGGAAGTGACAGCTCTCAAAAAAGGAATTGAGAACTGTGGGGGAATTCCACCATCCCTGCTCATGGGAGCAGGGAAATCATTGTGGCAAGGTCCTGAGTGACTGAGGGATTAACTACAGGACTGAAGGGGCAGGATTTGAGCTCGGTGCAGAGAAGCTCCTCAGAGGTCCAGGAAAGTAAGGGGAAAAATGCATTCCTTGGGTCAAAAGACAGAGAAGTAGGATCAGGAAAGAACTCTTTATTTCCCATAAATACAGCAGATTCTTCGCGCCAAGCGTCTCATTTTATTTGTTTGTTTTCTTCCATTTACAGAATTTTGCACTGAAAATATATACAAGTCTATTCAAGAACCAAGTAAGATCTGCAAAGAAAAAACCCATACAAAACCCTGAAGAGATGGGAAAGGGAAGTAAGACACAGCACAATCCCAGCATAAAGACCTTGCTTCCCCCTCTCCTTTACTGCCTGCTGTGCCCAGTTTTGAGACACGTCACTTTGGCTGCCCCGAGGCAGGACTGCAAGGCACCCTGCTCATCTCATCTCCCACATGCTGCCTTCTACCTCTGGCAAGCCAATGCAGAGAACAGCTTGCCTCTGCTTTTTATGATCAGGCCCTCTCCAAACCAGCTTAGGGAGGGGAAGCAGCTCCCATGGCCCTAAGTCCCATGGGGTTGGGGACTGCTTGGGATGTGCTACCCTCAGTCTCCTCTGTGCCTGCAGATCCCAGCTCTTGTGTCACAGTGATCAGGCGGCTGGGGCGAGCCCCCTCCCTGCCACAGGGAGCCAGGCCCACCCTCAGCTGCAGCAAAGGTGCACAAGGCACAGTTGAACCCCCCTGCGCCCCAGTGCAGAGCTTTGTGGTGATGAGCTGGGCTCCCATGTCCCCCCACCTCCCAGCCCATCACTCACCCCTCTGCGAGAGGACACTGAAGAGCTGAGAAAACCTCCTGCCCCACCAAGCTCTCCAGCACAGCCGGGGAAAGGAAGTCTAACTGCTGCTTCCTCTCCCTGTCTGTCAGGAGGCTGCAGGGGAACTCAACCCCACAGCATGCCCCCTCTGGCTACCGTTCCCAAAGCTTGCTATGATAAAGCCTGTGGGAATGGTGCAGCCTTCCCTGCTGCAGGGGTTCAGAACGCCAGGTGAAGGGGCGGGGAAGGCACAGAGCAAGCCCTTCCCAGCCCCTGAGGCCCCACCTCTCACCCACAGCTCTGTAAGCAGCTAGGACAGAGATATGTGATGATCACTCCCCCAACTCCCCCCTCCCCGCCAAATCAAGTACAGCTGTCTGCTCTCTGGCACTGGAGAGATACCTGGGCTCTGCCCAGCCTTGTTCCTCACCAGCTCCAGTGTGATCCCACCAGATGGAATCACTGGGGCCCAGCTCCAAGGAGAGAGCAAGGGGGACAAGAGAGAGCACCATAGAGCACAAAGTAGCTGAAGGGCTGAGAAGTGTGGAGGGGGCAGACAAGGAAAAGGATCTTCCTTTGCTAGGACTTGCCCTGGGCTGAGGTTGTTAAAGCTCCCTGTCCTTGTTCCCCTATGCACCTAAAGCAGGAAAGCAGAGTTGGAAGAGAAGCTGGACAGACTGGGGAGGGAGTGTCATCTTCAGAAGAGCAGGGAAGGCAACTGTTCACACACATGAAGCTTTCCACTTTGCTTCTAGTCTTATGAGATGAACATCTCCTGGCATCTCTGCTCTCCCCCTTGAGGCATGCTCCCTCTGGCCCTTGCCCGCCTTCTGGAGAATAAAGTGTGAGCACCAGCCCCCACCCATCCTCCCATTTCCTCTGGCTGCTCCAGCCCCACAGGGCTGGCTCCCTAAGGAATCTGCAGTGTAGTGCCTGCAACATGTGGCCCTAGAGGTTTCCCCAGGATTCTGGTGGGGGAAACTGGTCCACATCCCCAATTTCATTGTAGGTTTGCTCTCCCATGGTGAAGGTCAGTTTGTACCGTAGCCTCACTTTCTCCTGGAGATGGGAGAAAAATGATAAGCAGTCAGAAGAAGGGGAAGAAAGGCATAAGGCACAAACCATTCACATCTCAGATGCTGCTGAGTAGAGGAAACAGGGATAGGGTAGTGAGGCTTTGTCTAAGCACCAACACCAGCCTCTGTTGCCCCAGGGACAATGCTGTTACCTTCTGTGGGTTAGCAAGCAGCAGGACTTGGGTGATGGCACTGGGGTGGACGATGGATTGAATGCTGGCAGCTCTGTGCCTGAGGGAGGCTGTAGCTTCACCTTCATGATCTAAGGAGAGAGTGAGAGAAGAGAGTGACCACATTCCTGAGAGTGATTTGCCTGCCAGAAGCCCTGCTCCTCTACTTGGGAAACTTCCACTGTCCAGTCAAAGAGAAAAACATTGTGCTAATCTGAAGGTAACAGAATTTGCTCCCATGCCCACTGACCTCTCTCCATCCACCCTGTATTTCCTGCAGAAGTAGAATCATGCTTTGGACCAGTCTGGGGACCTCAGCCCCAGCAGCTGTCTTACCTTGGGGACGGCAGACTGAAAGACAATATTGCGGATGGGCTGCGGCGCCGTGCTCAGCATAGAAATCACCACCCAGCACGTCAGGCCTCTCGGGTAGGGCATCCTTAGCAAAGTGGAAGAGGACACGGAAGCCATGCTGATCATACACTGTCACAGGGAGGATGCTGCCTGTGGAAAAGGCAGGGACAGGCAGCAGTCAGCCAGGAGGGAATTGGTCTGACAGCACCTCTCCCTAGCACCCTAACTTCATATAAATGACAGAGACACCATTCCTCTACCGCCTCCACAAAATCCAACAAGCAAGAAGTTGCTTCACATTCTTCCCTTCCATGTGTGCAGGGTTTAATCCCCCCATGCCTGCCCCCCTTTTTCCCCATCTCACTGGGTTTGATTGACTCCAGAGGCACAGTGATGTTGGCCAGCGAGATCTCCGGGGCAGCGCAGTGGCAGGAGGCCATGGTGGGACTGCAGTACTTCCTGCTGGCGTGGTGGCAGCTTTTGGAAGTGTGGCAGGGGCAGGCAGCTCTGAGGTCAGAGGCGGCGTGGGGTTAGGGGAAATACTCTGGAGCACAGGTGGAGTACTGGGATTGTGGGCTGTGGTGGCAGAGCTGCTCCTGTTCTGCAGATCCCTCAGGGTGAGCCGAGGGGGTGGTTGCTGCTTCTCCCTGCAGGGGGGAGAGAGAGCAAGGAGCATAACAGGGCACTGAAATGCTGTCCAGTACCCCAGAAATGGAAACAATGGGGAGACATGGGAGATTGCACAATCAAGTGCTTACCATCGCACTTGCTGAGATTCTGGAGGCAAAGACTGCTGCAGCAGTGTCTTGCCCAGGAGGTCCAGGTCATCCAGGCCACTGCTGCTAGGAGATGGTTTGGGGGAGGACACACCAGCATCTGTTTTGACTGGTGGTGTTGCCATGATAGGGGTGATACTGAGATCATTGCTGTCTGATGACTGTGAAAAGAGCACACAGGACAGCCCCAAAGCAGGCTGCGTATCAGCACCAACCGTCAGATGTGGCATGTTTCCCTACCTACATTTGTTGCTTTTACCGCCCTCCTCACCCTCTGCCCTAGCTCCCAGTGCATTACCTGGAAGCTGTTCCAGCCACTGCTGTCACTGGCCTGGACAGGATGTGGTGCTGGGTCATTCAGGCCTGCCAGGAGTAAGAGCAAACATGAAGCTCACCTACCAAATCAGTAAGAGCATTACATGTGGCCTGAGTAAGACACAGAAGCAGCAGGGCAGAACTGCCAATGTGGTCTCCATCTCTGGTCCCCATCCTTGCACGAGGGAGAGCCAGGAGGGTGACGATAGCATCTTTTTTCTGTCCAGATAGCTTAATTTATAGTTTAGTTCTCACTGCAACTGGCAGAAAAATGAATAATACTGAGCTGACCAATCTGACTGACCATGTTGTCTACTTGATATTGTTACACTCAAAAGCACTTGTCTTAGGAAAGACACTTCGTTGTGCAAAGCAGGACTCTAGAGCCTTCTAGGATTGGCACCTCGCATGGTTTCAAGAGAACAGTTCTGGAAGTTCCATGCATCTGTTGTCAGCTCATGACTCCAACAGCAAGCAGAAAACATGAGGAGCTGCGGGTGACCCACTCTTGTGATCCCATCTGGGGATGGCCATTGCATCACTCTTGATTTATCTGCCAAGTCAGTTTACCCAGAGCGAGTCAGTGGGCACATCCCTACAGGTTGTCTCTGACTAGCCAGGAAACCCCATGGGACTGAAGTTCAGAAGCATAACAGGGTCTTTCCCTCCTCTCCCTCACACTATATGAAGGACACCTCTTTGTCTTCCATTATTCACTTCTAGAGCTCTCTCTTATTCATGTTCCTGCCGAAGAAGAACTATCCAGAGTCAAAGAATAAAGAGATTTTGCTCTGGATTTCTCACCTAAAGACATGAGTTCATCATCCAGCAAGGAGACAGAACCAGCTTGGTCAGGCACAGGGACTGCTGAGCCACCTGAAAGTGTGGGCAAGGCTGGGTAGGAAGGACACATTGCTGGAAGCTCCAGGCCAGACAGATCTAGAAGTGCTGAGGTGCTGCCTGCAACAAGATCTGAAAATATTATCCAGTCCTTATGCAGTGTGGTGATGCACATTCCCCATCCTTCCTCACACCCCTCTGATCTCCCTTCCAGTTCCCTTTCTTCATGCACTAGTCACATCCACAAGCCATTTCCTTATCTCACCAGCCCCACTCTAAGTTACCACAGGTTTCCCCTTTCCACTTCTCTCAGTCTTCTCTTAACTCTGCAGGAAAGCAGCAACAGAGTCCCTCTGCGTGACCCTCCTGTCCCCATTCTTCAAGTCTCCTCACCTTGAAGGGGACTGGCCACTGTCTCCCCATTGATCTCTTCTCCCCGGACAAGCTGCTTGTAGAGATTGATCACCTGGGTCAGATTGTCATTGGCTTGCAGAATTTCCGCTGAAAATAAGTGTGAAAATAGTGAAGAGAGTAACTTTCGTCTGTTTCTTCAAAGCAAGACCCAAGTTCCTGCAAACAAAACCACTGCAGAGTGTTTAGACTCTGTAGACTGCACCAGGGTACACTGACACCTCCAGGGCAGTCTCAGCAGGAACGAGAAAGGCCGGATATGTTTACCTAGAGCTTCATCATTGTCTTCTGTGTCACTGGCGAGCCGGAAAAGCATGGGCCTCATGCGCTCACAGCGCTGATACAGCTCCTGGGGGAGCAGAGAAACAGTGATGAGGCAAGCATCCTGAGCAGCAGGATGCTCAGCTGGGTGTGCAAAATAGGCAGGAGGATGAGGGGATAAGGGTCACCCGTTTCTGCTAAGCTCAAGGAGGATTCTGGGATTGCCTTTCCTCACCTTCATCAGGTCCTCATTGCTTTCCGTTGTCTCCCCCTTGCTGTAGTTTGTCACCATCTCTGTCAGCAGCTTAACGTTGTTGTTCACCTCCTCAATGGCATTCACTCTCTTGGAGATCTTCTCCATGCGCTTTTGGTCCTGGAGGGGAAGCACGTGGGCAAGGATGTCCTAACTTGGAGAGGTGGAAGGCCAGGCCAGCCAACCACCCTGGACTAAAGCCCACCAACACTGCCCTCAAAACAGCTCCCACTCCAGTGGAAAACTCCAGGTCATCTCTGGGCAGGAACATGCCAGACAGGGATGGAATTGCTGTAGATCTAGTGCTGCAGCAGGTCTTGGGCCACAAAATGCACCCAGAGCCATTCCTCCAAATAGCCAGGGGATGGCAGAACTCACACAAGGGCTCCTTCACAGCTGCTGCCGCTGAATTTTGGGCAGAAGCTCCAAGCATGAGGTCACAAAGCCAGTCCTCCTTTGGTGCCAACCATTGCCACCCAGACCACGACCCCCCAGCTCCCTTCTGCCCTAGTCACACCTCCTGAACCATCTCCTTGATGAGCTTGTTGGCAGCCCGGAGATCCTCAGGATGGGAACTCTTCAGGAGGCGAGCCAGCGTCTGCAAAAGAGAAGGGACTTCTGAGCCCAAGCTGAGGGATGGCAGTCAGGGTCACTCTTGCAACACTAGAGCCAATAGTTCCCCTCATCCCAAACCTGTATCTGGCAGAGGCAGTGGACAATTCTAACCCTTTAGAAAGCCCAGCCAGAGGAGCTTGTAGGCTATCAGAGACCAAGGAGAGATGTACAATTGGCCTTCCTTTTCCTGTTGTAGTTCTGGTTATGCAAGCTAGATCTTTCCCTGAAGATCCCCTGCATTCAAAACCTGCTATGGCCTGCCCCTTACCCACCATTAAGAGTCTGGAGTGCAGCAGCACTGAGAGAGGAAGAAAGCCTGGTTTATGCAAGAATTGCCATGGCTTTGTAATGGACTCCTACTCGGACATCTTCACACGCCTCTTTGCTGGTGAAGAGGGAGAGCTCCCACTTTTTCTCCCTCTCCACAGTCAGTGAACAGTCCCAGTGCCCACCTACAAATCCTCGTTTGCAGACTCTGACCCATGGAGGCAAACTACATCCCTTGTAGCAAACTGGCATCACACTTCTGCTGCAGAACTAGACCCAGAGGAGCCCAATACTTGCTTAAATGCATCAGCACTGATAACTGCAGAGATTTGTCTGAGTGGTGACACAATTCTGATGGAAAGACAACACAGGATGGGTCCAGGTGGCTATAAGTGGTTGGGCAAGAAGCTGATTGCAGTGCTGGGGGTGGGGAAGAGATAACAGCAGCAGCATCTGGGATTTAAACCTCATGGCCAGATAACTCCGAAGTCTAGAGAGCTCACAGCAGCAAACCTCCCTGAATCTGCTTGGGCCAATGTCAGCACCCTTTGCACCATCCTACAGCTAAGTGCTCCAAAGGTCAAACAGACCCACATGCCCCATTCCTCTGGATGTTTCCTTTCTCATGATTTTGGAACAGGCCCTCAGCATTCCTGTGATGCATTTTCTGAAAGACAGCATGTGGAGCAGGGAACCTTAACTCTCCCACATCAGGGGGACATAAGGTACTGGAGCAGGAAGACTATGCCTACTGTCCCTGCCTTGCACAGGGCCCTTACCTTGGATTTTTCTTCATCATCAAAGATGATGTTCTTGGGTCGAGGAGGAGGTGGTGGAAAAGGAGCGTCATCAGGAAGTTTTGGGTCACACTTTACAATCCCTGCAGTAGAAACCGAAGGAGAGATCAGGAGGACTCACTCACTCAGGGATGGTACTGCCACCTGGGTCTATTTTCCCTACTGGCCCACCAAATCCAGCTGGGACTGAGGGTGTGTGGGTTAGCTCCTGTTACCCAAGACCCTGGATTGTGTTTCCATTCCACATAAATATCCCCTCTTAGAAAACTACAGCACAAACTGCCAAAGCACTTGCAGCCCTTCAGCCCCACCTTTCCAGTGTCCCATCTCCCATGGGTGCAAGTGGATGTGCCGTCCAACCCAACAACTCATCACCAGCAACTCCCTCTACTCAGCCAGGAGCCCCAAGGCACCTACTCCTTCTCCTAACTTAGTGCTGACTCAGACTGATGGATGACCTGGGGCTGAGCAGAGGGAAGGGAGAGCTTGTTTCAGATTTTGCCCAGACAAAAAAATGAAGGAGGACAAAACCATTTGTCCACCCTTCCAGACCATTGCCCAGCACCTTGTTTCTTCAGCATCTGGTAGGCTTCATATATCTTCACCTCATGAGGCAACCCTAATGTCCAGCTGTACATCAGCTCCAGGATCTTTGACTTCACTTTTTCTGATGTCCGGCTGCCAAGATACTAGAGGAAGAGAAAAGAGGAGGCTCAAAGCTGATCTGAGCCGTTGCAAGTCTGGCCTGTTCCTCTCCCCACCATCCCAGGAGAAGTGAGACTGTTCCCAACGACACAAGGAGGAAAGAGGAAGCAAGCAGGAAAGCTCATGAGTGCCTTGCAACACATCCTATGCTGTGCCTGGTGCCAGCACAGGAAAAACAAGAGGTGCAAGAAATGCTGCAGCAGCAGTTCCTCAGCGACACATGGGGACAGGTGTGAAGGCTCAGGCAGGTCTCCTGGTACTTTGAGAAGGGAAGGGTCCTGTGAACAGAAAGTGCTCGGCAAGGCAGCCCTTTAGGAATGAGGAGACAGCAGGCCTGGGAGAGGCACGTGGGTAATGGTCTCTGAGGCAGGGCCCCAAGCAAGGTGAGCTCCAGATGACCAGCACCCAGCAGGTGCCATGCAATCATCTTTCAGCCTTCTCACACGGGTCTGATGAGAGCACTGGTGGCAGAAACAGTGCATGTGCCACCAGAGACAAGCGGCTCGAGGCAGAGGACATACTCTAGGGTGTCAAGCAAGAGGACTTTAGGATGCTGCTGTCACTGTCTGGGGCTATTCGTCATCACAGATCACAAGCTGTGACTGGCAGACAAAGGTTTTCCTTAGTCATATTTAGCCTGTGTTCCCTTAACTCTACACTTGCTGGTGTTCACTCCCTTGACTGAACAAGGGAGCCTGCACAGCTTGCTCTGCTTCAGGAACAGCAGCATCAGCAGAGGTGCAGGTAATGACTTGGTCCTTCAGATGGACTCGCCTGAACACCACTGACCAAGCCTGGGCTTGCCCTCCAAGAGTGTCTCAATCAGGTTGGGACACCCCAGAGAGACACGGTCCTGTCAAAGCTGGGGGAGGTTCCTGAGCGCATGCAGCACAGACAGAGCCATCATGCATGCAGGGAAGGTGACTCCAGGCAGGCACATGAGCTCAGGAGTATCACAAGTGCTGGCTGCACCATGTCCAGTTGGCCCTCAGCTTCCTACAACAATAATCAGCCTGGAACTGGGCATGAAAACTCACTTCCCACCAGAAAACTCACCAGGAAATAAGGAGTAATCTCCTACTAACACTGACCTGTTTTGCCCACATCCCAGTGGGTGTCTGACCTTGCTGCTCAGCCACCACTTTTTCCCAAAGCCCTGCTGCCACCAGGCACCAGTCCCTTCCAGCACAATGCTGTGAGACCCACCTTAGGGGACACCACCTTGATGAGCTCATTGAGGAAGCGGAACTTGCCCACCTCATCGTGGAAGCGTTTGCCACAGCTCTTCATGCAGGACTCCAGCACCTGGGGAGAGGGGCCAGGTGAGTCCCAGCACAGCGTCAGCAGCAGGATCAGGAGCCAGCTCCTTCCTGCTTCCCCCTCACCAGATACAGAGCCTGTGGCTACTGTCACAGCAGCACGAAGGGACATTCCCTGTTCCCTCCCATGTGGTCGAGCACCCTCCCACAGGGAAGCAAGATTCTTATCTTTGGGGCCAGTTTTTGCAGAGATGGCTCAACAGCCCATCCCAAAGGATACCCTTAGAGGGGTCACAAACACCAGGGTTTCAAAACAAGGATCCACAACACGATTAAGAATCACTGAATCCTTTAGTTGGAAAATACCATCAAGATCATACAATCCAGCCATTAACATAGCACTGCCAAGACCACCACAACAAAAGCCAAAAAGCTTCCTAATCAACTTCAACAGGCTATGATCCTTCTAGGAAAAAAACCCTTCCAAGTAACCTCTCCTGACTTGTGGAACCACCTTCAGTCCCTCTCCCACCCAAGGACCTGGGTGCTCCAGGGCTTTCTCAGAGGGAATTCAAAGCTGCCCATGCTTCTCCAGTCAAGCTGGAGCATCTCCACGCCCTGCCCCTCCATCTAGTTCTACCAGCCTGCAGATGCCCTTACCGTGAGGGCCTGGATAGCTTCCCATTCCTGTGGAGACTGGATCTTGTGGGCAAGAAGCCGGGTGGCAAGTGGAGGACTGGAAGGAGTGAGGGGAAAAGAAAAGCTCGCCGGTTATTGACAAAAAGCCTGGTACCTGCATTTTTGTCTGGTAATCCAGAGATGAAAAGCATGTTGCAAGTTGAAGATGCTGATAAGGCACTAAGACACTTCAAAATCCGGAGGGAACCTTCCATTAGTGGACCAGGACCACCCACCTACCCCCACCTTGAGGGCCTTCATGCCTATTCAGCTCTTGGGACAATCCCACTGGATTCTGCTGGGTGGGAAATCATAACCAGGCCTGTGACCTGGAGAAGCCTGGAGAAAGGACAAAGCACTTACCCCTCTAGCTCCTTATTGAGCTGCTCACAGAACGCATTGATACCATCCCAGTCCAGGTCCTTGTTCAGGGGGTTTGTGGCTTTGTCTGCAGGCAGGAGGAAGGGACGGTGAGAAAAAAACCCAAACAGGCTCCCACCCTGCGGAGGGACATCATAATCCCACTGCCTCCCTGCCAACTCCAGCGGGTGCAGCAGCAGCAGGGGATGGCGTGGGAGGTCAAACACACTCGTGTCCGCTCGCCCCTTCCCACGGCAGCCCTGTGCACAAATTCTCGCCCCCTCCTTCCTGCTGACCCACCGCACCCCTGCCTCCGGCTCGGCCCTGGGGTCTCCCCCGCAGTCGCGGCCACCCCGTGCGACCCCCGGCCCCTCTCCCTCATACCCCTGCGTCCCCCCACGCCCGCGCCCTCCCCATCCCTTTGGGAGAAGAGCGTGGTCGCAGCCGCACTCACTGATGCGCGCCTCCAGCGTCTCGGGCTCCATGTCGGCGGCCCGGGGCTCCTCACCGGGGCAGCGCCGCTCCGCCGCCGCCCTCCCGCCGGGCCCGAGGCGGCGGCGCCATGAAGAACCCCGATCCCTGTGGACACCGAGAGCCGGAAGTCGGCCGTGCAGAGCGCCGCTCCGCCGCCAGCGCGCCCCCTGCTGGCCCGCGCTCCCGCACCGCCCTGCGCTCACCGCGCGGGGCGAGGGAAGGCGCGGGCTGCGGGAGGAAGCGGAAGGAAGCGGAAGGGCCTCCCGGAGAAGGACACAGAGGGCAAGCGAGCGCGGGGGGGGCGGGGCGGGGCAGAGCGCCGGAAAGCAGCGGCCGCGCGGAAACCGGTCGAGCCGGCCCCTCCCGGAAGAACCGGTGTTACGGGCAGGTGAAGCCACTTCCGGTACGAAGACCGGGCACTTCCGGCGGGCGGCGAGCGGTGTGTCCTTTAAAAGGACACGGGCCCGGCGCGTGCGGCGCATGCGCGATGCGCGCCTGCCTGAGCCCGGGAGTGGAGCCGGGGTCGGTGCCGGCCAGTGATAGATATAAACATCAATATCAATATCAATGACAGCAAGTGTGGTCCCCTGCACTTTACTTTAAATAGCAGCTGATCTTCTCGCAGCGCCTGGCCTGGCCCTTCTGCCTGGCCGAGCAGCGTGTGGGGCGGTCGGTGATGCTTTAGACGTGGCTGGAGCGTTCCAGGAAAACACACTCCGTTTGTCGCCGCTTTCCGTGTGGCTCTGGTGATCTAGGCCAGCGCAGCTGCGACACCCGGCACGCCGCCGTTTCCTCTGTGCTCCCGGCACGGCCTCTCCCCGGCTCGCTGCTCCTGCGGTTCGCTTCCCTGCGCTGCGGATGCCGAGCGGCCTCGGGGAGCGCCGGTGCCGGGTGAGCGGTGCCCGCTGAGGCTGTCAGCGGCGGCGCTCGGGGCCGGGGCTGGCCTGAGCCTCGGCGATACGAGCACAGTGCAGCCCGCTCGGCGTCCCGGGCTCCGATGTGCAGACGGCCGCCCGAGTCCAGCGCTCCCGTGCTGCGTTACTCATTTACAGTGCTAATCCCGCGGCTGGCGAGGGAACTGCCCTGCTGTCACACCTAATGGCTTTTCCTGATGGATAGCCATTGTTTTGGTAAGAGCTTTTTGGTCATTAAAAAGCGCCTTTTGGCGCCTGAATGTAGTTCTTTTTTAACTGTTACTGCCTTGCATTACAAAGCCCTTTTAAAGTGCCTTTCATAGAAAATTGCAACATCCTTCCCTTTGCTGTGTTCGGGCACGTTTTACACAGGTTATTTTAATCTTATGAGTCAGCCCTGCCTGCCATTCCTTTGATTTTTCTGAGAATTCTGAAGTCATCTCTAGGAGCCCTCCAGGTCATGTTCGATCTGCATGGAAGGCACGCATCGCTCCATCCCCCACAGCGATGCCTCTGAATGAGGTTTTGCAGGCTGGTGTTTTACACAGTCTCCTTTTGCTCAGGTTTCGGTCTGTCTGAGTCTCAAGCCTGTTTGTTTTCCTTTCTTTGGCAACACCAGTGGTTAGCAAGTCCTGGATGAATGGAAGGCTGCACCTCTTTTCGGCTGGTTGCGAACAATGGCGAGTGAACTCGTGCATAACAGTCCTGTCAGCGGCGACCTTGCTTTTATTTCTCACAGATTTAGGAGTCTCTTTCCCCTGTGGTACATCTGCTTTCCATATAGCAAGGACCCAAAGTGCAGCCAGCCAATGTGAAAAGAGATCGGAATCTGAATTTTTGCTCCCTGTAAGAGCGGCTAGATGATGTGTGAGGAACAACCGTTCTCCCCACGATTTATTTTTACCGACAGCTGGAATTTTAAGCTAGGTTTGGACTGAGCGAGGCGCTCCAAGTTGTAATTAACACCGCTCCACAGGGAAAGTACTGGAGCTATAATTAGCTTGTAGCCAGCTGGGGAGGAAAGTGATGGCGTGCAAGCCAAGAGGCCTGGATGAGCACAGCTCATGGGGTCAGAGTATGGCCCTGTGTTCAGCAAAGGGATGCAGTGCCAGGTTTGGCCCAGGGGTACAATGCCAGGTTGGGCCCAGGGGTGCAGTCTGTGGTTGTCAGGCCCCATAGCAGCCGCCTGCAGAGGGCACCAGCAGGCAGGGGAGCGCCTGCCTGAGTGGCCCCGGCTCAGCGAACGCTCCTGCTGCATGTGGACTCGAGGTGATTCCCAAATAGGCCAAATCCCTCTCTGTCAGGAAGGAATGGCCTCACAGGAGTGGCCAGTCTGCCAGGGAGAGGGGCTTCCCACCTACCAGGTTGTCTTCTGCTGGCCAGAACCACGCCGTCACTCCCGCTTTGTCCCAATGTTTGTTTGGTTTCTCTGCCGGGTGTGTTTTATGTGGACCCTGCAGTGTTTTTCAGATGAGCTTGTGTGTGCATTCTCCTGGGTCGTCAGCTCTGACCCAGGACATGAGCTTCCGTTTCCCCATCACATCCCTCTTTCTTTGGCAAGGTGTTCTGCCAGAGTCCTTTCACTTTCCTGAAGCTTGGTACTGTGGTCTTTTGTTCCTTTTTATTTTTTGTGTTTGTTTGTTTTCCTGCTCTGGCTGACTCTGGCAGGCAGTTCCTGGGGGATTTGGCTCAGTTTTCACTCTCCTACTTTCTCTTGGAACATGTCGGCAGCACCTCTCCTGACATCTCCTCGGACCATGCACTTCTTTACACAATCCTCTGGACTTGCAGCCCTGCCATTCCCTGACCTTGGCTAGTCTCCTTCCTTTTGCAATACTTTTAAGCACCTTTCCCAGCAGAGGGTTGCAATTAGAGAGGCAAGTATAGAGTTGCATATTTCTCTAGCGGGAGAGCAGGTTTGAGCTCCTTTAATCTAATAGGAAATGTCTCCTTCCCTTTCATATGCAGCACTTTCTTGTTGTATGCAATCATCCACTAGGATTGCTCCCTTCCATTTCTTTCAGCAGTTTCCCTTTCAGCTGTAGGAAGACCTGTCCCCAGTGATCAAAGGCATCCTTCTGCAGCTACAGGAGCAGAATGAGGAAACAGGATGCTGGATAAGGGATCAGAAAACCTGCTGGCTAGATCTCTGCAATTAAGCATGTCTTGAAGCAAGACTCAGGGAAATACTCAGCTATGCTTGATGCATCAATTTCCCTGGTTGTTAGCATGGGGGTATAATTTCTTTTTCTTCCTTTGGGGAATTGCCTTGACCTCTGTATACCAATTTTCCTTTCCTCATTGGTTCTGTCATTAGAGCAACTGGCTCAGCGAGACAAGTGAGAGAAGCAAATACCAGAGTAAGAGGTGAGCTGTGCAGCTCCCTGTTTCCTTGTGTTCAAGCCTTGCTTCCCAGCTCAAGGGATGTCTTGATCCCTTGACTGAAGAGGCAGCAGTGCCCTTCTGGACAGTGTGGGGAGTGGAAAGTGTCTCCTTATATCCTGGGGAAAGCTCAAATGGGTTTGCTGGTGCTGCTAGCTTCTTCCCAAGAAAGGCCAGTGCATTTGGGATGTGCTCTGAGAATATGGGAAGGAACTCTCTTACTGCTGAAGAACTGTATCCGCAGCAGGCAAAGATGAAATAAGACTGATGGAATGGAAGCCCTCATAGTAGCTGTGTCTTGGGGGCTGGTAGGTTTTGTAGCTGGAAGCTGAACAGGGAGAGGAAGACCTGCCAGGTTGGAGAGAGCTGCTTGAATTTATGGGGCTGAAGTGAGCACTGAGGGCCCTGAGCCCGCAAGAGGGAGCCTCGATGGAGCCATTCACAGCACTTCTGATGAGATCAGCTCCAGACTGGAACAGACCCACGATCCAATATTGTGCACTCGGTGCTCCAGAGTCAGCAGAGGCACTGGCAAACGTGAACAGATTCACCCATTCTTGCTTTACCCCTTTGCTTGCAGTGTTGCAGCTGGCAGATAGAAGGGGCACGATTAGAGAGCACAAGTATTGGGGGGGAAAAAAGTCTTTCAAGAGCCTGGATTTTGCTGAAATACAGTTTGGCTCTAAGAACAGCAGGAGGGAGAAGAAGAAAATCCCCTTCTCCTTTCTCCAAAAAATTGCAAAGGCGTTTTTCACGGGCACTCAAGCGTGATCTGAGCAGAAATCGGCAACGTGAAGCAGATCGGGGAGCCCAGCTGCAGCAAATCCCCCAGCCTGGATGATGAACACATCCCCGCATTGCGGCGACAACGAAGGGTGACTTAGTGAAGCGTTTGCTGGGGATGTTTAATGTAGCAGCCGCCCGGGAGCTCAGAGACGCAGTCGTGTGCAGCCTCTCTTTTCCAACGCGGCTCAGGGAGGAGGCATTCCCGCTGCAGAGCGCCCCAGTGCCGAATGCACGTGTTCTGTGCAGCTGGCTCAAGTGTGGCAGGATGAGCTTGAATAGATGGATTTTGGCCCAGGCTTGAAAATCCCCCGTTGCCAGCAATCCCGTTTTGGCTGCGCTGCTTCAGGTTCCCTAGGAAACTCCAGTGCTGGCTTAAGTGCGGGCTGTGAAACAGTAGGAGGAGGCAGTCCGGCGGCGCCCTCCCTCCAGCCTGGCTGCTCAGGCTCTGCCACCTGGCACTACAGCCAGCTCCTGCCCCGCTCCAGGTGATGGTGAGGAGCAGCAGGGCAGAGCGATCCCAGTGCTGGGGCATGGTGGACGTGGAGCTAGGGATAAAAAGAAAACTGTGACCCGAGAGAAGGGGGAGGGAGACGCTGAGTCTGCATACGCAGATTTCCCAAGGGTGGACCTGGCTTTTCATAGGCTTTTTTCTAGTCCCTCTGGATTCCTCTGTCTTAGTAAGTGCAACAGGAGCAGGGCTGGGCCTGAGCATTGCCTCAGGATGACAGCTCATGATGTGCAGTTGTTAGCAATCCCTCTGCCTTGGTTTTGAGCAGTGCCACAGTGTCCAGGCATGGATGGGGGACAGAGTGGGCTGTTTCCAACAGAGCGTGGTTGCCATGCTTTTAACCCCACAGATGGGAGCTGTGTTCTGCTCCTTGGCTTTTGGGACGAAGGGTGAAACAGCTACACCTTGTAAGCCCAGGTCCTTCAGAAGACAGGTGTTTGAAGTGTAGCCTGTATATTTATCCCCTAATTTTCCAGCGTTTTCCTCGTCGAAGGTTGGGGAATGTCATGCAACAGGTCGTGGGTGAGTGTGCAGGATGGGAATATGTGTGCCAGACTGAAACTGGGAAATGCTCTGTCTGCTGGGTATGCCTGAACTGTGGGTTGTGACTCAGTGTCCAATACTCCATGCTATGCATCATCAGCTGCATTTGACCTTCTGTCATGTGGGGTGAGTGAGATACTAGGAGAAAATATTGCCCAAGCAAATGAGGTCAGTGCAGGGGCCTGCTCCTGGATGCAGGGATCAGACAGGCCTGGGCACACAGACATGCTGAATTTGCCCCTCTGGCTCTCCTGTCTGAGGCTGGCAGAACAAGGAACCCATGGAGCACATGCTTCTTCAAGAACTTCCCATGCACATACACCTGTGTCCTATTTCCCCTGCCACCCCAAGCTACATCAGGTTTGGGAGTTCAGGGAGCAGGACAGGGGCAGATCTCATGTATCCCCCATTTAATGTGCTGCTGACAGATGTGTCTCCCAGCCAGAAGAAGGAGCAGGTGCATTTGATCAGCCTCTGCCTTGTCTCTACTTGGAGGGGCTGTGTTCAAGCAACTCACTATTCCCCTCAGCTCTGCAGGCTTTTCAAAGGCCGTGTCCACTTTCTGGACCTTGCTGCAACCATGTTGCACTTCTGCTGTCCCTGATGTGCAGCCCCAGCCCCCTTATCTTGGATGGGTGGTGGTGGGGGAGATGCTCCTAGCAGAGACTATTTCTCTTTCCACAGAGGCTGCTCCTCCTCGAAGAGAGCAGCTTTGCATCCAGAGTAGCCTGGTTCCCAGCAGCTGTGCTCCAGCTGAATTTCAGGAGGAGGGTGTGTGCTGGGATTTGATAGGGTTAAAAGCTGTGGTGTCACAGCTTGGTTCAAGAGTGGGCTATGAGACTTCTTCCCTCCGACTGCTGTGCTTCTCTTGCTGGTGACCAGAGCTAGTAGTGCAAGGCAGTCTTCAGCTCCTCCTGAGCCGGTTCTCAGGGAAGCTGTGTCTCTGACAGAGCTGTTGAGGAAAGATTCCCACCCTTTTCCCAATGAGGCCGAGTGAATAATAGAGATGCTCCTCAGGGATGGTGTTGTAAGCAGTGCTATGTGCACGTTCAGGACCAGAAAGCAGGTCTCCACTAGCTTTTCCCTGCTGTTGTGCAGCAGTCCTGGACGTGTGTCCCATCTTGACAGAAGAGATAAGCTATCTGCGTGCAGATGGGAACTTGCCTGGCAGCCACCTGTCCTCCTCACATTGTGCTTATCAGATCTCCTAGCTTGGGAAGTCTGTTTGAGTCTGTTTGTTGGCAACGGTGTTTGAGGCTATTCAGCCTGGGATATGATTAGTCTGGGGTGAGTCGCACCGAAGGCATTTAGTTTCAAATACTCTTTTCCCCTCTCTGAAGCAAGCATCCTCCGTCCAGGAATCTGACTGCAATTAAAGCCTGGTGTTTGTTTTTCTTCTGGGGGCTGTCTGGGAGGGCAGCAGCACAAAGAAACTTGGGGGCAGCTAGAGAGACGCAGCCAGGTTTTGGCCCTTTCGTGTTGCCAGTGGTGTGGAAAAAAAGGACAGCAGGAAAAGGCACAAACTGGAAGGAAGGGAAAGAGAGCCAGAGAGAACAAAGAACTTGGCATGACTGCTGGGAATGCAAAATAAACATCCACTGTGCTCCAATGAGGGCTTATGTACTGCTGGCTGTATGGGTCAGAAACAAGAGTCGAGGCTCACGGGTGCAGTCCAGAGAAGGGACAGGGTGTCCCTTAGTGCCCAGCGTAGTGCTGGAAAGGGAGACTAGGCATCCCATCAGTGCAAAGCAGTCACTGTCCTGCTCCCTGGAGTATCTTGTGGAGATTAAATATCTCAGGGCAGTGCTGTGGCCCAGCTCTTTCCCTGTGTCTCACTCTGAAGGTCCATGGGTGTAGGTAATTCCGGTGCCCTTCCCTCTGCAAAGTGGGAGAAGAGGAATATGGAGAGTAATTTTCATGGGCCTGATCTTTTCTTAGATCTCCTTCAGATGCCTGCAGTTCCCTCTTTGGATGCCCATTTCCTGCATTGAGTCAGTCATTTGGGGATTTGGACTCCTTTTTTTGGCAGCTTTTCTTTCCCATGCTCATCTGGTTTGGTTTTTACTGTTTCATTTTGCAGTGCCATCAAAGGGAGTTTGTTCAAGATGATTTTGCAGCAACAGATAGTTATGACTTGACAACCCTTTCCTCTGCAGACCTCAGTCATGGCCTTATATCCAGGGTAGGTTGCCCCTTCAGATGCTCTCAAAGCTGATGTGTGGTAAATTGGCTTGCTGCTTCCCAGTGGAGATGAAGGATACTTGGCTTTAGTGACGTGAGTATGGGAGAACAGACTTTTTTTTTGCTCCCCTCCTTTCCAGCCTATGAGCTGTTAATTCTTGTGGCTTTTCAAAACTTGCTATTTCTCCCTTAGCATTTCTTTCTCCTTTTTTATTTTTTTTTTTCCCCAGTGGAAGAGCCACCCTTGGCATTGTGCCTCAAACGTGTGACTCAGATGGATTCTGCTTGTCTGAAAGATTCCTGCAAGTCCTCAGAGTTGTCCAACCTGCCTGGGCTCGGTGCTGGAAGCAGTGAGAAACACTCTGAAAGTGACTCCTACAGCCTCGTTGTCCCTGTGCAGGATGGAGACTTGGCAGTCACTCTCACTCCTTGCCCTTGCCGTGCTCTGGGGTGGAATCCAGGATGGCTGCTCTGTGGAGGGAGGTCCCCTAGGACCCTGTGTTTAATGGTGCAATGCTGCATTTCTTTTTTGCTTATTCTAGTTCCAGCCAGCTGGTCTCATGCTGTCTCTGTTGTGGGAAATGGTCCACTTCAAGTCAGTGAAGTTGGGCTTGGGGCATCTTGGAAATCCCATGGCTTCCACTGCAGGAAGGCTTCTGTTCTTTGAATGCTTCTGGTTTGCCACCCAAGGGCTGATTTTTTCCAGAGGCACTGAATGCCTCAGTACCTTCTGCTGGTAGTAGATGGTGTGATAAAAGATCAGCATCTTTGATACTCCAGCTGTATCAGCTAGGGGAGCACTGCTTCCTTTTAGCTTTTTGCACAGGTTTGCAAATTGATTTGATTTGATTTTGTGGCCATGGAAACTTTAAGATGAGAATCCAAAGAGGAGGAGTTGATTTTTGGTTGTGAACTTGGGTGTCTGTGCTTCAATTTCCTCATGAGAGGGAGCTGCCATCTTCCTTGCTCAATGGTAAGATAAAACTGTTGTAGATGTTAATCTTTTGGTGGAAGACTCAAGTGGACCATAAGACCTCACGAAGCTGATCATTTGCGGAGGGCTCTTTGGAAGATCCTTTTTCTATTAAGCTAATAATATGTCATTCAGAAGATGTGGGTAAAGCTGGGTGATCCCAAAAGTCCCAGAGAGAGGGAAGTTGTGAGCTTTCTATATATCTTCTCTTTTCCAGTAGGGAAGCTTTCAACACAATTGAATTTTTATCTTCCAGGCGTGTTTTTGAAAGCCTTTCCCACAACCCATGTTCCTGGCATGCACCCATGAGTGAAAGAATTAGAGAAATGAACTCTGGAAATGGAACTGGGTGGCATGTCATCAGTCCTCTGAGCTCCCTTCTCCACCCTCTGCCAGTTGTGTTCATTCTCCTGCCCCTCAGTCAAGCTGGAGACCCAGAAGACATGACTCA
This sequence comes from Sitta carolinensis, assembly GCA_032173965.1. Lineage (NCBI taxonomy): Eukaryota > Metazoa > Chordata > Aves > Passeriformes > Sittidae > Sitta > Sitta carolinensis. The sequence continues at coordinate 55,887,350 of JAVUNC010000005.1, read as the reverse complement.
TCTGGCTGTTTGGGTTGATAAAAACAATCCCTTATGAACCAACTGCCTTGCAAAATGTTTCCACAGACTTCAGAGCTGTCTGAGAGAGACATCCCCTGCAAAGGTACAGGGACATAGCTTGGAAACCATCCCTCAGAGGACATTTGAGCTCCTCCATGGAGATGGGAGATGCCAGCCACTGTGGCACCACTGCCCTTCTGGTAGAGGAGGGAGAGAGATGGAGTCTGAGGCTGTACTTGTTCCCTGTGCTCGTGATCTGCTCCATGGCTTGATGCAGATTCCCTCTCTCACGGCTGCCCCTAGCCCTGAAGAAAGATGTGGTTTCCCCCCACATTTTAGATCTTCAGCTTTGACCTTCCTCCTCCTTTTCCCCCACAACCTAAGGAAGAGAAATTGCATGCTACAGCTGAAGAGGGGTGATGTTTGTGGGAAGCCTGCTGGATGCTGATGGCCTCTAATGTCTTTCCCTCTGGTTTAGATTATGGGTGCTGCTTCCATACTTTCCACAGGTGCTCTGGGGGATGCACTGTGAGGGAGCTGAGGTAGGAGGAGTGACAGGACATTAACCTCCAGTCCTTTGTTCCTTCCTGTGGAGAACCCCTTTGCTTTACTTGGTTCTTCTTTTCAGTGTCAGAATTAAAACCATGAGAAGCAGAATCCCTGTTCGGACTTTGGTGTTTATTCTTTCTTATCTCAGTTCCAGCCTTGCTGACCTTGAGTGCTCCTACATGCTAAATTAATGAGGCAAAAATGGAGTCCAGAGAGAAGCTTCAAGGTCCTTTTAAGCCTAATCTATCCAATTATGAGATGCCAACAAATTTATTTTAACTTCTAACCCAATAACCAACCACCCATGTCCTGCACTGCGGATCTCTCAAACCAATCACACAAAATCACCTGAACTTGTGAAGAAGAAGAAGAAGAAGACTACACCCTAAACCCTCCATCTTGTTACATATATGTTATTTTAACCAGCCACCTTAATTCTAAATTTCTCACCCTGTGATATAATATCTCTTCAACTACACAGTCACAGACTCAATGCTATCACCTTCACATTTTACTTGATCTGAATGTGGAGACTTCAGCACTTTCTCTAGAGGAGCCATCCCACTCTGGGTAACATCTTAGGCAGGACTTAGTGCTCCTGGGCACTTTTTCCTTGTGCCCATCCTTGCTTTGGCTTCTCTTGCATCTCTTGGACAATTGTCTCCTGTACACACCCTTCAGATCCACAGACCTGCTTACCCAGTTTCTTGCTTACCTCAGTGTTTGGCTGAGGTAAGTACACTTTGTTCTTTCGGTCCTCCTCCATTAGGAAGCTGGCTGGCTTTCAGAGCTCAGGAATCAGTTGGGTGTAGATTACAGCACTCTGCAGAGAGGCCAACCAACACCTCTTGACTAAAAGGGAAGCCAGTCCTATTCAGGAATTTCTATACTGGTAGGTACTGAGCATCTCCATTAGGAGGTGGTGGAAGCTTCTTCTCAGTTGTCTCCTGAGCCCTGGCCTCTGAAAATCCACTCCACAGCCATGGAAGGCAGGGGTCAATCCCCCTAGGCTTAATGAAGGGATGAAATCAAAGCAGAAACAGGACTTAATCACAACTGCCGTGAGGAACCGCAAACAGGGCCCAGATGAGGTCAGAGAGCACAGTTTAAATCAGGTCACTCCTTGAGATTTATTGTGTGGAGTTTTTCTTTTTTCTTTACTCTTGCGCTGAAATCTTTCCCCAGAGGCTATTCAAGGAAATAAATAGCCAGTGGAAAGGGACAATAGTTTGCTGTGGAGTACAAATTATATGAAGCAGTAGGAAATAATAGCAGAGTAAGCAGCTGCTACTCCGAGAAAGAATGCATGGTTGGTCTTTCCAGCTCCCTTTGCCTTGAGCAGACACTGATGCTTGGTCCAAGACACAGGCTCCCTTGGTGCCTGGAGTGCAATATGGGACAGGCACCTCATCCACGCTGCAGTGTCGTTCTCCAGTGCCACTTCTTTGGTGCCTGGTTAGCACCAAGCCTTCCATGAAGGTGCCAAAGGGATTTTTCCCCTCTTCTTGCAGAGCTTGGGTTGATGTGGGGACAGTGGCACACGCATCCATGCACTCAGCATGGCTGCCTGGCCTTCCTCTGTCTTCCTCATGCCTTCTGGATTGAGCATTATCTCTGGTGGTGACCTGTGTCAGTCCTGCAAGGGACTGTTCAAGGCTCACATTGTCCAGAGAGAATGTGCTGGCTGCCCTCTCCTCAGAGCCCCTTGCAGCCCTTCCTCAGAATACTATTGAAGAGATGGTGGGGACGATTTTGGTGTGCTGGTGTGGATTCTGGGGGCTGTCTCTGCCACAGAAAGCCCTGGGAATCCTCTAACTGCTGAGTCTACCTTGGCTAGGAAGTGGGGAAGTCTGTGGTTTTCCTCAGGGCTTCACACCTAGCTGGCATATCTCCTGCCCAAATAAGAAAACAAAATAAATACCACTGCCAGCAACACTGCTGCTGAGGATCTTGGCACCTGCTGGGGAGGGAGGCATTCAGTCTGTTCTCAACAGCTCTGTGGGTGCCCTGTGGTTGAGGTGGCAGCTCTAGGCTATGGTACATCAGGTGCTGCTGTCTGGAGGCACCCCAAGGGTCCTGGATCCTGTTGGTGCTCCTGGTGGCCTGAGGTGGCCTCAGGACTAGCAGGAAGCTGGGAAAGATTGTTGACCCCAAATATACCATGTGGGACCTCTGCAAATAGAGTTGCTGCATTTTATGGGGTGAAAGCACTCTGCAGAGGACCTTCCCTACCATCCTCCTGGCTGAAAGCCAACATGCTTGCATTAGGCTCTTCCCTCCTTAAAATATGCTTGGGGTTATTTTGTTTTCTCCATACAAAATTGCAGGCCTGCCTGCTCCCTGTTGGAAGTGTGCCCTGCCCTTGGGTCGCATGTGGCCCCCACCCTCACACCAAGTGACCACTTGTGGGTCTTTCCTGGCCCACTGGGAGTGCTGCAAATGCTCCTCTGGTCACAGTGATGTGAACATGGGTGTCCCATACTAGTACAAGCAAACTGCCCTCTGGCCTGGGGAAAAATCTTGGGGGCCCTGGAGGGGGGTACTCCCAATCAGGTATCCTATTATAGGATCATCTCCCTGGGGAGTGAAGGGTTCCTGGACCCTTTGCACCAGTGGCTGCCAGCTTCCACAGCTATTGTTTATGTTTTCCTTACTGCACAGATCCTCCACCTCTTTTGCAGATGCTCTTTAGCCGGATTTCCTCTTTCTTTGGGATTTACATTCCCATGCTATCATTGTTTCCCCAGGCTTTCTGCTTTGCAGTGTCAGCAGGGAAGTATCAGCCTGTCCCTGTCGCCCTCTTTTCATCATCCCAATTGCCACCTCCAAAATTCTCCAACTGCAGTGGAGAATTTTGACTCTTCTGGGGTCCCTAAAGTCTCATCCTTCCAACGTGGGGAGCACATACCCCTGCATGAGGGAGGCCATCTGCACAGGGCTGGTGTCTGACCATAAGGAGGCTCAGCTCTGCAGATGAAGGAAGTCACCAGTGCTGGCAGAGTTGCTGCCTGGCTTCCCACTATTGTTCCCAGTGGCAAATAAAAGGGGGGTGAACGCCCCTGCTGAGCATTGTAGGAGGGGGTAAATGTTATCTGGGTAAAATCTCATGGCCCCTCTCTGAGCAGCTCATGCCTCTTTCCTGCTCATCTCCCTCTCTGCATGTCCTCACGTCCGTGGCCCCAGTGGCTCTGTACTCAACTCTGCACGGGTAGTTTTACTCATCCCTCGGGCAGAATCACAGAATGGGCCAGGATGGGAAGGGTCCACAGGGGGTCATCTGGCCCAACCTCCCTGCTCTAGCAAGATCATCCCTGAGCACATTACACAGGATTGCACACTGATGGTTCTGGAATGGGAGACTCCGCCACCTCTCTGGGCAGTTCTGTTCCATTGTGCAGTCAGCTGCACTTCCTCACATTCAGGTGGAACTTCCTGTCTATCAGTTTCTGCCCACTGCCTCTTGTCCTCTTGCTTGGCACCACTGAGAAGAGCCTGGCTCCATCCTTCTGACACCTTCCCTTCAGATACAGATAGACATTGGTGAGCTCCCCTCTCAGTTGTCTCTTCTCAAGGCTGAACAGGCCCAGCTCCTTCAGCCCTTCCTCATAAGAGATTCTCCAATCCCTTCATCCTCTCCATAGCCATCTGCTGGACCCGCTCCAGGAGCTCCTTGTCTCACTTGTGCCGAGGAGCCCAGAACTGGACACAGTAAGAGACACATGCAGCTCTCCCTCTCGGGCAGCTGTAAGGAAAGGGTTCATAATTTGCAGTATATGCCTTAAACAAGGGCTTGGTGGTGAAGTTGTTGCAGAAAAAGTCACAAGTGCCTAGGCACAACCCATGAAGGAAGCAAGGTTTTGGTTTTGGCTTTGCAGTTCAGGTCAAAGTTCAGCTGTGGTGTGTTAGATAAGAAGTGAACTACTATGCAAGTGCAAGAAGCGGGGTCACAAATAGGACACTTGTTTTTTGAGGTACTTCTCTCACACAACCCACAGAACTCTCCCCAGTGACCGTCAAATTAAGATATGGGTATGCGCGATGGCAGAACCATGTCTACTCTTGCCTCATGTGCTAATGAGGAACTGAAAGTCTCTTCTGCCTCTACTTTTTACCCAAATAAGGGACTGCATGAGAATTATGCAGGAAATAAAGTGAACTGGGTGAGACCACACCATCAAGAAGCCCAAGGCACGGAAGGACCAGTGGGAGGCTGCTAGATCCATGGAGGTGACTACCTTCTCCTTGCCCTATCTCTCTTCTCCCCTCTCTCTTCCTCTCTCCCTTTTTCTTTTCCATATAAGATTAATTTTGTAAAATGAAGTTGGCATTGTTGAACTGGCATTTTGTCTTCTTTGCACCTTAATTTGGGCAGAGGACTTCAACAGTGAATCGTAACATTTTAATTAGCATCACCATTTTCTGACCCAAAGTGCCCTTTAACAGTTCCCGACTTTTACTGTTCTTCCCACCTGGTGGGAGATTGACCCTCTGAGGGAGATTGACCAAACTTTTACTGTCACTTTTACTGTCCCTTTGTGGGTGACAGCTTTCTCCTGCCTGGTGTCCTCAGGTTGTCTCCTTTTGAGGGAGACAGAGAGAAAAATGATTACCAAGGGTGACCAGTGTAAAGCTAAAGTTTTACTCTCTCCTGGAGAAGTTTGATAGTTGCCTCTCTCCTTCAGGGTTGGAATGGGTGCAAACTAATTGCCATGATGTACAGGCAATGGCTGATCACATTACTAGTTTGCAGGTTGAATGAAAAATGGGATGAGGAAAAGGTAAATTTCCCAACAAAGGTAAGAAGGTAAATTATTTGTGCAGTTTTGGGAGGTTGTTCATCTTGTGTGCAAAAGGAAATCAAAAGCTTCCTGTCATCTGAAAAGGGCTGCAGATGTAAAATTTATGACTTTGAAGTCAGAAAATAAGGTTCTTAGAACGGCATTGCCTTTTGAGAAAGAGACATGGGAGAAATTGTAAAAAACAGTAGATATTCTATTAAATAAAAATGAGCATTAGAAAAACTAACTGCAGCTGAAAGATGAGAAAAACAGATGCAGAAAAATCTAGGTAAATTACTTGATAAAATCCCACATGAACCATCCTCTAATTCAGTCCAGCGCATCCATAGGGTGGTATATTGTGAGGATCCTGAAACATGGCATGGGGACATTTGGTACAATGATGATGATTTAGAGGCAGACTCTGACCCAACTCCAAAGGCAGTAAAAGTTCATCCCGTAATTGAAACTGAAACTGTGGGTGAGAGGGGTGGAGAAACCCACACTGCTGTTCCTGGCAGAGTAAGTTACATTGCTGGCAGAATATTCTAGATGTTCAGGGGAACACAAAACTGAATGCAGGTTTTCCTTACGGGTGCAGATCAGATCTTGCTGAGTGAGGAAGAGGCAGAAAGATTCTGGTGACTTAGTGTATTTTTAACGACTACCCCAGTAACTCTAACTACTCATGGACTACCTGAGCTGCCTGCTGGGCTGGGGGCACAGACCCACCTGACACAGGAAAGCCTACTGCTGTTTAGAACTACAGGATTCTCAGATCTGGCAGCCTCTGTGCCAAAAGCAGCATGTATTTAAACAATGTAGGAAAGATTAAGGCGATTCCTGACGATAACTTCTGTCAGTCCAGCCAGATTAACTCCTCTCCCTCCTGGCCTTCCAGAAAGGCTGAAAATGTTTGTATCAAATGCCCAAGATCACATACAAATGGATGGCAGCATGAATATTACTTCAGCAGTGGCACAACCACCTATAGACCAAAGACTGATCTGGTATGAATTCACCCAGGAAACAGGGAATTATGGGTGCCATATGGGATGGGTTGGAGCAATCTCTGTGAAGCCATCTGAACCCCCCTGGTGAGTCTGTCAAATTTATACCAGCACGGCAAAGTCAAAATCTAAACCAAGACTTGATTAGATTAACAATACCTGCTGCTGCAGGTATTGATAGGGTGGTGACAGAACTAAAGTTTTCTATGTTAAGCTATGTTAAGAAAGATGGTTATGGAAAAATCCATCAAATTATTGTCAGATGGATAATGCCCTCCTGTTTACCCACTGTGCACTGGTTAGACAGAAACCGAGCGATTCTGTTTTATAGTTTTTCCAGGTTATAGGTATCCTGCATATTAGAAACTGCACCTAGATGGTGATAACCTAGCTGAGGGTTCTTCTATTCCATCTTTGAGCATCCACAGGGGTTTTTAGCTTTTGTGCGTACTATTTACGTACATGGGGTTTTAATTTGTGTATGTATCTGTAAGTTTTGCTTACAAATTTAACCAAGCAATGAAGGTTAATAAGTATGGCATTTATAAACTGTGATGGAAAGATATGCCTTGGTTTAATATGTTTATACTTAATGAAAATAAGCAATTGCTGCTTGTTTGCTTTTGCCTAAATCTGTAGAGAACCCCCTTCTCTTGGGTATATTTACTAAGACTGGAATAGCCAGGATACTCTCCAGACAGCAAATCCATTACTCCCCAGGTAAAAAGCAAGTTACTGTGCGACTTAGCCAACCATTCAATTTTGCTCCAATATTTGAGAAGGGGACCGTATTGTCCCTGGGATGGCTGCAGGGGAAGATGTGATGTGAAGGTGTGTACAGGTGTGCTGTGGACACAGCAGCGTGGTGGGAAAGAGACCCAATGCCAGAAAACACCAGCACCAGCACTGGTTCTATGCTCAGCCCATGGAGGTTTCACCAACGGTTTCAGTGTCCTCCACAGCAAACAAATTTCCCAAGCCTGCTCGACTTTATAACCCCTTGCTCGTGGGAAACACCTCCAGGGAAGGAGTGCTTATCAGCACTGACTTCTCCTTTCTTCAGGATGTTTTAGGGAAGGGTAGAAGCTGTCTCCCAGCTGTCTGTGCAGCAGCAGGAAGACTGCACTCGTGCTCTCTGCAGGGCTTGGGAGGGGGACTGAGGGACTACTGGTCTCCTGAGCCTTGACCTCTTCCTCCATCTCTCTTTTCCACTTGACTTTTGGAGTCTTACAAATCAGGGACACTGCCTACTGACTTACATCATAGCTCTTACCTGGGAAGAAGACAGCAGGGGTGATACTTGCCTGTGAGGACAACATTCCCATATCTAAGGGTTAGGGAGGATGGGACTATTGAACCTGATGTTGCCTGGTGTGTGGCTCCTCAAGCTAAAAGGTTTTAGACTAGATGGGGCTTGGATGGGAGGTTTCAGAGAGCTCCCACATATGGGGACTGCAATCCACACAGCTGAATCTAGAGCCACAAGACGGGAAGTAGCTTGGATGCCACTATGTCACTCCTGCAGAGGACACTCCATAAGTCATGCCATCTAGAGGGGATGTGTTGGGTGTCCTCTCCTCCAAGCCCCTTTGAGCCTTTCCTCAGAGCACCGTGGGGAAGGATGGTGGGGACCAATTTTGTGTGCTGGTATGGATTTTGGAGCTGCCCCTTGCCACAAAGGAAGGAGCTGGGATGTCCTTTTGGGTAAGCTGTTGCACACAGGAAAGAAGTGAACATGGTGGTCACACCTCCTCGGTCAGTTGGGAAGATGTTTGTCCTATGTCATGTCTGAAGTAGCAGCCCTAAGGGCCGTGTGTGATAGTCCTTCCACTGGGAGCCCACCAAGGAGGCTGGGAATTGCTTGTATTTCCTGGAATCCCTAGTGAGACATAGACATATGGAAGCTTTTTCTTTGGATCAAAGTCTTCTGGCTTAATAGCAGCCGTTAGAGCTTTGCAGAGGCAGGGGTCATGTTAATGTGTAAGCCACAGGGAAGTTTAGGGCTGTAAAGTGCTATGTGCAAAGCATTTCTGAGCTAAACTGCTGGTGTCTCCCTGCCTGGTTACTCTTCTCTCTGAGGAAGATGCCTGTAAGGGCTGATGCCCCTGTCCTCTGTCACCCAGGGTCCTCAGCTCAGCAAAGCTGAGTGACACTGGCAAGTCATAGCCACTCTCAGCACTTGCATTTCTTGGGCAGCATTGGCTTTCCACCAAACCCTGGGCAGTGCCCCTCTGCATTAACCCTCTTTGTATCTCTGCTGTCCTGCTTTCTTTTCCTTCTGCTGAGGACACGCCAGTTTTTGCTTCCTCTGTCTCTGATGTCTCTTCTCCCTTGCGGGCTTCACTCAGCCCAATCTTCTTTCGCTGAATGAGAAGTTCATGCCAGACCTGCATCATGGAGGGTTTTGTCATGAGAGGATCACCAGCTGAGAGAAATATCCTGGGTGGGATGCCTCCAAGCAGCACTCTTCTCTCAGTTGCAGTGGCAAGTCGGGAGGAATGGCTGAAGGAGCCCCACAAACTATTTTTCTCTGCCTTAGGGAAATATTGAAATCTTAAACCTGGATATGAAGCCTGGGAGCACCCTGAAGGTGAAGGGCAAAATAGCTGCTGATACTGTTGGGTAAGTACAAAGAAACCACCTTGGCATGCCGGGGTTGAAGGTGGGCTGCAGAGGAAGGTGGTTTTCCAAGGTCGACAGACACAAAATGGCACACTGTTATGCCACCTGCAACACTGATGGAGGACCTGCATGCAGAGATGTGTGTTGGACCTCAGGTCTTCCAAGACCCTTTCCTGCCCATGCATATGACTTTCCTCATGCTCATTTACAGCTTCAGCATCAACCTTGGTGCCAGCTCAAGAGATCTGGCCTTTCACTTCAATCCCCGCTTCAATGAGTCTGTCATCGTCTGTAACTCCAAGTGCTCCGATACCTGGCAGGTGGAACATCGTGACCACCACCTCCCTTTCTTCAGGGGCTGCACTGTCAAGGTGAGGGGTCTGTGCCAGCATAGCGTGATGGGGCGTGTGTGGGGTATGGGGAATGTGTGGTGAGGGGAAGCCCCTGGTTAGTGGATTCCCATACCATTGTTTTCCTGATACCTCCTGCTCCCTCACAATAGCCACTCGTCTCCTGGGTTTTTGGCCCTGATCGCCATTTCCACTCCTTGTTCAAAACCGCAATGCTATTTCTGGGAATTTTATAAGAGTCCTGTCTGTCTCATGCTTTGTAAGTGCCTCCTGGCCCCTCCATCTGCCCGGCAGGTCAGTGTTCCTGGGGCATGTATGAAAGCAAAGGGAGTCTCCAAGAAACAGGATCTTGCTGTCAACCTTATTTCTCTCCCTCCCTCCTATGTAAACACAGGCTTTAAGGTAACCCAGAGTTTGAAGCAGTGTCCAAAAGCCTCTCCCTCAACTCTTCTGTCCTCATTATTCCTGGATCCATGCTGCCAATCTGTCCTTTCTCTCTTCCTGCCAGGCATGCTGTCCTAGTTGCTGCCTCACCTTATCTGATGTCTCAAATCATTAACAGGGATGCATTTAGGAGTAGTCCAGTTCCTATAGCTGTGGAGAGAAAGTTTGTTTCCTCAGACAGAACTGGCTCTTGGGGAAGGGGTAGTGAGGTGATGGCTTTGGGGAACATTGCCTTTAGTTTGCAATGCCCAGTGATGCATTCTTGTCCTGTCTGCTTGTGCATGATTTTCAGCAAAGCTCCTTTTTCTGAGTCCTGGTGAGCTGCTGAGGGCATTGGGGGTCAGGTTTATTCTACCCTATTCAAAACAAAACTGTGGTGTACACACTCCATATGCTCTATGAAGACAGTTAAAGACATACTTGGGTTTAGCTGCACTGAGTTTACAGTCTGAGCAGCTGAAACAGCCTTGGGAGAGATCCTGTCCCAAATCATAGCCTGAATTCCTGCTTAGACCCTTGATATCAACTGCTCATTTCCTGAATCACCCTCACCTCAACCACCAGCACCTTGCTTAAGGTTGTAGTGGACAGGTCTGACCCTCTCATGTAACAGCCAGGCCTTTTGTGTAGATGCTGACCTCTGAATACCCTCCTTGCCCCCAACTCCTGTGCTTCTTTCTCTTTTTTTCTCCCAGTTCTTCATTGAAATGCTGTCAGACAAATTCCGTGTGAAACTGCCGGATGGTCATGAAGTGTACTTCCCCAACCGGCACGGCTACCACAGGATCAACTATGTCAGCATTTTGGGAGGCTTAAAGGTGATCTCCTTCAAGCTGAACTGATGGCCACGGCTTCCTAGCTCTAATAAAAACCCAAGCCAGTGGAAGGCTGCTTGTTGCAGCTGCTTTGTCTTCTGTGAGAGCTCTGTGGCTCTGTGTAAGCCACTGGCAAAGCCCAAGATTTTCCCACCAATAGGAAAGAAGCCATTGTTGGATAATGCCAGGTACCTTCCAGATCAGAACAGGCTGTGGGGTTGAAGGGATAGGCCAAAGCAGGTGGGGTTCAGGATGAGGACACTGTATGATTGCTTGGGAAACCATTGTGTAATGTTTTCACAATGCTTCATTTCTTCCTGCTGCCGAGCTTTCAGGAGAGGAGGGACGGTGAAATGGGAAGGAAGGCATAAATGTAAATAAAGTGTCCTTTGATGAGGCATTTGGTGCTACAGAAGTGCATAATCAAAAGGTGGCATGGGGATGACAGCGTAGGCGTGCCCCCAGCAGTGTTCCTGCCATAGAGAAAGGTTTGTCTCCAACTTTCCCTTTTACCTTACCTCACTTATCTGCTGGCACATTCCAGTCAGGTTAGCCATTACTCTGACATTTCCCCAGCAGGTCCTACTCACAGAAAATGAAGCAGGGGAGGCAGTGGGATTTGGGCTGAGTTATGTGGCTCAGTACCTCCTTGCACAGGACTGCAGGCAAATAGTCCCAGTTATTACATGCTGCTGCTCTAATTGAAAAGTATCTTGCCAGCCCAAAAGTGAGACTGTCGAGTGACAGCAAACTTTGGGACACTTCAGGCTGGGTGGGAGGAGAGCAGAGTAGAAGAGCATCTTACAGAGAGCCTGGTCCAAGGCAAGGTGGCAGTGTCCCTGCCCTCCCTCTCCACTTCCTCACTGCCCAAGATGGAGGCATTGGTGGCTGGGGCTCCAGCAGAAACAGGAAGGAAGACAATAAGGTCACAGCAGCCAAGGGGATGCACCAGAGAAGTTAGTATCAAAACTGTTTTAATAAGGACAATAATAAGTGCATGGGATACAGAGGGGAGGCAAAAAGGAGAATTCCACAGATACGGGTCTTCGTGTTATGGTCTGGGAAGAAGAGGGCAGAGGGGAGCTCATCCTGAGAGCCCAGGTCCCCACCCTGGAAGGTGCAAGGAAGAATAAGGCTGATCCTGCTGGGTGCCAGTGGCCAGACCTGGGGACTTCTTGAAGCTGGTGCCTGCCCTGGTTTGCTGCTGGTGGCTGGCATGAGGCAGCACCTTGGGGAGGCTGGGGAACATGGGCTTGCCCTTAACCTTGGTGGCCTGGCTGCAAGTGGCACTTCCATGTGCACAGTGCGCACACCCTGGAGCTCTTTATACTGCTCTGAAGAGTTCCTGGCAAAAGCAGCCGGGTGGCGGGTGAGCTGTGTGGGAGCAGAGTCCTGCAGCCATGGCCCAGCATCTCCTCCCACTGCACACCCCCTCCTGTCCCAGAGAACAAGGGGGTCCTGTGAGGGTCCCTCTGGTGACCTCAGCCCCCCAGCACGTTGGCTCCACACCACGGCACAAAGGCGCTTCTGTGAGAGCCGGTCTGCAACACGGGCCAGCGTGGGGGGCAGCTCATTCCAGGGTGCCTGTGTCACCCAGGGCCACTCAGAGAGGGACATGAGCCATGGCCCACAGTACCCTTGGGAAAGGGTGCACTGCAAAGAGGGGCATGTGTGGGGGGAATGGGGAGAGGGACAAGGATGGAGACACAAACTGTGCCACCACCACGAGGACGGTGGCACAAACGGAGTGGCTGCAGAGAAGTCTCCTTGTTCTGAGGCAAGGGGAAAAGAAGGGATTTTTAGGGCCTGAACTTGGTGACCTGACAACCTGCCTTTGCCAACAGTCAACCAAGAAGTTTCTGCCCTCTCAATAGCTGAGAGGAGTGGGGGTCAGGAAGGAAGCTGTCCTAAGTGATGCCCAGCAGCAGAAGGCAAGTGGAACGATTCCTGATTATTTCTGCGCACGCTCTCACCTCCTTGAACACTGAGCACACAGCTTTTGGGGGGGCAGGGGAAAAGAGAAAGCTCAGCTCTGTAGGGTTTGCCTGCCCCTTGGGACCCCAGCTGACCTTCCCCTGTTGACAGATGTGCTATACTTAAGGGTCTTGCACCAGCTGGAGCTGGGGAAACCCCATCCTCTATCAGTGGGAATATCTCTAGGAAGGCATGCATGCCATTGCAGAGGATGGTTGGGGACATCAGTGGAAGGATGGCACATGTCCCCAGACATTCTGGTGGAGCCAGGCTGACGGTTGAGAGAGAGAGGGTGCTGGAGAGAATGGGATGGGATAGCAAGGATTAGGGGTTCCTTTGGAACATGGGATTGTTCCTTTAATGTCTAATGGCCATGAGGCTGGAGAAGGGGTGCTATGCCCAGCTCTGCGGTGCCCACTGGCCCTCTGCAGCAGCCAGGCTCAGCCCCAGAGAGACCCCCAGGAGATGGGCTCTCCTCCTGCCCTCCCCGGCCTGCCCAGTGTCCCCACTTGGCAAGCAGGTCACCCACTGTGTGACACACTGGCACCAGCGGGTGGGGCACAGGGAGGAGGGCAAAGACCCCGGCATCAGTGTCTCTGGTGGGGCCTGTGATGGGAAGGATGGCTGTTCACACCTTGACTTCATCATCCTCTTCCTCCTCCTCATCCGCATACTCGAAGGAATTGCTGCGGCCCCCTCGGGCACCACTGTAGCTTTCCTGCAGGCTGGAGAGCTTGGTCTCCTCCTCCTCCTCTTGGCTCCAGCTGGCCTCGGGGGACCGGCTCTCCCTTGTCACTTGAGACCCCCACAGGCTGCTGCTGGGGCTCTCCCACTGGGTCTGTGTCCGGGCCTGCTGGGGACCCTCGCCCTTCTCCAAGCTCCGTGGGGTGCTGGTCCCACCATAATGGCGGGCCAGCACCTGGGTCGCTCGGTCAAATTCTCCAGCCTCAATGGTGCAGTCGTTCCAGTGGCCCTGCCACGGGGACCCTCTGGACACTGCCCCTGGCCCCGAAGCCCAGACAGAGTTCACTCCAGCGCCTTCAATGGCACGTGCCTCTCCGTTGGCATGGACCGACAGACCCGGCAGCGAGCTGGCCCCTGACAGGTTGCTCTGCCTGGAGTGGTCCCAGAAGCTGGATGCTGCCTTGTCCTCTTCGTGGGATGCACACACTGCTGGAGGGACCCTGTCCTTGGTCCCCTCTTCACACAGGAGGTGTGTGGGCCGTCCTCCCCCACCTCATTCCCTTTGGTTTCTGAGAAGCTCATCACCTGGAGGAGCTCGCTCATCAGGGAGGGCCCCAGGTCGAGGCGGAAGGACAGCAGGGAGTCGGAGCGATCCAGCTCATCTTCGCCAGGATAGGTGCTCTCTTGGGCCTTTTCCAAGCGAGGGACACGAGGGATGGTACAAAATCCGGATTCCAGCCCTGTGAGGCAGAAGGTATGGCTGGTGAGGGAGGAAGCCTGACTTACTTCTGCAGGGATAAGGAGACACTGCTGCCAAAGTGGCTTAAGTCATGCTCCTGTCAGTGGCACTGGCCTCTAAAGGACAGGTCACTGTGTCTGTGGACACCTCCATAGCCCAGACTTAGAGCAGAGGGTCTCCAGGTGGGCTCTGGGCTTGGTGAGATGGCGGTGGGGCTGAGCCAGGCAGGCGAGACCAGGAGATGGCAGCATTGCCTCAGCCTGCCTTCCCTCTGAGCCCAGCTGCCTCCCCCCGCAGCTGCAGGCACCCCAGATTCAACCCCACCCCGAGACCTTCTGCTCCAGATCTCCCTCCCCGGGGAAAAGCTGAGCACAGCCCAGTGCCGTGAGGGTGGAGAGGAGCCACACAGATGTCCCGCTCCGTCCTTCCCATGACCCTTCCCTAAAGGGTACCCTGGCTGGAAGGGAGGGATGTGGAGAGAAGGGTGGATGGAATCCCTAAGGAGATGTGGAGATTGGCACAGCTAGGGACAGGGTTAGAGCACCTGTGTGCAGGTGGGGAAGGCCATGCTATGGGTCCCTTTGATCTCACAACCATGGAGTGTGAATTGCTCCACTGTCCCAGCACCTTTTTGGCTTTCTCAGGGAGGCTGCTTAAGGAGTAGGGCTCAGGGTGGATGGGAGGCATGCCCTTACAACTACTCCACACAGGCTGCCAGCTGTGTGGGGCTACAGGAGAAGGGGGACAAATGGAGAAAACATCCCTGCCCCACTTTGAGGGACACCCTGGGAGGGGACCTTCCAAGGGCAGGAGCAAGGACCATGGCTTAGAGCAAGGTTAGGATTATCTATCTGCTTGGAGGAATTGTCAAGACCGACCAGTCTTAAATCTCCCATCTCTCCTTAAAACCCTAAGTCCCTCACTGTGGAGGAAACTGAGGCATGGAACAATGGAGAAGGGCTGCAGAGGATGCTCAGTACCTGAGGCACCACCCTCACTCACCATAGGCCTGGTGTGCTTTGGAGAAGCTGTTGGAGGCACTTTTGAAGGAGAACTTGCTGGTCAAGCCCCGGCCGCCACTGCCTCCATCGTAGGTGGCCTCGTTGAGCTGTGGCAGCGAGACGGCGTTCTTGATGATGGGCGAGATGGCCGGCGGGGCAGGCGAGGCCCCCACCTGGTCCCCGCTGCCCCGTCTCTTCAGCGGCGTCCGGCGGACGTGCCACAGCGTCCGGGCGAAGAAGTTGTTGGGTTTGGCTGCATCAGCCCCGCCGTGGTTGCTAAGGAAAGAGGTGTCCCCGAAGACGTCGCCGCCGCGCCCCACGTGCATGGTGTGCCGGAAGTCGCCCAGCGGTGGGCTGATCATGTCTGGCGTCAGCTCCGACTTCAGCCGACGCTTGCCATGGGAGCCTGACACCCAGCTGAGCACCGGCAGCTTCCCCAGGCTCATGGTGCACCCTTCGCACTGCCTTTGAAAAAAGCTTCAAAAATCAGCCCGCACCAGGCTTCCGGCACTGGGGTAGTCTGTCACATCCCCAGCCTGCGCACTGCTGCTGCTCCGATGCTCTCGGGGTAACAGCTCATGGCACTTCAGCTGTCGGCAGGTTTCCTGCTTCCCCGCACTGTGTCGCGCTCATGAAATCACCCTCAGAGGGTACGGCCTCGGTGGGGAGGACAGTGGTGGCATGGGGATGTCCCCAAGGGTGTCTGGGTCACCCCCCGTTCTGCGGAGGTCACTGGAAGCTGTGTCTGGTTGTGGACTTGGAGGTTAATCCACTGTCTCCTACTGCCACTGGGTGAGTGGGAGCCGGTCACGGGTGGTGCAGCAGGTAACAAAGAGAGCTTCGGGTGGACTGGCAGGGCAAGAGCATCGGTCCCCTTGTTGGCCACCTAACCAAGGCAAGAGGAGCAGTGAAGCCCTTGGACAGGATTTTCCCAATCCCATTGGCTGTATCCACAGACCTGCCTGATGAGGTCAAAGGCAGTGCATAAGGCAGGGGTGAGGCTGCTACTGGCTGCCCCCTTACCTGGCCCTTCTCCTGGGGAGGAAGAAAAAGGCCTTCCTCCAAAAACATGTACTCTCCCTCACTTTGCTGACCTACCTCAGTATGCCTTACTTTCCCATCTGCAAAGCAGCTTTGCCAGATCCACACCCCAACACAGGCTGAGGATTTCCCTTAGAGGCAGAACCTCCTCCCAGAGCAGTGCCCTGCTTGGCTGCCCTGGCTCCTGGGGTGAGAAACCTCTCCCTCCTTTTTGCTATTCAGATGAACCCTGGAGGAGAGGGTGAGGCCTGGGGCCCATGTGCTTCTCAGGGAGGAGTGGTGGGAAGCAAAAATGCAATATTTGTATATTGCTTTGTTTGTCCTTCACTGGCTGGGTCCCCGGGTGCTGGGCAGACATGTTGGAGAAGCAGGGAGTTGACAGCGTGGGGAGGGCAGCTCCTTTGCAGACAGGAGAAACTGAGGCAGAGCAAGGGAGGTGATTGCCTGAGGCTGGAGGATAAAATGGGGTGGGTCCCTGCACTAGGACAGGTCCCAGGGGCGCTGAGGGGCAGGCAGGAAGCAGCAGCTGGATGCACGGCAGGGTGATGACCTCCCGGATCAGTGGGGAGGACTCTCAGATCAGCAGATCCTCCGCTGGTGTGCACAGCAAGTGGGAGAGGGTGGGCTGAGGAAAGGAGAGGATTTGGTTGTGGGGCACCTCAGAGTGTCAGTGGCCTGGGTAGCCAGTTGGGACGTTTCCTTCCCTGGGCTCAGTTCTGTGGCTGGGGTGTCAGGACAGAGCTGAGTCCCTCCAGCAGGGCTGGCTGTGGAGGACAGTGTGCCAAGAGGCGACGCAGGAGCCTCACATCTCTTGATCTCCATGTGCTGGGACCCCCACTGCTGCATGGCTTCCCCTGCCATGTTCTCTGCCTCCCCTGCTTCTCTGTGCATCACCCTGGAGCAGCCAGGCAGTGCCAGGATGGCAAAGGCTCTGGTGAAGGGGAGTCCTGCATGAATGCTTTCTGACATGAAATTGCTTTCCTGCCTGGCTAGCTGCATTTTTGCTTTGCCCTGGCCTTGTTTGCTCACCCGGGGCCCCTCTTATCTGCCAGGGGTTAATGACTGGGGAAGGGAAAACAAACCTCCCCCAGCAGTGCCCGGTACCATTGGCTGCCTCCCCAGGGTGGCAGTGGCCTCCTGGGGTGGCAGTGGCTGGTTTCAGGTTGGGCTCCTGCTGGCCCCCAGCTCCTCCCCAGCTGCTCATGCAGCTCATGCCTTCCTCCTGCCCACTGTGCTGCCATGCCGTGCTTCCTTGAAGCCAGGATGAAACCAGGCAAGAGGCAGATTTGGGGTGAGGGGACAACTGGGGAGCTATTTCCTTTCTCTGGCAGAAGCCCACCCAGAGCCATTGAGTCAGGGCTCTCCTGGTGTGCAAAGGGAACTGCCAGGGTGGTCCCTGCAGCACACCTGGGGTCTTGGGACCACAGGGAGAGAGATGCAACCACATTTTTGAGCTGTCCCCAGGATCTCCCAGGAAAGCAAGTGACCCTGGGAGAGGGGATTAGGTGAGCTACAGCGCTCAAGTTTTCCCTTTCCTCTGCCCATTGGAGGCCCTGAGAAACCCAAAGTGGGGACTGACCCCTTTAGCATGTGCAGCACCAGCCAGGGCTACTCTGAGGGGGGACCCTCCTACCCCCACCCCAGGTCCCCCACACACCACAGCTGCCCTGCACACCCCTCTGGGGGACATCACACCTTGGGGTGGGGTGGGGAGGCAAGGAAAAGGGGGGATGTGGGAGGAGAGCATCCCCTTGTTCCCTATCTGGACAACTATTGAGTGAGGGTATGGGGTGGAGGAAAGTGTTTCTCCTTCCTTGTCTCTTGGTCACGACAGGGAAGCAAGCCAGCAACTCCCGGCCCCTGGCTCTCCTTGCCTGCTGGCAGGCAGCAAGCACTGGGAAGAGGAGGGAGGGACAGAGTGAGGGAGGGAGTGAAGCAGCTGGTGCCCAACCCTACCTGGATGGCAGGTTTCTGGCAGGCCTGTTGGGCTTTTCCTCCTTCCAATCTCCCCCTTTCTCTTCTTTTTCCTTCTGCCTCTGCTGTGGCTCCCTGCCCCTCTGAGCCCTCCCCTTCACCCGAACAGACTCCTCCACGCCAGGGAAACTCGTGATTCTGCGGGCAAAGGGTGACCTGTGTGCTCTCCTTTCCTCCACTGGGCAAAGGGACCCCTGCGCACCCTCGTCCAGGTGCCACTGCTTCCATCTGGCAGCCCTCCGTGTCTGCCAGCAAGCCCACAGCCTGCCCCGACCTCCCCTCCCCTGGCATACTCTCTCTGGCTCCCTTCTTGCCTCCTCTGGGAAGCCCCCTGCCTTCAACGACCCACTGCCAGCACCTCCTCCTCCCAGCCTGGCCTCCCCCATTTCCCGCCGAGTTCAGCTGGTTACCACTGGTTTTCCATTAGCTGGGAATGGCCAGAGCTGTTCTCCTTGCTGGGAAGAGCGGGAAACCAGAAAGGGGGGGAAAATAATCCAGATGTCTAGTTGGATAGAGCTGCTGAAAGCAGCCTCTTCCCTCCCCCAAAGGGGACATACTGCAAAAGAGGGTCAGAAATTTGGGGTGGTCTCGATAGCAAGGAAGAGCGGGTGGAAATGGCTGTGGGTGGCCAGGAAGGCTATCCCAACCTTCCTGAGTGATGAAAAAGCTCCCTTTCCCCGAAGGAAGGGAGACAGAGTTTCCCCTACTGTGTGACTGCTTTGGGATGGGGAAAGCCAGCAGGGACAGGCTTTTGGGGAAGGGGGAAAGGGGCTTGGCTGGCTGGGATGGGCCTCGTTCAGCTTTCCTGGAGCAGTGCCGGACAGTAGGCAGACGCCTAAATCTGACTCCCGTGCTGCGGGCTGCTATATATACACAAAGTGATATCTCTATATAACAAGGATATTTTTCCAAGCAGACACGCTGGGACAAAGAGGGAGGCTGAAGCTATGGAGGTGGGCAGTTTCCAGCCATCCCTTCCCTGCCCACTTGTGAAGGGCTCCCTTTCTTTCCTCCACACCCCCAAAACTGAGGTGCCAAGAGCCTGTGGGACTTTGAGGGGTATCCACAGCAAGGTTTGGGAGACAAGCGTCCTCCTGCCTTCCCCCATCCGTGGGACCCTCTTCTCACTCCCTTTCCTTCCCGCCTCTTCCCCCTGTCCTGTGTCCCCTCTCCTCACTCCCAGTTTCCTGTTGCGTTCCTGCCTTCTGCTCCCTTTCTTTTTTACCATCCTTCCCGACTCTATCGCCTTGCCGCCCCTCCCGCTTCTCCCCTCCCCAAACACCCTCTCCACCACCCTTTTCCTGCTGGTCCCAACACCCCCCGTGCCCCCAGCTCTACAAACCGACGAATCAAAACTTTCAGGATTTACCTCTTTCCGAACCAGGGTTATTATTTTTTTCCCTGTCCTCCAGACGAAAAGTTGCGAGACAATCTCTGCAGGCCCCTGTAAGTTGTTCCGAGGGTTACTGGGGCTGTGTTCCGGATCGGAGTGGGGGAGAAAGGGGAGGCATTGCCCCCTCCTTTTCCCACGGCTGTCCCCCCGAGGCTGGAGCTCCCAGGCTGACGCCCTGATGCCACGGGAGAGAGGGAGCGAAGCTGGCGGGGAGGGGACGTGGGAAGGAGGAGGGCGGGCTACAGCACTGCTGAGCCAATCCCCGACTCGGCAAGGAGACCAGAGAAAATGAGATTTATTCCAACTATCCAGGACAGAAAACTTCAGGAACTTCTCTGCCGCTCCCCTCCTCCTCCCCGCTTCCCCGGTGCCATTTCCCGTCCGCCGGCACTGGCTGCCTCCCGCTCCCGGGTGCCCGCTTCGGTGGGTTTGGGGGAAGGGGCGAGGCCAGGTTGCTGTCTAACCCGGTTAGAGGAGCCTGGCTGCAGGGCAGAGGAAAGGGCTTTGAAGCCTCTGTGTGTTTGTGTATGTGACCCCTCGGGTATCACATGGAGTCCCCTGATCCCATATGGCATAGGAAGTTCCCAGTGGTGTAGCACTGCCAGCCAGGACTGGGGTCTGCGGGTGGGTGGCCATACCAGGACCTGTGGATAGCTCTGGGTTGGGCATTAGCAGGATGACAGCCTCCCTGAAGGCCACGTAGGCCAGGATGGCATTTGTTACAGGGTCAGGACAAGAGTTAGGGCATCAGGATGAGCGTCATACCAGTGGCAGTGTGTCAGACCAGGGTGAGGGGGTGGCAGCAGATCAATGCAAGGAGGTGCTCTTTGGTGGCATCAGGGAGAGTTTCTACCCACCCATGGGATACCACATCCCTCTGACATCCTTGATGGTCACAGGGCAGAAAACCCTATCAGTGCCAATGAGGGGCAACCTGCTGGTGGGCATAGCATCATCAGTGCCACTGGGGACCCTCATGGCCTTCACGCTTGGCTTGGTGGCCCTGATGGGGACCACTTGGTCACACAAGCACCATTCAGAGCCCTGTTGAGGAGGAGGAGGAGGAGGGAAGTGTCTCTGCTGGTGAAGGCGAGACAGGACTTGTTGGGGTTAAGCAGGGCTTGGCTGAAGCGATGACAAGATGTCTGCAGAGGAGATGTCAAAATGGAGCCTGGCCGTTCACTGGGCTCGGGTGGCTTGTGCTGGGGTGCCCAGGCAGGAGCACCTTATTGCTCAGAGGTTTGCTAAGTAGCAGTAGTAGGGCTTGGCACTGTTCTCTGGCTTCTCTTCTATGAAATGGAAGTTGGAGTTTCTGCCTTCTGTGGAAGGTTTTCTCCATTAGGAATTAAGACCGTAAGTGCATGTTGGTGGTACTTTAAGTGGGTCTGTGTCTTGGAGGAAGATGGAAGTGTAGCTCTGATGGGAGATGAGCTCTGCCATCAGCGAGAAAGCGAGAAGAAATCATGGCATGCATCCTCCCAGCTTGCCAGAGGTATGGTAGGTATTCCTCCCCCTAGGTCCTGCTCAGTGGAAGCTAAAGGGGATGGTGGAAGAGGCAGAAAAAGACTCTTTCTTTGGGTCTACTCCCTCTGCCTGGCCTGCCAGGGCATTTCTCCCAGCCTGCCTGAGGGGCTCCCCCTCACCCCCATCCCTGTGCCCTGCAGCAGAGGCTGTGTCAGGAAGCTGAGCCTGTGCAACGGCAGCCACCTCCACTGGGGAATGCAGAACAAATCTTTTCCAGATGGGATAGGGGCCACGTTCCGCTTCTTGCAGGGCAGCCGGCTCGCCGCTGCCTCCTTCTCCTCACTCCTACTCCAAGCATCTCTGTGCTGCAGGCCAGGAAGGGCTTAATTTCCAGGAAAGCATCTGGATATGCTTTCTCTTCATCATCCTTCCCCAAACCTGTGATCCTGTGACCATAACCAGCCAAGCTCTGACTTTTGTACTCCTCGGTCTAGCACTGAAGTGCTTTGGAGACCTCCAGGGCCAGGGTATGTGCCAGCTCTGGATCTCAGTACTCATCCTGGCCTCTGGCTGATTGGTTACACCCTCTTCTTTCATATACAACAGCCTGGAAAGTCAGTCCATACAGTCCTGCTTCTCAACCTATTTATCCACCTTGGCTGATAAATGAGGTGGCTGTGAAGCTGGCCAGCTGCAGTCACCCATGGGTGCCCTGACAGGAGCTTATGCCTGGACCCCTCCCAGCTCAGCTAGCTTATTTACCTTCAGTCACCCCAACCTTTCATCCCGTCTGTAACCCTACACCCCAGGCAGCAGTACCAGTCTCACCATCACAGAGAAACTGGCCACTGGGCTTATCATGGAGCAGAAAAGTGGCCCGGCAGCTTTCCTAGATGAGGATTTTCTTTGACTACCACAACATCAAAGACAGGGCTGTGCAAATTGCATCCCCTCATCTTCCCAGCACTCATCCCTCCAACACGGGATTGAGGTCTTATGGGTGACTGACTGAGTGTGATGGGGAGGGAGAGAGGAATGGACAGATGTGGGGGGGCTGAGGTCTCTGCCCCACACTTCTTGGTGCTCAGTCCTTCATCCTATTTCACTTTGCAGTGCTTTCTGCTCCAATGCCTGAAGGAGGCTGATACAGGACTCCTCTCCAGTAAAGAAAAACACCCCTACTCCCTTTCCACAGTGCCTGGGAAAAGCCAAGGGAAGGTGATGAGTGCATCCCAGCTTGTGATAGGGTGCTCACCCGTGGGTTTATATTCCCTGCCATTTTAGTTTGCTGCCTTCCCACCTGCCCTCCTTCCGAGGGAAATTTCCAGGGATGTAGCTCCAAGAGCACAACAGTGCTGCAAACTGGAAGAAGGAGAGCAGGCAGGGGGCTCTGTAAGAAGGGGGTGCCTTGCTCAGTGCACAAGAAGCAGATATCCTGTTGCTGCCCATGGTCTCCGGCTCATATTTCCTCATTAACTGAAACTGCTGCTCGTTTGCAGGTGACTTCCAGATGTTTCAATTCTACTCTTGGGGCTATGAGGGCACATACCACATGGGTATGGGGATTGCTGCCAGCAGTGGGGTGGGGGACAGAACCCTGCCAGCCCGGGGATGGGGTTGCAGAGCACTCCCTTGCCCCACCTGGCGTGGCCTCATCCAGCTCCCCTCACCCTGGTGCTGTCAGGTCCCTCCTCCCTGCTCCCAGCCCATGGCCCTCAGTGCTGCCTCCAGTCCATGTCTTGCTGCCCTGGGGATGAGCTGCAGGCAAAGCCGGTTTTAGGGTGAGCAAGCCAGAGCGTGGCAGGAGGTGACACCCTGGGGCAAGGGATAGGTGTAAGCACCCAGCGTCTTACCAAGAGCATCCCTGGGCTGATGCCAGCTCTGGCTTTGTAGGCACTGGTTCCCTCATGCCCCACAGTTCCTCCACTGGGGAGATTTCTCCTCTGGCTGAGCCCCCAGATGTGTGCTCGGCCAGGCTCAACCCATTTTTGTGCCTGTGCTGTGAGTCCCCTGCGCTGTGCCTGCTGCCTTTGAGATAACCAGGGAAAGGGGCCGGAGCAGAGTGGTTCCCAGAATCCTTGTGTTGCACTGGGGAAGGAAAGCGGGGGGATTGTGGTGAGCACCACCAGGCAGGCAGCAGTATTGGGTTAGACCCACTCGTGCTAGAAGTGGGGTGGATAACCCTGTAAACACCCATTTCTAAGTTCCCCACCGACTCCGCGCCTCCCCTGGAGCAGTGGGGAGGCCAGAGGAATGGAACTGACCGCGTCCTGCTTGTGGAATATGCAAAGGGGGGAGTGTGTGCTTTTCCCCTGGGAGCAGGGCTGGGAACTCAAAGCCTCGGGTTTTGCCAAAGCTCAGGAGGAGGTACGGATGAGTTCCCAGGCTTGTTGGCAGGCTGCCTCCCTCCCTCTGCCCATCTCCTCCTATCCCAAATATTTTCATCTTTCCTCCTCCCCCCCACACTCCCCAGCTTCCTCCTGGTATGCTAATCCTGTCTGCTGGCCAGGGATGTGGGGTGCTCTAGGGCTGCTGTGGGCGTTGTGGGATGTTGTTGGGTGTGAGGATGGAGGGACAGACCCCAGGACAGACCCTGATCTGTGCTTTCTCTCCAAGTTTTACATGGGCACAGAGGAGAGGGACGGGGGTTTAGGGATATAGCTGGGAGGGGGAGGGAGGATGTTGCATAAACCAGAAGTAATCCAGGAACAGCTGCCTGTGGCCTGGAAACACTTCTGTGATTCCACGTACTAGGAAAGGAGATGTAAATATAAAGATATATATTTATGTATGTAGACTACATCTCCCCAGAACAACCCCACACTTGATTCTCCAGTCCTTTTTCAAAGACCTTGTAAAAGTCTGTGCAGGAGGGACTGGGGGGAGGGCTTAGATATAAATTTGCTGCTTGGAGAAGCAGTTCTCTGTGTGCAGGGGGATCTGTGACTCTCTTTGCCCTCCCTCAAATATGTTCTCTTGGCAGAATAAGGAGGGGGAGCACATCTACAGGAGTTTAAAGCCCATGCAGGCTGGAGGGAGCTGGGATGGAGGTTGTTGGGGTGGGGAGAGAAAGGAGGAGATGGTGAGGGTAGGAGGGATGCAGAGGGAGGGAGGGGATGGGGGTGAGTGGGAAACTCTGGGCCTTTGGCAGAAAAGAGCCTTTTGGAAATGAATTGCACGAGGAGGTGCAGAAAGTTGTTTTGGGGAAAGGAGGAGCTGTGCAATTTCAAGGGAAGGGGGGAGGTCCCCAGGGCTGGTGTGCCATGGGAGAGGGGACCATCAAGGAATGCATCCCGATGCATCCATAGAGCAGAGCGGGAGTGGCTTGCAGGGGTGAGGATAGGTACAGTGTCTAGAGAGAGGATATGGGAATACAGGGAATGGGGATGAAGACATAAGTCATCCATGTTGGGAATGGGAGACTATGCTTGGGGAACCCATTCTGGTCAAAGGGAAGAGGTGAAAGCCAGGGGAGTGGTTGGGCACAAGGCCTGGACAATACTTTTATCCTAATGATTTTGCCTGTCCATCCACCCTATGTATTTTTGGCCCACGGAAGGAAGGGGGTGGGGATGCAGAAGCAGCTAAAAATAGGGGTGTCCCTGCCCATTCCCCCATCCGTCTGCCTGCCCGTGGGGTTGCTGCGGGATCTGGAGGAGGGGAGCAGATCCAGCCTCCTCCCCATGGCGTCTGGCTCTGCTTTTGTTTGTCTCACAGCCCTACAGGGACAGGAAGAGGCTGCAGGGCTGGGGAACAATGGCTCATTCTCCGGGAGTCTGCGCCTGCCGAGGAGCGATAGGGGACACGGGATGGTGGCCAGAAGGCACAATCTCCGAGCGCCACTGCTGCAGGAGTTCAGCCCTCAGCATGTGATGGCTCCACTGGTGGGATGCAGGGGGACCTTCCCCAGGCCACCCCTCTTCCCCAGGTGCCCGGGTGCAGAGGGAATGAGGGGCTGACTCACAGTGGGTGCACTTTACAGAGGAGACCAGGGAGGCAATGCTGCCAGCCTGAAGAGCAGTGGGAATACTTTTCCAGCCAGCACTGGGGAATGCACTGTCAGCCTCTTTTGAGCCTCTGAAACCTGGAGTGTGGCTGGGGCTTGCACCCCGCAGTGGGAATGTCCCCAGGTGGGGTTGGGAAGGTATTTATCTGGGAGCTGTACTGTGCCTCTGTCCCAGCTGTCACTGTGCTCCCTGAGGTAGTGCCAGTATTGGTGAAAGCTCCCTCCGTGCTCTCTGCTCCCTGCTGTCCGGGAGACTGCCAAGGGGCATGGATATGTGTGCATGGTGGGGGGTGATAAACCCTTTTATCCTACCTCTTTCTTCTCCATACCCTCCTCAGTGTCTCTCCCGGGTGTTAGATCTAACAGCAGGGTGCTGGAAACTGCAGGGAGAGTCTCGCCCCACACTTCTTCTCCACACTTGCTAGGGATATGAGGAGGTGGTGTTAGCACCTGAGGTAGGGGAGAGGTTAGGACATATTTTGCAAAGACTGAGCAAGAAAGGGGACAGAAGAACCTCCCTGTTTCCAGCCCCCTTTTTTCAAGGTCTTGGATAGTTGGGGCTGAATGCTTGCCAGGGCTTCTCTTGTTTACTCAGCCGGGGAGCTGACACATCCAAGGTCTCTGCTGTCTCCACTTTCCCACATGCTGCTGGCCGGCACATTCCAGGGCAGAGTGGAGATCAGTGCAGAGGCATACCAGAGGTTTCCATCCGGGATGCCATCCCTCCTCCCTGCTCTCCCCAGGCATCCGGCACCTCCTCCCAGCTCGTGAAGAGCAGGCATCACATGTGGTCAGCATCCTGGGCCTTGAGAAGCCAGAGCTTGCACTGAGCCCAAGTGTGGATGGGGACCCCAGGGACAGGGATATGCCTCTTCAACTGAATGCCTTCAGCAAGGCTCTGTGCTTCTTCCTGGTTCCCTCTGCAGATCCTTGTCCTGTTCCCTGTCACGACCCATGGGACATGTGGAGGAGTGCAGGATGCCTGTCTCAGCTTAGTCCTCCCTTTACCTGCGGTAAAGGGGTAACACCCTCCTAGGCAACGGTCCAGTTTTTAATTTTAGGCTGGGCACCTATTCCTGCAGCTGGGTTTAGCTTGCTGAGGGTTAACAGTACTGGGCTCTGCAGCTGCACCCTTCTCCTGCAGGCACCGGCTCTGCTCCCTCCTGGGCACCAGCCCAGACCTGGTGTGGCTGCCTTTGGTTTTGGGAGAGAAGGCCACAGAGCTTTTAAAAATAAATGTCAGGAGATAAAGAAAGGTTTGGCGAGCTGGCTGCAGGGCGGGGACGGGAGCATGGCGCTTCCCCTGTCATTTAGGCCGGACGCCTGTGTCCCAGCCGCGCTCCCACCTCCAACGGTGCTGCTGGCATCTTTGCCTCCTCCGACCTCAGGCTGCTGCAGGCAAAGGACCGCCATGACCTCTCCTTTTCCCCCGCAGGCTGGCCCATAGAGGCCCCTTTACACCCAGCCCCAGCGTCTGGAAGAAGGGGCCTCGTCTCCCTCCTCGGCTGCCACAGGAAATGCGGAGCCTGGAGGTCAGGGGCCAGCCAGCAGCTCCTCCCGAGGGGGGCAAGCCGCCCAGCGCTGGGGCTTGCATCATGCCGCAGAGCAGGGGAGGGAGGCAGAGCCCTGGAAGCGGGGGGAGAGGGCCAGGCTCTTCCTGTTTATGTGACTACCAGACCCCCAAGAAAGGGAAAGGACTTGGAAAGCTCATTGCTCTTGGGCGAGCTCCAGCAAGCAACTGTCTGTGACTCTTAGCCCAGGGATTGCATCTATGTGGCAGGGTGTGACTTCTTTGCAGGGGAAATGGGCATCCAGCTCCAGGGAGGGCTAGGATTGCATTCTGGGGCCTTGTGAATCTCTGTTCTAAGGGAGAGACTATGGTTAGCTTCCTGGGAAGTGAGGGACAGCTCCTATGACATTCCAGGCTTTGATTCCTCCTATGGTTGTCTCTGGCTGATGCTGGTCTCTGTGGGACGGTCTAAAGGGCAAAGACCCACTCAGGCCAAGACAAGGAGGCAGCTGGGTATTTTAGCTTTGGGACAGAGGAATGGGAGCACTGGGAATGCCAGGCATGGAGGAGTGTTTAGGGAGGGTGTCTGTTCAGCCATGGTGGCTTCCAGGACAGATACCATTCAGCCACCAGAAGGGCTGGAGACCTCCCATGTTATCTAGGGTCACATCCTGCAGGGCATCTGGTGTGGCCGTGGTGGTATGCAGAGGAGGAAATGAGGTCCAAGGTGCCATGCTCTTTTCTTCACCTCTGGCACCATACTGCTCTGGTTTAGGTCACATCTGTACCAAATTTGTCATATCTCAGCTTTCGTTTGTGGCTGAGTGTGGGTTGAGGGGTGCTCTGTGTCACGTCTGGTGGATGCCCTGGAGGACACACCATCAGGCAGCCGTAACAGGAGCAGATGGGAGTTACAGCCCCTTTGCAGTCCCACAAGTAAGCCCAGGCCTGGCTCAATGCAGCAGCTGTAGGATAAGAATAGCTGGGTGCAGCGTAGGTCATAGAATCACTGAATTATAAAAGTGTTTGGGTTGGAAGGGACCTTAAAGTTCATCCAGTTCCACCCCCCCTGCCAAGGGCAGGGATGCCTTCCACTAGGCCATCACTTGCTGAGAGCCCCATCCAACCTGGCCTTGAACACTTACAGGGATGGAGCATCCACTGTTTCTCTGGGCAACCTGTTCCGGTGCCTCACCACCCTCACAGTTAAGAATTTCTTCCCATATCTAATCTAAACCTGCTCTCTGTCATTTTAAAGCCATTCCATGAAAGGTCTTGGGAAGGGCCCCACAGTCAGAAGCAAGGAGCCCTGGCAGGTCTGGGGAGCAGGAACAGGCACAGCCCTTGGCTCCCCATATCTTTCCTTTTGCAACAGCTCCAGTTTGAGGCCAGGCCGACCCAAAGCATTTGGGCTTTGCCCAACTACCTCCTTCCCCAAGGGGTTGGCTGGTGGGGTGGTGACACCCTATGGCTCTGGAGCAGTGTTACAAGTGATGGTAGCACTTGGCTGTTCTCTGCCCTCTGCAGAGACTTTGTCCTCTTAGCATGTACTCAGCTCTTTTCTCTGTTTGTGTCCTGGACAGGTTTGCTCTCCAGCCAAGAGGAGAAGGTCTTGATATAGCCCTGACCTGTCCTTTCCCTGATATGGCACAGGTTTAGTATGAGTGTTGTGGGATGGTATCACCCCCCTGCCTTTTCCCCATCAGCATCTGGCCAGTCTCAGCCTGACAGTGACTTAGGGACTCTGGCAACTGAACACCCTGGGCATGTTTATGTACCAGCTTAGGAGAGGAGCCATACAGGACTTGGATCATCTCAGAGAAGAGGAAGGGAAGATGGAAATGATGTTTTCTGTCTGTGCTTCTTCCTTTCCTCCTATTGAAGCATACAGAGTATTTCTGAAGTGGGGTGAGCAGAGCTCCCAGCTAAGCAGCTGATGTCTTGTCCTTGTTCTGAATTCAAACTGCTTACAGACAGTTTGCTCATCTCTGTGATGACATCTGAGCTGGTTCTTCTCACTGTCTCAGTGTCTTTGCCTTTATCTGCCCTGCAAAGACAAGCCAGGGTTTGCCTCTTGGTCCTCCTTTGCTCCCATCCTAAGCTAACGTTCCTGGGAGATGGTGGAAACACGCTTGGGCTGCTGGCCTTGTGGAGGGGGTCACTGATGAACCTGCAGTGCAGTGGAGTCTTCTTGGAGAAGAGGATGTGTACTGTCTGGGGAAACCTGTCCGTCCCACAGGGCTGGAGCTCTGCTGGAGGTGGAGGAGGAGTGCTTTGTGTGCTCTGGCTAGGTGGGTGTCCACACAGGTGATGAAGGGATTGGGAGGCCAGAACGGAAAGGGCTTCTTGGTGACTGTTTGAGGAGGTCTGGGGAGGACCTAGGGGAGGTAGAGAGAACTGGCACACATGGCAGTGCAGAGGAATGGCTGGCTGCTACAAAGCTATCTAGACATATTGATTTCTGTTCTGCAGTCTCATCATCCCTCTCTGACTTCTAACCCAGACTGATGACCCTGCCTTCATTTAACCCATTTGCCTTTTTCTGGCTGCAGGTCAGCTACTTGTTTTACCCAGCCAGCCTGAATCTGGGGCAGACCTCATTCACTGTGACAGACCTATATCTAAAGCACAGGTGGGACTCAGGGAAGGATAGATTGCCCATTTCCACCCTTTTTCCTGCTACCAAAGCTGGGATTGGTGAGAATACCTGAGTGACGCTGAAACCATCAGGACTGAGACATTCCCGGGGTGTCAGGACCTCTTGTGGGGCCCACAGCCAAGTAAGAATCTCAATTCAGAGGGCTTGCACGATGCTAACTGGAGACATTATCATTTCCAAGCTCTTTTTCCAAGGATAACGCTGAGGTCCTATTGGGATTAATGCCTTGAATGTTGGTTTACATGCAAATCTGTCCCAAAGTTATGTCCTGAGAGGTGGAAAACGCTACTTCATCCTTGAATTTGACGTCCCAGTTTCGAAGGGGTGCAGCCAGCAGCTGGGTGAGGTTCATGTGGTCACATTGACCTCTGGTGGCTGCAGCCTCGGCGTGCAAGGAGGCTCTAAGGCAAACGAGCTGGGTTTGGTGAGCTGCTGCTTGCTGCAGTTGAAATGCCGTTAGGTTTGTTCCTTCTCTAGGCTCCCTTCCCCACCACTTCTCCTCTTAGACAGCAATTTGTTTTCTTCCCGAAGCAGGTACTCACTTTTTGTGGGTACACCCTCAGTCCGTGTGGTTCTTCTCCCTGACAAACAGATTCTGCTTGCACACACACCAGTAAAAAACAAAGGCTGATCCTTTGTTGGAGAGCTGAATTCACTCCCAGTTTCTAGACAGAGTGGGTCATATCTGGGAGAGCAGACTGCTTCCCTGTATTCACTGTAATAACCTCTGTGCTGTCACTGTTCAGACCCTTCTTAGGGCAGACTTTAATGGTCCTCTCACAAAGGGTGACCAACCAGACTGGATTCACGATGACCAGTGAGATGGATTGGGTTATATTCTGGAGAGAGAAGGGAAAAAAGCTGGGACTATTCCCACTGGCATAATGGTTTAAGAATAAAGCAACTGCCGAGTTGGAGCCCCTTTGCCAGGGGCAGCTGGGCAGCCCTGGAGTGAGAAAGCTCATCCCAGTGACTCTAATCCCGCCGTTCTGCTCTGATTCAGGTTTTCCTCGTGACCCTGCACAGCTCTTGTGCCCGAAGGAGGACACAGATTTCTTACCAATGCCTTTCCAAAAGGCTCCCCCCACATGCTTTTGCCTGCTGTAGCTCCAGGCCATGGGTGTGTCCGCGTGGTGAGGGGGAGGAATGCTGAAGGAAATATTTGCTTGTTTTGCTATCTCCACACAGATACACGCATTTCCTTCCTGCTCTAAAGGCCACTCGGTTTTTGAGGGGGGACCTCGTTCCCCTCCCTTCTGCAGCCACTACTGTGAAGGGAATAAACCACTGTCAGTGTCTTACATCTGCTATTAAAAATGTCAGGCAGGAGAGGAGATAGTCAAAGTCCTTGCAAAGGCTGTTAATATAAACCCTGAGTTTGATGAGTGCCATTAAGAAAAGTTTTTTTTCTGTGTATGTTAACTAATCCAGTGTGAGCCAACTAGATCAGGTTGGAGTTGATAATTCTGTTTCACAAGTTCTTTCGTGTTTTTGGCATTTGTTTTGTTCCACACAGGAACAGAAACTGCAGAGAGTTTTTTCATGACACCAAATCGTGTTGGGACAGCTATTGCAGGGTGGAAGTTCTTATTATTAGGGGCATTATTTTAAACTCACTTCCTCAACCTGACTTGGGAGATTACCCTAGAGACTTTAGCAAACCTCCCCCCTAAAACTTCAGTGGAAGCTGTAAGTCTCTGCAAATCACCAGGTTGCAAGAAGAATAGCTTATTTTGATTAGGGAAGGAAAAAAAAAAAAAAAAGAAAAAAAAGAAAAAAATAACCAAGCAAGAATTATATTGTTGAAAATTGTTCTGACTGGCTCACGTTCTGGGCACTGCGTGGGTAGGCAGTTTCAGCTTTGTGAATTTATTGTGCCTCCCAAAACACAGGGCAAGGCTTTACAGAGCACCCGGCTCACCATCTGAAATCACAGCTTGAGCTTTGTACCAATGGCATTTTGGCCACATAATAAGGAATTTATTGAATTCCTGCCCTGCCTCAGACCTTCCTAAAGCTATTTCCAGGCAGGGGCAAACAACGCAGTGCTTAGGCATAACCAGCCCAGCTCTCCACAGCACGGGCTCACTCGCCTCGGTGGGATCCCTCTGACCTCTTAGTCACCCCACAACGCAAGGTTCTGCAGAAAATCCAGCAGCCTGTCACTCTGTGGGCACACTTGTGTGCTAAGCCCCTCCTCTGGTGGTGGAAAAGACACCTGGCTCAGCATTTGCTAGCTTGTTATAGATTTCCTGTGTGAGCCCTTGGGGCTTGGAAAGTTTTACCAATGTGACTATTTTGGTTAGGACTTGAAAAAAAAAACCAAAAAAACAAACCAACAAACCAAACAAACAATATAAGAATAAAAAAAACCCACCCAAACACCCCAGTTGTCATTCCTAGTGTGAACTCAAGTGTGCCATCACAAAAGCAAGTGCTAGTGGTAAAGGTGTTTAGGAAATGTAGTATGTGGCTGTGCGCATGTACAGTCTGGTGGGACTGTGTATCTCCAGTAAACTGGGGTTGTCTTATACAACAGCAGCTTCCCTCCAAAGCATGAATTTTGCATCCCTGTGCCTCCACACCCTAGCCAAAAAACAAGCATGGGGTGCATTGTTCCTCTCAGGAGCTGTTGGGATCAGTTACCCAGCCCAGAGCCAGGGGTGGTCTTCTCACCTGTGGAGTACCTGCCAAGCTCAGAGACTCTCCATGGAGGAGAACAGGTAATGGAGCTTGTAAAAAAATTAAGGAAATTAGTCACTTAGTCAATCTAAGGACCTACCCTTATTGCAGTACCAGTCAATTATTGAATTATTTATTTTTCCCTGGACTTGGATGTCTGAGACTCTTCCGTGCGCAATCTAGGGTGAAGATATTTCTTTAGCTGTTCTTGGTGTGGGACCTGCTCTGTCTGATGTCTGAGTGCTCTGAGTCACAAAGCAGTGCAGCCACTGCCCGTGGGGTCAGGGTGGGTGGAGGAAGAGGATTTCTTTGTCATCAGCCTTGAGTTGGTCTCTGTGTGAATGAGAGAAACCAACTCTTGCTTTGGGACTTTTATCAGGATTGTGAAGATCTTATCTTCTATCACCACATAATATCTGGCTCAGGAAATCTTTTCACTAGAAAGGGGGAGAGAGAGAGAGACCCGAGTTGTTTTCGAGAGAATAACTAGCAGGCAAAAATTGACACGGCCTGAGTCAGAAAGGGTTCCCAGCAGGCAGCCTTGCTTGTACTTGCTTTTCATCACTCAGCTGGATGCCTCTGGCTGGAGGTAAGGGCTGGAGACCGGCTGCTGGTGGTCCTGGGTCACCATGCACCCTCTGCATGGGAGCTGGGCAGCGCTGGGCTAACAAGGGAGGGCAGGGGGTTGTTGGGACCCCTCCCAACAGCAGGGAGGGTGAGTCAGCAACAAATTCCTGCGCTCAGAGTGTCAACCAGTGCCCGTTGGGGTGGATGGCATCCAAGGGCAGTTTGCTGAATGCCCCACGTGCGTGCGCGTGCCTGGCGTTTGCTCGACCTCTGTGTACATTTTGCAACAAAAAGGCTGTGTGCTCTGGGCATCACACAGATGCACTCTCAGTTCCCAGGTGGTGGTTGTGCTTGATCTTGAGAAGAACGTAGCAGCATGGGGAAACGGTCTCATAAAAGCCTCCCTTCCCTCAAATCACCGTACTGAAACTGGTGCAGGAGCCCTGCCATTGGCCCTGGAGGAGAAACAAATGAAGATGTTCAGTTTGGGTGCAGCAGAAATTCTTTAGGAAAGGGTGGCCCAGTTCGTACATCTGCTTCTTCATTTATGTGAATGAGGAGAGGAAGATTTCCATGCAGAGGTGGCGTTTAGAGGTGGGCAGTGCTGGGGTAATAAAGGCACCTCCCTTTTCTGAGTGTGTTGGCAGGGGCAGGAGCAGTGCAGGGCTCCTTCACGTTATGTTCAGAGCCCTGGAGGGGGATGCACTGAAGTACTCTGCACTACCCTGTGGGCTGACTCCAAGGCTGGGGAGAATCAGGGAACTCCCATTTCTCATGAGCTTGATAACGCATTGGGAATTTCTTGTACAGAGCCTGCACTGTGTAGCCTGCCTATTGAGGTCTGACACAGCTGAGAGTGATAAAATGAGAGTGAAATAAGGTTGGTAGAGAAATGACAAACATCTTAACCTTGAACCGGGAGGCTTGATGTTGGTATCCAGTTCCATCTCTCCCAGAGCCCTCTTTGTCCAGAGGTATGCACAGATTTGGGCAACTGAGTACTTGGCAGGTGTGGAGGGTACTCTGTGCAAACTCTTTGGGATGCTGTGTGGACAAAGGTCCACTCCTGGAATTGCTGTGGCCACTTGGACCTGAGCAAGGCTTCCCAGCATCCATTCCTGGCCTGGGCAACTCAGGGCTGGGTCAGGCCCAGGCAGCAAGCTCCTGCATGCCCTGGAGTATGTCTACATCTCCATCACATTGCCCTGGGGTGTCTCCACACCCAGTTCCACCCACGGACACAACTGAGGACTGGGGCCAAAATCTAGCCTGTGGGATCTCTTCTTGGCCTGGATCAGGCATATTTCCAGTACTCTCAATTCCTCCCCTTGCTTGGATCCCTTCTCTCATCCAGAACCAGGCCTACAACTTCGGTGGCCTGGCTACAATTTCCGCAGCCCTGGAACCAAAGGAAGCCCCTCCTTATGAACGTCTTCATTGCAGCAGAGCGCGGGGGGATGGGGGCTGTGCCTTGCCAAGGAGAACCCCATCCTGCTCGGGCAGGGTCCTGGACAAGGCGGGCACTCCCCCATTTCCCCCGGGTGCGTTTCGGGAGAGATGTGGCTGGCGAGCCACATCCTTCCGGGGAGCAGCTCTGTCCGGGGGCTGGGCACCGAGGCGGCTGGGGAGGACTGGACACACGCAGAGCAAAACCCTTGCCCCGGCTCGCCCAGGTGCGGAGCAGCCGGAGGCTCTCAGAAACCGGGAGTGGCCGGGGGGGACCCGGGGGGGACCCGCCCCCTCCGGTGAGTGCCCCGCGACCCCCGGAGGCGGGCAGAGCTAAGCTCTCCGTAGCCCGGGGGGTCGTCGGCTTCTTTCCAGCCGCTGGACGAGGGAGGCAGGGAGAGAGAGGGAGGGAGGGAGGCCGGGAAAGAGGGTGGGAAAGTGCGGCGGGGCGGGGAGGGCGCTTCAGACACACCTGCCGGGGCGGCAGCGCGGAGCGGAGCGCGGAGCAGCCCGGGGCGGGCATGGCAGGTAAGGGGCGAGCCCCGTCCGGCAGCGGGGTCCCGGGGGCGGCAGAGCCCCGCTCGGCCCCCTCTCTGCCGCCGAGGCGGCGGCTGCTCGTCGGCATCGCCCCGGGACTTGAGTTTCGCGCTGGCTCGGGAGCGGTGGTGGTGGTGGGATGGCTGCGCTTCTTGTCCTCTTAGCCAGCCACCTCCGCAGGAATGGCCTCCGGCTCGGCATTTCTCGAAGAAGCGCTGTCAGCCTGGCGAAAGGGAAGCGCTCCCTCCGCCCGCCGCGGGAGGGGGGTACCGGGGCGGGAGTGGGGCTGCCGCCTCTGGAACCTTCTGCCCACCCCTCCCCTCTCTCCCTGCCTCTCCCTTTCCATCTCTGCCGAGCCTGCCTGCCGAGAAGCTGGTCACGGCTTGCACAGCCGGCTTCTGTTTCTTGGAGAAACAGTTTGACTGAAAGGGATAAATGTGTTGCAGAGTTTGAAACAACTCAACTTCTGTGAACTGCTGCTGTGTCCTCCTCTAGCATACTTGTGTCTGTGTGGCCAGAGTCTCAAATGAGAGCTATGTGTCTGCAAGAAACATTATTTTTATTCAGCCTAAAACAATCCGTATTTGTATTTAGGCTCCTAAACTCTTTGGTGCAGAAAACGAGACACTTGGGAATCTTTTGTGGTGCCAACAATTTCCGTTCCTGCTATCTTTCATCCATTAGAGCCCAAGCCTCCCGAGTTTGTATTTGGAGGATTAACTTCTGCACAGCTCTCTTAGCCATCCTCCTTGTGGTGCTGGCTGTCAGTCTGCAATAGCATGATATCATTTGCACCACAAGGGATAAAAAAACCAAACCAAACATAACTCCACCCCCAAATTTCCAAAGTAAAGGAAAAAGACTAGGACGTTTCCTTCCCCCGTGGAACGTGAACCTCTGCCCTGCCTCTGGGGATGTTTGTGTGCCTGGGCTACCAAAGCTGGAATGCCAGCAGCAGAGCAGCAGGTAACCATGCACAAGTTGAAGAAGAAATGGCTTCTAAATCTCAGGAGATCTTTGCTGTGCTTTGCCTCAACAGCTAAAAGGATTTGTGCTGGCCTGTGTAACAAACTACATTTCTCAAGTGAAAATAGACAACACTGTTTGAATTGCTCATTAGCTGGAGAGAGAGCACATTGCACATACCTGCTCCATCACAGCTTGTAGGACTTAATGGAGCAGGTTCACCATGTCTCTGAGAGGCTTTGGCCCATTCACTTGAGGGATTCTCTCCTGCTTTATTTGGTTGTCAGAGTGCTTGCCTTGCTGCTACATATTTTCAGGGCTCCATACAGCTGTGTGGAAGATAAATTAAAGATGTGCTCACGTGATTCCCTGCTGATTCCAGTACCTGTAGCCAAGCTTCGTTGTGGGATGGTGCCCTTGAGAACTTGTTTGGTCACCAATGCTTGGTGCGCAGTGCCAGGGATTCATTTGCTGGATGTTACTGTGATGTAGATAGGAACACACAGTAACACACACAATAGGTGTTTAGGTAGAGAAGAAGAACTTTTTCGTTTATTGTTGACTTCATATATACAAGTTTTTTGGACAGTGGTCAGAGATCGGACAGAGAAGTTCCCACCTCTCCATCTCTACTGGTCACTTGAGAAGTCTATCAGGTGATATGTTTTTATAAAGGAATGTAAATATGATTTTTGTTTATTTTACAATTCATGAGAACTGACTCTATTATCCTAAAACAAATCAGAAGGCTTATTTTCAGGGACAACAGCTGGATACTTTCCAGCCCCAAGTATGAAAAAGCATGTCCCAGGATCTGAAAACCCTTGGTCCTGAGAGTTTCCCATTCTCAGGGATGGAACAAAAGGGAAGGTATGTGATGGCTGGGGGGATTCAAGAATGTTTGAGAGATAAGGATGATATCTTCTTTAGACTTCCTGCTGTATAAGTTTCTAACTTGCTTATGCACCACGTGCCTTCTGCATATCTAAGGCTCTAGGTGGATGCTCAAGATCCGGTGAACCCATTTGCATGTAAAATGTTTTCTAATGTATCTGAGCCCCATTTGCAAGAGTGGTGGATTGTTTGCAGGATCATACCTCAAGTTCTCCCATGCCTGCTCGTGCCTTCTACCTGTGCTCTTCCATCATTCCTCATCCTTTCATCCTTTCCTTTTATTCTTCCAGCCGTGGAGAATGCACCTCTCCAAGCCAGCAGCCTCTCAGAGCAGGAGGAGGAGGAAGACAGCCTCTGGGAGAAGATCGAGAGCGCGCGACACCAGCTGACCCGCTCCCTGAACCCGGCCAAGCTCACGCCGTACCTGCGCCAGTGCCGCGTCATCGACGAGCAGGATGAGGAGGAGGTGCTGAACTCCTGCA
The DNA here is from genome assembly GCA_032173965.1 of Sitta carolinensis. Classification (NCBI taxonomy): domain Eukaryota; kingdom Metazoa; phylum Chordata; class Aves; order Passeriformes; family Sittidae; genus Sitta; species Sitta carolinensis. Next base: position 55,850,763 of record JAVUNC010000005.1, on the reverse strand, counting down.
GATTCCCTTGCAAGAGCAACCAGACAGGTGGGAGAAGACACGAACTTGCACTTGGATGGGTTTGGGGGGGGATAACCTGGTTTTGACGCAGAGTGGATGCTGCACACGCTGCACTGCTCCCTCAGCTTTGTTGTTCTCTGAGGTGCTCTGTTACCAGGGCCTCTCCCTGCATGCACACAGTGCTCTCACCTCATTCTCTCTCCTCTAGCCATTCCCATTTTTGTGCGTGGAAGTAGAACTGATGGAGATGCTATTTTTGTATCATAAAGTGGGGCTACAGAGTGTTCTCTCTGTTTTGCAGGGAATTCATCCTAGCTCTTGATCTGTTCTTCCAGGTTACCTGATGGACGTCCTTCGGCGCCGTGGAAAGCGAGGCTATGAAGCCTTCCTGGAATCCTTGGAGTTTTACTACCCAGAGCACTACATACGGCTCACAGGGGGGGAACCAGCCCAGCGCTGCTCCATGATCCTGGGTAGGAGCAGGTGCTCTGCTCTCCCTTCAGCTGCTGCTTGCATGGGAAGGGCCAGAAACTTGTGCAAGTTCATGTGCCTGTGTAAAAACCTGGTTAATGCTGGCGGTGTGTGGGGAATCCTGACAGTTCTGTACTCTGGAACTGGCTGGGAGGGGGCCACATATCTCTCACAGGTGTGACCAACTGTGGTGCCATAAGCCTGAGATGACAGGGGCTGCAAACCCACAGGAGAACTTGTCACCTCTTGGTGGAAAACAGAGCATTGGGCAAATGGGGTTACCCCCATTTTGGAAGCCAGGATCAGGTTCTCCTTTGTCTTTCCCCAGATGAGGAAGGCCCTGAGGGACTCACTCAGTTCCTGATGATGGAGGTGAAGAAGGTGAGGGCTCAACGGAAAGAGCACCTGCTGAAGGAACACCAGCTCCAGGTGAAAAACCAGGCGTTGGAGCAAGAGCAGGTCCGGCTGGAGCAGCAGCTGAAGGAGCTCCTGAAGGTGCAGGAGCGGTGCCAGCGGCTGAGAGAGGAGTGGGACTCCAACAGTGTGGAGCTGCTGAGGCTCAAGGACGAGAACTACATGATGGCCATGCGCTACGCGCAGCTCTGCGAGGAGAAGAACCTGGCTGTGCTGCGGAGCAGGGACCTGCAGCTGCTGGTAGGATGCTGGGGAGCACAGCAGGGGCACTGGGATGTGGTGGGGGTCTGATGGCTGAGCATGGTGCACACAGGATGTGTGTGGGGGATCCTGCCTTGCTCTTGATGGAAATGTGCCCTGCAGAGAGGCTGGGGCATGGGCATGGTGCAGGAGGCTTGCCACTGCCCGGGGGCAGCTGGAGGTACATCATCAGCTCCTGCCCGCTGGTGTACTTGGAGGTACATCACTAGAGGAGCCAGGAGCAGGGCTGATGTCTTCTCTGGCACCCCCTGATGCTCAGCCTGGCTGCTGGCACCACAAGATGCCCTGTGTGCTCCTGTCTGTGCTTGCTGCCCTGTGCTGCATGCTCTGCTCTCTGGGCAGCACAGGCAGGCAGCAGGCAGCTCCACTCTGTCAAGCTGTGTGTTTGTATTTACGTTTTTCCCATCAAGGGTTTGCTTTTCCTCTCCCTGGTGAGGCTGGTGGCTGTGCAGCCCCACACTGGGTGCATGTGTGCTGCCTGGAGCTGCCCAGCCTGCCTTGCTGAGCTTAGGAGCCTTTTGGCTGGGCTCCATTCCCCCTGCCGCTCCCCACCGCCTCCTCATGTCTCTCATGACGTTTGTAAGACTCATGCCCTGCATAGCTGAAGGAATTCATGACACTGCACTCCAGCTGCCAAGCTCTCACCTCCTGCAAACATTCACCCATTTCCTGCCTGGGCAAGGACAGCCCTCCCTTGAACCTATTAATAACCCATATTTTTAAGTGCTCTGCTGCTTCCTGGCATTCCCCCTACCAGTCTGGGCCTGGACCTGTCACACAGCCTTGTACCTTTTGTACCTCATTCTGTTCTGCCAGTGTTGGGTTCCTCCTCTATCTTTTTTTCTGGTATTCCTGCCAATGCCAGCTCCTCTGGGCCTCTTTGGAGCAGGGAGGTGAGTCACTTGTACATAACTGTAGGCTGAAGAAATCCTCTTTAAAGCAGCATCTGAGCTTGCCTTTCCCTCCTGACTCTTGGGTCCAGAAGTGTCTTGTCCCCAAAAGTCATTCTAGGTCTTTTGGGTAGATTCACTGACGTAATTCAGTTCCTGAATCCCTCCTTGGCAATTTTGGCAGTGCTTCTTGGTGGCTTTGATAGGCTTCTCCTGTCCCATTTCCTCTCAAAACCTTACTTCCCTGTGAAATTGGTTCTCTGATCAATCTAATCTGTCTTTACAGATCTGGGAGGACCTTTCTTATTCTTAAAAATTGCTGGCCTCTACTGTCTCCTGTGAGATGTTGGTGGAGGAATGTGGGACCAGGCCAGGGAATGATGATGCCCCTGTAGAACGCTGCAGCCTCCAGCAGCTTGAACCTCAAACACCTCCCAGGCCAGAGGTGGCCTCCCACACTGAGTAGCCTCCAGTGGATTTTTCTGCTGTGAATTTGTTTCTCAGCTGCTCCAGGAGTCTTTGAGATACTCACTGCTGCTGGCCCTGGCAGTGCACTGTGTCCACCCACAGTCAAGGCCAGCTGCGCTGTGGATGCCCCAGGGTAGCAAGAAAGTTGTTGCACCAAGAGATGATCCTGAATGTGCTTATGCAAGTACATCTTCCTCCTTTCCCTGAGGGAGAAGCTTTTGTGTGCAGCTGTGCTGCTAACCTTGGCCCAGCAGTAGGATACTCCTTCACATGGTTGCCTCCTGTGCCTTACTTGCCTCCAGACCTGTTTTCCTTTCAGCACCTTCTCTGCTTTGCTCTCCTAATAAGGCAGAGGTGCAGAAGTGCAGACTGATTTTTCCCTGGCTTGCAGGTGGACCAGCTGAAATGCAAAGTCTCCAGCCTGGAGGAGGAGTGCAGCCTGCTGCGGAAGCAGGCGTCTGCGCTGCCCCAGCGAGAGGCGGAGGAGCGGGGCCACCCGGACACCGTGTCTGAGCTGTGGGCTGAGAACCAGCGGCTCACAGCATCGCTGCAGGAGCTGCAGGGCATGTTGCAGGTACCTGCCAGGGCAGGCTCCAGGTCACCTCCTCTCCTGGGCCACCCCCAGTGCTGTTTACATAGCCACTGGAAAGATGGGGAAGTTGTTGGATGGCCTGTCCCATCCTCTGAGCGTATTGCTTGGCTGTGGTGGCTGCCATTGTGTCTGGGTAGTGACAAGTGTTACTGTGATGTACAGAGGGAACACAGCAACACACACAACAGGTGTTCAAGCAGAGAAGAAGAAAAGAATTCTCTCGTTTATTGTTGACCTCATATATATAAGTTTCTGGACAGTGACCAGAGACTGGACAGAGAATTTACCACCTCTCCATCTCCACTGGTCACTTGAGAAGTCCATCAGGTGATATCTTTTCAAAGAGGAATGCAAACATGACCCTTGTTTATCTTAGAATTCATGAGAACTGACTCCTTTATACCAAAACAAATCAGAAGGCTTATTTTCAGAGACAACATCAGGTGCTTTTTTCCAGCTCTGTAATTCTTGTTTGTGCTCACAAGTGTGACTTTGTGCCTTGCAGTACACAGCAGACTGATGCAGGGTGATGATGGCAGTTGTGCCAATCTGTCAGTCACTGCCTTGGTCTGTAGCTCCCTTGGTGCTTGTAGTGCAGTGACAGTACCCTCTTGCCTCTTAGAAACCCGGTGAGGGCCCAGTGCCAGGCTCTGAGCAGATCCTTCTGGACATCCTGGAGCACGACTGGAAGGAAGCCCAAGACGACCGGCAGGATCTCTGTCAGAAACTCAACTCCCTGCAGAATGAGCTGCAGTGGGCCGAAGAGCTGAGGGATAAGGTAGAGCATTCACCACTGCCTCTGTCCCTGCACACCAAGCAGGGCCTGGAAGAGAGGGGAGGGAGGGATGCTGTAGAGCAGGCTCTTTCAGGAAAGCTAATGCTTGCTGTTACCAGTACCTCCAGGAGGTGGAAGATCTGCAGCTGAAATACCGGACGCTGCAGAAGGACTGTGATCTCTACAAGCATCGTATGAACACGGTGCTGCTGCAGCTGGAGGAGATCGAAAAAGAGCGGGACCAGGTAAATTGCTTTCCACCGCCCAGCAAGAACTGGGCTCTGGATTCCCTCTCCTTCCCCAGTGGGTCTTGTGCAGCCATGCCAGGGTGGGAGGTGTGGATCAGCAGTGCAGTTCTGTGTCTGTTCTCCTTGCAGGCCATCCAGAGCCGTGACGGGTGCAGCTGCAGTACTCCCAGAGCCTGATCGAGAAGGACCAGTACCGCAAACGCGTGCGGGCGCTGGAGGAGGAGCGGGATGAGCTCTTGAGCAAGCTGAGCCAGGCAGAAGGGCAGAACAGCACGCTGGAGGCACAGCTGCAGCGGTGCCAGGGCGGCCGCAGCCTCAGCAAGGTGAGGGGGAAAGGGGAAAGAGGGAAGGCAAAGGGGTCAGGACTGCTTGCTGGGGATGCAAATGATGGGAGTCCCTTCTCTCCCAGATGTGCAGCTCTTCCTACTCCCTCTGCTCCAACCTCAGCAGCACCTGGAGCCTCATAGACCACCCTACAAATGGACTCATGGATACTCTGGGGAATTCTGTTACCCGTTCCCAGGGGATTCAGCCATTCAGAGCATGGTGAGTGCTTGGCCATGTGAGGCTGGCCCTCAGCTGAGGCCAGTGGAGACACTGCTCAGGAAGGGCACACAGGCAGTGGCTTCATCGCAGGGCTGTGACGTGGTGGAAGACTGGGTGTGGGGTGGTGTGTAAAGTGTGAGCAGATCTCAGGTGTAATGCTCTCAGTCTCTAACAAACTGGCCAATGCTGCCTTAAAGTGTGTGAAAAGTCTTCATCCCATATGACACCTTAGAAACCAACAGCCTCATGTAAGATGCTATCTTCCCTAAAATACTGTTTAATCTACTGGAGATTAAACATGCTGGAGGAGAAATCCAGACTCTTTTGAACCCTGTAGCAGCATCGTGTTGTTTTTAAGGGAGTCAGGTTCTTTCCTTTGACTCTTTGAACTGTCATCCCAGAGCATCCTGAAATGGGCAGTCCCACAGGTTACTGACACCTCTGGGTGTGTGGTGGCTAAAACAGAAATATAAGGACAAGGGTTGGATAGTCTATTCGTCTGCTACTGCTCCCACAGCTTGTGCTTTGCAAAAAGATGGGGATGCAGTGTCCTGGATCTCTAACTGAGCTATCTGCTTGGGGAAAAAAGGTGCCCCTGGGAGTTTGGAGGAATGTGGATTATCCTAAAGAGGGTTGTGGTAGCCAAGGAGCTGTTGGCTCCCCTGGCCTGAAGGGAAGGGAGAAGTGGTACTGGGTGTTAATGTTAGCAAGCCTGTCTCTCACTCTGCCCAAGGACGAGACTCCTGACAGTGAGAAGGATATCAACCGCCTTTCCACCTTTCCCTTCCCTCCCTGCATCGGCTCCATCCTCCGCCGGCAGCGGGAAGAGAGGTGCATGCCCTACAAAAGGTGATTGCTGGGGGATGCTTGTCTCCTCCGTGGGGTTTGTGGGGTCCAGGAGAGCTGCCTGGCAAGGTTGGGAGAGAACCTGGAGTGGGAACAGAGTGGAATGACTGGCTGGTGGCTGCAGGGGTGCTTTGGGGGTGGTGGGGAAATCTGTGGAGATGAGATTGAGAATGGAATGCAAACAGGCTTTGGAAAAGCTGCTACCTTACAGATCCATTTTGTGTCTCCTTTGTAGCTTGTCCTGTGGCTCCTTTAGCAGCATTGAAGGTGCAACAGGTACGTGGCTTTCCTCAATGGGCTTAGCTAAGAAGAAGTGGTGGCTGTGGGGAGAGGGGTTGGACAACTGACCCTCCCTCACACCTCTGGTTTGTGCAGCTCATTGTGAGGGCTCTGAACCTGTAGCATAGTACTTAGGGTCCTCATATCCTCCCATGCCTTGTCAGGCACAGCAGCTGGAAAAGCTGACTTTTCCTCTGCAGAGCAGGTATTTGCATCAGCTCTGTTTGACTCAGAGAGAGCTGTGGAGGGGAGTAGGTAATAGATGAGGGAAATACCTTTCCCTGGGGTGTTCATCTGCTGCTACCTGTGTGATGGATTGTAAGCCCCCTGGAGTGAAGCTCCTGGTGCTGGCAGGTCCTGTGATGGGTGCTGGTAGCTGATCTCTGGGCACATCCAGGTGGCCCTGGCTGCTGCTGCCCTCTGACCAAAATGCTGATGAAGGGAACAAAGATTTGCTTATTCTCAGGAAACATGGGAAACCCTTTTCCTGAGGGTGACCATTCAAAGCCTCCCTGCAGCCTCAGTTTCTCAGTCAGATGGTAGAAAATGGTCAGGAGAGGATGGCAGACCCTTGCTTCCCCCAGAACATGAGCTCCCTGCAGCATTAGTACAGGTAAAGTGCTCCCTCTCCCTTTTGCTCTTTCTTAGGCAGCAGTTTTCCTGGCACCTTTCTGGGGGCCTTCTCCTCTTCTTCCAGCAGCACCTACACCAGGGTGAAGTCAGAGATCTGCTTGTCCTCGCTTTCCAGACGCAAGGAGGTCACCAGGAGGTGACTGCTGCTTTCTGATCTGGGTGCTCTGTGGTGGTGCTTGAGGGGGCATTTTGTGGTGCCAGGGATCATGCTTGGGAGACCCTTCCTTTCTGCCCCTCCCATTGTAGGCCCTTTCTTGCTAGTGGTAGAGGAGAGAAATGAAGGTCCTATAGTCCTTGCTTCCTAGCAGGACTTCAGTTTTTTGCACTGTCCTATTGGTGATGGCAGGGGTGGAGATGTTGCTCTGGGCTGGACATGCATCTGTCCAGGTAGGGAGGGACTGTGGGAGCCCAGCTTGGCTTTGGTGATGGAGCTGGTGGGATGGGAGGGGCTGTGGGCTTTGTAAGCTCTGTGTGCCCTGGTGATGGGCACACACTGTAAGTCATGAGCTCTGTGCTGCAGTAAACACCTGATAGCTGGACACAAGGCGTGGGGGACTGGCTCTTAGAAAAGGCAGTGAACCTCCCTTGTCAGACTTGGCATTTCTCCTTGCCAGGTCACTGGTGGTACAGCTCACTAGTGTGGGTCATCCCAGCAACCCCTCACTCCAGGAGAAGAGGCTCAGAGCAGACATCTCCATCCTTGGAGGGAACAGGACAGGAATTTATGTCCAGTGGGTCAAGCCAGGCTCACGGGTCGAAAAAACAGGACTCAGGGAAGGGTGCCGGCTCATTGAGGTGAGTCTGGGAATGGGCTCCTTTTGTGGGTTTGCAATGCACCTGAGATGATGCAAGGAGTGCAGATTGATCCCCAGTGCAAGATGACCTCTACCCAGCCTGAAGTCCACCTCCATTTCTCTTCTGCTCCCTGTCTAGAGCTTTACACAGCACAAACACCCACCCAGGTTTCATGACACTTGAGGGTACCTGTGCATGTAAAAATGCCAAGACCTTCTAAAATCCTTCCTTGAGCTGCGGGAAGGGAGAAATGAAAAGGAAGTCACACAATTAAGATGCCAGTGCAGCTTCATGTCCCTCGAGTTGTCTGTCACCTTGTAGTTTTTCAGAGCCATTTGCATCCTGCATCCTGCACATGCCCATTGCAAACCAATCAATTCTGGAACAAGTTTTCTCAGGCCTTTGTGACCCCCCTGAGTTACAGAGAATAATTGCTCTGAAGAAAGCTCCTAGAAGGAGGGAAGGACATTTGTTTTGCCAAGAATGACAGCACTTGAAATGCAGCTGTGCGACTTGAATTAATACCCACCTGTAACTGAAAACAAACCAGTGCTCCTGCTCCCACTCACGTTCGTGCACACACACATTTCCTTTCACAACAGCCCACCATCCAGACTGGGTGATGGCTAGCAGCAGGTATTTCAGAGGCAGAGAAGGGAGCCAGAGACAGACTGAGGATGCCCTCGTCCTCAGATACAGTTTTTCCCAGACCTGCTAACACCTTTTGTGTAACCCTGATGGGTGAGGGAGCCTGGGGGGTGCGTGCTCTTCCAGCCCTTAGGTCTAACAGCATCGGGTCCTTGCTAGCTGAGGGTGCCATCACTGAAGGAAGAGGTGCTTTCCCTGGAGAACTGCACACGGGAGGTGGCCTACCTGAGCCTGCTGCACTGGGAGGAGCCCTCTAGTCTCATCTTTCAGCTTGACCTAGAAGGTAGGATGCTGGATTGCCTTTGAACCTGAGCTCTCTGCCTCACTTTCTAGACTCTCTACTCAAACCTGGAGATTAATCTCAGTTATTCTCTCTCCTCTCCTGTTTGGTCCTAGGCCACCATGTCAGACACAGGGGTTGGCCATAGCTCCAGTAGCTTTCCCTCTCTGCTGTGACTTGTGCATCCTCTGAGTTTCGGGACGGAGGTACAGACCTTCTGTCTGTTTGCCTCCTCTGCACCCCAGCCCCGATCCAGAGCATCACAGCTGTGCTGGGGGACTTGGCTTTCTTACTGGTGACCGCTGTCTACTGCGTCCCCACCTGCGGTGACCTGTGCTTTGTGCTCCAGGATACCAGCCTCTGCGGGCAGCCCTGGAGGAAGGCAAGAGGTTTTCTGGAGACTCCTTCTACGTCCGCACCAACCTGTCCCTGCTGGAGCCGTCGGACCCGTACGCGCTGTGCGTGAGGAGCCGGGAGATCCTGCACGTCACCGACACCGTGCACAGGGGCCGGCCCGAGTGGTACTGCTCCCGCGTCGACCCCTTGACCCTGCGGGACCTGGACAAGGGCACGGTGCCCAACTACAGCAGGTGACCAGTGTGAGGAGGGAGGCAGGGGCCGCCAGCCCCGTTTGTCTGTGCTGGCCATCCCCTAGTGGTGCTGGGGCTGCGGGCTGGCCTCTCGATGGTGAAGTCTTGTATGGGGACCGCTGGGGTAGTGTTTGGGAGCCCTTGGTTGAGGGAGGGTCTTTGATATGCCTCTGCTTCAGCAGGTCTGTGGGATTGGTGAAGAGGATCCCAGCAGGCTGTAGTCCCTGGGGCTTCTGGAGTTGCTTGAGTGCAAGCTCTCTATCTTTACAGGGCTCATCAGCTTCTGAAGAACCAGGAGAAGCACCAGCTGCCTGGGCAGCAGAGAGGCCACAGAAACAACGTAAGCCAAAGAAGCGGGTGATGAGAGCTGTGTGTGTGCCCATGGCCATCATCTCACCACCTCAGAGACAATCTGCCCCACTCTGTTGGTAAACCAACCTGTATAGAGGTGGCAGATGGGTTAGCAAGCAAAGCTTTTAGGCCCGGCAGTGTTACTGCTCTGTGGCTGGTTTTCTACCACTTCCCAGACTGAACCTAAAGGGTGGCAAATCCCTTGCTTATTGTAAGGGTGCTCCATCCTTTTTGCCAGAGGGTGTTCTGCAGCCAGCTCTGCATGTGTGTGAAAAGGGCAGAGCTCTCAGCCTAATTGCCCTCACTTTCTCCTCAGCTAAAGAAACGGGCATTGGGCCAACTGCGCTTGGTGAAATCCAAACCACAAAGGAGCCCAGAACAGCCCCCACAGCAGCTGTGGCTGGACCCCTGCTCAGGTGAGCTGTTAGCCCTGTGCCTGCCTGTCACCTTTGGAGACACAATTGTCCCCTGGTCATCCAACTTTTTGTGGAGAATAAGCTGCTGTGTAACTCAAGGGAGTCCCAGAAAATGGGCAGGGTTGTGGATCCAGGCTACCTGTCCATGAGTGAATATTGTGACAAGCGTAGGGTCTCTCCTGGGACATAAGATGGTTTGGTAGGTGCCTCCATGTTTCAGAACAATGGGATGATCTGTAGGATGGCTTGATCTCCTGTGTTCTCACCTTTGGCTTTCTTTTCCTCAATGCTTTCTTCCAGACCCAGACACAAACCTGAAGCCTTACAGCCTGGTGCACCCTGTGGTGGTCAAGGCACCCCGTCCTGTGGTGCTGACCCCGAGCTGCATTGCACCACGGCTCATCAGGAACCTGCTGGACCTGCCCACCTCTCGCCTGGACTTCCATGTGTGCCCAGCAGGTAGGCAGCAATATGTGGTTGCTCAGTCCATTTCAGTGAAGAGCTGCTCTGTTCTTGGAAGGTTGAGTTATGGTCTCATGGGAGTCTTGGAAAGCCCCTGAGATCTCTCTTCAGAGGGTAAGTGTGGGAGTCTCTCAGTCTTCCCATGTAAGACCTTGTTGACAGGTCACTTTTTTGGGCTGAGTGTCTGCAAGATATTCCCTGCTATTTTTAGCTGTGTCCTATCCCTTTGGCCCACAGGCAAGCCAGCCCTCCCTCCTGGTCACCTGATGTGTGGTGATCTTCTCTCCTCCCTTGAGTGGGTGGTGATGTAGCATTGCCTTGTTGCTCTGGGTGGCTCTTCCCAGAGATGAAAACCCTGGCTGGTGTGGGATCTGCAGGTTGACTTCCTGCCAGCTCTTCCTGCCCAGGAATGGGAGGATCCAACCTTAGTGCTGTTATTCTCTTCCTTCTGCCAGTCCATGTGAGGCTGGCACATGGCTGAAGAGGCTGCTGAGAAAAGGGCATTTCTCGGATAGGGAATGTCCAGCGAGGACAACTCCTTTTTTCCTCCTTTCTCCTCACTTCTCCAGTGCTCTCTTTTCCCAGAGTTTAGAGTTCTCCCTTTGCCAACTGCAGGACTGAAAAATGAATTGGTTTACTTGTTTGCGGGGTAATGATGGAGGTAGTGAAAAATCTCTGGTTTGCTGAAGGATGGCCCTGAAAATTTTGGCTGCTGGGCTTCTCAGCTGAGTGACTTGGCCATAAATATATATCCTGTCCTGCTGAGCCCTCTGCAGGGGCTCCCTCACACTGCATGGGGGACCTGCTTCCAAGCTTTTACTATGATTGGGAATTTACACAGAGGGCAAAAACTCTATTGTCCCCTGCTAGTTTTTCCTGCTGTGAGGGAAGGAAAATAATCCATGAGCCCTAAGCCATTTCTCTTGTTTGCTGCACGTAGTTTCTTTCAATCTTCCAGGAGAGTCTGCTGCCTGCAAAGAAAATATGGTTTTGCAGGATCCAGGGCTACCTGGGAAGTACTGTGCTGGTAGAGGATGCCCAGCCAGCCTGGAACCTGGGATAACTGGAACATACTCTGGACCCAGTTCCAAACATGCCTTCTTCTAAAAATATTGCTTTATTCCCATCCTAGGGACAAGCAGCTCCTAAAAGCCTTTTTATGATGCCTCTCATGTTTCTGTGGCAGTGTGGTCAGCTGCCTAGAGCAGTGTGGTGGGCAGGTACAGCCTGGCACCTGCCTCAGCCCCACTGGGATGCAGGGCCTGTGGCTCCCAAGCCAGGTATGGGTGTGTATGTTGTGTCAGCCTCTGCTGGGAGTTACCAGGGGCACTTGGTTCTCCTTGCTTTGACCACGCTGCAGCTCTGTGCAGCCAGCTCTGCCCCAGTTCCCTGTCCCAACATCACCTCTCTGCTGCATTCTTGGTGCTGGCTGCTGCCTGCTGTCCTGCCTCTGAGCTCATCCCCATTTTCCTCCCACTCTCCCAGCGTACACCCACTCCTCTTGCTTCCCCAGCCGTGGTGCTCATTTACAGGAGCCGTCTGTAAGCCTGAGTAGCACTCCACCCCTTGCAGAAAACCTCTCTGGCAAGATAAAGTGGTTATTTTTCTGCCACACTCTGTTAGGGAGGGGTTGGGACAGTGTGGCAATGGGGAGGTGGGTGGGTGATGTCTGTGAGCCAGCTTAGGCTGCTGTGGTACAACACAAGGTGCTGCTCTTGCCATGCAAGGTGTCTTCAGCTGTGATATCTCACTTGTTCCCTACCAGAAAGCTGCAGGAGATCCATACCAAAGTGTGATGCTGTATAATTAGACTTGCTCCCCAGAATCCATAAACACTGAACTTGATAAGCGCCAGTGCAGCAGCAAACGTGTGGGCTCAGAGGTAGAAAGTCCCTGCAAGAGGAAGAAGGGGCTGACATCTCTCTCTTCCTATTTCCTCTTGGCTTGCAGAGAAGCTGGCAGGAGGGGATCCCAGCACAACCCACGCTCAGGAGCACCCTGTGTCTAGAACTGCCCCCCAGGACCTGAGGGAGAGTGGACGAATCCACATGATCCGGGAGGCAATGGAGAAGGTGCTCAGGCTTTTGGTGTGGAGAGAAAGGTGGATGGGGCACCTGATTGAGACTGGAGAAAAGGAGGGGGCAGCTGAATGGGGGAAGAGTGAGAGTGGCGTGGAGATAGAGAAGGAGCTGCTTGCTTGGGGGCTGTGTAATTTGGAGAGTGTTTCAGGTTGAGGTGCTGTGCAATTGTGGAGCAGCAGGTATGGACATTTCCCTGAGTTTCTGATGAGCTCAGATAAAATAAATGGCAAATGGGGATTTGTGGGGGAGGCAGTGGGATATGCCATACTCAGAAGTGACCTCCCTGCTCTCACATTCCTCATGTTCACCAAGGTGGCAGCAGCTCTGCTCAGGGCAGAAATGTGAGGCTGTGGGTGACAGCGATGACAAAGAGGTTATGAAGATGAGCTGTGGCTGAGAGAGGGGTCCAGTGAACTCTTGGGTTGGATTGGCAGTGATGGAGTGGGTGACCCTGCTCTTTAATTCTCCCCTTTTCTATTGGCACTGTCCATAAATCTCACTTTTAATGGAATTAGTATTGGAAAAGCAATGATATTGCACAGTATGGGGTTTGATTTAATGTAACTGTCAGGGGCTGGGGTTATTTTTTCTCCATTTAAATCAGTAAATCTATTAAATTTCCTTTCCAGAATAAACACTGCCTGCTAGAGCTGGGAGTTGAGGGTGTGAGGGATCTAATTAAAAGTGAAATATACCCCATCATTATCCATGTCGAGGTCACTGAGAAGAACGTTAGAGGACTCAGGTGAGGAAAGACGGCGTGGCATGGATGGAGGGCATCACAGGAGGAGAGGGAAGCCCTTGTCTGTTGAGAGACAGAGCAAGGATCAGGCGAGGGCACTGGCTGTGTGTACTGGGGTTGGTGCTGTGAGGGGAATGCTTGGCTTTCTGTATGTGTGAGCGCATTCCTGGATGCTTTTTTCTTGGCCCCTTCCTGCCCAGGGTAACGTTTGTCCCCGTGTTTTCCGTAGGAGCTGGCTGGGGAAGGCGGGCCGGCGGGACTCGGAGGTGCTGAAGCTGTGCCGTGGTGTGGAGCGGGCTCTCCACACCCTGCCCTGCTCCTGGGCCCGAGTGGAGCCCCAGGCCTGGAGCCACATCGAGGAGCTGCCCAAGGTGGTTCGTGGGTGCATCTTCCAGGAGCAAACCCGCCCGCTGTGGATTGAGGAGGGTGATGACTGAGGGGGGGGGGGAGCAGAGCTGCTGTCTGACCCCTGCTGTCCCCAAGAGCTGCTCTCAGAGGTCCCTGCCTTCCCAAGCCCCCTCCAGGTAGCGTGTTCTTCCTCCCTGAGGGGATGCTGGTAGCTAAGGCCCCCCCAGGGTAGCCTTTCTCATCCCCTTGGGGGCCACCAAGAGCCAGGAAGTAACAGACAGTGCGTCCCCTGTCTGAGCTTTCTGTATTCCATTGGCAAGACATCTTCCACCAGCATGGTGGAAACCACCTCTGTGGGCTGTTCCCTGTCACTTTGGGCTGCCCTTCTGCGTGGTCAGATTGACCGACAGGCAGTGTAGGGAAACTGTGTGGGATCAGGCTGCCTAGGAGCATTTCTCACAGGCCTCTGAAGCTCTTCTCCCATCACCACCATCTCCCCTGCCCGGTGGCACTGTGTGCTCCGGGCCCTCTCTTCCCATCTACCTCGCCTCTGCCCCCGAGGCACAGGGAGCATGGCTCATACCCCTGTGACCCGTGGCGGCTGGAGGGACACTAAGGTTGCAACAAACCCTTGTTTCATAGGAGCTGTACTCTTTATTGCTTGTAAATTATTAATGGAGCCTTTCCTTGGCAAACCGCCTGTAGAGGAGAATTAAATACCATTCATAATGGGAGTGGGCGGCAGGCTGTGGGCTTGTGTGTTACTGGGGAGGTATGGGTGATGCACGACGGGATATTTTTCTCCTCCTTTAGGTGAGACCCAACTGCCCAGCCCTCCAGGGGAATGAGAGAGCACTGCCATTGCTGCTGTAGGGCAGCAGGAAGTGTGGGAGAGGACAGGCTAAGTGTGCCACAAACTAAGTCCCTTTTCTACTTGGCCCCTGGTTTTCAATCCCTTGCCTCTCCCCGATGTTGGCCAGGGTGCTTTAGGAAAGGCAGGTTAAAACTCACTTGAGTTTTGAATTGTGTCTGGCTGGGGTCCCTAGGGCTTTGCATCCCTTCATGCCCTGGTTAGTGTGAAGTGACAAGCCAGCTACCTCACCCTCCTGGGGGAAAACAAGGAGACTGAGCCTAGCCATGCTCCTAGGAGAAAGGGGGAGAGTGCCCCTGCAAGGTGGGGTTCTCACCCTGACATGGGGCCAAGTGGGTTCAGACTCTGGCAGGGGGAGGATGGAGGCTTTGGGTGGCCACAGCAGTGCTCATTCAGGTCCTGAGCCCTGGTACACAGCCACCACTATCAGCTGCCATAGGAAACGGGTGCCAGGATACCCACGCTGTGGAGAGGTGCTGGTTGTGGTGGTAGATGGTCTTTCCTGAGGCATGCCAGAGGAAAATGAAGTCTGTGGCTCTGTGAGGCTTGGGGCTCTTGGGGCATGAGGTCAGGCAGAGTCTGCTGATTCTGGGGTCAGTGGAGAGAAGATGGGCAACCAGCACCAGAGTCAGCTCCTCTCTGTGTCCTCCTCGCCCCTGTGGTTTGGCACTGCTGGTGCCGTGCACTTGGGAAGCTCTGAGCAAAGACTGACTTGCTGATCTTCACGAGTCCCCTGCGAGGTGTTATTTCAGGCTCTAAACCAGTTGCCTGTGTTTTTTATGAGGACGAGAGTGGAGGGGGGAGGCAAGATAATGAAGATTTTAACTTGCAGTCACTAAAATGTAGAGCAAAGTTCTCGCTCTGCCCTGGAGCCATGCATCTCTTCTCTCAGGGAAGGGGGAACTGGCATACACAGGGCTCCAGAGAAAGCTCCCAAGTGGCATCCACTCCAGGGGATGCAGCCTGAGCATCCCAGCACAGCCAAGTCCCCTGGGAGGGTGCTTGCCCTGCAGGCAAACAAAGTGGGATTCTTGTTGAGCTGATGAGAAGACAAGTCCCAGAACAAGTTCCCTGTTCACCCTGTCATGGATTTGAAGATTGAAATTTGCATCTTTGCTGAGGAAAAGTAGCACTTGACTATGCAGGGAAACACTGTGTGAGGCACTGTGGCTCAGGGCTTGAAATTTCCTCGTGTCCCTGCTGGCACTGGGAACCAGCCCCAGCCCTATGGCCTGGGCTGAAGGGGGTTAAAAGCAGCTCCTCCACCTTGGGTAGTCAGGCTGTGCTCCCAGCTTAGCCCCTGCTGCCCTCCCAAAGGATCACGTCCCCCAGTGCTTCCCTGGGCCGATGTTGCTCTCACCCTCAGGGCAAGGGAGGCAAAGGGAGGGTGCTGGAGGCTGGCTGGCACTGCCCAGCTAGCCAAGCAGCAGCAGCACTGCCTCCCCTGCTCCCAGGCTTCTTCCAGGCTCTCTCTTTATCCAGCTTCTCTCCCCTGAGGCTTTCAAAATCCAGCCTTAACTCGTCCTGGACATGAGTGAGAAGTGGGGCAGAGGCTCCAAGGCAAACATAAATGACTCTCTATGCCCTGCACACCGCATCCCACCTTCTTTTTACCTCCTAGGGTGGTGGCTGACTGCTTGGAGGAATGAGTCACGGGTTAGGTAACAGGCACAAGGCAATTAGCAGCCCTGGGCATCAATTACCAGCTGTAACAGCCTTGTGCAAACCCCTGTAAAGAGTCACTGAGAGCAAGATTTCTCCCTCCAGGGAGGGCGTTGCCGAGGTGGCACATGTGTCACCCTGGGAAGTCACCAGCCCCATCCACAGTGGTCCCCTGCCCCAGCAGAGTTTCCTGGCACCACGCTTTGTATGAGGCAGCTTTGAATTGTATTTGTAATCTCTTCTGGGGCCATCCCTAAGGAGCCCTGCCTGTGCCCCCACCTGTGCCTCCCAAATCTCCTAAGCCAGAGCTGTGAGGGGCTGCAGGATGCCATGGAGCTATAGAAGCTTCCTTTACAGGTGCTTGAGGCTGCTGGCATGTGGCTGGAGCACTCAGGGAGGTTAATTTCTGGTTCAGGAGGAGCACTGGCCAGCCATGTGAGCAATCCCAGTCATACCAGGTTCACATCCCTGCAGTAATGTAAGGCCTGAAGGTGAATGACTCCCTAAGTGCCCCAAATCAGTGTAAGAAAGCATCAGTATTCAAAGGGATCTAAAAATAAAACCTGCAGGGACTCTCCACAGGGCTATGGGAGATGCTCTGGAGATGTTCTTGCTTCAGGGGAAGGCAGGAGTCTGAGACTTGGAGAAATACAGGGGAGGAGGGAAGAGAAGTGGATTCAATTGTTTCTTCTTTACAAAAGTAAAATGTTGTAGCCAGGGATAGGGGCAGAGTGAAAGTGTGCCTGAGATGTGGAGAAACTGAGCACATGGGTTTAGCCCTGCAGGGAGGTCTTCCCTGCGTGCCTGGGAAGTGTCTGTGGCTGGACACACGGTGGGAGTGTGGAACAGAGGGAGCCTGGCAGGCTGCCCTGCCCCTCTTTTCTAAGGCCCCATCATCTGACATGTGCATGGGGCAGGGTGTCCTTTCCCACACGGAGCCATTCCACACCCCCACCAGTCCTCCTGGGCCCCAACTTATTACTTTTTATTTTTATTTTTTGGTATGCTGAGATTGGATGCCCACAGCTCGTAGCTCCCTGAGGAGGTGCTCTGATTTCTTATGTGGAGCACTACCATCCTGCTGCACAGGGAAGTGAGACGGGGATATGGATATCAACCCCCCTCCTGGGCTGGTGCTCTCTCTGGATCCCTCTGGCTACTCTGTAAAGTGGCCCATGAGAGGTGTGAAGGGGACTGCGTGGTCACCTACCCCCTGTCTAACTGAACCAGCCAAAGCATGCAGCAATCCGTGGTGCTGACCCCAAAATTTCCCTTCCATGCTGGTCTTTGTCCTTGGGAGGGGCTCTGACACCTTTTGAGGGTCTCTGATATCCCTATCCCTTGCTGGCAACCAGAGGGCTGGAAGTGAAGGTGGTTCAGGGGAGACAGTGGTGAAGGCAGGGTGTAAGGAAGGAGCTGGAGGTGCCACTTTGCTGCTGTGCCTGCAGGTCTCTGAGGTTTCCCAGAGAAAGGACATCCCCTTTCCTTGCCCAGGGAGAGGGAAGCTATATCTTGGACAGCACAAAAGCCACAAGGGACAAGTTGCTGAGCTCAGTCCTGCTGCAGAGGGCAAGGACTGGGTGGGATATGAACTCAGCAGTGACACTGCACACCCTTCCACCCAGTGCTCCCCCAGGAATGTTCAAGGCTGGGTATGATGGGGCTCTGAGCAACCTGGTCTAGTGGAAGGTGTGGGCTTGGAACTGGATGATCTTTAAAGTTCCTTCCAACCCAAGTCATTCTGTGATTCTACAGCTGAAAGGGAGGCAATAGGCCCTTCCTCATGCTTTTGGTTGCTGGTGTACCTATTCCTGTGAGTGACACTGGTTCTGCAGCCACCTGGGCAGCAGAATGTCCTTGGACATCCTGGTGGGGATGTGAGATGGGGCAGAGAAAAAGGGACCTTCTGGAGCAGAGTTGTGGTTTAGGGAGATGGGTGTCAGAAGTGGGGGTCACACCCCAGCTTGGGACTCTGGGGTGTGGCTGCGGGAGGGACAGCAGGGAACACACCATCCTGCTTTGGGAGGCAAGCCGGCACTAAAAGGCAGAGGCAGCAATGCGGACCTGTGTCTATAGGGAAGAACTGGGGCTGAGGGAATTCCTGGGGAAAAACCGTTCTTGGCAAGAACAACAAAGGATCCCGCGCCTTGACTTCACCAGAGCCCACATCAGTGTCACCGTCCCCTCCTCTCAAGAGCACCGGGATGAGCAGGGCTGCAGAGATCGGGCTGAACTCTCACAGAGAAGCGGGGAAATCAGTCAAGCAACAGGTTTGTCCTCGCAGATCTGCCGTTCGTCCCCTTGGAGGGGCTCCGGAGCGGGGATGCTCTGGAGAGGCAAGCGGGCTGTCAGACGCGGTTCGCCCCCACCCCATCCTTCCTGCCGGGGCTGGCGCCCCGCCCGTGCCCGGAGGCGGGACCGGGGCCGGCAGGAGCGGGAGCCCGAGCTGCGGCAGCAGCAGCAGGTGCCGGGGCAGCCCCGCTGCTGCGTGGGCTGCTGTCTTCTGGGCAACTGATGCCTTCGGTCCAGGCGTCCCGCTCCTGGCTCTCATCTCCTTTGCCGCCCCCTCAACGCCCAGCCTGGGACACTCGGACTCTTCCCCCGGAGCAGGGATGCTCGGTCTCCCCCTGGCAGGCGGTGCCGTCTCCTCGGAGTACTTTCCATCGCGTGTCCCTGCCTCGCTGGGTTACTGAGCCCTCCGTAGTCTGTGAAAATTCCCCCTGCTTCAGCGGGATCCTTCAGGTCTGCTGACTCTTTGGCTTCCTGGTCTGCCCACCCTGTTCCTTGACCACATCCTGTTCAAGACCTTGCTCTTGACTAATCCTGCCCCTTCGGAGGCTTCGAGGGGAGCAGACAGCGTCACGGGCAGGTCCAGATCCCAGTGTTCTATGGGATACGGGCCGCGGCGGGACCGATTTGGGAGCCATGGGCCGTCGGCTCATCCCTGGTGTCTCTGGAGCCGCAGTCTTCCTTGCCAGCGTGGCTCTCCTGTCCATGTGGAACCGTGGGGCTCGGGAAGCAGCTCAGTACCCCGGGATCGGGGAGGGGATGTTGGAGAAGCCAGAGCAGCAGAGCGAAGGGAGCCCAGAGGGAGCTGGTGGCAGGGGGCAGGAGGACCTCAAACTCCATCCTGCGGAGCTGTACAGGACTGAGGGAAGCCTGACGCTGGGAGACATCTTCATAGCTGTGAAGACAACCAAGAGGTTTCACCAGAGCAGGATGGAGCTGCTCCTGGACACGTGGATATCCCAGGCCAGCCAACAGGTGAGTGTGTGGATTTTGACTAGAGAGAAGGTGTTACTGCTGGGGCAGGGATGGGATGCCAGGGCAAGGGGATGAAAACCAGAGGAAAGGGAGGCTCGGCACTATAGTGCCCCTCAGAACTTTGCCTCGTTTTCTCTATTTCTCACTTCACATTCCAAGGGAGATGCTACCCAGCAAAATGTTTCACCAGTATCTGCTTCATGGGAAAGGCTGGTGACGATGCCATACCAGACTGAATGCACAGTGTCTGTATGAAATGGTGGCTTTCTACCTCCTAGTAGTGCCATTTGGGTTGAGTTTGTTGGGTTTGGAGCTGACAGGCTCCCCTGGCCCTTTGTTGGAATGCCTACACTGTGTCTAGGCACCTACTGCCCTGGAAGGGTGCAGTGCAGTGGGCAAGAGAACAAGGCAGGCAGGTCCTGGAGGACCTCCTGTAGTTAGCCCTGTTCACCCCCCAGCACATCAGCACAATCCATACTTTCCTTTCCTGGGTAGATAATTTCATGTGCGTGTTCTTGAAGCAATGCAGGTGTATTTTTTATTTTTATTTTTATTTTTTTTAACTGGGTGCCTGGTGTTTCCATCCTTTGCTAAAACAGTTCAGGGAGTTTCCTTCCTGCTAGAGAAACTGATGAGGGGCACCACATTAGTGGGGCTGTGCAGACTGGCTTGCTGGTGGTCAGGAGTACTTCCCAGAGCTCCGGTGCTTTTCTCCCTCCCTCGCAGAGCTGCTCCTCAAGAAAGACGAAATCCTGTGGCTGCCCCGAAGGGTGGGTTTTTTTTTTCCCCTCTGCCTGTGTGTGGTGGGTGCCTATAAGGCAAATTCAGGCCCCAGTGAGGAAGGCGGATGGGGGCGGAGGCACTGGGTAGGAGAGTGCCTGAAGCAATGCAGGGTTTTCTGGGTAAAGGGTGGTTTTCCACTTCACGGTGCTGCAACTGTCTGGTCTGCTGCGGTCGTCACAGGAAGCCATGTCCTATTTTGAGCACGCTTCCTCCCCGGGCTGCGTGTCCCTCTCAGCATCTGAGATGCCCTGCTTCCTCCTGCAGATGCACTTCTCCTCTCCGGCCGGCTCCAGCCCTGCAGCTCCTTGGAGGAACCAGACCCAACCACGTGCCTGCACTGGTGTTAGGATGTTGCTTGTGGGTTTTTAAGGAGCAATTCACCTGTCCCTCCTTCGTTTGACAAATCAGTGCCCCAGATTCATCTGATTCCCTCTGGCATGCAAGTGATGTCCAGTCCTTGGAAGAGGTGTTGGATTTTCCACGCTGCTGCCAGCCTCTGGAAGGCTACACAGGCTGAGCAGAAATATAGGAAGCAAAGGGTAGAAAGGGTAGAACAGGAGTGTTGCTCATTTTTATAGAGTTTTTTCAGTGTTATCAATTTTTGTTGCAAGCTCAATATTTTCCCCCTCCCTCTTTAATTTTCTGTGTTTTTTTTCTGCCTTTTTTATGAAATGGCTTTGAGGGAAGGGGAGTGCGAAGAGAAAGGGAGGTAAAGAGAATTACATGAAAGTCAAAAACTTTTTTAAAAAATATATTCCTGCTCAAGGGTTTTTTTAAGTTTACAGGATAGGGTTAGTTTGGAAAATTTGACAATATAGAAAACCTTGCTTAGCAAAAAAGAAGGACAGCTTTCAATATGCAAAGGACCTTTAATTGTTGTGGGACAGGAATAGTGCACCAGATCCCCTATTATTGAGTACTTATGGAGAGACATAAGCCTTAGGAGCCAGTCCTGGAGAAATTCAGGTCTCAGAAATCCTGATGTGCAGAGGTTGCCTTCTTCTGGGGCTGATCCAACATCTTCCTGTCTCACTTGCCCTTAATCATGGCTGGAGACCAATTCAGTGAGTCTTTCTCCACCAGTGGCCAGCAGGGAAATTTTAGCAGCTGGCTGTGTTGCTGATACCATGCCCGGCTTCAGAGCTGGATACCTGCATGGTTTCCTCCTGGAGGAAGGAATCCAGACCTCCCAGGTCAGGCTTAGGTGACTAACAGGAGTCAGGAACAGCTGTGGTTTTGATGGCAAGGACAGACTGTATGGCAGCTGAATTAAAAATCCTCTGTGTTGGACTCTGTTGGGGTAGAAAATAAGAGAGAGAGGTTGTCTCTGAAACTGCTCTGTTTAATCTGAAAACATGCAGTTGGTGAGAGATGGGGAAGTGCAAGATGGGCACTCTTTGCTAGACAATACTCTGCCTCTTGAGAACTGATCCATGACAAACTTCCAACTGGAGATTGATGTGAAAGCCATTTTAGTGAAAGCTTTCCACAGCAAAAGCTTAGTCTAAATAGAAGTGTGGGTTCTGATGATTGATTAGCTGGGCAGAATGTTGGCGTGACTGACACTCCTGGCCCCAGCAGTTTTGATGGAGATAAGTCCAGCTTCCTGCTGTGTTTTGGTAATGTGAGCTATTTCTAGCACTGTCCCTCCTTTTAGAAGCCCCCACATCCAGCCCATTGAAATGAAACCTTTGAATGGCCCAGCCTGAACTGGCTTTCAGATTTCCTGTGATGTGAACCACCACAGATTTTTGAATCTGTTCTCTGTGCAGGATGCAACAGTTATCCTGCTGGTGTGTTTGCATTTTGCAGAGGGTTTCTTCATAGATAAAGGATACCCTGGGAGCCTAGCTGATGAACATGGCACTGGATTTTCAGGTTCCACATCTTTATGCCCTTTTCCTAGTTTTTTATTGTTAGGCTATTTCCCCAATTCAGGGTGAGGAGGTCTCAAAGTCTAGTGTGTATCCATTGCCTGGGCTCTTATGCTCATGAAGAGCTGCCAGAAGAAGCTGTTTGGCACAGTGGCTCCATATGACTGCTTGCACTGCTGTCCAGACATGCTTTGCTATACAGACACCTTCTCCACTCCAGAATGGAGGGATACTTTCTGTGCTTCATCTCTGGCAGCAGCTGCTGTTCCAGGTTTCCCACCCTCAGGGGTGTGAGGGATGGAGAGATGAGGGTAGAGGCAGCTGCATGTGCTATTGTGATCTTCGTTTGCATTTCTCAAGCACAGCCAGGTGTGCCATGGAGATGAGAGTTTGAAAGTGCCAGAAGAACTTGTCTAGTCCACACACTCACATTTCCCTCTTTCCAGTTATTTTGGACAGTGGGGTGTTGCCTATGGTGACAGTGTGCTTCCATCCTTGGGTTCCACAGAAATGTGTTGGGTGTCTGCAAAAAAAAAATCATTTCCCATCTTGCATCAAGAGAAAACTGGAACCTCAGAATATTTTTACAAGTAGAACATTTAGAAAATATGCAGATTGCTATTTTTAGTCAATGAAACGTGATGTTTGTTAGACACGTGATATCTAGTTGGTTTTATATCTGTAAGAAAGTAATTTCTAGCAACAATATTTCTTGGTTTTTTTTTTTTAATGTTGGAAAGTTTCAATGGTTTCAGATTTTGTTTTTCTTAAGATGAAAATATTTGCCACAGTGAAAATTTCTAACCCTGACATGCTGGCAAGGGAAATCCCATGCTGCTGACACTCCCTGCCTTGCCTGAAGGTTGTGATCTGCTCCCCTGACCCAGAGCAGTGCTTTTACCTGAGACTTGGCTAATTGCTTCTTGTCACATGATCCCCTTGAAAGTGGTTTTAACTAGGAGACTTTATTGGTGGAGTGGGATAGGAATGTGTGCATGCTCCATTGCTGCAGCTCAGCTCTTGGAGGGTAATTCACCAAGCGCTGTAGCTCATCCACCTGAGATCATGAAACCATCCTGCTGTCTTTGCTTGAGCCAGGTGATCTCTGAGGGTCCTTCATTGCCTTATTTTCATGTACATAACATTTCTCCTGCTCTGTCCTCTAGATAGAGGTATATCTCTCAAATGCTGGATGGGTGTGGGGAGATGTAGAGACTCGTGTCTCCCTGCCAGAGCCTTTGGCAGCAGCGATGGCTCCTGGAGCTGTTGTCTGCCTGCCTAGTTCCCTTTGTGCCTGGGCAGGTGCTGTGTTTAACCAGCCTGTGGGCAGCTGCTGGGGAGACTGTTTACGGCTCGCGACTCCTTTTTCATTTCATGAAAGCTCATTTTCTGCCTGAGGAAAGCTTTTCTCCACCAGCCCTGATCCTTGCCCGGCTCTGAAGAGGGGGAGATGTGCCACATAATGGCAGCAAGGGGGATTAGAGAAGCCTGGGAGGGGAGGAAGAGGAGGAGGAGGGGGCAGAAAGTGGCAGGGGACTGTGCATGCTTTACACACAAGCAGATGTTCTTTTAACCCAGGCATTTAACCACAATGCTTTAATTTTTCTACCACTGACACCTAATCCAGGGCTACCTCACCGCCTCACTCAGTGTCATGGGTCCCCTCTTCCCAAGGCAGTGAGATAGGGGTAAAAATGAAGCCACACAAGTGCTGATGGTTGTGCCCTGCAGGAGGGGGAAGCACAGCCGTGCCTCTGTTCATCTGCTGCCTGGGAGTGCGTACAGCAGCAGAGGATGGAGTGGGGTAACCATGTAAAGCATGTCCAGCTGTAGGAGGAAGAAGTAGGAAGCCAGGAACAGCACCAGCTCCATCCTGGAGAGTAATCTCTTCTCCTTGTTTCCACAGACCTATATCTTCACTGATGAAGAAGATGGCACCTTGAAAAGGAGAATGGGTAATGACCTGTCCTGTGACCCCACCTTTCTACCCCACCTTCAGCCCCTGAACTGTCCTGGCCCTGAGAAGGGTTCTGGTGTGCGGGCTGGCTGTCCTGCACAGCACTGCCCATGGAAATACGCCCCTTGCCGTGTCCTGTGGTGGTGATGATTTGGTGTAGCTGGCTTCCCCCAGGGCATGCAGCTGGCTGGAGGCAGGGTGCTCTCTGCTTTGAAGCATCCTTGGGTAAAAGCAGCACCTGACAGAGCCCCTCAGCCTCTGCATCATGGCTGGCAGTGAGCAGGAAAGTGTGGATGGCAGGTGTCCTAGTCTGAGCCAAGTTGCTTAGCTTTGTCCAGGTTTCATCTCCTGGTAGGGGCAGGAGTGGAACCCATGTCCCCATGGGCTTGGATGTCTTTTGGGGGGCCATGAGGAGACTGTCTGTGAACAACCCCCTTCCCTCCAGCCCACATGTCCTCTGTGTGACCGTGCAAAGTGGGCTGGCTCTGAGCTTTCCCTCCTCTGGCAGGTGGCCATGTGATCTTCACCAACTGCTCTGCTGAGCACAGCCACCTGGCCCTGTCCTGCAAGATGGCTGCGGAGCTCGACGCCTTCCTGGCCAGCAGCCTGAGGTGAGGCAGGGCTGCCTTGTGGGGAGCCCCTGAGAGCAAGAGGCACCCTCCTTACTGCAAACTTCTTGTGTCTTCCTGTCTGCCCCAGCTGGTTTTGCCACTTGGACGATGACAACTACCTGAACCCCCGGGCGCTCCTGAAGCTCTTGTCCTCCTACGTGGAGACGTGGGATGTTTACCTGGGCAAACCCAGCCTGAACCGACCCATCAGGGCCTCTGAAACGCTGCCAAACAACCAGACGGTACAGCCTGTGGTGCTGCTGTGGGGGCAGTGGGTTGTTTTGGTGCTCTGGCTCACATTTGTCATGGTTTAACCCCAGCCAGCAGCCAAGCCCCACGCAGCCGCTCGCTCACTCCCCCACCTGAGGGAGTGGGGTGAGAATTGAAAGGGCAAAAGGTAGAAAACTCGTGGGTTAAGATAAAGACAGGGAAAACAAAAGCCATGCACACAAGCAAAGTTAAAACAAGGAATTAAATCAATGCTTGCCACAGGCAGGCAGGAGTTCAGCCACCTTCAGGAGAGCAGGGCCCTATCACGTGTAATGGTGACTTGGGAAGACAAACACCATCACTCCAAATGTCCCCTGCCTTCCTCCTTCTCCTCACACTCAGCACCATGTCATATGGTCTGGAAAATCCCTTTGGTCATGTTGGGGTCAACAGTCCTGGCAGTGTCTCCTCACAACCTCCCCTGCCCCCCAGTTTTCTCACCAGTGTGGCAGTAGGAAAGCAAAAAAAAGGCCTTGGCTGTGTCTAAACCCTGCTTAGCAATAACAAAAGTATCTCTGTATTGTCTACTCTGTGTTCAGCCCAAATCCAAAACACAGGCCCACACCAGCCACTCTGAAGAAAGTTAATTTACCCTGGCCAAAACCAGCACAGTATTGCAAGGAGAGACAGGTCCCAAGAGCAATGGCAACAGCTGAAAACTTGCCATCTTGTCTGAACGCGGCTGTAGGTGTTGACTAAATTTGATCATCCAAGGGGCAGAGTCCCATATTGCTGCTC
Source organism: Sitta carolinensis (assembly GCA_032173965.1). Lineage (NCBI taxonomy): Eukaryota > Metazoa > Chordata > Aves > Passeriformes > Sittidae > Sitta > Sitta carolinensis. The sequence continues at coordinate 55,825,597 of JAVUNC010000005.1, read as the reverse complement.
TGCCTTTGGGTAGTATGTGTCTGACAGGACATAAGCCTGCCCTAGGCACCCCACCTGTCGCTGCCAGCAGGAGCAACTGGCTGTTCCAGTTATGAGGAAGTGAAAATCCATGCTGTACTGCTAGCAAGTCCTTCTTCTGGGCAGCAGACAGGGGGCTGGGGTGACAACAGGGCTGTGTTTGTTCTGACGTCAAAGCTGGGTTTCCAGCATTCCCACCTCTGGGAGTATGGTATTGTCTGAGCCTCTGATTATCTCTGGTTTCTCTCCAGAAATCCGTGCGCTTCTGGTTTGCCACGGGAGGGGCTGGGTTCTGCATCAGCCGCAAACTGGCAAGGAAGATGGTGCCCTGGGCCAGGTGAGCTGGGGAGTGTGGGAGCCTTTGGGGATGAGCAGTATGGCTGCACATTAATTCCTGCCACTGTCAGACCCGGATTTGTGCGTGTGGTGTTTGCAAAGAGTGCCACGTGCTGCACGTCTGCAAGATGTGAGACTGGAGGAAGGATGTAGTGGGTGGGTCTGCCAACTGATTGAAAACTGACAAGAGCAGGCCCATCAGTAAACGTGGTCACAGGATGATGTACTCTTCTCTCTTCATCTCCTTAAGGCTCTTGGTTACTCCCCACACTCCTTCCTGTCCCTTTCAGCTTCATCTGACTCTTTTCCCCTCTGCCTATCTCATCTTCACTTCATCTGCCTCTTTCCAGCTTTCTGTACCTCTCTCCTGAGCTAATTTTCTATTTCCTCACCCCAAACCCTCTTTGGCTTCTCAGGTGTCCACTGTCATTTTCTCAATTTGATGCGTGGAGAGCAGAGGTAGATCCCAAGGTCGTGTTATCCCAGCCTAGAACAAGACGATGTATTCCATGATGGCCTAGGTTATCCCACAGGCACGTACACTGGTGGGCATTGGCTGTGCCAGCCTTAACCAGATCTGAGCATACCCAGAAAGACAGATCTGATCCACACCAGGTGGCTGCTTTAGCCAAAGCCCATGATATGTATTTTATGGTAGACCCAGTCAAGAGGATGATCTGTGATCTAGGGTAAAGTAAAAGTGGCACAGATAGACAATGCCTAACCTGGCATAAAGTCTGCCCCTACTGTTTTCAAAATGCTCAAAACACATTTCAGTTTGCTGGGACCTGTTGTAGTAGACAGTGCTTCATAGTGTGTAAATAATTCCAATTCCAGAGGTATTAACATTTGGTTTAGCCTTTCATCAAAAGGTGGCCAAGTACATGGTGTTACATTACAGTAGATGGCTTATCCAAGCTGCATGTCCTGTTTTCTCTTACCCCTGGACCTGGTTATATGCTCCCACTGTTTCTCTTGCGATGGCTTGTCTGACCCCCCAGGGGCTCAGTGCACTTCACCTAACGCGTGGAGAAGTGACTCAGTGAAGTCTGCCAGCTCTCTGCATCAGTTTACCAAGGACCTGGATTATGTGGCAGGGGCAGCATGGCTGGGAATGGTGAAGGAGCAAGCCCATTCCCAAGTATTTGCAGGTAGAACTCAGGGATTTCTTGCCTAGTTACAGGATTTACTCTGGTTTTCAGTTATCTCTCGCCCAAGGGGATGCCTACATCTGCCTCTACCCTTTTCCTAACCCATGCAGCCCTACTCTCTTCCAGTGGCAGGAACTTTGTGAGCACTTCCGATCTCATCCGCCTGCCGGATGACTGCACCGTGGGTTACATCATCGAGTGCAAAGTTGGTGTGCAGCTGATTCCCAGTGCACTCTTCCACTCCCACCTGGAGAACCTGCAGCTCATCCCCACCTCTCAGCTCATGCAGCAGGTGAGGAGGAGAAAGGAAGCAGGAGGGAGGTGTGTGAGGAAGGAGAAGTGGAGGGGAGCCTACAGGCACGTTGCCCCACTGATGGCACTGATGTGCATCGAATCAATCATCTGCTCTTCTGGGGAGGCTTTCCTGACAAATGCTTCTTTGAAATAAGGAGCAGATGTTGCCTGCAGCACAGCTGCCAGTCACAGTGCCCTGGGATCAGTGGTGGGGAGCACATGTATGGGGATGATGGGAGGATTGAGGGCATCCCTGGGAGAGTGTGGCACAAGGACAAGCAGAAATGATGATTGATTGGGAAAGGGCCTTTGACATGGCACTGTGTCTGCCTTGCAAAGGACTAGTAGGGTGGACCATCATGGGAAGGAAGACAAGGAGAAATGGGGAAGGCAGAGACTAAGCCAGCAGAGAGAAAGAACTAGAACAGGAGTTTTTGTCATCCACTGCAAATTCCTTGCTCATGATCTCACCTCATTCTCTCTACTCCTTTATCACCACTACTTTGTAGGTCACCCTCAGCTATGGTGTGTTTGAGAACAAACTCAATGTCATTGAGCTCAGCGGCCCCTTCTCTCCCCAGGAGGATCCCTCAAGGTATGGGCCACAAGTGCTCTGGGTGTTGCTGCTGGGCGAGTCCTCAGACAACAGGCTGGGAGGGGGAGGCAGCACAACGGGGTGCAGGAGGGCTGGAGGGAGGGACAGAAACCTGACAGTCACGTGGCTTATTGGGTGAGGGCACCCCAGCATTAGGATGTTTGTGAACGCTTTATAAACTTTACAAACCTTTTTGGGTGAGTGGGACCAGAGGACGCACTCAAAGCATTTTATTTGGACAATGCCTAAGCCAAAAGCATTGCTGTTTATTTCCCATTTTGAGGCTGAACAAGCTAACCTTTTACCTCAGTGACAGGAACAGAAATGTTCTTTTAAACTCAGGAAAGGAAATTCTGCTTGTTTTTTTTTTCATTTTATGCTTTGCTGAGAAAACTGAAGGGAAAAAAGAAAAAGGTTCACTTCAGGCTGACTGCAAACAAAACTGTTCTTTGATTTGCCTTCTCCTCTTTGAGTGAACAAACCTAAAGTTGTTATTTGCAGAGCATGAGTAGGAAGATCCTGGCTGGAGATAGCAGGGGTGGGAAAAGCAGCTAGGTGATGAAAAGAGCATAAACAGAACCATGTAGCAGGGGCTGGTGCAGTGCCCATCTCCCTGTCCGTGCTCAGGGTGAGCTGTGGGCTTGGGCTCCATGGGCCAGAGTTGGATTTGGGTATCAGAGGGAGGCTTTGCTGAGAAAAGACATCTTGGGGTGAACAACCAGTCTTGAGCTCTGTGGTGCAGGGTGGGCTCCTAATGTGGAATGGGGCATGAGGAAGAGGTCTTCCATCTTCTAGCTGTTTGCTGGTGTAAACACTGTTCTCTGACCTTACTTTGCTTTCTCCCCAGCAGGTTTCGATCACTCCACTGCCACCTCTATCCTGACACCTCCTGGTGCCTGCAGGCTGTTGGCTGGTGATGCCTGAGCCTCAGCTACAGCGGATCCAGGTGACACCTGTTCACCTGTAGGCAGTGGGACACTGAGGAAGCTTGGTGCTCCCAATTTCACCTTCACTGTGGTGGTCTTGGGGCTCTGTGGTGGCTTACTTGGTCCTCACTCAGTACTGGTGGCACAGGACAAGAGACAAGGTCTGATCCAAAGGTGGATAAGATGGGCTGGACACATGAAAGAGCTTCTCATCTGTGCTGGGATATGTGCAAGGGATGGGAGCAGAATGCCCTCTGAGCAGCTCAAGGATCGGACAGTGACTGCTGGGCATCTGGGTAGAGATGAGGACTTGCTGCTGCTGCTCTGTGCCCAGGCTGCATCTTGCTGGACTAGAAGGGCCCTGTGTGTGTGTACCTGGTGCCCAGATCCAGGTGGGTGGCAGTGTGTCATGGCTCCAGACTCTCTGGGCAGGGCCTCTTCCTCCATATCTGTGCTTTCCCTACTGCCCACACTTCACAGCCACAGACCTGCTAAGTCTCTGCATAGTCAGTTCTATAGAAATGGAAAATGTGACCATTTCTGTGCTGAGTGAATCCTGGAAAAGCATAGTCCTTGCTCAACAGAGGGGAGATGGGCAGGAAGTACAAATAATCAGGAATCCCCTGCTCTGCTGGGGCAAAAGAGAGGGGATGGGTAAGGGAGCCAGGAAGAAACTGAGTGAGATGGGGCTGGTTCCTGCATTGAATGTTGAAGGTTTGATCTTGTATGGTGCTGCATTATTCCTCTCCTTTTACCTTCTTGATGTGGGGTCAGGATAATCTCTTGCTCTAATTACCAACCTGTCATCTGAGATTAGACTCCAGCTCCTATCTGTGAGAAGAGACACAGAGGATTAGAACTGGCTGAAAGAGAGGAGAAAGGAAGAGATGGAGAAGGAGCGCTCAGGAGCGGATTAGAGGTTACAACTTTATAATCTTTTCTGTCCCCAACCAAAAAAATAAGTCATGAAGGAATGGAAACAGCAAGGCAAAGAGCTTTTTATCTCTGTGGGTCTTTCCTCCAGATGCTAATAGCGGCTTTCTGCCTTCCTGCTCTCCCTGCTGAGTGCAACAGGGGGAAGGAGTGGACCCAAATAGGTTACTGGCTTTCTGGCATGTTTGTGAAGTTTGTGTACTCCTTTTCTGAGTACAGTGCCCAGTGTAAAAACTAGGCAATGGTCCTTGCTGGGGAATGAACTTTGGCATATTTTGTCCTTGTACACACATTTAAGTGGCTGGGGGAGAGTTTTGGAGAGAAAGCTGGAAGGCAAAGAGGCCGTTTTAAATGGCATGTGGTGCCACAAACAGGTATTTTTCTTTAAAGAGCATTTCAAAACAGACTGCTGGGATCTGTGAGAGATCCTGTAATCTCCAGATGAAAGGACAAATGCCCTTTTCTCTGAAGAGCTGCTCAGCTTTGATGCTGCTGATGTGACTAAGCCTGCTGCTGGTGGGCTGGAAGAGCCAAAGGCGACTGTCACTGTGGCTTTGCTGTTTTGAACACTGGCCACTCTGTCACCTCCTTCCACCCCCAAGCACCAGCTTCTCCTACACAGTGCACACAAAGTTTAAAGGAAAGGCATCAGGAAGACCTTCCACCTCTGCAAAGCGGGATCTAGAAAGGAACGAGCACTTTAATTTCTGGAAGAAACAGAAGGCAGGAGCCTGTAGAGCTTTTTTCCAGCCTGGTCATTCCTACTGGCATTTAGTCAGCTTGTTTAGCAGCACACAGCCTTGCTTTCTTCTGTTGCACAACAGGCCTTTGAAGTAGAAGTTCATCCTAAGAAGGCACAGGAGCGAGCTGATGCCAGTGACCATTCCTTGAGTTGTGGAAAGCCCTTGGCTCACACGGCTACACCAGCCAAGAATCCACGTGGAAAATACCAGAGACACAGCTCCTGGAAGAGGGATGCAGCACCACAGGACTAATGGTTGGGTTTGAATTGCAACCAGAAGATGAACTACGGTTTTGTGAGAAGGAATGAGTAGCCTTCAAGAGAAACCTACACTACTTGGATGTATCATTTTCCCCTATTCAGGTTTTCAGCTGATGTTAATGGAGACTTTGAGTGAAAAAGCTGGTCCTGTCTGTAGAGGTCCTGGTGACAATCTGAGCAAAATGCGTTTCATGTGAGGAAACTGGTACAGCAGCTTCACTTCCCTGGGGTAAAAGCAAAGCACAGAAACGGAAAGCTTGCTTTGGATCCTGGCTTCAGCTGGTCTGAATTGACCTGGTGCCTTTTGCATGGCTGAGGATCAGATGTTTAATGGGTTGAATCCTTGAGTGGCTGCATGGGGACCCGTTTAAGACTGAGTTTCATTGCTGGAGCAGTTAAGTGCCACTTTTGTGGAAAATGTCTTGTCTCAGAAGGAAGCAGAACAGATGAGAAGATGTCTGGGGCAGGGCATCTTCCAGGCCGTAGAGAAATGAATGGCAGAAAAGTCCTGCTATGCCTGTGACGACAATACGCTGGAAAGAAAATAGCCTCTGAGTCGACAAAAGAAACCAGGTTTTCTCTAAGAACAGAGAGACAGCTTAATGGGACGTTCACCACATGAAATCTGATCAACGTTAAAACATGAGTTAAAATTAGTTTCAGGAATGGTTCCTGCCCCTGGGGCTTGCTGTCAGATGTTGTGGTTTTACACTCTCATTTTCCTAGTTTATTAAAATGTTTAGCTGCTTGGGAAAATGAGAAACAGTCTCATGTGAAACTTTTCAGGGGGCTGCCTTTTTTTATTCCCTTTCTCTTGATGTAACAAAGATTTTGGAAAGGTTCTGCTGGGTCTATTAAATTTGTATTTTCTCCTTTTTTATTTTTTTTTTTTTTTAAATCTCTCTACCTTTCTGTAGCTCACACTTCCTTTTGTCATTGCAGGTTAAAAAAACCCCACAACTCTCCCAAGAATGAAAAGGAATGGATATAAAAAATTGATATTTTACTGGGAAAAATGGGGTTAAAGTCAAGGGTGTTGGCATGACCCTGCTGTTGTACAACATTAAGCATAGTTCAAGGTTTCGAGTACAGACACCTCTGCCTGCCCAACACCATAGCAACCAACACTATTAATGATGTTTAAACTGTACACTGAAAATTCAGAAAAAGGAGAAGGAGGGGAAAAAAAGGCAGTTACAGTATTTGAAATGTAAAATATTAAGTAAGACTTTCATGTTAACAATATCTTTTCTTCACTTTCCCCTTAGCATGAAGAATTTTTATAAGAAAAGCCCTATTTGACAGTGAAAAAAATGCTAATGACTATCCTTTCTTTAGGGGGAAAGAGAAGTTAGTTGAAATAGGTGGGAAACTGCAGTTGTTGCTAAAGACTTGAAGGGGAGAGAGAAGAATAGCAACACTAGACAATGGTTCTGTCTCTGGTGCCAACTCCTCTTAACAGCTCTGCTGCCAAAGAAAAACAGATTCCTGAGGCACTGTGGGATTTGCCCAACTTGTACCTGGACTGCAGCCTTCAGCTCTTTCCCCAGGCTTCTTGCTAACGAAGCAGCCTTCAAAAGGTGAGCAGTTTATCAGACAGAAGTCAAAGGATGAGAAGTAGGAACAGGAAGAGAGAAGATTGGAAGGAAAGAAACCACCAAGAGAGGCCTTGGAGGGGCATGGGAATTTTAGCAGTGCATTGAAAGTGCTCTTTGGGGGCTGCCCAGCAAGAGCAGGAAAGGGGGTGTTGCCTGGTCCCCCAGCTCTGGTTTGTTTTTTTTTTTTTTTTTGTGGATCAGGGCAACTGCAGCTCACCCATGCCAGCCTGTGAGACAGAGTGTACCTTGGAATAGGTGAGGTCAGTTTGGTTGGCCCCGAACCTCTTCTTTGTCAAATAACACTCCAGATAAGTCAGTGGCTTTTCATCAGTGTTACTGTCACTTACTTACAACAGATTTAGCTTCTTAATTTACTTTTTCTGCCCTTGCTTACAATGCAGACTTTTCAGACAGTCCGGAGTGGGATCAGCAGCTCCTTTAATTAATTTGTTAAATTTCTTTTGTCTTCAATCTCTGAAAAACCCAACTTGACAGCTGGCTCTAGACACTTGTGGGATGGATGCAAAGCTGAAGGAGGGTGGGTGAGTACTCCATTTAGTAAGTGAATGGTCACAGGGAGGTGTGGACCATCCTTACATTTTCCCTTGAGGAACCTGCTAGCGGTTGGTGCCCAAGATGGAATTTCAGACTCTCTGGAACCTTCTCCTCTGCCAAATAGTGCTCATCGTGTGGCTCCACTGAAGAGGATGCAAGTGTTGCCATAGACATGAGGCCAGGAAGAAGAGCAGCATCATAAATGTTCAAGTAACTGTGCCTGTTCTCACCAGCTGGTGCAGGAATTTTTCCTGTAGACTTTCTGCCTAAATACCTGGGAGGTTAAAGGAGTGGAGAACTGAGCTGTTGTTGCTCAGATGGCATTGCCTCTTAAGGCTGTTCCTTGACAGCTTGAGATTTTTTTCCCTTTCCATTTGATCCAGCTTGGACTCCAAGAAAGCTGGGAAATTATCTCCCTCCCTGTTTGAACTGTAGGTGATTAATTACAGACCCCAAGAATGGGCTCTTTGCCTATCTCTTGTGTTTAAATTGCCTTCCAGGATTTTGCAAGGCTAAAGAGCCTCTTCTGATCTTACAGCTGACTGTGACTCGGTTAAGCCTCTCTTGGTTTTGTTGGGAGCTGCATCTGATCCATAGTGAACTTTAAAAACAAATTAAACAGGATTTGCTGGCCCTGACCCTTCTGCCACTGCTTGAAAACAAGACAGTGTTGTTTTTAGCACTGTAGGAAAAAGAAGTGCGATGAAACAGGGCGTTTGTGTGGGGAAAGAGGCTGCTATTCTGAAACCCTGCTTTCCCCATCCCACCCCCAGAAGTGGGGCACAGAGAGAATCTGCAGCTGGTGTCTTTGGCCATGTTGTACAGATGGAGGATATGCCATGAAATACCCTGCAATTGCACTGGCAGAGAATCCAGCAGCCCTGGTTCTGAGCCAAGGCAAGCTTGTACTTCGTGCTGGACAGGGTGCCTACTCTGAATCAATTAAAAGCAGAGACAGGGTGAGGAAGGAGGAGAAGGCTTACAGGATTGATGAGCCAGTATTGTCCTGTCTAAGCAGGGAGAAGAAAATGCCCAGGGAGGGGCAGAGTTCAGGAGCAGAGTTTCCACCCAGAGATACCATGAAGATCTGAAAGATGTTTGGTATAAGCACATGTGAAGGGAGAGGTGAGGGATGAAGCAAGTGGTTTGGATAAGAGAAAACCAGACAAAAAAAATCTACATCCTCTTCATGGCTGTGCTGGCAAATACTGAACGGTGGCCTGATGACCAGTACCTTGGGGCTTAGGGGTTCAAAACAAAGAGGGGAAAACCAGAAGGGAAAAGGCAAGGATTGTCTTTCCATCTCCACACACTTATTGCTGGCTTATTTATTGCTGGCTGCTGGTTTCTCACTCATGGCTCTCCCAGTAGCATAGGAGGAGATATGGGACTGGCAAAGAGCATCAGCTTCTACTCTGTGCTACATCTTCTGCCTGAGCATACCTCATATAACCCAGCTTCCAGAACACTGGGAGAAGCAGCAGGCTGGGGCAGTGAGCAGGATGGATGTGCTGACAAGATCCTGCCCCTTCCACGCTGCCCCACTTTTCCCACATCAGCACCAGCTTTGGCTGGAGTGAGGCTGACTGCAGAAACTGGCCAGGCTCTCTGCTTGCCACCGTGTTTTTCCTGCAGGGGAGAAGCTCCTCTCTGGGCTCTCTGACAGGCTTGTTTCCCAAAGGCATGGTATGGGGTGCAGACAGAGTCTCAGTGCAGCTGGTAGGGAGAGCAGGGCCCCCCCACACCCTCTCCTTTCTCCCTGGCATTCAGCTGTGATGGACGGTTCTGTTTTTAGCAAAAGTCGCAGATTCAACAGCTGAGCTGATTTTCCAGAGGGACATATAAAACAAACAGCCTGCCATCTGCTCTATTGTCCTGGAATAGCGGCTTGGAGAGTGGGGGAGAGGGAAGGAGGAGAATGAGAGGAATGAGAAAGGGACTGGGGGGAAGAGGGTAGGACGGAGTTGGGAGCAGAAGAGAGGAAAAGGCAGAAGGAGATGGGGAGGTCGTGGCAGGGAGGGGAGGCTGAAGGGAGAGAATGAAAGGAGGACATATAAAAACAAAAAGGGAAGCTGTGTGGAAGTGGGGATTTGTTGAGGGGAGAGGACCAGAGACAGGCATAGGGGCAAACAGGGCTTGCTTGGGATCACCCTGGCAGGATTCCTCAGCCCTAAGAGCCACAGAGGCAGGCACTTTGAGCATGTTGTAGTTTGAAAAAAATTAGTTTTTGAACTTCAGTGGTCAAACCAATGAGTGCTCAGGTTTAAAGACTGGCACCTGGTGTGGCCACTGAGGACAAGGATTTGCTTCTGAGAACACAAGGGGTTCAAAGCAGAGGGCTCCCCGGAAAGCTCTCTCTTGGTTCCGGTCCCTGAGGACGAGGATCTCCCCTGCCCAGCGGCTGGCTGGGCGGGGCAGGGGAAGCCATGTGGCCTGGGCGAGGTAGGCTGGAACCTTGGGCACAGAGGGGGAGAGGAAAAATCCTGCAAGATGGAAGGGTGGAGAGAGTACAAGAATCTTAAGAGGCATCAAGCAGCCTTCTTTTCCCCCTCCCCCCCCCCCCCCCCCCCTCCCCGGAGAGAGAGAGAGAGAGAGAGAGAGAGAGAGACTGAGAACCGTGTCTGTGATCTGTGTCACCTTGAAATTTGATATCAGCAGCTGCAGCACGGCCGAAGGAGTATGGGAGTATGGGGGGGGTGGCGCGAGAAGAGTGCCCAACAGCAAAGATACCGTGAGAGTTCTGAGGAAACAAAGCCCAAGATTTTAACCCTTTTCGTAGATGGTGGAAACTTTATAAATGCTAATCCTCCTGAATTTGAAGAAGAAAGATAGAGAGAACTAAGCAGAGATGATGAAAGTTTGTGCAAGTGGAAGATTGTTAGAGAATAGCTGAAAAGAATCCTAGGTGGGAGGAGATGATGGAGTGGCCTTTGGCTGGACTTTTTTTGTATAGCCTGAATGGACTCATTTCTTTTCTGTAACACAGAAACTGCATCTGGGGAGAGGCATTGGCTTGGAGCCAAGAGTGGACAGTAGTGTGAACAGAGATGAGAGGAAGAGCTCTGTTCTCAAGGCCCTTCGGCTCCAGGGGGTAATATTGGGGGGGACTGGTGTCCCAAAATTTGAGAAGCTGTCGTTTCCTGGAACTAACCAAAGCATCTTTAAAAAGAGAAACCTTAGAAACAGCTCTGGTCCATGCACAGTGGTGAGAGCACTGGACATGGAGGAAGAGGCCACGATGTGGTGCAAGGAAAACTCCTATCTCTCCTTGATAGACTGAGTACTGATTATCAAAAGGGTGGTAATAGATTAAGGATTAATTATCTAAAAGGTGGTAACGTGATGGGAAATTTTCAGTTTGTTTTGTTGTGTTGAGAACTGGTGGTGGGGGAGGAAGAGTGTTTTTTAAAGTTTTCATGTTCTTCTGTATGTGTCTTCTTTGCATATTATAAGTAATAAAGTTCTTTTCTTTTGCTTTCTAAATTAGAAACTGTTTTGCTCTGTTTTTGGTCACATCTCACAGCAAATACCAGGGACAGTATATCCTCATAGGGGCACTGGCCTTGTGCCAACGTCAAACCTATGACAGAGCACCCCTGTCCTTGCTGAGCAAGAGTCTGACTGCAAAAGAAACAAACTGGATGTGGTGGCCTGGATAATCACTCCCCTTCCACCCACTCAGCCCTGCCTGCTGCACACCCCACCTCTGCGCTGACTTTTATTGAGTGCCGCAGGGCAGGGATTGAACTCCAGGTTTGGCAGCAGAGTAAATAACAGCAACATTGGTTTCTCTGGCCCGGGGGGAGGGGGGGGAAGGAGGGCTGGTTTTAATCAAAGGTAAATAACAGTCAGTGTTGTCTGACCCTTAATCCAATTTCCTAGAACTGGAGAATAATGTTCCAACTTAAATGTGTGGTGCTGGCCCACCGGCGAGGGATGGCTACTCAGCCAGCAAGCTACTGGGCACAGGACAGCTGAGGAGAGCAGAGCTGGGGTGATGCCACAGGCAGGTAATTTATCCTAGCTAACCTGGGACTGTGCTGTTTGGATTCTTCCTTATTTATATTCCTGGCTTCAGTCATCCCAAAAGATGGGGCTGGCTTGCTGACAGGCAGTACATCTTCATGTAAGGTGGGCCTAGTTGATTAAAAGCTGATGCCCTGCATCTGCATCCCTGGAGATCACTTTGCCTCTTAGGGTGACCTGGAGAAAGGTGCTCATAGAGTTGTGCTTGCTGTTACATGGACATGACATGAATCATGTTTGTGTCATATCAAGTGCTTGCTACACATGACATATAGGCAAGATTTCAGTGTTGGGAAAAAGTGTTTGTGTTGTCATTAGTCTGGTAGCACAACAATCTGTGTGACTGGAAACTGCACTCTGACTTGGCCGCATATTAGAATCACAGAGAGATAGAGAGGTGGTGCTGTTCAGCTATCAGGAGGTTATCTAATCAGCCACCTTATAGCCCTTCAGTCAGATGTTTGTCCAACAGATCTTAAAACATATTGTTCTGGTCCAAACTATTGGTGCTGGAATCAAAACCTCAGTTTCTGATATTAAAGCACTGATACCTGATTGATCTTGAAAAGACAGGTTTGTTCCGCAATGCTGTGCCAGCTCCATTTGTAGATGCCCATTGAGCAGCTCTGTCAGGGTTCTGGGCACTGCTTTCTCCTCTGTCAGGTAGCTGATTTGCAATTCTCTGGAACCAAAATGGTCTGGCGAGGCCAGGATGTGTTTGGGAAGAGGCAGAGACACATCCTAGAGCTGAGGGCAGAGAAGGCCAAGCTCCATTCCAGCCCTTTCATCTTTCAAAATGAGCTGGCAGTCCACAGTCACAACTCAACTGCTGTGTGGACAGAGCAGCTGTCCACCTGTGGGTTTTAAGACCTCTTTTCAAACTAACCCTTTTGTAAGCATCAAGGCCATGGAGTGAAACCTCCCCACCAAAAGCTCCCTAGTGGAAAACAGGGCCCAACACACACTGCACTTCTGTGTCTGCCAATTCCTGGTCATATATTCTGGACAGATCAAGTGCAGGTGGGATAGCTGTGAGTTCATCCTCCCACCTCCATCTCTGACAGCCTGGGATCCAGGAGCAGTAGGGACAGAGGGCACCCAGACACATCCAGGGCAACACAGGCTAGTTCAAGGAGGAGTGAGAGCTGTCCTTCACAGAGAGGATGTCCAGTCCATACGATGACCTTTCCAGACAGGTCAGAAATGCAGCTCCAGAGATGCCTTATGCTCATTCACTTCCCCAGCCACGTGCATACACTTTACCTCTGGACTTTACCTCAGTCCTGCCCTGAGAAAGCCCAGCCCCACTGCTGCAAATACTGACAGGAGAGAAAAATGGGGGAAAATATATTTTATTTGCAGCTGACTGTGTGTTTCTCTCCACGCTCGCTCCGGGAATCACACTGCTTTTGTCTGCCTGCAGTCCCTGGAGTGGCCCCTGCCCTCTGGGACGGGAAGGGGCAGGAGGAGGAGAGCATCTGGAGGCGGCAGGCTGCGGTCAGCACCCTGGACAGGGACGGACCGGCCGCCCCTGCTCGCCCTCGCCTTCCTCGGCCTTTTTCTTTCCCTTGCCTTGCTTTCCCTTCGTCTTGGTCCAGGCTGATGGGCAGCCCGGGACGGGCAGCCTCCTGGTGTGGCACGACCCTGCTTTGCCTTGCAGCCTGCACCAGCACATTTTTTTTTTTTTTCTTGCTTAAGAGCAAATAGTGCTGTGGCTCTGTGCGCAGCTGCTCTGAGGCTGTGGCTTAGATCTGGGTTATTTTTGCAGATAAATCCTCTTTTCTATCAGATTTGACATCAGGCAATCCCTCCAGATCCCCCCCTTTCTCCCTGCCTGACTCCTCCATTCCCTTCCATGCCCTGTGTTCTCTTTCCTTGCATTTGGGCTCTCCCCTCTATATGGCTCCCTCTCCTTTTCTTTCCCTATAGCCAGGTCTCTGTGAATATAATTTTATCCTCTCACTTTCTGCTGCTCTGCATCTCCACATTGCTCTCTGTGCTTTCCCTGCCCTCAAACGTGTGCTTTTTTGTGCTTTCCTTTTTATATCTCTTTTTCTCATTCGCTCTCCTGGTTGTTTCTCTGTGGTTATTTGCACAGTGCTGTGAGTTTCTCTGAGAGCCCTCTGTGCCCTGGAGTGCAAAATACCTGGAGTGTTCTTGTTCTTTTGGAACCCTGGTACGGCTGATGGAGCTTGGCATCCTCAGCAGGGGAGTTAACTATTTCACACACTGTTAACTATTTCACACACACAGGTGCAGTGACTCCTTAGATCAGGTGCCTTCCACCTGATCTAAGGAGGAACTTCAAGGGTGGTGAAGGCAGGAAACATTCACAGAAAAGGAATTAAAGCAGTCTGGCAGACAGTGGGAGTCACTGACTAATGGATGGGTGGATTGGGTAGAGCTCTGATAAAAAGTATTTCCTATATCTCAGAAGAATTCTGGTCTTTGTTTCCCACATGGCCTGTGCCAACACAGAACAACCAGGCTGGGAATGGGGCAGAAGGCCATAGAGACCTTGAGGGAAAGAATCTTGCAGAGCTTCTGGGCTCTGCAGAGTCAGGGCTTGTTCCAGGACTTCAGTGTGGATTTCTATCTCACAGCTCTTCTCCTGAAAGTCTAGATTTGATGGCACAGGAATCATCACAGTCTTCTTCACCCTGGGAGCTTTGCAAACTCTGAGATGTCCCTGAAGTTGTTTCCCAACACTGCTGCAGGACACCAGGAAAGTATTGACTTACTCAGTGGGAGTTGGTACCTAGTGGGTAAGAAAACAGGCTGAAGGCTTCTGTGCTACTTGGAAGTGATCCAGTGTGGGATAATGGGATCTCAATTTCAGTTGCAGAAAATAATTTTCATTTAGAGGAGCCCAGGGAACTCCCAGCCTGACACCACTTTGGTTGGGATTCAGCCAGGGGACCATGGAGAATGGGATCCATGCCAACATCCTAGGTATCTGAATTTGTCTGGTGAGGAGAAAGGAATTAGGTCCTGTCTGCCTTTCACTTTTTTTGGTGCTTTTTAAAATGGGAGCCCTTGTGGCAGTGACAGGCCCATCCAGTGAAAGATAAATGGTCTCAAAATGACGATTGAGTAGATGGATCTGGAAAAATATCAGTTGTGTTCCACCTTGCTTGCTCAACAAGCCATGGCGTGGCATCCAAAAGGGCTCACAAAGTGTTTGGAAGAGGTGACGGATTTTCTGTCAAATTGTAGTTGTCCTCTGTAAAGTGACATTTACATTTTTACCAGCCAAAGTAGTTTTTCTGCCCTGCAATTCTTCCAGCACTTGGGGTTAATAGGAGCAGAGGTTGGCTCCTCATTGTCTTGGCTCGACATTTAGATGACTATCAGACAGGGAGAGAGGGCAGTGGTTTCAGCAGTGCTTAATGAAAAGCTGAGGGAAAAGGAAGTTTTTACTTCACCTTGGATGCTTTCAGCTTATTTTTTACTCTAATGAAGGCCAGGAAAGAATGCTATCCACTCATAGCTCCCTCCTTGGCAGAGAGCTGCCATGCATGGCGTTTCAAGACCATGAGCAGACCCAGGGAGGGTGGCAACACTTCGTGTTAGTCCCATGATGAAGTCTTTTGATGTACTGCATATCTAAGCAATTTCAATGTTTTCTTCCAGTGCAGGACACAGCTCTGTTCCCTGTGATGAGACTGCAGGACACCTTTTTTTTTTTTTCTTTAAAAAACCCTTCTTCCACTGCATATGATTTTTTTTTGCTGTCACTGTTTTGTAATATTTATAAAGGGCAGTTCCTGATGGAAGTGCTTGCAGGGCTCAGCTGCCTACCCATGACATGTGGGAGGAAATTTCTCCTCAGGGATTCTCCTCCAGGACTCCTCTGGGACTCCTTTCTGCTCTGTCAGGCATGTTCAGCACCTCGCTGCATCTCTCCCTCAGAGGCCCCCAGATACCTCAACACACCAAACTCAAATCATCTCCCAGATAACCAGTCTCCATTGCTTCTCCAACTAACAATTGCCCTGAATAGTAACTAGACCTGGTATTCATAATTTCTGCAGCTCTCCAGCTTGGGAGGAGCCTGAGAAGAGCACTGCTAATTAGCTCACCTCGTATCTCTCAGGTCAGTGTGGGCCCTGCTTAAGTGGTGCTGAGGCACCAAGTGTCCAGCTCCACGGAGGGAGCTGAGCTCCTTGGGTTGTCATCTCGCTCTCTCCTTTCCTCCACTCCTGAGAGCAGCTGAAGGTTTAGTTCTGGAGCCCAGAGACAGCATGTCAGGTCTTCTGCTGGTGTAAATCAGCATGGATCCACAGGGACTTCAGACCCCCACTCTGCATACTCAGTCTTGGGAGCTTTCTTAGCATAATTCAGGAATCCACGGGTGGGTCTGAATCCAGGTGTCCTGGGTCCAGGCAGAATGATTCCAGTCTTCCCTGCCAGTTTCAGCGTTGAAGATTGGGATAGTCGAAACACTGGGAGTTATCTGGTAAGCTCTGCAGGGAAATTTGGCATGAGGAATAAGAGACTAAGATGCATGCATGTCCCAGTGTGACAGAAGATCCCAACCACCTGGAACAGGTAAATGGTCAGGATGTCTTGTCCCAGCTCTGTGGAGACTCATTCATAGGGTCAACTATTTGACTGGCACCAAGCCTGAAGGGTGAGAGAGAGTGCTCTTCCTCTGCCTCTTTCACCACAATTTTCTTGCCTCTTGGGGCTAAGGAGGAGGGGATGGAC
Source organism: Sitta carolinensis (assembly GCA_032173965.1). Lineage (NCBI taxonomy): Eukaryota > Metazoa > Chordata > Aves > Passeriformes > Sittidae > Sitta > Sitta carolinensis. The sequence goes on along the minus strand of JAVUNC010000005.1, from coordinate 55,809,452 downwards.
TTTTCCTTCCACGGAATGGGGCACATATCCCGAAGGTTCCTGGGAGTCTCTGCCACATCTCCGCCATTCACTCAGTAAGCAGAAGAGCAATTGCTGACTTAAAATCGTTTCTGTCCCTGCTTCCCCACCGTGCTGGCTCCTCTGGGGCTCTGGCTCAGCACTGGCAGCGCTCCGTGTCACCTTTGGGCCGGCTGTTGCAGTGGTGCCCACCGTGGCCGGGGTGTCGGGGCATGGTGGGGGCAAGCCGAGACCCAGATTTCCAGGGCTGATGGGGGTGTGCAAGGCTTGGACAGGCCAGCTAGCCCGGAAATGGGGCCAGCAGAGGGCACTCCGATACCACCGCTCACCCACCAGACCGAGCCCTCGGATGGGGAACGGGGCCGCCCCCCAAGCCCCGCAGCCCTTGGGGGCTTTGCCCTGACTGAAGGAGGCGATGATGATGAAGCGCAGCAGCCTTGCAAGGAGTGTTTTCATCCCTGCGGGAGGGGGAAGGAGAAAATGGGTGAGGAGGATGCTAGGGAGAGGTGTCCTAGGAATCTCCCATGTGTGTCTCCATCAGCTCCCTCGGGCAGAGACGTGGATGAGAGATGCAGCACACGCAGCCCAGGGCTTTCCCGCCAAGGCAGTGGGTGCAGCGTGGCTCAGGCACAGGGCAGCTGAGTGAAAGGGCAGCTGTCTTTCACTCTTTGGAGCCTCAGGCTCAATAGTAGGAGCCATCAGTCCCCATCCTTTCCCAGCTGCCCATCCTGGTGATGTCCTTGTCACTGTGACAGACCAGCTCTGGGCACATCCCCTCCTCACCTTGCAGACAGGGTGTCAGCAGGACTGACTCGCAGGTGGGAAACGGTTGAGGTTGGTCCTTTGGCACAGGAGAGCACTGCCCTGAACGGGGCAGACAGGAGCCCTTTCAGCACTGCTACTCGTGGCACAGAGTGGCCATGGAGAGAAGCCCTGATGGGTTGGGGTATGCTTGTGAGAGATGCCTGGCAGCAGACCCTTCTGGAGAAGTGTTTAGCACGGGCCGCAGTGCAGCAAAACCTTCCAGGGGACTTGCTGGCAAAGCTCTCAGGAAGCCGAGGATCCCTGCGGTGAGCCCTCCCTGTCTCCTCATCACCGGGAAGCAGCTCAAGGAGTGCCAGGAGGGGTCGCTGGAGCAGTGAACAGCGGGATGCCTCACGGGCATCACTGCACTGCAGCCACAAAGGCTGAGGTGCCAGAGTTGGCCTCATGTTTCTGCCCATGGGCACCTTCCCCATCATGAAGTCAGTATGACAGCTACATAGGAAACTGGGATTCCCTGGAGTCCTGGGGGCTGGGGGTCTCCCTGTCTCCTCCTGCAGAGTTGGCAGGAGCAGAGCACCTTCCTACGTGCTCTGAGAGCCTGAGTGCCTTGTGGTTTTGCTGCAATAAATCTGGAGCAGCTATAAATCTGGAGCAGCTGGCTTAAATTCCTCCAGGGTTCAGAAGAAAACACATCCAGCCTGATGTGTTTTGTTTGCCCACTCACTGTGTTTCTAATTGGAATGTTTGTGGCTTGGAAAATTGCTCCTCAGACTACAGTACCCACAGTCCTTCACTGGCAGCTTGGCACAGCCTTTTCGGGCAAAGCAAGACCCAGACCTGAACTGGGGCTTTCCTTACCTGAGCCATGCAGGTGGCTGGAGGCCTTCAGTCCAGCCTGGCTGACCAGCAGGTGCACTGTGAAAAGACTGGTGAGATCAGTGGGTGAGAAATGTGCTGTGGTTCCCCACCTTCCCTCAGAGGCCATTTCCAGACCCTGTTCCTGGCAAGCAGGGTCTTCAAAGTCTTTTTCTCCTCCATTTCTGCACAGTCCTGTCCAGGTGTTTTTTTGTTTGTTTGTTTTTTTTTGTTTGTTTGTTTGTGTTTTTTTTTTTTTTTTTTTTTTTTTTAATGAATCCTGAAGTCCAGTTCGAGAGAGCTCACAAGGCAGAAACAACAAGCATAATGAACCATATTTAAAATGATATTTTTTCTGCCTTTGGAGTTTGGTTAATTTATAATCTATAAAAGTCTCTGCATAATTGTATCTTGATTAAAATGGTATAATTAGGTGCTCTGGATCTCTTTCCCCTTTCCCTAAGATTATTTCTGTCTAATTGCTTTAATCTGTGTTTTCATGCACCCACTAGAAAATCAAAGCATGCTCCCATGAGGATGCGGGTGAGAGTGAATAAAGCTGACGACTCATTAAGTGCAGCAGAGAGAGGAAACTGCATCTAAATCACCACTACATTAACGAGGTAAAATAAAAAATCAAACTGAATAACTAACAAAAAAAGGAGGATTTTAAAAAAAAACCCAACAACAACCCACAACAAAACAACCTGACACATATTTTATTATTAATTAAGAACATACTGAATAGAAAATTGTGTGTTGTTAAAACAAGCTTCCTCCATTGTTGAAGGAGAGCAAAAGGTCTGACAATTTTAATCCTCCAAATCTGGAGGTGTTTTGTGGTGGGAGCAGAATGCAGCCCTGCAAGGGACAAAATAAAGTTCACTGAGCAAAGGTTGGAAGACCTGGATAGGAAGGGCGTCAGTCCAATACAGCAGTTTAATAGCAGTGGCACAATTATTCTCAGATTGAGTGAGAACAAGATTGGACTCCAGGGAGAAAGGTAATGACTGGCTGACTGCATTGCTGGGGGGGCTTGGCGAATCCCTCAAGAGCTGATGAAGTCAAGTCACTGTCCTAAGACCAGAACAGCTTCACCTCTCCCTTCCAAGTGACTTTCTGTCTTACTATCAATGAGGTACAGACCCTTCCAGCTAGCTCCAGGAACCTACAAACAGGTCACTTATTTTCCTCTAAGTGAGAAGCCAGGTAAACAAGATACTTTAAAAAAGATTCTGGCTGTGTATATGGTTTATTAACATATGCTCTTGACTCCTGAGAAGACCAAGGCAGTGCTGTCCTCTGGTCTCCTGTTGCAGGGGGACTTTCTGTGCTGTTTGCTATTTGCCTGGCTCAAGTGTCATTCCCACCCGTTGCAGTGCAGGGAGGCTGATTTGTGCCCCAGATGTGACGGAAGAACTTTGTCACCAAGCCTTGCACAGCACTGTTTACTTTCAGCAGTCTTGAGCAGCCCAGACTGCACTGTACTGGTGCAGCCACTCTGTTCTGGGACCTGGAGCTCTGCACTTTGTGGCATAGATGTGGCTGGTGATCCAGCTGCCCAAGACAGGGTGACTACAATAATTTCCTGCAGGGCAGCTGACGGGATAATACTGAAAAAGAAAGGAGGATCAGCTGCTTTCAGCCCTTGAGTTCAAGAAGAGACTAATCTAATTAAGTGGAGACCACTATCAAATTACCAGCTCTCTTTTAACGTAGCCATTTTAAGTGGTTTGGTGTATTTATAGCAGGTGAGCTAGGGAAGGCTTTTCTCCCTTGAGGTTGTACTTGTGTGTAAGGGAGAGACGTATAACGTTAAGACTTCTGCTTTGAATTACTCCTCATCCCTAGCCTAGAAAACATTTTGCTCAAGGTTTAAGACACCGAAATCTGATCCCAGCTAGTCTCTTCCTATGCCTATGATTGGAATGTCTGTCTGGCCTGTTCCTGAATCTTGCTGCAAGCCAGCATCCCAGAAGTTTCCTTTGAGGATTAAGCTTTCCTTAAAGCAAATCCTCGCGCATCTATCTTGGGTCAGTCGACAGCCTTGAAAGGGCAAGAGGGAGGGGCAGGCTTGCTGTGGTCAGAAGTCAGCAGCCTTTTCCTGCTGAACTTTGACGGGAGTGGCATGGACCTGTCACCAGTCATTAGAGAGTGAGTGGAGAGGCTCTCGGCCCCACAGCCTAGTGCGTTGCTGGTTGATGAAGTGGCCCCAATTTGTCTTCCCCTGATTAGTCTCTCTGGCAGCCTGCAGCCCTCTCCCTCTAATTCCATCTCTGGGGGAGCTCCTGTGTGGCAGGATCTGTGTCAGATGATCCCCCAGGCTCAAAGGAGGGAGGAGATGGGAAATGCTCCTTAGGAGTTGTTTCCATGCATAACAACAGTAATAATCCTTAGCCTTTTATCTAAAGCTTTTACAAATGTTAATTCATTAACCTCTTTCAATCACCCTCTGAGGTGAGGATTGTTATCCACGGGATTGGACAGATGGGAGAAGCTGAGATGTGGAGTGCCCAGCCTGAGGCTGTGGGACAAGTCAGTTAGTGCCACCAGGTCCTCCTTTGCCCTCCAAAAACTTGTCTCTCCTCTCCTGATGAGGGGTGGGCTGGTTTCTACAGGTCACCCTGTCTCTGGCAAGAGGAAACCTGGCTGTCAATGTTTGCTGTTTGTCTCTCTGGCTGCAGAAGAGCTTTTCAAGAGGAATTGGCAACATTGAGCTTTGTGCCTGTGTGTCATCAAGGGAGGGCTTGACCTGCACCACACCTAGGCCATGGCACTGCCCTTCCTGCAGGTGCTGAGGCCCCCAGTGTGTTCTGTGTCTCTCAGGTCACCTATATTATTGCTTGTAAGCAGAGAGGAAAAAGGAAGGAGGGGAGAGAGCAACACAGAGAAAGGGAACAAGGCAGAAAACTTAGAAGTAAGAGGATGTTTTGTCTCCTTCACCATCCCCATCTCCCTTCCAACTGGGATTTCTTCTACTCTTAATTATATGTCTCATTCTTGATGTGAAGGATTAAAAACCAAGAGATTAAAAGATGGCACAAAGTGAATGAGATGGACTTTGCTGCCTCCCTCCCTCTTGCTGGGACAGACCACTGGGAAGCCTCTCTCTCCTGCTTTTCCCATCTAGATTCCCCTCCCTTCCCCTCCCACACCTTGATCTTTGCAGATCAAAAGGCCCTTCCTTGCCTTCTGATGGTTTGAGCTGTGCTGGCCACCTTCAAGGCCACTCTCTGATGCTCACACAGGGGCTGGTGGAGAGAAAGGAAATGTGTGAGCTTGGGGGAGCCCAATGACACAATGCTTTAGCTGTCTGTCTTCAGACATTTGTCCTCTGAGGAACACTCCTTCCCTAGGCGGTCTGTATTGCTGGAGAGCTCTGGAATAAGGCAGGAGAAAGCTCCAATTTGTCCTGAACCCATTGCGATGGAAATACCATCCATGGTGATGTGAAGCCCCCTGGGGAAGTGAGTGTGTGGGAAGAAGGCTGGAGCAGACAAAACTGGTGTTGGGTCCCTTTGGCTGCTCCTCCTCTTGCAGAGCAGGTGCCAGCACAGGTGAGGGGCCCTCTGAGTAGATCTTCTGTGATAAGAAGATTTTTCCAGAAGCGAGTCTGGTAGAGACTTGCTCCTATTCACTCCTGAGGTGATGGGGGTGTGAGAGGAACATTCGTTGCACTTTGGTTGGCCCCTCTATTCTCTGCTTTTCTGTCTCCAGACTTCTTCAACATTCTGGCTTGAACTGTCCCACTGTAATTCCAGAGCAGAGCTGGAAAAACCCAAGACCTTTCTGCCCTTTGATTTTGTTTCTCCATCCTTGCTTGAGTTCACTGTTGCTCTTCTTGATGGCGCCAGAACCAAGAGAGTTAGAACTGGCTTCCTCTGGACAATGTCAACAATATCCACAGCCAGGAGAGGGGAGAAGGTGAGTTCTATGCCTGGAAGTGCTACCTTGTTCCAGGAGAACCTTGTATCTGTGGCATGTTCTGAGACTTCTCGGAGAACAGCCCTTGCCCCCTTCTCTACATCCACAGCAGTAAGAGGAGAACCTGGAATTATTTCCACACTGGAGTCTGTATGCAGGTTAGTGTCCAAAGCACTCATGGACATTAACCATGAGTTAATGCTGCTCCTGGTATGGAAGACTGGCCCCCCCTCCATTTGGCAAGGATCGAGGCATTGTCACAGCAGGGCAGGAACCCTTCGTGCTGCACAGTCCTTGCTGTCTCCCACAGCCCTGCAACATGCATCTACCCATGTAGAAGGAGCCTCATGCCTTTATTCCTGACAGATGTCAGTTCCTGGAAAACAATCCCTTCCCTGCCTTCTCCTGGAGTCCCAAAGCCAGGCTGGGAGCACATGAGCAGGGAAGGAAATCTGCCAACTTCGTGTTTCTCCCCGTCACTCCCTCTCTAGCTGCCTGTGAGCGAGGTTGCAGTAAAATAATGAAATAAAAGCCAAGGACCAGAGAAAGCTGATTCATCCACAGCCCAGGGCCAGCGGCCGGCTCCAAGCAGAGCTGTAAAATCAATCTGTCACTGCTCACCGCAGTATAGATCAGTGGAGAGATTCTGACTGCAACGAGGGCAGAGCCCAGCCTCGTCCCTCGGCCCGTTTTCCCCATCCGTGGGACCCAGCTGTGCCCTAGTGAGAGACGGGCAGGGGAAGAGGTGGAGAGGGAGAAGGGCTGGATTCGCTGGCTCTGTGAGCTGGAAACGCTGCCAGCGAGGCTCCTTTCCCCTGGCAGCACACAGCGCAGGTGGAGCGGGCGGGATGCGTGGCTGCTGCCTCCCCTCCTCCGGCACAAGGGGATGACAGGGGCACGGCTGGCCGCACCGCCCGCCCCTGCCCTTCCACGGAGTGCAGGGACCGTCCCCACTGAACTGACAGTCCCCAGGCAGGCCACAGAGGGTTAAAAAAATCAGTTTTAGCATCACTTTTGTGATTCCCAGGTTCTGGGCTATTCTAGGACTTAACAACTCCCTGGCATATGTTGGAAAAACATAGGGAATTGCTCTAATAAGGTCAGCTCCCTTGTTCACCCCTAACAGCATCTCCAGACTTAGAGGATGTGGCAGCCCAACAGAGCAGGGGCTGAGCAGAAAGGTATAAACCAAAGTGTTTCTTGGGGCTGTTTTCATCCCCATTAAAGGGGCAGAGAGGTCAGGCCTGACTGTAGGCAGTGGTCTCAAAGACATTGGCACAAAATAATTTGAAGGTGTTTCTTTTTCTGTACTGCTGGACATAGGGAATGAGGCACCTCTGCAGCTGACTTAAGGTATCTATGATGTCCTCAGGAGGTTTTTTTTTCTCTTGGTGTTGGTTTTGTTTTGGGTTTTTTTGGTGTTTGGTGTTTTTTTTTTTTTGTTTGTTTTTGGTTTTTTTTTTTTTTTTTTTTTTAATTTTGTGGAGTAAAAAACAACAGAGTCTTTCCAGGGCTTTTGGCAAGGTCAGAGCCTCTGCAAAATAAACATGGGGCTGAGCTTCTGTACCTTCTAGATCATCTGCAATGGGATAAATAGGCATGGAGGGACTGGATTTGAACCAGATTGAGGACCCAAATGTCCCACACTGCTGGAAATGTGGTACTTGGTTCTGCTTGTCTCTTGGGGCACTTCTGTTCTGCTGGAGTTAAGTGTTGTTCCTGGGTCAGTGGGAGTATGAGCAAATACCATTCGACCCCCAGAGGCCCTGGTAGTACAAGGATCCTGCCCCAGCACTTCTGAGTCCTGCAGGGATGTGTGCCAGCAGGAGAGCCTCTGGGAGACTCATCACAAATAGACTGCATGATGATCCTGGAGGAACTCAAGCAGGAACAAATCCTGCATTAATTTGGAGTTGGAAACCTTTTCTCCTACTTCAAGACCCTCCAAAATTAGATACTGTCTGTCCTTGGAGGAAGCTGAGAGAGATGGAAACAAGTCTCTGTTCCTTTAGCTTTTAGCTTCAAAAGAGCTTAGAGGAAACACCTCACAGTCATAATACCCCAAAGTGATAAAGGCAAGGAAACTTGAGTCTGTAGTTGCCAAGAGAAGCTTCCTTCTCTGATTCTGGGAGGTGTGAGTAGTTTTGGCATTTAATCCACTGGGAACAGATGTCTACAGATGGTCGAGGGAACATCCAGAAGTGTCCTCAGAGCTGCATGCCTGTCTGCCTGAGGAATGTGTGTGTCTTTGTGTGTATTTTTGTGTCTGGGTGTTTTTTCCCACTTGGGGTTGCAGGTTTGGAGTACAAGAGGGCACAACGAGCTTCCTGTGTGTCATTTTCAAAAGGACTGATGACTTGGGTGTTTGGTCCTAGTGGGACAACTTGTTTCTTGATGCCATCCAGCTGGTGTGTGTGATCCTGGGCCTCCTTCTCTAGATGGGTCCTTTGTGCTTGCCTGCGTTTTGAGGGAGGCAACTCATTCCCTTTAGAGATATTTACTCTTTGCCTCCCCATGTAGAGGTTTATTGGTTTGGTGTTCTGTCCATGAGGCTCTTGTATGCATGTGAGAGGATTTGGGGCAGAACTCTGCTTGCTGGGGTTGGATTTACATGAGGTGATTATGCATGACCCCTCATGCAGGGGGGTAAAAGGAGCTCATCATCCCTCTATAAAGCTGCAGGTGTGAGATAGATGGGGCAATTACATTGCTCTGTGCTCATATATTAACTAGAAGGGTGGGGAGGCGGGCCACAGGTGAGCTTCTTTAGATGCAATGAGTGTCACAACATTAGAATAGAATAGAATAGAATAGAATAGATAGAATAGATAGAATATAAGAATAGAATAGAATAATAGAATAGAATTAAGAATAGAATAGAATAGAATAGATAGAATAGAATAGATAGAATAGAATAGAATAGAATAGCCTTAATTGAAAGGGATCCACAAGAAACATTGAATCCAACCCCTGGTTCTGCACAAGACAATCCAAAAATCACACCATGGGCCTGACAGTATTGCTCAAATGCCTCTTGAACTCTGTCAGGCTGCTGCTGTGGCTGCTTCCCTGGGGACTTCGTTCAAGTGCCAACCACCCTCTGGGTGAAAAATCTTTTCCTAATATCCAGCCTAAACCTCCCCTGATGCAGTTTCATGCCATTAATATATTACATTTAATAACAGTGCTGCTTGCAGTGGTGTGTGTGGGTGTGTGTGAGCCTAATTCCTCTTCACTTTCTGGACTGCATGAAGCAAGTCATTAGTTTCCCATCAGAGGTTTGTATATTCTGTACCTGAGTGCACATGAGTGCTGTGGGGGGGCAGGCTTAGGTGTCTGTTTACCTAGAAGCTGTTGCAAGCATGTTGGTATTTATGCTGAGGGGAAGTTCTTCACCCAGCTGTTGCATGTGTATTATGTTTGTGTGAAGCAGGGGGGGCAGGAGGTGTCTGTTCAGGTGGGATGGAGGTTTCAGAGCACTTCCATTTGTTCTTGCAACCTCTGTGCATGCCCATGTGAAGACTGTGGCCAGCTGGCCCAGGAACATGTGGGTTTGAAGTGGGCCTGGGTAAATGCAGATGTTGGGCAGGTTTTTAACTTCAACATGGCTTCTAAGTAGGAAGCAAACAGTCTCACAGTACTCAGACAGACCTTGAGACATTTCTGAGCAAGAGTGTATGGTGTGGTTGCCTGGAATAGCAGGAGGCTGCATTGTACATCCCAGGAAGCCAGCTCCCATCCAATGACCCAAGTTTTTTTCAGCTGTTGCATGTGTGTGTGTGTCTGAGTGAAATAGGCAGTCCCTCCACTGCTGTGGTGAGTGTGGGGGGTGCATCGTGTCCCTTCAGTTGTGGCCTGGCATGTCTGTGCAGAGATTATTTATGTCTGTCATGTGTCAGACATAAATCATGCTGAATAAATACATAAATAAAGCTTCTGCTTTCTGTCAAGGAACTGGGGAGTGATTTCTCGAGAGCGACCCTGTGTTTGGTAATGTGCTTTCCTAGCAGGTATTGCCTGTGTGAAGTATTTGGGGGCCAAGCTGTGGCACCAACACCTGGTGCACATGGATGCTTGTTTCTGGCTGTGAGCAGGATCTCCATTGGTGATGGCACGTGTGGTTTGGGGAGAGGGAGGTGGAAGGTCTTCCAGACATACATGAGGGTGTGTGGCTCCAGGTGTTGTGTTTCTGTGGTGGTGATTTGAGGCAGTGTATGATAGACAATCTCCCCATGCGTGTGTTTGTGTGTGGATGAAAGGTTTTCTCCACCTCCTGTTATATTTTTATGTGTCCATTTTTTTAGCAAATACCACAGGGGCTTGTATCCAGGTGTAGTTTCCCATGGCTGTTGCACATAGCTGTGTCAGTAGGTGTATAGGTGTTGCATGCATCTGTGTGTGTGTGTAGCCCCTCAGCAGCTGTTGCTTGTAGCTGTGTGGCTCCTGGAAGCTGTTGTATTTTCATGTGGGTGACTTAATCCTGAGAAGCTGTAGCCTCTGTGTGTGTGATTTCCAGCAGCTGTTGTTTTTGTGTATTCCTGGGAAGCTGTCGTGTGTTGTGTGTAGCTCCCGAGCAGCTGTTGTGGGGAATTGTGTCTGTGTGTGTGTGTGTGCCTGTGTGTGTGTTTGTGTGTGTGTGCAGTTCCCAGCAGCTGTTGTGGGGAATTGTGTCTGTGTGTGTGTGTGTGCCTGTGTGTGTGTTTGTGTGTGTGTGCAGTTCCCAGCAGCTGTTGTGGGGAATTGTGTCTGTGTGTGTGTGTGTGCCTGTGTGTGTGTTGTGTGTGTGTGCAGTTCCCAGCAGCTGTTGTGGGGAATTGTGTGCTTGTGTGTGTGATTGTGTCTGTGTTGTGTGTGCCTGTGTGTGTGTTTGTGTGTGTGTGCAGTTCCCAGCAGCTGTTGCATGCGTGTGCTCATGTCTCCGGTGGAGGCCCACCCCTTTCCGCCTGCACCGGAGCAGTGGCTGTGCGGGCGAGGAGAGCTCGGAACTGGCTCCATGGGAGAGGGTCCTTTGCCTGTCAGAACCTTCCCAGCTGGGAGAAGCAGTACCGCGGGCTCCGGTCCCAGAGCCCTATCAGCCGAGCCTGTGGCGAATTAATCACTTGCGTTTTAAATGCCAATACAGCCCTTTCTGCCTTCTTCTCCCAGTGATGCGGATGCGGCGAAGGCAGCAAATCCTCCGGCTGTGCGTGCCCTCCCTGGACTGCTGCTCCATCCCCGCCTGTCGTGCCCGCGCCTGTGCATGGCCGGGAGCGCTGCCTAGGTGCGGCCGGGAATGAGACAGCTGCGGGGCAAGGACCGGCTCAGCTCCAAGGGGTGACACAAGCGGGGGAGACCCACCCCCCAAAACACATCTGCAGGGCTGCAAGTTGCTTGAGGACCGGGGTCTTTTGTGCCTCCACTTGGTCTCTGTCATGTCCCGTACGGAAGCTGGGAGCAGTCACCCCTCCAGAAGCAGGTACGTGTGTGTGTGTGTGTGGTGTGTGTGTGTGTGTGTGTGTGTGTGTGTGTGTGTGAGAGAGAGAGAGAGAGAGAGTGAGACGTTTTTGTGTGCAGTCCTTGTGCTGCTGCCTCGCGTGTCCTCGGCTCCCGGCTGCCGTCCGTGCTGCCGATCTCGGAGAAGCAGCTGATGAGCTTGGAAAAGGGGGAGAAGGGCAGGATGCGTGGATTGCCCTTTTTCTCCAGCTTGTGCACGCACTCCCTGGGGGTTGGATGCCTCTGATCTGAGGATGAAGGTGAAGCGTGAGTGCAAAGGAGATGGGGAAGTGGCCCAGGGTGTGTGTGTGTGCATATAGGGAGATTATGCCTACATGGGGTGACGGGAGGGAGGGAGAGAGGCTTGGGGATGGGTCTCCCTTTCACTGTGTGTGTGTGTGCTCTGCTTAGGATTGGGATGCTGAGTAGGTTCAGGGTTTGCAGCACACAGCTGGGTTTGACCCGTCTGCATCTATTCAGACCTTGCGAAAGGAGGAGATATCTGTATATGTACATGTATCTATATCTGTGTATATCTATGTGTGTTCATGTGTGTATCCATGTATAGGTGTAGCTATAGGTGTATGTATATACCCACACACATACATGCATGGGCATGTACAGAGAGACTGGCAGACACCTCTCTGTGTATTGCCTGCAGTTTTGGGACACAAAAAGAGCCAGCCTCATCCCCTGCTCCCTGTCTCTCTGTAAACTTTGCCGGGGAGCCTCCGCGGACAGTGGTTTGTCTCTGTCTGTGTGTCTGTCCGTTGTGTGGTGTGTGAATATTCGCCTGGTTTGCATGCAGGGGAGTGAGTAAATCTCTCCTCTGCTCTTACACTGCTCTGCCGGGAGACTGGCTGGCTGCAGAAAAGTCATTGCGTGGTGTCTGTCGGGTGTGTGAATGTGTCTGTGGTGGTGGGAGCCGGGTATTTATGTAGGGGCCCAGGACAGCTACTCGAATGCATATATAAGTGTATATGTATTGCCTGCAGGGTGTTTGCATGCCCGTTTATTCCACCAGAGAAAGCGTGCCAACATTTTTATGCATAAGGATCTTTCTGCTTTGGGGCATGGGATGGGGGGAGGAGGAGAAGCTGAATGAATGAATGGGAGCAAAAGGAGGGGGAAGGAGGAGGGGTGGGGGTGGGGGAGAGAGACGAACAGGCGCATCCTATTCTCATCCCAGGACAGGCAGGCAGGACATAGCTGCTGCTGCTCCCATTCCAGAGCTTGGATCTGGCTGGGGAAAGGCAGCATAAATCAGCTAATGCTGCAGGAGGCAGCGCACTCGGGAGCTGCTGTGCGTAATGCCCTGTCGGGTGTGTGTGCCCCAGCCCTGCACGCGTGCATGCAGCACACGCCTGCGTGTCCCGAGTGTGCACAGAGCCGGGCTGGCTGTGCATAAACACCCGACACCCTCGCCAGCGCCCAGGGAAGGGGTGTCTGCGATGGGGAGGCAGAGCAGCGCTCTGCGAATACATCTGGCACAGCCCGCGGTCCTTCGGCACCCCGTGGGCTCACACGAGCCCGGTGGGGGCGAACAAAAGGGGTGCACATGTGCAGGCCAGGCTTAGGAACTGCTCCCCTTCCTTCCCCCTAAAGGCTGCAGAGCAGGAGGACCCTTTTCCCTACTCTGGAGGCACAGAGCTATAAACCAAGCTGTGGAGCAGGGAGAGGATTGCTGAGATTGGAGAGGGGGGGTAGAGATTATGTAGGGAGTGGAGGGGGGGACCATGCCACTGGAAAGGGCCTGGGGAGCCTGGCTGCATTGCATGCTGCGAGCCAAGGAATTTGTCATGCACGGAGGGGTGGGAGGGAGTGTGAGTGTGTGTAATGTGGGGGAGCTGGGGTGGAGGGGGAGAAAGGAGGCTGTGCTGGGCTATGAGGGAATTTCTGGTGAGCCCTACCTCCCCACACCCCGCTTCCAGGTCCCCACACATTCCCCTCACCCCTGGGTCCCAAGAAGCGCAGCCTGACAGCATCGCTAATGTAATATTCAAAGGGAGCTTCATTTGCATGGAGCATGCATTATTAATACATTTAAATACAGCCCCCCTCTCGCCTCCCCCCCTCTGTGCAGACCGTACCAGCAGCAGCGAGAAGCTGCAGGGAGTGGAAGGGTGCTGATGCAGTGCCAGGGGTGAGCAGCAGACACTTTAATCCCACTGATTCCCCCAACCTACCAACCTTCCCCCCACCCCCAGCCCCTTCCCCATCTGCCACCCTCCTCACACCATTATTTCCCTTGGGGGGTGACTGGCTTTCAGGGCACCCAACCCACAAACATGCAGATTTGTCGGCATGAAGCAAACTGCCTTCATTGCTTTTCCCCCATCAAAAACTACGACACCAAGGGAAGAACTGTGGATGCATGGCCTTTCCTGCTCTTCCCCCAGCTCCAGACAAAGTGGGGGTTTGGGAATATGTTGCTGATCCGCTGCACTGGTGCAAAGCTACACTGTGGAGCAGAAGCCACCTGGAGCATAGAGAGGGCATTTGGGAAAATTTGACATACAGAGCTGTAGGTTTTGCTGGGGGGCAGCTTATGGTTAAATCAGAAAGGTGAAAATTGCAAGGAAGGCAGAAGGGAGGGAAGCATAGCTGTGATGATGCCCGCGATGTTTGTTCTTACCTGGGTCATGTCAGAAGCCAGGTGCAGCTCCAGGCAGAGTGCAGCTGCCTCATCTGACCCTGTTGAAGAGTGGTGAAAAGCTCTGCCCACCTGGGAAAAAATATATCAGGGCCTGTCGAAACCTCCCAGTGCTCTTATCAGTTGTGTCAGAAAATATCAGCACATTTTGCTGAGGGAGAGAGACCTGCCTGCTCTCTCCTTCATCCTAAATGCTGTCTCCTGTAAGTATGGACCTGGGCTAAGTTGTTTCTTTTCTTAGTGTGAGGTAGGGCAGAGGACATGCAGGGAACACTTCCGTCCTCACACTCTTGTGAGCTCATGAGGGCCGCCTTGCTCTGGTAAAGGGACATGATGTCCCAAAAAACACTTGCAGCCCTTGCCCATGCCTGCATGCTAGAGTAGGACAGGAGCAGCTTAGGTGCAGAGCAACTGTGCTTCAGCTAAACATCCCCTTTTCTGGGAGCAGAGGCAGTTTGGCTTTTCTCCTTCATGGAGGAGCAGAGCTGTCCTGAGCAGTGAGGGATCCCAGGATGCTGGCAGCTGGGGGGAAAGCTGGAGTTTGCCTGGTACCTCTGCAGGTTCCTGGTGAGGATTACCCAGACTGGATATACAGCAGGTGCTTGAGCAGTTCTGGAGGAGCAGAGCTCTGTGTCCCCCAGTGCCTCTCCATGTGGGAAGAGGGTGAGGGAGGACATGGAGTGAGCTACTGAAGGGGAGGCACGCTGAACACATGGGAGCCCCCTCTTTTGCCAGGGTAGCAGGGCACTGAAATCCCTTCTACAGTGTGGAAGGGGAGAATGCAAAACTCAGGGAGCAGACCAAGGGGCTGTGACCCACCTCCAGCCCTTTCTCTCTGCTGGGTCAGGATGAGTTTCTTACAGCTGCGAACCAGAGGAGTGCTGTATTTAAATCACCAGATGAATCAAGCTTGACACTTTGGAGGTGACAATGACTGTGGGACTGCTGTTGTGTTTGCTTCAGTGGTGAGCTGGTCTGGCAGCAGTTACAGCCTCACTCTAGCAGCACTGCATTTGTGCCCCGAGTTTCCTGTCCTCCCCAGCTGATGTTGGTCTCATGCCTTGCTTTGCCCTGACCTCCTCTTTAAGGGTCTCCTGGGTAGCTCAGGGGTACATAGCCATCGCCTGAGATGAACTGCTTTCCTCACCAAATAATTTTCTGTCACTGAGGAGAAATGACCTCATTTTCTCAACATTCATAAGCCAAGAGGAAAACCAGTTCCAGCTGACCAGCTGAGGTACAGAAGGAGGGAAGGGCAGTTGTCACTCTTTCCACGACATTTTAAGAAGTGGGAAACAAGCCCCCAGGAGTCAGGTTGAGGTGAATGACTTGATGGGTTTTGTCCCTAGATGTTGCTACTTGTGGGGAGTCTTTAAAGGTCCCCAGGCATCAGTGGTGTGGGGAGTCTCAGTGGCTACATAGCGTGGCATCAGATGCCATGGAGATAGGCATGGGATGAAAATCCCACCGGTGAGCCTGTTCTGCTGTTGAAGGCAAAGCCCATTCTGTGCTGACCTGACTGATGTGCTGGGGTTGTTCTTTCCTGTCTGCAGTCACCCTGGGGAGTGCATCTCCAGCTTTTCAGCCCTTTAGCACTGAATTTCATTCCAGGTGATGCTCTGGGGAGCTGATGGTGCAGTATGAATTTCACAGAAGTGAGAAGCTGTGTCTGGGGGCCAAGAATTTGTGTTCTTCTTTATACATTGAGACTCACAAAATGTTAATGCCTGTCTGGTTTTGGTGAGTTGTAGGGGAAAGACTGTTTGCAAGAAACTGTGGGTGCTTTTGACTCCTTTGGATGTCTGATAGCAGAGACATGGATCAAATACATCCTTGTGAGGAAGGATCATCAGTAACATGACTCAGGGAGGGGGTCACAGAGTAGGAAGAGAGATCCTTAGCTTTGCCACAACTGCCCTGTAGAGAGTCCCTTTTTCCCCTCTGTGGTCCTCAGCTTTCACCTCACTTGTGAATAGCTTTGGTAATAATGTAATCACTGTGGAAGGGTCTGTAGATATAAAGACTGTCTCAGTATGATGCATGTGCTACCAGTTGCCTTAAGGCAAGGTGTCATATGTTTGTCTTCATTCTTTCCATGGCTCATGGGCTCATCTGCAGACCAGACGGGTCAGAGCTGCCTGTGTATTTTTAGGCTACTATAAGGAGTCCATAAGCTGCTGTCTTTCCCCTGGGAGCATTGGTTTATGCATATATGTTTGTGAGCATGGAGAGCACCATTTTCTGCTGGACTTTGTCCTGTCCTCATGTGTGCACAGGTTATGTGTGCATGCACAAAGTCTCCATGCACATGTGTCATTCCTGCCCCATGGTATTACCCCTGTGTATGTGTTCCTGTGTGCACTCCTGTGTGAGGCAGGTCACTGGGGGTTTAATTGTGGAGTGAACACATGTGTGTTTGTGTGTGTGTGCATAGGCACCTTTTCCATACCCAGGACTTGGTGTCTCTCCTCGAGGTGTATGAGGGTTTGTAGTCGTGTCCCTTGTTCAGCTGCATGACATCTGTCCCACCTGTCCACGTGTCTTCTTCTCCCCACCTCTCATGAATCTGCTTCTTCCTCTCCTGGGGAGACAGCTTGGAGTTGTATTACCTGGTGCCACATGTACCGAGTGAGACAGCTTTCCTGACCCCTAGAAACTCGAACACACGCAGAAACATCAAGCCTTGAAGCCCAAGGGAGACAGAATTCATGTTATTTCCAAGGCTTGTAAGATCAGCCTGAAAAACCTAGCATGAAAACCTGGGTGCTGTGCTAGCTGAAGGAGGATGATGAATTGGAGGGAATTCAGAGAAGAGCAATAAAAATTATGAAAGGGCTGAAGGTACTTATTTATGAGGGGAGATTAAAAGAACAAAATATGTAGAGCTTGACTAAACGATGATACGTAACTGTTTGTGTGTATTGAGGACTGTAAACACCAAGGAAAGTAGGAGATTGTTTAAAGTGACAAAAAAGAGGCAAAGTCAGAGGTGTGGACGAGGATACATGCAAGCTTCCTGTTGTGAATGTTCAAACAGTCTGTGAAATAGTGTGGCCGGTTCATGGAGATGAAACTGCTGTCAGCAAGGACACGTGGTGATGGGAGGGGTGGAGGGAACAGGCTGCCCTTGGCCAGTGGTGGGAGTGACCTGCAAGGCCTCCTCTTTATATGCAGCATTGCCAGGGAAATTCTGAGAGATGTTTGATTGTCTTTCACCTTTTATTGATTCCCTGTCTTGTGGCTGGGAAGAACCCACAGACACTGCTGTTGAGGGAGCAGGGAGGTGATACGGGAGGAATGAGTAAACAGAGTCTGAGGGAGGTGGAGGACATTATTCCCTCTACCCTCTCTGGCTGGAAAGGTAGTCTAGGAAGCAGTCTAGTAGGAAGTGCCTATAAATGAAAAAGGACTTTCTCACAACATCTTTCTAGGACAGTACAAACTGAACCCTCCCAAAGCAAGGGGTTGATAGTGGGGTCAGGAAGATCAGACTTCCCTCCTCTGAATTCCTAGTCACAGATGGCCCAGAATTGGGACAACAAGGTCAGATGGATAATACCCCTCCTTTTTTTTTCCTCATTGCAGTCATAGGCCAGGAAAATTGAGTGAGATCATAATAAAAGGATTAGTGTGGGAAGCCTGCCGTGAATAGTGTGATAGACAGGTCAGAAAAATGGAAGGGAATTCAAGGGGGTTGGACCTGTTACAGATGGCCTGTTTAAAGAGTTCTGTGTTTATCAACAGGGAAAGGGGATTTGGTCTTAGAAAAATCTGGCATTGAGGGAGCTAGGGCTCAAGCAGAGATGTTATTCCCAACAAGGAGCTGTACTGGAATGACTGGTTTAAATGACACCTGACCTCCTTCCAGCTTTTGTTAAGGAGAAAAAAAAAATCTTTCTTGGAATGAGCTCTGTTGTTTGCTGCCTTGTCCATCCATCTCTAAAATGATCTAATGCACCAAAATGATACTGTTTCTCAGAGCTACTCTTGCCCATGACTTCTGGGTCAGCCTGGCTATGGAAAGTCATAGAAATACAAAAAGGACCTTACCAAGCCAGGTCTGTGATTCTTCCAGTGAAGTATCTCCAGCTGTAGCTGGAAGAGGGAATGGCATACAGGCAGGACAATTATGTAGCAGCACTTCCTCTGAACACCCTTTCAGCCTCCAGTAGTGCATGTTTGAGGGACCCAATGCTGGGAGATCTGTTGTGCACTTTATAGCTCTCGGTGCATTTGTTTCTTCCCTGAGTTATTTGTCCCGCCAATTTTTGAGGTCAGGTAAAGTTTTAGCATCCTCAGAACCTCACAGTAGGAAGTTGTGCAGCATAAACATGCAGTGTAACCTGTAACTTTCTGGTTTAATTTCCTGACCCTTTGATCTTTGAGTGGGAAGAGGCTGTTAACACCTCTTTCCTCTGCCCTTCCTCTGTGATTTGTGGTTTTATAGACCTGTCTCATTTCACGGTCTCTGTTATCTTTTTTCCTTCACCTTTCATTTCTGCATCTCTCAGCTGCCTCCTCCTTGGCTACAGGGGTGTAGCTTTTAGCAGCATGGGGCATTGCTGGGTGGGAAGTGACTTCCCAGCAATGAGCTGCACCAGGTCCCACCCAGGTGAAAATGTTTGAGTCAGCTGCAGTGCCCACACATCTGTACATGGCACAGGAGGAACTGAAGAAGCTGGGCAAAAATTCTGAAACCAGCTGAAGGTGCCTTTCGTCATCAAGACAGAACTGGGCAGGCTCTGAGAAGGCTTGAAAATTAGGAAGGGGATCTTCCATGATCTTCCCAGGCACAGAAGTGAGGCTGACAGGTTGGAAGTTCCCAGGGTTCTCCTTTCTACCCTTTTTAAAGATGGGTACAGTGCTTCCCTTCTCCCAATCACCTGGAACTTCATCTTACTGCCATGACTTTTTTAATACGATGGAGAGTGGCTTGGCAACTACATTGGACAATTCCCTCAGGACTCTGGGATGCATCTTGTCAGGGCCCATATACTTATGTATGTTCAGGCTCCTCAGGTGCTCATGAACCTGAACTCAGAGTGGGAAGCATTTTGCTCTCCAAGGCCCATCCTGCTGTCCATCCACTCAAGAGATGTGGGAGCATTGAGAGATGGAGCCTTCTCCTCATCCATTGTTATCAGTTTTCTTAATTTTTTTATGAGAAGTGTTCACCTTCTTTAGGCTTCTTTCTCTGGTTAACTCACCTGTAAAAGACTAATGAAAAAGAAACATCAGCCATCTTGTGAGCAATCTTCAAACAGAATAGGTTCAGGGGAGGAAACAGGGACTAAAGGACCCTTATGGGGTGCAACAAATGTTGGAGGGTACAAGAAAAGAGGAAGGTGCCCTCACTAGTCCTCATGACATTATGACATTTCCTACAGAGGAAAACTGTTCTGAGTAACCTTTGAGTCAAGGGCTGTCAGGGACTGAGGTGGGTGGTGGGAAGTCTGTTTAGATGCTGTCAGGTGTGATGTGGGCCAGGACAAGCAGAAGGGAGAGTGAGAGACAGCACTGTCAGGAAGGGAAGGAGATGAGCTGAGAGGTCTGGTGTGAAGGAAGGGTCAAGGGGTGGAGGAAGAAAGGTCTGAACAACATTGTAAGGAGAGATAGTGATGACAATCTCTTTAGCAGGCACTTGTGCCTTGGGAATTCAGTCAGGTATCCCACTGGATGCTTCTGACTGAGTAAGGAGCTCCTCTCCAGTCCCAGCACCCTGTCCCCAGCCTGGTCACACCTGAGAGAATGCAGCTGCCTCACTCTTCCTTACAGACCAGGAAGGGTGGTGGGACTTGTGTAACATCATGAATGAACAAAGCTTTCCTACCAATGGTCAAGTACGGAGATGGCAAGGGAGAATTTATTTTCATTTCCTCCCCTCTCATTTCTGTCCTTTCTTTTGTTTTGTCTCCTCCCCCATGCTGGCTGTAACCTTTCTCCCCTCCCTGTCTGCTCACCTAGCACTAGCTTCATCCTGTGTCTCTGTTTGTTCTCCTTTAATCCACGCAATGGATCAGTGACAGACCCCCACTGTAATTTTTTAAATCAAAGCCCTTTAACTTGAATTGAGCAAGGTCAGGGGAAGCTTCTTAAGGCATCTTTGTATTTTTCTATCTCTGCCTCAGAGCAACTTAAAGGATGGCTCAACAGGATTAGTAGAAAGCGCAAGATTGGACAAATGGATTTGGCAGGGGCTGGCTGGTGGGCCTGGGGGAGTGGGAACTTGCTGTGCTGGAAAGTGGAAGAGCTGGGCTCTGCTCAGGGCCTCCACTCTCTGCTGCACCTCTGGGCATGTGAAGGCAGCTGGGCTGATGCTGAGTGCAGCCCTTCGAGAGAGCAGCCCAGCCTGAGGCACTGCTCCTTGCTAAGCAAGGCTACTTAGCACTGGCCGAGTGCTCCGGGGCCCAGGCACGGGGAAATCACTCTGTACTTCAGGCACCGTTGCTCTTGGAGCAAGCCCTTCTGCAAAGCCTGGAGGGACACACTGAGCACAACGGAGCCATGCTGGAACAGCAAGGGTGAGGCCTCAGGAACAAGCCAGGAAGCAATTCCCTGCATTATGGGTCCCTGAGACATGCTTCTCTCTTTGCCCCCATCCTGCTGGGTGCTGCTGGAAGCAAATTAGCAGTCCAGAGGTCCTGTCAGTAGGCTCTGCTTCCTTGGCTTAGCTTCTTCTGCTTCTCTCCTCCCCTGTTTTGCCTTATGATTTCACAAGTGCTTGTATTAGAAGAAAGTGTCAGGCTTGCAATTTCTCCTGGCTGATACTCAGTGCACCCCCGACCCTTTGCTGGCCCAGCCCCTTGCTGGCAGCACCAGTCCTCCCCTCCTCTACTCTAACCTGTGCTGGCTCTGCCTGGCCTGGGAGAGGGTCTGCCCCAGACTGCCCCTTCAGCTGTAATGACCAAGCTGTTCTGAGCACCACCAGCCTGTCTGATAAAGGACCTGTCCCTTCCCCACCACATGGGCAATCTGCACCAAGCTGGAACCCTCATCATTTATTCTTTGGTCCCCCAAATGACTGCTTCTCTCCTTCAGCTGAAGCCCCTCTGTCCTGCCCTGTAATCTCAGTGTACTGGGGCTCAGTGGTCAGAGAGGAGACTCATGAGGAGCATTTTGCACAGCTGCAGCCAGTTCCTACAGCCTGTTCCCCTCAGACACCCTCTCCTTACACGTGCTGTTCAAGCCCATGCACCCATCGTGTTATCCTATGTGCACACGTGAATTGAACGTGCAAGGGAACAGAGATTCACATAACCTTGGCCTTGCTTTGCCAAGCCTCCAGGAAAGATGGATGTTTGGATTAGCCAAGGACGTGGCTGCTCCTTCTTGGTGCAAGGATTTGCCTCACAGGACTTGCCACGCTGTGGTCTTCTCATTATCAGCCCCTCAGCTCCCAGGCAGATGAAGGGTCGCTCTGGGATCTCATTTCCTCTCCATCATCCTCCTGCAGCAGCCTGGTTGTGTGCTCCAGGGTTTGTTTTTGGTCTGGGGCACCCCAGCCCCTCACATGTGCTGCTCATGGAGGAAGCTCACGCTGTTTCTGCACAGAAGAGGATTTGCATGCATGGTGGGGGAGAGACAGCCTGGCCTGTTTATTCTTAATGCTCCATATTATCACCATTAATAATGCCACCTCTGCCTCACATGCTAATTAATGCTCAAGATTGTTAATGTAACAGGGAATTCGGGCAGAGACCACACAAGACTGGCTGGATTAAGTTAACCTTATGGACTGTAAATGGATCTCCTGGAGGGGCATTTCAGCCTAATGAGAATCCAGCCTGAATGGTAATCAGGGGCTCCCCCTCCGTGTGCCTGGTGGGGCCTGGAAAGCTGGCAGGGCTGCAGGGCAGGATGTGGGAAAGGCATCGTCGGGAGCTGCTCATGAAACTGAGCAGGGAAGAGAAGGATGCAGAGCTGGAGGGAAATACCTCAGTGAGAGGGAAAAATTGGAGTAGCAAGGCTGTGATGTTGCACAGGGAGAGTCCAAAGCAGGGGCTGAGGCTGGTCCCATGCTTTCCATGGTGGACATTTAAATATTAGGACAGAGGGCTATTTTCCTGCTTGTGACTGCCAGCAGTGAAAAGGTCACCCAAACTGTCTACACCATGAGCAGGGCTCCTCTGTAGGGAAAAAAAATCTGGCAAATCCTGTTCTGCCTCCTGGAGAGCTGCGCTGTGGGTTGTGACTGCTGCTACCTAGTGGATCAGAGAGCCAGACTTTCCCAGTCTGTCATCTTGTATGGTGTGGAGAAAGCATCAGAGAAGGGATCTGGTATGGAACACTTTTATGTGTAAAGTGAAAGGCTGAGTTCAGAAGAAAACCAGAGACAATGGGTTCAAAATGGAGCTTAGAGGTGAGGCTTTCAGTGCATAGGGAAATGATAGTGCAAAGTTTGGGGAAATCCCAGATCCAGGACTGCAGTTGAGAACCAACCAGATGCTGCTTAAGTGTTACGTCTTCATTTCATAGCAAAACTTTGTATTTCTGGTCCTGGGTGAAACGGGATCTTCCTGGGAGCCCATAAAACTTTCCAGGGAAGGTGTGCATATTTTCACAAGTGGCTTCTGTGTGCTAGTTTTTTCCTCTAGAGGGAACAGGTGCAAAGTGGAATACAGGGCATAAGCAAAGCCAGAAATGGAGGCCAGTTGTTTGCATATCAGTCTGGGGAGTTGAGTAACTTAGATCAGCCTCAGAAAAAACAAATGGAGCTGTGGCTAGAGTGTTTGGGAGGAAGGTACTGATCTGCAGAATTGGCTAAAGATATAAACATATGTCTTTGGGGTTTTTTTCTTACTCAAGTCCCACTGCCCCAGGATGTGCTCCAAGTGGACAGGCTCCATGCTCTGGAACCCAGCCTGGAAGTTCTCCTGGAAATGGGATATGGCTGAAGCTTTACCCTTCTGATAGGAGCAATAACAGAGCAGCTAAGGCATGTTGCTTTGACTCCAGAAGTGTGAGTTTGAGCTGTGCTGACTGCAATTCTGCATAAAATTTCTCACTCTGACCCCAGCTATGGGTGATTCTGGCTAGGGAGCTGAAAGTGAGACAGGTGTGGCTGCAGCTGCAGGAGCCTCTCCCATATTCCCAGCTATAGGGACTGCTCTCTCCTAACTCTGTTACCTTGAGTTTCCCTACCTGAGCTGTGTCAGCCTGAGATGGCCCATGGCTCAGATGCGAGCTGAGTCTGGTTTGTAGTGTTTGGGGCTTGGGGATGGGAGTCTGTGGGTTTGGGTGAAAATCTGTGATTTTGTAATGCAGTTCTTATGGGTTGAAAAGAGGAATAAGGATATGGAAAGGGAATAGGTCCAGTTCAGGTTGCCCAGTGAGTTTTTCTTTCACTTTCTGGCTCTCAATATGGGAAAATACCAGGGAGCTGCTAAGAAAGGAGTTCCCTCCCAGAGTGGTGAGTAGGAGTTGGTTCCCAGGGCAGAGCATGCTGCTGCCAGTGAGCAGGGGGAGCTGGGGGAAGGTGAGAAAGGAAAAGCAGAGTCCAGGAGGCGGGGCAGTGCAGGAGCCAAACAGACTGTTCCACCCAGAGAGGGGATCCCATCCCTGCAGACCTGGATGGTCCCAGGGCTGCTCTCCAGTACATGCACACTCCCAGTTCAGTGCTGCCACCCTGCCCTGCTCTCCAAGGCTCTGCAGGTGTGCAGTATCACACGGGTGTCTCGGCCAGGTAGGTGCTGCCACACGCACACCAGGCAGCCCACAGGGGAGCCACGGTTCCCTGAGACTCCTCACAAGTGCACTGGGGATTTCAGCCAGCAGCAGACTCACACACACAGTCACTGCTCACCCTGCACTGCAGCACTTCATGCACATCCCAGACATCCTGGCCTGGCATCCATGCCCCACAGCAGGCACGTGCACAGCACCAGCACACAGGTGCTCACCAAAGGCCGTGCATTCCTGCACATGTGGCTCCACGTTGTCCATGTTGCCCCCTTCCAGCATTATCCCATGCAGATGGTCTCACTCAGGGCAGCACTGACAGACTTTGTGTCTTCCAGGTCCCCCTGCATGCCACCACAAAACTGTGATGTGGCATCTGTTTGAGAGGAACACTGATGCATGCATGCAAACACGTATCTGCATCCCACTCAGCTCCTGTTTGCTGTGCTTTCTCAATCCTTTTTCCTTTCTTTAGCCAGTCATTGTACTTCTTCCATGCCTCTGAAGCACGGGAGCAGATGGTTTGCAGGTCAGTTTAGGATGATGGTTCCCTTTTCCTCTAGTGGCTCTCTTCAGCTTCATAGGTCAGTGCTGAGTGCCTCAGAGATGAAGATCTTCCTTGCCCATCCACACACAGCACCTCTGTGTCACTCTCAGCAACTATTAGAAATTCTGAGTCCAAATGCTTCTTTAAATTGCCCTCATGACCGTACTTTAACCCAAGTAGCACTTCAGGCCATAGTGGCATTTCTAGGTTTGGCAGCATCTGTTAGCTTTGACCAAATGAGGCAGCTCCATCTCCTCTCTGCTTTGTACATGTGCCTTGCTGAGACCCAAAAGACTCTCTCACTTGTCCCCTTTCAGCCTAAATTATTAATCTGCTGTAATGCACAATGGATGTTTGTGGGAAGAGGCATGCAGGTACAACTGAGCACAGTACTGAGGCACTGACATTACCAGCAAGCTGAAATTGCCTGGATGCACGGGCCAAGCTTAGCTGAGAGAGACAGGAAATTTCTACTCCTTCAAAGCACTTCAGAAAAGTGAATGGTGGTGGCACCAGTGAAAGCAGAGGGGCTCTTGGGGCTGAGGTGGCAGTGGGGCTTCCCCATATGTTTCTTCTGATGCTGCCACATGGACATGGCGCAACATGGGGAGGTGGGAGTGTGCTGAAGGAGGTGGCTTTGAGGAGTGGAGAGTTGGCATGCCAGAGTAATGGTGTGGAAAGTGTACACACGCTGGGAAAGGGCTGAGGCTGCCGGGGCAAGTAATGTGTGTGAGGGCAGGGAGCTCCTGAAAGAGGCCATTGCAATGTACACTCCACTGACCTACACTGAGGTGTATCTATATGTGCTGGAAGCCCATGCTGTCCAGTAGCACAGGAAAAGAGATTTTGGGACTCCTTTCACACTTCCTCCATGTGGCTGGGGCTAGACCCGGCTGCAACCCCTGCATTGCCTGTGTCTAAGCCACGCCTATGCTAGCCTTTTTCTGCCTGTGAGCTCTTCCTTTTTTATCTGTGCCACCACTGCTCCAATGGTCCCAGTGCAGCCGTGCACCCCTAATGCCATACGATCTACAGCTGCACCCACACCCGGCTGCTCTTCCCCGCTGCAAAGCCCAAGCTTTCCCTTGCCTCTCCCAGTTCCCGGGGGCACACAGGTACGCTTGCTTGCCCTGATGTCGAGCCCTGATTGTTGTCCGTCACCGCTGGCAGCAGCACGTTGTCACACTGCCGAGCTTGTTAGACAAGCCCGGCGGAGCGCTCGCTGTGCTGTCCCTGGTGCTGCGCCCATCTCCTTTCATTCCCTTGCCCCTTCTTACCCACCTCGCGGATCTCTTTGTCTTTCCTGGGGCCAGCCGGTGCCTTTCTGGCCAAATCTCCGCCTCCCATAAGGGTTTATGTACTTCTTTGCCATGCTTAGGTTTTGCAGTCACATCCCCTGATGCCACTATCAGCCAATTTCAGAGCACTCGGGGCTGGTGGCACTGCGCACTCTTCTTTGCATGCAAATTATGCACATCCAATACCAGAATGGAGGGAAAGAGAAGGCATGAGCGTGGATGTTTTTGCAGGCTTTCAGCTCCAGAGGCTTTGCTCCCCTGGAGCAGCAACTCCAGTCCGTGGACCGACACATGGGAGATTGTAGAATGGGTAGAATTAGGGAAAGTATGGAAATAAAAAAAAGGAAAATCTTACTCAGAGATGGAGGCAGTTAAAGCAGATTTGGTGTGGTAGTGGAGTGTGTGTGTGCATATGCACCTGTGCACTTGCACAGAATAATACAGCTGTCTCCAAAGTGAGTTCCAGCTTCGTAACTTTCAAGAATGTTTTTGTTTTTTTGTTGGGGTTTTTTTGAGGGGTGAGTGGTGCTGGCTGTCTGTGTTTCATGTCTAGTTTGTGTTTGTCTGCCTGTGTTGGATGTTGATGAGTATTTGTGTTTTCCATGTGACAGAATATGTCTGGTGGTTGCTGGGGCTAACACTTAGGATCCAAAAGGATGCTATGCCACTGTGTGGGCTGAGTTTAGGTAGGTAACAGTATCTGATACAATCAGTTTGTATGCTGCAGGCAATTCATAAGCAGAGTATATTTGTGTGTGATATACAGCCACTGGTGCTTGCTTGACTTATGTTTCTGAGTGCATGAGGATGTTTTATGTGCCCTCGTTTTCTTACAGACACGTCACTTGCTAGTGTGGTGTTTGCACTGATATGGATGTGTGTGTGTGTGTATACATGGCACTTTTTCTGGTCTCTGCTGTGGGAGTGGGTTCATTAAATGCTGTGTGTCTGTGCAGTGACAGTTTCATCTAAGGGGTCAGGAGCTGGTGTGTGGTAGACATGTTTGGGTATTCCGTGTGCATTTTTGCAGGGATCACTATTTGCTGTGCTGTTTAAAAATGTTTTTGCTGTGTACTCATAGGAGTGGAGGAACAGGCTGGGTGGAGTTGATGTGGTGTTGTGTGATGGTTGTCAGAGCTATCACGTGCACATCTTAATACAGATGTGTAACCTTGTAGGCAGGTGCAGGGTGCATGTGAAGAAAAGCACCTCATCCTTTAGAGGAGCTCTGAGTTCTTAGGGGTTGTACGCAAGGTGGTGTGCAAAGACCATTGAGTAAATGTGTGTGTGTGTGTGTGTGTGCTGAGTGTGCAGAGTGTCCTTGCAGGGGCGTGCCTGGGTGGTGTGTGGGCTGGGAGCTGGCGTGTGTGCATGCAGGCACCCTCCACCTTCTCCGTCAGCACCTTGCCCTGCGCTGGGTCAGGTGCTTCCTCCTTTTGTGTGCAGTGGGACAGCCAGGCTCTTGCACACAGGTCAACCTTTTTCCAGCCTTTCAGTCTCCTTCCATCTGGCTGTCTGTCTACTCTGCTGCCGGTGTCCAATTGTCTGTTCCCATAATCACCGATACGCCTAGGTCACACCCTACACTGCCTGTGGACTCAGCAGCTGTGCATCTTTCTGTCCCTCCCACACACACACATTCACACACACGCACACCCTGCATCTTCATATGTGGCATATTCAGTTGCCATTGGAAACCCAAGAAAGAAGTGAATCTACCCTCCAAGTCTTAAGCTGGTGTTTTTTTTCCTTTTTTTTTTTTTCCCTCCCCTTTCCTCCTCTCCTCACAGAAGGCGAAGTCGTTCGCAATGAATCCATGGCAGCTTCGATCGAGCAGTGAGCTGGGGCACCTACTCACAGGCCACTCCTTCATGTGACTGAACAGAGACCTTTCCCAGCACTCGCCAAGGAGAGCAGAGCCCTGGATTTACCTCCCGCGCACCCGGGCACCCCCAGCGCAGGCACTGTGAGGTAAGCGAATCTCGGCACCTCTGTCTGTGCCGCTCTCCATCCCGCCCTCCCTCCCTCCCTCTCGTTGCCTGCTCCCCAGAGGTGTGAGGGAGGAGAAGGGCAGGGGTTTCTGCTATGCTGTGAACAAAATCTAGGCTTTCATCAGCGCCCTCCCCACAACGGAGAGCTGCTCCCTCCCCTCTGAGCCCCTTCCCTTGCGGCTCTGCATGCGTGTGCAGGGAGGGGTTGTTTGCAGAGCGTCCGGGGGAAGCGCTGCAGGTTCCCCCGCACGCAGTCCCGAGAGCATTCCGCCCCTTTCCCGTCCCTCCCTGGCCACACACCTGTCTGCTCTTCTCCATTCGTCATTTTCCTCCACCTCCCCTATTTCTCGGGAGAAGGGGCAGCCAGGATGGCTCTGCTGCAGCCTGGCCAGCAGCAGAGCTGGGCTCCGCAGCCCTGGCCTGGGTCACCAGGGATGCAGCTTGCAGCAGAGCAGGAGTGGACATCACGCTACGGGGAGTGGGGGGCATGGAGGGGAGGATTCCCCCTCCCTCCTCATCTCACAGATATTTTGGGGATTCCAATTCCCCACAGAAGATGCTGGCCTCCATTTCCTTGCTAGGTACCTCCTCTGAATACCCAGCCCAGCCTGCCACAGCTTTTGGGGTGACGGGCATGCTCTTTGTCATGGCTTATCTGCTGTCCCCTGGTGCTCCTTCTCAACTGGAAGGGATGTTTTCCTACTGGAGATGGTGTGTTTCATAAGCTGGGAACGCCGTGTGCCCTGCACAGGCAGTGAGGGGGCCCTGTGCCGAGCCTGACCCATTTTGGGGCGTGAAGCTCTTGGGAGCACCTGAAAGGCCTCCTGCCGCCTAGGGCTGCCCTCAGTGCCCCTTTCCTCTGCTCCTCTGCAGGGAAAGCAGGAAGATCAGCTGCACTATTTCCATGCCATGTCTCCATGCTGCTGGAGCTGCTGTGGTGTGGGCATGGGAGGGGAGTGGGAGCAGCTGTTTCTCCCAGTGCCTGGGCAGGCCCAGACGGCGCTGCCAGTCCTCAAGGAGCACAAACGTGCCTGGAGATGCCTGTCCCCAAAATAGACCCTAAAGCAGTGAGCTGCTGGCAAAGTAGCAGGTAAACTCAGAGGAGTGGATTTTAAAGGGGAGGTCTGGGAGTTTGCAACCTGCCAGGCTGTGGTTTCAGGCTTTGCACAGACTCTGGCAGAGACCAGAGTTTTTTCCAAGTCACATTTTTGAGGGCTGTTGTGTTTCTCTGAGGGGAAAGGACTGGCAGGGTCTCTGCTGCCGTGTGGCCCCAACAGTGGTGCTGGCATGGCGTTCTCTGAAGGAGGTGAAGGGTTGCTCCCCTCCCACTCGGGTCTCACCTGGTGATGCTGACAAGGAGGGCACATCTTCCACTGCATGTTCCAGTGCATCTCTCTGCTGCTACTGCAGGACCCTGCCATCAGTTTTCCCCATGTGCAGTTCCTCAATGCAGCCCCCTGACCCACTACTCCAATACTCACCCTTCTACACAAACTGCTGCCTTCACCTTCTCTTTGGTGCCTCTTGCTGCTTTTCTTCCTTCTCTGGGGTGCCCTGAGCCCTGCTTCTCCCTCTTTCAGCACCCATTCCTCATTTCTCCTCCTTTGTGACCACCCTGCCGGGCAGGACCAGCTTTGGTCAGCATTGGGAAGGGCTGAAGCTGCCCAGTGGGACTGTTTCTGGATGCTGTGATGATACTGTGGTCTTTTCCCCCGTGGTTCACACCCTCTGGTGTGTGTGTTGCGGGTGACAAGTGACTGTGGTGTTGTTGATGTGTCACTCTTCCTCTTGGCTGGAGCCTGGCAGGGAGCGTGCCCATGCAGCCACACTCGGTGTCATCGTTGGAGAATTTGCAGAAAGCAAGCTCTTCCCATATGGAGCCTCCAAAGTAATTTGGCATTGGTTAAGCTTCTCGGTCCTCTCAGTACATGGCTTTGGCACTGACTCAGGGTGGACAAGACAATAAATCCAGCTCTAGGGAGCTTGGTACTGGGTCAAAACTGCTGCAGCTACATGGTAGAAAATGCTGATCCAGTATGAATTCACTCTGCTGTTTGAGATTTGTTTAGAAAACAATGTTGGCTTAACTCTGTACTGGCAAGATTTATGTTGTGTTGGGTATTATCTGTCTGCACAACCCTATCTTGGTGCTGGCTCGAGTGTTATTTGTGTGCCACATCTGGCACGTGCTCAGGATTGTGCGTGCTACGGTGAAGCTGACGGATGTAATTGCATGCTGCAGCCAGCCTGGTTCAGTCCCTCCTGTCAGGCAAGCCAGTCTGAAAGAGGGTTAAATTACAGTCAGGGAGCAAGCCATGTCCCACACCAGTCAGATGCTGGAGAGGATGGCTTTGACTGGGAGGAGGGCAGGCATCACATGAACAGGAAGAGGGAAGCATTGTCTCAGCAGGAGGATGTTGTTCTCCAGCCCTGACCACTCCACAGATCAGAGTGCAGGGCACGGGAGAGGCATTATCATTCCTCATAGATGCATTATCATTCCTCATAGGATCATGTTGGCAGAAAATGGGGCTGCACCATGGATGGAGGCCGAGCCAGCCCCACTGGAGGCAGGTGTTTAGGACAGCATATGAGTGCAAACCCTCATTCTTATGCTGCAGGGACTTCTTCCAGGTCTGCCACTCAGGTGCTTGTCTTGCTGAGGGAGGTAATTTGGTTTGTGCTGAAGGGTCAAAGGGCAGGAAGGTGGTGAGAGGTGATTTGCCTCATGCTTTTGTGTGGATGTGTGCAAGTCTCTGGTGATTAGGAGGAAAATATGTTGACCAGGTTTAGCAGCCTGAAGTCAGTTTTACTATAAATCCCAGCAAAATGAGCTTTTGGAGGTTAAAGTCAAGAGGTGACACTGTCTACCAAACCTTGTTGCTAAGGGTCCTAATCCTAGCAAACTCTCACACTGGTCACCATGCTGTGCCTCAGTTTCCCCTACCTTTCCATGAAACAGGCAGTAGCTACAAACACAGTGGGAGAGGAGAGGGTTGGGGAGCAGGGATGTGAAGGAGCAATGCTTCAGGCTGCACAGAGAGCTGCTGTGGGGAGAGGGAGGTTCAGCCTGTGGACTCTGCTGGCATGGCTGAGTGCTGCCATTCGCAGGGGGCTGGGTGCTGAGGAGAATCCGTAATGACCAGGGTGCTGTGAGCCAGGGCCGAGGCAGAGATTCACTCAAGCCTCTGTTTGTTTGGGAAGAGAAAGGGAGTTTGTGGCTTGTCACTTGGGAAACAGAGTAGAGATTCAGTGGAGAAGGACAGGCTTCTTGGCTGGGCCTCCCCGAGCAGCCGTGCCACGCGTGTGTGTGTGTCAGGGGACTGAGGGGACCCTGGTACAGGCCATGACTGGCAGCTGTACCCAGCCCCCGTCACTTCACCTCCCCCTTGCACCCTCTGCACAGCCACTGCCAAGCTGAGGACAGCCCTGGGACACACACACATGACAGACCAGTGCATGTGAAGAGAGGGATGCAAGTTAAAAGCCTTGCTAGAAGAGCAGCTGGGTGGGATTTGTGCTGCCTCCCTGCCTGGTTTATGCCCTGTGCAGTAGAACAGCATCTCTGTGAGTGTCCACGTTGCCCAAACAGGCACCTTCAGCAGGGCTTTGTCTGGTGCGTGGGGAGTCTTGCTGGGCTAAATCAGGGCATGAAGAAGACCTCTTTCTCCCCAGGTTCCTTCTCTGTCTCATCCCAGTGTGAACCCTCTCTCGCTTCACGGAGGTGGAGACCTGCAGGCAGTGGAGGGAGGTGTTGCAGAGGGAAAGGGGAATCGAGACACACAGAGCATGGATGGGATGCAGACACTGAGATGAGAAAGAGGGAGGACCTGAGAGGAAAAAGGACAGAAGCAGCAGAGGAAAAAAGGTGTGGAGAGGGAGGCAGAAAAGGAGCGGCATGTCCCTGAAGTGACAATGTGGTATAGAAGCATCTTATATTGATATTGCAGACTAGAGTTTGACCTGACCGTGTTTGTACTGGGCAGGGATGTGGTCTCTGTGGCTGGAGGACTGGCTCTGCATGGTAAACTGCTCAAGTTCTATCCCCCTCCTTAATTAAGGGAATAGCCAGCCTGTGATTGTCCTGCTTTGAGACGCCTTCTCCTTGTGCATGTTTGCCCGTTCCCGACATGGAGGAGGGAACATGGCTATGAAACCCCTCCTGGTGTCCTCTGTTCTCCTGGCCCTCGCCCCATGGAGCCAGAGGAAGTGAATGTGCTGCCTTGCACTGCTGAGAATTGCCTTGCTCTGTAGGAGGGATGTTGGTGAGGCCTTAGAGGGAGGCACAGACTTCCTTTTAGATGGCTGCCCAGAAAAACTTACAGCCACATTACCCCACCGTGGCGGTGCCTGCAGGGAATGAATTCAATGAGCTACACAATTTTTCTACATTTTTTTCTACAGTTTCCCCATCAACATGTCCCACAAGAACTGACTAGCAGCAATTAGGTAAGAGGGATTTACAGAAATTTCTCTTCCTCTTTTGTGAAATATACTTGAGTATGTGTCTGTCAGGTAAGGTAGGGATGCCAGGTCTGTCACAGGGTGGGTAGACTTCTTTCAGATGTTCTCAGTGTCACTTTTGATGGAGGCGTGCTGGTTTCCAGAAGCTGGAATGCCACTGTTGGCTTGCAGGCAGGCTGACAGGTGAACATGTATCCACACCTGGTCGTGTGTTCATTGTGACATAAACCTGTGGGTGCTTCTTCTCCATGTTCTCAGCTTCCTCTCCCTGTCTCCCTGTTGTAGGACCAGCAGAAGGTATGGCTTAAAGTGAGTGGCACATCAGGGCCACCGGGCTGTGTCCTGACCCTAACTGCCATGCCTTTTAAAGCCAGACAGCATGGTGAAATCCACCGAGAACCAGTCTGGCACAAAGGGAGAAACACTCATATAATGGGGCTACTTATCTGAGTTCTCCAGCATTGCCCATTACATTTCATGTCTTGTGGCTGATGCAGTTGAAAGGCAATCACTGGAGCTAACAGCCCAGCAGTGTTCTGCTCACCTTCTGATTTACTTCCTTTCATCCTCGATGGGTTTCATCTCCTCCCAGGTTCATGCATCCCCCAGCACTGAGGTCACTTTCTTTTCATCACACCTTAGGCTGTATATAATCAAGCTAGCACTGTTCCTGCCCTGAATCTTCTGGGGTCAAGATGGAAATCACTATTCAGCAAGAGACCCAAACAAATGAGCAAAACTAGCCTGGTTGGTCAGAACAGGGTGGATGTTATCCAAGAAAATTCGCATTGATCAATTCCAGTCACCTCCTGTGCTTAAAGTGACTCAGTATCTCCGTTTTTAGGATGTTGCTGGGGAGCTGAATTCTCTTATGATTTCTCTTGTATCAGCTGTCCCTACCAACAGTATTTGTGAGATTCTTTTCCTATATCTGCTTAGATGAGTATCTGTTGGAAAATATGCTGGTAGAATAATGGGTGCTGGGACAAAGCAACTCATAAAAAACCCACAAACACAGTGAAAAAAAAAAAAACGCCAACAGCTACAAAACCTCCGCCCCCCTTTCCCTGAACAATAAGTTATCAAGTCCAGATGGTTAAATCCGAGAGTTTGGAAGGAGCTTAAGTGATTGAGCTGCTAACAAAAATATGCAATCTCTTGTGAAAAAAAAAAAAAAAAAGCAAAAAAAAGCTACTGATTCGGGGAATTGGAGATGACCAAATGTTGTACCTATATTTAAAAAAAGGCTTCAGTGATGATCCAGGGAATTAAAGATCAGTAGGCTTTGCATCTGTATCTGGTAAACTGGTGGGAATGATAATTAAAAAGCAGTGCTTGAAGACATCTGGAAGATTGTGGACAGATAGGGCCTATCCAGAGCGGGTTCAGCAGGGGAAAACTGCATCATGCTAATCTCCTACAACTTTTTGAATGTGTCAATAATGCAGTGGATAAAGGAGAACCAAGTGATATAATGTATTTAGACTTCCAAAAGGCTTTTGAAAGATCCTGCACTTGAGCTGCTAAAGAAGCTAAGTAGTCAGTGAGAGACAAAATATTGACACAGATCAAAAACTGAGTAGGAGACTGAAAGAATAAGGGGATTAAACAGTCAAGTTTCACCGTGGCAAAAGGTTAATGTGGCCTCCAGGTTCTCTTCTAAATCCCTTGTGATTTACCTTATTGTTTAATGAATTGGAAAGGTGGGAGGAGAGATACGCTGTATGGAAATCAGCAGATGAGACAAAATTATTATGTTGGCTGTGGACAGAAAGGGCTGTGGGAAATGCCTGGGAAAGAGAACTAAGTTAAATGAATGCACTGTGCTCTGCTGAATGAAGCTGAATATTGGTATATTCAAAGTAATGTGTGTTACAGGGCATACTCAAAACTCTTTACATACCCAAAAGGTCCTGAATCAAGAGTATCAGCCAAATGAAAGTGAGGGTGAATGTCTTTGCAGAGCTCTGCCCCATGCTGTGATGCCCTTGAGCAGGCAAATCAGCTGTTTGGATGCAGAGGCAGTGGGTAGAGAGGGCTCTGGAAGAGCTCTTGGTACACCTGCAGTGCTGCTTCATTTGGAATTGTGAGCCAGACCCAGGTCAGCCTGTTTCTGAAGGGATGCTGGAGAACTAAAGGGCCTCTGAGGTGAGACAGAAAGCCTGTGAACACCCCCAAGTGAAGATATGGAGGAGACGGGTTGTTGGTGTCAGACAGCAGACTGAGAGTGTATGGTAGGAGGAAATAAAATTACAAGAGTATGAGGATACCTGTCCTTCCTTTCCTCATCACCTGGGAGTGAAGGAATGTACAGTGAGACTAAAATGTATGGGATACAGGTTCACAGGGTTGAACTGTGGGGGTCTAAGACCGGAGAATTTGTCAGGTCCAAGAATTTAGAAAGGTTCATAGTGGGCTTGTGTGTTTTGTGGAGAACAGGAGTACCCCAATGAGCTTTAACTAAGGATGAGCCCAGTTTTGGAGCCTGAACCTGCAGGTTCAGTCTTCAGAGCCTGTATTAGCCTGCAACTCATAGCAGCAAATAAGAAAATTGAGACAGGAGTACATTGTCCCTCATTTGTCTGCTTTGATGTTTTTCCCCCTTTCCTCCCCCGAATTCCAGTGATGTTTTCCTTGAGAGCCAGTGTGGACATTGATATGACCTGGAATGGTTGTTCCCTTGTGTACATCTTAGCTGCTGGGACATGAGCAGTGAAACTCTGTTTATGTCTAATCATGTTGAAGTACACAGTATGAAGGAGAATTTTCATCCTCTGAGTTTGAACTCAGTTCTGGGGAAAACCAAACCCCATCCCTGACACAGAAAAGGTGCAAACCCACCTAAACTCTTGATATTGCCCCAGATCAGAAACCTAACCTGCTAAGTTCCAAGACATTCCTGGGAAATTGCCAATGCTTCCATCTCCCACCTGAACTACGGATGCAGGAATCAGTGCCAGGATAATGGGGTACCCACCAAACTTTCCAATTTCTAGGCCAAGCTGGAGCCCAGAATTAAAAATCTGCTGGGGCTGAAGGGAGAAAAGAAATCCCTGAGCCTATGGAAACCCTGAAACCTCATTTGATCACTTCCTCCTCTTCAGTGTAAGGACCTGAGTCTATGAAGACATCTTCCATGTCCAACAGCATCCCCTACCCAGAAGCATGGTCCCAGTTCTTATTGTTTTTTTTTTGTTTGTTTTTTATTTTTTCCCTGAGTCCATGACATAGGATGCTGGAATCTTCAACAGCTTGGCTATCTTAGCCTGTTTGATTTCTTGCTATTTGTGTGTAGCTACACACAAATCCCACACTCCTTGTAAGTATGTCTCCCTCCTGGACAGCCCATGAGGTGTGAGCAGAGTGACTACTCCCACAGGGAAATGTTTTGAAGCCAGATAAAAAACCACTGGGGATCCTCTTTGCATGCTGCTCTTTGCTGGCTCTCTGTGAGCTCTCTTGTATTCTTAGAGCTGTGATTTGTTTTGGTGGGTAGCTTGGAGCTGCACCCACCGCAGCTGCTTTGGATAGAGTGGGAGCAGCCAGGCTGGTGTCCCAGTGCCAAGAGACCTGGGGTCAGTATCACACCTTTCCACATGCTTAAAAGTTCCTGTGAGGCCAGAGGGAACTTTGGCAGTGTGTCAAAGCTGACATCATCATGGCCCCTGCAAACCTCTGGGGTGGAAGCAACACCTTCAACACCTCTCCTGGCATCCAGGAGCTGGGGACTGTGGGGGCTGACAGACACTGACGTCACCCATGCTGCTTGCCAGCAACCCCAAGGCTTTGGAGATGGTTTGATCATCACTACTCTATTACAGCACCTAAAAAGACCTCTGGGATCAAAAGATGATTGCATCTCTCTGCTCTATTACAGCAGCCAATGAACCTCCAGGGCCAAAGGATAAAAGCACCATCGCTGGAGTATTATAGCATTTAGAAACCTCACTCACTGACTCACAGCTGTCTGACCCCTCCACCACAACCACTTCCAATTTGTCTCGGCACCCAGCCACCTTCTCTGCTGAGGTGTAGCTGGATAATCCTTGTGCTTTTACAGTGCCTGCCTGTGTGCAGCACTGAGGTGAGACCACACTGTCTTCTCACTTACTATGGCACGGGGAGGCACTGGTGTTGTGATGCATTTGCCAGACCTTTGCTCTATGAATGCAGCAAGGCAGCACTGAAATAAACCGCTTCCCTTTTTAACACAGCATCTGTGAACCTCTGGTACTGATTTACTGTGGCAGGTGATCTGCTCTTGCCTGGTACAGAGAGGGGGCTCTTCTCAGGCTGTTAGAGGTGTTTCAGAAGACAGCTCAGCCCCGGGCAAGGGCCGTGTTGTACCAGCAACTCGAGCTTACTAATGGCAAGGGGGATACTTTGAATGCCTGGTCAGTGATCCAGGCGTTTAGAAAGCATGAATTAATTTCTCAGACACCCTAGAGAGGTGGAGTTCTGTCATGTTATGAACCTGACTTGTAGATTCTGGGGAAAATCCTAAAAGCTTTTGGTAATAGAGGTTTTAGTGAGTTTAATGCCGATGGAATTAAAAGTCTCTAGGCACTCGTTGTGAATGGATTTACATCGGGGAGATTAGAAAAGGGAAAACATTATTGGTGTCCAGGAAACTCAGGAGAGCAGCTGTCAGCTGGTTGAGATGGAAAGTTCCCCAGTGGGCAGGTGCCCTGGCAGCCAGACACATGCCCTCCCCGTGGGGCTGGGGACACGTCCCAGGGCCACAGTGAACATTCCCCACAGGATGTTTGCACTCACCAGCTTTAGGGACATGCTGAACATGATTTAACACAGGAAGGGGACTCCTTGTTTTGGCTGCCATCTCTTACACAAAGACCCATATGCCTCACTCAAGCGCTGCTGGCCTTTCCCAGCAGGTTCATTACTGTGCACTCCTGCTGAAGAGCATGGAGAAGAATTACCTGCCCTCCTCCCTGCCCACAGACACACCATTCTGTGCAAAGCAGTCTCTCAGTCATGGATAGGCCTTTTACAGCCCCCTTTCTTCCCAGCAGAAAAGCACCTGGTGTGTAGCTGTGGAATGTAACGATGGAAGCACAGTTAAAGTGAACACTGGGCAGGATCCTTGTGAAATAATTTTGTGAGGTTTAATAATTTCGTAGTAAATTTTGGCCAACTCACAAAATCCACCGTTTTCAACTTGTCTGGGAGGCCTGGGGAGGCATCTCTATATTGGTTAACTTCTGCTCCTTTTTCCCAGGCCTCAGGATGCTGGAGAAAGCATCCTGGAGGCAGGTGGTCCTTCCCTGTGTCCTTAGACAAGTAAGGCATGATCCTGGAGGGTTTAGCCTTTCTTGGACTTCCCTGCAGAGGCTGGGTTGCTAAGGCTGTGCTCTTTGCTCAGGGATCAGAAAGGCAATAGAAGAAAAGACACCAAGAGACCTATGGGGAGAATGAGAAAGGTTACAGCCTTAACTACATGAGCTGGTTATGCTTCTCTCGGGAAGGCTCCAAGAGATGCTGTTCCCCTTGTTATTTCTCTCCAAAGTCCTTATCACTTGTTGGTGCACCTTTTTGAGAGCAAAGATCAGGGTTCATCCACCCTGGCCTTCTTTGTAAGTGGTACATCATCAAGCTGAGGACTCACTTCAAATCCTGTTTTGAAGATCTCTCTTTCCTCTGCCGCACAGGAGAACTCACTGGGCGATCAGGCTTTGTTAAAGCAGGGAGCTCCCTGCCCCAGGGAAGATGGGCAGACAGGAGAGCTGGTGTCTTGCCAGGGCATGCAGGTAGTAACCTGACTTTATCAACTGAGTGCCCACAATCAAGCCAAGAGCAGAGTTACACTTTCTTTGTATGGGGAAGATAACGCCCTGTCCACAACACAGAGCAGGGTGGTGGGATTCATGCCATGCCTTTTCTTTCTGCACAGCATGGATCACTTCCCGTTGGCTCTGGGGGTCTGGATGAGAGGGAAAGGCTGCTGGAGTGGTTGATATGCCCTCAAAACAAGGTGTCAGATGTTGATACCAGGGGCAGGGCAGACACGATGTCTCTGGTGCCCCTCCCAGTGAGTGGGTAGGTGCCACCAAAGCATCCACACACAGGGAGGAGATGGGAGAGAGGGAACAGCTAGGAAAGAGGGCGAGCAGTCTCAGTGCCTCCCCAGGTGGCTCTTCTTGTGTGGTAAGAGGTGGTGAGAATGCAGGGAGTCAGGGAAGGAGGAAAGGGAGGGAGGATGCTCTGTTGGCAGGCTGGCACCCCTCAAAGTGGTGGGGAGCCAGCAAGCATTGTGGTAGTCAGCCCTTGGCCCTGGGCTCACCTTCATCAGATGGGAGATGCCACTTGGAGAGAAGTGGGGTTTTAAGAAAAGAACAGAAGCAAAATTATTAATATGGTGGCTGGGGCTATGGTAATGTGCAGTGAGAGCTCAGCAGTGATGTTTCTGCAGGAACTGGAGCTGCCCCCTGGAGCTGAGAGCCTAATCTGTGCTGGAGAGGGGAGAAATCTGTTGCAATGACCACTGATGCCAGGAAGGCACCAGACCTGGCACTCCTGATGATACACTTGTCCTGCAAATGTGTTGCATCTGAGCTGCTGGGCATGCAGGCATCTGCCTTTAGATGGGTGCAGAGCCAGGCTGGGCTCACTTCTGCTCAGACTGCATCAGCACTGACAGGGCCTGTGGATATCAGCAAGGAAATCCACTCTGGAATCCACTTTGCAACTGGCGCTGCAAAAATGCAATGTTCTTTCTGCATCCTGTGTGAAAGAGCTTCTATCCCGCCATCGCCTTTCTTGAGGCATGTCTGTTTCTGTCAATTTATCCACAAGTACAAATAGAACACGGGTGCAGGTGTCCCCCCCCTCCGTATCAGACAGCCATGCTGGCTGTTGTAATCAACTCATTCAGGTAGGATGTGTTTACCCCCTCCAAACAGTAGTCGTTGTCTATTTCCAGGCAGAACGGTGCTTCTGGAGGACATCTAGCACAACTAACTCATCATGACAACCAGCAGCAACTTCAGGCTGCTTTCAGAGAGTTGTTTGTGGAATCACCTCAGCCCCTTAGCACAAGGTGTACACTTGCAGCAGGCCCAGCCACTACAGGAGAAAGAGGCTTCTGTTTCCTGCAAGTTGTGTTTGTCCCTGGCAAATTGTAGCCCATGACTGACAGGTCAGCGTGAGATAGGAGAAAGGGGATCTTTATCCTACTGAGAGCAAATGGGCTTGCAGAAACAAGGCTGTGATGAAGCTGTCAGCTGCAAAAGACCGTGTGTGGTCTTAAGGCCCTGGATGGGGGCAGGCTCATAAACACATGACAGGGCACGCTCAGAGCTTTCCTGGAGATGGGAGAAGCTATTTGAGGGCAGCCCCTAGGATTTTCAAGATCTGTTAGTTGCTTTCTGGTGATGAGAAAACCGAGCATGTTCCTGTTGGGACTGACTAGCAGAGATTCCAAGTCCTTCATTTGCATGATTAGCAGTGCTTTATGCTCACTGTTTTTTCAGGGACTGTCCTGTGTGTGAAGCTGTAGCCTTGCCACAGAGCACTGGGCTGAAGAGAGTGTAGTGGAGGCCGAGTGCACCTGTGATTTATGGGAAGATTACAACCTTGCCTGCAAATCCACATGGATGTCAGCATGGTTTATATTATCTGCACCACAGTGGCATGTTACATTCTCACAACACGTGGAGGGTGAGAAGGCGCAGACTTTCAGAGGGAGCTGCCTCTGGGCATTGCTATTTTTTACTTCATCCTTGGAGTTGGTGAGCCTGGTAGTGTTGCAGGGTGACATGTATGAAGGAACCTGACACCAGGCTGGAGGACCTGTGAAGCTGTATCATGATATAGCCAACAAAGTGATCTGCTTGTTGTTGCTTTGATGTGATCATATGACAGTTTGATGCTTTATTCAAAGCACTGGTTACAACTTCCTTGCCCTTCTTTCCCAAGCACTTCGAGGCCAACTAATTTATTAATAAATTAGAGGGATTAAAATAAACAGTGCTTTGAAAATCATTAGGCATCCCAAATGCCTGGAAACAAACAGCAGTTGAAATAAAAATACAAAATGCAAATAGGCTAAGAACTGGGCCATAAAATATTGTATCCTAGCCCTGGGGCAACTCTGGAAAGAAAAACTGTGGGTTTTTTTTTTTCCTTGTCTCTTTGGGTTGAGATGAAGAAAATAGTACAGGGGTTCTGTGAATGAGGAATGGTCCCTGCCCCAATTCCTGCAGTGGTACAGAGCCTGCCCTGCCAGTGGCTTTACTGGCTGCAGGACAGAGATGTGGGGAGATGAGGCCACAAGCACCAGCCACAGGGCTGGAGCTAAGGCAGGATCTCAAGGCTACAGACTGGGGACCATCTGGGTGAGCAGCTGTCCTAGGCAGCTCCTTCTGCTACTCTTGGTCCTGACCCTCACCCTCCAGGCACTGCATACCCAATTCTTTCCTCCTCTCAGCTCACTGCCTTTCTCACTCCAGCTCCTCTTTCCCTCTCTGAAGACCCAGGGACTGACACAGCCAATTCATGCAGCATCCAGCTCGTCTTCAAAGCTGAGCCCCTGCCTTGGTGGCCACATAAGCAGGAATTCTGGCTGCTGCCTGAGCAATGACAGACAACGTTACACAATGACCTTTCCTTGTTCTGCATCCTGGCTGGAGTGATGCATTTATTGTTGCCAGCTGCATTTTTCTTGTCAACCCGTGCCTGTTCACAGCCGTGCTATAACACCACTATCCCAGTGAGGAAACAGTCCCCAAGGACATCACAAAGGGTACAAACAGTGGATGAGGGTATGGGCGATTATCTGATTGCTGTGGTGTTCTGGGTGATGTTTATATGGGGATTACTTGGAAAAGGAAGCATTTGAAAAATGCATCAGAGCAACATACATGTCTTTGATGTGTTTAAAAACTGGTGTGGTCCTGCTTAAGAAGTGGAAGTAATGAGGGCAATCAGTCTCAGCTCAGTAGGATGATTTTTAGGCCAGTGAAATGTGAAGGAATCACAACTGACTGATGTTCCTGCCCAGCAGAGAACAAGGAGATACAGTTTTCCAGGCAGTTGTTGGAGGTCCTGTGTGGGTGAAAGAGATCTCCACCACCTTCAAGACTGAATCCTATCTCATACTTGGAGAAGACTGTGTATTTGTGAGGAAGAGCAGGGGTTCAGCTGTCAGAAGTCTGCCTGATTCCGGAATTTCCTGAACCATCTTGAGTTTCTCTTGCGTGACAGACTTCTCAGGCATCACTGGCCAGGGAGAAAGCAGTCAGACAATGAAAGAAAGCTGGCCTAGGAAAAGGCAGAGGCTGTCTGATAATTGAATACTTCTCCCTGCATGGCCAGCATGCTGTGAGTGGAAGGCATCATGAGGCCAAGTGCCTGCCACTGCCAAGGGACTTTTCCCCTCCACACAGCCATTGGGATTTCTAATCCAGGCTGTACAGGACAATGCTGTCATGTTAGTAATGGTATAACTCTCTTAGCAGTCTACCGGTGTGACAGAGTCACAAAGAGAACAGTGTAGGCTGAATATGCACTCATGCTTGCTAAGCCTGTAATCCCAGCTTTGATTTTTCTCTCCCTCTTTTCATGTTTTTAATTTTTATTATTTTTTTTTTTTTCCTTTATTAATAATAAGTTCAAACTTAATAAGAGTGATTCACTAGTTGCCTGTTTATCTGTCTTTGGCATGGTGTCCAATATGGATTGCACAGGGCAGAAAGGTGAGGTGCGGGAGGAGAAGGAAGAACTGGGAGATGAAGGGGGAGGCTGGAGATTGTTCCAGTTTCCTCTCTCCATGGAAACTATGGCTGGTGTCTTTCTGTGAACCTGAATGTCTTTGGCTGTTTTTTCCCCTATGGTCAGAAGAGGCTGATGATCAGCTCTGTCCTCCCATTTGATTTAGATCTTTTGTGGGTTTCCTTGTAAAGGTTCAGCAGCTGTTAGCAGCTGATGGGAAGTGTTTGATGGTCTGTGGGATGGGTGGAGGCAGCGCCCATGAGTGCCCTGAACTTGTCTGGCCTGTGCCATGGTTGTTATGCTTGGATGAGGTAAGGGTCAGTGACAGAACTAAGCCCTTCCAAGGCTGTCTTACATCTGAGACTGCACCTGTACCTCCTTGAGGTCGATCTATTTTCTCTGCAGATCCTAGCAGACCCCAGATGTTCCTCAGCCCAGGCTGTTGCAAGACCTGCTGTAGGGCTGATTCTAGCACCATAAAGTGTTTCTGCATCCAACCCCATTTGATTCTGCCTGCCTAGGAGCCTGACCACCTCTTCTCAGAAACCGCTTGGGCTGAGCAGTGAGATTCACAATTGGGCAGTAATAAGAAAACCAGGGATATGCTTGTGAAGACTGTTGCCCAAGAGCTGCTGTTAAGAACTGCCTTGCACTGTCCTTCTTGCTCTGGGCAGTCACTGGCCTCTGTCACACCTCAGCCAGTTTCACCCCAGGTGCTTCTTCCAGGGTGAGTCTCCCCCCTCTTTGTCTCCAGTGGCAGGCACAGCCCTGCTGAACTGCTCTGGGCTGCAGGTGGCCGTGCTTGTGGCCAGATGACACTGAACTTGGGAGACATGGAGCAGGTCATCCGGAATAAGCAGTTAAATGTGGGCTGGTGCATAGGAGGACAGCGAACAGGAGAGGGCAGAAAGGTTAGAAAAACTATCTTTAGTTTAGTTCAAAGTAAACAATGTGAAGAAGCATTAGATTAGTACTGAAGGCCTTCTGCTTCACCTTGGTTAAGTAATGTGTACTTGTGGGTCACCATGAAAGGACTGGTCCTGACTCCCAAAGAGCTGTGTCCAGGTGACCCATGTGTGGTGCTGAGTCTGCCTGGCAAAGAGAAGACACTCTGTCTGAAACCAAGGGCAGCTTGTGGGGTGGTGAGTGATGGCAGGCAACATGCTGTTGTGCAGGATCAGTGAAACACTGCTCATCTCTCAAGCCGTCTGCTTCTCTTGCTCTTTGTGAGCCTCTTCTCACTTCTTCTTTTCATGTGCTCATATCACCTCTCTTTTCTTTCCCTCATGTGAGCCTCTTCTCACTTCTCCTTTTCATGTGCTCATATCGCCTCTCTTTTCTTTCCCTCACTTTCTCTCCCTGTGTGGTGCATGGCCCAGTGACTATCATCCATGATAACCCTCTATTCTCTCTTTTCTCTTCCTCACCACCTTTCTCACTCATCCTTTCTTCGTGTCTCTCACTAACATGCTGTTGCTCTCCCTGCCAATTTATTCTTCTCTTTCCTCCCACACTCTGTCCCCGTTTCATCAATCTCAGCACAGTCCTGTTCTTCCCAGGGCTGCCGTTTCATGTTTGCTCTGGTGGAGGGAGGGTGGGCAGGTGTGAGGGTAAGGTAACAGGTGGGAAGCAGGAAAGCTGAACTGCCACCTCCTTTGGTCACCATGGCTGAGTCACATCACACATTCCGTGGCCTGGCTCCTTTCCTTTGACACGGCAACACTCGAGCCAATCTGCAATGCTTAGAGCTTGCAGGGCCAAGGTCGGTGAAGCTCCTGGAAGTGGGCTAGATCTCTTCGGGTGCCTGTGCAGTTTTTGTTTGTCTCTGTTACCCTGCTAAGCCCTTGTGCTCAGGAGGCACGTTCCCAGCCCTGAGCACGAAGTCTGCCCCACCCACGAAACATTTGATACGAAATAACCCCCTGGGATGAAGCTGACAAGGCTCACCTACGGAGTTTGGATCTGCAGGGATCCAGAGCTTCGTCCCTGCAAATCCCTGGAGACTAAGGGCAACTCCTGTTACTATAGGTGCTACCTTTGTAACCACACCGATTTGCCTCCCCAATTCCACCTTTTTCTTCTTTTCTTCCTCTCTGCGATGGCGCTTTCCCCGCTTTGCATACCGGAGCCTGCCTTGCCTGCTGGCTGCTGAGGGCTGGCCCGGAGCTGCCAGATGCTTGCACCTTCTCAGCTCTCACGGGTAGGAGTTGCTATGGGAGACAGCGAGAAAGAAAAAGTGCCTTCCCCGGCAGCGCTAGGAGCCAGAAGTCTTCCATTGAGTGCAGAACACCCCCTCTTGTGCTCCTTCCTCCCCTCAGCCCCCCTTTAGAGAGCGCTCTGCAAAAAGCCGCCTTTGAAGCCCCTTAATTAGTGTCCCGTGTGTCCTGAACGGAGCCCTTCATTACCACCAGCAAGAGGCACAAATTGGCATGTGTTTCAGGGATGGGCTCAGTGCCAGAATTTTGTTCCAGTCCCCTCCCTCCAAACCTCTCCAGCTTCCCCCCCCTCCTCAACACACATGTGTGCACACACACATTCACTCTCTCACACAGAAAAACACATGCACGCACAAGGGACCCTGCCAAAAAAGAGATGTCCCCTTTCCATCATCCCACATTTCAGAGAAAAAAAGACAATGACAGAGGTCGCTCTGTTCCCTGCCTCCCCACGGCTTGCTCTTGGCTCTGCTGACCCTTAAGCATATGCAACTGCAGGTTGGGGGTCATTATCAGCCCCAGAGTCTCTCTCACAGCCTGTGGATATGCTCAGAGGGTGCTAATTAGTGCTGATTAGGTTAGAAATGAAGTGTTTATTTTTTTGTGGGGTTTTTTTTGGTTTTTTTTTTGTGGTTTTTTTTTTTTTTGTGTGTGTTTTTTTTTGTTTGTTTGTTTGTTTGTTTTTTTTTTTGTATGTGTAGATGTGTAAAAATAGTGAGGCCAGATGGAGTCTCAGGAAGAATGGGAGAAAAGGCAGCCAGGAGTCAAGGGGGGTGAATCTGTATCCTGCCTCACCTCTCCTGCACACCCTGGGTGGGCAGGCGTTCTGCAAACTCACAGCATTCCTGCAGCACACCAGCAGCAGCACACACCCTGTGGCTGTCCTCGTTGGGCTCGAGCTGGACATCCCCGCTCTGCCCAATGTTCTGTAGAAGCTCTTCCTACCTGCAGAGCCTGTCATCTCCATCACCTCGTGTTTTCCAGCTTAACCTTAGTGCCTTTGTTTCCCCCCCACACACTTTTTTTTTTAATCTCAGTGTCACTATTAGCAGCAGCCAACAGGTTACTGGCATCACCAGCCTTTCAGTGACACCCCTTGTCTTTGCTCCAAGAGTTCTGTCCTCATAGAGAAATCCTGCCTCACAGACTCTT
Organism: Sitta carolinensis; assembly: GCA_032173965.1. NCBI lineage: Eukaryota > Metazoa > Chordata > Aves > Passeriformes > Sittidae > Sitta > Sitta carolinensis. Next base: position 55,764,690 of record JAVUNC010000005.1, on the reverse strand, counting down.
GCTCTGCCAGGCTGAGGAAATTCAGTCCATCTCTGCCATGGACTTTGTCCCTCCTTTGCAAAGTTGCAACAGAGGACCCCCAAAGCTGATTTGGAGTCTGATGTCCAGGAATTCCAAAGCTTCCATGCCTGAGCAAACCATGTCCTGGTCCTGTTACCAGGCCATTCTTCCCTGCACCTTCCCTTCAGCCTTTTATGGACTGCGGAATAAGGAAGAATGGATCATGGTATGGCTGAATAGCAACTTTGTCTTGCTACAAGGCCATTCTGTGCTTCCAGCACTGCAGGGAGAAGCTCTGGGGCCATGAGGAGCAGTTGGAAAACAATTTCCTTCCTTCCACTTAACCTAAAGTAGGTCTGCATTTTGGATGCAGTGGACATGGAGCCTTTCTCCAGAGGCCATTGTTGAGGTTGAGGATACTCAGGTTCCAGTGGGCTGGAGGAGAGGGAAGGAAAGGGACTGTACTTAACTGTGCTCTACAACTTGCTTTCTGGGGTTGGGCATAGTGCCGTCAGGCTCAGGAGCTCGCACAGCTGGAGGCTGGTGTCTGCAGCAGGCCAGTTTATGTGACCTGAGGGCTCACTCTGATGTTGGCAATGAAGGCCATCTGTCCCAATCGGGGACAGGACTGTTGAGGAAGGGCTGAGTTTGTTTTGTTGATCAGCTTTGGGGAGTGTGTGTGGGGGGAGGTAAGAACTTGTCACTACAATGTGCTGGAGGAGTATTTGCAGGGAGGAGTATTTGCTCAGTAACCAATGGGGGGACTGTGATCCCTTAGCATCACAGCTGACTGGTTTATGTGGGTCTGACAGCACAGGAGATTCTCTTGCTGACACCAGGGGGTCCCTAGACTCCTAGCTGCATTTCAGAGCTCAACTACAAAGTGTCTGGTGCACAGGGGCTTTGTACCTATGAAATAAGAAGTCCCGCTTCTTTTGAGGGTGGGAGCGCAGCTGGGGTCCCCCAGCTCCAGGGGTGTACTAGTGGTGGGAAGAAGGCCACACGTGTGTGCTGGTGTTCCTTGGTCTGTGTGCATGACTGTTTGGCTGTTGCACGAGAGGAGGCTCTATTTGTCTGGGTACAATTCAGACCTCACTCCCTTTTCATCACAACGGTGTTTTTTACCACGTGGCTCCTGCAACAGCCAAACAAACAAACAAACACACATACACACGGGAATCCAAACTCCCTAATACCACCACATTGCAGATGCAGCTTGGTTTGGCCTGTATTTCTTCCGTTGCCACAGCAACGGTAAGCCAGGGAGTAAATCAGAATATCCTCTCTGGTGCTCAACACCCCCATATGGCAAAATAAATGACCGTGTGGAAAGCCTGGTCTGTATCCTCTACCTTTCCTTCCCAACTCCAGTTCAGCAGAGACCCTCCAGAGAGCTCTCACAGGCCTGTCAGACCCCAAGGAGGTCACAAGCTTCCTCCAGAGGGGATGAGGGAACACCAGCTCTGCCATGACCAGTAATCCCCCTTATTCCCTCCTCCAGTTGCTGTGTCTGCCGTGGAGGGTGATTAGGTCTGAATCAATGTTCACTGTTCATGGTCTCAGCCCAGCTGGCTTTTAACAAGATGAGTCCCATCAGCTCCACTAAGGACCAAATGGCATCCAAACCAGGCTGAGCAACCTGCTTCTTGCTTCAGCAAACTCTGCTTACAGCTGGGAGAAACAGAGCCTTTGGAGAGGAGCAAAGCAATCAAAGCACATTTAGGACCAGGACTTCTGTCCAGCTGAGCTCAGAAATATGCTCGCTGGGACAGCTGCCAAAAGGGCTCCACCAGCTATGCTTTGTGCTGGCCTTGGGCACTTCCAAAGTCAGCAAAGTGCTTAGGAGAGATATCTGTCTGCCCAGAGAGAAGAGTCCTTGGGAGGTGAGGAGGGACACCTCCCCTGAGAGCCCGTGTGTCGCAGTCCACTGGAAACGGGAGAAACTGGGCTCACATTTTCTACAGCAGCTCTTTCTATGTGCATCCTAGGCTGGATAATTCGAGGTGCTACTAAAGCCCTGGAGGATGACCTGCATTCCCTTTTATTCCAGCAGCCGAACAGAGAGTATCTGTCATTTGTGCCTCCCCCAGCTTTGGCTGTACTTCCTTCATTAGGAATCTCACTCTGTTCTTTGGCTGGATTTCCCCTGAGAATCCGATTTATGGCTCCCCAGTGATTGCTAATGTGTAAATACCCTGTGCTTCAGTATAGCAATGTGAATGCCCTGGTGCATTGGAGCTGTTAACCCTTCAGCAGCTGAAGGTCCTCTCTCCCTGTTGTGAAAGCTGCCTTATTTGACAGGGAGAATCCCGGCCTGGGATCATGGGATCTCAGCCTGCCTCTAGGCATGCTTGCAGATCGGTGCAGGTGGGTGGACCCGCAGTCCTCCTCAGGTTTCTGTGGAGGGAAGGGATGAGGCAGAAGCAGCCCAAAGAAAAGGCAAAAAGGGCCATTTCATGATTAAATGCTAGAGCGCAGCAGCAGTGTAAAAATATACATATATCACAAGCCTTAATTAACACAGGAGAAGGGAAAAGGAGAAAAAAAGCCACATTTTAAAGGTTTCACAGAGACTATAAACTGGCAGCACAGAAAAAAAAAAGTAATACATGCAAATTAATGGCATAAATTTAGGGTTACTTAACTTCACAAATGTTAACAAGCTCATAAAAAAAAAAGTTACTCTTTCTCAGTTTCCTGTCACTGTTTGTTTAATTCTCTCTCTCGCTCTCTTTTTTAACTCTGTTGAGAAGATTATGTTTTCAGTATATTCCTCCTAAATTAATTCTGCCTCTTGCTCTTCCTTCTCCCCCTTCCCTCGTCTCTGTCTCTTTCTCTGTACCTTCCTCTGTCTGCTTGCCTTCCTTCCCTGCCTATCTATCATATTCTTAATGTCCCCATCATCATAGTATCTACTCTTGGATACAGTACTGTCTCATTTCTCTCCCTATTTCCTATTTCCTTGCCTGGCTCTCCCCCCTCACACCCCACCCTTCTTCACAGCTCTCAGCCTGCTCCCTTTTTTTTTTTTTTTTTTTTTTTTTTTTTGTGTTGATTTTTCCTGGCTTTTTTTTTTTTTTTTTTTTTGTTCGTTTGGGGGTTTTTTTGTTTGTTTGTTTGGTTTGGTTTTGTTTGTTTTTTGTTTTGTTTTGTTGGGTTTGTTTGGTTTTTGGTTTGATGGGGGTTTTTTGTTTGGTTGGTTTGGTTTTTTCGGGTGGTGGTGGTAGCGTTTTAGGGTTTTTTCTGCTTTGTTTTGTTTTGTTTTTTTTTTTCCTGTAGCAGTCTAGCAGCCAGCATAACTACAGCCTGGTAATGCTATATGCAACTCCGCCAATTTCCTAACACGCACTTTTTTCCCCTGCCACTGGCAAGGAAGGCCAAGATGAAGAAGGCAAGGAGCAAATGAAGTGGTCTCTGGTCCATCCAGCGTTTGAACGGCTGTTTGCTGCTGCAGGGTGTGTGGCTGGAGGCTGAGGTGCGGGTGTGTGGGGCACAGCCCCGCTGTGGAACAGCTGTCACAGTTGCCCTGACCCTGTCCCTTCATTGGAGGCTCTGCCTCCACACAGTGGCGGGGAATAAAGGGCACGGCAGCTCCTCGCTGAGCCTGGCAAGTCATGAGCCCCTGAGGTCACCGTGTGTCTGCTTCCTGCATGTTTCTTGCTTTGCTTACAGATAAAACTAAGTTTAGAAAACTCAGGCAATTGCCAGTTTAGCTCTGCCAAAACTCACTCCTCCGGAAAGAGGACACAAGCCTTTTGTTCTGCTTCTTTTAAAGCTACCAAGGACACCCCAAGTTGCATTACTCGTGACGTAACTTGTCCTGTCTGTGATGCTACAGCGTTCTGTTCTTAGGCTCTTGTTCTCATTGCTTAAAGGGATGATGGGTAAAAAAAAAATAAAATAAAAAAAATCTTATTTTGACTTATGGACCAGACTGAGTCATAGCAAGACATCATTAAAAAAAAGAGGGGGTGGATATCATCGGTTTTGGCCACAAGCCATCCTTGGAGCTTTCAAAGTCGCCTGTAAATATTACTGCCAGCTCTGTTTCAGTATCAGAGACAGCAGTCCTGGCCAATAGCTTTTCTCCTTAGTGGCCCAATTCAGTATTTCAGAATGCTGGAGAGAAGAGGGGGAAGTCAGTGTTTTATTCAACATAGCAATCTCAGGAACAGGGAGGTGAAATTACAAGCTGGAGTCCCCAGGCAGCAGTGAAAAGAAGAAAATCCAAACAAGCAAAGGAAAAAAAAATGGAAAAAAATGAATTTCTCAAAGCAAGAGGAGGGGTGTTGGTGAGTGGGTAACAGAAAGGTTAGGAAGAGGAAGCACAGAGGGAGAATCTGTTGTGTTTGGAAGATGTGGGAACCATCAACACAGATGTTGCAGAAGAAAGCAGTTGAGAAGCTGAATGGGACTTGCATGGGTTTACAGTTGGGTGCATGCTTAAGTGTGTTGCTAAATGGAGACCTGAATGAGTGAGAACAAGAAATAATCATGCGGGAGTCCTCGTGCAGAATCAGTGTCTGTCCAGATTGACATCACAGGCTTTCCCACTGATATAAATCGTTGTTTTTCTTGGGTCTGAAATGAGTCAGGGTGACTCCGGAGCTTAGGGTTTGGCCTATGCAGATTAAGAGGAGTAGTAAGGAATAAATAAAATATGGAGTATGCAAGGGTGACTAAGGACTCGAAGAGAAGCAAAGAACTGTGGGGAAAGGAATAGGGCCACAGTGAGGAACAAGGAGAGGCCGTCAGATTAATTGCTTTCTAGGGCTACCTGGAGAGAGATTTAGGGGGATAAGCATCATTCCCTGGCCATGAAGTACCTATTATGTGGGTTAGTGGGTAAGATATTTACATGCCTGTATTAGCGCCTTTTTTTTTTTTTTTTTTTTTTTATCCTTTCAGCCTGGAAACAGTCTGAAGCAAAGTTTGTTTCTCACTGAAAATATTTTCAGCACCGATGAAATCAGAGGCCAAATAACAATTGCAGCCTCCATGTACTCTGCTACTGACAGCACCAAAAGAGGCAGAGCATAGAATAGGTGGGGAAATATGATGGAAAACAGGACTGAGCAAGCACAAAGGAAAGGGTGGGGTGTTTTTTAAATTGAGCTGTCCCCTATTTTTGATTGCATCATAGCTTGAATTAGCTTTGGCCTGCATAATTAAAATGGAGGATGTCAAGGTACCAGGAGGAAAAAGTATTTTGCTGGTATTTGCACGAATCATCTGTTCACTGCACAGCTGCTGTAGGAAATGCAACGCCATGAGTAGACATATATAATTGTAGAGATGGGGAATGAATAAACGTGTTTCAAAGAACAAGGAGAATTCTAAATGTCAGCAAAGGGGTATATGATTCACTCATTGGGAAAATACTATTATTGGATATGTAAGTAGGACTGTACAAAGCACTCAGAGGAGGGATGCTACTAGAAAAAAGAAGAATTAATAAATGAAGGTAACATTTGGGTAAGTGACAGTGAATGAATGAGGAGATGTGCTATAAGTGCCTTGAGCAATCACAGGGCCTGGAGTGAAAGGAGAGAGAAAATGAGGGGTTGAGGATGGCAAAGGATGAAAAGAGAGAGATCATGGACGACGAGGAGAAGCATTGCTGGAGACTGCTGAAATACAATGGAATGGATGAGTGTTGGTTACAAAACTACTTGGCTTTTTGCAGAATAATGGTGACAGAGTTTCTGTTCTACTGAGTCGGAATTAAGGAAATAAATGAGGTGGAACTCCATGGGAGGAGAGGAATTGGCTGTGCTGAGGAGGCAGGAGGAGGCCCAGGACCCAGCTGGAACTGGCTTCTGCAAAGGAGTGTTGAGTGTGGTGGACATGTCATATGGAGGAATCCCTCACTGTTTTTCAAAAAGAAAAAAGTGGTGTTTAAGTGTAATAGATGATACTGTACAGATTACAGATATGGCTGAACTAAGCAGTGCTGGACCAAAGCATTTTGTGTGAGTTCAAGCCAGGCATTGAGAATAATTAACTAATGCTCTTGGTGCAGTCCACAACGAAGTTGCGGACTTCTTGAGTCCAGAACATAATGAACTTGAAACCTTTCAGCTGCCAAATCCCAGACACCATTCCAACAGACCCATCCCACATGTCTGGCTGGTCATCCTCACAGCCTGAAATGCTGTGTGCCAGCTGTCTGCCCAAGCAGAGACCGAGGAGTCCAGCCACTTCTGTGAATGGATCAGTCCCTTTACAGCTAGGGCCAGGGGATCACTAGTCCTGGCAGAGGAGATTTCCAGAGCCTCTAATTTGGGTCCAGCTGGGAGCAGTTCTTATTTTGGTTTTGAAACCCTGAATTCCCAGCAAGCTGCTTTTCTTGCTGTCTTGGGTTGATTGAGTTGGTAGAGAGACAGATGTAGGTGGATAATAGGAAAGGGGGTGGTAAGTGGCAGAGCTATTGCCTGAGCGAGAGGGAAGGATGCCGTGTAAGTACTGCCAGTCCCCATTCAGTGAGCAAGTGGTGAGTCAGGGGCAGATACTGAGTCAGCAAGAAGGCGGACGGGTAGTGGGTGGGCAGAGCACCCTGGCTAGCTCAGTGCAAACCACTCAGCTGCACCGTTGCACTCAGCTCCCTGTGGCAAAGTTGCATGCAGTGGTACAGGCTGCTGCATCCCAGTTTCTCCCCTCCCCTCCCCTCTCTGTGAAATTCCCTGGGCTGCTTTTCTGAACCAGTGGGGCTTCAGAGAGGGCCCCTGACCATTGCCTCTGATGGACACCTATTTTCCTGAGGTGTTTATAAACCTACTTGCAAGAACTGCTTTGCGGTGGTGAGGTGCGGTAGTAAAAGAAGGGGAATGAAAGCAGCCGATGAAGGTAGAGAAAGCCCTTCAGCCTGTCTCACCCCAAAGATACTGCTCATGCAGTCAGGGAGCTGGTGGAATGTAGGAGGAGGGAGAGAGAAAAGAAAGAAAGAAAAATAGAAATGAGGTAGAAACGAGAGTGAGAGAGAGAAAATATTTGAGAGATGAAAAGAAATTACCATACGGCAGGATCCTGTTATTCAACCTAATTTTCAAAGGACTGCAGCTGTCGCACTGAGATAATCTGTTAATTATAACAGTCATTGTGTTTTGGCAATGGAAGAAAAAAACAGGCTCTAAACAAGGCAAGGTATCAGGGAAAAGAGAGGGGAGGCACGGTTGTGTCAAAATGCATGTCAAATGCTAGCTTGAAATCTAGGTGGGCGAGCTGGCCGGGAGGAGGGTCCTTCCCAGCGGGGCTGAGCTGTGCTACTGCCTGCAGGTGGAGGATGGAAGGAAGGTGGAAGCATCCGTGTGGAAACAAAATGCCCTGTCCAGTGTGGCACTACTCCTCTTGCTGAATCCAGGCATGCATTGACCAGAGGAAGAGCTTTGAGGGGCTGAGGGCCTCACTGCCAGTGAGGGAATCTCTCTCAGGTGGCCACCCAGGACAAGGTTGGCTAGAAGGCAAGAGAGCATTGAAGGATGCTTGAATGCCACTGCCTGTGCCCTGCAGGAGTTTGCATGTCTGGAGGCGTCCTACTCAGGGCAAATGGCTGCCAGTGCATGTCAGGAAGTGATTGCTACTCCAGGATGTATGTGATTCCTTAGGCTCTTGGTTCCCCCCAGAAGCGACTGTAGTGAGCTGTAATTCAAAGACCATGCCCTTTTCCTGCCCTACCTGCAGGGTAGCATGTTTGGGGGCACTTTAAACTGGCACTGCTGGGTTGCTGGGAATGTTTTTAACATCCAGAAATGCTGGAGATATGCTTGGTTTGAGTGCATATATAGCACTCAAAATAGCTTCCTGCTGTTCATAGTGAGACAGGTGAGAGCCAGGACTTGTTGAAAGAAACAGGGCACCAAGGCCAGCACAGGACAGCAGAGGCATTACAGTGACCCTGAGGAGGTGGGGGTCTTCACAGAGACATCACATGCAGCCCAAGGATTTCTCCTGATCTCATGCTGGACATGCTGCAGTGCTCCCGCCCTGCTTGCTACATTGCTCCCAGAGCCCCCACTCCTGGCAGCAGCTCACACACACTCATGTCGAGCTGGCATTCCTGTCCCTTTACCCCTCCATAGCTCACAGACAGCAGAGGTCATTCCTTGTCCCCTCGAGCAGAGCCTGCCCTCACACCCTGCTCCCTTTACAGTGACTCACATCAGGGCACACACACAGGAGTGTTCCCACCCCTTTCCCTACAGCCCTTCTCCCAAACACACCCTGGCTGTCTCCCGTGATCCCTGCACGCCCACATGCAGCCTGCGCTCCCACCCCGTCCCCTGCAGCGCCTCTCACACAGCCAAGCACTCCTACCGCTTTCTCCGGGGTGCCTGCTTCATGCAAACACACACGCACACACCCATAAACTCACAAACAGCCTTTGCCTGGTTCCCCATGGTAATTCCTCCCTCCCCAGGAGCCAGCACTGATTCTCTCCTTCACAGAGTGACTAAAGCACATCCACCCCCAGCCCACACATCCACCCCATCGCCTACAGCGACTCCTCCGCACGCACACACCTTCCACCCCGCACTCCCGGAGCCGACAGTGCCTCGTCTTGCTCTACAGTGACTCACAGAGCTCATACCAGAGCACCAGGCAGAGCCACCCTTGCTGTCACACTCCCTATGGCACGTCCCTACTGAGAGTCACACAGACCCCATGCTCCCTCCCCATGGCCAGCAGGAATGATTTCTAAGCCTTTCTACTGCCTCATGTCTGGAGTCATGGGATGACAAGGGGAGCGTGTTTCCCAGGCCCCCCTCCCTGCTCTGGAGGGAGAGCATTGAAGGCAGCCTTATTGCTGATAATATTTTTTCTGGCATCTCTAACCTCTTAACATGCTCTTCTACCTGGAGAAAGCTGTTTCCCAAGCCTACCCCCATCCACGCTTCTGTGGATTGCTGCTGCAGGCTGTCTGGGTGGAGTTGGCTTGATGCAAATCCGCCTTAATCTTCAATAATCATATTAATATAAAAGGTAACCATTTCGCTTTGGAAAACAAAAGTGGCTTTCTGGCCTGCCAGGGAACCACAGGCATATGAAAGACCTTTCTGACAGTAGTTATCACTCTAAAATAAGATTTATGCTTCTAAAGCTCTCCCTTTCATGCTTCTGAGCTGCTTCATTTTTCTCCCTTGAGCCTTCCCATTCTCTCTCTCTTGCTGCCTAACAAATTAGGCATCTAATCGCTGTTGGGGAGGCGCGATGAGAGAGCAGGGGCTTTATATACAGCGACGTGTTGAATTTTTTTCATGGTTAGTCTTTAAGCTGTTTGTCCCAGCAAAGATTTGGAGTCCATGGCAGTGTGTTTGAGCCTGGGTGTGTGAATTCTTCTTTCTAAATTCTTCCTTCACGTGCCTCAAACTGGCCAAAGGGCAAGACCACAGAGCAGCATGTCCTTGGGGCAGTACTGCAGCCTGTATTTCATCCCTTTTCCCTTCCTCTCTGCAGGGTCCCATCCTTGCTGGCTTGAATTTGAGCTCTGTGAGTATCCTTGCAGTGGTGTCCTGTGAGAAGCAGCTGGGATCTTGTTTGGCTCCCAGTGTCCTGCTGGGATGCTAGTGGTTTTAGCTTCCAGATGCCAGGGACAGCTGGAGTTTGGGAGCCACGATCTTCCTCCCACTTACAACAGGGCCTGCCCAGCTCTCAGAGGAATGAGTTTTCTACCCACAGGCACTGTGGATTTGTATAGGGTGAAGTGAACCTGACCAGGGCTGAAGCATGAGATTTCTTTTGTAACAGCACTCTGCCAAATTCACAGAGCCTCTAAGGTTGAGTGGACACCCTTCAGCAGGATTCATTGAAATCAGTTCAACTCCTGTCAGGGATGAAGGCTTTCTCTGGTTAGTGACATGGGAGCACCTTCTGTCACATGACTTTCTAGTGTGGCTGTACAGCTCCTGTGACCTCAGGAGTTTTGAAGCTACAGGGCTGATTTCAAACAAATGTGACATTGTGATGGAACTGAGAGATGTTGAGATCTTATGTGTTCCATGAAAACAGAGGATACATTAGAGAAGAGAGAACGTGAGAAAGAAACCTTCATTGAGAGCCATTAAAAGAAAGAGTTTTGTGTGATCTCAACCCTTGGTGAACATCAGAGAATCTACAGAAGTCATTCTCTCTCTCTTGTGCACACACAAATGTCTTCCATGCCACAAAACCACAGGATATCAGGCTTCCTGCTCCCTTTTCTCTTGGTCCCAGACTTGTCTGAGCTTCTGGGGCACCTCTGGCCACAGTCAAAGTTCTTTGCTGCCTGACTTGAAGGTAACTCCTGCAATAATTCCCTGGGAGCAGGGCTGAGAGGGAAGGGACTGCTGTCGTGTAAGTGCCACATCTGTGCTGCAAGCTTCTCCCTGGCACTGTTCTCCCACTAGAGCCAGGGGCAAAAGCAAGGACAATCTCTGGGTGGTGATTTGGGGTGGCTGCAGTGATGCTCAGACCACTGTGAATTGCAGAAATTACCCAGTAGATAAGGAGAGTCCCTTCAAGTAAGGCACGAATTTCGAGTGCCAAGCACCTCTGGGAAAGGCTCCTCTTTCAGAAAGTAGTTAGAGAAATCCTGGAAGGACCTTAAAGCCAAGAAGAAGAGGTAGAGTCCCTTGGAGATGGTGTTTGTGCCCTGAGGCCTGCCAGGAGCAGGCAGCACACTGAGCTGGGAGGAGGGATGATGCTCAGCTGCAGCATGAAGCTTAAGAAAGCAGCAGGAGCTTTGGCCTGGTTTCGGGGTGTCCCTAGAGGAGTCAAGAGTGTTTGGCAGGTTTTTAATGCATGCATTTGAAATGGGAGGCTCTTAGCACCGTTTAAGCAATGGTAGAATTAAGTGCTGGTTTTTCCAGTGCATGAGGACCCAAGAGGACAAGGTTGACAAGGTCAGAATTTTCGGCCCAAATTGCAATTGTATGTGACTTTTCTGGTTGCCTTGTATTCTCTCTCAGCTTTGGTCCTTCCACTCCCTCAGGCCCCACTTTGCCTCTGTGCCTCCTATCCTGCCTGTCCATACTTTCACTGGCTGTATTTTATATTGCCATCTCGCTAGTGACCTCAGTCCTGTGTCATCCCCTGTGCTTGAGCTCCAAGTTAAAGGGATGTTTGTGTCCATCGACACCTACCTCCTGACTCAGATTTGGGACTCTCCACCCTCTGTTTCACCTTCCCTTCTCTTTTCTTTCCTCTGAACAATGGAACCATCCCTTTGGCCTTCTGCTCTTCTCCATAGTGCTGCAGATAAATGCCAATAACATTGAGGCATCCATTAATAGAGAATAAAGCAGAGGGAAATTGCTTGGGAGCTGATAGGCTGACTTTGTGCCAGCCAAGGAGAGCACAGCTTTCACGGGTGCAGTGTCACTACTGTTCCTTCATGTTCACACGTACATGAGGATGGCCAGGAGCCAAGGGCTTGGTGCAAATCTTGGGCGACACTGAAGAGTGTTGGTACCCTACAATTAAATAAGCCCAGCACATGGAGGTGGTTATCTTGCGCCTTGCCCATAAAACACATCCTGTGTCCTAACTTTTTCTCTTGCCCATAAGTTCTCCACAACTCCTGCATCCCCCTTCCTTGGATCTCTGCTGTGCTGGACTTGTTCATTCTTGCTTTTCCTGCCCACACTCCATCCTTGTGCCTTGCTCTGTAACTGGAGAAGCAAGAGAGGGAAACAGCCAACTCCACTGTCAGCACCTTTCAGGCCAGCAAAAAGGACAGAGTGTTGTTTCCTTGTGCTGCTGGACTCCAGTGCTGTGTGATTTATGTTCTTTTGGCTGTAGACAGTTAAAGGAGGGCTTAGTGCTGCCCCTCATTCCTGGCCTCCCTTTGGCTATGAATTTCCAGGGTGAGGGAGCAGGGCATGGCTGTGGTGGAATTGGAGACCAGCACTCCTACAGCATTGCTGTAGCAGGGCCTGATGGTGTTGGGCTGAGCTGAAATGGGGTGCTGGGCCACGGGCAGGGGTGCAGTAGGCCATGGATTGGGCTGGACACAGGGCCCTTAAAACCAGCATGGTAGCGGGGAGATGGGGACCATTGGGGGAAGAATGTCAAGGTCTGTGTATTGCTCATACATGAAGGGTGGGTCCTTGAGGAGTGGCTTGACCCTTCCTGTGGCCTGTGGCTGAGGCAAGGCTACACAGCCCAGATGGGAGGGAGATAGGAAGCAGGAATTTCTCCATGGTCCCCTTGGTTTGGGCAAATAGCAACGATAAACACCAGCTTTGTTTCCATCCACACCTAACCCACCACCTCTTTCCTTTCCAGGCTACTAGGACATCTGTCCTTCCAAATCCTCTCTGTCCTGCCTGGGTGCATCTCCTTGAGTGGGATGGGGTGGCTCTCAGGGGTTGCTGGGGTTGCTGCAGAGGAACATGGTCCTGGCCTCAGAGTTTCTCTCTGTGCACCCTGAACAAGCTAAGGCAGGCAATGGTGACTTCAGTACACCTTTGGGAGCAGTCTGCCCCACCAGGAGGGGTCAAAGCAAGTGGGCTGGGATGTTCCTGTATGGAGCTGGATATTGTGCAGAGTAATTGGTGAGGTGAGACAGGCAGGCCAGAACATAATGCTCAGAGAAGGATGCTGGCTAAAATCTCCAATCACTAAGTCTTTCCACTGCTTGCTCAGGGACTGCCCCTGGCCTCTGCCTGGGGTGGACATACTTTGGGCATCATTGTGCAAAAAGCCTGATAGTATCTGCCACTCCTTTGTACAGTGGAAGAAATCAGACAAAGTGTAGGAACATTAGAGAGGAAGGGAAAGGGACAGAGATGGTGTGGGGAACTGGCTGTGTCTCTGCATGGAAATGGTGGAACAAGGCAGGAGACTGGCACTGAGGAGTATCAGAGGCCTGTGGGTCCCAGCCTGTGGAGAGCCAGATGTGCATCCTGTCTGATGCATCTGGGGAAACAGTGTCAGGAAATTATTTCTCATTGGATTACAAGACAGAGAAACATAGCAACAGACTGTAAAAACCTCTGCCTTCTGCTTCATTTCTAGCTGAGGCAAAGCTGAGGCAGCAGCTGAAGGCCATCATATGACAACCATAAGTGACTTAAGTTTAGTGGCCTCAGACAATGAGCTGTGGGGAATGGAGGTTTTTTCTCTGTCTTTTCCATTGGTCTAGCTCTTCTCCCCCTTCCCTTCTCTGTCTTGGCTTTAAGTTTTGGATTATTGAATATTTAAGTGTTTTCTCTGTGACACTATCTCTGATCCCTTAATCCGCTGGCCTGGTAATTTCATGGACCCAAATCAGCTCAGATTTCTCCACAGACGTAAGCCTTGTTCCTCAAGGGTTCACTCCTCCTTCATTTATCTTCCTTCATTTTATTTCTGCCCTTTGTGTCTCTGTGCTAGAAATTGGTTCAGCTTTTGCAGCAAAAGCTTCAGCGATATCTTTAGTGAGCAGCCTCCCCCCAAAATAAAAGGGGCAAGAGGGGATCTTTATTTTTCATTAACCAAGAATCCTTTTCTCTGTTTTTTTAGTGTTTCCTTTCCCCTTAAAATTAAAAAAAAAAAAAAAAAAAAAAGAAGAGATAGCACAGTGCCCACATGTTTTATCTCCTGTATGAAATTATTTCCTCTGTGCTGCCTGAGGACACCCCTGCCAGGTTCCTGTCTCAGCACAGTGGGAGAAGGGTAGAAGCAGTAGCTGGAGAGGAAGGTGCTCCAGGCTGTGCTTTGCAGTCAGAACCAGGAGCTCACCCAGAGCCCAGAAATACATTTGTTGTGGCTTAACAAGCAAATGTCACTCTGTCTGAAAGGTGTGTTTTCTTACAAAGGGTCAGTGTTCATAGCCCCCAAGGAGAGGTAGTAGAGTACGAAGGTGTAAACTGTGCACTTCTCTTTGGTGGGGGGTAGATGGGTGATGTGCTTCAAATTAGGAGTTCCGGTGTTGTTGAGTGAGAGACTGGAGGCTGGTATTTGACACACTGCCTGCTCCCCACCCCCAACTGTGCTCAAGCCAGACTGGTTCACCTCAACAGCCTTGTCCATGCACCAAGAGTCAGGAACAATTTTTAGAGCAGAAGTGGTTACACGTGGCTTGAATTATTTATCCCTCTTGCATCAAGGAAGCAAGGAAAGGAAAAAAAAAAGTCTGGCTTTATTTTGGGGGGTAGAGGGGAGAAGCTTGTCTGCATTTTCCCTGCTTCATGCATTCTGTGTACATCATTTTCAGGCAGCTGAAAATTCATGGCTTTGGTTGTGCTTGGGGCTTGCCTTTGTTTACACTAGGGGTTTTGAACCCCCGCAATAACAGCTTTATGTTTCCCACTCTCCTTTCCCTTCCCTTCTACTCCCACGCCACTGCCTTCCCCCAGGTCCCTGGCTGTGATCACACTACTTAAGGGAGCCTGGATACCCTTCTGCATATTCCTGATATGACATTATACATCATGAGGATTTCCTCCTTGAAGGCTTATCAGCACGGCAGGCAGTACCACACCTCTCTTGCTTGCACCCCCCCTTAATGTGTCACTTCCCCATCTCCCTCTTCTCATGAAACATTGCTGTCTATACACTTATCTCAAAGACCCCTCCAAATGATGCCTCTTCTTTTCTCTTGTGTTTTCTTTTCCAGATTCCAGTGACAGATGGATCTCTCTCGTGCACACTTGCTCTTTCCCTCTCTGTATTTTTGTTTTCGACATGTTTGATCTGGAGCTCTGAAGCTTCTCAGAGGGAACCCAGGAAAGAAGGAAGAGAGGAGTAGAAACGAAGGGAGCGTGAGCGACACAGGAGGCAGCCCTGCCTTGTTCTTCCAAATCACACTGTGGAGGGGGAAGACTAAAGGGGAGAGGACTTGGGTTTGTTTTGGGGTGGGTTTGGTGTGGGTGGGGGGTGGGTGGGAGGGGAGAAAAGAGGGGAAAGTGTGTGAGTCACTCATGAGCATCAAAGAAGATTCATTATCCTTGGCCTGAATTTTTGTTTAGAAAAGAAGCACAAGGTAGTTCCTTTCCAGACAAAACATCCATGGTCATATCTTTAGGGTGTACTGGAAGAAGATTGCATGTGTTCCCCTTCCTTTATGCTCCTGGTTTGACCCAGAGGGCAAGAAGAAATAATGGTGATGACACCCAATAGGACTGGGGTGCTCATTCCCTTCCATTGCTAATCCCCAGTTCCTGCCCCCTAGTTTCTTTTTGCTGTTGTCCTGAGATTCGGCGCTGGTTTTTGTTGGGGATTTCTTTTCCCCCTGTTCTGATGAGGGCACAACTGCAGACCATGCTGTGTCTGGGGTTGTGGGCAGCTGCCCTGCTCTGCTTGTTTTCCCCTGGCACCGTGCGAGGTGACTGCTGGCTGATTGAGGGGGACAAAGGGTACGTGTGGCTGGCCATCTGCAGCCAGAACCAGCCCCCGTATGAGACCATCCCCCAGCATATCAACAGCACGGTGCACGACTTGCGTCTGAACGAGAACAAGCTCAAAGTGGTGCTGTACTCCTCCCTCAACCGCTTCGGCAACCTGACTGATTTAAACCTGACCAAGAATGAGATCTCCTACATTGAGGATGGGGCTTTCATGGGTCAGTCAAACCTCCAGGTCCTACAGCTGGGCTACAACAAACTCACCAACCTGACAGAGGGCATGTTGCGGGGCATGGCCCGTCTCCAGTTCCTCTTTGTGCAGCATAACCTAATTGAGCTGGTCACCCCTACTGCCTTCTCTGAGTGCCCCAGCTTGATTAGCATTGACCTGTCATCCAACCGCCTCAGCCGTCTGGAGGGCAACACTTTCACCAGCTTGAGCAACCTGATGGTGTGTGAGCTGGCTGGCAACCCCTTCAACTGTGACTGTAGCCTCTACGGCTTTCTGAACTGGCTGGCTCTCTTCAACAATGTCACCAAGAACTATGACCGCCTCCAGTGTGAGACTCCACGGGAGTTTGCTGGGTATCCGCTTCTGGTGCCTCGGCCTCACCACAATCGCAATGCCATCACCATCTTCCAGTCCATGTGCAGAGGGGGCACCATCCCCTCCCTCTCCAGGGTCAACCCAACTCCTTACACCCCTGACTCCCAGCGAGATCTGGATGAGGGGTCAGCCATCAGCCCTGGAGATTTCCTCTCAGTCAAGCCTCCAGCCTCTTCCACCACTGACTCCTCCTTCAGTCCCAGCATCAAGCTACATGATGTCACAATCACTTCGGCCATCCTGATGGTCACCATCCCCATGCCCTACAGTAAGATGTATGTGCTGGTCCAATACAACAACAGCTACGTTTCTGACATAGCGACACTGAAGAGCAAGAAGGAATATGTCACTGTCAACAAGCTGAAAGCCCACACTGATTATACATTCTGTGTGGCCTCTATCCGCAACAACAGGCGTTACAACCATACTTGCCTGACCTTCGCAACCCGGAGCAAAGGCAGGGAGGATCCTATTTCCAGTACTTCCACCACTACACATTATATTATGACCACCCTGGGTTGCCTCTTTGGGATGGTCATTGTCCTGGGGGTGGTGTACTACTGCCTGCGGAAGCGGAGGATGCAGGAGGAGAAACAGAAGTCACTCAATGTCAAAAAGACCATTCTGGAAATGCGTTATGGGTCAGATATTGATACCAGTACCATGGTCCATCCTTCCCAGAAGCTGGGTGAGCCACCTGTCATTCCCGTCTCACGGATGTCCTCCATCCCTTCCATGATTGGGGAGAAGTTGCCCCCATCAAAGTCAATAGATGCTGGGCTGGAGACTCCTAAAGTCACCACTAAAGGTAACTACATTGAGGTGCGGACTGGTGGTGGGATGGGCTGGAGAGGACCCAGCGAGATGAGGACCTGAGGGAGCTTGACAATGGGCAAGGCTCAGCTGCTGAGATCTCTACTATAGCCAAGGAGGTAGACAAAGTCAACCAGATCATCAACAACTGTATTGATGCCCTCAAGCTGGACACAGCATCTTTCCTGGGTGGTGGGACTGGTGTTGACTCAGATATGGCCTTTGAGTGCCAGTCCATCCCAGCCAGTTCCTCGAGTGGGCTAGAGCGGCCCAGCTTTCTTTCCCCACCCTACAAGGAAAGCTCCCACCACCCTTTGCAGCGCCAGCTCAGTGCTGATGCTGCTGTGGCCAGAAAGACCTGCAGTGTCTCGTCTAGCGGCTCCATCAAGAGCGCCAAGGTCTTCAGCTTGGACGTGCCTGACCACCCACCGCTCAGCAAGTCTGACTCCAAATACATTGAGAAGGGCAGCCCACTCAACAGCCCTTTGGATCGTCTTCCCTTGGTGTCTCCGAGCGCCATCCACCACTTGGAGGTCAAGCCTTCTTACCATTGCAGTGAGCACCGTCACTCCTTCCCGGCCCTGTACTATGAGGAAAGTGCTGACACCTTGAGCCAGCGGGTGTCATTCCTCAAGCCACTGTCCCGGTCTAAGAGAGACTCCACGTACTCCCAGCTCTCCCCCAGACACTACTTCTCGGGCTACTCCTCCAGCCCCGAGTACTCCTCAGAGAGCACCCACAAGATCTGGGAGCGATTCCGGCCTTACAAGAAGCATCACAGGGAGGAGGTTTACATGGCAGCTGGGCATGCCCTGCGGAAGAAAGTTCAATTTGCCAAGGACGAGGATCTGCATGACATCCTGGATTACTGGAAAGGAGTCTCTGCTCAGCAGAAGCTGTGACTCTTCCTCACAAGGAAACAATACAAACCAAGACCCCCCTCCAACAACCAGAAAAAAAAAAACAAACCACTTGACTGTGAAAAATAAACCAACAAAATACCCCTGACAAATACAAAACTGACAAAACCTTTTCTTAAAGTTTACAACAACTTGTACACACACACACACACATAACACAACACACACACACACACACACACACACACACACACACACACACACACACACACACACACACACACACACACACGCCGAATTGTCGCTACTGTGTTACGGGGACCATTGTTCTTCCCGCAGTGGTTGGGAGGAGCTCCTGCTCTGACACTGTGGTAACAACGTTGGAGTGTGGGTGGGTGGGAATGGCCTGGGAGTGGGTGGTAGTGGTGGCTGGAGAAGGGCAGGGACGGACACTCACTGGGAATGAAACTCAGCTGTGAACTATTCATCTTTCTGTTCCTGTTGAAGGCTGATTTTTCTTTTGGGTGGAAGGGAAGCACTTTGGTTTAAAAGCTTCCTTCTCCACCTTGTACACCTGCTATGCCAAATCTTCCATCACTAACTTTTCCCCTCATTTTCTTTAGCAGTGGAGACTTTTCTCTCTCTCCTGTCCCCCTCCAAGACAAGTGGGAATTGCTGGAAGAAATTCTCTCCCTTCTTTTCCTTTTCCCTTCCCTATCCCTCTCTATTAAGGGTCCCTAGGCTTGAACTTCCTGTCTAGATACTTCACAAACCTCTGTCCTCCTCAAAGGAAGGAGAAGAGATGTGAAGAACCAAGGCGGGTAGGACCTGCCATATAACAGGCTCTGTGCCCTTACTGCTCTTCCTCTTCCCTTCTCCTGCCATGTTGCTGCTGATGAGCACCAGCAATTCTGGAGGGACCGGCATTCTCCAGGCCTTCCCAGAGCCAGTTTTCTGACAGTTGGTGGGGAGAAATGGGTTGTGAATGTTCTCTTTGGCATGGCAAGCCAGGTCCTCAAGGAGTGGTGGAGGAAAAAGCAGGAGGGTCTGGTCTCTCAGAGGTGTATAGGGTTTGCATCTCTCCATGAGTGTTACAGGTCCTCCTCACCAGACATGCCTGTGCTCAGGCTGCCCTTGTGTAGTCAGTTCAATACTCTCTGTTCATGTCCCCCTTACTATGGGGAAGGGACTTGGAGAGGACCTCAGAAGAACAAGTTCTCCATGAAGCTTCTGCAGCTCTTCCCAACTGATTTGCACCATGGGCTGTGGGGTGGGTGTCCATGAGAAGAGCATCATCCAACCTCCTCACTTCCAGGTGAATGTGAGGAACAGGATTTCAGTTGCTCATCTTATTGGGCTGGCCTCACAAAGAGTCTCTTGTATAGGCTATGAGCATTTTGGCATGGATAGCCTGGGGTGAAGACAGGAGCACAGGGAACAAACGGGATGTGAGAATGGAGCCTGGGAGTAGCCCAAGAAGGATGGCCTGGAAGAAGCTCCCTTTGTGTGTGCAGCTGCACTGTGTGTGCCAGAGAGAAGAGGACACCAGCGCCTGGATGGCAGTGTTCCTTTGGCTACTTAGAGGCCCTCATGAGAGTTAAGAGCAACATATCATCTCCTAAATCCTCCACATCCTCACAGGTGTGACAAACTTTTCTGAGGGATCCTTTCATGTCTTGACAAAATCCCAGTTGTACTAGGTAGGTCCCAACCTCTGCCCCTTGGGTAGAAGATCTGTCACAGAGTTGGGAATGAGCCTGCTGCCCTCTCCACCTAGTCCCATTTTTGAGTAACCCAACAAAGCACAATCTTGGCACCATTCCCCCCAAGGTTTTTCTGTCAGGCAGGAGTGCTGCCTGCTGAACACGTCTTTGTGCAGCACAGTGAGCCTCCTCTGTGTGATCTGCCCAACACCTGACCATAGTTCACCTCTATAAGGATGAGGGCTTATGTTATGTTGGCCCTCCCTAAGTAGTTACTTCCTCTTTGAGGTGCTCCTCAGAAGACCCAGAGTTTTTGGGGGCCCTGGGAGAAGGATGAGGGTGTAGGAGCTTCTCTAGGAGGGATTTACATGCTGCATGCAGAGAACTTGCCTGTTATCTGCCAGGTAGTAGCAATGCCAGCTGTGAGAGTCGGCTTCTATGCCACAGATAACAATTTCACCTTCTGTAAGTGAGGGGGAGCAGTAGGCAGAGTCTGGTACATGAAAACCAGAGCAGGTATCTCCAAAGTGTAAACCTATGAAGATCTGTGGAGTTTCTTCCTTGTGGAGATGCTGATGGTAACAATCCTAAGCCAGGTCCTGACCCCATTGCCTCAGAATTTTCACTGTCAGCCTGCTTTCCCACAGTCAAAGCATTATTTTGCCTTGAGTCCAGAGGTGTTCATGGGACTAACTCCACAATGGTAAGAGCCAATCCAACACAGAGGAAGGTGTGTGTGTGCACACGTGTGCAAACCAGGACAGGTAAATGCTGTGAGAGATGCTTAGGCACAACAGAGACCTCCCCAGCTACCACACGGAGCAGGCTCAGTGGTCTTCCAGCACAGCAACCATCCAGGCAGAAAAGACTAATGGCTGGGGCACAGAATTGTACAGGAAAAGGGAGATGACAGGCAAGGGGGGATGGAGTCTTGTTCCTCTCCCCAACTCTTCCCTTCCTGTGCTTCTCTGCTGTGTGGTCTTGTAAACAGTTCTGCTCAGTCAACACTTTAAGGGGGAGCATTAACCTGTAAAGGTTTCTACTTTTTCCCCTCAACAAGGCAGAAAAGAAAGGTCAGGGATACAGCTATCATCAGGCCCTTCTTTTTTCTCTGGTGGGGGTAAGGCTGGATAGGAGGGAAAAGCCATTTCTCTCCCAGCTGTAGCCCCCCATTTCAAACCATTGGATGAAGTTTGCACAAGATGGACTGTTCTGTGGGAGGAAGAGGGCAAGGAAGGGGAACAAAGTGTCTCACCTTCCTTCTTCCTCCCTTCTTCTTTGTCCTGCTCCCTCCCTCAGGATGAGGGCTCACAAAGTGATGCCAGCCCTGTCGGAGGAAAGCAGATTTAACATTCTATTTGCATGATAATTTTACTGTATTTTTCTGAGCGAACACCTGTTGTGTATGTGCCAGTTTGTTGGAATTTAACCTCCTCCCTCCAAGTCTCTCCTGTCCTTGTTCCTGTTTTCTCTGCTCCTTTCATTGATCCCTGATGTGATTTTATGAGACTCCTACCAGTCTGAGAGGGAACATACCCCAAAGAGAACCCAAACCAATCACCCCATAAACCTCATTCCTTCTTTTCAGTGTCCCCCTTTCCCTTGCTCCAAACATGGTCTCTCAGCTGCTTTTCACAGTCGTGTGTATAAAGGGGTATGTGTTATATACCAAAGGCCATCATCTCTCCTAGCTATTGAGGAACAGGAGTGAGGCCTGTCGAGATAGATCTCGTAAGAGAAATGGTCACTTCCCTCTCTTTGCCCTGGTTGCTCTTTCCCAAAAAGCAAAGTTATTCTTGAGGGAATGTGGAGTGCTTTAGCTGAAGGGAAACCTCTGATACAGTGAAAACTTGATGTGGAGCTGGTTACAATCACTTAGAAGATCTCCCACCACTTTCCTCTTATTGATTGCACAGACCTCTGGATTAGGTCTGTCCTATGCATTCTCTCCCCTGGCTGGCCCTGGCAGAGGGCAGGACATGATGAAACCTCAGAAACCTCTTTGTTGGGAAAAAGTGTGGAGAGTCTGCCTGAAGTTTCGAAGGCCTCTATGGCTTGGCTTTGGCAAGTCCCTCAATGCTGCCTTCTCCCAGGGCAAAGTAGACTTCTGGGGCCAAACCAAGACCAAACCCTTTCACACTTAATTTCTGGTTTGGTGACTATTGGCAGAGAAAACAGGGGTTTAGTTCACCTCACTGGAAATTGTGAAGGGTGAGGAACGAGGCTGGGTGCAGACCTGCCCTCTAGCCCCAAGAACAGCCATGGGGAGAAGCCTGGGCTGGGGTCCTGCACCCAGGAGAGTGAAGGTGAGACTCTAGACATGCTGTTCCTGTGGGGCAGAGCTCCTTCCCATATCTGCTGGTGCTGCCCCAGTTTATGCTGCAGTACCATGTTCCCTTCTTCCCCCTCCCCACTCTTCCATGCTGGATAAATCCCTCTTGAGGCAGGTGTGAAATATTCATGACTGACAAATGAAGAATTATGTCGGGCTGAGGAGGCCTCTGTGTGTTTGCAATGCTAATCAGCCTGCCTTGCTGGAGGAGGCTCTGCCTGGCAGGCTTGAAGGAAGGAGGGGAAGATGCAGAAGGAAGGTGGAAAAGGAGCTGAGAGAGAGAGGGGCAGACACAGTAGGGGTGAATAAGGTATGGTGAGACCAAGGAGTGGTGAGGCAAGGAGGTAACAGGTAGAGGGAGATGAGAAGGTGTAGAAGAGGGACAGGCTGGAAGGACCTAGGGAAGAGGTGGCTACAGTGGAAAGAATGGGATGATTAAGGGACAAAGGGAACAGCAAGAAAAAGGATTGAGCACAGGGGTGAAGGCTCTCTCAGAGGAGGTGGGGAGAAAGCCATGCCTGGAGAAAAAAAATCTGGGCAGACTTCATGATAAGCTGTGACCCCTCTCTGTAGGGCAGAGCTCAGTGCTACAGGGTGAGCAGCTGCCACATGGGTAGGAGCTGGGCCCAGGGCCCCAAAAGCACATTTGCCATGCTTGCTGCTGACTGGGAAGCTCAGCTGTGTCAGGAGGAACACCCAGCCTCCAGGAGCTCAGATAACATCCCTTCCACCATCACCACCTCCTTCTGCACAAGCTGCAGTCAAGAAGAGCCTCACGGCGCCGTGTCCTCTTGCTGGAGCCAGCCTGCCGCTGTCCCACCGTCTGAGCAGGAGGGAGCCTCCTCAGGGTGGCTTGGTGTGGGACGGACACTTTGTGCCACCTCCGCCAGGCTGGGGGGATTCCTTGCAGGGCTGGTGGAGCCTGCCCCACCTCGGCCGTGCCCTGCCCACCGTGTCCGAGCGGGTGGCTTTGGGTCCTTCCCTGCAGAAGGGGCAGAGGGGAGCGTCTGGCGCGTCCCCCCTACACACGCACGCGTTCCCAGCCCTGTCCCTCAGCCGCTTTGGCCTTGTACTGTGAGGGGCGTCCTCGGTCTGCCTCCCCTCCACGGTCTCCCACCGCCCTGGGGAGGGGTCTCCGTGCTCTGCCCGGCCATCCTGCTAGGGCGGCTCTCTGCAGGGCTGCCCAACCCACCCAACCCTGAGCGGAGAGAGGGCATCCTCTGCCTGGCTTCTCCTTCTCCCTCTCCTCCTCCTCCCTGCCCCGCCAGGGGTGAAATTCCCCCTTCCCCCCCCCGTTAGGGTCCCCGTCCGTGCGGCCCATCCTCGCGTTCGGCTTGGCCTTCGCCTCCCCCATAACTACCACCGGCACTGTGAGGCCTTGCTCTCGGGCGGGGCGGCGAGCGGCCTGCCCGGGCCAGGCCAGACCCGCCAGGGCCGCTCCGGCCACAAGCACAGCGTCCGGGGCGAGGGCTGGGAAGGGGCGGGCAGCTGCCAGGCACAGGGAAGGGGGTGTCAGCCCTTGAATGTAAGGAACGGCCTGGGAGGCAGCTGCCGGGACTGGCTCCTCGTGGCCTCTTTGGTGTTCCTCCTCCCGTAACAACCCTGTGACCCCCCCGGTTGTGTATGGACAAATTTAAGTTGGAGTTACGTTCTTTACTTTCTTCTTTTTATTTTTAAATTTCTTTTCTTCTTTTAGAATCGTATTTCTTTCTTGTTCTTTCTTTTTTTTTTTTTTTTCTTTCTCTTTCCTTCTTTTCCTGTTTTAAAACTGAATGGCACGAAATCGTTTTTCCTCAACTCGGAGATTCCTGTATGGAGAAAATCAATTTCTATATTTGCAATAAATTTCTTATTAAAAAAAAAAAAAAAACAAACCAACAAAAAACCTAAAAAAAAAAAATCAACAAGCAAAAACTATGAAAAGCTGCTTCTGAATCCATTTGTTCCAGACTTGTCTTGTAGAGAAGTGGGTGGGATGGGATGGGTGGTTTGGGAGGGGGGAGGAGGGGGAAGGGGAAGGGAAGGGTTTGGGAAGGAAGGAAGGTTTGGAGAAGGGAAGGTTTGGGAAGGGAAGGTTTGGGAAGGGGGAAGGGAAGTTTGGGAAGGGAAGGTTTGGGAGGAAGGAGTTTGGAAGGGAAGGTTTGGGGAAGGGAAGGTTTGGGAAGGGAAGGTTTGGGAAGGGAAGGTTTGGGAAGGGAAGGTTTGGGAAGGGAAGGTTTGGGAAGGTTGGAAGGGAAGGGAAGGGAAGGGAAGGGAAGGGAAGGGAAGGGAAGGGAAGGGAAGGGAAGGGAAGGGAAGGGAAGAGGGAAGGGAAGGGAAGGGAAGGGAAGGGAAGGGAAGGGAAGGGAAGGGAAGGGAAGTTTGGGATGGGATGGGATGGGATGGGATGGGATGGGATGGGATGGATGGGATGGGATGGGATGGGATGGGATGGATGGATGGGATGGGATGGCATGGGATGGGATGGGATGGGATGGGATGGGATGGGATGGGATGGGATGGGATGGGATGGATGGGATGGATGGGATGGGATGGAGGAAACAGGGTATGGGTGAAACTGAGAGAGTTGGGTCAGGGCATGGGAAGATTCTCCCAGGCACCCACTTCCCCAACCCAGGCACCCACCTGCTTCCCCCAAACACAGTTTCTCTGCCCTTGGCTATTGCCTGTTTTGGACACAACCTCATTTTTACCCAGTTGTCAGTTGTGTCATGATACCAGCCCTTTCCTGCACTGATCAGCACCCAGGTTCTGCACCCCCTAGGGCAGGCAGACAGCTCTGTCTGGGTAAGGCAGAGTTTCCATGCCCATTACCTACACAACAAATCTTCTGTCTGAGCTCCAGAGCTCTCTGGAGGAAGGCAATCCAAGGCAGGCGATCCAGCCGTGGGTAATGACTGAGCAATCTGTAGCCTAATCCACCAGCAGATATCCTGATCTCAGCTCTTCCTAAGCATCAATATTTAAAGTCAAGAATTCAGTCAGCAAATCCATGCCTATTGGTGCATTTATACACATAATTGGGCCAATTTGTGTATGGTGACATAGCAGCCATTCCCTTGCATGTCTTCTCTCTTCTCTGCCTCCTGTTTCTTAATGTTTCTAGTTTCTCCTGAGAGTGGTATGGCTCCTTGGCTCAGAGTGTTCCTTTTTATGCTCTTGCACATCCAGCTCTGATTAGACAGATCTAGCCATGGTTTCCTTATTGAGTGTGCTGAGCTCACAGTCCCTGCTCTCTGTGTAGCAAAGGACAGGAACAGAAGGTTCTAGGGAGTTGTGACTATGGACACAACAGCACCTGGATATATAAGCTGCAGTAGCTGATGACTCTTGTTAATGCTTGAATTGATTTGAGAGCAGACCTAGGAGCAGATGCTACTACAGACAGACACTTCAGAGTCTGATGTTCTCCACTGGACTTGGGAAGAATGATTGAGTGTGGGAAGGAATGGTGCTGGGCTGTGTACCTCTGGAAGATGGACAATGGTGCATAACAAAAAGGAGCTCTTCTGGGGTAAATCAGAGCTTCATCTGCTTGGTGGAAAGCTGGATGTTTCAGTAAATATTATGTTCCTGGCATCTGCATCTCTGCAGTGCAGGGATACAGACCTTCTGAGACAGGGAATCTCAGACCTTGGGAGGAATTAATGCATAAATTATAAAGAGGCGTAATCTAATCAGTAGAGAGCCCCCATGCTGTTTATTTTGTTACTAAATTCGCTTTTGTCTCCACAGTCCTTGCATTTCATTTGGTTGCTCTGCCACAGGGATGAGAAAGGACAAGATGTATCTGCAAATGCTGTCTAGGGAGATCAGGAAGCTTTGGGAAGGGAAGACTGTCAGGGCTGAAGACATCATAAATGTCCTGAAGCCAGGTGAGGACTGTTGGGCCGAGGGGACATGGGGGCACTGTGGTCAGCCCTCTGGGCTAAAATGGTTTGTGGTGAAAGAGTTAAGCAGTGCTTGTATTTAAACAGCCTTTGGCTGATTCCAGTCAGAGACCTTAGGAGTCCTCTGCTCTGTCCACTGTTTTGTGAGATAGTGTGTGTCCAGAGAAGGCATGAGATGTGAGCTGTGTCTGTGTGTCTACATCATTCTCTCAAGTGCCTCTGGATGTGACTGTGACCAACTGACTGCAGTGTCTGCAGCAACCACACTGACCTTTGCCTCCAGAACCTGCCTGGTGGACTATGATGTCTGCATCATGGAGTGAGAGAAGGGGCAAGGCTGTGCTGTGGACAGCGACATGGCTGCAGTGGGCAGTGTGAGGGTGGCCAGAATGAGTTGGGCTGCTAAGCAAACCCACCCTGGAGAAGAACAGTGATTCTTTGCTCATGTTTGGCTGGCTGCAGACTCGGGAAGACTCTTTTGTGTTTTCTTGTGGTTAGTTTGTGCTTTTGTGGTTCTTTTCCACCTTTGTGAATTTCAGAGTATTGGCTTATCCAAGTCATAATTTGCTGCAGCACAGATTATCCACAGAGCCTTTTGCTGGAAGTCATAAGGGACAGTTGTCATCTCCTTGCCCATGTGCACATGTGCATGTGCCTGTGTTGTGGCACCGACAGGCAAGTAGGCAACATTGCCCTCTTCTGGACTGACTGTAGGCACTGGAAGAGTATCTCTGATGGAATGGCAGATGAATCGTCTTTCCACTGCAAAGGTAACAACCTTCCTGGTCTTGGTTTCCCATCCAAATCTTGGTGGCTTTTACAATAGCCAGTTTGGTTTGGAGGATACTCCTCTGCAGCACTAAGTGCCCAGGCATCCTGACCCATCATGATTCCTCAGGGTCAAACCAAGCCTAAGAGAGCAGAGTGAGGAATCTCTCCTCTCCAGATAATGTTGACTCCAACAGAACCAGTAACCTACAGCTCTGAAGGGCAATGACCACATGGTTGGAGGTGTGTGTGAGGGTCGTGCTGCTGACCTTGGTCCTGGGGGCTGTCTCTCAAAGGGATGAGAGCAGTGCAGGCTAGGGAATGGTCAGGCTCACATCATTCCCCACACCTTGGACGCATTTTCAATTAAAACACAAAGGTGTGTATTGTGCAGGGCTGGAAAACAGATGGAGAGCTATACAGAGACCAAGGGGATTTGGGATTTTAAGTGCACAGGCCATGCTCCCACATAGCAGGGGAGCAGAGGATGTCACTGAACAGCCTCTACATTTTCCTTCTGACCCCTGAAGGAAACACAAACTGAGAGAAAGAAAACCCAAACAGCCTAAAAGTGAAATATATAGGAGTGAACGGATAAGAGAGATGAAAAGCAGACTTGAACACTTTTATATGGGTTCCCATATACTGTTAAGATGATGGGTAGATCACTATCACTGGTGGTCCCATACAGGGACAAACTCAGGCTCTGCCATGGGTTTGGTGGGACTATGGCAGCGTGCTGAACTGCTCCATTCCTTGGCTTCCCAAATATTCAATGGGGATCTGTGTCTTCCCTTCCCTTGCTGGGCTCCTTGGAACAGGGTCTGTCTCTCACAACATGGTTACATGATACCTCTTACAGGAGGATTGCCAGGCTCCTCAGGGACTGACAGTTAACATGCATTCCCAAAGGAGAAAGGAATGGCATCTCAGATGAGTCCAAGGAGCTGTATTGGTGACTCCTGCTAAGCAAGGCAGAAGTAAGCAGGTGCCCAGCCAACGCTACTGTGGAAAATTAATCAAAAGCCTCATCACTTTTTAAAGAAGAAACACTTCAAAAAAGAAAAGTATTCTGCTCCATCCCTCTGTATACATTGCCAGAAAGGGCATCATTAAAAATTCATTGCAACTTCTGCACCCAATTTTCCAGCCCAGTGCCTTGTCCCACTTGTCTTGCTCCAGCTCCAAAGACAGTGGAGGCTCTGCCATGAGTATTGAGGGACAAACAGGACCTGAATAATAAGATGAAACCTGAAGAATGGGTGGGGAGATCTGGGGACCTCTGGGGAGAAGTGGCTGAAGGAGGGAAAAGCATAGCCAGGTGTGGAGAACGAGGGAAGAGTCAGTCTTGTCCACAGACTTGAGAGCAAATAGGCTCAAACCTGCCTCAGCTGCCTGCTGCTGCCAGATCACAACATGGGCCTGAGGATTTCTTTCTACTCTGTTCTTTCCCTTCCTGAACATCTGGAGGTGATGACTGGGGATACCTAACATCTGAAAATGGCACTGTTGGATTGAGGTCCTGAGCTGCAAGACAGTGAGGCAGCTGACAAAAGTGTCCAAGCCAAGCCAAACTGTATTCATCAGGATGAGGAGGTGCAGGTTAAATCTCTAAAGTCTGGAGTGACTGTACCTGTTGTGTATGAGTGCCTTCAGATAAAGAAAGTGGCTGCTTAATGTCATGATACCTGCTTGTCTGGAGGAAAAGAGGTTTCATTTTGGGCTTTGCTCAAACTTGACATTGGGCCAGAATGAGATCCCTCATCCTCATCCCTTTATGATAAGGTGGGGAGAGAGCTGTTGTCTCTCTTTCTCTGCTGTACATTTTCTGTCTTGTGCCACTGTCAGCCATAAGACTTCCTACCTGTGACACCTGTGTCTCTTTCTCTCTTCTTCTCAAGTTGCAGCCAGAGAGATAATTGGTATTTTTGACACTGTCTGTTGAGCCCTTTGTAGCAGGAGCTTCCAGATGAAGCTGTGAATTATATTATAAGGGTTAATTAGAGGCTTTTCAGGGCCATATTACCATACTCCATGAGGGTGGTGCCCTCCTTTTTGGGCCATTGTAGGAAATGACACCTATGGGGAAGAGGAAAAAGGAGGTGTCAGTGGCATTGATGGTCGTTGTGGTGGCCAGGAAAAGGATATTTTGGCTCCTCAGTGGCACTAGAGGTGCTGGGGTGGAGCACACAACTCAAGAGAGTGAGAAGCAAGGCTGGGCACAGACTGATGGGGTGGAGGTGAAGGGTTTTAAAACTCCTATAGAGCTGTGATCTGATGCTGGAGGGGTAGCTGGGTGCCAGATCCCTCACTGGTCCTCATTCCTCCCTGCACTGCTGCAGGGAGCTGAGCTGGAAGGTAGAACTTGCCAGGGCAGTGTCCAGAGAAACCAAGGCTTGAGTGCCCTGTGAAAAGCCCTCAGCCACCCACGACTGCCAGGTGACAGCCCTGCTCCTGGATGAGCAGCCTGCTTCTCTAAGAAGGTGTCATGGGCCCAATCCTGCCTCTCTAAGAAGGCTGTCCTGCCTGTGACTGCGTGTGCAGCCAGGACAGAGCACCAGCCCAGTGGTGGAGTGTGACAGGGAGAGAGGGGATCCTCCAGGTTTTGCTGTTCCTCTTGTCTCAGAGCTGCTCTGTCTACGCCTGCGTTCACTCTGCACATGCTGGTTGTTTGACTCTGGGGTTGATGAGGAGACACTGCCCCCTTACCCCACCGAGATCCTGTGCAGAGAAGGGGGCACTGATTTCTCCAGGCCTGGTGTGCAGTGGGCACACCTGAAGGTGAAACTGCCCAAGGCACATCAGCCAGCCCAGAAAGAAGATTTAGATGACAGATCTCCTTCCTGCTTTCAATTGTTGCTACGCAGGGATGCTTTGAAGTGGTTGGATATGCCAGCATAGCCTCTCTACACCCCCATACCCTCTCAGAGGAATAAGAAACTCGTTGCTTGAAGTCCTTGGAGCGATCACTTCGGCATGTTATGGAGTCTTTCCACTGAAAAGTATAAGCTGCAAGGTCATTACATCTGTGAATTCACACAGTTACACCTTAGCACACTGTCCTGGGCCTGAAGAAATTGAAGAACTCCCTTCTGGCTCTGGGGGAGGAATGGGCTTGCCTGGCTCTCTTGGAAAATGATATCCCTTGTTCCCCAGGTAGAGTTCATGAAATACCTTTGGGAAATGGAAGAGATTTGTCTCCCTC
Source organism: Sitta carolinensis (assembly GCA_032173965.1). Classification (NCBI taxonomy): domain Eukaryota; kingdom Metazoa; phylum Chordata; class Aves; order Passeriformes; family Sittidae; genus Sitta; species Sitta carolinensis. The sequence goes on along the minus strand of JAVUNC010000005.1, from coordinate 55,735,210 downwards.
AGTTTCTCTTTGCATCACTAAGTCCCAAGTCTGGTCAGTGTGGTGGATGGAGGGAAAAAGCACATGATGACAGCCAAACCTCTGGGCTTCTTCTGCCTGGCTACCTGTTAGAACCAGCCAGTCACCCAAAACTGTCAGAATAGGACACAGGTTCTCCTCTCACCTCTGCTTTACCTTCTAGGCCATCCTCCTTTCCTGCAGATTGTGCTTTCCTCACAATTGTTAACCACTCCCCTTACACTCTCCTTTTTTCCTATTTTCTCTCTTTCTTCACTGACCCTTACCTCTCTGTTCCCTAGGGAAAAATGATTTATTCTATCTCTCATCCCTTCACTTTCTTGATATTTTCTCTCACCATCTTCCATCTGTTATTCTTTTCCCATTTCTCCATTTCTTTCCTTCCATTCAACTCCTTCTGTCTCCTAATGATGCCTACATATTTTCCCCTCTCATATAATGTCTAATATAATTCCTCACATCTTGAGTCATCCAAACCTGCAAGGAAGTGAATTCCCGCAGGGAAACATAATGTGAGAAATATCTTTGTTCAGCAAAAAGTAAATATTGACCATATGGGGTGGGGAAAAAAAGAAAGAAAGAAAGGAAAGAGAGAAAGAGAGAGAAAGAGAGAAAGAGAGAAGAAAGAAGAAGAAAGAAAGAAAGAAAGAGAAAGAAAGAAAGAAAGAAAGAAAGAAAGAAAAAGAAAGAAAGAAAGAAAGAAAGAAAGAAAGAAAAAGAAAGAAAGAAAGAAAGAAAGAAAGAAAGAAAAGAAAGAAAGAAAGAAAGAAAGAAAGAAAGAAAGAAAGAAAGAAAGAAAGAGAAAAGAAAGAAAGAAAGAAAGAAAGAAAGAAAGAAAGAAAAAAAGAAAAAAAAAAAAAAAGCCAGCTCATTGCTCAGAAAGGGATGAAGAAGGGTAAAAGTTGTCTGAGCAATACTCACTACTGGGTTTAGACCATTTCTGCATGAGTGTGCACTGAAAGTGCTGCTAATGTTCTCAGGCAGAGAGGCACTGCAGTTGGGCCAACCTACACTGCACTGGAGTAGACAGAAGGTGGAATCTGGGGGGAAGCTGAGATACAATCAGTGTATGAAACAAACTTAGGGTGTGAGTCAGCTGAATGTTCTCTGCTGCAGTCATTTCTGAGATGATGTCTCTGCCCGACTTACTCCAGTTGTGACTCTTTCAGAAATGGCTGTGATTGTGGGGATGGAAGGGCAGGGGGCCTCTTCTAACATGGTACCAACCGTCAGGCATAGGAACCTGGTGAACACTTAAAGCATCCTGGAAAGTACTTCCAGGGGGTTTAAAGCACCTTGCCCTACAGACATTTCACTGCTGGACCCCCAGATCTCTCATGGCTCCTTATTGAGTGTTTTCAGCTGTAACCAGCTTGTTCCACACCTTGGCCCCAGAGCTGACCTGAGCATCACCAACGGGATGGAATTTCTTAGCATAGACCACAGTACAGAGGAAGTCAGATTTGGGTAGGGGCATCACCTCAGAAACGACTGAGGGAGAGAAAGTAACATAATGTTCTTGCAGGCAGGGGACAGACAGCACCACACATAATGACTCAGAGAGCAGCTTTGGTGGGCAGAGAAAGAAAATCTCAATGAATCCCGCAGACCTTTCTGTTTCAGTGATCTATTAAACAAACCATACCTCTATGTACAGCAAGTACAAGCTTAATCCCATGTGATTATGGTATTTTTAGCAGCTTGCTCATGGATAGGGTAACTGGGGCTTTTTGCTTCACTAACAGGAGCCCTGAAGCCAGAGTCCAAAGATTCCTAGTTAATAGGTGGATCTCAGGTCCACAAGTGCTGCAGTGAGAGACACAAGATGTTTGATTACAAGAAAAATGTCTTGGGATCTAGCTGAACCAGCTGTTCTACAGCTGGGTGTTAGGCTGATTCACTGTGTGACCCTGCTGGGTTCTATGGAAACAGGGAGAGGTTGGAGAGGCAGGCAAATGCTTCATCAGTGCTTGAGACAGCCCGTCGTGCTGGGGTAGTGGGGCAGTGCTGGATCTCAATGCACAGTGAGGCTGCATACAGGCAGGAGACGGGGAAAGGAACTGTGGCAGAGTTGGTAGCAATGGAACGTGCCTCTAACAGAGACCTTGGGAGTGTGTGCTGTGCCTCTGCAGGGCACCCGATCTCCCCCCTCTGGCACGTTTTCGCAGCCCAAGCTGAGTGGTCTGCCTCCAAGCCCTGCAGAGGCTGCTTCACGTGCTGCAGTCCCTGTGTGATGATCTGGACCAGGAGCAGACTCCTCCACCGTGTGATGTGGAGCATGTGCTTCTGACCTGCTTTATACAGGAGGGGATTTGGTGGGCAGGAAAGGATTCCCCTGATGGGTCAGCTCCTTCTGCTGTCACCGCCTGGAACCATCTGGACAGAAGAGATTCCTTGGATCTGCACCAGGGTTCCTTGGACAGCACGCCTCCAGCAGGCTCTTGCCAGAAACATTTCCTGCAGGCAGCCATGGCATCAGGGTTTCTCATCCTCCAGATGGGGCAGCCCTCACAGCTTACTCCTCCATTGCTGGGATCTCAGGCAGGAAAAAGGCCCACTGGAAGAAGGCACAGGTTTTCTGGTCTCTGTAATGATTGTCTCCAGGTGACCACCAGGCAGAAACAGCAAATTTATCTGACCAGGGATCAGAACCTGTCTTCCAAATGAAGGAAATATTTTGTGGAAAAGCAGCAAAAAATCTGCTGTATCAGCATGAATAAAAGCTCTCTGCATCTTCTCCTCCACTGAGGATTCTAAAATTACAAAAGGTCTGAAGAAGGAAAGAAGGGCAAAAGTACTGGCTATTCCTTCCCAAGTGAAAACATTAAGTATCCTTGAAATGATTAAGCACCTGGTTTAAGAGAAAATTTAAGAAAAATTATCATAGTAAAGAAATAGCTGATGAAATTCCTCACCAAAATGTTTATACCAAATTTCTGAAAGTCTTTAAAGTGCTGTTGGCCAGTGTTAAGGAGAGAGAGAGACACTGGGACAGATGGACCTTCATGACAATCCAGTACATCCGTTCTTCTGCATTATTGCACATCTTATCCAACCTCTGTCAGCCTTGTGCCAAGGTCTGCCCAGCAAGGCTGCTGCAATGGTCTGAAATGCCAGATAACTGTTAGCCTGATACTAAGATCATCTGACAGACCTAATGGGAAAAGAGCTGCATCTGAAACTTCCCAGCATTGCAGCAGTGAGACTCAGAACAGAGTTTCTGCAGCTGCTGTTTCCAGTTCTTCCAGCACACAGTGAGCACTTGTATTAAAATTCAGGTCTTATAAACTATTTGGCATGGACTGAAAGGGCAAGTGGGATGTGCAGGTAGAAAAAAATCTTAAATGTACACAGCAGCAATCAGACAAATTAATGGGAAAAGGAACTATATGTAGCATGGGTTTCTTGTCAAATGAAAACATCCAAGGCAGGACACTTCTGGAGACATGCTTGCCTTGGGGACCAGAGTGTGCACATAGGCAGGTGGTGTGACCAAGACCAGGCACATCAGATGACAAGAGAGAGGGAGAGACATGGCACCAGGACAGTGGAATCCTCTAAGCAGCAAAATTTGCCTCATGACAAGAATGCTGATGTTGGTGATTGCTGACGCAGGAGTATGTATGGGAAATGGTGGGATAGAAAACCCCCAAGATTTTATTGGTGAAAATAGACAAGGAAAAAGTTGAAACACATGGCCTCATGACCTAAAGCCCCTTCTGTACCAGGATAGGTCTTGAAACAGGGAAGTCCCTGTGGGATTGATCCTGGGAGGTGTCAGGCTATACCAGATCTGCTAATGACCTTGTTTGCAGTTGGCTCCAGGTGCTCTCTGGAGCAGATGGCAGGTACGCTCTGCACTACTCGCCGCGGGACACAGGGTGAGTGTCTCTGAGTTAGCCTCCAGGGGAGTTCCCCATGGCTCTCCAGAACCTTAAAAATCACAAAAACACAAAAATATGGGAGGCAAAAGGAAGATCTGGGAAATACTGGCCAACTGCTAAATGGGGCAGGTGTCCTGGTGAGACAGGGCATTGAAAACACTGAGGTACTGCGTGGCTTCTCCAGCTCAGTCTTCAGTTACAATACTGGCCTTCAGAAATGCCAGGCCCCAGAGACTGGGGGAAAATAGGGAGAAGCTTAACCTGTGTGGAAGAGGATCAGAAAATAGTTAAGCAAACTGGACATGTGTAAGTCCATGGGCCCTGATGGGATGCATCCAGCAGTGCTGAGTGAGCTGGCTGGTGTCATTTCAAGGTCAATCCAGATAATCTTTGAACACTCATGGTGAGTAGGAGAAGTGCCTGAGGACTGGAGGAATGTAAATGTCACTATGGAAGTCTCAGTTTATAGGAAGTCATGGAAAGGACTGTACCAACTGGAAAGGATGGAACTGAAATTCCTCTGTGTTTAAATGGCTTGTTAGAAGAGAGGGGTGACGCTGCATGGTGGAATCTATGCATTTCTGATTCCTGCCAAGTTGGAACAATGTAAATGACTTTTTTTTTGGATAAGCCAAATTAAATGTAAAAATGGACAAGCTAATTTTTGGACTTGCTGCATTTACCTCCTCCTGTAGGCCTGACTCCCTGTCCATTTATTTCTGTTTGTATCCTAGCAGATCCTTCACATAAACCTTGCCACTCCTACCATCTTCAGACATCACACTTAGAGCAGCCCTTGAGCTTAAAATATAAATTCCTATTTTCACAAAGACCAAGCTGTAAAAGCAACATTCCCTACACTCATTGATGAGCTGGGGAGAAAAGGAAGCCAAAGATTAAGGATTTGTTTGATAATGTCCTTGCATATGAGTACCCACTGTGATAATCCACACCTGCAATAAGGAAGAAGAGGATCAGCTGTTCCTCCAGGTAGTTGAACTGCAGTTCAGCAGTTAATCTTTCAGAGCTGATCTTTGGTAGGTATAGCTTGTTCTCACATTAAGCTCACACGCTGTTCAGGTTGACTCATGAACCTGTCACACTGGAAACATCACTTTCTGACAGGTAATAGAGCCAAACAGAGCAGGGTCTAAATCAAAACCCTCACGGATTTGCCAGTGAGGGCATGTCTTGGTGAATCCTAGGAAACGGGGCATGTTCTTATGTTTCAGATAAGCCATAAGGGTTTGAGATCCTCCTTGAGGGGAGGGAACTGAGTCCTGAGCTAAGCAAATAGTAATAAGGCAAATGGAACAGACTAGCAGGGAATGAGATACTGCAAATAGAGTGAATAAGACAGAGCCTTGTTCCTTGAAACTCCCACCAATGCCAGAAAGAAACAGAAAGAAGAAAAAGAGATATCTGAAAGCACAAGTGTGAGGGAGAGTGTGTGAAACACGCTGAGGGAAAGGGATCCTATACAATGCTTGAGAGACTTGTAGCCTTTGTGTTCATGTTAGAGCTTGTGAGAGTGTGAGCCTGTGTGAGAGAGAGCCCGAGACAGCCCCCGTGTGCGTGGGGGTGTGAGAGCCTGGCACAAAGAGGGGTGAGCAGAAATGGAGCCTCTCCAACCTCTTCCCAGCCTGGGAAACCTCTTACGGGGCTGGGAGTGGTGGTGGGGTGACCCATTTCATGTAGGGAGGGGGTGATGTAAGAGCTATGCACTGACCCTCTGGCTCAAGTCAGTGATGCCACCACAACCTCCTGGGTGCACAATGCTTTCCTGGTTTGGTGCTTGCCCACCAAACCTGAAATACCACCTGACTGGTCTGCAGGGGTGAGGATGGAAGTGAAGGAGACTGTCCGAGTAAACTTTTTCCCTTCCGTGTACACTGGGAAGCTATTGCTGTGGCAAATAACACACAACACAGAATTTTTCTCCAAACAGCTTGGGGAGATGATCCAACTCCATTTATTAGAAACAAATTACTCCCTTTTATACATTTTGCCACAGACCACTGTGATTGGTGAAAGAAAGACAACCCATTCACCCACATTGGCTAAACCAGAGGGGCATCAAAAGAAAGTCCATCCCACAGAAAAAATTCCAAGCATGAATATTGTTACAAAAACAATCCCGATGTTCATGTTCAAGCTGTGAGAACAAGCTTCAGAAACCCAAAAATCAGGCAAATTGAGCAAAGAAGATCAGGAAAATAGTAACTCAGAAGCTCCAGGCCTGGAAAACCAGACTTACAGGAAGCCAAGAAGGACTAGTAAAAATGCCCTGGCAGATGATAGCTGCTGTTCTGCTCCCACAGCCTGTCCTGCTGCCTTTGTGTTTGTGCCGTTTGAAAGCAGAGCAGGAGGCAGACAGCTTTCCTCTTGCTTGGAGGAGGCTCCTGCCCAGAGCCAAATGGCCAGCACAGGATAGCCAGGTCCTGCAGCTGGCCAAACCCAGTCCTGTCTCACCACAAACTCCCAGTCTTGGAAATATGGGAACATAGTGCTCCTTCCCAGCACCTGTTTGCCTCGAACACATGAGCTGTCCTGCTCTTGCTGCTTCTGCTTGCCATCCAGTGCTCAGAGACCCCTTAGTTTTGGACAGGGCTCAGGCCTTTTCAAGCCCTGCAAGACTGAGGGAAACATAAGTGTGTTGGCAAAACAAGAGTTTCTGCAGTGCTCATGCAGTGTGAAATTTCAGCTCAGCTCTTTGTCAGCTGGAGGGAGAGCAGCATGAGCCAGGTGCTGGGAAAAGCATCCCAGCAAAAGTCTGGAGATGGGAAATGGCACCGTTGCTGCAGGTCCTCAGGAATCTAGGGGGTGAGATTCTGGTTTCCAGAGCCATTTTTAGTGACCTGGGTTATCCAACACATTAGCTGAGTGCTGGTGAATATTAAACAGGATCTGTGGGAGGTATTCTGGAGGAGAAGCTGAAGACAGGTGGGTGACCTTGCACTGTACACCAGTGTTCAGACCTCTGATTCACTCCTTGACTGACATAATTTGTTCTAACCCTTAAAACCCAGGACAACATCAGCACTGCAGATTTTCAGAGGTGCCCTGAAAATCATCTGGCCGAGCTCTTCAAAGCCCTGGTGATGTCATCACTGCAAAGTCCTGATGCAGGGCTGTTGAGCCTGTTCTTTGCTGGTGAGAGAGCAGGTTATCCCGGTGCCTTTCAGCTGGCTGCAAATTTCCACGTACCTTAGTACTGCACTGCAATAGCACAGTGTCTTTCAGTGCTAGATCAGAATATGTTTTGTGAGCTTTGCTTGAGGCTCTGATGACATATTCAGAGACACTGGCCTGCACCAGAGGCATCTCTTGTGCTCAGGCACAGGTCTTTGGAACATGCCAAGTGTTCGTCCCAGGCTCATGAGCTCTTGCAGGCTATTTACAGCCCGTGGGCTTTAGGACTCCCACCCTTGCCTTAGACAGAACAATGGGGCCAGCCCTAAGGGTGACTGAGAAGACAGACCATTGGGATCAGCTTTCTAAGGAAATGGAAACATCGTGCTTTCCTTCTACATCAGAGGCTGTGAGTAGTAACAAAAGGCAATGATATTGCCCACATGAGCCTTTAAAGAGACTGCATGATGTCACCAACTTGTGTAGCAATAAATTGCAAGGTCAGTTCCAGACTCTAAAGACTGCTGAACCACTTGATGACAGTGTAATGCCCAGCTGACCACTCCTAGTAAGCAGGATGTCCCTGCAGGCACTGATTAACACTTGTGATTACTGAATCAGAGCTGGCTGGGGAATTTGAGCACAGCCTCTCATCGTACTGCAGGGCAAGTGTCTGAACACAACTTACCAGCAGGAGTGCCTTGGGAGGGAGTTATGGTCCTAGATAAATGCTTGTTTAAAGCCTTCTAGAAATCACTGGTCTATGTTAGAGCCATGTGGCTGTAGCTCAGACACAGAGAAACATGTCTCTGGGATTATACCTCTTCATCCAAACATTCATGTTGCTGTTGTTTGTGGAGTGAAAGAGTCTTTCTTCATCAATTCTTCCATAAGAATGGACAAATATCCTTAACTACTCAAGCTGGGCTGTGGATGAACTCTGCTGGTTTGAGAACTTAAAGAGGCTCTAGGGTTGTGCAGGTGTCCAAATCCTATGCACAAAAAGCAGGCTGTCTGTATTCAGTTCTGCACAGTGTGCACAGGGAGGTGAGAGTCTATTCCCACTCCCAGCAGGCTCCCCTTGGGCAGCCCAGCACTGCCCGCAGTGCTTACTGGAGTAGCGTGCCTTTCTCAGCAGCTTCCTGTTCCCAGAACCAAAAAGCCAGTTGTGCTTCACATGTTCCCTCTGTGCACTTGCTCTGTGGTGTCCTGCTCCACTACTTCTCCTTCAGTGCCCTGCCTCCCCCTCGGTCACATTCCCATGCCCGTGACCTCCATCGGTATTACCTGTCCATCCCCATCAGCCTCCCAGGACTGAGACAACAAACTGACAGGCACAAGCCACTCCTGATGGAAGGAGGAAGATAGTCCCCACAGCTCTCTCATCAAGAAGCCCCTCTAAAACCATCCTAATGAGATTCTCCTTAGGGCCCCTGTCAGCTGTGCCTTTCTTTGCAGGCTCCTTTGACAGACGGATGTCAGTTCGGGGAAAGCTGTTTGATGTTCTTCATCTTAATGAAAGTGATCCTCCGGCAGGCACTGTCTCCTCTGCCTCTAGGCAACTGCGGTCTAGCAGTGTCAGGCTACTCTGTGCTTTGTCATACTGGATCCTAATTAGTGGCTGGCTCCTGCTGCTTCTGAAGTCAACAGGGAAAACATCCCTCTGGCTGCAGTGGAGCAGGAGGTAGGGGATGGGAAAGTCAGTGTGCAGAGAAATGGCAAGGGTCTGTGTGAGTCCCTTCCCATCCTCCTCAAATATTACTGTCATCCCTTTTTCTCTCTTTCCTCTGCTCATCCAGAGACAGGATGGATGTGTATGCAGCTCTGTGTCTGCTCCCTGGCTACCAGTGACCTGTAGGGCACACACATGCTGCTTTAGGAGAGAGAGAAGGGACAGAGATTCCCCAGGCCACTCACTTGGGGCTAGCTAAGTGCTGAGGAGAGGTGAACCTAATGGGAGATGCACGCTAGAGTGAGAAAATATGGATTAAATGATCCCTGCTCCGGACTCTTCCACTGATAATGTGTTGCATCTTTTTGATTCAAGTGGTTGGCTGATATTCAAGGCCCTGTATTTTGTTTTCCCTTAAGGAGACATATTAACAATAGATCTAGGAAGTTCTCTGGGGACACCCTCTGTGTCTATTAAGTGCTGTTTTGGTATGCCAAAAACTAGGAGGCAATTTCTTTGCTGCCCAAACCCCTTTCTTCAGGCTTTGCTCAGTGGCCTTTTACTTCCTGTCTGCAGTTTCAGTGTTTTCTCTGCTTTCTTTCCTCTCTCAAACACCGCTCTTTTATCCCATACCTCCTACTTTTGGGAAATGGTGCATGCCTGTGTTTAGATGGTGCCCATTAATGCTGCAAACAGGAGGTTGATTGTGTCCTGGAACCATCTTGGAGAAAGACAGAAGCTAAATTCATCTGATTAAAGGGCATTTGATTGGTTTGTTGCAGAACTTATTCAAAATCCAGTCAGCTCGTCCATCCTCATTCACAAGCAAATGCAATCTCCTGAGCAATCATTACACCTGCAGCATCTCTTTTATTCAGTGCTGTCAGACACTCACAGCCCTGTCCTGGATTCCTCCCTGCCTTCCCACTGGGGATGTGTGTGTGGCTGCACAGTTCAGCATCTATTTGTGCTCGTGTACTGGAGCTTTTGAAGTGATCATTATATTGCTATATGCAGCATAGTGCAGGACTAGTTTCTTTCCATGGCTCTCCCTCTCATTTCTCTGGGATATCTGACAAAGCCTGGTCCCATTACAGCTTTGGAGGCAAGGTGTACAATGAGCTGCTTCACCCTTCTGCCCCTATCTTACAGGGTCAGTGTGGGCACGTTCAGGCTGCAAGAAGACCAAATCTAACCGTGTTGTGGCTGTGTTGCCAGTCAATAGGAAAGGCACTGCTCAGCTTTGGTACTTCAGGGCTGCAACCTGGATAACTGGTTTGTGGCACTGCTGTAAAATACCAGATTTCTGGAAGCTACTGGAAGGCACAGATAAGCGTCTCGGGAAGCATGTGGCACCCCAAACACTGTGGTGTAGTGAAAAACCTTTGGGTTAATACAACTGAGATATGGTTATCATAATGACTTTTAAATTACATTTGGAATACGTGGTGGGTTTTGTCTTTGAGCTTTGTCTGTATACGGACTCCTTAATTCAGCCACAACCTTCCTTTTATTTTACAGAAGCACATATACTTTCATATGTAATTCTCAAACCTCAGAACTGTCCCCTCTTCATCTGACACCCAGTAAGTGGCTCTTCAAAGGGAATGGTGGTTGAGAGACCTGGAGGCAAATTGCTAGGCTTAGCAAGGGTGGTAGAGAGGGGAAGGGTAGAGAGGATTACAGAGCAAAATCCATAGCTGCTGTTTGGAGGAGAGGGAGGGAGCAGGGGGGAGTGGAGAGAGGGAAGTGGTTGTCCTTAAAGAAGCCCAGAGTCAGGGAGCTGCTGGCCCCTCTCTGGAGGGCTGTGCTTGGCCGGGCAGCTTATTAACTGAAATGGAAAGAAAATGGAGAAGATTCAGAGCAGCGCAGCAGATAGAGGGACCAAGGAAGGCCTGACTGATGAGGGAAAATTAAGCACTAAATGTGTTTATCTTTGCTAAGTGATGACTAAGAGGATGTGTGATAACCATCTTGCCATCCGAGAGACATGAATAACTATGTGCAAGTGTGTGTGTGAGCATGATCTAGGGTGGTGGCAAGGACAAGGGATCTCAAAGAGCCAGACCCTACACAGGCTCAAGGGCAGGCAGAATCCCCCTCACAATACCAAAGAGGGACCAGCCATGCTGGTAGTCAGAAGAGGTGAGGGTAGTGGGTTTGAATCAGGTGGGAGATGGGATGGGAAGAAAAAGAAGGAAATCTTGCTGCTCCATCTCCAGATATAGTGATCTCTCCTGCCCTGCCCCTCCATTTTTCATGTTGTCATGAAAAACTACCCTTTAGTTGCTCTGCCTCAGTCTCCTCACTACCCTATTTCCTTTGTTTCCTTCCTATATTCATTCTTGCTCACTCTGTTCATAGTTTCTTCTCTCCATTGCACATGCCCTTCTTCTCCTTGTTTTTCTCTTTCTTTACCCATTTCTCTCTCCCCCTGCCCCTCCACCTGCTTCTTTTTCAGCAGGTAGATCTGCATCTGTGATTGAAGGTTCATTTTCCTTTCATTCTGTGGGTGACAAATTCTGACTTGGATAATCACTTGTGAAAAATCAAGGGAGAAGCCAGCTTGCTCCAGTGGCACAGGAGCTGGCTGTGATGTTCATGAGGACCGATGGCCGGCAGGGGGAGGGTGCTGTGCAGGGCAAGGAGACATTCTTTTTTCCCTTCACAGCATGGGAGGGTGGACAGGGAGCAGGGGGTTGACATGGCTGCTGAACATATCTAGGACACATGGGAAATTTTTTCCTTAGGCAATTTTGATCCAAGTGAGGAAAAGCAGAATGCATTTCCTAAGCTCTGGCTTCACAGGGAAAACTGGGTTTTGACCTTCAAGTTGAGGAGAAAAGATGTTAGAACCATGTAGGGGCTTGACTGCATTGAGAAGGTGTGGGGCAGACTGGGTATGCCCATATTGCTGGCTCCAGCTTCAGCTAATGTGCCCAGAGAGTGCTTGGGCAGAGCCCCACCTTGGTGCTGCTGGTACACCACGTGGCAGCAAGCATTTGAAGTGGTCTTGCTCATCCAGACTGTGTGACCTGCTAAGATGTCACCACACAGGTGACATCCCTTCCACAGAGCACCAACAGCCTCTCAGCTCTTGTATGAGTGGTTCTGATGTGGGCAGTGGTTTGTGTTCACTGAGCTGGCTCTGTCAGGGTTGCCCTCCTGTCGAGCTCGTGATCACTCTGAGGACATGGCTGGATGTAGAATGATCCCTCCTTCTGCCTTGCAGGAGCTGGGTCAGTGCTGTTTACACAAGAGGGAACTCTCCGTGTCTCATGGCACCATGGTGCTCACAACAGCAGTCATGGCCACTGTGGGAACCAGGACATCCTTCTACCTGTCCTGGGAAGATTTATAAGTCACAAGAATTTAGATAGAATGACAGTTAGTATGTCACAGGGTGAAAAAAGTAGAATGTTGGGATTTTAGAATGTGAGATGAGGGGACAAAGAAGGAGGAAATGGGGTGTGTCCCTGAGCTTCTTCTTCATCCTCTTGTTCTCCATCTTCTGTGGTGGTGTGGCACATTTGGGTTGGTCCAGAACAAAAGTACACTGTACAACATAGTGGATAGATATTGGAGAATTGTTATAAATAAAGCATACATAATTTTCACTATAAAAGATAGTGCCATCCCAAGGGCTGGAGGAGAGAGCACAGCCTGAAGAGAGAGCACAGCCTGGCCTGCAGAGAAGACCATGGCAGGCCAGGGAACAAATATGAGATAAGCAAAGAATAAACAAATTCCTGAACATGAGAACAGACAGCTTGACCTCTTCTTCAGATGCTGGGCTGGGGGAAAACAGAAAGCCTTCACAAAGACAGAGACAAGTTAAGTCAGGTGGAAGCCAAGCTCACAGAAACCTCAGAAACCCCAGGAAGGCCCATACAAACAAAACAAACCAGAAAGAAAACATATATTTTTATATTCTAAAAAACCTAAGAGGCCATGACACTGCAGCTCCGCCAGACAGAAGATCCAGGTTTCCTAGAGACCACAGAAAGCCTCAGTTTTCTCAAGTGGAAACACTTCTGCTTGCTTCTCTATTCAGGTAGCCCATGTGGAGTCACCAGGAAGCTGCAAAGTTCTCAGTGTGAACTCATCCACTGAGTGAAGTGTGCTGTTTCTCCCACAGGGGTATCCCTTTTGCTTTTAGGCTTTTGTGCTTTCAAAGGCACAGATTCACCATCTTGCTGTTGGTGAACAGGAATCGTCAGGTCTGTGGCCTTAGGAAACCACAGCAGATCCAGCTTGAAAAATGCCACTGGCCCACACAGCTGTCTTTTTGTTCTTGGCAGCTCAGTCCTTGGAGTCATCAACCTGCAGGCCCCAATGGCATGGTGGCACTTACACTCTCAGCACTTCTATTTCTGTCTGAGAAGGCATTCCCCTTTGCTCTGGAGGTAGCTTTCTTCCTGGGACACAAGGGAATGAGTAGTGGGTAAAGACAGATGGTAGGAACAGGCAGACCTTCGAGCTAATCTGCACTGTTCCACCTGGACTTTTCTAATGCTCCTCTCCAGTGCCATGAAATTCACTATACAGAGAGGTGGGAGACAAAGGTGTTAGATAAAGAGGAATCTGAGAGTAGAAGGCAGCATGACTAAAGGAGGTAGACAGAAGATCTGATCGGGGCCAGAGGTGACTGTGGGACTCGGGCTGGTGCATGTGCAGAGCTGTGGCCAAGCAGAAAACAGAGTTAAATGAAACATGGCCATGAGGGAGCCACAAGGGCAACAACTCTTGAAGTCAGCGACCAGCCTTTCCTGCAAGGGACACCACAGGTCCACTGATGTAAGAGATCATTCTCCTTGCTCCCCTGCCTCCCTCTCACCTTAACTGGACTGCCTATAGCAGTGGACAGTTGCTGCTCTACTCTTCCAAGAGAAGCATGTTTCATCATCCCAAGTCCCTCTTGGTCTTCTAGGAGCAGACTGATGGAAGGAGCAACTATGTTATTAAGTTATAAGGTGTGTTAGCACCTGGGGCAGTGAAAGTCACATGTCTGAGTATTCCTGGGTCCTAATGAGAAATACCAGCCCACAAAACATCTCCTGTAGGGGTCAGAGGCTGGGAGTAGAGGGGGTGGGACAAGGAAAGCTAGCTGATTGCTGAAGGTACAGGAGCTGTCCAGGGAGGGACCAGGGAGGAAGAGTATGTGTGTACATCTGCAATAGGGAAAAAAGCAAGAAAAACACAAACAAAAATAATCTGTGTGTCTTTGTTCACTCTCCTTATTGCTGTGTTAATAACAAACTAATGACTTAATGCCACTCTCCCACCCCACTGACTGCTTGGCCCTCTGCCCAGCAGCTTCCACTGATGGGGTGGGAGAGTGTCACTGAGGATGCCTCAGTGCAGAAGGTGCAGGATGGGCTGCCCTGGCTGTGTGCTTTTCCCTCGCTCCTTCAGCCTCCCTTTTTCTCACTCACCAATATGGCTGTGATGTGGCTCAGCGAGAATTTCCATTTATATTTCAGCCTTGCCTGTGACACCGTCCCCGAGTCCCTGCAGCTCTGACGCATGATTTCCCGTTCTCCCAAATGCTCTGCTTGGCTCAGCCACTCATTCTCCTCAGCTTCTTCCCCATTCCTCATCCCACCATGCAATCTTCCCCTTTCCCTCCAACCGTCCCCTGATGCCGCGGCTGACGTCTGCTCTTTCAGTCACTCCATCTTTCCCTGACACGTCCCAGCCCCTCTCCCTGTGCTCCCAATTAGCACAGTCACCAGGTTTAGCTAGGCAGCTGGTGCATCCAAGGTGCATAGGGAAAAGATGGGGATTTCTGCTTCAGAGCCAAGCCACACGCAGCTCTCCACTACCCGAGGCTGCTCTTATGAGCATTCAGCCTTTGGCCTTGCCTTGCAGCCAAGAAGTCACAGCCCAGGCACCTAGGGGGATGGCAGACTGACCCCCACATCCCTGTTCACAGCTCCCCCCAAAAAGTCTGTCCTACACAGCTACAAGGTGACACATTTGGTGTCCTTTGCTCTGGCTGGCTGGCTGGGCAACTGGAAGAGCAGAGGTTCCCCTCAAGAGCCTTCAGAGGCGTAGATGTGGCATGTGTCCTAAATCTTTGTCAGATTGAATAGGCGGGGCAGGCCCATACTTCCACAGGCTTTTGAAGTGTACAGGCTTTGAAATAACCTCTGGAGGATTAGTATGACAACCTGAGCATTGGATCTTAAACACCCAGAGATGGGGGCCAGAGTTTTCTACACAAGCAGTCCTGCTCCCCACCCATAGCCAAGAGAGCCTCTGCAGTGATCCATCCTCTGCACCGAACACCCTGACAGGAGAGCCATCTTCCAGTGGTGCCTACCTGCCCTTCTTTGCCAAGCTCCTGTTGCACTCCCTGGGGGAGGATGCTCAGGGATTCAAATGAGGCTGAGAAGCAGATGTTGCCCTCATTAGAAGAGAAAATGTTACACAAAGAAAAGGAGAGGAGGAGAGAGGGGGGAAGGGAGGTGCAAGACAAATACTCTCACTGTCAGCAGGAAAAATTACCTTGGTTTTGGGAAGGGTGGTGTCTTCCTGCCATGCTCCTCTTTTTATCGGGATTAGAGTGGAGAACACTCTGGGCAGGCAGAGCCTTGAGAGGCAGAAGGGTGCAGCAGGCCGTGCCATCTGAGCATGGCACAGAGCACACATGGCCAAAGGGCTTCAGGAGCTCCCACACACTGCGGGGGAAAGCCTGGCAGCACCCCTGGTAGCTGGGGGAATCAGGGGCCACTCGCTATCTTTGTGCATCCAGCCCTCTCCCCTGCTCCTGCCCTGTTTCTTACAGCAGCCCCTGAAGCACACACTGAGGCAGTGCCCCCCATCCTGCTTGCTGCACCTCAGAACACAGAAGCCACCTAAGGAGCCTCTTGGCAAGGCAAACATGGCATCAGGAGACTCCAGGAGTCCCTTCTTGCTTAAGAACCTGGTAGGGCTCATGCTGATGTAAAGAAGAGAGAATATCTAACAAAAAAAGAGCAAAAGGGAGGACATTGGGGTCACCACCTTAGGAAGGCTGGGATGCTTGGAAACTGTAAGGGAAGGTGGAACATGATGGTATGGTGGCACATACAGATGATTTAGCCTTGGATGGAAAGGCTTCCCTTGCCTCAGGAAGCAGTTCCAGCTCTGAGAGGAGACATTCGGCCGAGAAAGTCTGCTGATCTCACTACCTGCACTCACTCCCTCTTCCCCCACCTCTCAAAGCAGCCACCCAAGCAGAGAAGATCAAAGTCTGCAGTGTTTCAAAATCAATTCCTCTTTCTTCTGTCCCAAACTGTGGTTCTCCTTCACTTTCCCCTTTCCAGCCCATGAACAGTCTGTTCAGAGGGTAAGCTCATGGGAGCAGGCCTGCTCATCAACATAAGCAGCATTTAGAAAACACCATGGCTGAAATTACCTTGTGCTCAGGTCCCTACATAGGAGGGCTGATGTCATTGTGTCTGCCAGCAGCCAAGCAGGAGATGTCTCCCCAAGACTGCTTCCACTTCCTTCCCACCTCCAGACCTCGGCCTTTTGGTATCTAGCACATCTCACTGCTCTTTTTAGCCTACCTTCTGTGAGGTCTCCAGGAGTCTTACAGGTTCCTTTTATTTCAGCAGACCTCCCTTGAAGCCCCTGAAGTGCAAGTTATATTCCAGTGCTCTCCTGGCACACAAGGACTCTTCCTTCCACCCTCAAGTTTGCACCCCAGTGACAGTAGAGGGCAGTGACTGTGGGAGCTACGTGGTAAAGATGCTGGACTCTAACTTTGTGTTTGCCCCAGAGAGAAAAAGAGGGAGCAAGAATGGCCACCCAGACCTGCTGTGGCACAGGACAAGGCTGATGCTGAGTCAGGTGCTGAAGGTGAAGGGAGAGAGGATTGGCAGCCACGTTGGGGACTGCATACAAAAATCACAGCAGGCTTCTTTTGAAAGACTCAGTCAAAACACTTCTGCAACTCTGAAGGGGGCATTTGATTTACAGATTTTGACAGTCAAAGAGTAAACTTGGTACCTAATGAGTCCTGCACCTGCAGGAAAAGTGATGTGAAGAACAGAAGAGGATTTCCCTGGGGAACGTCAAGCGGGGGAAAAAAGTAGTGGGAACAAACTTGAAAAAATATAGTGTCGGGAATGGAATCTGAGAAGGTGGGGAATGTAAGATAGAGGGGGAAGGCAGCCCTTGAGAAGCAGTGGCAGAGCAGGGTTCAAGGTTCTGGGACTGTGAGAAAAGGCGGATGGGGCAGGTGGGAGGAGTGGAAGACAGAGGTTCAAAGCAACTGGGGGTGTGAGGCAATTCACAGCATTTGTGTTTGGTGCTGTGCAGACACAGGTAGCAGTGTAGTCTGAATGCCAAAGGATCTGATCCCAGAGTGGAAGTAAAAAATTGATGTTCATAGGATTATGGGATGTTCTGACATTGTTTTGCACTTAGATCACCACAGGATAGGAAGTAACACCAAACTAGGCAGATACCTAAAGAAACCCTTTCTCAGTAAATTGGGTTGAGAAGGGATGAAAACGTGGAGTCAAAGAAAGGCTCTGAGAAAGGCTTAACCTGATCCCAGCACTGGCTGCAGAGAGATGAGAGCCTTGCCTTGGAATAATCTCCTACAGTCTCCACTGTTCTGCCCCAGGAGCCCACTCCTTTCTCTGGAAGGAGTGAACATTATTCTCTTCATTCATTTTAGAGGTGGCCTTTTCTGAGAACCTCTATCCTGATTCATCTTCTGGCCAAGACTATCTTGGCATTGGGCTTCTTCAACAACTTGACGGGCTGTTGTTGACACCACTGACAGCTGAGGAAGCACAACCCTTCACATATGAACACTCTGAACAGCCTTGTGCTTTCCCTTCTTTCGTCCTCTCCTGATTGAAGAGTTCACAAGCTGAGCGTTGCTGCCTGCAGGTCCCCCTGAAGAGTGCCTCTGAGCCTTTCAGGCAGTAACCTGGAGAGCACTTGCTCTCTGATTAAAGAGACGAGGCTCCATTAGTGGAGAGAGGGAGCAGGATGTGAAGGAGAGTGGCAGGCTTGCCATCAGGCAGGGTCCCTGCTCAGCGTTTCAGGCTGTCCCTCTCTTAGTGCCATCCATCAATTTAACCCAATGGTTTTAAGTGACTCTAGCATTAGAAACTTTCTCAGGCATGAGATTTATGGGGTGATGTGCAACAAAGCTTCTGCCTCAGCCAAGTCACACATTTTGCTCTTTTTCTTTCCTTCCCAGTACTTGTGGAGCTAGAAAATTAGGTCTTCACTGGCCTCACAAATTCATTTGTGAGATGGGAGAAAGAACCAGCCTTTCCACAGTGGATTGAAGGAAGAAAGAGACGCTATGGAGAACGGATCAGTGTGGGGCATGACAGGGCCAGAAAGACTCAGAATAGACTCTGGACAATTTTCAAGAATAATCCAGAGCACTTTTATTTTTTTTTTTCCTCCTTTTCTTTGCTTGCTCCAAGCCCTGTGTATGCAATACTTATCTACAAGGATGAACTTCATGCTGACATATCACAGCCCTTTTGGATCTCCTCAACAGGCTCAAAGCTGTTAGGGTTTTGTCCCTTATTCATAGCAGGAGGCTCGACAGTGCTGTCAGGAGCCTGTTGGCTCCAACAGTTTTCTGTGATAGCTGGCAACCTGCCTGGCTCCGGGTCTCCCAGGATGGCTGAGGCCATGCATGCTGATCAAAGTGTGGCATCAGCTGATGATGACTGTAGTCACCTCTCAGGTTTCTTTGCCAAAAGATATCCAGAGAGCCAGTCCAATGACACTGGAAGCTCCAGCTTTTCCAGTAGCCTGATTGGGTGCTCAGTAGGGTTATGGAGGGAAGGTACTTTGGAAAAGGATGTGGTGGAAGTGGGGAGAAAGAGGAGGAGCAATGGAAGACGGGTAGGAAAAGGGGCCCTGAGAAAAGCAGCAAGCATGAAATGAGCATGTATCAGTAGCACGTGAACCAAGAAGCGTGCAGCTCTCGAGTGCTTTGCTTTCCTGATGCTCTTCTGCTTAATGCACTCTGTGCTTGTCCCCTTAGATCCCATTTCTGTTGGATTTAGCAGCGGCCTTGCTAGCCTCACGCTAGGTAACCAGTTTGTGGTGAAAACACGAAGAGAGAAGCCCTCAACCACCCCTGGCAGAGCAGCTGTCAAAGTAGATTGACTCCCAGCCCCTTGCCAGCTGCCCCCAGCACCGGCTGTCTGTGCAAGTTAAGAGCCCTCTCCTGAGCTGCTGAGAACTGCCACAGCTAGCCTGTATCATTCACAACATCCATGAGCACGTAGCTGCTGTCCGGACTTTGCGTGCCCTGCAGCTCCCTGGGCACTCAGCTGGTGCAGAAGGGGAGCAGTGGATGTTTGTGTGCACGTGTGCACACACACACACACACACAGGCACACTCACAGCTTCAGCTGCACCACTGCGCCTCGCGGGCACAAACCCAAGCTGCCACTTAGACTTTCACAGGCTCACACTGAGCAAATGGGCACACAGGGAAGGGGGACACAGGCAGACACATGTGGAGAGCCTGAGCACGTGGGCAGTGAGAGCTCTGAGTGCACAAAGCCCTGTGCGCACAGTGAACAAACCAGGGAGTGTCTTCCCCACCTCTCCATCCAGTCACTGTAAGTAAAGCTTGTTTTGTGTGGTATGACAGCGTGTCTCCCCTTGCCACATGATGGTTTTATCATCTACTCTCTCAGCTATATGAAATGTGTTGATTTGGCCCTCTCACACCAAGACCTCCTGCCACCTCTGTATTCCCATGCACATGGCTCTGTCCCCCTTCCACATTCCTCATCCCCATCCTCTTACCTTCAGCCAGCTGTGTGCCCATGGATGAGAAGATCTGGCTCTCTAGACCTGGATGGGGTTGCTTATTCTTTATCAACCAAAAGCCCAATTCCTGAATTCATCTGAAAGAGCAAAAAATCCTTACATGCTCCACTTCTCTCCCTGCCCTACACCCCTGCATTTCTCAGGCCCTCATGGGGTCTGGCTGATGCTCTGGGCTTGAAGATGTTATTAACGTTACAAAAAGGGCTGTCACTTCACAGCAGTGAGGCAAAAAGCAAGAAGACATTGCAATTATGAATTTGTTAGGGAAGCCAGAGGGAGGATGCATCTATAGGATGACGGAGAAGCAGCGGATTGCCCTCATCACCCTGCCTGCCTTCCCCTTTCCCCACCTCTCCTGCCCTCCCTATTCTTACACTCATCTCTCTACCCTCTTCTCTCTTTCTTCCCTGCCTGTTCACTCCCTGCTGATGTCCTGCCGTGGCACTACCTGCCACGGGCAGCATTGCTGCATGTTAATTAGGTCCTGCACGGTTCTGCGGATGAATGCCGCTGTCAGCGGGACAACAGCTCCAGCCTCCCCCACCTCTGCACACCCAGGCTCCTGCTTCCTCCCCATCCCCTGCTAAACAGACCTGTCACAAGACCATTTATCCATAACGGCCCTCTGAGATAATAAATTTTATTTAATGGGTGCGCCGAGGAAGTAAAGGCAACAAAAATGAAAATGTCTCCATGGTGGTAGAAATTACTGCATAGGGTGATGTCTGTGGGGAAGCTTTCTGGGAGAAAGAGCATCAGAGTAAGGGTGAGTGAAACACATGGAAAGCCCTGGGGTTTGTCTGCTGATCAAGCCAAACCTTGACTGACTTTTCCAGGAAATGGAGCCTTCATCCCTAAGACCCACTCTCACAGCCTGACGTGTCTTGTACAGTGATGGAGGAGGGAGGGAGTAGGGCTGGAAGGCTGGGGGAGAGCTCCCTGGGTAAGCAGAAGGCAGGAGAAATGGTGGTTGCCACTAGATGAGAGGGCTGCTCATGGAACCAGATGTGAAAGGCTCAGGAGCCTTCCTGTTGTGTTGATCACCCACTGATTTTGCAAGGGAACTCGTCTTTCGGTCTGGCAATTGGTGAGGATACTCAGAAAAAGGATGACATTGTGATTTGTTTCTGGAGACCTCGGACACAATAATTCTGGGAAAAGCCCTGGATGGCTCCAGCAGCCATCACAAAAGCCTGCTTGACACTGCGAGTGCTCGTTCTTGCTCGCAGCAGAGGCAGCCTGGGGGGATGGATTTCAGCTCTCCCTGTCCTGTCACTTCCCCTCCCCTGCCCTGTTTGACCCAGATATGTTACAGTATAACGAATCCGTGACTCCCCTCGGGATTTCACAGTTGTTGCTGTGCTGTGTAGCACAACTGCTCACAATTTCATGGTGGTGGCAAGGCTGATGCTCATGCCCTCCTCCCCTGGAAGGGCCCTCGGGAACAAAGGAAAAGCTCTTTAGCTATATTTGAGCTTCAACACACCAGAACACATCTCGGCTCCGCTCTGCAATGTGCACCTGTCCTGTGCTGAGCCCGTTTGCAGGGAGGTCCCATCATCAGTGCCTGCCTGATGTGGCAGGGCAGGGACACAGGTGGGCAGGCAACCGTGGCACGCTGCAATCCCTGGCTCTGTCAGTGTGGGATGGGATTACCAAGGCATGGTGCAGCCTGTCTTTGCAGCTCCGTGTAGATGTAGAAGGGGAGCAGAACTCCTTTGGATAGCATAACTGAGTCTCACAGAGAACACAGCCTTGAGCCTTCAGAAGAGCCTGGTGATGCTCAAAAAAATACACAGCAGATTTTGCAGACCTTGTCTTGGCCCTTATACTGAAGCTTTCTGTCCCATGAGCTGGACACAGCATGGATGACTGGGATTAGTTTAAACTGGGCTGTAAGTGGGATCCCCTAAGTCTAACACAGCTGGTTAAGCCAGAAGTAAGCATGACCTAGCATAATTATGTGGGAGCACAACTTTTTTTCGGGTTAAAGGTTATCACTTGTGTACTTTGCACTCCTTAGTCCCCATTTACCTCCCATAAAGGTTCAGTTTCTCTTTTCAACCTCTGCATCTCTCCTTTGTCCAGACCCCCATCTCATCAAACTCTGCCTGCCTGGACCATGTGTTTGAACCCTCCCCTGCCTGCTGCCCTGGTCAGTCATTCACCACGGGCTGAGGACAGCAGCCTCACAGCACAGGAGTGCTTCCTCCTCATGAACTATTGACACAAGTCCTTGCCTTCACATACCTGTGGACTCCTCACACCTCTCACTGCCTCTCCTCATGCTGTGTTTGGCAATTACCTCTTCATCTAGCCTTCCTTTTCAAAAATTCTTTTTCATCTTGCAGAAGCTTTTTATGTTTTCTTTTCTTCATGGAGAAGGGAGTAGGGAAAGATGTGTGCAGGGAGGGCACTACCCCAACTACTGCTAGAAATACAAAGACAGCTTGTGCACAGCCTGGCTCTTAATTGGCTGTACTCTGGGGCTTTAGGGCCTGTCCTTAGCGATGAAACAGAGTTCCCTTACCATGGAGAACACTGCAAAAGCAGAAATTCCTGTTTAAGTGGGGGGAGACAGGGTTTGAGACAATTTGTCCAGCAGCCGTAGAGTGACAGCTCTCCTGTACAGACAAACCCAGCTCTCCTATTCTCCTACTTCACTGGAACCAGCTGTTTGCCTTTCTGGGACTTTTCCCTGCTCACCCCATGCAACTGGTGAATTCTCCCAGGAGGCATCATCATTAAGTGTCAATGTGAGAAGGAACAGAGAGCTGTTAATTGGCTTGCTTGTAAAAATAGCTTGGTTTCAGCTGGCAGGGGAAGTTGAACCCAGCATCTTGAGTGCCCAGCCCTGAATTTTGGTAAAGTTGTGAACTTTGGTAAAGTTTTCTGTGAGGCCCAGTTCCAGACACATCCCTGGACAGAGTCAGACTTGCCTCCTGCTGCAGCTCAGCTTGACCACAAGCTTCTAGTGATGGACAGAACTGCTCAGGTGCTGATGTACAGCAGGGATGGAAACCCCCAACCCTCACAGATAGCAGAAAGCTGTAGCAGAGCAGGGTTTAAGAGTCCCCTGCCCCTTTCCATAGGTCCTGGATAAGGTCAGTCCTGATAAATGACCTGTGTGAGAGAAAACTCCCATTCAGCTGTGATGCAGCACATAAAAAGGTTATGACAGCTTCCCTCCTGCTTGTGAGAGACAGTTTCCCCTCACTCATACAAGTGCCCCTTTATCTGGTCTCCCACGTCCCAGACAGGAATTCTGTGCAGGGGAGAAGAAGCATACCCCCAAACTTTCTTTTTAGCAGCATGTGCTACCTGATGGGTACTATGCCCACTGTGGCAGATCCTCTATGTAGTTTTCTCAAACCTATAGTAAATGTTTTTCAGGGAAGTGACTCCAGCATGAGACAAAGGGCAAAGTGTTCTTTTGAGTCAGTTGCACACCTGGAATGGAGAAATGAGCATTGGAAAATATGAAGTGTGCCTTCCAGCTGAGGACAAGGATGAGACAAACTGGGGGGGGTATTGTCTCTCAAGGAAGATGAAGTTAATCTGTATGCTGATTTTGGGGGGGTCTTTTGCAAGCGGGAAAGGGAGAGGGGATGCCTCAGAAAGAGTGAGTTGAAATCCGTGAAAAAAAAAAAAAAAAAAAAAAAAAAGGGCGCAAAAAGCAGGTGGGACTTCACACCTCAAGGGATCAAGGCTGGGGTGTTTATATCAGCCCATCTTGCCTGGATTTTATTCTGGTGATGAACGTGTTCTGAAAACAAACAGAACGTTGAGGAAGAAACTTGTGGAGCAAATGACTGTTTTTTTGGTTGCTAAGCCATCTGTTCTGCTCCAGCAGCTCACGGAGGGCTCTGCCGCCGCTCCCGATCCGCATGCGAGTTTGTGCGGGGGCGGCTGGCGCTGGCTGGCGTGGCAGGAGGGAGCGTCGGGGCGGACGGGAGGACGCGTGTGTGCTGGGGAACTCAAATGCTGCGAGCAAATCTGCTGGGGAGGGGAGGAGGGAAGTTGGCTGTGACGGTGTATGCAAACATATGTGGCAGAGGCCAAGCTGGGAGCGGCTCTGTGTGGCTGTGCCTTCTGTGTGCTCCGAGGTGTGTGCGCCCGTGGCCGGGGGTCCAGGATCACGGGAGCAGCGTGGGGCTTGCATCAGGATAGGGAACCACAGCTCTGCAGCTGTGAGTCGCAAACGTGCCCGCAGGTGGGGGCAAAGGTGTGTCTTTGTGCATGTCCAGGAGGGGCTGTGGAGGGACACTCGCAGAGAACATATACAGGTGGGCAACAGGTAACCCAGGAGGCCGAGGGAGGTGAGGTGGAGGTGCCATCCACTGGGAGGGGATGTGTGACACACACTGTGAGCGACGTGGCCGAAGTGCAGAAGGAGATGAAGCCCAGGCACGTGCAGTTTATGGCCAGCCCATCACTGTGGCACAACCCAGCTCTCCTGTCCTTATGCCTGTCCATCTCACAGCAGTGTCTCCTCCCCTTCTGCCTTGCAGCCTCATTTGTTTTGCAGCGATGAAGGATGATGAGTGCGTTGATTATCTTGAACCGAGCTGTGGAGGTCTTCTATCACCACACCCTTTCCCACCCCTGCCCTCATTCCCATCCTTCCCTGCTCCTTGCCAGACAAGACAGGGTTGCCATAGCAGCTGACAACATGCACTCTCCTGCCTCTCAGGAGGACAGGCAGCAGCAGAGTTGTATGAAGGAACCTATGGTCTGCTTGTGTTCCTTTCTCCTGGGAAAGGCAGCTGGGATGCCTTTGGTAGCCTTCTGAGGCTGGTGGTTATCTCAGAGCATCCAGTTGCCCTGCTGGGGGAGAGCTGCTACCATACTGGGTGTGCATGGTGCTCCTCACCCACCACCAGTCTTGTCCAGCTGCTGGGTTGGGTTTTGTGGTGCCCCTTCTGAAAGCATGGAATACAGAATGGGTGCCCAGACTGCTCCAGGCTGGCAGTGCCCACACCCTGCACACGGAATTGTACCTCTCCAGGCTCCCCATGTCACTCAGACACTCCTGCTGCACTGCAGGAGCACACAGGGCAGCAGGTCCCACCCCAGAAGCTGCTGCATTAAAAAGGGAGCTGAATGTCTGCTCTAAGCAGCACCATTTTGAGAATGCACTCGATTGATAGCAGTAAGAGAGCTGTTTGTACAACAGTAGGTACCTGAAAAGATGACATTCCATTTTGAGGAAAATATTTTATACTTATGTCTTTTTAAGCATTTGTTCCTTAGGACAAAATGCTAGATATTTGGCTTTTTCAGGGTGGATCATTCTTACACTTTTACTGTGTGGTTATGTCCTGGATCACCTTCTCACAAACACTTCAGTGGCCTTATTTGTGTGACTCAGAGCCTTTATAAAGATATTTTCCCCCTCTGAAACCACAGACCCCATAACCTCCCATCCCCAGCAAAAAATCCACCAAGATCTTAGCTCTGCCTGTGGGGCAAACTACACCCTACAGACACAGAATTATATTTGGAAGAAAGCAGCAGGGGAAGAGAGTAAGTGAGGTCTGCTGACAGGAGGGGAAAATGGAAAAAGAGTTTGAAAGAAGGAAAGTCATGAGAAGCAGAGGGAGGCGAGGCATGCAGCATGATGGGTTCTTTGTTTAAAAGGAAAGTGCAGTCATCTCTCCGTGTTTAGGTGGTGTTTGAGAGAACCTGATTGGGATTTATTAGAAAATAAAAATGCCCTAATTGAAAGCGAGTAGAGACAATTTGTATTAATAATGGTAGAAATCATCAAATAATGGAATTGTTCAAAATCTATTAGTTTGTTCCATGTGGTGAGAGAAGCGGGTTGATTATCTCGCAATAGAAAATATTAAAAGGAGAGCCCAGTCTGCTGGGCCTCTATGCAGATTAAATACATAATTTATTGAAGCAATTTATTTTCTGTTGGGAAGAAGGGGAAAAAATGGAAAAATATGATAAAAGCTGCAATCAAGTCTTGGATTCTTAATTTGAAGACCTACCTCTTATCTGCCTTCTTTCAATCATTAGGAAAAAAATTACTCATTCCATCAATGGATTTAAAGCTGCAGGAGCAGAGAGGGTGGCTGGGAAAAAAAATAAGATCTCATGAGGGGGCCTGTTATTCACCTCTTGAGTTTTATATTATTGACAGCAGTTGCTTCAAATCCAAGGCACATCAGCCCTGGGTTTTCAGGAGTAGCAGTAGGTCAGGTCCAAGGTGTTGCCTGTCTAATCCTTCCCAAGGACCAAAGGGACATGTTGTTAGACTAAAGATTAATTCAGAGCTGCTTCATTCATTCATTCTGTCTGTCTGTCTCTCAGCTACTCTGGCCCTTACAAACCAGAGTGAAGGAATGACAAATTACTTTAGTTTTCACAGTTACAATCCCTTCCAATCAATGGGCATTCAAGTGCCTAAAGAGGAATTAGGCACTCACAGAATCACAGAACATGCTGATCCTGTACATCAGGTCCTGGCCCTGCACAGGACACCCCAAGACTCACACCATGTACCTGAGGGCATTGTCCAAACACTTCTTGAACTCTGTCAGGCTTGGTGCTGTGACCACTTTCCTCACCCTCTGGATGAAGAACCTTGGGAGAGGAAAATTTTTGGTCTGTCCCAGGGGACTTGAGCATACCCATATGCAGAAGAAGCAGTTGCAGAATTTTTGCAATCCCAGGGATTTTTCTGCTTGGTGCCTGAACACCATGTTAATAGGAGACATTGCAAATACTATCTCAGGCTCCTAAGATAAATAGCTGGATTCTGCCTTTAAAAGCAGTAGACAGGGTAAAATGAAGACATTGAATTGCAATTTCAAATATTTTAAGAAAGCTATCTGAGGATTCAAGATGAACTTAGTACAGCAAAGACCATGGCTGAGTCTTGTCTATAAAAATCCATTACATCCTGTAGAGAGGGTAAAAGATAAAATACCATTAGTGATGGCGTAAAGACTAGAGGTGTGGTTGGAGTAGGAGACAAAACTAAATGTACTAAGAGTGTCATGCTGGGTGGAAGCTTGTGGTGTGGGTCAGAGGTGGGATCTTAGTCCCAGCATGAGCCAGAAAGTAAGGCTAGGGTTCATGACAAGAGACAGCCTAGAGCTGCCATGGTATTGGGGCTGGGATGGAGCTGCCAAAGCACTGTCTGTACTGCTGAGAAATTTCTGTATAAGGTACTGAAATAATAACACCTTTGAAAGACTTTGTCTGTCTAGCTGCTTATTTCATGTGTGCAACTTCCAATCAGTTCTCCTTCTGTGACTGTTGTCCTTTCAGACATCTGTGTGTGCTTGGTACCTTAACACACATTCATTTCTTCTCTTCATTTTTACCTCTTTCTTTTACCTCTGATAGGACATAGGGACAAGGTGACAACGTCCTCTGTCTGTAGGAAGGAAATTTGTATTTCCTCTATTTCTCACTGTGAGAACTCCCTAGTATATCCAAATAAAGTAGGTCTCAGACTAAAACATCTCCCCATAATCAAGAAAACACAGTCTTCTTTTCCAGCTTCCTAGCATGGCTACAAACTCTTTAACCATCTGCCCAGCATCTTTCTAAAAAGGGGTCACTCAAGCATATTTGTACATTCTACTGCTTGTCGAGGTACAGTGATGGACAGCTGCTTTGATTCAAACTCAGCCAAATACAACAGTTGAGATCAAGAAATTAAAATGCTAAGGCTTGTCTTTCTGAAAAAGATTTTCCCATCATTAATTTATTTAAACTGGGACTATAGAAATGGTAAAAATAACTCACCCATACTTTTGAGAGCAGACCAGATTACTGGGGGAGTACATTGAGCAGCTCTGTCAGCTGCATTTTTTTTTTTTTTCTTTAGATTCAGTAGTCACACAGCTTCATATAAGTATGCACAGATACATTGGGCATGTATAAATCTCTTCATCACAAACACAGGCTTGAATATAACGGTGTGACAGCTGCCCACCTACCCCCAGTGACACTTGCAGTAACCAACACACCCAGGGCATGGCACTCAGTGGTATTAAATAGGGTCAGGGCCCTAAGTGCACTAATGAGCCTGAACTGCTCTGCTCACTCTTACCTGTGGCTTCCACTCACACATCCTCCACCCAGGCCCCAGAGGTCTATTTAAGCTCATCCCAAGGCACACACTTCTGGTGCACTGTAATTGTGTGGCTCCTGAGTGGATCTGAGGTCTGCTTCATCCTCTTGGTTTATTGTTAATAATCACCATCCCTGCTTGGGTAGTTTAAGGTGACTGCCCTACCCATGCTTATGTTACTCTTGGCTCCTGAGCCATCCTTTTTCTTGGACTGTTGTTCAGCCTTAAGAAGAGAAGGCTCCAGGGATGCCTTCTTGCAGCCTTTCAGCACCAAGCAGGGACTACAGGAGAGCTGTAGAGGGACTTTTTACAAGGACATATAGTGATAGGACAAGGGTAAACTGAAAGAGGGAAGGTCTTCATCAGATATCAGGAAGAATTCCTCTGCTGTGAGCATGGTGAGGCACAGGTTGCCCAGAGAAAGCTGTGGATGCCTCATGCCTGGCAGTGTTCAAGACCAGGCTGGAAAGGACTCTAAGCAATCCACTCAGGTCTAGCAGAAAATGTCCCTGCCCATGGCAGAGGGGTTGGAATTAGATGATCTGTAAGGTCCCTTCCAACCCAATCCATTCTATATTTTTGTAATTCTGTGATTCTGCTTTTGGATGCTCAGTAGCCCAAGCTAGTGGAGGCACGTCAGGGGTGGCTTTGACAACTCATTTGCACAGTGCCTCAAAACCAAATCTTGGCAGAGGATTCTGCTGACTCCTGCAATGCAGCCAAGAGGGAATGCCAGCATTTGTGTTTCAAACTTTCTCTTTCCTTTGCTCCATTTAGTGCTTCATATCTGTTTCTTGGAGACAGAGGAAAGGAAGTTTTGCCTTCTGTCCTTTTCTAGGTATGTGTCTGGGTGTTGTTCCATGTGCATTGCATGGAGGGATGCTTTCCTCAAGATACAAAAATCCTTGAAAATGAGCAGAGTGAAAGATGGAACTGACAGATTTGTTGAATAAGGGGGTTGGACCTGAGATGACTGATGTTGTCAGTACTGGGAAGAGCAGTCAGGCTGAGCTGGGGAGACAAAAGGAGGGATAATAGGGGCTGAGGCTAGAGATCAGGGATGGACCAGTCCATGTATCTTAACTAATGCTCTCTGGCAGAGTAGCAGCGCTAATGGATATTACAAGTGTCAGCTTCAAGATTTAGCAAAATGGTACCTCTCCTGATGCATCTCATCCTGGCACATAGGGCCCAGAGCAGGGGAAAAATTAGGGCCAACAGGCTGTATGTGCTGAGTACAGGGTTGCCCTTTCCTCTTGTCAGGTCCCTTACTCCTGTGACTCCACACCTCACGATGACAATCCTGTGCAGTGCTGTTTGCTAACAGCATGACTCTTTCTAGGGGGGGAATCATCCTCCAGCACCCACACAGATCTGCTCCCTCCTCTATGCCCAGCGGTGCCTTTCCCTTGAAAACAACAAGGGAGATGTGTCCATCCCTCAAAGGGGAGGAGGAAGCTTGGTATGGAGCTGTCTTCCCTGGCAGGAGTGGCTGGATGCTG
Source organism: Sitta carolinensis (assembly GCA_032173965.1). Classification (NCBI taxonomy): domain Eukaryota; kingdom Metazoa; phylum Chordata; class Aves; order Passeriformes; family Sittidae; genus Sitta; species Sitta carolinensis. The sequence continues at coordinate 55,706,092 of JAVUNC010000005.1, read as the reverse complement.
GCTGGAGCACTGTTGGGGATTTCCAGCCTGTCCTCAGTCAGGAATGACTTGCCTCTCTGCTCTGTGACAGAACTCAGGCAAAAAAAAAAAAGACACTGTCATCCCCAGCCCTTGGGATGGACACCTCTGTGGAGGGGTGGCCAGAGAAAGGGATTCACCTGCCTTTCCTCACTGAGCAGATGGGAAACCACTGCACATGGGGCACCAAAAGGAAAAAGGGAAAGAAAAGACCATTCAGGAAGAGGAAGAGCAATGTAGCCTTTGCTATTTCTATGCACTCCCCTTAATCTGCTCTGCTGTTCCCTTCTATCTGTGGTGGGTCTTCTTTGACACAGGAATGGTGGCAACTGGTGTCTGATTTGGGTGCTGGGAGGGAAGGCTAATGAAGGGGTAAGTGTGATGCCCTGACCCTTTCCTGCACATAGGAACACTAGGTTTCTTTTCCATTTATCCATACTCCTGCCTCACCCTCCAGAGTGCTGAAGAAACTGAGTCTTGTCCTGCTTAGCAGACTCAGCCTGGCCTCACAGAGCTGGACTCCATCTCCCTCTCAGGTTTTCCTTGGCTGCATTCTGATTTGATCCATCTTTCCCTCAAGTGGCTGCCTGCCACACTGCCAGCCCTGGAGATGGAAGACCTTGTTACCCAGCCAGCAGGGAGCATTGCCCCTGGGGCAGACAAATTGTCAGTGACCCAAGTAATGCAGTTTTTTTTGCAAGCTTACTCACAGCTGAAGAGCAAACCCTCAGGTCCCTTCCTGGCTTCCTCTGGGCTAGAAAAGAACAATGTGCATAGAAATGTCTCACTACCTCCTTGTGCTAACACCCATTGTGTCAGAGGCAGGCACCCTAAAACCCCCAAATTACTGAATTATTGCTACTGGCAAATCTTCCTTTATTTAACTCACATCTCTTTCACTTCCAGTCAGGCTCCTCTGTGCCTGAGCTGCACCCCAAAGTCAGCTCTGTGTGACAGAGACTACTGCAATACCTGAGGCCTTCTGAGCAAAACCACAGAGAGAAAGGCAGAAACAGATGTCCTGTTTGTGCTTCTTCTCAGTCATGCAAACCCTGACACTAGCTTTGGTCTCCTAATGTATAGGGTTCTCAGGCATTTGCCCTGTGTGTTCCCCTGTTGCAAAGTCTGGGTCTCTCCAGGAGATTTGGGTGGCTTTGAGTCAGTCAGGACACGGATCAGGGAGGGAGCCCCAGGCTTTCCTTGCAGTCACCCCTTCAGGGCAGCTGCAGAGCTGGGCAGATAGCACAATCCACCTGGGACTGTAGCACACAGACTTGGAGTCCCATGCAAGATGGAGGGAGAGCTCACTCTTGCATCCACCTGTATTTGTCATGTTTTATTCCCTCTAGGTATTAGAGCCTGAACAGGGGAAGGAGGCAAGGGATTAAGGTCTCTGCAACAGTAGGGAAACAGCTTTGCTAAGTGTTTACCCTTCAGAAGGCATTTGACCTCCTCACCTCCTCCAGGGCAGAGGATTTAACAAGATGAACTTTCTTAGATGCTTTGCAGAGGAGAGGCAGATCCAACAGATTCCAGATTACAAAGTGGATTTTTATAAAGGGAATATACCTGTGGGAAGTGGTGCATATATCCCCTCTAAATGCCCATCACCCTCCTCATGCTCACCTGACGGCAAATCCTCGTACAAACCCACAGCCTGCCCTCCCACAGCCCCATCTCCTGGCTACCTTTCCTCCCATGTCCACATCCTACTTATTCTGAAGGCATCCCTCTCCCAAACCATTCCCAGCTCTCTTCCTGGAGCATCCCTCTTCCTAGTTTTCCTCCATGACCTTCATTCTTGTCCCATTTGACACTTGACCTCTCTCTTCCCCAGTGTCCTTTCCACGTACATCTGACCCAGAAACTCACTTTCTTCACAGAAACTCACTTTCTTGCTCCTCTTCCCAGGAAGCAATCCTACCCTCTCTCCTTTGCTGCTGATGTATTCTCACCTATAAATAATTCTTGACACACTCCTAAAAGGAGCAGATGAAGAAGCCAACACGCCTATGAGACTTGGGTGGTGTCAAGGGATAAATTCCCCCTTCCTCCTGTACAGACAGACATTCTTCTAAAGCCTCATGGCTGGGACATGCACTGCAGGTGCAGAGAGAGGGGCTGGAGCAACAAGGAGGTGCTGAGAGCATCCCTGATGAGCTGAAGTGCTGAGCTGGTTTGGGTATTCTGGTCACAGCAGCATGCAAAATCACATTATGGCTTTACTACGTTGAGTTTAATACACTGAACCCTTCATGGTGCCAGCTGCCCCTGCCAGGCATCTCTGAAATTCACAGCAACAAATTTTCAATCTCTTAGCAATTCCCATCTCATAGGAGCAGCCTGTCTTCCCTGAGGAGGGGAAATATACACCATTTCACAAGCCTGCCTAGAGGACAGAGGTTTTCCTCTTCTCTTTTATCCGTCATAGCAATGACCCCCTGGATTTGCAGAGGGTTCCCTGCACCTCATGGATTCTTCACCTGCAGCTCTGGCTGCTCATGCCAATCTCACCACGGGACAAGAAAATCATTGGCCTTTCCTTGAAAAGAACACAAACCAGACCAAAACAAAAAGGTGTTTCTGTGTGGGATTGCAAAGGACTAAGCAGAGCTGCATGTGGTGCAGAGATATTTGAGTCAGGTGCAGGGGAACATAGGAGGGCAAACACTTGGGGAGATGTGAGAGTAAGGGCGCACCTAGCAGCAGGAGTAGAGCTGTCCGATGAAAGGAGTGCATGGAAATGATACAGATTCTTGCCATTTTGTCCTAAATATACAAAAAATTAATAATTTCCTTAAAGTCCCAGTACCTGGAGTCAAGGTAATGGAAAGATAATTTCAATTTTCAGACCAAATATGGAAAGGAATGAGGGAAGCCAGATTCTTTCTCTTCTCCAGACAAATACTCCCAAAATATAACTAGGCAACACTGAAATAAAATCTTGTTGTTTTTTTTTTCTTAAAAGTCCAGTCTTATATTTGTGGAAATTGATGATATTTTGATCTGACTTGGGAAAGATGATGGTCAAATGGTAAATGGATGTAACAAAGTACTGTAGTGGGAAAAGAATGTGGTCATATGTGCATGTGTTCATAGAATGTTTTGGGTTGAAAGAGAGCTTTAAAGATCATCTGATCCTGTGTGGGCAGAGACATCTTCCATTAGACCACCTTGCTTGAAAGCCCCATCCAGCCTGGCCTTGAACAATCCTGGTGATGGGGCATCCCCAGCTTCTCTGGGCAACCTGTCCCAGTCTCTCACCACCCTCATCCTTAGAAGTTTCTTCCTTATATCCAGTCCTCATCTGCCCTCTCTCAGTTTACATCTGCCACCTGTAAAGATCCCTCTGGATGGCATTCCTTCCTTCCCACGGCTGTGTCGAATGCACCACTCAGCTCAGGGTCATCCAGAACCTTGCTGAGTCTATACTTGATGCCATTCTCTCTGACATTAATGAAGATGTTAAATAATGTGGGTCCCAGGACATGGACTCCACTCAATACTGGCTAACACTGGTTGACTACTGGTGGTCCACATCCCCCAGTGTGCTGCCTACCATTACCTGAATTCTAACTGCATCAGAGTAAAGGCATCACTGTAGGGACATCAAGCTGTGAGATGTGAAGCTGTGCATGTCTGGGGCTTAGGGTCAGCTGGCATTCCCAGGAACCTGGAAGATGTGCACTTCTTCCCCACAGCACGTGGCTCTGGGCTGCCTGCTCCCCTCTGCTCCCTTCTACTGCCTCCCTTGAAGCCTCTCTAGTTTTTCTCTATGCAAAGCACACTTCCTTCTGCTGAATGCCCTCTGGAGAGGGGACCAAGCAGGCCATTAGCTCCTGGACATTAAAATCTCAGCTCCAGCTGCAACTGGTGAGGAAAGTGGAGGGCTGCAGCAAGGAAAACGAGTTCTACACAACAGAGCCCCTGTGCTCTATGATTATGACTTCAGACTTGCCAACCCTCCCTTCTTTTCCCTCCCTTCTCTTTCCTCCCCTGTTACCATGCAGTTTATTCTGGGTCTATTATTGGCTCACACTTTTGTTTTGTTTTTTTTTTCCCCATACTACCTATATTCACTCAAGGCCAAGCACAATACCATGGGAAGAAGGGAATATCTGTGATGAAAACTCTGAGGATCTTCTCCCACCCAAGCACAAAAAATTCACAGGATCCTTTCCATGCAGAAGGTGAAAATGTGCAGAACTCTCTCTGCTCCTCTCCCTCCACTGAGGGCTGGTCCTGGAAGCCCTGCCAGAGTTTGGGGCGTTTTTCTCAGTCAGAAGGCAGCAGGCAACAGGCAAATCACTGTTATCTGTGTATCTTCCTTTTCAGAGAGGGCTGTGTGTCTTTTTCATTTAGGTAATAACAGGCTTTTGGCATCACCTCCAGCACAAACCCAAGCTGCAGGTGAGCAGCAGGAGCACAAGAGTTTGGCTGAGGTTTAACTGCTCACATTCCCCTGATAAAAGGGGGTTTCCCAGAGCTCTGCCAAGGCAGGCTGAGTCTGTCCAGGGAGCAGGAGGGCAGGAGAGGCAGCACCAGGAAAAAGGGGATTTGTTAAGGCAAGTTTATGGAGAGGGATGAGCAAAGCCCATAAGGTGGAAGGTACCATGGGTAAGAGAAGCCAGATGCAGGGGTGAGGTGAAAGGATTAGAGCAGAGAGAAGAAAAAGGAAGAGAATGGAGGATTTGGGAAAGCAGCATAAATTTGGACAAAGTTGAGAACGGTCAGAATTTCTGATATTGACAGAAAGACCCCAGAGCAGTACTTTTTGAGGAAACAAATACTATGACATTTTGGGGGAAGGGTCAGTTACAAGCTCCAAGAAATTCCTGACTGTTATGTGAGTTTTCACACGATTGTAGGGGTTTAGATTTCTCTCCCTTTTATTTTCTCTCACATGTTGCAACAGAAGATAAATGAGAGAGAACACACTTACAAAAAAAGCCCCCAACAAATAAAGAAGCAAACAATCAAATCCAACAAAACCAAAAGCAAATACCCAGGCTCAAACTCAGCCATGTGTTGTTTGTTAATATATTCAGACTATTTCAAGGTGTCTCTCCCCAACGAGTCAATTTTAAAACCTCAGTTTTTCCATCTCTCCAAAAAAGGATTGAATACAATTTTCCCTGTCCGCGTTGCACATGTGCCTCCTGTGTGCTGCTGGATGGTTATACTGTTGTGAACCTCTGCCCCACTGGGAGATCTGTGACCCCCAAAGGATACCCGTGAATGTGATCCCAATGAGATGGGGCTTCACTGTCACTCAGAAGCTTGCTGACTAGCAATAAATATTCATAGAACTGATTAGATGTTAATTGCACAAATCACCACCTCTTCAGCCAACTCCAGGAACCTTACTGCCACCCACCACAGTCAAAGAGGCAGCAGAAAATGTTTCTTCTGCCGGTCCCTTAAGGTCAATTTGGTAGCTCAGATGGAGGTTAAGTGACTTCACCTTGCCACGTCCCTTAACACAGCCACAGCCCCCGGTGAAGGGCTGTGCTCCTGCTGGTGTAGCCCCCGAGGGCTCAGGAGCCCAGAGACATCTCTGCAGCTTGTCCTGCCCCTCTCTTCCCACACGCTGCTTGCTGTCCAAGCCCACAAGGATTGCCCTTCCCTGCTCCTCTGTTATCCCTGTTCTTCCCATCCAGACGGTCTGGCCAGGTCCCTTCAGCAAGGTGCAGGGGCAAAGCACGCCGTGCTGGCAGAACATATGGTGCTCTCCCTGCACAGGCTGTGCCTTTCAGGGCCCAGATGTGATGGCCACCTTGCACCATCTCCACTGTGTCCCCGAAGTGTGGGGCTGGCGTGCCTAGTGGCGCCACTCTGTCCCCACGGGAGAGGACAGCTGGCAGACACGAGGTGGCACAGTGGCCGTGGCAGAGGTTGCAGGCTGCTCACAGGTGTTTGTACCTCTCATCTTGCTGACATTTGGGCTGCCCCTGCTCTGGAGCTGAGGTGGAAGCCCCGTTCTTGTCAGTGAGCCCTTCCTCACAGAGACCCAGGCTCCCCTGCCATCCCTGACTCATTCCTTGCACCCCTCTGCCCACCATGCACAGCCCCCTTTGAACCTGGCCCACTAGCACCAGCCTTCAGCAGCATCCTGCTGCCTGTATACAGGCTCACACACATGGGAATGTGATAACCCGGGACAGGCAACATTCATCTTCATTGCAGAGAGGCAGCAGGATTGGAAATGGCATGGCAAGATGAGACTGCTGCATGCCCCTGTCACAGGCACTTAGAGCAGAGACACTGCAGATGTGACAGCAGTGACACTCCAAGAAATCCTGATCAGGATCAACCCCTATCTGCCTGGGCTTCCTCCAGCCCCCCAAATGGGCCCTCTGCCAGGCTGGAGGCAGACCTGATCCAGAGCAAGGTGCAGCAGAGAGGCCATGGTGCCTTGGAGAGCCATCCTGCTCACTTACCTTTGTGCTCTGGCCTTTCTGTGTGAAATGCACACTCAAAAAAAATTTAAGAAGGAAGAAGTACCTCAGTGGGTCCCCCACCCCCAGGTATTGAGTTGCTTTCCAACCACCAAACAAAAGTGGTGGGAGACAGGAGGAACTGCTCCTGTTTGGCTCACAAATCTGACTGCACCATTCCAACCAGCTCCAGTACGGCAGGGCTGTGCTTCTTTCCACACAAATAGCTGATCTTGGAGGGAAAAGACTAGCTCCCATCCCTCTGGGGCCATTGCCATAACCTTCCAATCCTGTGGATTTATGGTACGAGCTCTTGATGTCAGTCTGTGCACTGCTGTGGAGGAGTGAGGTACAAGTGCTCACACAGAAGGAGTTAAAAGGTTGGCAGTCCTGGTACATATAACCCTGTTTAGCTGACAGAAAACAACTCCTTGATTTCCTGTAGTGCTGAAGGCTGTGTGACACACAGCTGAGCAGTTTCAGGCCCGGCAGAAATAGTGTCTCTAATGGATGCTCTCACCTTGCCACTGAACACCAACCTGGCCAGCTTGGATGCATGTCTTGCCTCCATTTGCTCCTGAGCCCCCATCACCAACAGCATTCAGCCCCTTGCAAAGGACAGGTTCAACTGATGTCCCTTGATTGCTCTCAATCCATAATTGGGTCCACGGTGCCTCCATTTGTACGCTGTCCTATCCCTCCACCTCACAGAGATTTTCTCTACCTAAGCTGTAGTGCATGAGGCTGCTGGCTCTCCTCACAGCTGCTCCATCTCTGTCAGTGCAAAGAATTTCTAGCATGCCTTTTTAAAATGTATTAGCCTTCCAAAAAGGAGCTGATAAACAGGAGCTAGGAGGACAGGAAGGAGTAGGCAGGATGCAGAGATGTGGTCTATTCCACACCTCTGCAATATTCTCCTCCCAGCCCTTTTATGAAAATAGATGGACATTTATTATGAAAAAGAATGTCTGGGTGCATGCAGCAATCCTTAGGCAGGCAGGGAATAAGTGTCAGTCTTCTGCATGTATGTCTGTGTGAGCCACACATGCTGCCTAAGAGAAAGAGAAATACCTCTACCATCCAGATAGCAATCTGTCAGCTTGAGCACCTGAGGGGCTGAGTGTGTGCCTGTGTGTCTGTGTGTCTGTACCTGGGTGAGCTGCTGCAGCTGTCCTCAGCACAGAGGATGTGTGATGGTGCTCAGCAGCACGTTCCCTGGTGATGCTGTTCGAGTTGCACAAGTTGTTCCCCTCATAAATTTCTTGGAGCTCTCAAGGGCTCCAGGAGGGTCTGTCAAAGCACACACATGAGGGTGGGTGGTCAGTTTGAGAGACCTGTCCTGAGACACCCAGGCCAACACCAAACACATGAGTACTTAGCAGGCACAAGGTCGGGACACCACACAGAGAGAGCACAAGTTGCATTGCTGGTGGGCAACACCACGGACCAGTGTGTTCATGGCACTGAGGAGACTGGGGCATCACACAGCAAGGAGTTTAGAAATGCATTCATTTTCTCTGCTGGAGCCAAGGAAAGGCAATGGAAAACTCAAATTTACTGTCTGTCTCCCTGCCTCAGTTTCTAGGAGAGACAAAACATGGTCCAACCCTTCCTGACTCTTGTGGTTAGTTTGATGGATGGAAATTACACAATTGCCTGTCTCTGTGCATTGTTTTGCCTCTCTCAAGTTGTACTTTCCACCCTGTCCCCTCTGGGAGTAATTTTCCTCTGCAGTGTGTGGGTATCTAGGGGAAGAAAGGAAGAAAAAGGACATATGCAGCCTGAAGAGAATTAGAAGGGTTGGGGATGAGGAGGAATGGGGAAGAACTTGGATAGACCCTGCTGTCATAGGAATGATGTAGGGAGGGCTTAGCCTGGATTCCCTCAGGAACACCAGGTTTTGGGTAGAATAGAGACTCCAGACTACGTTTTGATGGCTTTTCTCACAGAGAGTATAAGCCTGAGAAGCACTAGAACAGACATTTCTCACCCCAGTCCTAGGCTCTGGGGCATCTCTCACCTACCAAATGCATATTTGTATTTCTCTTACACATATGGGAGACGTTGCCAAGATTAGGGGCCATATTCCAGCTTCTCTTCCACCTCTGGCCATGACCCTGCCTCTCTGCACTGAACCCAAAGCAGGAGTGAATGTGTGTGTGCAAGGACGTGTGCTCCAGAGCAGTGGGCAGCAAACTCACTCTGTATCACATCAGTAACAAAGAGATTCAGTACAGGAGACATTTGCAGGCATGAGCAGAAGAAAACCTTCACGTTCCTTCTCCAGGGTGAGCGCGTGCCTCACTCAGATACGCTCCCTGCCTCTTGAAATTAATTCAACATTCCTGTGGCTTGGGCGAAAAGAACCGGAATGAATAATCGGGCCGTGCTGGCCTTGCTGCAGATTGCCTGGTAGACACAGCCCTCTGCAGGAAGGAAAAAGCCAAGAGACTGCAGTGGAGCTCAGGCTGCTCTGCTGGGCACAGGAACACGATACTCTTATCTCACAGCAGCTGATTTTATCAACAAAATGATCACATTACCCTGAGTTTGGGCTTGTTTTAAGCACTTTTATTTCTCTCTTTACACAAGAGACAAAAATTCCCACATTCCATGTTCAATTCCATGTACAACTCCAGTTGTATGAAGACGGGAATGAATGCCCATCTGACTGCAAAAGTTTCAGATGCAAGACCTGTGCCTCTGAGCTGCTCAAGTAATCAAAGTTTGTTGGGGAGCCATCAGCCAGAAGGAGAGCTAGTGTTTGGGTTTCTTCCCTAAGGAAATCTATAGTGGTCTGATGTCGCTGTGGGCGATGAACAGATGACATGAGACTTCGTTATAACAACTGTATCTGACTCTACTTTATTCAAAGACTGACCCTTTTTATATAGCTTCTTGAGCAGGCCATCTCACTGGTCAGAAGAGTGCCAGAACTCTTCATCCCATTGGCCTAAAACTGAAAGACAGAGAGAAGTCCATCCCACAGAGAGGAATCCAAAACATCACTCTTGTTACAATAACACTTGTGATGTTTATGCCAAGCCTGTGAGAACACAAGGTCTTCTTGAACCAAAACACCACGAAGAAACTGAGTTCAGAAACTCAGAAACTTCAGGCCCAGGAACCTCAGACTACAGTCCATGAGCCTCAAAAAAGAGAGACAGAACACCCAGAGCTGCTTTCCTGGTCCTACAGCATCACTATGCTCAGTCAGCCCTTACCTTCAATACGGATCCAATATCTTTAACTTTTTTAAATCTATGACTTAGTTACAGAGCAGGGACTACCCAGGATTACAGACCTCACTACAGGCTTTAGGAAGGGGGAGAGAGGGATTTCTTCTGAACTAAGGGCTTCTTATCTTACTTTGACCTCTGGTTTCACAGTGAATTTCTAAACATCAGTGGCCTCCACCCCACAACCATTACCAATCTTTCCATGGAAGAGAAACTACTGGGGCCTTTCTGCTCTGCAGCTGACTGGACCTTGCTCAGCTGCTCCAAGAGAATCTACATGGTCCCTCACAGAAAAATACCTGGTGTGACAAGAGAAGGGGCTGGAGACACTGTGCAGACATTCCTGTCTCCTCTCAGATCCTGTCCCACGTGTCTGGGACTACATGGGAGAACCCAAAGGCCAGTTGCTGTTGAGCCTTTTTGTTCAGACAGGGGCAGCCCCGTGCCCACAGTTCTGACAGGCCTTGGTGGATCGCACCCTGTGCCTCTGCCTTCAGTTTGGAAGGGGAAGAAGCAAAGAGGGAAAGTTGTCCTGTCAGTCATCTGCCAAGTGGGAGGCAGAGGGAACCAAAGCTCCCAAATTTCTTCACTGGAAGAGCCCAGTGTGAGAGGGAAGCTGTCCAATAACCTACACCTTTCTGATGCCGGTGACCAGGTCATGGTTCAGTTTTTGCTGGCAATCTTTTTCTTACGGGCAGAGACGAGATCATAGAAAGGATCCTGTGTGATGCTGGTCCTGGAAATTACAGGAAATGGGAGCAAAAGTAAGAGATTTAATGATGCAGAGAAGCACAGACAACCTAACTGAACTTGCACAGAGACACCACTTATCGAAATGTTGGACTGGAGATTTGCAGACTCACAGCAGAGAATTTAGCTGTGGCTAGAGATTCTCCAGAAGGGACGTTGGAAACTCTTTAAAGTCAAGGGGTACCATAGTTGTTAGGCTGCAAACATTTCTTTCCACCCCCTTTTCAAGCTCTGATAAAAGACAGACAAATAAACTTCATGACCATTTGTCCCTGGGGCTGAAAAAAGGCAACTCAAAGCCTCAAGCTCTCCTCACCGTATTGCCTCAATCCACTCATCACGCTCTGCTGGAGTGGCTGCTGAGATCTTGTAGGACTGATGCTTGCCTTCAACCACCTTCCCAACCCATCTGTTTTGCAGGCTTTGATCTTCTGCCCTTTGCAGTTGGGATTGAAGAGCTCAAAGCAGTTCTGTCAGAAAGGAAACAAAATGGAGCAGTAGGATAAGATGGGGGGATCAAGAAGACTGCTGCCTTCAACCATGGGTAACAGGCTCAGAGAGCTTCCAACAGGGAGGAGTCTATGAATGCAACAGACCCTATATTTCCCCACCCCAAAAATTTCCCTATGAGTTAGATGACCTTCCTTTTTAGGTACATACACCCCTCCTATGAAGGACTGGACACTAAAACAGTCCTTATGGAGAGATGGAGCATTAACACTTATCAAAACACACCTTCTAGGATCTGTCACTCTGCTCCACTCATGAAAATCCCTCCCCCTTTTAAGTAAATGCAACATGCTCTTTTCTGCCTGCCACCACAGATAGAAGGCACTCTTCCCAGAGCCATGACACATCAAAGAGTGGGTATGCACAAAAAACACACAGAAGAAATGTGTCACTTCCTGGGCAAGTTCCCTAACACCAGCAGTTCTGTTTGGTCTACATGTGCTGTAACTCATTATGGAGAGTCCCGAGGAGAGAAATTAAATCCACATCTCCTGTTGCAAAATAAGCAGGAAGTCAGCTCTGTGCATTCATCTCTGCCCCCCTACACACAGGTACACATGTGAAAACATACCATACAGTCAGCCAAAGGACAGCTCTCTACTCACATCAAAATGTAAATTCAAAACACAGGGCAGTTTGTAATGGCACCTTCCCTCCCTCTGAGAAGCAAGGACAGTAGGAGCAATTTGTGTGCAGTAGGAGTAATTTGTGTGCATATTCTCTTCCCTGACCATCTATCTGATAGCCTGTGTTGGCAGAGTGCCAGCCAATGGGCACTTACTGGCTTTTTGGGATCATCCACCTTCCGGACTGATAGATTCTCCAAGGGAATAATGCCCAGAGGCTCTTTGTCCTGAAGGCAAGGAAACATGAATTAACACCCACCGTGCTCCCCAGATCTATGCCACTGTTTAGAACCTCTCTGATTTCCCCTGTGTGGGCCTTTGTGGAGGTGACAAGGGCACAGTGATGCCTTGGGAGACCCCTTCCATTGACACCACAGGGAGTTCAGTACAGAGGAGACCACAGCTGCAGTGTCCAGCCTCTCTCCTCCTCCAGATGGGAGGTGAGGAAGCAGCACAGGAGAAATTGGAGGTGTGGGATCAGTCTGGCAGCACAGGGCAAAAGGGGGAGACTTTCCCCCTACCCTCTGCTCCTCCCTGGCCACTCAGAGGCTCATAACCACCCAGGACAGCTTCCCAACCATGACTTAAGCCTTTACCGTGGTATATTCAAAGTAATACAGGCAGTTATCAGTCAGAATGAACCAACGGCGTTTCCAGGTTTTCACACGTCCTCCTAAAGGCAGTGAGATTCAGAAACCGTTAGTCACACGTTTTTCTGTCCTTCCCCCAAGCTCCAGACATGCACACACGGTCACACCCTCCCAGCTCTCCCTGTAGGTGAGCCCCAAGGGGACACCATGGTACCACTGACAGGATGCCATGTGATAGACACTCACACACGGAGCCAATTTTGCTCTGATGGGGCTGGGAATGAGGAGGGATATGTTTTTGAGTCCCTTTTTGGGCAAACAGAGCCTGCAGGAGCTGGGAAGAGGGCGCAGGCAGCTCGTTTCAACAGCAGGTGTCAGCCTCAGCCCACGGCAGCAGACAGGAGTGAAGGACAGTAGAGATGACAGCAGGTTCCCAGGGGAGATTTATGGGGGGAAGCAGGCAAATGGGGAGGTCAGAGGGGTTAGGGGAGTCTCCCCCTTACCTAGTTTTAGCAGCCAGCCTTCACGGTTAGGGTTGAAGAAAGTGTGGGTGAGGTCGTTGCCATCGTCCTCTGGTATGGAGAACGGCTCGTTCTTTATGCTCTCAAACAGATTCTGCCCCAGAGCATTGGTGGGGAAGGAGAGAAAGAAAGATGGATATCTGACAAAGCTCGCACACAACTATCCTAGGTCCATCTGGTCCATCACCGTTTTTACAAGGGAAGCAGGGTGAAGGGAAGGAGAGCACACGGTGAGCACTGGGGGTAAAACAGTCCCCAGTCTGCAACTCACAGGGTCGCCAGAGGGGTCACCAGCTCTTTTCTGCATCTTGTGTCATAGAAAGAGTCTCCGTTTGGAAAATTACAGCCATAAAACAGAGCTCCCACAGCAAGACAGGCTGTGGTGACCAAACCCAGCTTTGCTTCTCAGTGGACCCCAGGGGATGAGAAATGGGAATTCTTCTTACCTTTAAAAGCTCTTCTGGCAGGTCCCCTCCATTGTCAATGCCTCTGTTGATGGATACAAACCTTTCAAAGTGAGGTTTGTCTTTCACATTGGGGTTGTGCAGGCTGGTATTTAGCATGATGATAGAGAAGGAGAGTACATAACAGGTATCTAGCAATGAGAAAGAAAATCAGGATAGGCAGCACTTGTCTTAGAGGGCAGCTCAATCCACACCACAGGTGGCTTGGTTCCTAGTCACTGAAGAAGAGAGTCATCCTCTCATTTGTAGGAGAAGAAGGGAGATGTTCCCTCTGCTAGGAGAAAGAGTGACACAGTTGATTTCCTACGATGGAGGTGATTCCCAGCCCTCAGGATAAAGGGGCAAGTTGGGCAGATGAAGTCTAATAACAGCTTTGCCAGCAGGAAAGTTTCCGCAGACCTGCATCTGTCAGTGCTACCCCTGCTGTGCTGAGGTAACACCTCGGGTGAGGCTTGGAGCCCTTCTCCAGTCTGCTGCCCATCAGGAGGGCCTGGAGCACAGGAGCAAAAGGACTGAAGATGCTCAGTTTATTGAAAAGCTTCAGAGGAACTGGACTGCCTCCTTTGGCTTAAGGGGCAGCATACTTCCAAGTGATTGCTGCCTGTGCTTTGTGAAGGGAAAAGGAAGCAAACAGCATAGCTCAGCTCCACAGGCCTTCTGGCCACATCTACCTGTGGACTGGAACACTCCCGGGTTGCACTGGCAGTACCAGTTGGCAAAGGCCTCCATCATGCGGTCAATCTTCTGTGCCTCCCCGGGCAGCCGGAAACTCCAGAGGAACTGTCTGTCAGGAGCAGAGTGTCAGAGCATCAGTGACACTGGGGACAAGGGACACTGAGGGTCAGGAGCAGAGTGTCAGAGCACCAGTGACACTGGGGACAAGGGACACTGAGGGTCAGGAGCAGAGTGTCAGAGCACCAGTGACACTGGGGACAAGGGACACTGAGGGTCAGGAGCAGAGTGTCAGAGCACCAGTGACACTGGGGACAAGGGACACTGAGGGTCAGGAGCAGAGTGTCAGAGCACCAGTGACACTGGGGACAAGGGACACTGAGGGTCAGGAGCAGAGTGTCAGAGCACCAGTGACACTGGGGACAGGGGACACTGATGGTGCCCTCAAGCCATGCAACACCATGAAGGTAAGAGAAGTCATCCCATCACATGTGGAGACAACACAGGAGCTCTGCTCCTCTCCAGAAATTGCCTGGATGCATCACCCTCAAAATGCAGGAAGTAGAGCTAAGCATCCCAGAAATCACAGCTCTGCTTCCCTAATGAGAGCCCTGCAAGGCAGCAGAGACCTCAGGAGAAAGAGGCCTGCCAGGAGGCGGCCTGTAATAAAACAAGGTGCCCTAAAACAGAGTCACTTTATTATTTACGTTACTGAGGACAGATGTCTCCTTCTGCCAAAAATATCTTTTTTTCACACCCCCCCCCCCAGACACTGAAGCCACAGCGACCCATTTTTCTGCACGTGGGCAATCCAGTCAAGGGGACATGAAAGTGTTTCCCACCCCCCTGAGAAGTTGTTGACCCCTCACAGAGTAACAGCCCTGGAGCCAGCACACTCAGCAGGGCCTTGGGAAGCTCCCATCTCAGCCCAGGAGGGCTTCCTGACCTCTCTGGGTGGCAAGAACCAGTGGCTGAGCAGGTTCCAGCACTGGCATGCTCACTCACCTCAGCGCCTGCACCAGGTTGAGGTTGGCAAACTGGTGACATGCCACAAAGGCCTGGAGGATCTGAATGTTTGTGGGGTCCCTGGGAGAGAACAGAGGGAAAAGGTCAGCAGAGGGCTTTGCCATCCTGACCCTGGATGTACCTTGGTGTGACAGCACGCACCTGGCTCCGTCCCAGCCTCTCTTCCCCTCTGACCAAGAAGAAGCCAGGGTGCACACTCCAGTCTGGGATGAGTGATCCCATTACAGGCAGGAGGAAAGGTAGCCCATACAGCCAGCCTTAGTCACGCTCCACACACCCTCCCAGGGGTGTCCTGCCCACCCAGCCCACTGTGGCTGGAGATATGTTCAGTCTCGGCACCCGGGTGAGGCCTGCCACAGCCCATCCAAAATGGTAGCTCAGAGGGGCCAGGCAGGACAGGGCCTCCCAGGGGTCTCACCTCCCACCCAGGTAATCCCCAATGGCTGTCTTGTTCAGGCCTTCACCCTTGTGGAGGAACCTGGCGATCTCCTGCAGGTCTGAGGACAACACCTGCTGCTCAATCAGGAACTGGATCCCCTGGATAGGAGAAGCAAGACAGGGAAGTAAAACAGCTCTGTGGTCTAATGAGAAAGTAGGATCTCAACACTCTGATACCAGCCTCCCTCAGCTTTGATGGACTTGCTCCTCTGTTAGTCCCCAGCCCCTTCATGGGAGACCACAGCCGTGTTCTCATCTTTATTCAATCCCCCTTCTTCCACTATGGGTTGTCAGTCCCATTTTCATTTCACCCTAAATGTTTCACTGGGATGGAAACTCAAACAAACAAAATAGGGCAATGCAGATTTAAAGTTCAGAAAGAAAAAGTCAAAATAATAAATTTTAATATTTTCAATCAACATGTCTTAGTAGTCTGTTCCTAAATGTCTTTTTTTTTTTCCCTAAATTAACTTAAAAGAAAAATTGTTTGTTTAAAAGAAGGCATAATAAAAAAAAATGTACTCAGACAAAAATATGGGCTTGAGACAACTTGAGACTATTTTTTCCTAGATTTTTCTTCTATGCCACAGAACAGAGAAGTCTGCAATCTTTTCAGCTCCATCCCTCCTAGACAATAAGGATGGAATATGTTTTTTATGGAATACAGAAGTTGTGAGTTGGGTTGTGCAAAGAGTCCTATAAAATATCTCATTTTAGAGATAATTTCATGATTTTTAAAGCCAGAGAAAAAGCTGGGGCTTTTATCAAAAGATTCTTGACAATATCTAACAATGCTGGAGCTCTCCAGACCACACTGTGATACTCCTTGCAATACACAATAAAGCAATGAAAGTTGTTTTAGATCCATCAAAATGTTCTACGTAATAGAATGATTTCACTTTCCCTTGCAATATATATGAAACAATTTTTAAAATGCCTGAAAGAAAAAGCAGTTTTAAAAGAAGAAAGCAAAAATTTCTGTGAGATTTTTTCCACTCTATTTTCCTTTCTTTTTCCCCAGATGGATTTTCAGTAAGATCAATTTAATTTTGAAAAGCATTGCAGTGATCATGGGGCCCCGTTTTCCAGAAGAAAATATTTCTCCCCAAAGGTTTTTTTTCAGCCAGATTCCTAATGCTTACCTCCTCTAGCCTCAGGAACTTTCCATGGGATCTTGGAGATAGGAACTCATTTATAAGTATCAGCATTGCATGGATGGAGTGTAACCTTAGAAAGGAGGGGCAAAGAAATTTCCTTGCATTGCAGCACCTCCCACTCTATGGCATGTAGCAAGAGAGGCAATAATCAGAGACCTGCACTATACAGGCACACAGGATGTAACTTTTTGACCAGTCTGATTGGCACTGAACTCATAAAGCTAAACTGGTTTGGGGTTAGAATTAGTTTGGGTATTCCTGCAGAGCATGGCAGAGAGAGATGCCTCAGGGGCTTCAAACCAAGGTCAGGCAGCAAGGCAAAATAAAACTCTCACACGGGCTGTAAATACTGATACCGCTGCTGTGAGACAGCTCCCACGGGCACAGGGACATCCAGGGGACAGGCCAGCGCTCCAGCTGGGGTGTGGACACTGGGGACAGCACCGTGATGCTCTCAGCAGGGCACAGAGGAGGTGTGAAAAGCTGTCCCGAAGAGCAGCAGCCACCCCAGATGTTAGCTGTGCTGGTGAGCTGATGATCAGCTATCGTTTATCACAGCTTGTGGTTTTTCCTTGAAGAGCTCAAAAAGTGCTCTGCCAACGGCAGGAGGAAGGAAGAGGGAACTGCCTTTCTCACATCTTCTCTACTTAATCATGATGGATTTAGAGCCTTCTGCAGAAGGCTGAAGACTGTGGAGCCCTGACACCACTGGTCAGAGCCCCAGCAAGTGGAAAAGCTATGTTTACTCCACAATTCAACCAAAAGTGGTTCCAAAATGACAGAGGCATTCTGTCCTCTTCTGTTCTGAATGCGGCAAGGAACCTGACACACTCTCAAAACTTCTCACCTTCTTCTTAGTTCATCTAGCAAGCTCCTAGCCTCTCACAGTCAAGAAGGGCTGTGCTGAAGGGAATTTGTCTCTCATGGCATGCTGGCAGTGTTAAACCATCCTGCCTTTACTTCTCTTAGGTTTGGGCTGCATTGTATGGCGTGGCCTCGGAGCCCATGTTGGGGGGAGGCAACACAGCTTGATCATATCAGAAGACCTCAGTCAGGGGCAGGGTGGAGGCTGCTCCCACCAGAGCCCTCAGTGAGGTAGGAACCCATCCCCACAGTCCCCTGCCCCTTGGACGCCAGTGGCTGCCACTGGAACAGCAGCCAGCAGAGGCTCTTCCTCCCAGATTCATCCTCCCAGATTCATAGGCAAAATGAACAAATCCTACCTTCTCAGGATCCATGTTGAATTTTTTCCGGCCCAGGGACAGAATTTTATCCCTCTGTGACAGCTTGCTGCAAACACAAAAAAGGAAGGAAAAGTCAAACTTAGAATAAAGGACCATGTCATTTCACTCACAGGGTGAGATAGCTCAAGGACAGGCATCTGACTATCCAGGAATAATGAGAAATCTATGAGGATAGAAGGGCCTCATTTCCCTGCCCATTTCCCTCCTGGCCTCATTTCCCTGCCCTTGTTGTGAACCAAATCCCACCATTGTTTTCGTTTTCTCAACTTAAAAAGAGAGACCTTGTAAGCAAAGGAATACTCATTCCACTTGCCTGGTCTGCTCTCCTGGATTACTGTCTGCCTCTTGCTTCTCCTCTGCATATTGGAAACTCTCAATCTCTGCAAACACCTCAGCAATCTCCTCCTTCAGCTTCTGCAAAAGAAATATCAGGAAGATGAAGGCAATGGAGGACAACCAGCAGACACACCGTAAGGAAGTGTAAGAGCATGTCTTCCTTCCTCCCTCAGTGATAGGAACAGGACAGGTCAGGTGGTCATGACCAGCCAAGGATGCCTAGGAAATGGGCACTGCTCTGGAATGACCCTGCTGGATTCCAGATGAAAGCAACTGGAAAGAGATTCAGAAGGATGTTCTCATGCCTGTTGTCAATCAAGACTGAAAAAATCAATCTTAATCAGCGTGGTGAGTGTCAGAAAACTCACCCCACTGTTGATTTCGCTTCCTCAAACAATGTCAGATGCAAGGATCTCCCATTATGCCCACTCCTTTTGAGCTTTTATTTTGCACATTCCTGCTACACATCCAGGAAAGGAGAAGGGGCACTGGTAACTGTGAGATCAATATGAACCTGATGTGGCTGTATTGTGAAACAGACTTT
This sequence comes from Sitta carolinensis, assembly GCA_032173965.1. Lineage (NCBI taxonomy): Eukaryota > Metazoa > Chordata > Aves > Passeriformes > Sittidae > Sitta > Sitta carolinensis. The sequence continues at coordinate 55,687,520 of JAVUNC010000005.1, read as the reverse complement.
TTAATGTACCTGTCATTTAAATCCCATTGAGCAGATAACTCTCTTCAGGTGGAGAAAAAAAGAGAGGAGGTGTAAAGGTAAAGTAGTTACTGCCAGATTTTTAAAAAGCAATTGTGAATTTACTTTCCTTTAGGCCTATGACAGACCATGGCTGCCTTGGCTGGATATTCTGTGTTACCATGGAAATGAAGGTGTCTGTATCTCCTTGCTTCCATTCTGCAGATATGTTCCACCTCAAAGCCAAAGTGCATCACAGATCTCTTCCAGGAATCACCCAAATTCTTCCCCATACCAACCAGAACAGGAAGGGGAACAAGGGTTATTTTGTGACAGATCCCTTCTCATCAAAGAATGAGGATGTGGATGGAGCACATTATCAGATAGAGAAAATTAATTTCTGCAATATCCCATAATTTAAAAGAGCTTCAGTTTTGGTCTGACCACCTTCTGTTGTCCTTCATTGCGCCCCAGAGCTGTGAGTGTTCCTTACTAAGTTTTAGGTGTTGCACAAATGTAACAGAGCCATGATCTCAGCTCAGGACTTTCAAATGATTATCAATTTTGTTATTTTACTCACTGCTGTCCTTTGGCAGTGTTACTGGCAAGCCAAGACCCATCCTCTTGCCTCCTCCCTCCCCCTTCCCCCAGATATGCCCCAGGTCTTCGTGTTTAAGGGTACTGGTAGATCCATTCTGAAAAAAATCTACTGGGGAAAATGCCTCTTGCTCTATGGCACTCTTCACCTAGACTCACCCTGCTCCACTGGACATTGTGTATCCCATTGCTTAATGGCTTTGGGTTTTAAATCACGGGTTTGTGCAGTCTAGCAACCTTTCTCTGTCCATAGTGGGCAAAAAATGTAGAATTCCTGTTCAAGTATCCTTCTTTTACAGTGCCTATCGCCTGTTCTGGAAGCTGAAGAGAGACAAACCACACACAAGCAAATCCCAGGCACATCATACATTCATAATCTGTTTTGCAAGGGGGGACAAGAGACCATTCTGGTTTGCAGCAGAGAGAGGAAGTCTGGAAGCCTAAGAAGTAATATGTAGTTTGGTTTAATCCTTTACTCTCTGGCAGGAAATATTGCAGCTATTCCCCAGGCATCATGACAGCTTCATGCTGTGGAAAAATCAGTCCAAGTCCAATGATTCAGTGCTATAAACTCTCTCAAATGGGAAACCACATTTCATGGTGGAGACAGAATGGAATAGAAAGGGCACAGCACCATGCAGGACTGTGATGCAGTCTTAAGCGACTGATTTTGAATCTGTTATTTTTAGACATTTTAGGAGCCACTGGAGAAATGGTTGAGTCTGCTAAAAGAAAAGAAGAAAAGCAAGTTCAGCTACAGAAACTTGTGTGGAAGGTCCTGCCATAAGACTTCTTCAAAGAGACAGGATCCTTCATGGAGGACTTGTTACAGGTCCACAAAGCAAACGAAAATTTGGCAAACACAGGGGGATGCTGCAGGTCACTAGGACTGATATGTCATTAGCAGGTAATCAGTAATTAGAAAGAATAAAAAAGGCTGAGCCAGATGCCTGCCAGTACTGACTTAGTGAAGACAATTCTCTAATCCTAAATATGCGATCCCAGCTCGTCAGTGCTCATAATCTGACCAGCCTTTTTCAAATATCCCATTAGGGCTGATGATGATTCCTGCAGCAGAGAGTACCACAGGCTGGATGTCCCCTAGTGGCAAACAGGCCAGGGCAGCCTGAAGTTTAAACTGAAGCTGGACCATGACAGAGAAAATGTCTCTTGTGCTAGAGCAGTTCTGCATGGCCTGGACTGTTATGCAAAGATGCTCCTTGGTGAAGACAGATTTGAGAAGGCTAGACAGGCACAAGGGACAGGATGGTCCTCACCTTAATGTCATCCAAAAGCTCCTGTCTGTGCTTCCTGATTGTCTCTATTTCAGCCTCTTCAGCCTCACTCAAGGCAGTTGATTCTGAAAAAAAAAAAAAAAAAAAAGTATTCCTGTGAAAACTCTACTGGGGCCAACATATCATGGAAAAAGCTGCCCCAGCCTCTCAGCACTTACCTTCTCCTAGGGTCATGCCACAGCAACTCTGATTTCTGTGTTTCAGCATCTGTGCTCCCTGCAGTTGCAAGCACTGCACCTCACCTTTGTCTTGAAAAATGGTTCTCAGTCCAGAGCGTGCAGCACAGACCACACCTCCCCTCCTTACAGCCAGGGGCTCTGCACAGCCCTCTCAGCTGACCCTGCAGACACCCACTGCCTATTCAGCCAGTTCTGCTCACCCTGAGCACCATGAAGAGGTCTCAATAAATGCTTTCTGGTGGTTATTATGTCAGTCATCTTTAGGTACTGAAAATCTATGACCTAAATACTTCATCTATACCCAAACCTCCCAAGAAAACCACTGGCTTCATCAGATGATCCCCCATAGATAGAGTCAGAAATGGATTAAGAGAGAAAATTGAGGTTTTTCAAGTAAGAGGGCAGGATCTGGGGGATGAAAGCCTTGCTGAAGAAGGAATGTCTTTGAGTGGTTGTTGTTCTGTGAGCAGCAGAAAATGCAGAAATATGAGTATGCTTCCTTGTAATGTACAGGAACTTAAAGAAAGAGCAGCAAAGCTGAGGCAACCACAATATGATTCATAAAAGACCTAAAAGATATTGGGGTGACAGTGCTGCTGCTAAATATAAATCAGATGAAACACAGCCTCTTCAGCAAGGAGAATGAGAAGGCTGCAGCTCTAGAGAGGAGGCAAAGCAGAAGGTGAAGCCACAGGAAAAAAGGAGAGCTTGCAGAAGGCTGAGAGCACTGGAAGTCACTGGTGAACTTGCAGACAGGGTCCTTACTGCAGCTAAACACTGCAAGGTAAAGCTTCCCCAGGAAGCCAGGTCAAGTCACTGGATGCCCTGCTCCACTGTTTCATAAGACAAAATCCCCTGGGCCTCCTATCTTCCCAGAAATAGGGGAAGTAGCCCCAGTTGCACTGGAAATTCTCTTAGTGTGGATCTCACATGCAAAACAACTGCTATAAATATGAGTGGAAGTAAAAAAGGGGAAGGAAGCAGCCACGACAGGCAGAAGGAAAAGCGACAAGGGCAATCATCTTAGTGTGCTTCTTTCCTGTCACGGCCACAACAACTCAGAAAGACCCACCTTCCCCAATCCTAATCTTTCCCCCATCCTCCTCGCTGGTTGGGTTTCCATGTGCTAAGTATGTTCCTGTTACTTTTCTCAGGCTGCAGCCTCTCTCCTGCCACTCTCCCTGATGGTTTCAAGCATTGCATTCCCTGGGGAGAGGCTGCTGAGTCTGTGGGAATAAAGCACTGGACAAGGAGGCAGCATGAAGCCAGGCTAGGAAGGACCCATGTGCCCTCCCAGCCCTGCAAACAGCCCCTGTGAAGAGCAGCAAGAATCTGGCTGACTGATGAAGCCAGTCAAGAGGGAAGCAAAAAGGCAACCAAACGCTCGTGACAGCCAAATCTGTATAGGTGAGAAGAAAACCAAAGCAGGCACGAAGGTTAGCAAACAAAAAAACAAATTAAAAGAAACCACAAAGAAAAACAACAAAATACATTCAGTGTCTCTGCTACATGTTTAGTGGGTTGCTGACTTCCCTCTGAATGTCAGCCTTGTGCCTCTGAGCAGTGCCCAGGCCCCTCAGTTTAATTTATGTATCCTGCAGATCAGGCCAACCTCTCAGTCCCTCCAGTTGGATCCCTCATCTCTCTCACTCCTGTTAGGGCTTGTAATTGTGGGATCACTGGGGGGATTCCTTGATAAATCACAACTAAGACCTTTCACTCTGTATTTCTTTCCACAAAAGCACTGTAGGAGGACAACCCTGAGGAACCTTGCCTTCTCCCACCCCATCAGCAAACTCTGTGGTGTGCCTGGTTGCTTTGCTTCAGTTGTTCTGTGTCTACTAAAGCATCTCAAAGAGCCATGAGACTCCCAGAGGACACCATCTCACCCACACGAGCCCCAACAAGGCTGTAAATAACACAGTCCCCCTTCCCCCTGAACACCTGAAAACCCCAACTCCCACCTGCCCAGTTTGTCAGAAGGAGAAGAGTGTGGGAAGGACTGCGTGTGTGGGGAGGGCAAGGGAGAGAAAGAGGGAGTCATGGAGAAGGGGAAGGAATCGAGGGGTAAAAAGGTAGGAAAGTGTGACACAGTTTGGAAAAAAACGGATGGATCAAGCTTTTAAGGCAATTTAGACTGAGCTGCAGAGAGGGTCTTTGTCTTTTTCTATACAGCTTGTCCTTTTTTTCTATACAGCTTGTCCTTGATTGCTTTAGAAAATGGTCCATGCCTTGTCAAAGTCCTCAGTACCACCTCAGTTCTACTTCTCTCTAGGACTAGGGTCAGCACACAGAATGAAGCATAGCCCTGGTCAGGGATCTCTGCACAGGGGGAAATTTCACCCTGATGAAGAACACACCACAAAAACGCCTGCAGGTTTCAGAAGGATGCTGTCAGCCTGACCAACACTGAAGATTTCCAGTTCAGACACACAAAAAACGGCTAGTATCCTCTCCAGAGAGGACATTAGGTTGTTGTTTGGAATTTATTTTCAGAGGGCAAATGTTGAAAGTGCATCAGCATCACATTTGGGGTCTTACACCTGCTCCTGAGGTTGTTTTCCCACTCTCAGGGCAGACCCAGATAGAAAAACCTGCCAGTTCTTCACAAACTGACCAGGATTGTATTTTCAGTGCTGTCACTCAAAACAGGATGCAGAATTCAATTCCAGTTGTGGCGGCTTATGCCTTCAGCCTCCCCATCCAGAAGGCAGGTTGGAGTTACCCAAACATCGGGGTACTTGTGTGGCCAGCAGAGTTTTTTGCTGTTTTCTGGTTTCATTTCCCATTGCAAAGGGCTGTGCTGAATCACCCAGGTCTAAGGCTTCCAGTTTCATGGAAAATTATACGAACAGGGAGATGGCTTTTGAAGGACAGAGGTAAGGGGGAAGTGACCGCCCAGGAGAGCTGGATGGATGAACTGCAGAAGCAGCAGGGGAAGGTTATGAAGAATGTATCTGTGCCACTACACCCACGGTAGGACAGCAAAGGCTCATCAGCCCATCTGCAAGGCAATGGAGGGCTTTGAGAGTCACTGCTAGAGGGTTTGGGCACCTCCACCCACGGCAACACAAAAGCACAGCAGCCTGATGGGCAGCTTCTGCCTGAAGGAGGCTCTCTGGTAGAAAAATTCCACCTGAAATTACTTTTCTTTTTTGATATGGCTGCTCTGTCATTTCCAGTACAGACCACCTCCTCCACAGCCAGGTACCAGTCTAGTAGCAGGGAGATGACAGAAAGCTTTCCAGTCCTCAATTCCATCCAGCCATGTGTGTCTCCCTCCTGCAGCCACTCCACAGTTCCCTGCCAGCTCGTGTCAGAAGAAACTCAACATAAATCCCAACAGGTTTCATTTGCACATTTCAGCTATGGGGGGAGAGCTGGGAAGAAGCATGTATGTTTTTTACTGGTCCCCTTATCTCATGTCACATCCATTCTTCAGGACAGTTTCCCATGACTTCTGACCACAGCTCTTACCCCACACCTCCCAGCCCAGGATCCCACAGCACCAGTCTGCTCTCCCATGTCTCACACACCCAGCTCAAGGGCTTGGCACACCAGACAGTCCTGAGAGGGTTCTGAAGGAAGCTGGAAGAGGACACACACTGCAGGGAGAGCAGCCTCCCCAAGGCATAAAGTTTTGCTTGCCAACAGAGGTGTACCTAACACGATCATCACATCTCCAGGTAGGAGTGGCCCCAGAGAAAGGTGTACATGCACCTCTGACCTTCGGGACAATTGTGCCACAACTGAGCAATTCCAAATGCATTCAGTACTCTAAAGCTCACTGGAAAACTGTTTCTGGTGGCAGCCTTGGCTCCCAAGGGAGCTCAGCATCAAACAAACTCACTTTCTCACCCAGCTGTGGAATGACAGGATGGGATTGAGCAAAAACATCAGTCAGAGCCAGCACATCTCTCCAGGTATTGCCTGCCTCCAGGCACTGCCTCTACCCAGGAGCGAGCAAAGAACCAGGGTGCCTCAACAGGATCTCATTGTGCTACTGCAGTGCATATACTTCCTTGAAAGTATACTTGCTTGAATGTGTAACTTTCAAGACATAATTAATTCAGTAACACATCACTTGAGTGGATGACTATGTCAGACCTTCAGTTAGGAGTTTCTGTCAAAGGCACAGCCCAAAATAAATAGCAAAATATGAGTTATCCCTCCTCCTGCCCAGTTTGTCCTGCAGAAGCTTTGTCCACAGTTGCTTTCAGGTAGTGAGGGCTGGGTGATCAGAAGAGACCCATTTTCATCAACATTCAGTACCAGTCAGATGCTGGCAAGAACTCAGCTCTGACAGGTACCACCAATTTCCCTGGCAAGCAAGGCTGGCATGTGGTTTGAGCATGCCCTTTCCTTGGCTACACACCTCAGAACTAAACAGTGCACAACAGTTGTTGAAACTGGGCACTGTTTTTTGCTTTCACTCCACACCCTATATACAAAAGCATGAGTGGACAGAGTCAGAATGAGAAGAGACATTGCAAGGTGATCCTTTTTCTTCCTTTCTTCAGCTTGTTCCCACTCATCTCTCCCTCTCTGATGGCTTTTCACAGGCACACACTCAGTGCTTCCTCAGCCAGAATCTGGAAATGGTGGTCTGGTGGTGAAATGGTTCAATCTGGTGGTGTACCTTTCCTTGCTGAATCCCAACCACTTTATCCACCACCTGCCAAAGCAGGAAATAAAACCGAAGATCTCTCTCAGTTCCTCAGATATGGTTTATTTCCCCTCACCCACATCTGCCCACTGAGATTATTTCAGGACCAGGCAGGCCCACCTGCAGATCCCTTCTAGAACCCTAAACCAGTTGTTTAGCTCTCACATGGCCATAAGCAAGAGAGGCCCCAGTACCAAAAGCAAGGGTACGGCACTGGGATACCCAACTGCATGAGCGGCTCCACAAAGGCAAACCAGCCCCTGGCATCTGCAGGGAAACACCTCGGAGGAGCTTGCCAGAGCTGCAGGAAGAGCAGCCAGAGGTGATGAGTGCTCACCCCAGGTGTCACATACACCACTGACACCGAGTTAGCTCCCAGCTCAGCCCAGCATCGCTGGCCCAAGCAATCAGAGCAGCAACACACTCAGCACAAAGGCCATTCAAACCAGTGGGGAAATTTCTCCCCATGGGAAAGGAGAGCAAGTAGAAAAGAAACCCATGCCTCATGCTGAAGACCGACAAGCAATTTAACTGTACCACCAGGGATCTTCCAGCTTGTCATTCCTCCGGCCACCAGCCGCAGCATCCGCTCTGGCTGCTGGGATGTCAGGGTGTGCTCTGCTCTCACAGCCCTCTCCCCAAAAAAAGGCACACGATGGTTGAGGCTTACCAGCAGGACAAAGCTCCATCCTGAAGAGCGGGATATATTTTCAACACAAGTGGTGCTCCTCCTTGTACTTGTTCAGATGTTTCAGAGAACTGAAACTACTTGGAGCCAGCGAAGGAGACGGCGGCAGTCTTAGTGGGGCCGGGTTTCCCTGTGGCTCCTCCTTCCCCTCCTCATCTTCCCCCCATCACTAGTCACAAGCTTCTAGCAGTGCAGGAAACTGTGTACATGTTTCCATGAGCTAACAGGGGCTCGTTGGCTACTTCTGAATTGCAAACGCACAAATGCATTTCCATCCCAGCAGCTCTGGGGGAATCTCTGTTTGAGGAGACTGAAATGAGCGGTGAGAGGCTTTTGTCTGAGATACTCAGGGGAGGGGGGGGGAAAGGAAGTTCTTGATTCAGAAAACCCATCTGACTGGGGAAGTGTTTTCATTTTAAAGGGAAGATTCTTCTTGTGTTGATTCTGCAGCAGATTGGGATTGGAGCAGGGGTGGGGATGAACACTCCAGAACTGGAGGATGGTTGATGGAGGGGAGAATAAAATCATCAGACTCTTCTGCCTCCCTCACTGCTCAGTGTCACTTTAAGTCTTGCTCCTTTTTCCCCCCCCAACAAACTTTTTCTTGTGAAACCTTGTAAGTAAGGATAGAGTGACCTAAGAAGAAATGCAGTCCTCTCTCAGGTTTAGCAATATTCCTGCTGGTGAGAGAGCTGGCATCAGCAGGACTGTTTTGAAGGCACTTGTGCTGCTCTGTTCTCCCGTGAGGCACAGAGGTGCTGTTTCTCCTCCCAGCCCTCCACACAGCTCCAGGAGGCTGTACACATCCCCTTGAGCTGATTTTGTTTGCTGTGTGATTTATGTGGTAGGGCTGTGCTGTAGGCAATGTAGAGAAAAAAATCCCCATGCAGGAGAGAACCACGTTAGAGACATAAGAATTGATGATTGAATAAATAGCTCAAGGTCAAATTCAGGACAGGTGTAATGCCCAAGTGCTCTTGCCTCCTCTGGCAGGATTGAAGCTGTAGAGGGTTGGCCCTTCTCCATCCATGAACACTTTCCTCTGAAGCACTCTCCATTCTCAGCTCCCCAACCTGCTGCTGTACTCCTGGCAGGCCTGGAGCAGCACAGCAAAGCAGGGCCAGGCTTCTGCTTGCCATCCTTCCCTGAGACAGCAGGTAGAGTTTGCAAGAGCATTGTGCACATAGAAAAATAAGAACAGACCTTGTGACTTGTTATGCAGTGGGAGCTTGCATCTGTGTATGCTCACCACCACACAGAAGAGGGTCCTGTGAGACTGAAGGTCCTTGACTCACTAGGAAGGGAAGAGCTATTACCTTCCCACATTCCCATTACCTGAGTCTGGTCTGAAGTCCTCTGGAGAGAATAACTTGCTGTGAAAGGGAGGACCTGCCCGAACACTCTGGTTAGGGTCCCGTGCTCTAGGGCCATTCAGCCTCACAAAGAAACCCTCTTATAAAAGATTACAGATTGCCCTCCCTTCCTCCCAGTCTCTTGTATTTGCTCTAACCTGTGGTTATGCTGTAAGTTCAGTGCTGTTATTGGAGAGGGCAAGAGCTCTGATGAACCTCCAGGGAACAGTGGGAGATATCCCCACCTTACACAGAAATCCAGAATGAATTTACACAGGCAGCTGTAGGCAGGGTCACAACCTGTGATCTTTAGGAAGAGTTGGTGCCAAGCATTTCGGACTCACTTTCTATAACCAGTTTCAATATTGACAAAGAAGCAGTTAGAAACTTACTTGGGAGTGAAAAAAGACTGAGATTGAGCTACGTGAATGCAAATTAATTTCAAACCATTTACACCCATGTCTGTGGAGATCTTCAGTACACAAAATGTTCACACCTAAAAGCTATCAGAGGCCTGCATTTGGGTCACAAATGTTCAAAATCCTACCCTTTGTAAACTAAATTTCTGTATTTTGATTCTGGACTACATAAGAAGAGAATTCACTGCTCCACAATCTGGCCCAGAGCCCCCAGTTTCTTCACTGGAGCTGGTTCTGGTGTACAACCTCCAGGCCTTCCTTCCATCACTCTTTCCTACCAAAAAAAAAAATAGTTTCAGCAGTATTGCAGCTGACATCAAGCACACATGTCAACCTAAAGTACTCCCCTGAAAGACTTGATCTTGCCCACTGCAAGAAAAGGTAGGAGACATTTACAGGCAGCTCAATCAGGGCTGCTCTTACACGTGTGTTTGAGCAGGTCAAATATCACAAAGACCTGCAAACACCAAAATGGAGTGTATTTCTGCACTGCAGAAATACTTTCAGCCACTCCAGCAGAGTACAAAACCTGGCCCTGTGTCTCTCCTCCATGCTTCCTTTATCTTTTAGCTCCTGGATGTTTCTTTCTCAAAGCTTTTCCTGCCTGTCTGTTGGAATGCCTGAATGCCCCATTTGGAGACCTTGCTACTATTTCAGTTCAATGATCACCTCCACTGCTTGCATTCCTCTGGATCTGGTAGCCTTGCTTGTAACTCTTGATGCACTTCAAATGCTTTCAGTTATTTCAGCCAGAGTCTGAATGGGGAATGTGCTGATAAAAAACTGCAAGAGTCTATGTCATGTGAAAACAAAGCACCTGTGAGATGTTTTCTCATGAGGGTGCACAGCAGACAGGATCACATAAATAAACTAACACTAGATCTAAACTAATCCCATTCTTTCCAAAGTGCAGGGTGTGTTTCCCTGTCGTGGTCCCTAGTCCTCCACTAATTCTCATGGTGGACAAACTACTTCAGTTCTAGGCTTACCCTGGAGCAATACAACCAGTTCCTGTCTTGAGGAAACCTAGAACCAGATGAGAAGTCAGTCTGCTTGAGCATCCCAGACAGGCAATACAGATCTGTATTCAACTCAGATGGATACCAACAGTACCCCAGCCAGCAATGTGTCAGAAAATGACCTGAAGGTGTCACATGTTCTGTGGTCATGGCATGAAAAGACCATGAATGGAATACAAAACAGAACTTCCATTATTTCAAGTAAAAAAGGCAGGGGGACAACACCCAAAGGAAAACAGAGTGACAGAGAGAATGAGGGAATAAGGGAGGGAGGGAAGAAAACAAATGAAAATTAATTATGCCCTTTCTGCTGCTTGGTACAGGCTTAAAATAATTGTGTAAATAAAAAGGACATATAAATATTTCCTACTGTTTTCAAGGGGATAAAGGCAGGGACAAAGTGCCATGTGTTTCTCTGTGCTGAACATATCAATTGTATTCCCACAAGTCTCCACAGAGGGACAAAGTACAGATCTGTTCAAATTCAATAGCCCCTTCAGGAGGCTTAGGCTGCCATTCAGTTCAGGCTTAGGGACTGGAGTCTGTTTTAAAGGTAGAAAGATGGTGATTATAAAAGGCCATAGGCAAGAAGAAACCCCCTTATAAAGATTACAGAAGGGTCACTTAGAGTCTGATAAACTTGAATGAAGAGCCAGAGGGATTTTTTTTTTTTTTTTTTTTTTTTTTTTGTCAGACTTGAAAGTGCAGCAAGATTGATGCTTTATGTCTTTGAAATAAAATGGTAGAAGGGAAGCACAGGATTTTACTTTGGTAGTTCAGGAAATATTAGTCTTGTAAAACAGAGTAGCTATATATTTTCTTAGTACTTTAAACAGCTCTTTTCACTTCCCTGGTGCAGCCTTCCTAGAAGACAACATCACTTACAGTAAAGATATGTATTAGATCTGTATTTACGAAACACACTGTATCTAGCATCTGGTATCATATAGAGAGTGCTGGCAGGGAGGGGAATCAAGTCATGCAGCTGACACTCAAGTTTGAGTTTATCAAGTTTGAGTTTATACAAAATCTCTAGTCCCTGTTACCTTCCTTCTACAACAGACAGGTGAAAAATGTTGTTCAACTGTCTGAACACGTTGTGGGAAAGAATGCACAGTGAGATATTGATCTGTATTTATTGCCACTAAAGTGGCACACTGGTATCAGCAAGATGGGGTTGCCACCGGCTGTGAGTAAAATGTCTCTGGGAATAGAAACCCACATCAGCATCCCTGGGACCTGCAGAAGTACAGAGAATCAGATAAGGCCAAGCCACAAAAACCTGGTATAATTTTGTGTCTGCCAACAGTTTCCCATTGTTTGGAGACGTGCAAGTATGAAACAACCATCACAAAGAACTTGAAGCCCAACGGTGTGTGCCATGCTCTTCTGCTTACCCAGATCCATAAGGGACAAGATGAGGAGGAAGAAGAGGAGGAGGAGGAGGCAAACCTCTTTCAGTGCTCCAGGTAGGAAGAAGGCAGCAGACCTGCTGTTTTGGCCCAAAGTGGAAAGGCTGAGAGCAGTGACACTCTGAAGACAGAGAAGCCTCCATGACACGAATGGAGTCAGGAATGGACCACCTGCCCTGATTGCAGTAGGTCTCCAGAACTGCAGGTCTCCAGAACAGCCCATGAGTAAGGCAGGTGCAAGACTAAGTAAGCACCTTTTGCAAATTAAGTTGCTTATGATGGATGTAAATATAGGCAGCTTGTCTTCAGTGAGGCCGGATTGGAAACTTCATTCTTTTTCTAAGCTTTTGTTTGATAGAACAAATTTAGGCTGGAGAAGAAGACCCCATCAGAAAACAGACCATGTATGAAACAACTCCACAGCCTCCCTAAGAGGAACTGCAGAACATCATTGACCACTTCAGTTATGATCTGGGCTCTTTTAAGTCAGGACAGGCTTTTCAAGCAACTGTGGCAGTCTGAGAAACAGCAGCAGTGAAGGGGGAGGGGAAGCAGCCACGGGGAGGAGTGGGAATTTTGGAAAAGAGAAGCAGCAAAGCAAGAACTAAAAGCAGGAGACAGATGGTATGAAGCTGTGTCAAAGGGGAAGTGGGAAGGTGCAAAAGAGGAATATAGGACGTGGGGACAGTTTGCAGCCCAGTCAGGCTGAAGCAATTTAATGTTTACCCTGGTGAGCACCCAATGCACAGAGGAAAGTTCTCATGGCCACTCAGGACTGCCTGAGAGAGAGGTCACATGAAAAAAATCCAGGGTGATGAGAAGACATGCTGTGACCATGTCCTGTGTGTGCAAAGAAATGAGCCTTGTGCTGTCTCCATGAAAGAATCCTCCCTGCTATTCTGTCTGTGCTGAAGGACAACCCTCCTGCTCAGCTCCTGCCCTCCTGTACAGGGCTGTGATGTGCAAGCATCATTTCTGAAAGAGCCCCCTTACTTTTTTTCTATCATCCTTGAGGGGGCAGAACACCACAGAAAGTGAGGGAGAAATAGGTGGTCCTCACTGCTTAGGATCCTTATGAGGGAAAAGCATTTCATCCCTGCTCTGCATTCTCACATGGGTGCCATGCAAACCCAGCACATCCTGACATGACCCAGCTCAGGACTTTGAAAGCCCCCCAGAACAAAATTTTCTCACTATGCAATTAATTCTCATTAGCATCTCCCTCAAACTCAGCAAAGGGAATAAGAAACCCCAGATATGTGCCCTGCTGCACATGCAGAAGGAAACTCATGACAAGAGCACCTCTTGGTGGTGTGAGAGGAATCAGAGAAGCAGCAGCAACACATCTGGAGATGCTCAGTCCAGGGTTATGGGCCTATTTCCTGCAGGTTCCCTCCATTTCCTGCAGCATGTACAAATGAAAGGTTTTAAAGCAGCAGGTGACAGTTGTTCTTAGAGTGATTACTCTGTGTATTATCCCATTATTAAATAATCCTATTTAGTCCCGTTTAAATGTGATGGAAAGAAACATACTGAAAGTTTTTATGTAGATCCCTGTTGCCCCTCTCCAGAGGCACTGGTGGAGGAAGGACGTTTATAGATTCACAGCACAGACTTCTGACTGAACAAGAACTGACTGTCCATTGCAGTTGTAGGGAATTGTGTGCCAAAAGTAATTTGCCCAGAAATGGGCTCTTGCCAGGACTTCATAGCTCATTGCTGGACATGCAGATGCACAGTGTCTTTGACATGGGGCCCAGCTATATGTGGGTTCTCCACAACAATACCTCTTCCCCGACCAACTAAACTGGTCTTTTTCTCCAGTCCCTTCCACACTGCCAGTCCCACAAGCCCATATGCCAGGTTACCAGGACCAAAGCAAACACTGGTGTTCAGGTGTTCAGCAGGTCCTAGAATGATTTTTGTCTTTCCATCAGTAGCGTTCTCTAGAGCCTGATACACCTGCCTTCTGAGTTCAGATATTCTGTGCCTGCCTGTCCTTTCCATCTCCTCTCTTTAAAAGCCTTTGTCCCTCTCTCTCTTATGTCCTTCCCTGACCTGTATTCCTGTGTTCCATTCCTGCTCTCATTTGCAGAGGTGTCAGTGGGTTTCCTTCCTCCCCTTTCCCTACCACCCACAGAGGGAACACCTCGTACAGCTGGTCACTTTGTGCTTCTGAAATAGTGGCAAGACTTGGAAACATTCCATGGCTGAAGGCCTCTGGGCTGTAGCCAGTGCTGAGTGACAGCTGGGAGCGCTCTCCTCCAGAGCAGGTCAGTCACAACAGCCTCCTGCAGCTGCAGGAGCACAAAGGTCATCAGCCTTTGGAGAAACATTTTCCTCAGAGTTCTTTCCTTCAGGATCATCCCAGCTGCAAGCCCACTCTTCTTGCTCTAGTTGGCCTCCTGGCAAAGCCTGGAAATTCTTAATTAATTCTGTGCCACCATATCCTGTCTTCTATAAAACCCATCTCAGGCCCATCCACTCATGAGTTCAGGCTGGAGCACACAGATGTGCACACATACACTCTTTTCAAGGCTTAATGTTGCATGGGGCGAGAAGGAAGGGAGAGGAGGCAAACCCTCATTTCAATAATGGAAAAAAAGGAATAGAGATTCCTGGGATCATTCTGCTCTTGTCTCTTCTTTCTAAGGGCTGTTGCTTTCTTCTTCATGATGCTTAGCTCTAAAAGTCTTTTATTTTCTGAGGACTGCCTGAGAGAGTTGGAGTTGTTCAGCTTGAAGAAGAGAAGGATGTCCTAGTAGTCTGGGCAGGTGAGGAAGTACAGCAATACTTTATCCCCACAGTAGAGGAGGAAGAGAGCGGCCATTGGGTCGCAGATGCTTTCTAGAAGCTGCATGACTTCCTTGTTCAGCCTTCGCTGAAGTAGCGCTCCTTCCCTTGACACTTAGGAGCACTGGGAAGACCTGGAAAACCTTCATTACCCCTCATCACCCCGGTACTCCCACTTCATATTCCCTTCCCTGCTCACACCTCTTCCAAAGCTTGGATGATAAAGGAGAGGAGAAAATCTACCCTTCCCACGTTCTCTCCCCTCTTCTAACCCTTGTTCAGCTCCCCTGGAGAAGCAGTCTGTCCCTTGGGATGGGGTGGGCAGGGTGAGAGCCGCAGGAAGGAGCGGCAGTGTTGCAGCAGCCATCCTCCCGAGCAGTGACGCTTCTGCAGCCGGGCTGCCGCTGCGGTGGAGGGGCGGAGGGACCGCGGGGTGATCGTCGAGTGAAGTTCCCCCTTCCACTTCCTCCCTCCTTGCAACCTGCTGTCCTGATACCCACGTTTGCCCATCCCTCCCCGCTGTTCGCCGCGGCCTGACTTCCCTTTGCAACGGGTGCGGAGCCATGCAAGCCATCAAGGTGTGTGGTGTGGAGACGGGTACGTACCCTGCGGGATGGCGGGACAGGCTGGGGCCAGGGGCACGGAGAAAGGGGGATGCTTGGTGAAATTTCCCCCTGCTTTGCTTCTGACCTCCTTCAGGCTCGCTACTACTGCAGGCATCCTCGCTCCTCCCTTCCCGGGGCAAGGGGACATTTCGCAGGGCATCCGCATGGAAATGCTGACCATGCATCTGCATTTCCGTCTGCATCCATGGGAAGTAGGGCAGATCTGTCCCATGCGCAGGAGGTGGTGGTGTTCCTGCCAAATTCAAGTTGTAGGCAGGAGTTAGATTGAAAACCCATTTGGTACAAGTGCACTCCTGCAGGTGAATAGCTCCTTGAAAGCCGTGTGCTCACTGGGAGTGACTGGGAGATGGCACTCTGGTAAGGTGTCTATCAGGATCTCTATGTTCAGCAGGTTAGCTCTGTATTGGGGTGTGGTGGACACTACTGGCAAGGGGCCTCTGTGGGCACATGGAGGAGAAACTCCACTGAGATAGACACAAGTATAGGCTACCTTGGGAGTGGGAGCTTAGCTAAAACCTTGCCTTCACAGCATGGTGGCTTCTCTGCCCGTGTCCCCTGGTGCCTGGAAATGGCCTGATCCAAGCCATCAATGAGTTAAGCAGTCGTCACTGCCCGGGGCAGGAAGGATACAGTGGACAGAACACCTTCTTGCCCTGTGGGATGCATAAATGCAAGGGAGGGAAGGAGAGTCTGTGCTTGGGATGGAATAGCTTAATTCCTTTACACCTAGAAGCTGGCCAAACTTGTCTGGGGCAGTTATAAGGTAGCAGATGAAGAGACATTTACAGCAGTGCTGCTCCCCACTGTCACTTCCTTGTTTAGACCTCGCCTGGGAAAGAAGATGTCTGCACACATAACCATACATGTCAGACATGTTCTCAGGGGCTGGGGCAAGGGGAGAAGGGATGAGTAAAGACAGCACCCTAAATTAAAACCGTAACCTCTAAGAAAGGACCCCTGAAGGCTTTAAGCTGGAGCTGGATGAACAACTCTACTGGGCATTTATCTGTCACCCAAATCCCCAACCCCTGCAGTTTTCCCCTCACACATGGCACCAATTCTGTTGCCTTCCCTCAAGGCAGCAACCCCCTCACATCATGGTTAACCCCACCACATGCCCTGTGTTACTGATATCAGTAACAGTCCTGCTCTCAACCCCTAGGACCTCAATTCCTCTCAAATGTCTTCTGTCTCGTCATTCTGCTTGTCTGCACACTGCACCTCTGTACACCTCTCACCATCTTGCAAAACAGCCCTCATTGCTCTGAGCTCTTGGTTCACCATCCCTCACCTCCCTGCCAGCCCTGCCAGCAGTGTCACCCTCTTGGCTCAGCCCTAACAACCACAGGCCCTTCTGCTATCACTCAGCTCACATGTCCCCTAGCTGTTCTCCCCACAGAGCCCCTCCATCACACATCACTGGCCTTTTAACATGCTCTGGGTTCAATCACAGGAGCCTGCAGGAGTCACTAACCTCACCTCTGTGTTTTAACCTTCACCCCTTCACTGATCCTTTGTGTAGCTCTCTGCTCAACCACGCCAATCCAGAACCTCCCCTCTTCCATGACCGATCCACTCATGGTCCATAGATCTCCTGAGGCATTTCCTATAGAGCTTCACCTCCCCCAATAACTCCATGATAGCAAGGAAGCAAGACACCTGGAGAAAGAGCAGGGGCTGAGAGAGGAAGATTTAAGAAAGGAGGGTGGCAGGAGGAAGAAACAAATGTCAGAGCATGTCTAAAAGTTTGGTTTCCTCCTCAGCTGCCCCACAGGCCAGCAACGGAGGCAGGTGCCAAGGGCACACAAAAAGGCAGAGCTGCAGCCCTGTGGCAGGGGACTTCGCAGGTACAGCTGGGATAGTCTGAGAATCCCCAGCAGCAGAATTCCATCCTTTGCCCAGAAAGACCTCCCCCTCCTCCTAGTTGAGACAGGTTGCTGTCACCACCTCTATTACCTGTGTTCTGTAACTGAAACATGGCCAAGCTTTCCTGGTCCACACAAACCTGTGAAACAGCATCCCAGCAGGAGAAGTATTTTCTTTCCAACACCTGTCTTGGCTGCTCTATTTTCTTCTGGTTTCTTTGCACTTCTTTCTGTCACCATAGACTTTAGCTGGCCCACACCACCTCCTTCCCTCACATAATAAGGATACTTATTGCCCCTTATCCCTCCAATGCTCTAAACCACTCTGGACTGTGCTGACCTCCACCCTGCTGCAGGAGGCTGTTGGGGAGGCTGAGGGGAGAGGAAGCACCAGCTGCTAGTTCAGAAACACCACCAGCAGCCTGCATTAGCCATGGGGACAGGCAGCTTTTTGGCTCCTTACAGCTCTCTGTGCAGGTGTTCCTGCAGCTTACTGAAGATGGGAAAGACTGGGTAAGTCAGGAAAAGTTGCTACCAGTCCCTGGCCACAGCAGCTGAGACGCAGGCAGGAGTGCCTGTGCTCGAGTGCTGAAGCTGGCACAGCAGCTTTGTCCTGGCACACCGAGCCAATGCCCCTGTCCTGGCTGTGAGCCTACAGCACCCTGCATGCACTGCAAAACGGGCTCCCCCCTCCGTCTCAGAGTGGATGTGTTTTAGCTGGGTGATCTCTGTAGTGGACTGTAAAAACAAGCCTTCATGCTCAAAGACAAGAAACATTTCTGAGCAGCTTCCTGTCTGTCTTCCTGCCCGGTTTCTAACCTGTGCTTGTGCACTGTCAGTCCTGTGAATGTGTTTCTGCTTCCAGGGGTCTATGGATAGGGCTAGGTTAGAGGTGTGGAAGGATTTCCCCATCTCCATCTCACCCTAGAAGACTGCCTGCACTGCCATGAATTCCTGCTATTGTTTTCTTTCTCTTCCAGGGCTGTGGGAAAAACCTGTCTCCTTATCAGCTATACCACCAATGCTTTCCCAGGAGAATACATCCCTACTGTGTGAGTGATACATAAACGGGTCCTGGAGTGGGTGGGAGGCATGAAAAGCAGGATGTGAAGGGCATAGTGACCCCTTGTTGTGCACTCCGTGGGTCACAATCTTCATGCCAAGCAGAGGAATCCCAGTGAAGGTGTCTCTAACTTTGGATCTGTTGCCTTTCACAAGAAGAAACCTTATAAAAACCTGGTATAAATGGGATATTTGGGAGACTCCAGCCAACTCAAGGTCTGTCTGCTTGCTGAGTTTACAAGTAGCAGATGGGATCCTGCTGGCCAAAGCCAACAGGCACTAGGTTACAACAACTGGGCCAGACCCCGGAGAAGGCAGGTGGATGGACATGGTATCCCACTTCCTTCCCTGTCCAAAGCACTTGCTGTCATTGGAGCAATCATAGATTCTGCATGGAGCAGAATCATAGAATTGGTTGGAAAAGATCTCTGAGATCATTAAATCCAACCACTAGGCTAGCACTGCCAAGCCCACTACTAAATCATGTCCCTTCTAAGGTGCAGATGCTATGAACACATCCAAAAGACCTTTGAGTTGGTTCCTCCCTATCACTGGTTTCCCTTAATCTGGGAAAAAAAGTACCAAAAGGACCAGGAAATAAAATTTTTCTAGGATGAGGGTAGGAACTTCTTTGTTGCTTTATTATGCTTTTTTTCTACCAAGACTTTACTCCCAGGCATGCAATCCTGACAGTTGTTCTAAAATATTTCAAGCTGGATTGTCAAAGAATTAACAAAGGATTGAGAACATTGTTCTCAGTTCCAGAAGGGCTATTGAGGAGTGCAGCAAACTACAGATTCTTCTTCACTTCTAAGAATAAAGCTAGGTTTTAGAACACAGAAGAAAGACAGAGGCTTGGCTCTAGAGCAGACACAGTTGTGGCAAGGATATTGCGGGAAAAAAAAGGGAAAATAGAACAGTTTGTGGACCTGCATGCAAGGTATCAAAGGTGTATCTGCAGCCAGGCACCTGTCCAGGACAGCTGAATGATGGGGAGGAGGTTGGTGAGGGGGAATTCCATAATGTGGAGGTTCACAGGAAACGCCCCCCTCCACTGCTGGAAGGGCTCCCTCTTCTCCTGTTTGAGCCGTGGCCCATGTCTCTGAATTTCAGGTTTGATAACTATTCTGCCAATGTGATGGTTGACAGTAAGCCTGTGAACCTGGGGCTGTGGGACACTGCTGGACAAGAGGACTATGACAGGCTGAGGCCGCTCTCTTACCCGCAGACGGTGGGTCACACTCCCTGCCCTCCTCCCTTCCTCCCTCAGCCACAGCTCCACTCCTCACTCCAAAACTCAACAGTGCCATGAAACAGTGACAGGGTGGCTACTGGCTCTCTCTGCCCTTTTCTGAGAATATCTTTGTTGATATACAGCTGCCTATAAACCCAAAAGTTGACAGATATCTTAAGGATATTTTGGAGCTTTTTATCTGAACTCCCATAACTGGTATAACTGAGCAAGAAAACAAGACATTCAAAGACACTCTTGAGCCCAGCTGACAGTGTCTTTGTGTGGGGAAGATGCCTTACACAGCCCTGGGAAAAAAACCTTCCCTTTATAAAGTTAAGGTTGTTCATGGAATTTAAGAGCTGAGGCAGGAGATTGTCACATTTCTGTGAACCCCAGTCTTCTGACTTCTGCCTTTTAAAAGAGATGTGATTTGCTGGCGTGTGTTTGATCTGCTGGTGCATCTAGCAGAACAAATGGGTGCCTCAGATACTGTGCTCACCAGTTTTTCAGCACTGACAGAGTGATTTCAGGGTTTAAGGATCACCTTCCCTGGAGAGTGTTGTTTCAAGTAGTCTTTTGGCAAGCTTAGAAAGACCTTGCTGCATCAGACATTAGTCTGAAGGTTGCCACTGCAATCAAAAAGGTTAGGAATTGATTAGAAAGTATTTGTTTGGGCTAGGTTCAGCCACCAAAAAAATCAGACACCTGGTATAAGGTGTTTTTGCCTGCAGTCAGAGCAAGCAGGTCTATTTCTCAAGAACATGCTTGTATCCACCCTGGGACACATCTCAAGGATAGGTGGAGGAATGTTTCTCCAAGGTTTTTGTCTCTGATGGCTGTAGAAGTATGGAGATGGATAGGCTGGGTCTGGCACCACTGCTCCAGCTAGGTGAAGCTGGATGAAATAGGTATAACCTTGATGAGCTGCTGTGGTTTTGGTTTTGTTGGTTTGCTCTGGTTTTAAAGGAAGTCTAGTTCCACCATGCCCAGGAGAGTCAAAACTGCCTCCTCTGAGTCCTGCATGTACACCTTTTAGGCTGAAATTAGGTCTGTCTCAACTACAGGCAAAATTACTTTGGCCCGAAAGCTCTCTGGTGTTCTGTGAGAAATGAGCAGGAAGCTGTCAGGCTGTTTCCCATGAGGATGACTGTGCCAACCACAAAAACCCCATCCTCAGAGTTGACCATTTGGCTCTTCTGATAATGGTGGCTATGGTTACAATGACTCAGGGGAGCAGAGTCTCTCCACTAGAGGCAAGGATCAGCAGTCAGGACTTTTATATTATAGAGAGAGCTTTCCCAAGCACAACCCTCCGTCGCAGAGGGAGGTGCTGCCCACACAGACCTTCCCTCTCCTCCCCACCCCGTCCCTTCCTGCTTCATCATGCTGTCCCATGCTCCCATCCTAACTCTGCACCATGGTTGTATGCCTACAGGATGTCTTCCTGATCTGCTTCTCCCTTGTCAGCCCAGCATCTTACGAAAACGTCCGTGCGAAGGTGAGACCGTGTCCTGGTCCACCAGGGGATGAGGGGGGTGATGTTGCTGGTGGTCTTCCAAGAGCAGTGACCGTGGGTGGAGACTGCCACTAGGACATGCAGGTTCAAGGTGTCATATCCCTTTTCTGTGAGTCAGAAACCTCCTGCAGAAGCCTTTTCTGGTTCATTTCAAAGAAGGCGGCCAACTCCACTAATGGGCCAGTGTTCATCTTGCTGGGCTGTTGTGCTGTCAGATCACAGGCTTGTATTCTGATGGCGTCTTTCAGCCAAGACTGTCAAAGCACAGACACACAGGGCTGGTCCAGAGGGTATAAGACACAGGTACCCACAGCTTTTAGATGGGAAGTGAGGGAAGAAGGGAGAGATTGGTTAGCAGGAGAACAAGAGTATGTCCTTCCTACCACTTTAAGGTTCTTCCCTGTGTGGGAGGGTCAAGAGCAAAGAGCAACCTGTGCTTTTGCATAACAAAATTTCAACTCCCTGTCAGGAATTTTGCCTGAGGACCCAGCTGGCCTGGGCCAAGCTATAGTGCCCAACAATGGATGTGAGAAAGGACAGGCTGTTAGCTACCTTGCTGACATTTTTTTCAGGAGTGCCTCTTTGTTTTCCCATGTGCATGCCCATACCTGTGACCTCTTCTCACACCTTTGGCATTTTGCTCCGTTGCTAGTGGTTCCCCGAGGTGCGGCACCACTGCCCAAGCACGCCCATCATCCTCGTGGGCACAAAGCTGGATCTCCGTGATGACAAGGACACCATTGAGAAGCTGAAGGAGAAGAAGCTATCCCCCATAACGTATCCTCAGGGTCTTGCTCTGGCCAAAGAAATAGGTATGTGTTTAGGAATCATCTTGGACCTACTGAAAGGACAGAGGCAGAAGAAAAGGGCTTCACCTCAGTTTAACGAGGCTTTTGTAGCGGTATCTCCGAGGGACACAAGGAGGCACATCTGGGACAAAATGGGACAAAATGCACTTCAGGAGACTCAGGAAGGAAATCTGCTTCTTGAGGAAGACTCAACCCCTCAGCCCTTTGTTTTCTGCCTTTTTCTGACCACCATCCTCCACATACACACACAACTACACATTTTCACATTTTCCCCCCCTTTTACTCTGCTTACTTCTCTCTGGGACAATATTTTTTCAGTGCAAGTCACAGCTGCACTGTGGGCAGAGGCCACTCCTCCATATCCGGGGAGAGGTAGAAGAGAGGCTTTTAACCTCTCTCAGGAAGAGTTACAACGACAATTTCCTGTCCCTGCCTCTGTCTGCTGGGGTTTCTACGTGCAATCCCAGGTATGGGTGTCTCACCCCACCATCCAGCTCTTCTCAGATGTGGCACACAGAAGTAGGAGAGAGGGTGAGAAGCACAGCTTGAGGGAGTTTTCAAGAAGTAGTTCAGCAGAGAGAGTGTCTGGCGGGTTGACATGGTCAGACACACACAGTGGCTCTTCTCTGGCTACATGGGTAGTCAATAGGCAAACCTAGGTCCAGTGCAGCCCACAAGCTTGGCCCTGAAGTCAAGCCTGTCTGAGCGAGTGAAACGTGTCCTGACAATGTGTAACATCTTTGATCACCCAGGATGTGTTTATTCAGCTGGGGCAAGAGCCAGGTGCCATGCTTTCTAGCAGAGGGAGCAGAAACCTGGGTATCCCAACTGCCTTCCCCAGCTGCCTTCTTGCCCATTGCAACACCTGCTTTCCCCCAACAGACTCTGTGAAGTACCTCGAGTGCTCGGCTCTGACGCAGCGCGGCCTCAAGACGGTGTTTGATGAGGCCATCCGAGCAGTGCTGTGCCCGCAGCCCACCCGGACAAAGAAACGGGTATGCAGCCTCCTCTGAGCAGGTAAGTCGGGCAGGGAGCCCTGGGAGTGACACCAGTGGTGCTTTCCTGCTCCTGAACCCAAGTGGTCGTGGCCACTGTGTTCCTGGGGAGGATGTTGGAATGGGTCACCTTCAAAGAGAGTGAGGCAGCAGAACTTGCTTGGGGAAAGGACAGGATGCACCCAGGATCAACTTCCCCCTCCTTTCTGCTTGATTGTGGGCAAGTTTGCTCCCATCTCTTGATGTGGGGCAGCCTAGGATTTTCCACATGTACCCTTACAGAGAAGACCTGTCTGTCAGCTTCTGCCACAGAGGGGAACTGCATCCAGGCTGCCCTGGGGATGACCTGCTCTGAGACTATGAAGCCATAGCTTTTTCTTATAGAGAAAAAAAAAAAAAAAAAAAAAAAAGAAGAAAAAGCTGTTCCTTATTCATGGCTGTTGCCAGTGGCCCTTCCTCCTACCAAGCCCTGCTCACCTCAAGGGTTTTTTGTGTTGTTCATTGGTAAGTGGCAGCTTCTCCTGCAGGACTCCTCTACTCCTCATACTGTCCCTACATGGCTCCACTTCAGTACGAGGCAGCAGAGGGAGGAGAGAGGTTTCAGGACAACAGTCAAAGCTGGTCAGAGCCGGATGAGAGAGAAAAACGAGAGCCTGCTAGTTTGGACCTTGTCCCTTCATACACCCACTATCCCCAGAGCAGAGGGAGGGAGAGCAGGAAAATAGTCGAGCTGGTATTATGAGGTCTGTCATGTTTTTGGCTGTAGATCCCGGCCTTGTCCTGATGCCAGGCGCTGCCCAGCACACAGGAGATGATGGCTCCAGCAACCCAGAGCTCAGCACTTGGGGCGGTCATTGCTTTTTAACTTCTGTCAGCTTGAAAGACTGCTGTGAGTCTGTAGCACTGGTTTGTCCGTTCGCACAACGTCCCCGCTCTCGCCTCACCTGCCCACCACCTGCCCCTTCCTTTCCTTCTGGGCCCTGAAGTCACACCGTGGTGAATAAGACCCAATAAACAGACTGTACATTCTTGTCCTGTCCGTGATGTGTTGCACCTCGGGGGGACACGGCCCTGAAGGCATGGGCAGTGGGCTGGCTGGGCTGTGCCCCTCCAGTGACACCCCAGGCAGCACTGCACAAAGCCTGCTGAGCCCCAGTTGCTGTAGGCTGATGAGACCAGGCCTGATTCGTCCTCTCAAGTTGCTAAGTTCTCAGCTGAGCCCCCCTCATTCCTTTTGCTTTTCCTCTTCTCAGTCTCCACGTGTTGAAAGGAAAAGTTGTGTCCCCTCTGTGCCACACAGAGGATGGAATGCAGGCTTTGGGAGGGGACACCTGGACGCAGCCTCCTCTCTGTGGTGGGGACTGCCCCCGCAGGTTGCTGGCGACATCTTCTCACCAAAACATTGCTGCGTTAATCCTTCTAAGCTCTGGCACTCTCTCACACTGCCAGACACAGGCAGAGTGAGAATAGGAAGGGGGAGGGTGGGGAAAAAAATTAAAGAGGGAGGAATGAGTCACCAGTCCAGACAAATTGCCTCCAAGACACAAAAATTAAGCTGAAGAGAGTGGTCCCAGCGGTACTATGGATCTGGCAGCCGTGAGCACCTGCTTTCCTGATGCATTGCAGGGACTTGAGAGTAAGTGTTACAGGGTGGCTGCTACTGCCACTACTTGCAGGCGAGAGGAGGGCTCAGGGTGTGATGATTGGCACTGCAAAATCCTGCAGTCCTAGGAGGGAGGGCACAGAGAAACTATGGAGTTGAGCCAGATTACTGCTCCCGAATGCAGCGACACTTCTGAGCTTCAAAGGCTGCTTCCTGTGCTGAGGAGGTGCATTGGTGATGCCAGGTACAAGCAGACTCAGTGAAGCTCCCAAGGTACCCTGCTGCCAGGGAAATTTCTGCAATTTCAATTCATGGTCAGATCTGAAAAAGGCAGCTAATTTAGTGATGCAACACATTACCTATTGATAAAGTTCAGAGCAACCCTGGCTGGCACCCTGTGGCAGGAAGTTCCACAAATATGTGCACTGCACATGGGCTGCTGGATGAATTGCCCATCCAAAGGCAATGTTTATTATGTCAATGAAAGTTCAGAAGAGCAAAAATGAAGCCTCTGGCATGGGCATATGCCTGTGAAAGGGCAAGAGACACAAAGTAATTGAAATTGGGATCTAGTCTCCTTTAAGCATCCTAAGCAGGACTCAAAGCAATATAAGTGGTTTATTACTTCTGTCCAGTTTTCAAGCCTTGGTTTTTACCTTTTCAGTTTGCCTCATCCCCTATCATGTACAGCAATGTATGTGGTGTGTGTGAAACAAAATTCATGTATTTGCCTACCTGTGGAGATGCACAGGCTGAGCTCTCCTCCCAAAACAATTTAAGCAGTTTGCACAGCCCCCCGCTGGAGCTGAGGCAGAGAATGGGATGGGACTCTGAGCATTGAGGAAGTGATCTGGAGACCGGGAATTTGTGATCCTATGACTGTGCT
Source organism: Sitta carolinensis (assembly GCA_032173965.1). Taxonomy (NCBI): domain Eukaryota; kingdom Metazoa; phylum Chordata; class Aves; order Passeriformes; family Sittidae; genus Sitta; species Sitta carolinensis. Next base: position 55,662,507 of record JAVUNC010000005.1, on the reverse strand, counting down.
TAGGCTAACCAGTCCTGCAAGGGTTAGCAGGACTGTGTAGAACTCTGCTGTTGCATGGCTCTGTTTCTTCTAACAAAGGAATTGGGGGCTTCTGCATGGTGCTCCAGACACCTGCCCTGCCATGGTAAAGAAAACCTCTGGGTGCTCCCCATGCCACTCCTTCCTCAATGAGGACTCCTCTCTCTTCTGTGTCTCCAGACAGCATTGCAGCCAAGTTCTGGCCTAAAGAGGCCTGACAGCTTTGAAGTCCTGTACTGCCTTCATCAGCACACCTTTGAGCAGCATTGGCTACACATAAAGTTGCTCAAGTAGGTTTGGATGTCAGATTTTATACCCTGGCTATGTCGTGCTTGAAGAGATACTGACTTGTTTAGTTAAAGCTGGAATTTGCCCTAGGGGCTCAAATGCTCACAATAGCAGTGCCAAATGTCAAGAAGTGGGTGATGCACAGCACAAGGAGTCACTGATGTTGGCTGCAGGGCAGGAAAAGGGGGTGAGAATGACAGGGAAGATCTTTGTGCAGGGAATGGGATGTGAAAATCCTTCGTGGGACAACTGCTCGCATGAAGATTAATTTCTTCCTTAGATCCATTTCTTCTAGGTCTATGCCTTCCAGCAGAGATGAAATCTGGTAGGAGAGTTTGGGGCTGTTAAACTGGAACCTCTTCCCAATGAAGGTGTGAAAGACAAGAGATCATGTATGGAGCCAGGGAAGGGGAAAGAGTTGAAACAGATAGTCCTCTATCTCCCCATCCGCCCTCATCTCCATCCATCTGGAGGTGCTCACAGGGCACAACAGAAGGGAGAAGGGCTTGTGTGCTCAACATCCGCCCCGATTTCTGAGCACCCTGCCAGCCAGAAGGTTTTGCTGTGTCCCTGCAGCTCCGAGCAGCACCAGTCCTGCCTGCAAGACCCTTGGAACGGGGGCCCGTCTCCTGGGTGTCCCTAGGAGAGCCGAGCCGAGTCGGCCCCTCCTGCGCGCCACTCTCCCGCCACATAGCTGCTCCCCGCATCCCTCTTCTCTTCCTCTCCCTCTTCCCTCCACTGTCTTCAGCTTCTTTTACCGCACACCTCATTCCTTCACCCTCCCCTCTTCTGCGCTCCCTTTATCCCTCTGCCCATCTCCTTGCGCCTGCCTCTCCCGCTTTTATTCTCCATCCCCGTATCTCCCCCCCGCTCATCTTTGTTCCCCTGCCCTGTCGCCGACCCCCTCCTTCTCCTCCTTCTCCTGCCGGTGTTTCCATTGGCTGCCGGTCCCCCGGTGCCGGCGCTCCGAGCCTCGCTCATGGTGGGGGCTCCGTGCGCCAGAGACCCACGGGCGTGGGGCTGAGGGGCCGCGCATCCCCCGCCCGCCCCCGGGGCCCTTCCCACGCCGGGCTCGGCGGGGGCGATGGGCAAGTCCGGCCAGAAGGACTCTCTCCTCCGGTAGCGCTCGGCGGGGCTGGCTCCCCCCGGGAGCGCTTTGCTCTGCCGCCTTTGAGAAAGGGGAAGGGGAATAGCATGACACGGATTCTCCCGGGGGAGCGGAGGAAAATGTGCGTCCCGACGACCTGTAAGTACCAGGCGGCTCTGCCCGCTCTTGCCAAATGTCTCCCGCGGGCGTGAGTCCATGCAGAAGTTAAGTCTGCAGTTCCAGAGAAGAAAACCTGCCGACCACCCCCCCGCTCCCGACCCTCCAACTCTGCCAGTCCAGCCTGGTTCTTACGAGAGAGCTCAACCCCGAGGTGAGACGGGAGAGTCCCGAGCTGGAGAAGGGCCGTGGGGGGACAGGAGGGGAGGGGGTCTAGAGGGAGTGGTGCAGGTTATTTGGCTGTATTGTCCCTCCCAGCTGCTATTCATGGTTTGTTACCCGGACTAGGTTTAGCTTGCAGCATCCACCTCCTCTCTCATTCAATACAGAAATACATTTATATTTGTAATTTTTTCCCTAAGGAAAGAAGTAGTGCCAAATTTTCCATCCCTTCCTACCTCTCTGCCTTCTTCCTGCTCTCCAGTTGCATGAACCAGGCATATTCTGGTAGCACCTGCTAGAGGATGCCAAGCCTCTTGCAACAGGTGCTGTCCACGTCAGGAACAGATCCAAGTGGATGCCAACACGCGATCAGTGTGAGGCCAGGGTTCCTCGCCAACTCCTGCCCATGCATGTGCTGCCAAAGCCACCAGCAGAGTGGATCCAAACTAGGTGGGGTGCTGGTGCCCAGTGATTTTTCTGCCCAACTAGCCAAAATGTGTGGCATGGCATTTGAGCTGGCACATGGCATTTGACAAAGTTAGAATGCCAGCGTCAGACCACGCCTGCCTAAAGATCAAGCTTCTCCCCTGCAGCTGTCTGAGCAGGAAAATGAGTTTATAGGAAATCCATGCTTTTTGTTGCATGCCTTAGCATTTTTGATAGGGCTTCTGAAGCTACCCTGAATTTAGATTTACTGTATTGCTAAACAACAGTCTAAACAACTGTCTTTGAGGTCTGGACCCCAGACACATCTCCAAATGCTTTGCAGCTCCACCAGGAGTATCTCCATCCATATTTGGTATTTGTAAGGCTCCAAATGTTTGGCCTTTTTCTTTTTTAAATTCCTTTGCATTCAGGAGGAACATCCAAAGGGATTCCTATCTATGTCTTCATCTTTTAGAGGATCATCCTTTTATGAATATACTGTTGTGACTTCTGCTACCTTTTGCAGGGATCTTTGTCCCTAGGGCAGCTATTGCCCTCCTCTTTTCTCCTACAAGTGATTTGCGTCACTAAAACAGAATTGGAAAAAAAGTCAGAGAAACATCCTTGAACTTAGAGTTTCAAATCACTTCCTACTCTGCTTATTCATTGCAGCCACTCATGATGTGTGGGACAACCCAGTGCTGCAGGACGCTGTGAGATGGGCTTCTGTCAGGACAGTGTGTCACAGCCTAAGGCACCTGAAAATTACAAAAATCTAAACAATCCCTGTCCTTCAAAGCTCAAATTCTCTAAAGCAGAGAACATTTATACAATAGCTTATAGAAATGGCCTTTAGACAGTTGCTCAGCTGTGTCTTAATGGGGCCTATCAGATGAGGATCCTTCAGCGTAAAATTTGATACATCTGTGGAGTCTCTTGGGTTTGCCTGTCTCATGTCCAAATAATCCATCTAAAGCTCAGATCTCCCATAGGGTTCCAGAACTTGGAATGGCACCTACAAAACAAACAAACTAGCAAACAAGTAACAAAAATCCAACCAAATAAAAAACCCCCAAACACTGTAATATTAGACATGTATGAAGAAAGTTGTGATGCTACAGAAAATCACATCTGCAAGAAAAGTCTCCTGAAGGTAGTTAAGTTTGGGATATCCTTAAGTTTCCTTTGATATCCCCAGTTTTAATTTCAATAGAAAAGGAGCTTCAGAGCCTTAAGAGATTTGTTGAGATGTGAAAAGGTGAGCCTCAGGGGCCCCATTCATTTCCGACAAGTCATCTTCCCTTCCAAGGGCCTAATCCAGGGGGATGACCCTGTCAATCCACACTTCCAGAAAATTTTTCCAGAGGTGGAGTAATCCTGAAAGAAACACAAATCTCTCCTGCTTTAGGTTTTCCAGGGTGTCTCTGGTCCACAGTGTGTGCTGGGCTCTGTATTTCACATATGGAGCCCTGACAAAAGGCATGGCCATCCCTTAACTGTCTCTTCTCTCCCCGCGGCTCCTCACCCAGTGTCAGCAGTGAGCTGGTGGTGAATGGGGAGCTTGTTTGCTCAAGGCTGTCTCTAAGAGAGCCGAGAGCCGTTTCTATGCCAAACCCTGACGTGATGAGCAATTGGGCTCCTCAGCTTGGGAGGGCTGGGACTCTGCTTTGGTGTTGCAAACAGGTGGGGCAGGCAGAGGCTCTACCACTAGCAGAGTGTTGCAGAGTGCAGAAGGAGAGGGAGAGAAGGGTGGGGAGAACAAGAGGAAAAGAGACAAGAGGGATCTGATCCCTCTTGGTGTACCCAAAATTATCTTTCCTTTACTCTCAAACTGGCATAACACAGCTGCCCTTCAGCTCAGGTGCTGAGCCAAGCCTCTCTGCTTGGAGTGAAAGTGCTTTTCCTTCTCCTATGGGGCTAACAATAACCTGGCCAGTCCAAAAGAGCTTCAGCAAGCAGGAGAATAAATACTCAGAGAATAGGAAAGGCAGAGTTGGAAAGGCACTTTGTCACTGGGTGCTTTTCCCTCTTTTGTTTGTAAAGCATCTGCCACTCACAAATGAGAACCAGGCCCTTGGTGACCATGTCCTCAGTATTGGATCCATTAGAAGAAAATGAAAACTTTCCCTGTCCTTATGCTAGTCTGATGTTCTTTCTCCAGAGGATTTTTTGCTAGAGGAGAGGCCCACATTGAGCCTTGTCCCTGTTTTTCCCTCCATGTCCACATGTTCACAGGACCAGATGGGTTTGACATTGTCCTAGATTTTCCAGCATCTTCTAGCATCCACAAACTCCCCTTGGTTTCCCATGCCTGCCCATACCTAACACTAGGTATGATTTTCCAGCATCTTCTAGTAGCCACAAACTCCCCTTTGTTACTGTGACGCAGATAGGAACACACAGTAACACCCATAACAGGTGTTCAGGCAGCGAAGAAGAAAATAACTCTCTCATTTATTGTTGACCTCATATATATAAGTTTCTGGACAGTGATCAGAGATTGGACAGAGAAGTTACTACCTTTCTATCTCCACTGGTCACTTGAGAAGTCCGTCAGGTGATCTCTTTTCACAAAGGAATGTAAACATGATTATTGTTTATCTTACAATTCATGAGAACTGACTCCATTATACTAAAACAAATCAGAAGGCTTATTTTCAGAAACAGCACCCCTTGATTTCCCATGCCTGCCATACCTAACACACAGTTAATGTGGTGATTTTACCTGTGGCTTGTTCAGCTGTCACGTCCCCAGTATCAATGTTTTTTCTCTCCTCCCCTCAGCTCCAGATTGCTAACTGATCCTGCAAGGACACTGCCCCCTGCCCTCTTCCCTGCCTCTGCTATGGACACTTCTTTTAGCCTCCCCACGCCGGCAGTGTTGGAGGAGGGGAATGCCTCCAGTAGCTGGGCAGGCTTCACTACCCCCAACAGCTCCTCCACCATCAGCCCTGGTGTAGTTGTCAGTGGTGTCCTCATCCCCGTGGTCTACCTCATTGTCTGTGTGGTGGGGTTGGCTGGGAATTCCCTGGTCATTTACGTGGTCCTGCGGCACTCCGTGAGCGAGTCGGTGACCAACGTGTACATCTTGAACCTGGCCCTGGCTGATGAGCTCTTCATGCTGGGCCTGCCCTTCCTGGCTGCGCAGAATGCCCTGTCCTACTGGCCGTTCGGTTCCTTCATGTGCCGCCTGGTGATGGCCGTGGATGCCATCAACCAGTTCACCAGCATCTTCTGCCTGACGGTGATGAGCGTTGACCGCTACCTGGCCGTGGTCCACCCAGGGAAGTCCTCCAAATGGAGGACAGCGCGGGTGGCCAAGGCCGTGAGCGTCACCGTGTGGGTGCTGTCTTCCATCGTGGTGCTGCCCGTGGTTGTCTTCTCAGATGTCCCTATAGGGATGAGCACATGCCACATCCAGTGGCCAGAGCCTGCCTCGGTGTGGAGAACTGGCTTCATTGTCTACACCGCTACCCTGGGCTTCTTTGGACCGCTGCTGGTGATTTGTCTCTGCTATCTGCTGATTGTTGTGAAGGTTCGCTCCTCTGGCAGGCGGGTGAGGGCTCTCTCCTCCAAGCACAAGCTTTCGGAGCGCAGAGTGACCCGCATGGTGGTGACTGTGGTGGCTGTCTTCGTCCTTTGCTGGCTTCCCTTCTACGTCCTCAACATCATCAACGTTGTCTGCCCGCTGCCAGAGGAGCCATCCCTCTTTGGAGTCTACTTCCTTGTGGTGGTGCTGCCGTACGCCAACAGCTGTGCCAACCCCATCATCTACGGCTTCCTCTCCTACCGCTTCAAGCAGGGCTTCCGCAGGGCCATCTTCAGGCCATCCCGACGAGTCCAGAGCCAGGAGGTGCCCGCATGCCCCCCGGAGAAGATTGGCGATGAAAGGGAAGAGGGTGAGATCAGCAAGATCACCCAGAACGGGAACGACAGGCAGGAGCACCCTCTAAGCAGTGGAGAAGGAAAAAGCAACGAGCAAAAACCACTCCCTGAGGAGCCTGCGGGAGGCGAAAAGAGCAACAAGTTGCATGTCAGTTATTTATGATGAAAGGGGTGGTGCAGGGGAAAAAGACATCGGGAGATGGGATCCCCTTCACCTTCTCTGCTTTCAAAGGCAATGGCAGACATCGATACAAGGGAATAAAAAAGTCCAAGAGTACACTCAAAGATGAATAGGGCTCCATGATCTTGTGGAGAAAGCAAGGCATTGCTCTCGGCTTTGGAAGAGACACCTGAGGTTTGTGTGGTACCAGTGCTACCAGAAATTGGTAAAAATAAAACCTCCTTAACTCTAATGTAACGTTAAGAAACAGGCATTCTTTATTTGCGTGGATGCACGAGGGGCTATCTCCTTCAAAATATCATGCATGCCAACTACAGAAAAAGCTCCCATTTAATATACTATATTTTACATACATGCTCATTGAATTTCCCAGAATAAACATACATATGATATTAATGTCTCCAAAATCATTCATGTATTTTCCCTTGCCTTCACACGTGTTCTTCTGTCCTGGGAGTCTCTTGGTGGTCCCCTGTGGTTGGTGACCCCAAAGTCATACCTGGCTGCCTGGAGAACTGGTAAAAGTTGGCACAATTGGGCTGGTTGCTTTCGAGTTCTTCTTCCTACAGAATAAACATTGTGCAGTTCCATAGGCCAGTGGCTTTTGAAGAATAAGCATCGTATTCACCGCCAGGAGCAAACGATTTTTCATCTGGCAACACCAGGTTAAAAGCAAGACTGTATTTAGGGAGAGCTGAAGAGGTGATGGGTGCTGAGAGTACAGAGAGCAAGGTCAGCCCTAGAGCGATGACCTGCCCTTCGATGACCCAGCTTTGGAGGGCATAGGCTGCCATCTCATGGTGGCACCTCGAGGAAGTCCCCAAATGGCATATACCACATGTAGGCAACCCAGGGCCTTGACTGTTCTCCTTATAAACATGAGAAGTGGTTTACCTTAAAATACAAACAGGAAGGAGAAATGTCTGTAGCAAAGGCATACCAAGCCAGTTGCATGCATGGCTGGCCTGTCTCTAGTCCTTCAAAAAGTCTTGGGGACAGATTTCCTGTCTGTGCTGGTCACAGCTGGACAGCACTGACTGCTCAAAACCTCCTCTTTCTTTTCAGAGCTCTTATGGACTCTGGGCAGGATGATGAGACTTAACCTGGGAAAAAAAAAATGGAACATTTCTTTCCTGCACCTTGCATTCCTCAGGGTTCTCCTGGTGCCTCTGCACCTTGGTGCGAGGTGTAACAAGGGTAGAGAAGAAGACAAGGAGACATGACCTGGAGGCAGCATTTCTTTTCTTCTCCTTAAGATTTACTGTATATAAAGAAAAAGCCTTTGGACTTAGAAGGCCAGGAGGGCAAAACTGTTCTATGTGTCCAGGGAGATCTGGCTCTCCTGAGAATACACAATGCCTTTGAGTTGAGTCAGTCTCTGTATGGAGTCAAGTTTGGCTAATACAGGAGATGAAGGCATCTCTTAGTACAGGCGGGGGGCAGGAAGCAGACAGAGGTCGGGGGATCTCCAGTGGGTGAGAGCTGTGGTTGTTAAGAGTCTGGGCAGTACTAGGAACCAGTTTATCCTGTGGGAAGTGGTAGAGTATTTCACTCGGGATGGTGAACAAATGGTGTATTTGCCTGTGCACAAAGGCAGTTGTAGGCAAAAGGTTGTTCTGTACCAGCATGGGGGTGGCTGAAGAGGACCAGAGACCAAGGAGTCAGGGCTGGTGGGAGGCTGATGCCAGTCTTGGGCAATGATGCTCCTCTGCTGGGGGTGTGCACATGTGTACAGGGGTACCTAAGGGGGTATGCATGTGTCTAAGTGTACACAGACACAGATGAGGGAGTGTGTTTATGTAATTGCAGGATGTTTAAGTGCAGATGTGAATGCTTGGATAAGAGTTGGAGAGCAAGTGTGCTGCTGTGGAGTTGGATGAGTGCTTGCTCCTGCACACTGGTTGGTGAAGGGAAGTTGTGGATGGGCCCATCTGAGCAGGCTAGAGGAGCAGCATTGTACAAGGGTGGGTGGGATGAAAGTCTCCCTCTCCACTTTGGCTTAATTCCTGCAGCTCTGCTAAAATGTCTGTCCCTACACTTTTAACTTCTCCATGAATGCTATTGCTAAGCTACAGTCACGGAAATTACCTTCAAACAGCAGCCCTTTTGGCAGTTTTCTCCACAGTTTTGAGAAATGGGAAGGAGGCACCCACCAGAAGGACACATGCCTCCCTGATGTCAGGAGATGTTGCCAGAGGTGACTTGTGGAGGGTCAATAATGGGAGCTGGCTGGGTAATGGAAAGATTATGGGTCACTTGAGAGAAGGTAAGAGAAGAGAAGGGGTGGATGTGGTTGGGTGTGCTGGAACAGAAGCCAAAAGCCCTGGGCTGGGAAGCAGAACAAGCTGCAGCAGCTGAGGATCGTGGGAACAGAACCACTTTATGAGGAAGCAAGAGTCAAGGTCACACAAAGGCAATGTGAGAAGATGTGAAGGCCTGGCAGGCATCAGAACTGCAGTGCAGGGCACCCAACTTTGGAAAAGGACTGTCACAGGGTGAACAGACTCTCCTGGCCAGGTTAGAGAGCAGAGGAAAGGTGGGCAAGGTCTGCAGACACAACCCAACCAAAACACGTTCAGCTGTGCTCTCAGCCACTGGTACTGCCATCACCTCCATGACAAAGATTGTGCCCTGAAATCCTACATCCTCACGTTTCCTCTTTAAGCCTGGGACGCTGGTGCCAAGCTGTCCACGCCTGCAGGCTCAGCCTGGAGAGCTGAGCTGCCTGACAGACCACACAGGAACTGCTCAGCTGCCCTTACAGCACTCCCCTGAGCACAGGCAGTCAGACACCCCAGAGTGCAGCCCCAGCTCAGGGAAAAGAAAGAGCTTGGTAGCCAGTTTCTATCTTCTGCTGTCTTTACATCTTTTTCTCCTCCAATCCATGCATCAGCTTCCCACACTGTGGGCCCCAATCAGAAAAGCAGCCAAACTATTCATGGGCGTGGGATAGTTTCTTGGACTAAAAAAAGCCACTGTTTTAGTTTCTTGGGGAGCTCCCGCAACATCCACTAGATGAAACACAACCAAGAAATCCTGGCAGAATAAGGATGGACTGCCAAAGCTGCTGCCTCTATAGGGGACAACAAGTGGTGGAAAGATTAAAAGGGCTGACTAGCAAATGGTCAAATAGATGGACAACACAGCACTTCAGACTCTGGTCTGTGTTGCTCCTCTTGCAGAGAAGAGCAGAGCCAGGTGAATGCTGGACTCCCCTGGCAGAGCAGCCCCTGTGGGACAGAGCAGAAATTGTATTGTCTGAGGAGCCTGTAGCACTGCTTGTGGTTGATGACCAGCATGTGGCAGGGAGCAAGGACCATGAAGGAAGCAGCTCAGCTGGGTGGGGGGCAGGTATAGAGTGGGTTTCCTTATCCATGGAGTGGCAGACCCGCTGCTGTGGGGCGATGAGGGGAGTTCCCCAGCTGCCAACACACTTAACGGAGACAGTCTCCTTCACCACCAAACTGAGCTGAGACTTCATTTCACACTCCTTTGCAGCTCCATCTGCTGCAAATCACCATTCAAGAAACTCTGTCGACTGGTTGGCTTCTTAAAATACCAACATTCCTTAAGAGCCCAAGCACTGCAATGCCAGCACCAAGTGAGTGTGCCAAGGAGACCTCATTTTGACACACAGAATCTGAGCTCCCATCAAGGCAGCTCTGCAGGGCAGCCTGCTGGGACAAACAAAATGTGTTCCAGGGAGAGCTGCTAAAAACACCTGGAGATCTTTAAATTAAGTAGGGGGTTAAAAGAAAAGAGACACAAGCATCACGTTTTTCTGTCTTGTGTTTTCTTCGCCCCCCTAGGCTGTATCCTGTTTTGCAGTGATGAACTGGGGAAATAAATGAAGATGAGCAGAAAATAAGACTGGGGGAGGGGAAGGAAAAGGTATTTCTTGTCCAAAATTCATGAGGAGAAAACAAATGCCACAAAATTCTTCAAACTATCACCACTGTTTTTCACAGGAGAAGGCATTTGGAATGATGGCCTGGAGGTCACTGCCTCCTGACCCCTGCTCTTTCCTCAGCACTGTCTCCCTGTTGGTGAATCCCCAGAGTTTTCTGTGGTAATGGCATTAATCTGGCCCTTGTGATCCCTCTCCCTCTCCTTAATGATGCTGTGGTTGACTGTGGGCAACCCAGAGGCCATGGGGACCATGTGCAGTGGCTAAATGAAAGTCTGGATGTGTTCGGGGGGATTTGCTCCAGTCAGGTATGGAAAAGAGTTTTTCTATTCTGAGTGCAGAGACACAGAGATAAGGGCTCCATCAAACCCTGTGCTGCACAAAAGGTTTCATTCTCGTCACATAGTGATCAGAGCTGCAAGACTAGAAAGGGCTGCAATGATTTCAGCAGCATTGTGCAATCCTCTTCCCAGCAAACGTGCGATTACAGATGGGGTGATAGAGACACGGGCAACCCATTCTGCCTGAGAGTTCATGCACACACCTCAGAGTGCACAAGAGCAGACAGAGAGAGGCCTTTGTGTGTGCTGTGTATGCATGCATGCAAATGAGTGTTTACTGCATGATTGCATGCATGTGTGTGTGTGTATGTGCAACTGCATGGATGCGTATAAACACACAGACATATTCGTGCCATGCACAGATTCAAGCAGATATATATATAGAGTGCATGAGACCATAAGGGGCCACCCACACAGGTGCCCACACTATGTGTACCGCTCAGACTATATTTTATTAATTTTATAAATAATTTTGTGTTTATATATTTTCATGCTCAGACTAAGCATGAACATCAAGGACACGGCACGCTCACCTTCATGCGCACAGGCTCAGGCTGGGAGAGGCCATCTGCACCTTGCCAAGGACCCTCCACACTCACACACACACACACAGACGCACCCACACACCAAACCCAACCACACAAGGGTGGTCTGGGCAGCTGCAGAACCACTCAGTGCAACCTTTCTGCTCTGTAGTGGATCTTCAGGAGGAAAACTGAATGGAGGTGAATGGTGATGACAGAGGGGCTCCAGTGTGGAGAAAGAACCGAGGCTGTGTTTCCAGGCTGTTACCAACACAGCCCACACATAATGTCATTTGGAGCTGTTGTTAGGGAGCCGCTGTATTTGTCATCAGCAGGGAATCATAGCAGCTCAGATCAGGCAACAGCAAAACTGTCCAGGCCATGTTCTGCTTTCTGCTGTGGAACAAGGGGGTGTGTGGATGGGGCAGGAAGCACTGTTGTAATGGAGTAGCCTCAAGAGAAAAGAGAGAGGGGAATACCAAAAAGCGAAACACCTTTAAAAAGAAGATGCTCCTAGCTCTCCTGAGGATCCGACAGAGAACTGAAATGCTTTATCTGCTCGAACGAGTGGAAAATATGCAAATATTTGCTCATGAAAAATTGCTGTTCTTTGCCTTCCCAAGCATAAACTAGGCAAACGCCACACACCACGCAGCCGGCTCACGCAGATCTCACACTCGGCACGTCATGCACAAACAGACACACGCGCAGAGCCGGTGCGTCAATGCAGCCGGGCAAGGACACGTACGTGCCTGGGCTGCAGCACAGCAGCCTTCCCTACATGACAAACAGGGCCGCGGGGCACGGCGATACGGATGCCTCGACTGGCAAACTGCGCCTGGGCGGGCAGTGCCCCGCCGCCGCTCCCCGCCGGGCTCTGGAGCCGGAGCGGGCACATCCCGGTCCTGCCCTGCTCTCGGGCACTCGGGACAGCTGCGGGGACGCACAGCGGGACGGGAGGGGATGCGGAGGATGCCGAGGATGCGGAGATGCGGGCGCTGCGCGGCGCGTCCTGCAGAGGGGGATCGGGCACCGGCCGGCGCGCTCCTGCCTTCGCTCCGGGCTAGGACCGCGCTGCCAGGCGGCACCGGAACCTCTCCGCGCCAGCCCCCTGCGTGTCAGACATCCAGAGGGACCTGTGCAGGCATGAGAGGTGTGCACTCGCAGCACAGAGAAACAGTTGTGCCCTGGGCTGCATCAAAAGAAACGTGGCCAGCAGGTCGAGGGATCCTACCCCTCAGCTCCTCTCTGGCAAGACTCCATCTGGAGTGCTGTATCCAGGTCTGGAACCCCCAGTATATGATGGACATGGACCTGTTGGAGCAGGTCCAAGACGAAGTGATGACGATAATCAGAGTGCTGGAGCATCTGAGACAAGCTGAGAGAATTGGGGTTGTTAGCCTGGAGAAGGCTCCATGGAGATCTTATAGTCCCTTCCAGTACCTAACAGGAGACTACAGGAAAGCTGGAGAGGGTCTTTTCACAAGGGCATGTAGTGATAGGACAAGGGGGAATGGCTTTAAAATTAAGGAGGTCAGGGTTAGACTAGATATAAGGAAGAAATTGTTCATTGTGCCCAAAGACACTGTGGCTGCCCCAACCCTGGCAGCATTTGAGGCCAGGCTTTGAGCAATCTGATCTACTGGAATGCATCCCTGCCTGTGGCAGGGTGCTTGGAATTAGATGATCGTGAAGGTCCTTTCCAACCCAAACCACCCTGTGATTCTATAATTCTGCCAGGTTGTCTCGTTCGTGAATTGTATACACTACCTTGGCCAACACATGGTTCCCTTAGTGGAAAGCACCCCTCACAGATCCAAGAGTTAGTGAGCCCTTAAACACCAGCTTCCTTGCCCATCCACCTGTCCATTCATGCCCCACCACCCCATCCCCCCATCACAATGCTTTTGTTTCTTTGGTGAGAAAGCTCATCGGTATCTCTGAAAAAAGTTTTCTCACCCAAACCGCTGTGCACCTTTCTCAGCACTTCTCGTGAGAGCTGATATGCCCTGAGTAGTGATCTACTGTTGCTAAGTGATATGGGCAGGTCTAGGAGTGTGCATAGGAGAGGATGGTAAAGGAGTAAAATTTTCTGGATCTGCACAGGAGTGGATGGTCTTCCAGGTGCATACAGAGAAGGAGAAGGCAGCAGGCTTGCCTGAAGGTTATTTTTAAGAAGTGGTTAAAAGAGGTTACAATGTCACCTGGTATCTCCCACCCAGCCAAGCTGCTGGATCCAGATGTTCACAAGGCAGCAAACTCTTTCTGGTTGCAGTAGGGACAGTCCTTGTAGTCATATGCCAGAGTTTGGGGTGGATACCAGCAGAGTTCCTTGGTCTCACAGGTAGGGTCACAAGGCAAGGGTAAGAGATGGGACAGTCTTATTGGAAAAGCTGCTGATGGGGAGAGGGGCAGCCTGGGTGACGCTTGAAACATCAACTGATGCATCTTGTGAACCAGTGTCTGAAACCCTCCATGCTCAGCTGTGTCACACAAGGACTGGCAGTGGGGGCACTGGGAAGCAGGAGACGAGCTCACACTGTCATGTTCAGTATTGGAGACTGCCAGGTCTAGCCACAACTTTGCTCAAGCAGTGAGTGCAGATGAAAGGCTCTTCCAGCTGCTCCTCATCCACGTGGCATTTCAGCAATGCACAGCAGAAAAAAAAAAATTAAAAAAAAAAGAGCAGAATCTTTGCCAGGCCTTGATCTCTGTGTGAGACAAGCCAGGCCACTAAGCAGCACACAGCAGAAATCCCTGCTGGCAGAAGTGCCTTCAAACTCAGCAGCAGCCTGCATAAAGCCAGGGAACATTTCTGCTCGGTCCAGGCCCCACATGGGCAGAAGTCTAAAGAGAAATGTAGCCATGCAGCTGACGTCTAATAGGTCTGCCCATCCTTAGAGGAGTAGAGAAAGTATTCTAAGCCAGTAATTTTGTACCATGCTGGTGCTCTTGAGTAACAAGGGCTGGCTGTTGCACAAGCCCTGTGCACAGACGTGGAGTCCACAGGCTGGAAAAGATTCATCTAATCATAGAATCACAGAATAGTTCAGGCTTGAAGGGACCTTTAAAGGTCATCCATTCTTCCCAGCTTCTTCTGCTGCCTGGCCAGAGACAATCAGCAATCCTGGTACAGCAGAGTGACAGCTGCTGTTACAGGATAACCTGAGGGCACCACCAATTGCTGAAGCAAAACCCCAATTGCCACCTTTCCGTGTCTCAGGTGTACCCCTCCCCATTTACAGGCACTATGGAAGGGCAAGGCTAAGGTACCCAGGAGCAGGCAGGCTGTGATGGAGAGGACACAAGTGCAGAGCAGTGCTGGTTATCCCCTCCCAGCTCTCGAAACACATGTGAGCTCTCTCTCCAAGGGTAGTAACAGCAGTAGCCAAAAGCCTGAACTTTGCTTCCAGAAGGAATCAGCTGTTGAGCTGAGCAAACTGTGATGCTGTGCAGGGTGGGTGGAAGAAGGGAGGGAGAAAGGGAGGGAAGAAGGGATAGAGGGAGGGAGAGCCAAGCCTGACACGGGCCAGAGCAGGAGGGGAGGCACTCACAAAGCCTTGGAGGCAGGATGGAAAAGACAGTAATTACATAAGAGCACTTGGCGAGCATCTGGCTGGAGTCAGCTGGGCCCCGGCGGCCCCCCCTCCCTCCCTCCCCGCTAACCAGGAGCAGCTGAGGATACAGGATACAGATAACTCAGTGCGGGACCCCCGAGGAGGGGAGCGGAGGTAAGGGGTGCTCTGCTTCCCCTCCCGGCTTGGGGAGGTCAGGGGCAGAGGAGTGGGGAGCACGGGGAAGGAAAGAGCTGTGGTGGAGGACGAGCAGTCAGGAAGGGGAGGAGAAGGGGCTCTGCCTCTTGGTGCTAGCGATACCTTCGCTCTGGAGGTTTGGTGAGGGAGGAGCTGTGAAGGGCGAGTGTTGGTGCGGGGATGTGTGTATGTGCAACAGGGCAGATGATCCACACGTGCCACAGGGGAGCTGAGCTGTGCACAGGGGCTAGAGTGCAGAGAAAGCATCAGTTTCCTTCTCCACACCTGTGGTAGAGAGGGGTAATAGGATGGATGCAACCACTGAGGTAGAGACAGTCTTTGTCCCCCTACTTTGCCAGTGTTGTGGTGGGTACAGGAAAAGGGAGAAAATGGAGGAGGGGAGGAAATAGCTGCTTTTGAGCTGAGATTGCTGCAGTGTAATCTGGACAGTGCTTCCCTGGGCTGCCTCCAAGGCAAAGTGTGTGATGAGGGAGAGTGAAGAGTGCTGGGCACACAAGGTGCCCTCAGGCTTGGACTGCACTTTAAAGCATGGCTGGCACAGGTTTACAGGATAGAATTCTTAAAATCTCTTGCAAATGTGGCTGCCCTGGCAAAATATTGCTGGTACACACCGTTCCCTTTGGGGAGCAGGGCAATATTACCCTAGCAAAAGTGTCTTTACTGTCATAAACTTCTGCCCAGCTGGGCAATGCCACCAGAGCACGTCTTTGTTTGCTGGCTACTGGCAGGCCCCTATTCAGCCCAGATGAAACACGAAATACAAAGTCCTGCTCATTTCCCACTGGGAGCTGTTCTTACAGTCAGATGAGACACAGGCAAAGGCCCCAGCTGATGAGGTCCCCCATGAAGAACATCTGCTTGGCTGTGAGCAGCTTAGGAGTGCAGATGGAAATGTGGGATGGAAGTGAGGACAATGGCCTCCCTGCTACCTGTTTCCCTTGGAAAGGTGGAAGAGGCCAGGCATAAGGCCAAGAACTGCAAAAGTGGGTAATGTCATGTTTGGAAATAAGCCAAGCAGGAAAACTTGAGAGAGGCACTGCAGGAGCTTTTTTGGGACAGAAAGGAACTTTGTCTTCAGTATCAGTCTCTAGGTTTTC
Organism: Sitta carolinensis; assembly: GCA_032173965.1. NCBI lineage: Eukaryota > Metazoa > Chordata > Aves > Passeriformes > Sittidae > Sitta > Sitta carolinensis. The sequence continues at coordinate 55,646,641 of JAVUNC010000005.1, read as the reverse complement.
ATGCACCCCAGAATATTTACTTGCCTTTAATAGTACTGTCAGCTGCCAAAATTCCTACCAGCAGCAGCCAGGAGTAGACAACACAACTGATCATGAAAATGCTCTTCTGTCAGCTGGTAAGGCTCCATTAGCAAGAAGTATTGCCCTAACCTTTCCCCCCAACACTTCTCATTTCCCAAAAGGGAAACTGAGGCACGGACAGCTCCAGTGGATTTCATTGCATGTCAGTGCTGGAGCCTGGAGAGGAGCTCACACGCTCGGCAGTGAATTTCTCCTCCTCTTCCCACCCCAGCTGGAAGGCATGTTCACTCCATGTTCATTGAGCTCCAGGCTGACAGGCAGCCTGAGAATATCTCCAGGCCTCCCAGCCCCCATTCCTCCCTTCCCCCCCAGCTCACAGCACATATTTTCCCAGAGTTTTCCGCTTGCTTCTCCAGTGGTTCTGGGGTCCTGCCAAACGCCAGCCACTCTCTGGGAAGCGGGGCCTCCCATTCCTAAACCAAACAAATGGGAGAAGGGAAACAGGAAAAAAAGAAAGCCTCAGCACACGTAGACACGCTCAAAACCCTGTTCCCCTCAGAAACCTTGGAGCCTTCTGCAGCTCCTCTTGGAAATTGCAGGAGGCAGAGTGCTGACTTGGCATTTCTGACCCCTGCAGAGCAGAGATATTGTCCATCCTTCCTTCTGCCTCCCAAAGATCCATATGTGCACTCACCACCCCCCCTCAAAATACCCGGGGTATTAATACCCAGGTCAGTTTTGGGGCAGGGTAGAATCTTCTAATCCTCTTCCCAACAGAGTCCACAGTGTGTGAAAAATCCCCCATCTCTCCCACCCTGCATTCTTTTCCCCTCCAAATGCCCTTCATTCCAATGTCCTGGTGCAGCCACATTGTGCTTACCCCAAAGGCACGAGCTCGTCCGCTTGGTGCCAAGCTGGGGACAATGGTCACAGCCAGGGTTTGTTTCCAGATCCCCAGTTTTGCTGGCAGGCAGCTCCCAGCAGCCAGGCTCTGCTTCAGACCAGGCACATCCCTCCCATCCAAAGTGCTCGGCCTGGGACCTAAACAAGGGATGTGACCAGGGGATGACACGTGCTGGAGCACAAGGCCTGGGGCTCTGCCCAGGCAGAGGGGATGACCAGAGAGGGAAAAAACTGATGCCTCTCCCAGTTGGCAGCTGCTCCTGCTAGAAATATCATGCCTGGGGCAAGAGGCCACAGTGACGTGCAGAAAAAACAATGCAGGAGAGAATGAAAGATGAAGTTTGGGGACTATGAGTGGGACAGGCACAGCTGGGGAGAGAGCATGGCCAAGTGAAGGACTAAGGCATGGGACAAGGGACTGGCGCAAAGGACCGAGGGCAGAATCCCGTGGCATCTGGCCTGAAGGAAAGTCTGTCCCTGCACCGATGCACCCATGTCCCATCCTGAGATGCCAGGGGTGGGACACTGCCCTGCTGCTGCCCACCCCTTGCACAGGGCACAGTCTGTGCTGCCTGCATTTTGTGCCGGCTGGAAGCGAAAAGGCAGAGAAAAAAACCAAACCGACAACATGTACGAGGGAAAGGCGCTTGCTAGGAAAGAGTTAAAAAGACGCTGAAACCCAAGCCGGTTTAGGATGGAGAGCACCCAAAGCCAGGGAGGAAGAAGGAGGGAGAGAGGAGAGGGGAGGGAGCCGGTCCAAGCCTAGCTTGCGCACCCAGCCAGCGCTGAGCGGTGCCTGTGCCAAGAGCCGGCTTCCTTAAAGCCGTGGGCCCGGGGGCCTGCCCTGCAGGCAGAGGGGAGCCGGGAGCAGGGGCTGGGAAGCGAGGAGGGCAGCCCTCGGCCCCCGGGGTGAGCAGCTGCGCTGTGCCGGGGGGCGGGCGGCAGGGCGGCGGGCACGGGCTGCCAGAGGGACTTTCTCAGCTGCTTGGTGTGCCTGTCTTTCGTAAGCATACTGCTCCGCAAGCCGCAGAGCTCCTCGTCCTTCACCCTCGGCAGCGAGGCAGCTCTGGTCTGCGCGAAGGCTGCGCTGCGGAGCCGGCCGGCCCCTCGGGAAGGTGCCGGGGTTTGCCCGAGAACCCCCCGGGCATGGGTGGGAGCTGCCGGGATGGGTGGGATTGGGTGGGGAAAAGGAGGGGCCTGACGTTAAGTTCTTCCACAGGAGGAGAGGCATCTCTGCCAAGAGATGTGGGTAAGGCTCCCGCTGGGACAGGGTGATTTTGGGCTTAGATTTCTATAGAGAGTTGATACACAGTGATAGGAAGGCTGGAGAATTTTTTTACAGTGCTTCCCACAGTTTGAGCAGCATGCTTTTGCTAAAGAACGGTTGAGTTGGACTCAATGACCCTAGAGGTCTTTTTCAATCTTAACAATTCTATGATTTGTCTCCTTCCTCTGTCCCAGCCTGGGGACTGAATATTCTAGTGGTTTTAATGGTTTGCCTAGTTAGCATCAAGCCTTCTCCCAGGGTCAGCACCGAGTCTCCACTGGCCTGGGCAGAAGGGTGTGGGGCATCCTCTTGGGCCATGCAGTTGCTGCTCAGATTGCAGCCTTGAACAAGCATGTAAGCTCCCTCCACAGGACAAGGCCATTTCATTCCATCCCTGGCTCCAACCACAGAAAGATGTTTTATCATGATCTCTGTTCCATCCCTTTTGTCCTCCCCCTTCTTATACCTCACTCTTGGCACTTCCTCCTATCTTCCCAGGTCACCATGGACATAACCTACCTGCGCACATCCCTGACCTTCCTTTTTCTCCCTCTTGTGTTTGGGGCACCCGCTGATGAACCCAGCCTCACAGAACCAGGCCCTGGTGCTTGCAAGCGCTGTTGTGACTCACTGGACTCTTCCTCAGACACCCCACCAGTCCCTCCCAGCCACCACCACTTTCTCTACCCAGTGCCAGAGGTCCGTCCCTATATCAACATCACCATTCTGAAGGGTAAGTCTTTGCCCTGGGGTGCCAAGGCTGGCTCAGGGACTGATGGCATTGCAGTGGAGGTGACAGCTGGATTGCTGGCATGCTGGTTGTGCTAACAGGAGCCATCCTGGAGGAAAAGTGACCACACACACTGTGCCCAGGGTTTAGGTGTTTTGTGCTGTGATAAGGAGCAGCCTGGAGGGACTGAAGGCCGTTTGTATCTCTGCTGTGATCTCTGTGTCTCAGGACGCTGCCTGCTACTAACTCTTCATGCTTGTTAACACAGGAGAGGCACTGACAGCCTCTTGCCAAGCTGGGAGGACACATTCCTTCTCTCAGGCTTACAGACTCCTGTAGTGCATGAGGGCAGGAATTCTCCGTATCAACTGCAAAAATAAGCATGTTTGGAGGGCATTGGCACCCAGGGAGGTTGTGGGGAAACCTTCTCCAGCTCTGTGGGCCATGTGCATTTTGGAGTGGGAAGAGGCCAAAGTTATTTGCAAGCACCTCCAGGTTAAGCTGGCAGTGACCCCCAGCTCATTCCACCCTGCAGTGGGCTGGCTTGGCTAACGGGAAAGGGTTCCCTATTTTAGATCAGCTCCACCCTTCAGGACTCCCCTTTTAGCCTTGACTGAGGGCAAAAGCCTGTTCCCAGCTGGATGCTGCCACATGCTTCTTGTAGCTCTGTGGTTCGTCTGGGTTAGCTGGGCAGATGCTCAACCTTCCCTGCCCTGCCTGGAAGTAGCCGAAATTCATCAAAACTCAGAAGGGCAGATAGAGGCCTAGACTGCAGTGGGGTGTCATAGGGGGACTTTCAATACCATGCAGGGGATGGAGAGGAGGGAAAGAACAAGACACAGATTTTGAATGCTGTCACTTAGTTCTGGAGGCTGCTCTAAGTCCCATTTCTTCTCTGTACATACAAAGTATATTCTAGTGCAGGTCTTCCTCTGTATGATGGGCAGTGCACACACCCCAGGTTAGAACTGCAGTATTACTTGTACAAGATGCTCAAAGCATGCCAGTATTGTGAAAGTACCATCCCTCTAAGTTGCAGTGCTCCATCTGCCCAGTCCAGCCTGGATCTTTTCCCTCTGACCCACTGTCTTGTCCCTCCCTAATCACATTCCCCCAAGAGTGTTAGCAGTTCTTCCCCTTCTCCAGCCAGACCAGTGTGCATCCCGTGTGGATAATTGGGTCACAGGAGGGGTGTGTGGGAGAGCAAGGCTCTGCTGGAGGTAAAGGAGTGTGGGGGAGGAAGAAGAGGTCAAGATCCCCAGTGGTACTTTGGACTGCTGGGCTCCCTCTGAGGCTGAAGTGTCCTAGGGAGACCTCCTGGTGCCTCCAGCGGAGCGGTATCATTTACTGAGCAGGGGATTCATTGGGGAAGAGACTCCATTCACTCCAGAGCTCTGCTAGCTCCTTTCCTATGAAGACCAGTGGCATTGTGACCCTCAGAAGTGTTCCTTCTTCAGGCATTGCCCCATCCTTGTGCAACCCTCCGCCTCCTCATAAGGCTGTCTCACCACCACTCCCACATCTTCTGGTATCACACAGGAGCTGTGTTCTCTGCTTCCTCCTGCAGGAGAGAAAGGAGACCGGGGAGAGCCTGGGATGCCAGGGAAATGGGGCAAAGAAGGACCCCGAGGCGAGCGGGGTGCCCAGGGCCAGAAAGGCAGTAAAGGACAGATGGGCACAGCGGGGGACCCCTGCAAGCACCAGTACGCCGCCTTCTCTGTGGGCCGCAAGAAAGCGCTGCACAGCAGCGAGGGCTTCCAGGGCTTGATCTTTGACACCGTCTTCGTCAACCTCTACAGCCACTTCGACATGTTCAATGGCAAGTTCTACTGCTCAGTGGGCGGACTTTACTATTTCAGCCTCAATGTCCACACCTGGAACTTCAAGGAGACCTACATGCACATCATGCGCAATGAAGAGGAGGTGGTCATCCTGTATGCCCAGCCCAGCGACCGCAGCATCATGCAGAGCCAGAGCCTCATGCTGGAGCTCCAGGAAAATGATGAGATCTGGGTGAGGCTCTACAAGCGGGAGCGGGAGAATGCCATTTACAGTGACGATGTTGATGTGTACATCACCTTCAGTGGGTACTTGGTTAAGCCCAGCATTGAATAACTGCCTCTACTCTTCCTTGAGGCCTCTTAGGCATTTTCCTTTTTCCTCTCTCTCTCTCTCTGTCTCTCTCTGTCTCTCTCTCTCTCTTTACTGCCCGTAACCACTGCAAATCACTTGGAAATGGGCCTGTCAAATCTCAGGCACTGAGTGTGAAACTTGCCACACTGGCTCCCACCTCACGCTCTCTTGTAGCCAGACCTGTATCTGTCCACTTTACATCATGGCACTACCACCTCTTGACCCTCACCTCGTAACCCCAGCTTAGGTTATTGGCTTCTCAATCTGCCAGTGAGCTGCCTCTGGAATTTAGGGTTCTAGAGCAAGAGGAAAGGTAAAATGCTGCTCCTGTGTCCCTCCTTGGGGCTTCATACACAAAGGACTCCTGTGGAAAGGGGTAGAAAGTCCTCCCTGCCGAGGTACATCCTGGTTTCTCTCCATCCCAACTAGACATACCATTTTTGCAACCTAAAACAAGATCTTAGTGTCACCTCTGATATCTGTAGTCTGGAGACTGGACTGGGTTCTGATAGTCCCTGTAGCACAAGAAAGAGGTAGGAGCACTGAGAGAGGATATAAAGGGAACTGTTGGCCTTCTAAACTGGCTTTCCATAGACACCCTCCTGTGTCACAGAGTCCAGGCTGGCTGTCAAACATAGACCTGGTGAGATTGTCCTCCTCTGTGCCAGCTCTAGCTCTTCAAAGAGAAGAAGGGCCAGACACCTGGCCAGACCCTTCATGGGCATCTGCCCATGATTCAGTAGAGGCAACCATTCTGTTTCCTCTAGGGATTGCCAGTACAGAATGAGAGAGAAAACCTTGAAACAACCCCACACACACCTCCCCTGGGGGGCTGCTCAGTCTTGGCTCATCAGCTATGGGAAGCTAGGCCAGAAAGCAAACCCAAATCTGCTCTGCTTTGACAGAGGTGCCATTTCATTGTCCTCCTGAAGGTGGTTCTCCCACACTGGCATTGAAGGACCACTGCTTCAGGGCCTGAGCTCGAGGCTGTAGGGGCAATTGCAGTTCAATCAATTCCAAACCTGGACAGGCTGCCACTTCTTTGCCTCTGTGATGGAACAGAGATAGAGGTGAGACTACAGTGCCTTGCCCAAAGGTTAAAAGCTTCCCTGATGTATGCTCCATGCCCCTTTCTGGCAATCTCATCAGAGTAACTGAGAAAAGCATGTGGCTAAAACAAACCCTCGCTCTTTTTGTCAGGTTGGAGATGTCGCAGTGAGAAAGGAATGCCAGTGGTAGGGTTTTCTAGTACTATTTATATTGGTCTCACACTGCTCCCACTTGCATCCCTCTGGAGGGGATGCTGCAGCCCTGGGGGGAGCAGGTGAGGCTGGCTTAGCACTTTAGGTAACCTACTTCCACATCTTGTGATGCTCCCATAAACAGCAGTGCCAAGACTTGTCTCTTTTCTTGAGTCTCAGGGCAGGACATGCAGGAGAAACACAGGTATTTCTCCTCTGCTCATCACTGATCATGAAATCTTCAGACTTACCCGGGTTCTGCTGTCTCATGATGAGCCACAGTCTCTGTCTATAGCACCTGGGACTACCAGGACTCTCCTAGAAGAAATGTGCATTGTTATACAAGATTAGGTCTGGTGCACACAGCCCAGGATAACAAAGGAACGGGGACCAAGGCTAAATACTAAAACTGACCTTGAAAAATTGTAGGGCATTTTCTCTCTTATCCTGTTCACTTACTCTCTGTGCTTTTCTAAGAAACCTGTACAGACTGCAGTGAGTTTCAGGAACTTTGCTCTGGACCCTCCCCATCACTGTCAATGAGGCAATGTGTATAAAAATCAAAGTTTCACTAAGGCAAGGCTGATTTTTTTCACGGGGAAACATGTGATGAAGGGATCATGGAAACTAAAGGAGAGTGTGGGTTTCTTCCTTTCCCTCAGCAGGTCAAGTGTGTGGAATTGCTCAGAGACAGGATTTCAGATAGCAGAGGAAGCAGAAAGCTAGAGGTGATGCTCAGGACTGAATCCCTTTCTCTCTTCCTCAACAGGCTGCAAACCCAGATATAATCTATTTACAGTGTGTAGTGCCCCATGCCTCCCTGAGGAGAAGCAAGCCTCTCTAACAAGAAATATCTCCATAAACAAGCTTCCTTCTTCCTCCTTTCCTATTTAGTGATTGAATGCTGGTGACAGGTCTCCTGTGCTACCCATGAGCAGCCAGAGGGTGCCTGATGCACGTGAGAGAGGAGGGCAGGGGGACCAAACGATGCGTTTAACAGGCTTCTGGTGCTAAACAAAGTGGCATTCCCTTGGTGCTAAATCAGATTTCAGGAGTATTGGCTGCTTTCTGGAAAGTGAAGTAGGCTGAGTTGTGATGTACTCTGGAATTAATGGTGCTTTATGTAACAAAACCAAACAAACTCCAAGAACTTTTATATATATATATATTTTTCAGTGGTATTAAACTTTTTTCCTTGGTCATTTTGCACTTAAATCTGTTTTTCTCTCCCAACCTATTCCTTCTAGCTCTGGTCATTGCTGAATGATGTGATGGAAAAGACACTGACCTGAAAATGACAGGTACAAAGTCTAACTCAGCTCTGAAACTTCCCTGGGTAATCCTTGGCAATCTTGTGTCCGTTTCCTTTGTGAAGAACAATTACCTCAAAATATTTACTGCTTGAACACTTCTAAGTATGACAACCCCTCCCTTTTGCTGGAAAAGCCTTCAGCAAATTCAAAAAAGGATTCTTCAGAGATTACAAAAGTCTCCCAGGACAATACAATGGGTTGTAGGAGCAGGCTTCAAGTACTTATTTATATTGAGGAAGGCTGGGTTAATGTTGGAGTTCTCCTAAGGGAGATCAGATTCCTTTAGCTTATGAATTTTTTTGCACATTCTTCTAGCAAGTACTTGGTAAGCACAAGTGTTTTCTGTTTTCCCTATGACATTTCTCTGCCAAGAGCTGAAGGCCAGGAAGCACAGGGTAGGAAGGACAGCAAACCACTGATTGGACACTTGTGCTTCCTAATGTTTGGAATGAGTGGGAGTTCCAGAGTTAAGCTGGACATCCATGTTTTGAAGACCTGTGTATGATGAGAAAGGCCTGACATTCAGGTCAGAGGTGGAAAGACAAGCAGCAATTGCTCATAAAGTTGAGGGAGAAGGGAAGACATGAGCAGGGACTGGAGACTTGTAAGCTTGAGTGAAGGAGTAGGATCCTAAGGACAGGGACACGCCTTTTGGGGTCTCAGTCCAAGTCAAAGAGGTACGTGGGGGTTTGTTTCTCATCTTTGGACTGAGGGGACTCCTGCTGAGGTACAAGGATGTGCAAAAAACCAAGATGAGGTGCCTATTTAGGACCTTCTGTTTTGAGTTTAATTTGCCTTCGCATAGTTTCTCCTGTGGTTTGATGTGTACCAGACACATCATTTGGCAAAGGGTGGAATACATAATCATACACATCCCTACAGGCCTCTTTGGTTCTGTGTCAGGCCCAGAGCAAGGGCTATATATATCCTAGTAAATGCAATACTCTCTCAAGTCACAGCCCAGCCTTCTTCCCATTTTTTATTTACTTCTGAGGGAGCAGATAAAAATGTGTCCTCAGGAAGTGTAGTGGATGTGTTTGTGCATGTTCCTGTTCCTTGAGGTGAGATGGTGGCAGATTGGAAGTGACTTTGTCACACTTACAAAAGCTGAGGAAAGAAGGGAGGGAGAGAGAGGAGGGAGGACTGAAAATGTGTAGCCAGATCTTCAAGAAAAGTTTTCTATGCTTAAACCTTTCAACCTGCCACCTGAAGAGTCATCTCAGCCAAATTCCTTGGGGCTAAGATGCATGGTGACAGCCAGGGTCCATAGCTGGTGCCACCCATCACACCATGGGTGCCTGACCAGGGAGTTGCTGTGGGTGAGGCTCAGCTCAGGCAAGGTGGACCCTGCAATGCTTTGAAGGAACAAGGTCTAGAAAGGGTCAGATGAGCCCTGCTGCCCTGCCAGTGAGTGCACCCATGCCCAGAAGGCCATGAGATCATTCAGTCATTCATCCCAGGTCTGTGAGTTTTTCCATGCAGTGGAGCTGCCCTGTGGGATGTGATTTAGGGGTTGGTGACAGCCAGTATCTCTCTCCTGGGCAAAGCAAGTGCCCTGGGATGCACAGCTACAGCTCTACCCCTGGAGCTGTGCCTATATTTTCCTCTGAAAGAGTGGTCCAAACTCTGCTGCAAAGGGCTCTCTGAGCATGTCTGAAGGTTGTCCAAGGCATCCGTCACAGGGCTGTCCCTGAAAACTGCCCTCCTGCAGGTCCCTGGCCTTGCAGGTATGAAAGGAAGGGAGTGGGAGAGAGGACATGAAGGGCAGGACATGGTGCTGTCTCTGGGAAAGGAAGCACATGCCAGGGACAAGTCAGGAGAAGCTGAGGGTCCTGCAATAGCTCCTTGCCCTGTGACAGCTGTGGGAAAGAGAAGAGAGACGCAGGGCAAGAAAAGTATGAAGGAGACCTCTGACCCTGCAGGTGGGTACCAGAGAGAGCAGGGGCACAAGAAAGCAGGACCTGGCCCCACATCCCTTCAGAGCCTTTGTCACAGGAGGGGCAGTCACAGGAAGTGTCTCTGGCCTTGCCCCAGCTGCTGGTGGTGGTGCAAGATCTGCCCCACATCAGTGCACTGTTCAGGGGCTGCCATGCTGTTCTGTAGCAGGTTTCCCCTCTGCTGCAGCCTGCTGGTCATCCTCCCCTCCCAAAGCACCCAGACAACCTGCTGCACTCACACCTTAGCCTTGTTTATCTCCCAGAGCCCAGAGAGGGAGAGGGGGTGATGCAACACCCCAGCCAGCATCGCCCAGTGCCACAAGCAGAGCTGCCACCTCCCTCCATCTAGCACATCACCAGCCAGATGCCAGCAGTGGATTCCGCCTGCCCAGATCTCCTTTTTCTCAGCTTCCCTTTCCCATGGCTGGCTGGGAGCTGCCATAGGATTTGAAGGGCTGGGTGTGGACCCTTCTCATGGCTATATGGATGCTGGGGCACAGGTGCATTTGAGGGCAATTTCTCCACTGCCTCGTGTGGTGTGGCCCTTCTCTGACCACAGTGGCAAAGCAGACACTTGCCCAGCCACACCGGGCTTCAGAGGCCGTCTGGATGCACGCTCTGCTGTGACACCCACACACGTGTACCCACACATACCAGCACACATAGCAACCTCATATGGACATCTCTCGCCTTCCTGCCAACGGAAACTGTTGCCCTTTGCACGCCTGGCTCGCTCTGAAGATGCTATCAGGAGGTGGGCAGAGGGTGCTGAGGCTCCAGGCCTCTTTGGTACAGGCACAGCTCCCTCATCTAATGAAATACCTTCTCCTTCACCCACGAACTCGCTGTGATCTCTTGCCTTGCAGTTATACCACAGTGAGGGCCAGGGCAGAAGGTTTAAATCAAAGGCTTCTGACAGTTTCTCATTCCAGAGACCATCCAGTCTCTTGAGTTTGTGACACTTAACTCACAATTGACCGGCAAATTATTCCAAAACTTCACACTTTTCCCAGTCTCTGTTTGCAACAGTTAAAATGTGAGGGAGCAGGATGCAGAGCTCTCGGCTTGGAGAAGCCAAGGAGTGGGGAACTCCTCATCTACCTGGGAAGATTGCAAATAGAGCCCTGGGTGAGTGGAGGCAGGAGTCTGTGTTCTTTCTTGATTCATTTTAACACGGCTGCTGCCAGTGTGGATGAGGCTGGAGAAGCGCAGAGGTGCCTCCACCTACAGTTTTTTCTTCTGTTTTGATCCCCTGCTCTGAAGCCCTGATCACCTTCCAGGTGTTTGACACAACAATGCCCTAGATCAAGCAGCTTCCGTGGGGTGCCTGACGGTCACTGCATTCTGTTTGCCACACCCATACTTTTCTGGATTTGTGGCATTCTCACATTCGCCCCTACAGACGCTTTTTTTTCTCCCCACACATCCTCAATTCTTCCCCTGAAATAATGGAATGGGCAGATCACTAGAAAGGACATTCTGGACAATGAAGCCCTGTAACCTGCAGCCACAGCCAGCAACTCAGCAGATCTTTAGGGCCAAGGGTCCACAGGATTACTATTCCACACACAATCCAAAACACCTCCCAAGCTCTTCTTTGCCCCAACTCCCACTTTTCTATGAAGTGGTGTGCTGGTGGCATTGTTTTAGTCTAAGAGAATTACACAGGCTTTTACAGCCTTTTGAATTATTTTTTTTTTTAAAGTTCTATTTGTTCATTATATGGCAGATACTGAAGCACTCCCCTGACCCCCAGACAAGCTTCCTTCTCCTCCCTCATCCCCAGTCCTGCCAGCCGTGGAGGCAGAACATCTGAGCTTTCAGTTCAATGAGTAGAGCAGGCAGGGACAGTGGTGAGTTGGCTCAGCCCACAACTCCCTTGTCCTGCAGGATGGCAACCTGAGCTTCGAGGAAACGGAGAATGAATGCATAGCCTCAGGATGGCAACCTGAGCTCGGAGGAAATGGAGAGAGAATGAATGCATAGCCTTCTCTTTGCTGCTAGTTTTTTTTTTTTTTTTTTTTTTTTTTTTTTTTTTTTTTTTCACTCTCCTCTCCTCCTTTACATTCCTGTGCTAGTCCTCGCCATTTCAAAGCACTGTGCGGAGAGCTCTGGGAGTGCAAAGTGCAGGCGAGCAGCGGCAGTGGGAGGTCAGGTGCGGACAAAGAAGGGCGAGAGGAAAAGGTCAGTGACGGAAGCACAAAGCAATGGCTCTCAGCTGAGCTGCGGTTTGTCCGTAGTGCGCTCTTTCTACTCGGCAGCAATTCACACATCTGCGGACCACAACCCCTCCACCGCCCACGCTCTTCACTCCCCCACCACGGGGGCTGAGGCAGGGGAGAGGGAAGCAGGGAGAGATGCTGCACCAGCCTGCCAGCATCATTTCCAAGACCAAAAAGTATAAAAACCCTAAGTGGTCCTTTCCATCAGCCACCTTCCCTCTGAACACTGAGCATCTCTGAGGAAGGAACCTGCTTCCTGCAAAGAGGGTGGGGAAAGTAGTAAGAAAGAGGGGGGATCTTTTGTGCTGCTCGGAAGGTCAGCACTGGAGAAATGTAGTGACACGCTCATCTTTGAAACATAAAAACAACAGTACATGTTTCCTATTAGAATTAAAGCCTCACCTAAGAAGACCGTGGCTAGGAGAAGGGACCCTGATGTTTGGACATGTGCTGTCCTTGGCCTGTTTCCACGGTAAGCACTCAAGTGGAGCCAAGTGCTTGATGCCCCCCATGCTCCCCCTGAGCCTGAACTGTGCTCTGTGTGTGTGTTTGTGTGCACGAATGTGTGCTCAGGTGCAAGCACAGGGCAGTGCCCCCAGGGATCTTCCCCGCAGCCTGCTCCAACTGCGGGGCACAGCACCTGCCTAAAATAGCCCTGTGCCACTGCTCTTTGCAACTGCAGGGAGAGGGAGGGTGAAATTATGGACTGCTTCGATGCTCTGTGCCCTTTCCTGCCTCTTATGTGGGAACTACCAGAGCAACAGGGAACAGTGAGACAGAAAATGACATTTCCCCCCCGCCCATGCATGTCAGTCAGGAAGAGAAGAGGAGGAAAGTTCAACCCTGTGTGTCTTTGCCTCAGTGAACTGAGTCCCATTTTCCCTGAGACAAATACATCCCATTTCCCAAGCAGGAGCACAGCCTGTGGAGCAGGTGAAGTGAGCTGCAGCTTGGGCTTTGTGTTACGGCAACGAACTTGACATGTGCCATACGGACAGGGCTGTGTTGCATCTCTCAAGAAGCATCTACAGGTTCCCCAGAGACCACAGAGAGGAAAACAGTAGTGTCCACAGCACTTCTTTTTCCTCCAAGTGGTGGTGTTGCACCAGGACGTTGTTAGCAGTCTCCACTAACACGAAGCCTTGCCTACCCATAGCCGCGAAATAATCTTTTTGATTGTGTGCAGCCTCATCAAGCCACAGAGCCGCTCTGCTACAGGCAGTTCACCTCAGAGGAGGGCTTCATAGGAGGAAAATCCTCTGAGGAGCAATCCCAGAGCTAAAGCCTGGCTCTCAGGAGGACTGGGGAGCACTCTGTTCTGAGCTGTTTCACAAGGTAGTGGCACATCCCTTGAGGGAGTGAAGTACCCTCAAGTCCTTGGGTCAGGTGGCCCACCTGAACACCACCCTTGCCTTCCATTCCTTACACCCAAGTGCCCTGGCTGTGGCCTTTCTCACCAGACCTCCTGCCTCTCAAGGTGGGGAGCAGCAACCTTAGAGGGCAAATGGGGGGAGAGCCAAACCCAGGAAACCACAGAGTAGAGGGAAAATAGCTCTTCTAGCTGAGCCCTGGGGAGAAAGAGGAATGCAGTTCCTGAGCAGCGAGCTGTAACGAGACAGGAAGCTGCCTCCAAACAAGTAATTTCTGTTCAGGCATTTTAATGACATGAAAGTAAGAAATAATTGCTACAGACACAAATCAGTATCCCCCTGGAAGGGCTTAAGGGGAAGTAGGGGGCTGGCCCTTGGATAAGCATGACATCACCAACCATATTTAAAAACAAAATCAACAATCTAATTAACTCCTCTTCTAGAAGCTGCTGAGGCAAAGAGATGAAGAAAATGGAGGAGCAAGGAGAGCTCTGAGCAGAATGGGGGTGGTGGCTGTAATGATTTTTTTCCTCGAGAGAAGGAAGGGAAATTTGATTAAACTGGAAACAAGCCTCGATAATCAAAATACCTGAGGGTTTATTCTCAACAATCTCCTTACAGTATCGTGTCTTGCCTTCAAGCAATTTTGAATGTACAATAAATCCCTAAATTCTTCTCAATTTATTAGGTCTGGAAGCTGTCATTGCTTCATATTAAGCTTGTCAAGTGTTTGTACCCTCTAACTTTAAAGAGAGAGATGTAACACATTGACAGGCTGAAAAACAGAGCAGGGCTTTATCTCTCCAAGACTGCCCAGGTAATAAGGTAATGATTTCCCTCAAGGACAAGAGCAGCCACTGATGCTGAATAGCAAATCAGCCAGCATTCAGCTTATTATCTTGCTTGGGCATAGAATTGGTGTAAGGCTGTTCTCTGAGTCCAGTGCTGCCTTCCTGTAGAACATACCACTTGCACAGGCAGTCCATCTTCAACACAGGTCTGTGAGCAAGTTCTGTAGGCAGTCTAGCCATGCACCTTCAATATTTAATGCCAGGAGAACCCTCAGGGACTTGCAGGGACATGTTTAAATACTCTAAGTCAATAATGGCCTTACAGACCTGGCTGTGGATCCCTGGGTGTGATGCAAGGCCCAAAACCTGTTCTATGAACTTGCTTTTGAAAATGGGGAGGTGTCCTTTAGGTCCCTTTCTGTGCTGTGGAAATTGAGACTCAGAGAGGATGTGGGAGCTGTACACACACGCTGACAGTCCCATGGGTACACACCTTCCTTCCAGTTCCCACTGCTGAGTTTTCCACTGCAGTGTGCCATCTATACACACACACAGGCACAATGATTCAGCTGACAGAGAGCTCTTGCCACACTGCTGTGGCTCAAATGCCTGCTGGGCCTCAGACACCATGTCCACAGGCTCAGACAAGGGTGTAGGCAATGGTCTTCCTTCATGTTACTGAGCCAGGCCAGGGTGACAGCCCAGGTCTTCCTTGAGGGTCTCCAGGGAGGGACTCTGGGTCTGAACAGCCCTTGTGGCACCATGAGAACTCATCAGGGAGACAGTCATCCACTCCTAGGAGCTCTCTTAAAGCTTGACTCTGCTGCTAGGCTCCCACCCCTCCAGCCAAAGTTCTGACACTGTCTGGTTCAACCCAAACATAACGAGGAGCCAGGGCTCATGTCCCAAACAGGGGCATCTTGTGACTGTCCCGTGCTCCTCCTCATGAGATCACAGCAGTGTGTTCACAGCCAGGCAAGCTAAGAGTGAAACTGCTTGAAAGTAGCATGCTCTCCTTCCCACCCTTTTCCCCCCCACTTCTTCTGGGGCTGTGACCACTACTGTCAAGGAGTGAAAGTGAACACCTCCCCCATCACCTCCCACCTCTGGCCTCTGACTTGCCTCGAGTGAAAGTAAGTGCCTGTAAATGCCTCAGCCTCCTACCACTTTTGTCCATGCTCTTCTATAGCCTACAGGGCTAGGGAAACCCTACTCTTGAATATTTTCTGCATTCATGTGTGTGTATTTGATGTCCACTTCCTTTATCAGACATGTCTATCAGGACACTCTGTAGGGCAGAATTTGGATGGAAAGAAATGCAGGAATATCATCTGCTCTATAGGTAGGCTTAGTACTTGCTGCCCAGCATTGTTACTCCATTGTGGCACCTGCTTCCAGATCTTAAACTCCATTGCTTAAATGCTTCTCCACTTAAACACAGAGATGGAGATTAACCTGAGGGCAGTGTTTAGCCAGTAGCAGCAATATCTCTAGGAATGATGGAGCAGGAGGGAAAAAACCTCTCTCACATCAGCCCAAGTTTGCTGTTTTGATACAAAATAAAACTTCTTACAGGCTCGTAATGTGAACAAATTCAATAAAGACCTCACTTATACACTGAGCAGTGGTTTCCCACAAGGCCATTTTTACAGATATTTTTCGGAGTAGAACCACAGTTTAAGGGGAAAATAACTGCAGAAGTAGAACAACAGGGTAGTTTTGAGAAGCGCACACATACGATTGGCAGGAAATTCAATGCAAACGTTATAGTTGAAACAACATTATTTGGAAAGTACCAGAAATAACTCACAGAGCTTCTCGAGACCTTCACAGTGTATCCTGTCAGGAAGCAGACTATAGTGGCCACTGAGGCATCTCTGCCCTCATCCCTTCACCTCCTGCTGGCTGTGTGCCCTTCCCACTGCTCCACTCCACAGGGCCACGGGGACAGGACACTGGGATGGATCTGCTGAGCCCTCCACCCTTGCAGTTTGCAAGGCATCCCAGTTAGCTTGGCACGCTGGTCCCACTGAGAGCCAGCAAAGGGAAGGGATGGCCCCAGCCTAATGAAGGGGCTGAGCTGAGGACACCACACAATACTTTTGCCCTTCAGCCTTCTTCTCTGTGTCTGTTCCCCTGTTCGCCTTTGTCATTTTGCAGACTCTCAGAGGACAGCCAACTGAAAACGAGCAGTTTCAGCAGCGCTTCTCTTCTACAATGAAAGCTGTGTGAGGGGAAAAAGTCTTGTGCATAAGTACATGCTTCAGTCTTGAGTATTTTTTAAACTTATGCTGCGCCTGACACCTATCTGGACCAAACTATGCCTTTAACTAAACCTCTATCATCACACTTTTACCTGCTACTTTAGCACTAAACAACAACACTGGCTGCAGAGTTTACCCATCTCAGCCACCATCATGGGGACAGGAAGGTAAAGACAAGAACACCTTGCACATGTTACTGATAAGGTGGTTTTGTTTGGCTTCTCACATTACAAATGTCACAATTCCTAACAATATCAGTGTGAAGAAGATAAAAAGTGCCACATTCTCAGTAGCACCACATCTTGGGCAATCAAGTTCAAAAACTGTGCTGACAGCAAGTATAATTTGCATGTGCCAGGTGAGGTCTGGACATAGTACCATTATCACATCTCTGGAGGAAAACCTCTCTTATATTGAAGCCACACAGTTGTTGCTTCAATACATTTTAAACTGTGTTTCCAAGGAAAATATACTGAGGAAGTTTGTGCCTCCACACATCAAGGTTTGGTTGTCTGTAGCTGATCCATTGGATCTTTCCCTCTGCCTTCACTGTTTTGCAAAAGTCAATCAACTCCAATTGCCCTTGACAAAGAGGTATATCCCTTATTAAGCAAAGGTATCTTGGTAGAGGAGTGCTGGTTTTCCACTGGGACTCTCCATGGGAAAGTCTTCAATGTGACATCAGTCTTTACTAGACGGCAGAAAATCTGCACAGGAGTCTATCATAGAGAAACAGATCTAGAAAAAAAAACTGTCTCCAGAGAGGCACCTGATCACACAAATCCTTGTTTCCAACTGCATCAGCCACCCATCTTCTATAGGGACTGACTACATGCTACATTTTAAGTTTTCCTCTTTCACTATTTCAGGCACAACCAACCTCGTATGATTTTTATGCATTAAAAAAAAAGTAAAAAATAGGGGAAAAAGGGAATCAGTTGAGTTTTTTTCCTTGATGAGCTGAACAATAAAAAACCTGTGCTTTGTGCACTTGCTTTCCAAAGTGAAAACTACTGTTTTACTCCAACACTATTTCTTTTTGAGGCCTAGTATCTTCTGAGATGCAGTCTCTGGACTGGGCTTCCTGTGACTAAGAACCCATCCTCCTCCTACACCCTTTTCCCACTACCTGAATCCAAGATCCCTTTGTTGTTAAATTAGGTCCCATCCTTCAGATTTATAGAGTCCTCAAACAGGAACTGCCTGGAGACTTGTGATTAGCCTCTGGCAACTTTTGGTCAGCAAAACCTTCTTGCCCAACCTGTGCTTGGGCCTTGAGCTGCTCTAGGAGAGAAAGAGGAGACAGACTCTCATCGCCTGGCCTCAGCAGCCATCATTGTGCAGTCCAGATCAGGCAGGAACCGTGCTGTGCTGCACTTCAAAGAATTCTGTTTCTGTATGGAAAAGAGAGAGGAGAGTGAGGACACATTTGCAGGACTCTGTCTATCTGTGAACCGGGCAACCATCAGGCTGTGGGTTTGCATTTGTACGTCTGCCTTGGCTTGGGATGTGAAGGCAAAGGAAGGGGCTACCTGTCTGCAAAGGTGAGGGCACAGGAAGCTTTGGAAGAAGGTGGAAATATTTTTTGTATCTTTGTCTGGCCTGCTGAATGGGCAGGCCATGCCAAACAGGCACTGCTGTAGGGTGGTACTGCCTGGCTGGAGTAGCTGCAAGGCTCAGGTCAGAGGGGGTGGTTCTTCCTTCTGTGGAGTGAATGGGTTGTTTGGCTGGGTAGGGAGGCAGTGGGATGTGTGTCTTTGTGGTGTCACACCATCTGCAAGTGTAAGGGTGTGCCTCAAACTTGCTCACACACAGGTTCCACTCCCACTGCAACACAGCATGGATCCTCTAAAACTGCAGCAACAATGGCTAGTTTCATTCAGGTGTTGCTCAGGTCAGCAGCTCCAGCTATTTTTCGCAAAGTGGTCCATGGTATTTCTACTGTAGACAGACTCCTGTCCTCAGTTTCAAAGTGATCTGTAAACTTGTGCAGACCCTGAGAGCAATATGAGTGATTCATTTGGGTGTCTAAAAGAGGAAGGTATGGGTCTTGCCAGTATCCCAAGACGTCCTTTTTTCTCTCTCTTTGGCCTCCCAGAATTGATTTGAAACTGGTCCCAGAATGTCTGAGCAGTGCTAACACCTGACCCCTCTAACCTGGTTTCTGCACTTACTGCTTTATCAGCAGGAAGTAGAATGTGGTTTGGTTTTTCTTTTTTTTATTCATGGCCTTACTAGCCTTTTCGATATTTCGGGGCCTTGTCTCAGTCTGACAAGGCAAGCAAGCTGCAGCTTCCTGTGCACAGGTGAGAGGGAGAAGAGAAAGATCCTGCATGTATGAGAGAAACAGCTCTGGAGCAGAAGTGCTGGGCTGTAGGCACCTCTTCTCTCGTGGACATGCACTGAGCCAGGATCTCTGCCTTTGTTGTTCTCCCTTTTTCCCCTTCCCCTCACTGCCTGGCATTCAGCACCTGCTGCCATCCAACCTCAGGATCCCAGGGACTCTCTTTGTCTGGACCACTCGGTGCCTGGAGCTGGAAGGTAAAGGGGGCAATGCCAGCTCTCTCCTGCATGGGGGTGGCTGATCTGAAAGCATCTTAGAAGGAGTTTCAATCTGACAATCTGCATCTCGCCATTGGGAAGGGCTGAGAGCATATTTATCTCTCTGTCTCTCCACAATCCTCTCAAATCATACCCCGCATCTCACAACCACGCCACCTGCTTTCTCTCTTTCTCTCCCCTGTCTTTAATGTGTTGTCATCATGTTTTTCTTCCTCTGAACCTAATATTTTATCGCAATGGGAATTGGTATCAAGCTCACTCCAGCCCTTTAGAAACCCACTCTTCCCACTCCTCTGGCAGTCCCAGCAAGGTCCAGGGGGCTTCCATCTTGTTTTCCGCAGGTCTGCCTGATCACCAGGGTTGGTGAGACGTGAGGGCAGTTCCTTCTCCTGTGGGCAAAGGCAGATCTCAAGGTCCAGGTGTCCAGAGGGGAGAAAGAGGTGTGGATGAGAAGACTGTAAGGCCAGTCTGTCTAATATGGAACATGACAGGCTTTGTAAGACAAGGAGGCTCCCTGAGTGCCCGGGCTGGATGAGGGATGCTTCTGAGTTTCCTAATTACAAAGCCCGAATTTTCTGATACGCCTAAAATCATGAGTCCTTCCAAGGCAGAGCAAGGGTCTACTTGGAGGGGATGATGCATAGTTCATGCACTACTATGTAATTTTTTTTTTATATGGCAAAGCCTTGACTTTCTAGAACCTGGTAAACACTTTCTTCTCTCTGATTCCCCCACCTGTCCCAAACATGCTATTCAAAATCTGCTTCCTAAGCCATGAGCTCTGCAACTAACTTCTGTCCGTTGCATCCAGGGACCCTCTTACTCAGCAAGCACCTAGTTATTTCAGCCCTAGAGTTTACCAAAAAAAGAAGCTCTTCAAAGCACAAGCTGTGTGCAGCCGAGGCAGCACTCTCTACCTGAGTCAGCAGGCAGCCTGAGACAACACACGCGGACTGCTGCGTGCTCACTCACGCGCTTTCAGAAGACAGGATTCCTGCAAACAACCTCTGTGCTGCCCTGTGAACAGCTTCACTGCTGAGCACAGCACCCAAGGCAGGAGAACAGAGAGGTGCTGAGAGAAAAGTGTGGACTCTGGAGTGGAAGGGAGATGAGTTTCTGAACCTAGAAGACTGGCACTGCATCCTCGGACAGTGAGATGATATCTCAACATCTTCTTAAGTTCCGGTGCTGAGCTGTGTTGTGGGGGTGTCTTCTCTCTTTCAGTGTGTCTCCAGTACTGATGAAGCCCTCATTGCTGCTCCTGTGCCACCTCTGCCTGTTCAGCCTCATGCCTCCCTCGTGGGCATCAGCGTCAGCACAAGGTAAGAAGCGATTCCTTTCGCCTGTGCCGGCTGGGTGAGAAGGGAGGGGAGTCATCCAGGGCTGTGTGTGCACCACGGTGTGTTGCTGTGCAGTGTTTGTGTTGTAGCACACAGCCAGAGGAGTCTGCAATATTACAGGTGTCTGACGGGTGCATCAGCCTCCAAGGATATAGAGAAATGAGAGACACTGCCTTTCTTACTTGGAGTTGTCCAGCAGAGGAGTCAGTCAGTAGTTTGGGATGGGGCAGCATTGTCTGGGGTGATGATTAACGCCAGGCATCGTTGCTAATTGAGGCACATTGCTGTCCACCTCTTCTCTGCTGGCAGGTGCCTCCAGCCTCACTTGTTGGTATGACTCACGGGCAACTCTCTTCTGCGACTGGGACCCGGGCAGGGACCTGGCTGAAGCACCGTGCCAGCTGGAGATTTTATCGAAGAAAGGCTTTTGTGACAGGTGAGTGACTGGAAAGACTGAGGAAAAACAATGCCACTTAACAAAAATGTAGGCTTCTCCCTCCCAGTCCAGGTGTAGTGGAGTCACAGAGCTGAGGTGTTTTGTCTTGAACCCTGTCCCTATCTCCATGTGAGATGCTGGCAGCCACTGCCCAGTGTTTGGCATCTGACAGTCCCAAACTGTTTAGCACAGCCCATCTTCCAGCTCCATGGCTCTCTCTGAACTTCACTTTTCAAAAGATCCCTCTTCCTTGGCAGACACCCTCAGGACTGAAAGGCATTTTCAATGGAAAATGCAGATGTATAGAGATGGGGCTGGAGAAGGGTGGAACTGAAGTTTAACAGAAGCCATTTGGTGATTGCCAAGATGAGCTGAGATGTTGCACCCTGAGTAACAACGAATGAAGAAAAGTATTGTCTTCTCTTCTCTCCCCTGGCTCTTTCTTCTCTTCCAGTTCATGATGTTTTCCTCTCCCATACGCCTCCCAGCAGAGGGGGGGTGTTTGGCCAGTACTGCAGTGGGGGCTGACTGAGTCTCTGTCACCTCCAAATAGGACATCTGCAGCCAAGAGGCTTACCAGCCAACCCCAGGAGTGCCCTGGGTGCCTGCCATAAGGAGAGGCTCAGTGTGATTCTGTCATTGGGTGGGTTACTTTTCACTGTCAAAGAGACACCTCCAACTGGGTTAGGTTGACAAATGTATCCTGGGGCTGGTGCATGGACCTAGAAAGCTAAAACATTCATGTTGCTCCATGGGTGTGAATCAGAGACTATGGCTGGAATTGGGGCTGGTTGTGGAACTGGGGCTGGTTGTGGAACTGTGCCATTGTTTGACCTGGGCTCTAGGAGAAAACCCTGCCCACTGTCAGCGAGTCCCAGGCCTGATCTGACCTTAGAGCTGGAGCAGGCACCTCAGCCAGCACTGCCCCAGCTGCAGCCCCACAGATGCTCTCCATCCTGTCACACCCCATGCCATAGCTCAGCTGGGGTTCTCCAGACACTCTTGTCAGAGCAGAAGAGAGGTTACAGTGCAGTGCTGCCACTTGGGATGCACTGTCCTGGCTGGCTGAGATGTGACCTGACTCAGAATTCACTATCTGAGGTCCTACAGGACTGTCAGTGTCTGGAAGGAGACCTGTAAATCCTAGGTGGGGCTGAAACAGGCACCTGTCTTCCAGAGCCCTCCGATATCAACAGGAAGCAGAGAAGATATGAAGAGGGTTTTGTGACGTCTTTGAAACTGGAAATCTGCTGTTATATTTGCCTTGAAATACCTGGGGTACATTGACTTCCACGTGCCAGCACATAAAATTTATCTGAGTGATATAATGGGGAGAGAAAATAGGATTACATCTTTGCTGTAACCTGTTCAGCAAACACAGTAGGATGTAAAATGCTTTGAAAGCCCTTTAGTATTACACATTATTTGACTAACTACAAAACTATAACTTCCCAGCTCACTGGAGTTACATCCCTCACCTGAAAAACGCAAGAAGCACTTCAAATTACCAAAGGCAGAGCATGTGACAGGACTGAGGAGATTCATCAAAACCTTCAACGAAAATGTTAATGTGAGTAATTCTTCTGGGGTGCCCTGGCTAATGTCAAAGTGGAAAGGATGTATATATGCATTTTGGGTGTATAAACAGTGTGACACCCAGGTGTAGTATAAAGAGCCCAAACCTAATCCCTGACTCCAGATCTGGGACTGGGCTTGGTGTTGTGTGTTGTTGATACAAAAGCCTCCTGTGGGTTCCCCTGCAGCAGGGATTGTCTCAGTTGTGAGCTGGGCAGTGTTGTCCTGACATGTGCAGAAGAGCTGCAGGACAGACAGATCACAGGCAGTGTCCCATGGCCTCAATCACCTGTGTTTGCCTCTAACCCTTTCCTCTGAGGAGGGATGGCATCACCACCAGCTCTGAGGTCACCTCTTGATCTCATTTTCCTAGAAAATATCAATACCGTCTTCCAGATCACTCGCTACTGTGAAGTGTGGTTAGATGTGTCTAATGCAAGATGCAACAGCAGCACATCTTTGGAGCTAATGGTGATGCAAATCTTCTCACTATTGTTCTTTATTTAAATAATTCTTATTTTAGATCCATTATGTACTTCCTTCAGTCACATCCAGAGTCACTGCAGTCCCCATGTTTTCAGAAAACACCCACCCAAATTTGAGCTAATATTTTTTATTGGTAAAGCCACAACCAGTTCTAATGACAGGCAAGCTTTCATACATTTGCATATCATGTGCAAAGAAAATTGCAGAGTCAGTACATAGCTCCAAAATCTTTTCTTTCTAATCAAGCTAATTTCTCTGTCTCTCATTCAGTACTGTATGATGTACAGGGCCCTTCAGCATCACTGCATTTCAAGTGTCATGTTTAATATTAATGCGGTTTCAGTCTTACCAGGGAACATAAAATGTTCTGGTAAAAATAAAATTTCTCAATGAATGTTGCTCTTTGAGAGTAACTTTTTTTTCCTGCTTAGTCAGCAAATACAGGAATCCCAAGAAGTTAATGTATCACAATATTTTGTGCCCTTCTTGCCAATAAACAAACAAAAAATATAATCCAAGCACATGAAATATAAATTTTTGGTTCCTCACTCACCACTGAGATTTATGCCCTTCTGCCACAAATACCTTCCATATTTATTGTCAACTACACCTAATCAGCTTATGCATAGGCAATGCTTAGAAATTTGAATGCTTATCCATGAGGTTTTGTTGTCACTAATAGTTAATTTTCCCTTGCAGACTCAGTGCTTCACCGTTTCAGACTGTCTAAACTTGTCTGTCCATTGCCACACTGGAGAGAATAAAACCAAAATACCTGCACAAATAAAAAACTTCAGTCCGTTTGCAAATAGTGAGTACTTCAGAGCCTTCTGGTCTCTTCCCCATGAGAGGATAGCTAATTTTCCTTCCTCATCAACTCCTATGCAACACCCACAGCTTATTTTAGGCCTTTGCCTTATGTTTGTCTCCTACTACAATGATGACACCTGCCCCTTGCTCCTCTGTCATGCAGTGCCATGCCAGCCACATCCTGCCCTGTCCCATATCTGGCTTCAAACAGGTAATGATAGCCCAGCTGCCCTCATGAAAAATATATGCTGCAAGAAGGATGGAAAGTCTTGCTGCTCTTCCTCTGCCAACCTCTAGTTCTGTGCTTCCACCCTTATTTAAGACAGCTTTTGCATGTTTCAGTCTCTGCTGAAAGTATTCAGCTCACTAATCCAGAAGAAAAACATCTGCCTGGGACATGGTTTATCTGGCTGTGTGAGTTTACCTGTCTCAAGGAGATGTCCTGCTGCTGAGGGGCTTGATGTGCAGTTGTGCTGTGGGCTGTCTGGGGATATCAGCCCTGCTTCTTCTCTCTTTCCAGTAAAGCTGAGGCCTCCAGGAAACCTCCACCTGGTTAACATAACTGAAAACACCTCCAACCTAACATGGAGCCTGAATATTTCCTCTCACTATCTGGATGGGAAGCGGGAGTACCAAGTGCAGTACCGACATGTGAGGCAGTCCTGGGAGGTGAGTACAGAGGGGGAGACTGGGACGTGTGATCAGATGAGTTCTGCATGAATCCTGGTCCTGTTTATGTCCCCCAAGACTCGCTCCTGGGCCTCCTCTCAAGATGTAACTAGTTTTGTTGAGAGGATGACAACCCCCACTCTTTTATCTGTGTCACCTGCTGCCAGAGTTTGGTGATGACAAGGAGGCAGATGGGGATCCTATTTTACTTAGTGCTGTCACAAAAAAAAAAAAAAATCAGACAGTTCCAGGACAGACCTGAAAGGGATGAGAAAAGCAAATCAAAGAAGAATTTTTTTCTTCAGGGTGAACAAGCCCTGCATGAGGTATAAGGACTTGAGACAGTTCTTCTCTGAGGGCCTTGGAGAAGATGGGTTATGTGAGGCTGTAAACCAGGGTGTCGACGATGTTCTAAATTTGCCCTATTCCCAGGAGGCTGCAAACTTGCCCATTCAACAGGACCAGATGTGGGTAAATTTTGAGAGACTCTCACCCAACTCGAAATATGAGGCAGCTGTCCGTACCAGGCCGAGTGCCAGAAGCACCTACAAAGGCGTGTGGAGTGAGTGGAGCAAGCCAGTACTGTGGAGGACACACGCTGGCCAGAAGGGTAAGTCAGGTAGGCTGGCCTGGAGGGGAAAAAGGGGACTGAGGAAAGAAGCTGGAGGAAGATGTGTAGGGAGAACTGTGTTGACCAAAGAGTAATATAAAGGTTGAAAACTGTCTACATGAGATCAGTTAGGTGAGATCATCTCAGCATCACAGCTTAAGGACAAATATCTTCTGACCTCAGCAAAGCCCCTCTGACTTCCAGAGACCAGGCAAAATCCACAAGGTGTAAATCAGGGACTGCTTCCCCAGAGCAGTAAGGCCAGATGTCTAACCAGCAGAATCAGCAGCCAGGATTAGCATTT
This sequence comes from Sitta carolinensis, assembly GCA_032173965.1. NCBI lineage: Eukaryota > Metazoa > Chordata > Aves > Passeriformes > Sittidae > Sitta > Sitta carolinensis. The sequence goes on along the minus strand of JAVUNC010000005.1, from coordinate 55,621,657 downwards.
TCCCAGATGCTAATGTTACCTGGGAACACTCTCCCAGCTTCCTAAAATGGTCCAGTTCAGTGGAGGTATTGATCAGTGAAATGCAGTGAAACAGGTCTCAGCTCCTGAGCTGAAGAACACCTCAGCCTGGGAAGCAAAGTGTCATGGAAGCTGGGACAGACTTACTGGCTTACATGCATGATAAGACCCTCTCAGAAAAGTTCTTCTGAGATTTGCATCAGTCGCTGTATGAACTTCCAGCCTTGGAAGACAGTGCCCTTTGGTGAGTTGGTGACTGTGGCCTTTGTCCTTTTCTTTCCAAAAAATAAGCAGGTAGAGGTTATTCCTTCTCATGTTGCCCCCATCCTGCCTATGCTCAACCCCTCCCTGTTGTTCCTGGTGTTGGTATAAACAGAGGAGCTATGTTTAGAAAGGGCACTGTGTTGCTGTGGTGATCAAATTTTGACAGTGTGTGATGTCAGTGAATAGGATACAGCCGCAACCAGTTGTCATAGCAACTGAGACCCAAAGATAACCAGGGTACCAGAGGCAGAGGAGACAAAGTGATCTGAGTAGCATCTCAAGGACAGGGAAAGAAAGAAAGTGCTAAAAACGTCTCCTCTGTCTTCTCTGTTCTCTCCTGACTGCTCCAGAGATTCTCTGCATGACCAGACCAAGGGACACGAGGGATGGGAGGAGATGAGGGGCAGGCAGAGGAAACACCAGAATAGCAAGATTGAGCAAAGGTGCACTGGGGAGATACGTGTGAAAGAGACAGATTAAGGAATGCTTGAGATGATGCCAAACAAGCCTGAGGAGTGCTGGCAGCCCTGGCAATGTGGGAACCCAGTCTCTTTGTCTTAACCCTACAATCCAAGTAGTGGTGTAAATACAATCCAAATATGGTGTAAAGCTGTAACCTTCCTAGCCTCCTAATGCTTGCCTACACCTCTCCAAAGAAAGAAGCCAGCACCTTGATCCCTAACCTTCTCTATCCTTGTTCTCTTGCCTTCTCAGAGACCTGTGAACCCCATGATTCCCTCTCCCCCACTGACATTAATGCTGTTTCAAGCCTCCAACCCCACTTTAGCCGATTTTAGGAATCCCTGCTTTCCTTGGCAATGAAACAGACAGGTTGGTGGACACTTCTACTAACAGACTGTGCCACCCCATCTGTGCAACCCCTAGATGTGGTGCTGTTATGACCAGGGAGCTATTCAGCACAAATCATCTGTTAAGCAATGCTTAGACTCTGAAACCTGTATCAGCTCAAAGGCATCCTACACAACACAGCAGAACTCACATATACTCTGACCTGTAAATTATAATTCTAGATAATATTATATAAAAGCATAGCAAAAGCCCACTTTGATTACCTTGAACAGCCATGAAAGAGCTGCAGCTTCTACCTACAGAATCCTGGTTAGATTTTAATAGCCATTTCCTCATTCTTTCTCATCTTGCAGGAGCATCTCAGCCAGTCCTGCCAGTTGTGTTAGTGAGCATGTTCCTCATCGTGCTCCTTGTGACTGCCTTCCTCATTAACTTATGGACCCTGAAATGGTAACTGGGAATTAAGTTTGCATCTCTGTTCCTCTCCTTGTGTGTATTCTCAAAACTCAGATTATTTTTCACCTGGTGTTACTCAGGATAGAGATGACTTTAAGCCAACCAATTTATGGTTTATAGCCCAGCCTTCTGACACCGAAATTTGCCTGTGGAGAAATAACACTACCCAAAATGATGTGGTTTCACCAGGACTGTTGTATTGTGCCATGCCCCTGTGACCTGGTGCCATGCCCTGGTGCCATGCCCTGGCTGAATTTAAAGCAGCTGCCCTAGCATATTTGTTACCCACGGTTAGAGTGGTGTTTCCTGTCAGGGATGCATCAAAATTGCCTTTTCATAAGCAGGTCACTGGCTTGAGAACTCTCCCTGTAGAGAGGACCAAGCAGGCCTGGTTACCACTGCCTTCTCATTTAAACATTCCACCCAGAGCTCAAGCATGATGAGGTGATATTGGGCCTGCAGGCAAAACTCCTGAGTGAGGAGTACAGTTGTTCTCCCTGGTCTGTGCAGTCCTGCAGACACTGATAAAACCTATATGATATTTCAAGACCTCTTTGCCAGTGTTTGTACCCAGACTCTGCTTTTATTAAGGACTGAAAGTGTCTCACAAGGTTACTCGACACAATAACAGGAACAGTGACCTCTCAGCTTGACAAGGTTAGCAACAGTCACAGGTTTTCTCATCTCAGGTCAGGGGTAAAGAAGCAGGATGCTGCTATTCTTGGCAGGGACAAGCACTCTCAGGAATGAAGTTGCAGAGGCTGGATGGTTTCTCTGTAAGGAAAGACAGAAAACCATGCTGAAGGAAGATGGTTCCTGAGAGAGTCACTGTTCACTATTTTACCCTGAGTCATAACACAAAGTTGAGGAAGTGCTAGATGTACAGCACACAGGGAGTTAAAAAGGCCTCCTTTCTCCACAAGGTATAATTAGCCTAGGGGAATTGAGTGCAGAATAATGCTGAGGTAAGATGCAAGGAAGGATTAGACATGCATGAACAAAAATAGCATCTGCAGTGATGTAAGGTAGTTTATATGCAAGAGCTAGCAAGTTCTCATGCTTCTGAGAGTACACTGATTGCCTCCAGAGGTCAGGAGGGTTTTTCCTTAGAACATCCTACAGCAGAGCTTCAGCAAAGGGATGACAAGATGATCCAATCACTCTGAGAAACTGAGGAGAAGATTAGATCACTTCATGCTGCCCCAGGATGACAACACACTGGTTCCAGCAAAAGAGAGGCCTCTGGACAATGCAAGGCATACTCACTCAGATGGCTTGTACAGCCAGTGTGCCCCAGCTATGCCATGCAGCATCCTGCTAGGAGGGCAGAGAGCTGTGGCAGGGCTTTCCCAGTGATGGCCCTGCTCAGGCCACATGGTCCTGAGTCATTGTGGTGGCAGCAAAACAAAGAAGGGGTAGCTCACAGCAGCGGGAGCTTGGAAACAAGGGACACCTGCACAGCTTGACATCAGGACAGGGGCTGAAGGGCACTGGTGGAGAGGTTAAGGTAGGGAACAAACCACTAAAACCAGGGGCTGTCCTTCCCCAGGGAAAAGGCTGAGGGAAATGTATTTTCCAGTGCCAGGTTTATCTGCCTCCTCTCTATACATCTTGTGGCTCAGCTAGTGCCCCTCAGACCACTCAAAAGCAAGGAGAGCCCCCAAGCTCACACTTATTTTACCCCTCCCCCTATGCCAGGCCAGTACCTGTGAATTGCAGTGCACTCTTTCACTCCCACCACCGTGACAGTGATGAGGATCAGACCCTGCTTCATTTGTCCTTCTCATTCTCTTTCCTCAAGGTGTCCTCAAGGTTTCCTCAAGAAGATCCTGAAGATTCACATGCCAGGCCCTGAGAAGTTTTTTCCCCCACTTGTTTCAATTCATGGAGGTGACATTCAGGTATTGGACTGGGGATGGAACCACAGCGGGGAGAAATGAAGGAAAGGAGCATCCAGCTGCTCATGCCCAGGACAGATAGACCTACATGTGCACACAAGATATATGTGCTGGGTTCTCTGCTAAAGTTCTATTTTCTGACCTTCTAAAACCTGACTCTCAGCTGATGCATCTCTAATGACAGGGTGGAGAAATGGCAAACCCCACAAAACACAGCACCCTGCTCCCACAATTGGCAGCCTGAGAGACAACAAGGGGCTGCAGGAGGGAGCTTGGCCTCCCAAGATCCCCTTCCCTCCCAGTTCAGTACCTCCCTACCTGCCAATGGCTGCCCAGCTCTTCTCCAGATTTCCTGCTCTGAGCTTCTTCTCTGCCCCTGATGTGAATTGCCATCACACTGGATAGCACTTAGCTGCTCCCTGCATTCTTGTCTGTTTCCCTTCTTTTCCCATTCCACTGCTCCCCTTCCCCTAGGCTCTCTGTGAGTATGGGCAGCTGCAAGGAGACAATTACCATTCTGTGCAGCATTAAAGGGAGCGCCAGATGCAAGACGTGGGAGGTGATCCCAAGGGGCATCTTGCTTAAAGAAGGATGGAAACAAACTGCAGAGGGTTCAGAAACAGCAAAGCTTTGGAAAAGCCAAGGTGTAAAAAGGCTTAGAAAGCTTAAACAACAGGGAAAGAGTTCAGAGTAGGGGGACGGGGTTGTGCAGCAAGCACTCAAGACACTTTATCAGTGCAGAAAGGACTTGAAATATTGGCTTTACAAGCCATAAAGGCAATGGATTTGGGTGTCATCAAAACCAGTTTATTTTTAAGGATAATGATGCACTGCAGGATGTTGCTCATGATGAATGTAAAAATTAGGCACAAGGGGCCTGGAAGAGCACTTTAGACAAGAAATCTGCATATGGCCATGTGGATATATTAGAAGCTTGTTCAGCACTAAGGAACAGATAGCATGAGATGCACCTCAATACTGTTTTTCATGCTTTGCTTCATCTTATGATCTTGTATGGGTTTTTTTTACCTTTTTTATTCCCTCTGTTTCACTTTAATTCTCCATCTTAAATTCCCTGCTCCAGAAATCTCAAAACATAGGCTGACAAGATCCACTCTAAACTTTAAAGTGAGAGAATGATATACTCTCTCTGAAAATCCTGCAGATGAGACATCGTGAGTGGGAATTTCCCTCCCTACCACCTCTGGTAACCCTTGCTCGGACAGAGAAGAGGTCATTTGATTGTGGCTAGTTAGTGCAAGGAACCTTTGTTTCCTCTCTGAGTGCTATACTTTGGTAGTCACAGACACTCTCTTTGCTTCTTCCCCACCAGAAATGGCTCGCCTCCCCATTCTCCACCTCTTCCTACTGCCTGAACAGCACAGTCCCAGAGATCTCCATGCTCGAGGTGATGCAGAGGAATGACCAGGAATCCCAGTTTTTACTTTCCAAGGGGACCCTGCCTCCTGATCCTTCCATAGAAACCAGTGTGCACTCTGGATCCAGCTGCTTCACCAACCAAGGTTACTTCTTCTTCCACCTTTCCAACTCCTTTGAGATCGAGCCCTGCCAGGTCTACTTCACCTACGAGCCTTTCACCCAGGAGGGCAGTGGCAGCAAGGATGGGGAGTGTTACCAGGCTCTCCCCTCCCCAGACCTCTACACACTGGCAGAGGACAGGAATGTGTTGCCCAGAAACTTCTTTCACCATATTGAGGCAACCCAGGGCTCCCAAAAGAGCTCCTTCCTGGAAGAGACATCAGGTGAAGCCCAGCAGGCCATGTCTCTTCCTGGGGCTCTCCAGTCGAGTGAAGGCACGTCACCAACACCAGTTCTGGGACAGGATGAGAAGGTGATGGACAAAGCAGTTTCACAAGCTGCTGAGGCCGTGTGCCAGCTGGACCCTGACCTTCCTGACCCACTGGACCTGCAGGACAGTGATACTGTCAGTGTAACAGAGGGGAGTGGGAAGGGAGGCCCTTCAACTGACCCCTGCACACCAGCAGCAAATGCTGCCTCTTCCTTCTCCCAGCCTCCACCTCTAAGGCAAAGACAGGAGGAGGATCCATGCAAAACAGCCTTCTCCAGCCATGTCCCAAACACTGGTGCCTACCTTTCTCTGAGGGACCTCCAAAGCCAGTACAGCCATTGCTCTGTCTAGGATCTGCCAGGAGGAGACCCACAGGTGGGAAAGGCCACCTCTGCAGGGAAGGCTAGATGGACAGTTTCTCTCCTCAGGACATGAATGTAACTTCAGCATCAATCCCATCGGGACAGCTCACTAATGAGGCTGGAGAACACAGAACAACAAGGACTTACCTTGATGAGCAGATCTGGTTTTCTGTTAATACCAGCTCTGGTGGCACAGAAACTCCTCACACTTCTCAAGTGACATTCCAAACCTCACCGACTTGTTTTTCCCTTCCCAGTTCCCAGTAGGAGACTGTGCCAGCACTTCCATGCTCTGCATTTTGTTGTAAAATAGCACTCAGCTTTGAGGCTGAGCTGGCATATGATCCATTTACCTCATACTGGCCTAAAACCTCGAATGGGACAGAGAAATGCCCAAAGATGTGGATATGAGATTTTGTACAGGGAACAATAGCACTGCCAGTCAGTGCTGGGGTTGATGATGAAATGGGTGAAGACATCTCCTGATTGACCAAGGGTGTGATTTTTTTCTATGATGTCTCCCCTTTAGGTTTTAATCAGAGATTTCATTCTAAGCTATTCAGTAGAGCTTTAGACTTTAGAGTCCAGACCTTTGAGTCTCTAAGGTCGGCTCAGAACCTCAACTGCATCAGCTGTCTAAGCAGTGCAGTGTAAAACAGAAATCCCCATTATGGGGTTAAAAATACTGGGGAAATCCCCTCCCTCTCTTACTTTCCTCCAGCTCTGATGGTGGCAGTAAAAAGAACTCACACGGTTTCCCATTCTTGCTACAATATTTTTCATGAAATCGAAAGCCTTTCTGCCCTGCTGGCAAACTACAGTTATTTGACTATGATAAGCTGATTGCAGAATAGTTCATTCCACATCCTGTATAAGTGGAAAACACCATAGCAGTCCTGCCCATTCCTTCCACTGCTCAAGGGAAACCATTGCTTAATTAGCAGCGAAATTGTGGTGAATGAGCCCAGAAAACTAACCCACGAATCAGCACCTTTACTGAAAAGAAAACCTCAATCCACTTGCAAGGAGTGGGGATAGCACAGACTTCAATTTTCTTCTTCCTCTATATGCCTTGATCTGGGTTAAGAAAAAGCCACAGAAGAAAAGTGGTAAGGCAAAGGAAGATCCCTGCATTCGCTATTTGTACCATCTGTCCATTTTCTTGTCATATTTATTTTCAGCAGCAGGAAAATACCAGCCATGTGCTAAGAGTTCTTCTTATCTCTTAAAAACTCTTCTAAGAGAATTTATACCAAAAAGATCAAGGATACTGAACTTGTTAGTGCTTCTGTCACAGCTCTGAGTGTCAAATAGAACTAATTCTTTCCTATCCCTGTTTGTGCAAGCACTGAGATTCCTGCTCCTACACTGTTACCTGACCTTGCAGTATGCATCCTGAATATCATTATGAGTCCCAGGTGCAGGGTCACACACTAGCTTGGATTTCATCTCCAAAGAGCTGCCCAGAGGATTTGAGCCTACTTGTAGATGGGAGGGCTTTGGGAGCTATTCCTCTCCTCCTGTTAGTTCCTTCACCATCTGTCTCAAGATGTAGACTGCTTCATTTTGTCCAGGAGAAAACAGGAGAGAAGACCCCACAGCTTCCCAGATAAGGAAGCACAAGGCTTTCCCAGCTGTTTCCTGTGCTTTGAGAATCCTTCCAGATGGACTTTGAAAAGAGACACTGGCTCCCTTGCCTCTGATGGGCAGTTTGATATCTCACACGAGCTGAGGATCCAAGCTGCACTGTCCCCATGTAGACTTTCTTAACCTTTTCTAATTTCCTTCATAGAATCTTTAAGGTTGGAAAAGACCTTCAAGATTATCTAGTCCAAATTTTGACTGAATACTACCAGGCCCACTAAACTACATTGCAAAGTGCCACATCTACATGCTTCCTGAACACTTCCAAAGATGGTGACTCCACCACTTCCCTGGGGAGCCTTTCAGAGCCGCTCTTTCAGTGAAGAAATTTTTCCTGAAATCCAACTTGAACTTCCCCTGGTGAAATTTGAAGTAATTTCCTCTTGATCTATCACTCGTTTTCTGGAAGAAGAGACTGACCTTCCCCTTGCTGCAACTTCTTCTCAGAAAGTTGTGGAGAGCAATAACGTTACCCTTGAACTTTCTTTTCTCCAGGCTAAACAACCCCAGCTCCCTCAGCTACTTCTCCCAGGGCTTGTGCTCCAGACCCTTCACCATCTCTATTGCCCTTCTCTGGACATGCTCCAGCACCTCAATGTCCCTCTTGTATTGATCACCCAAAACTGAGTACAGGATTTGAGGTGCGGCCTCGTCAGTGCTGAGTACAGGGGAATAATCCCTACCTGCCATTGCTGATCCAGGCCAGGATGCCATTGGCCTTCTTGGCCACCTGGGCACTCCTGCCTCATGTTCAGCCGCTGTCAACCAACACCTCCAGGTCCTTTCCCACTGGGCAGCTTTTCAGCCACTCTTCCCCCAGGCTGCAGCACTGCATGGTGCTGTTACCACCCTGTTGCCAACAGGACCTGGCACTTTGTTGAACCTCATACCACTGGCCTTGGCTCATCAATCCAACCTGTCCAGACCCCTCTGCAGAGCGTTCCTACCCTGCAGCAGATCAACACTTCTGCCCAGCTTGGTGTCATCTGCAAACTGACTAAGGGGAGCCCTTGATCCCCTCATCTAGATTATCAACAGATATGAAACAGATCTGGCCCCCATACCGAGCCTTGTGAAACACCTCTGGTGACTGGCTGCCAGCTGGATTTAACTCCAATCAGTGCAACTCTTTAGGCTTGGCCATCCAGCCAGTGTTTTAACCAGCAAAGAGTATACACATCCATGCCATGGGCTGACAGTTTCTCCGGGGTAGTGCTGTGGTAGGTAGTGTAAAAGGTTTTACTAAAGATTAGGTAAACAATATCCACAGCCTTTCCCTCATCCACTAAGTGGTCACCCTGTCCTAGAAGGAGATCAGGCTGGTCAAACCTGGTCATGGTTTCCTAAATGCACACTGGCTGGGCTTGATCCCTTTGTTGTTCTGCACCTGCCATGTGATGGCACTCAAGGTGACCTGTGCCATGACTTTTCTTGGCACCAAGGTCAGGTTGACAGGGCTGTGGTTCCCCAGATCCTCCTTCCAGCCCATTTTGTAGATGGCTGTCACACTAGCTAACCTCCAGTCTCCTGGGACCTCTCTGGATAGCCAGGACTGCTGATAAATGATGGAGAGTGGCCTGGGAGCTCTTATGCCAGCTTTATCAGTGCCCTTGGGTGGACCACAATCAGCCCCACAGACTTGGGAGTGTCTGAGTGGCACAGCTGGTCACTAACTAATTCCTCCTGAATTGTAGGGGGTTTATTCTGCTCCCTGTCTTTGTCTTGTAGCTCAGGGGTACCCTGGGGACGTTTGGTCTTTCTGTTAGAGACTGGGGCAAAGAAGGCATTAAATAGCTCAGCCTCATCCTTGGTGTCAGTATTCCCCTGCCAAGTCAAATAAAGGATGGAGATTCTCCTTGACCCTCTTTTGGTTATTAATGTATTTGTTATTTTTTATGACAGTAGCTAGACTGAGTTCTAGCTGGACTTTCTCCTTTCTAATTTTCTCTCCGCATGACCAAACTATATATCTGTACTCTTACTGAGTACATCTTGCTGCTAAGATGAGTACAAAACCCCAGGTTTGCTTCTTTGTAAATAAACAAAATGTTAAGCAATCTGCAGTGTTTTTCTGTCCTTTGGGGTGAGGGGAAATGATTAACAACTTTTCTAAATAGGGAACTAGGTAAAGTTTTGCTCAGACTAATATACCTTTAGCTCTCCTTCCTACTCCCTGCCCCAAGGGACACCTAAAAAAGAAAGCAGTTAGAGGTGATCCTGTTGCAAGCTCCTGAGGACTGTCCTGCTGGCTCAGTATTTTTCCACCCCCCCTTTTTCGTGAAAATGTTGACAGCTTTGGAGCTGGCAAGCTGCTAGCAGTGCTTTCGCAGCCATGCTGGGTGCGAATTTGTGACACACTGCGGCAGGAAGTGCTCAGCGTCAGATCTGGTGATAACCGGACCTTTCTTCCAGGAAGACGAGATCATATGTGGTCTTGTATGTGAGTAATAAGGGTTGTGAATGCCAGAGTCATAGCTGTCTCAGTGACTTGGGGACCTTTGGAAATGTCACATGGGGAGCAGTCAGTCCCCTCTCAAGCCTGTGAGAACACGGTGAGTGGTTCGCACAGAAGCACGCTACAACCGTGTCCACCAGCACCAGAGGCAAACCAAAGCTGAACAACAGCGCTGTGTGGAAAATATTGGTGTGGAACATATCAAGCTAACAGCCACAGGCACGAGTCCTCTCTTTATCTTAAGCCTAGAGACAGCAAAGATAGCTGTCACATCTCTCATCTCCTTTCCAAGACACCTTGTTCATAAATAGATATCACTCTCAGCCTCCTCCCACATCTCTTCCTTTTTTTTTTTTACCATGGAGAAGCAGAAAGCAAAGGGGTACTTGCAGTAAAAAATTCCTCTGAAGTCAGATCTGATCAAGGGTTTGGGTCCTTGGTTGATTCAAAAGCTTGTGGTGATAAATGTGGTATGCTCGCTTAGAGAGATCAGATTGAGATTCTACATTTTCTGTTCTGCTGAAAGCACCACAGAATGAAGATTCTTCTTTCCAGGAAAATTTAATTCAAAAAGGTAAGGTCTTTGGCACTGAGAAATACCCAGATGGGTTCTGACCCATGGTGGCAACCCTTCATAGTGTAAACTCAGAAAAGTTATATATGAATACATACGTGCTTAAAGACACAGTTTGTCCCTCATTTTCTCTGGAAATTCTGGTTCAAAGTAACTTTTAAAAGTGAAATCAGGTCTCAAAACTCTTGAACAGTTCTGAAAGCATTCCCAGTCAAATATTACAGCTTTCTATCTGTATATAATGTTTATCTACTAGAATCACCATGAGGCAACTACAGCAATGGCTTTTGGTCCTCGTACAGACCCAGACTAAACCTGGTCCAGTGGCAGAGCTGAAAAATATCTATCCCTGCCCAGCTGCCAAAATGAGTCCAAGTGAGCCTTGGTCCAAATGAGCGCAACCCCAGGTCGATGTCACTAGCTGGAGCTCAGCCTTGGGTCAGGAGTCACCCATTTATTGACAGAATAACTCTGTTTACTCTGCTCTAGCTGTGGTGTCCCTGCTTTCTGTGAAAAACAAAGGGGCACATACAGACCTGCAGGACTGAAAGCAGAAGGTCATGCAGGAAAAGTGGCTGAGGAGGACCTGGGGCTGGAAGAAAAGCAGATGCTGCAGGGAGGTGTGAGTGGTGGTGCAGCTGAGCGTGGGGAGCCCAGTGTCAGGAGACTGGGCAGCGAGAAGTGCAAGAAGACGAGAGGGAGTCTCTGAGGTTGGCACTGACAGCCCCTGTGCTTTGCTTTCAACTGCATGAACACTGTGGTAATCAGACTTGCTCTCTGCTGTCGTCTTCCCTCCTTCCAGCCACCTACCCTGCCAGCCAGCATCTGCTCCATTGCTGTGCTGGGGAGCACACAGCAGTGGGACCAAAGAGGGTGGCGAAGAAACACAGCAGTTGCTCAGCAACTCCCTGTCCCCCGAGGAGGACAATGTAAGTGATCTGCACCAGCCTTCTGGATTGCTCTTGTCTGCAATGAGCTGGAGGTGCTCCTACCTTGACTTTTTCTGCACTTCCCCTGGCCAGCCTGCAGATCTTCTCCTGGTTTAAGCCTCCAAACCCTCCATTTCAGAAAAGGAAAAAGCCATTGTGCAGGGTGCACTGACCCACTGCAGTGATGGTGCAGGACAAAGGCCGAGCTGAAGGGACGTGGCACCAGGCTATCGATCACTGAGGAGACCTTGAGCTGGGTAAATAGATGTCCTGCTTCACTCCCTGCAGATGTGAGCTGGGGTGTGGGCCAGGTCTCACAGGCAGCAGCAGGCTTTAGAGGTAGGTTTGCAGCTCTGGGAGAAACCCCAGTGCCTGCCATCAAATCTACTAACAAAGAGGCTCCTCTGCTGCTTCCTGCCCTCCCTCCCCTGCCCCTCCATCTGCCATTGTGTGCTTATTCCTGCTGTTTCTGAAGGGATGCTGTGGTGCCCTTGCTCTCCTGGACTACCCAGCCTGGCTCTCTGGGGAGGACATCCTTCCCAGGGGTTACACAGGCAGGTGCCCCACAAGGAGCAGGGAGTCTGTGCTGGGCCTGTTTGTACCACCTGCCTCTCTGGAAGGGTGTGTTAGAGGAGGTGGATGTGCGACTGCTTGTCTGGGTGTGCATGTTCACCAGGCTGGGTTTAATGTTCTGGAGTGAGTTACCTGGTGCTTACATTCTGCAAATGTGTTTCCATGTTGCAAGGCAGTCTGGAGGACTTGGGGCTCAGTAACTGTGGGGAGGAGGCTGAAAAGCCCACTCATCCTTATCAAGTAATGCTCAGGGGCATCCACATGGGTTAAAATGTGCATGAGGCCAGCCACCTTTTCCCTCAGCTGTATCAAGTCCCTCCCATGCTCTCCTCTCCCCAGGTTCACACACATCACTGGGGACAAAGATGACTCGCAGACACACAGACATGTTCTCCCAGGCAGGTGCCTTCACATCCCTTTCCTCTGCAACTGCAGAAACACAGAAAACCTTTGAGGGCAGGCATGCACTACATGGTGGCAGAGGAAAGGAGGAGGAAAGTGGGTGACAAAACCCATATTAATGTGGCTCTCTTGGATGCTGGTATTTCCTACCCTCAGAGCATGGGGCTGACAGAAGGGATGCAGTCAAGAAGAAGCAAAAGAAGCAGCCTGGGGGAGATGAGGGGCAAAGGAAGACAGAAGGTGTGACCTGGCACAAGCAGGCACTGTTGAAGTGCTGAACATTATTCATGTGCTCTCTTCTCATTAGCTCAGCTACTGAGCCAGTGCCAGCATTGGCTTTGCCTGGGAACACACAGCCTGGTGGGAATGGCAATGTTTGCTTACTTTCAGGGATCAAGATAAAAATGGCACAGCAGGCAAAGTGTAACTTCAGGTTCCCAGGCAGTGGCTGCTTTGTGCATCTTTTGCTCACATTTCAGGTCACTGATTTTCTCCTGAATTGATTTCTAGATCAATAAAATACCAGTTTTAAAACAATTCCCAGCCTGGGAGGACAACACTTTTGTATTCAGAGAAATTCATTATCGTATTGATTTTCAGCTTTGACAGAAGCAAAACCCAGGGAATGCCTTTGAAAACCAAGGGATTACCAGGAGATGTAGACAATGTCCTGGAAGCTTGTCTCCCACTGATTTAGCAGTTTTACCCACATTTGCTTTGAGCAAAGTCTCTGATGATTTGCACAGTGATCTCTTGGGACTGTAGATCTTGGGAGAGGAGGACAGATTTGGCATAACACCTTCAGAGAGGGTGTAAAGGGAAACAGAAAAACCAGCCTGACCCTGGCATGCTGTGTCACCAGACACGCCTGATGGAGGCCGAGGAACAGGAGGAAGACTCCAGCTCCCTCTCAAATGACAAATCAGAGACTAGCTCTCGTCGCTGCCTCTGTTATGTGCCCCTTGGGATAGCCTTTCTTGTGCTGGCTGGAGCTGCTGCAGCAACCTGGTATTTCCTAGGTAAGAATTCACATGTTTTTTCCCCCCAGCAGGAGGCAGGGGAGGGGGTTAGTCAAAGCAATGCCCAAAGCCCAGCAGGGACTCTGGGTGGTCTCTAGCCAGGCATACACAGGGGTAAGCCCCTCTTGCCTACATATCCCCAAGGTGACCCAGTGGTGTCTTCTCCCGGCAGACTACAGGCCATGGCACCTGGAGCCATCCATCCTGCACTTCTACTGTGGCAGCCTCCAGGTCCTGAACCGCCGGTACTCCCCGGACCTCGGGCAGGTGGAGTCCAGAGCCTTCTGGGTGGAGTCAGCTAAGCTCCAGAACATGGTGAGGGCAGCTGCACCAACAGAGGCAGCCCCAAGGGAGCCCTGAGTAAGCCCTGCTCAGTGAGTAGAAGAAGGAAGGGGTCAGGTGTCACCGTGGGTGAGTGACAAACGACACGAACCTCCTTTGGCAAACTCACCTGACTCCAATCTTTATTCAAAACCTGACCCCTTTTATATATCTTCTAGAGCAGGCCATCTCACTGGTCAGAAGAGTGCCAGAACTCTTCATCCCATTGGCCCAAAACGAAAGACAGAGAGAAGGTCCATCCCACAGACAGGAATCCAAAACATCACTCTTGTTACAACAACACTTGCAATGTTTATGTCAAGCCTGTGAGAACCAGGTCCTCCCAAACCAAAACATCATGAAGAAACTGAGTCTAGAAACTCAGAAACTTCAGGCCCAGGAGCTTCAGACTACAGTCAGGCACCCCCATCTGAGGGCAGGCTTGGTGGGCCTGTGCAGTAAGAGGGATGAAATTTGGGATCAGCCCCTGTGACACTGCACTGTAGTTATCAGACCATGTTCCCATTGCAGCTACAGGAACTGATTCGTGCCACAGAGCTGGGTCGGTACTACAACTCGAGCACGGTGTATGCCTTTGGGTGAGTAGTACCTGCAGCATATTTGCTTGTTCCTGTGTGAAAGCTTCCAGTAAATTGAAATCTGCCCGTGACAAACTTCTGCAGTCCCTGCCATGACCTCCAGGCTAGGCTGGACAGTCCAGATTCAGAATGGTTCCAGCATAACAGAACTGGGGATATTTTGATGTTCCTATTCATCCCAGGTCATGATGAAGAGCCAAAACTGAAAAACTTTTCAGAGAGGCAAAATTCAAGAGAGTAAAAAAAAAAAAAAATTCATTGTGAAGAGATTAAAAAAAAAATTTCTTGGCATTGTCAGTAGAAACTAAGCAGCTGGAAATTAATTTTTCTAATTCAAGAAAGTTATTTTATGGCCTGACTCTAGGCACCAGAAGGGAGAGGCCAGAATGCACCATGGAAAAGTTATTCCCGCCAAAAAGCGTGGACCACCTGGGAACAAGATGACAGTGGAATGGGACAGATGTGGGACTACAGCTTTGCAGGTCATAACAGTAGAACAGGATAGCAGAGATAATTTCCAGGCCAATGGTCATTTTCTTCTGATGTTTTTTCCTACAGAAAACCACACCCCTAAATTTGTCCATCACCTAAGGAACATTCCAACTTAGATGTAATTCCATTTTCAACTGAGGAAAGAAAAGTTTCACTTGTACATCTTCCTCTAGCCTTTTACTGAACAAAGATGTGTTTCAACATCTCCTCGCCCTCCCCCAGCCAATTTTCTCTGCCAGCTGGTTGAACAGAACTTTCCCAGGCACAATCTCCTGCAGCTTTAGCCTGCCCAGCTAAAGGGTTGTGGTAAGGTACCTGGTCATAAATCATCCACTTGTCACCACTGGGAGATGAGACAGTGAATTCTTGAGCTTCTCTTTTCAACCCCTGGTCAGTAGTACACAAAGGTCACTTCTACCTGAAATGAAACTACTCATTAGACTAGTCTTGATTAATTAACACATTAATTGGAGCTCTTATGATCATCAGTAATGCCAGATGGCATGGAAAAGCTTCTTCCCACAAAGCACTGACTCATACCATGGATATTGCAGCTCTCCTGCAATACAAAGAGACTCCCCACTCAGAGAGGTTCCTCTGGGTCACAGCAGCAGAGCTGGAAAATCTACACAGATATGTCTGATTTGTGGAAAAAATAGTGGGGAGGGTAATTCTCCAGAGTTTGTCTCTCTGGTCGTTCTGGAGGTATAGAGCAAGAATATTTCACATGCTATTTCTCTGTTAGGGAGGGAGCTCTGACCTTCTTCTTCTGGTTCACCCTCCAAATCCCTGAGAGTCAGCAGAAGGAGGCAACTGCTGAGAGGGTAAACACAGTGCTCCACCAAGAGCTCTCCAGCAGCTTCAACAGCTCGGGCAGCCTGTCCTACCAGACAGAGTACAGGGTTAACCCAGACTCTCTGGTTCTCCTGGGTAAGTACCAGCTGCTCAGCTGTAGACTGAGCAGTCAGAAATGCTCCACAATGTAGATGGCTAGGAGAAAAGGACAGGAGTCTATTGAGGGAGACAGAGGAAACCTGAAGAGAATGAGGTAAATAGAAAGGATCAGAAGATACAATTATGCACATTTTTTCCCTGATAGAGAAGAACTGAAGTTTGATTAAAAAAAAAAAAAAAATCTTTCCTTTGAAGGACTAAAATTATTGGAAATACACCTGAACATGAACAGATAGGTGATTCTTTTTTCACCCATCAGCTTTGGCTTCTGTAGAGCAAGATCTTAGACAGGTCATGACTTTGATCAGCTTAGCTGGAAAACACCAAGCACTTAGGTTTCCTACCCTCCTTTGGGAGATTATTCCAGACTATTTGATAGAGAGAACAAAAGCAACATATCTGAGTCACCACTAAGTCTTCCTCTGAGACAAAGCATCGTTGTCACTTTGGTTCCTGACATATGATTTTAAGGATTATTTATTGCTGCTCACAGTGAAGGTCACAGCCTGTTTAAAAAGCCACCCAGGCAAAACTGCTCCAGAGTAGGTGTTAGGTAAGGGACTAAGGACATATATATAGTCAATGCATACAAGTCCAATGGAATTTATATTCGATCTTTGTAATGAGGCTTAACTTGTCAGCCTAGTCTGATCCCTCTGACATAGTCCCAAATCTCTCAGGTTTTAAAATATACTGTGTTTCTTCTCTCCTCTTGGGACTCATATTTCCAGGTTTCTTCTTCCCATGAGATGTTAAGTCTCCAAGTTGATTGGTTTTTTTTTCCCAGGTATGCTATCTTGCATTATTCTAAGATGAAGCTTCTTTTATTGTATCCTACCCATATTTTCTTTAACTTTTACCCCTACATCTCAATTGTTTTGTGGAGCATTTTTTGGTGCCTGTAAAAGAAAATTCGATTTCCTCTAAAGGATTTTCACTCCCTCATCCAGACCATCATTTTAAGGTCTTAGTCAGAAGCTGCATTAACATCTCATCAAGACATCTCCTCCCAGAGTTACCATTAGTTCCTTACTTCTCCTTATGATTTGTTTCCAGCATACCAGATCCTATACTCAGCCAATTTAAATTAACTTTCTTAACAAAGATAACGCAAGGAAATATGTTAAATCCTTCCAAGTCAGCCCATCTAGCATTTTCCTTTTATTTGTTCACTTCATAATGCAACTCATAAACAAATAAAAATGATGGTGCCATAATTTTAGCTGCTACCAGTTCCCTCTTATTTGCTTTGCATCTGTTTCACTGTTTTATTCATTTCAGCAGACCACATGTTTTTCTATTTTGGGCTTAACACGCCAGTTGCAGTTTATCCAGCTCCTTCTGCTTTCCCTAGTCCTTTCCCTCTCCAGTCTGAAGTACAGTCTGATAACTGAGACAAAAGCCAGACATTTCTTGTACTGCTGAGCCAGGGTGCCCTCTGTCCAGCGACTTAACCTCTAGTTTCATTTGCCCTGCACAGTTAGAGTGGGAAAACAGCCCGCTAATAGCAGCTCATTAGCACTTCGTTGCTTTCTGACAGGCTCTTGCCGGCCTGCTCAGCTCTAAACACTCACTCTGCCTTGAGACACAGAGCTGCAAACCATTGACTAGCACAGGAACCTCTCCAACATCTTCATTTTTACTAACAGCCACATTCACCCCAGTACACTAGCTTCCCCCTTCCCCAAAAATCTTTCAGGACTTCCTGTTCCCTACAGGAACTCGGGTTCATTACCTTCCGACGAAAGAGTTCTTACTACCAGTTCTGCACAGATTAATCCCTACAGCACACGTGCTTGCCTAGGAGCCTGCCTTATGCCTGCAGGATCCTATTTTCCACAACTGTTTTTGCTATGACAAAACCGTTCTTCTCTCCCCACAGATTTGCTTAGAAGCTCCAAAAGACCAAAGCCCTGACCTAGGCAAGCCCCCAACAACAATCCTCACACCCAGCTGACCTCACAGTGCCTTTCATTTTGGCAATTATTCCCAGAAGCACCTGATCTCTGGCTGATTCCAGTTCAGCTGGGAGGCTGGAGAAAAGCCCAGCTCTCAAAATGTTATCCACCCTGTGACTGTTTTGCACAGATTTGTAGCCCCTGCTGGTCACTTACTCCGCAACTCCCTTCTCCAAAGGTGGACTCTGTAAGGATGTTGAGTGTCTCATGGCACAGTGGTCATCAAAAGAGAACTTCTCCACCCTCAGTGACTCCCATATTTTTGATTGGGCATTCTTTAGAGTGGAACAGCAGATAGTGAAGGCTCTGGGAGGTGGGGTTGTGCCCTGTGATGTGGCTGGCAGAGGTGGGAGATGACTGCCTGAAGCAATGCCCAGCCCTCCTGAGAAGAGGAAGAGGTCCTAGAACAGCACACCAAAACAGGCAAGGAAAAAAGGCAGAGAGTCCCTGGTGGGCTGGAAAGCAAGAATTAGGGCTGTTGGGTTTGGGTCAGGGGCAGAGAAATTTCCCAGAGAGATGGTTAAGGAAGACAAGACTGGAACAGGTCCCTGAGGGCAGACAGAGAGGTACCTGGAGGATGCCCCATGCTGAAGTTTTAAGTGAGATAGTTACATAAGGAAGGAAGGGAGTCCTCACCTACCATGCTAGGTTATCAGATTATATTTTTTTTTATCCAGTTTATATTTTTGTTTATCTTCCTTTATATATTTTCTTTCTAACAGAATCCAGTGTGAAAGACATAGTAGTGCTGAAATCCACTCTGGGTAGGCTACCTTCTCCTTTCCTTTTGAGTTCATGACTTTATGGGAGGGATTTGCACGGGGGACAGGAAGTTTGCTGGCCTCCTGGAGTTGTAAATCCTGGGGAGAGCAGGAGAAAGGGAGCACGAGTGCTGCTGCTTGGCCAGATCCAAACTACATGACCACTACATACTGGGTGGCTGGGCAGAGATGGCAGATGTCAGGGACAATACAGCCACCTCAGACTAGTCCTGGTCCTAATGAGAACTGTGAAATAGCTGGGTGTGC
Organism: Sitta carolinensis; assembly: GCA_032173965.1. NCBI lineage: Eukaryota > Metazoa > Chordata > Aves > Passeriformes > Sittidae > Sitta > Sitta carolinensis. The sequence continues at coordinate 55,603,091 of JAVUNC010000005.1, read as the reverse complement.
TGATTCCAGGCCCCATGCAATGCTGCTGAGTGGGGTGTGGGTATCCTGCATGGCTCTGCACTGGATGTGTCTCATTTAGGAGTCTGTTGTCTTGGAAATGTTTGAAGGTGCTTTTAGTAATTTCAGGCAGTATTGTAAGTTCTCTGTCTGGCAGCTTGTGTTAGATATGCTATCAGAAGCTCACCTTTAAGCTGATATTTACTCAAAAATCCTAGTGTGAAAATCTTCTGAAACCTGGAATTCAGATGAGGGAGATCTAAAGCCAGGAAGAATATGGGGCTGAGAGGAGAAAGGTGAAAAAGTAAATAAAGCCAGTGGAAGATAACTGTGCTGTGCTGATATTTAAAGCCTGAGGTAGTATTAGGTTAACCAAGGAAGAGGGGACAGTTCTTAAAGAAACTGGGGCAATGGTACAGAAGAATCAGTGCCACCACAACATACGTAAAAGTAAACCAAGATACTGGGATGAGTCAGCCTTACCCTACAAAAGGCCTTACACTGATGCACCAAGTGACAATCCCATATCTAATTTCTCTTACAACCACATCTATTTCAGGTTGCTACAGGTACAGCTATGTCCAGGAGGATGACATCCTAAGGCTGGAGGGCCCTGACTACCTGGCCTCCAGTTGCCTCTGGCACCTCCATGGCCTCAAGGGCTACATGATCAAGCTCCGGCTGGAGTGGACCCTGCCTGACTGCAGGGACCGCCTGGCCATGTACGACGCAGCCGGGCCCCTGGAGAAACACCTCATCACCTCGTAGGTAGTTCCCGAGCAGGGAGAGCATGGTGGGGAAGACAGGCAGGATGGTGCAACACACCACAGCAGGGGAAGGTGTCAGATGCTATCAGAGGAGGTTCTCCTTGGTGTACAGCCTGCCTGGTGCTGAGCAGCTCAAGCCACTGATATGGGATATGTCTCGCGCCACCATGCTGCAGGAGCTGTGGCTGTTGCCCCTTGGTTTGGTTCAGTTAGTGCCTTATAACTGCTGTGTGGATCACACAGATATCCATTGTCTCTCTTTGTCATTCTTCTCTTTCATTCATTTATTGTTTGCTTCACTCCCATCCTTTTATCTCTTTCCCCTGAGGATCTATGGCTGCAGCCGGCAGGAGCCCATCGTGGAAGTCCTTTCATCTGGCCCCGTCATGTCCATTGTGTGGAAGAAAGCCATGTACAGCTACTATGACCCCTTCATTCTCTCAGCACAGGCAGTGCCCCTCGAAGGTGAGGAAGGCTGGAGGAGAGTGGCTATGGTTACAGGGAGAAGTTTTCTCCTACAGCATCACAGTACCTAGAGGTCCTGCATCCCTGTTAGAATTCATTCTGGATTGCAAGGGTGGTCGGTAAAATCAGGTTAGATGGCCTCCTCGGGCTGAGGCTGAGCTGACAGAGACCAGGGCTTTGAATGTCTGTATTTACAGCTTGTGAAGTGAACATAACTCTGCGGGAGAGCCTGGAGCTGCAGGGAAAGATCGGCACCCCACACTACCCCAGCTACTACTCGCCCAACACGCAGTGCACCTGGCACATGATGGTAAGAGCCAGCTCCCACGAGAGCATCCACCCTGTCCCTGAAACCCAGGCAGCACTCCACACATTGCGGGGGGTACAGCCAGGGCTCTCAGTCAAATCGTCACGGGAAGCAGGAAGAGGTTGGCAGCCTGCCCAGCCTCCACCTCAGGCGTGTTTCTGAAGGGAAAGAAGTCTAATATTGCACACCAGCACAGAGATGCCACAGCTGAGGAGCAATCTGAAATCTGATCTCCAGAGGAATTCTTCAAAACAGAACCAGATTGATAGGAATTGATAAGAATTACCAGGCTTTGACACCAGCAGCAGAGCCACACTGGGCTGTGGTATGGCTCCAGTTTTGAGGTGTGCTCTTTCTGACCTGCAATGTGGCCGGACACGTCTGGCCTTCACATTTGCTCTGCTCATTTCTGACTTACAGAGTGTGCTGTAACACTCCTGGGAGCCATCTGCCCTCTGCTCTGTACCCCCTTGTCTGCAGGTCCCATCCCTCGACTATGGGGTCACCCTCTGGTTCGACGCCTACGCACTCAGCAGACAGAAGCACGACCTGCCCTGTACCCAAGGCCAGTGGATAATTCAGAACAGAAGGTGTGTGGTAGGATCCTGGTTTCTGTCTCTCACTTCTCACCCGGGATAAAACTGTGATTAAACCTCTGCAGGTTCCCTGCTCGCTTCAGCCACCGTATCTGAGGAAGAAGAGCCATATACTGAGCTACACTCAGTGACCGCTGTGCTGCTGCCTCCTGCTTTTCTGCTTGCCTTGTTCACTCTCTCCCCAGTGAACCCATTTCTCACAGATTTGCTCTGAGCTACCAACCTGCTTTCTCTGTCTTGCTGTTTGCATCAGGCTTCTTAGTTTTCTCCTGTGTGTGTAACCTTGGTGTCCTCCTACGTCTCCTGTGTTTGCAAATCTGCCTGTCACCACCTCTGCAATATTATCTCTGTGTGCCATTGCCTTGCATCCACCTCCGTACAGATCTTCCCCTTAGCTCCACAGCCTCCTGCTTTGACTGCAGCCACTTCCCCTGCAGGACTTCTCACAATTAGCATCCGTATGTAGCTGGGGCTGCTGCTCACCACTGCCCGGGTGCAAAGGATGGAGACCTGTTGTGCTCCCATCTCCTCAAAGCAGGATCTGAGATAGATGGACCAATAGCTTTTGGTTTTTCTCCCATTAATTGCAAAATTGCCTGTTTCCTTCCAAAACCTCCCCCGAACCACCTCATTAGTGCCTTTTCCATGGTTCCTGTAGAGGTAACTTGTCTTCCTATGAAGGATCTGGTCCAGAAGTTATATTAAATTACTTAGGATTTCCACTTTTTCTCTCCCTGCCTTCCTCTCTTAAACAGTCAGTGCCACAGTTTCTACAACGTGGCTTCTTTGGGAAGATGACAAAGGAGGACCTTCTTACACTGTAAGAATTGAACTGCTTTGCACAGCCTGACCTCAGTGCTTGCCAGAAAGTAGGAAATGTCCAAAGATAGGACCCTACGGACTCTATATGTCATGCATACTGAAGGCATTTTGTACTCCTGGTTCACCTGAAGCACCCAGTCTGTGTTAACCCCTTCCCACCCCAGCCCCACCGAGCCCCCTTGCCCTGCTCTGAGTCCTGCCTCCCTGTCCCACCCACCTCCCCCGTGTTTGCCCCTCAGGTTGTGTGGCCTGCGGACCCTGCAAGCCTACGCAGAGAGGATCCCAGTCACATCTTCTGCTGACATCACCATCACCTTCACCTCACAGATCTCCTTAACTGGCCCTGGAGTACAGGCAGCTTACAGCCTGTACAAGCAATCTGACCGTAAGCTTAGGTTCTTCTGCTCCTTTGTGGGGGGACCAGCAGCCCCTCTGAGCTCGGGAGAAACACGAGGCTCAGCTCGGGAGCCCTAGGGCATCCGCCCTTCAGGAAGATGCTCACAAATCAGCCATGCATCAGTTAGCCCCCCAAAAGAAGAGGCAATTATGTGCAAAGCTGCTTCTGCACATGTGGCCCTGCCTCTTGTGGCCAGAGCATCCATCATGCAACAAAACCCAAGGTCGCAAAATTGCCTAAAATCTTACCCTCATGTCAACATCACAGACTGGCCTTGGGAATTCAATGAGAAAGTACCTCTGCTTGAAGCAACATTTGTTTTGATTACAAGATCTCTTAGAGAGAGCTGTTTCCTGCTCACCTTGGAATCCGTGCAAACGAGAGAAATAAAACCACAACACAAACACACACATATGCAAATGCCGCCCACAGTCTGTCTTTCCAAGGTTTCACCATCTCACTCCTAAAAGGTGCCAGTAATGCACACCAGTCCCTGAATATGTGCACCTGTCAACGTGTCTGACAACTTCAAGGTCCCACGTAAGTTTTGATAACAACTCCAAAGAGCCTGTTTCAGCTTTCCTGTGGCATCCAAGAGACATGAAACAGCAGTGATCTCAATGTACGGTGTGCCAGACAGGTGGCTATCCTGGATATTGCCCATTGGTACATACAATGCAAAACAGGGAAAGCCCTCTTTCCCCTGGTACATATCCTGACTCCATATGCCCCTGTTCAGAGCAGATGACATGGCAGATTTTGGGGAATGCAGCGAGTGCTGCCAGCACTCATGTGGTCAGGAGGGTGTGCAGTTCCACCGTTTCAAGTCATGCTGCTCTGCTGACAGGAGGTTTCCAGTCATTGGGGACTAATTACTCTCTTTTGGTTTCACAGCCTGTCCTGGGGAGTTTCTGTGCTTGGTGAACGGTTTGTGTGTCCCAGCCTGTGACGGGATCAAAGATTGCCCCAATGGGCTGGATGAGAGAAACTGTGGTGAGTGATTTCTTCTCCCCGCTGGTCCCTGGCCTCAGCCAGACACAGCCCTTTGCTTCTTCGAAGGTAGGGAGAGATGGGGAGGATTTGGTTTGCCGAGGCACAGCCTCGTACCTCAACTTCAGGAGCTTAAAACTCTGCACCCTTGGAAGTCTCATCCCACTGCTGTATGGCTTTAGCCTGATCTGGAAAGAGCAGTAATGCTTCTGGCTCCTGTCATAGCACAGCCTTCCCAGGAGAGTCCCCTGGTAGCCAAGAGCACCAAGAATTCCAGGCAGTCTGAAAGAAGCTCCCTACACAAGCTGTCCCCACCTGCTTTCCTCCAACCCAGGGTAAACCAACCTCAGCCCTGGCCTACAGCCCCCTCTGCTGTCACACCACTCAGCATCCCCCTCCCTGCTCACACTTCCCCAAGCCCACCCGCTGCCCTTCTCTCTCCTGTTTCCCCCCAGGCCATTTGTGACACTTCATCTGTACAAATCCTCACTGATATATTTTGCCCCAGTTTGGGAGCATCAAAGTTCTTGATCAGCCTCAATCGGTTCTTCATGCCAAAAGCAGTTAGTGCTGATGCAGGCTCCATCCTTAGCATCTCAGAACTCCTGCAGAGCCCCATTCTCATAGGAACAGCAATTCAGGCTTAGACATGACATCTAATTCATGTATTCTCTCATCTTTAGTGTGATGGGGGGCTCATCATATTGCTGCCACCACTAACTTTTCATTAGTCGTTTCCTACTGATGTTTTTTCACAGATGAAGAGCCCTGAACCACTGGAGAGAGTAGCCAATTTTGAAAGATTCAGAGGAAGGTGTAGGAAAAGTCTAAAGTCAAAGGAAGGAGAAATCTTTTTAAGGAAGCTTTAATTCAGTGCTAGAAATGTGAGAGCTCACATAAGATTGCTGAAGTTGGGTTTTGTATTGTCTGCAGTGCTGCTGACAACATGCTCTGTCCCATCGCCCAGCTGTCTTAACATCAGGGTTTGCATGCTTACCTCCTGTAGACATGGATACATTTGCATCCTTTTGAATATCTAATCCTTTCTTGAATCCCAGGATCTCCTTAGCCCCAGGGATATCATGTCGTTCAGTTCCACAGGTTGACACAGACCAAGACTGACAGAAACCCCACACTTTCTCAGTGTTTTCCAACATTGCTTTATATTTGGAAAAAAAAAAAAAAAGAAAAAAAAAATCATAATTTCCTTCTTTTCTTATACTCTTGTCACTAGCACATCTCTGATTATTCACTTTGTGTTGGTATGGAACAATCCTTGTCTTTAAAATCAAAGTTCAAGTTGTCTCAGACCTTCATGTGCCTTCAGTGATCTAGAAGCTTTGTGCTATTAATGAAGAAATTAAAGTCACTGCAGTAAGAAAATGGTACACACAAACAGGACAAGTTCCTGCTGTGGAAATCTGTGAAGAGAAGTCAAAATCTGTGGTGGGCAGGCAGCTTAGACCCATCTCCATCCTCCAGTGTCCACCAGGAGTCATGGACATTGCAGAATCCTTTGCTGTTCAGGACTCAGCTGCAAGGGGAAGTGCTGGCCTGTACGAAACAGTGACCCATGAGCTGGGGTTGACAGCAAGGCAGGAGGAACAGTGACCTCACCAGTCAGGATGCAGTCCTACAAAACCCTAGCAAGGCAAGCAGACCAGGTAACTGAGGAGTCCATGGACCTCAAGGCAAGTACATAGTGCTGAGGCAGGTCTGAGGCCAAGGCAAGAAAAGTTAATTCAGCAACAGGAAAGTGTAAGACAGGGTGCAGGCACACCTACAATGCAGATCAGGCAAAAGCTACACAGCTGCACTATACCAGAGCTGGTCTTAAGCACAGCTTATGAGGTGGGGGAAGAGTCTGTTGAGACTGCAGGACTTAGGACCCTGACCTCACACCTTGTCTTGCATGCCAGATTCCCATGTGCTTCCCTCCTGTGCAGTGTGCCCTGCAAAGTTCCAGTGCCATGAGGACAGCACTTGCATCGAATTCAGCAGGGTCTGCAACCAGCAGCTGGACTGTGTCAATGGGAGTGATGAGGAGCACTGCAGTGGAGGTAGGGAGGGGCCAGTGCTGGGATGACAAATGCCCACCCCTGTGCTCAAACCAAGGCTGTCTGTACAGTACTTCCCACGTGTGTCAAAAGGGCACCATCTGGGAGTTAACTCCCCCAGCCTCTTCACAATGTCTATGAGCTGTCTGCTTGTTCCGTAAATTCCCTGTCATCATTTACGGAGTTCCCCCAAGCTCTCTGCTGCCCTTTCTCCTCATTTAAAGGACTTCAGGCTGCATCTACAGCCAGCTGCCCTCTCTCAGCCTTGGCTTCTCCTCCTTTTGGCAGGGGTCCCCTGCAGTCCCTTCACCTACCGCTGTGCAGACGGGACCTGTGTGAAGAAACCCAACCCCCTGTGTGACACCACTGCAGACTGCAAGGACATGTCTGATGAAAATCACTGTGGTGAGGAAATGGTCAGCCACACGTCAGCCAGGCAGGTTCAGGATGACACGTAGCTACAAGTTGCCCCATTTTCTCCTGGCACCCAGAAGAAGCACCAACCCTCCCTTGTTCCACCACCTTCTCCCCACCTCAGTCCCACAGTACCAGTGCCTCTGCTCCATCCTGCAGTGTCAGAGACAGCAGCAATGAGCCAACTCTGTGCCAAGTGTGAGCAGGCACTTGCTCTTTGGACAGCTGCTCCCTGACTCCTCCAGGCAGAGGCATCAGGCCAGACAGACATGTCTCACAGGCCAGGTTCAACCCACAGGCTGCCTGTTTCACCACTGTGTTGGCTCATTTGCCATTGTACACGGCCCCAGCCAGGAAAATCACCCATGTCTGCATGGCCACCAGCAGGGAGGTTTATGTTTTTATTTCCCTTCTTGTTTCTTTCTGGAGCCTTGGTAGGCAGTGAAAGGGAATGACCAGGAGGGTTTCCTGACAGCACAGCAGTTAGCACAGTCAGCATGTTGCCCCAAAGGCATCCCCAGGCTGCAGCTGGTGGTGGGGAACACTGGGAGGAAGCGCTCACTAGACCTGTCCTGGGCAGTACATGGAGCACGTGCTTGCTGGGTAAGACGAGCAATTAGAGGTCAAACTCTTCAGTCAGCTAAGTAGGAAGGGAAGGGCAGGCACAGGATATCACGTTCCCTTCCTTCCCTAAAACACCTGCTGTGTCTCCTCCTCAGACTGTGGGATGCAAGCCCCTCTCAGCAGGATAGTGGGTGGAATGAATTCTGTGGAAGGGGAATGGCCATGGCAGGCCAGCCTGCAAGTTCGCGGCCGCCACGTGTGTGCGGGAACGCTCGTTGCTGATCGCTGGGTGGTGTCGGCCGCGCACTGCTTCCAGGATGAGAGGTAAACGGAGAGGGGAGGGGCTGGATGGAAAGATTTGCTTGGCTTGCCATGTCGTGCATGATTGGAGGCTCTTCTAACTGATGAAAATGTCATGGGGCAGCTGCACCCCTCTTCTGGCCTCTCAGCCATGCTTCTTCAAGGCTTGGAACTGAAGAAAGGGGTATGGATACACGCAGTATTATCTGGGGGTGTGTGCAGGGAAAAAGGGGCAATGCTGGGATCTGCAGAGCAGCTCTGGGGAGGCAATGATAGCAGAAGACGCTTCACAGCTCCACCTTTGTTTTGGTTCTGTGTTGTCCCCATGCTGTCAGCATGTGCTAGGATGGGGCTAGCATTACCTGCAAAGCCTGCCCTTTGGATCCCATGCTCTTCTGCTGCATCCTACAGGCTGGCCACTCCCTCCATCTGGACCGTTTACTTGGGCAAATACTTGCAAAATGCCACTGGCCATACAGAGGTGTCCTTCAAGGTTATCCATCTCTTCCTTCACCCTTACTACGAGGAGGACAGCCATGACTATGATGTGGCCCTGCTCCAGCTGGATCATCCTGTGATCATCTCGCCCTTAATCCAGCCCATCTGCTTGCCTGCTCCTTCTCACATCTTTGAGCCTGGCCTTCACTGCTGGATCACTGGTTGGGGAGCCCTCAAGGAAGGCAGTAGGTTCAAGGTCTCTTGGTGGCCTACTGCAGCAGTTCTGAGGCAGAAACATAGGTTCAGATGTGTCATAGGCAGAACAGGCTTCTGTTCACCCCAAAACATTGTGCCTTCTTCACTCCTGATTTTGGATAATAGGTTGACCCAAGTTACCTGCTGAGTGTCCTGAAACCTCATGTGGAAAGGCAGGCATGGCAGTCTGGTAATCTGTATGGGGACAGCATGTGTTTCTTCACCCAAAGACTAGAATAGCCCTTCAGATCAGTTTAGTGTCTTCACCCACTCACAAACTTGTTCCAGCTGCTTCATAATTGGAAACACTCGGGAGACTATACAGAACTGGACAGTCCTGGTTTGTACACTTAGACAGAAAAGCTTAACATTCATTTCAGAGAGAAACAAATCTAAGACTCTGACCCAGAGTCTTTCCCAGAGGTTTCCCCAAAGCAGAATATTCCTTGTCCCAAAAGCTGAAGTCCCTACAACATATCCCCATAGGGAAAGGAATGAAGGGGAATTTTATTCCTTCCACACAGAAAAAGTGCTCTGCTGAAAGTCAGAGACTGTGATGCCAGTGGAAAGCAGAACAGAAATTCCAGTGGCAGATTTCAGCATACAGTAAGGTAGGCATGGGCCAGGGGAAGTTCTTCCATAGCTCACCCTTGCTACTTTTGGTGCTCCATTTTTCAGGGCACATCAGCAATGTTCTGCAGAAGGTGGACGTGCAGCTTATCCAGCAGAACATATGCAACGAGGCTTATCACTACATGATTACTCCCAGGATGCTGTGTGCTGGGTACCACCAGGGCAAGAAGGATGCCTGTCAGGTGACAGAGTTGTGGGATCAGGGTTGACTACCAGAGATGGGATGTGTCCCAAGCCTCACAAATGCAATCCAAGCCTGAAATGAAGGGGGAAAGACCATATAAGGTCACTTTCCCAACACTTCCTTTGATCTAAGCAGCCAAAAATAGTTCTCATGACCATTTCTTCCCAGCATCCTTGCCTTAGACAGGATCATCCAAATACAGTTAAATTACCCTTTTCTCATTTCAGCCCATTCTCCACTCTACCTCCCACTTTCAAGTCAGGTGACTACATCAGTCTCTTACACCCTCAGGCTCTTTAGCACCTGTCATACACAGTAACCTGTCTGTTCCTTCATTACTATCAATCTCAAGGAATTCCTCTCTTCCATCCCTCATGGAACCCAGTTAAATTCCAACAAGCTTCCTTGCTTGCCACATATTTGGAAATGCAATACAAACCAGAAGGAATTAGTAGAGCAATCAGGTTTTTGGGACCTGGCTGAGGGGGAGGAATTTGCACGATGAAGGAATAATAATCTGAGTCAGATGTTTGCACTGGAGACTGTTTTTGACATCTGCCTAAGGTACAAGGAAAGGTGCAGGTGTCCCAGGCATGAGTTGAGGGGATACAGGAATCTGTGTACAGAAGGGCTCAAAGACAGCAGTAATCAGGCAGCAGCAGAAGCTGGTGGACCACCATCACTTCATTTTACTTTTCTTTTTTCTAGGGTGATTCTGGAAGTCCACTGGCCTGCAAAGAACCCAGTGGCAGATGGTTTCTGGCTGGTTTGGTCAGCTGGGGAATGGGATGCGCACGTGCAAATCACTATGGAGTATACACCAGGATCACTCAAGTGCTGGGCTGGATGAACCAAACCATGAGCTGAGAAAAGTGCATCTCTGTCTTCTCCCCATCACACCTACACTCACATGGCACTCATTCCTGATCTTGCTCACTTGCCTCCCAGAGAAAGAGAGTGTGGGGTGTTGTGAGACCCAGGATGCTCTTCTGAACAGGGAGAAAAAAGGCTGCTGCAGGGACTGTAGAGAAAAGCAAACAGACCCTCTTCCCCGTTACTGTTTCCTAGGGAGCATCCCAAGGGGTTTTTAGGCAATCCATCCAAAAGTGGGGAGGAGGGGGGCAGGTGGGAGAGTTGGGGGCAAAGACATGACACACAGCAATAGTCCCAAGCTGATGGTTTCTGAGACGAGGAATAAGGGGATTTGAACTTTCCATGAACCATGTGATTCAACCACAGTCTTATGCTGGAACATTTGCTGAAAGAAAATGTGACTGATGTAGTTAGAGATTCCAGTAACTGTGAAATCAATCTGCCTCCCTCTTCCTTCCTGCTGCTTATCCTTCATCCCCCTTCTCCTCCCATCACTCCTCCTCTTCCATCTCCCTAATTGCTTCTTTTCTTAGCTGGCGTGTGCTGTTCAGTGTGCTGCTCAGCTCAGCCAGGCAACTCTTCACGTCTCACTGACTCCCAGGCGTGAGTCCAGCATCGCACCCCCGAGCACGTGTCCTGCCTCCCTGCTGGAGCAGCACCCAGCCTCCACTGCTGCACTTCCCCCAGCAAAAATGCTGGAGCAGACTCCCATCCCACTTCCCTCAGCCCTGCTAAATACCTTTAACATCAGGGTGTCTCAACCTCTTCCATCTCCTATCTCAGATAATCCAGGAGGTGAAGGAGAAAGCTGCAGGGCACGGGGCTTAAACTGCAGCTGCTGCGGATTAGGGTTTTTTAACTAAAGTTATACGTGTGTGTGTGTGTGTGTGTGTGTGTGTGTATAATTGGCCACTCTCTGGAATTAGAAATAAAATTCATTATCTTGAGGTCTGTATGTTTTTGACCAAACTCCAGTCCTGGCACCGGCAACTGGCAGAAGTTTCCACACTCCTGCCCACCCCACCCCCCACCCCCTTCCCTGGATGTCCCTGGGGTCGATATGTTCACTAGACAGGTGGTCCTCACTTATTGTTATGATTTAGGGGTGCAGATACCAATAAGCAACCCTGCTCTGCAGCAGGAATGCAGCACAGACACAGTGGGAAGCACCTCCAGCCCCCAGAAGACAGGCACAGTACAAGCAGCTTCTGGCAGCTCCAGGTGATGAATCCAAACTCCTTTTCTCCAATTCCCACCCCCTTACAGCAGGAATGAATTCTTGCCACTTGAAATGAGAGGCGGCAAGGAGGAACAGACTGTGAATTTTATTCAGGAGTCTTCAGACACAGCAGTGAAGCAAATGCCCAGCTCCCCAAAACTGGGATCTGCTTGGTGCTGGCTGACACACCATCAGGTACCAGCATGTCCCTGGTACCCAGGCAGCACACCATTCTCCTTCTCACACTGCTGGCACAGAGCTGCTTTGGGGGACAGGGAGGGAGGCACCAAGGAACGTGATACCCAGCACTGGGACACCTCCGAGTGATACAGGTGGCCCAGAAAAGGACGGTGGCTCTGCATTTGTCCCCAGGCCACAAGCCCACACCAGTTGCCTGCAACGGTGAAAGGGCAAGGGCTGGTCCTCCCACAGCTGCCACCACCTCGGTCCCCATTTGCATCCAGGGTGCTCGGGAAGAGACCGCAGGCTGCAGTGGCTGATCGCTGATGTCCCCACCAGGGGCCACTGTGACATTAAGGAAAGTCAGACTGCCAAGCATAGGAGGGGGCCGTGGGCTCCTGCTCCTACAGCAGCTCAGGGGCTCCATGGAGCATCTGCCCTCCTCCAGGGCTGGCAGCTCAGGCCTCCGAGGTGAGTTTGTAAAAAAAAAAAAATGGCTGCATGTGAAGAATGAAGGGGGCTGGGGGCTGGGTCAAGGGCCTGCCATACACTGCAGTACAAAAATAAAGATAAAAACGAGAAATGAAAAGGCTGGAGTGGAGTGTTCAGATCACATCCTCAGATCTCTGGCTTGTAACAGCTAGAGAAGGAGAGAGAAAGAGAAACACAATCAATGGTAGGGAAAAAAAGCAACTGAGCGTGGAGGGGAGAGTGAGAAACAGAAAAAAGGGAAATGACAGAGAAAACACAAACAGAAGAAAAAGAAAAGAAATGAGGGTGGGAAAACAGAACAAAAGGAAGAAAAAGTCCGTGTGATTAACATACACCGAGTCTTAAGGTAATAACACTCAGGTCCCACAGCCATAGACAAGGAGGCTTTCAGAGGGAGAGAGAAATGTCAGCCAGCTGATAAGTGCCCTCCATCAGGCCAAGTGGAGATTGACACTGAACATCTCCAGTTTAACAAGAGCCTCCCAGTTTTGAGTATGGAGGGGAATTCTCCTTCTAACGCTTTCCATACCCAGCCCCATGCATGTCAGGCAGCCAGCCTTCCTAAGCAAGAGCAGAGCGGAGAGGCTCATTTTGCACACAGCTGTGAGAACATCTGTAATGGGGACCAGCTGCTTCTGCTCTGCCTTTGTCACCTTTCCCAGTGCGCTCTCACCCTGGCAGAGCCAGCGGGGGAAAAGCCCAGGGAAGTGAGAGCAGGGAAGGAAAAATAACAGGCTGCTTTCTGCAAAGCGCCCGGGCTGGCAGGCAAAGGAGCTGCGGACGGCAGCCTGGAGAGGCGATCTGGCATACGTGTCACGCACACACGTGGCAAAATTCCACCCCTTCCCCGAACCTCCCCTGCCTGCTTTGCATTCATTTCCACCCCTCTCCCAGCTGCACTCTCCTTTCTGCTGCCAGAGCCTCTGGTCCACAGCCATAGGATCTGCTTGGCAGGTAAAGGCACGCATAGGATGAGAATATGTAAAGCCACGCATAGGATGAGAATATGTAAAGCCACCTTAGGGATGAGTCAACCTCACACCTCCCTCCTTCCCCTCCCCAAGCTCTACAAACCAGGGCCATACCCACAAGAGGGAAGTGAGTCACTCATGCAGAGCTCAGGCTGGCAGGAGCTGGGAGTGCAGACAGGTAACATACCTGCAGAGGAGGAAAAGTGAGGAGCAGAGAGAGACAGGGCCCCGGGCAGAGACCACTCTGAGCCCTGGGGGACAAAGAGAGCAGAGGGAAGGATGCTGAAGGCTGGCAGGTGGGGCAATGTGGGAGGTAGATGACAGTGCTGGGATGGACACGGAAGGGAGCAGAAGGGAGGGTCCGCAGGAAGAGAGTTTAGCACAATCCCAAACAGATGGACAGTCTGCAAATAAAAATAAAACCGTAGATAAACCAAACAGTTTAAAATACAAAGCAGCAGCCAGAGGGTAACAGCTCTCCCCTATCAGCTTTATCTCCAGAGAGACTCCAACTCCTGGAGAGGACAGCCCCCACACCCCACACCTGTTCTAGTCCTTCCCTGCTGCTAGCTGTGAGCTCTCACCAGAAAGGTGGACGAGTCTATGCCTGGGGGGTTATTTTTATCATTTTCCTCAGGGATTTGCTGCACCTTTCTCCTCTGCTTCTGCTTCTGCCTCTGCCTCCTCCTCCACCTCCTGCTCTTCCTCCTCCAGGTCCTCCTCTGTGTTCTGTGGCCCAGCATGTGGGACAAAAGGAAGAAAGAGTGGAGATACTTGCAAGATGAGCCATGGCACTTCTTTCTGACACACAACGGAACAAAGCAATTGTCATAACACTGGAATAAAAAGGGACCTGTCCCCACGACCAAGACAATTCTAGGTCAGGGAACAGAGAGGCTTGTTTTCCTCTGGAGTATCACATCAGGGTATCTAACCCACTTACAAAAGCTGTGACCCCACCATCCAACAACTGCCATCAGTTGCTAGTGCTCCTTCCTGAATCCTGGGTGTCTACAGGATGTCATGCACTGCCACATGTTTCTGTCCTTCCCTCAAAAGGGCAGCAGGAGATATCTGCCCCTCAGGCCGAGACTCAGAAAAAGGAAAGAGAATGCTGCAAAACCTTCAGGGAAATAATGCCCTATAGGCAGTGACACATACAGAATGGGCATGAGGGGGCATGAGGAGCCATGAGGGGGATGTTAGAGTAGCATGAGAGGTACCAGGGTGACTTGCTAAAGCCATTTGCCACACACAGCCACACACCTCCCCTCCAACACACACACTCCTCCTTTTGGGCAACAGGTGTAATGCCACGATGCTGAACACCAGGACAGGCCCCTGTATTTCACCACTGAGGTGCCCCACCACTGTTGCAAGGGAGAGAGAAAAAAGAGAAGCAAAGAGCAAAGGATCTTATAGGCAATGGGAGCAGGGCCATAGCAAAGTTAATCTCACCTTGGCTTTGTGGCTGGGCTCAGAGCTCAGGCCATTGGGGGAGTTGTACAACTCCTTGGAGACCACACACAGGAATTCTGTCTGATCTTCATTCCCATAATTATAGGATGAGCCAATGTTCACAAGCTATAAAAGATGAGAGCAAGAATCCCAAGCACATATTCCTGAAAACACCCACTCCACCTGGGGAGCAAGGCAGAAAGTCCACCATGCAGCACTGAGTCCAATCCATAACCCAGGTGGAAAGGCCTCATAACTAAGATGAGGAGGTAACACAGAGAACCAGGAGAGAAGTTAGCCAGGATACAAAACAGACTGGCCTCACACAGTATCCCCTAAACCTCTGGAAAGGGGCAAGAAAGAGCCAGTGTGATGGCTCAATCAATGAGCTACCCAGTATTCTCAGAGCAGGAACGAGCCTTGCCTGGCAACTGTATGGTATCCATGATTTTTTACCCAAAAGACAACTCCTTCCCCCCCTGCTCTGCCTTATCCATACCTGCTCAAAGCGCCATCCATCTGACATGGTGGAAACCATCTGAGTGAGCTCCTCTTCCTGGCACTGCAGCACGCGGTAGACATGCTTAGGAGGCACCTGAGAGCAAGATTGCAGAGCACACTGACAACAGTCACATGCTAAAAGCTGTTCCCCTCCTGCAGAATGAAGTGGTAATACCCATCCCTGACAGACCTGTCCTCTTCCCCATGTCCCAGAAGAAAAGGGAGTGGAAACCACTGTTACTGTGACATAGATAGAAACACACAGCAACACACACAGCAGGTGTTCAAGCAGAGAAGAAGAAAAGAACTCTCTCGTTTATTGTTGACTTCCTATCTATAAGTTTCTGGACAGTGACCAGAGATTGGACAGAGAAGTTCCCACCTCTCCATCTCCACTGGTCACTTGAGAAGTCCATCAGGTGATATCTTTTCACAAAGGAATGTAAACGTGATTCTTGTTTATCTTACAATTCATGAGAACTGACTCCACTATACTAAAACAAATCAGAAGGCTTGTTTTCAGAGACAACAAACCACAATCCATCTTTCTCCTGTGTTGTCATTGGAGACAAGAACAGTATCTCTTCTGGAGAGCAGGGACTGAGATGAGCGTTTCCTGCACTGTCCCCAGAAGATACTGCCCTCTTTTCATGGGGAGTTTGCACTTGTCACTACAAAACCATTTTTGCAAATGCAACAAATGCTGATGGGGCTTTGCAGCACAAAGTGACTGTGCTGCTGGAGGCTTACAACCTGAGGCAGACAAGACAAAAAGCAATATAGCAGACAATCCTCCCACTGAGAAAGATTTTCAAAGGTTGCTGGCCAAGACAGGGTGTGATTGTGCCACACGATTAATTCCTTGTCTGTATTTAACGCTTTCACAGCCATCTCTTCACCTGTTTCCTTCAGGTTTCTCTTCACTTCTTCATTGTGATTAGAATCCCAGGACTCCCCACACCAGTCCTCCTCTCCATGACACCTTTCCTCTCCTCACAAACATTTCTCTATATCCCACAGCAACCAGCTGCCTTCTTCCAAAACCTAGAGGAGCCCACTTACTTTCAGGGTCTACATCCAGCATTACTTCTGGGATGCAAAGCAAGCCTGCAACTTGTTTAGTGTAACTAAATTGGTGGTAGCTTGTCCCCTGCAAGATTTTGCTGCAGAGGGATTAGCACAAAATCTCTTATAAATTGCTTCCTTCCATTCCTTGCTGCTTCTCTCAAGTCTTCTCTTACTCTAGACTCATCTCTCTCCCTTTATGCACCTCCTGCTTTCCCCACCCCACTCTATCTTGCCATACCTGTGTTACTGTGTAGTCCTTCTCCTCCATTCGATCCTTGATTATTCGGATCAAAGGACCAATGTTATAAAACTCGGCTTCTTCAAGGATCCCTGAGAAAGACAGACAGAAGGACCAAAAAGACAGAAAGTTAGCAGCCCATCTTTAGTTTTCAACTTGCAAAAGGTCAGTTCTGGGCTTCACAAGGTCTATAGGGAGAAATTATATTACTGCCTTACTTTTTAACAGGCTTGAAACTCTTACTACAGAGAATTGAAACTTGTCTCTCTGCATCTTGTTTCTAGTGCTCACCCCAACTTCCTTATGCTGCCTGCTACTACAGAAACAGGCACTGCCAGTGAAGGCTTGTGCTGAGGACTGCTAATACCTTTCCCAGATACCTGGCCAAGGAGAACAAGGGTAGGCTCCAGTCTCTCTCAATGACCACTTGCTATCACCTTGCTCAGACTCTCTTATTAAGGCAGAGAACCACAACTTCCAGTTCTGAAACCCTAGCAAGAAACCCTAGAAAAACCTGACTTACCTCCTGGGCCACATGGAGTGGCAGCCCCATATGACTTTAAATGATCTCTGTCTCTCTTCCCTGTGTTTCTACTCAAAACAGTTAAACAGAAATGCTTTTTGGTTTTTCTCTATGGTGTCTGCATCCATTGCCTCTCCTGAGACTCACCTGTTTGCTAACAGGCCTTCAGGAAAAGGGAGGTGGTTCCCAGAGGGTCAGCGAGGGAAAGGCAGCTGGAAGCCAACACTCGCATGTCCCCAGGGAAATACAAAGAAATTATAGATGGGGAGATTGATCCTTCACTACCTGACACACTCAAACCTCTTCTGTGTCTCTCATTCAGCAATGAATTGTCTAATGGGTTAGTTTTATGCCAGCCTGAATGTTTGCAGCAGGAAAAAAAAAAAAAGGTAATGCAAATGAACTGGACTCCTGTTTGAGTTTGAGATTTGATATTAAAACCTGCGGATGAATTCTGTCTGACCTCTGGATTACAAGAAATGTCAAGTAGAAAGCACCACAGAATTGTGCTGGTTACAATTCTGTACCATTAGTTTGGTATATTTTTGGAATTATAACTGATAAGACTATTCTGAAGAAAACTTTCTTTGCTTTAGGTAAAAATGTGTAAGAAAAGGCAAGAAGACTAATGAAAAAACTATGCAGAAACTATGCTTGGCAAGGGCTGGACAGCACAGCCTGTATTTGGAATTGACTCCCTATTAGACCCTAGAATCCAAAAGATAACAAGGCACTGTGGAGTGCTGGCTGGTAACACTGTGATGTCACCAGGACATCCTATTGGACCCACTGTAAACCTCAAATGAGGGATTGATTTGTCTGACTTGCTCCACTGGAATTTCTGCAGTCCACAACCCATGAGAGCACAAGCAGCATACAGTGTATATTACTGATTAATGATGGTCTTTTAACAGTCAGGAAAAGAGATGAGCTCCATTTTGTTTGGTCTACAGAGCTTTCATTCCTAATTAGAAACAGACATTAATAGAAAACTCAGTCACAGAGCCTGGGTAAAAGTAGATCAGGAATAAGTTAAAAATGGCTTATTGAGAGGCTGAGATCTTGCCTACTTCTGTCTTGGTGACATCTCTGCTGGACAGTTGTGGTGCCACAACACCTGCAAGGATGCCTTCCTCACCCACTCCAAACCCCTTCAGTAAAGGAGACACTGTCATGCAGGGATAGCTCTCTGAATCCCCCCACATCAACATCCAAAAGGAGAACAGGAGACAACAAGGTTGACCACAAGTCCTGTTTTCCCTGACTACGGTAAATAGGATTTTTCTGAGCTCTACCACTCACCCTCTTCAGCCATATCTTTATCCAGGACCAGCTTCCCATGACGGAGGAAATTCAGAATCGGTCCAAAGTAAGTGGGGTCCCGATCTATTAGGTATGCACCAGTTTCATCCTAGCAACAGAGACAGATCACAAGGAGAAAGAACCCAAGGAAAACTTGTAACTAACTCTCAAAAGCCATAGAATACAAGAAAACACAATCCTAAGCAAAAATGTCCACTATTTCTAAGAAACTTTGGAAACCATGGGTCCCTGAGAGTACCTAGCCAAGTCAGTCCAGCTTGTATTTTAACTCCTGTATCGGTCTGCTCAACCTGCCCACCTCAGCATGAATCAATCCAGCTGAAAAAGCCCAAAAAATAGGCCTCTGTTAGTCTCTTTGTGCAACTGTGCATCCAGGCGTGGTGCAAGAGGGCAGAGATCCCCTCGCAGGAACAAGGCTGAGTCAGGCAGACACAGCTGGGAAGTAGACACAGGATATGGGGAGACAAAGAGAGGAAGGAGAACAGGAGCAGAGGGGAGACGGCCTCTCTTTTCCCCAGCTCGGCAAGGCGGATGCCAGGCTACAACGAGGTGGAATCTGCCATGGGGAAATCCTTCTCGGGAGAGGAGGGGGAAAAAGCAGGCATTTCTCACTCAGTTGCTCCTGCAGCTGCCGGGGTCTGGCTCCGTCCCTGCATCCCTCCAGCCCTCCCCATGCTCGGTGGGGCACGGTGCGGGAGGCAACCCAGCTGCCTTACCCTGTCCGACTGCAGCTCCTCGCCCTGGCACAACCGACACAGGAAAGATTTCTGCTCCCGACACAGGGTCTGCCTGGTGGTGAGGAAGACGGTGCCCCCCACATTAAGCCTCACCCACTTGGCCTGGGTGCCAGCGGGTGGCGGGATGTCCCAGGTGCAGCATAGCCCCACGGCGCCCTGCATCTCCTCCCTGCCCTCCATCCTCATCCTCACCCCCACCTCCCCCACGGCGTGCAGGGACTGCCGCAGGTGCTGCCTGTCGGGGAATGCCGGGATCTGTAGTTTATCAGCCGTGTTTCCTGGGGGCCAGGATCTCCCCTGTGACTACCAAGGGAGTCCTGAGAGGAAGAAGGTTGCTCGGTGCAGGAGGATATCACTGCGGCTATTGGGGTGAGCGAAGCCACAGCTCCACA
The DNA here is from genome assembly GCA_032173965.1 of Sitta carolinensis. Lineage (NCBI taxonomy): Eukaryota > Metazoa > Chordata > Aves > Passeriformes > Sittidae > Sitta > Sitta carolinensis. The sequence continues at coordinate 55,583,930 of JAVUNC010000005.1, read as the reverse complement.
GCGCTGACACTTCCTGGCTTTTCCCCTGTTCCCGTTTCCACAGACCATGGGCCGGTCAGCACTCCGGAGGTGCAGGGTGTTATGCAAAAATCGTCGGCATTTATTTCCATACACATCCTCTCTGGCTCATTAAAAGGTTCTGGGAACTGTAGTTTCGCAGGGACATGCACAAAAGGGTGATGGGAACTGTAGTTTTCCCCGCTCGTTGTTTCCGCGGCGAGGATGCTGTAAGGAAGGGGACTGCACTCCATGACCCCAGCCCTGCGGCTGGTACTCTGCCTGCTTCCAGCCCTGGGGCCTGTCTGCAAGCTTCCTCGGAGACTGGAAGCACAACCTGCTCCCTGGCAGTCGGCAGATTAAGCCCCTCAGCTTTGTGCTTCACAGCATTCCCTTCAGGACATCCATTACACCAGGCTCACCGCTCAGGGCTGTATCAGTTGCCATACTTTCTTGCAGCAAAATATGCAGTTACCTTCTTGCGAACATATGCAGGGACAGTTATGGGAACTGTATTCTGGATCTGTATGAAGTGCTGGCAGGGGGCAGGAATAATTTTCTTCCAGTTCAGAGGAGTTGCTGACTCAGCAAACTCCCCCTCTGTGCTGCTCTACCAGCGCAACCCCCCTGCGTCCTTCCCCTGGGCCCCTGCCATCCCTGTTTGTGTCTGGGCAACAGAGCTCAGACTGTAACTCCGTTCTGTGTGGTTTCACCTCTGCCCCAGGCACGTATTACTCGCGGAGGCTGATGTGCCAATCCTGTGTTACGGAATCCAGCCCTGCCTCTGCCACTTGCTCCTGCCAGGCCGAGCAGGGTGCTCAGCAGTTCATGCCCCAGGGGACTCTGTTCCAACACACTCCTTGGCATGGACACAACCTGAACAGGCTCTCTCCAACAGCTCTGCTTTTCCCACTCCCACCTAAGCACAGCTGTGCCTGCCAGCAGCTCGAGCATTAAGAATGGAAAGGAAAGTCTGGTGTTTCACCCCATTGTGGCTCAAAACCTTCCTCCACCTAAGCAACTTCCTGGCTCTTCCTTGACAGAGCACCGCAGCACTGCAGAGATACACAACACTTTCTTTATCTTCCATTTAGCTCTTAGTGCCCTTTGAGGTAGGGGGTGATTGAGTGAAGAGGCTGGGTAAAGAGATACATCATGTTTTACTCTTACATTCTTTTCTTCTTGTCCTTCCTTCTTCTTTTACCTGCAAATCACTCTCTTTTATCAATACAGAAGAAGGAAGCCCTTCCCCCAAATCACCCAGGATTTCCTTCACAAAGATGGCATGTGTACTTTGCTCTTTCTGTGGAGAAGTGCCAAGGGGAGGAGAGAAAGAGTGGGTAACACGGAAGAGGTTTTCAGGATTGCTGACCTTCAGATAATTCAAGTACAGGAACAATTCAGCTGCTTCAGGGTGTAAATTCAAATAATTTTGAACCAGCACTAGAGTGACCACTAACAGAGCATGAAAAAATATTTTTTGTCTACCTATATGGAGCAGGCTCTGGCCAAAATTACTGTCCAGCCCTGGGACCAGTCTCCACTGAGCAGTAACATGCATCAAAGACACCCAGACTAACACTGACCTGGGCTGAAGCATCACACAGCGCAACACAGCTCTGGGCTGTCAGACTGCTGTCCTCCTAATTCTGGCTCTGAGTCAAACCACAGCAAACTGGAGACCTCTGCCCTGCACTCTGGTGTGTGAGGACTGCAGAATCCTGCCTGTACTGGCTGCAGCTCCAGCACAGAACTGGGGTGAGGACTGTGGCTCTCCAATATGAATGCAGCTGTTGGGTGGCAGCCTATAGCCCCTTATCTCCACCTCTCAGAAATCTGCCCTGCCTTCAATTTTTCCCTCTTTTACCAAGGGTTCACCCTCTCCTTTTTCTCCTCTCACAGCCCCTCAGCCTCTTTCTCCTTTTTAGGGTTCATCTCTTGTTCTCAACACCTTCTTTTCCAACCTCCCCATGACAATGCTGCTCATGAGTCCAGGATCATCTATATTCAAGGAATACTTTCTTCCATCAATACCAGTCTCCACTTGTGGCTGGAACCTCAAGTCTTGCTCACCCCAGGGCTATGGGGTGAAAAGTTAATTGCTGAATCTAAAGATGTATACTGTGAGTAAGGAAAGATGTCAAGAAACACCACTTCCAATATCAGAGCCTTTTTTTCTGCAACATACAGCAAAAGAATCATTGAAAGTGCACCAGGCCAGGGATTTCCCCAGAGTATGTGAAAATCCTCTTAAGGAAGAAGTCAGTGTGGGGTGAGTTGCCAACTGAAATGTTCCAATGAGTTGCTGGCATGGGCTAAATACAGACTTGATTGCACACTATCACCAGATGTAGTTCTAAAAGGCAATTAATGTGCCCTTGTTAAGGTCCCCTAAAATCAAGCAATAGGACACAGAAAAGTTTAAACAATTGGTGGTATTTGGTCAAAGGTTGGATTCGATGACAACAGTTCTTTCCCAACCTTAATGTTTTATGATTCTATGACTTGTTCCTCCTGCCTTTATGACAAGTGTATATAAAATACAGGCACAGGAACAGAGAGAAGAGCAAGCAAGAGCTTACATGGGGTTTTGTGATGGTGTTAGCCCATATAGCCTTGCAGAGTCCCCAGAGAAATCACGGGGACCATTGCACAGATGGACTGGGAGCAGTGAAAACTTGACAGCCACTGGTTACTGGGCTGAACAAGAGCTGAGGAGAACAGAGCAGGGGTAAACTGGGAGTGTCTCAGTTCAGCAGTCAGGCCTGCAATGCAAACCTGCAGAAGGCTACACAGACTGCAGTGCTCTGCAGCTTGGTACATGGCATATGATGCATCTCTGGCATTGTAGAGCTGCTCTTATGAAACTGTTGTGTTTCTGAACAGCAGTGGGAGCAGGGATCACCATGTGTTGGCACAGACAGCGTCACCACTCTGACAGGCTGGGAACACATACTGGGGATTACATGGCAGGAGACACTGGAAAAGAAACCAGGAAGAACTAGTTGGCATGTCCATGTAGGATCAGTGCCACTCTCTCTTCTGCAGAAAGTGGAGAGGGAAAGACAAGTGATGCTCTGAGATTTTGCCACTAAGCCAACAGTGAATCGGGCAAATTCCCTACACTTGGTCTTGGAAGTGGACACAGTTGAATGATAGAGTCCACCTTGTCTGCAAGCTGAGCCAGGCATATTGGAGCATGAAGAGAAAGAACCCATAGCATATAGGCAAGGTAATCTTCCTCTAGCTCCCTGTGCTGCAGGAGGTCTGTGAGCAACGTACCTGCACTCAAAGCAGTGTGCAAAGCCTGTGTGTGCACGTGTACCATGCAGCACCTTTGCTGGAAAGCTGCTGGAGGAAGGACACAGAATGGTTGTGTAGCACTGGTTGTAAGCTGGACCAGGAAAGATGGGAGAAAGAACCATAGCATATAGGCAAGGTAATCTTCCTCTAGTCCTTGTGCTGCAGGAGGTCTGTGAGCAACGTACCTGCACTCAAAGCAGTGTGCAAAGCCTGTGTGTGCACGTGTACCATGCAGCACCTTGCTGGAAAGCTGCTGGAGGAAGGACACAGAATGGTTGTGTAGCACCTGGTTGTAAGCTGGACAGGAAAGATGAGAGGAGTATTAAATATCCCTGCAGGCAATACCAATTACCATGGCTCATGCAGTGCTCTGGCCAGTGGTGCTGGTAGAAGGCCTGCTTTAGAATTTGGAAAAATTTGCAGAGGAAATGAAAAAGTTTGCTGGGAAATGAAGCATGAAATACTGCAACCTGACTGCTAGGGAGCAGTATGGAAGGAAGAGGAAGGCAGGTGACAAAGAAGACAAGTGAAGAACAGGGGACCATGGAACTAGACAAGACTGTTTTCACAGAATCCAAACCTTCAGGACAAAAGTATTGCAGATAGTAAAATGTACCAATAAACCAATAAAGAGTTTACATGCTGGTCTGGGATTCTTAAATTTATATAGGGAGCTGTAATAACTCTAGTCTTAAGTTAGCCACAGGTCAATGTGACCTTCCTCCTACATCAGGGCTGTTGTTTTCTACCTTTTTGGCTACCATGAGCCCTATACCACCAGAGATACAAATTCCTGTGGCAAATTTTCCACAGGAAAATCATGAACATTAGTGCTTTCAGTTCCTATACAAAACCCACCCACTGAGTCAGGGACATAAAGATCTGCAGAACATTTATAGTCCTGGTGTAAGTCCCCTCAGCTGTTCCATATGTCCAGTAGCATCTGTTATAGCTCAAAATAGGTTTTTGAAGTCTCCAGTCTTTGAAAACATTGTCTCGGTCTTCACAACCTTCTCTGTGCTTTGCCTGCATTACCAGAACAGATCTCAACTTAAAGAAGGGGAAACATCAGAAGATGCTCTTGGATAGATTTTGGATACTTGATATAAGAGGGAATACCCCAGAAAAACAAAGTATCTTGCTGCGGGAAAGAAGTTCTCAGATGATTTCTCCTCTGTGGAGAAATCAAGGCAAGTGTCTGGGAAAAGATTTGCCAAAAGCTGGGAAGAATAACTGAGATTTTGTAGCAGGAAATTCAGCCCAAGAAGGGCAGTTGAGTACTGCCAAGCTTGGCATAAATACCAGAGGGGGGAACGGCCCAGTTAGATGTCATCGAGCCACAGGGGTGAAATGTAGACCAAGGAGAGAGGGGAAGTTTTCCACTTAATTTGGAATCTCCAGGTAGATGGCTGGGCTGTGCCACACACCTCCCTGCAACACACAGGACAGAGAAAAGCATCTCAGTCTCCAGAAGAAGCAGAGAGATTCCCACTGACCCCAAGGACTGCTGGGTCAGTGGCAAAAAGAAACACAGTGCTTAGATGCATCAAAAAATATCCTGGAAGAACACACCAGAGCCACCTCCCTGCATCTATTGCAAATAAGCCCAAAACAATATGTCAATTTTCCTAGTAACTAAATTTTCCTGGAGAAACAGAGCAGGCAGAGCACTCATCTGGCCACATAATCAGCCTCTCTGTATACTAAAGGGTCACTAGTTTCAGACCCCTGTGCACTCTGTATCCTCAGCACTTGCTGCAACGCCAGCCCCAAGTCCTCGAAAAGCTGGGCTGTGAGTCTGGATGCAAGCAGGGAAATTGCAGGCTGTCAGTCACTGGGTGGCCAGACCATATGTGTGAGTGGGGAGGACAGAGGAGGAAATAAACTGGACAGTGAAACTCCAGCTGCCCAGTAGCTGAGCAGAAACAGAGCTTGCCTGCATGCAAGCCAAGGCTAAGAAGAATAAGCCAAAACAGGTAAGAGGAAATGCAAAGAACAAACACTCAGCAATAAGGAAGAATCCAGTCCTTACAGTCAAACCTGTGACAATAAATATCCACTGCGTTCCCTAGAAAGGACAACCCCATCATCCATAAACGTCTACAGGTAACCTATTGCTGCAAGCCCAAGAGGAGAAACTGTCTCATTACTCATTAACTTTTAAGTTACCAGTAGCCAGAAGAGATACAGGGTTTGTTTTTTTTTTTTAAGTTTTGGGCATTTTTTGTAGAGGAGAAAATCCCAGAGAGACCAAATTCTGGAACACTATCAGAGACACCCAGAGTGCTTTCAACTTTTAAACATAAAAGAAAAAGGTCTTGGGGAAAAATAGGTGCCAGTGTGAGCTACTCCTCTGAAGGTCTCAGTTCTGCTAAGTTTTTAGGGGAAGGTTACATGAAAAGAGTGAAAATACCCGTGCAGTCCATTTTCCACTAGGTAAGCTGACATGCAGTGTTTTGAGAACAGAGCTGTAACTGACAACTGTGGATTTCAAGGCAAAAAAGCAAATGGACAAGGTCTGAAAATAGGAAGATGGGGCAGAGACCCAAGAGAGAGGCATGCCATTGTCTTTCCTGGGTCAAAGAGCTTGTTGAGGATAAGAGGTGTGGTTCTACTCACAGAGAGAAGGAAATAATCTCATTTGAATCTCACTGTGAACAAAGTGATTCCATAAAAACAGAATTCCTGAAAAGGACTCACCAAGCAACACTCAGAGTTCCATTAAGCAGAAAGACCTTGAAACATGTTTATTTACATTGTTTAAATCCCAGAATCTTTTTTTTTTTTTTTTTTTTTTATCAACGGGGATTCTGGGCCATGGGGCTACAGGGCTGGCTAAGTACACACTGTAGTTAAAGTCCAAGTACAAGACGAAATGCAAATCAAGTCCCTAGCCTAAGTGCCAACCTGAATGCCACATTTGCTCCTTTAACAAAGTTTTGCACTCAAAATGGCCATAACAAGCATGGGTGGGACAGAGGCAGCAGAGCAGAGAGCAGGATTATGAGGCACGGTTTTAGAATTATGACCATCCATGAATGAATATGATTGAATGTTTTGGGTCAGGAGCTTGGCTTAATTAATTCCCCACGCTGGCAGCAGCACTCTCCGCCATCCATCTGATATGGTGAAAGGGTCACAGAATCACAAAATGGCTGAGGTCAGAAGTGACCTTGGGAGGACATCTGTTCCACCCTATCGGCACAAGCAGGGTCACCTAGAGCTGGCTGCCCAGAACTGCTGTCATCTTCTTCCTCCTAAGCAGCAGCAGGGTAAGGAAAAAGTGCCGAAGCACCGTGTGCGCATAATTGTTATCCAACGCCTTCATCTCAAGACACTTAACCAGGAATGCTAAACCCATCTTTTCCAAATCCTATTTCAAGGCAACCTACGTGCACAGCTGGGAAATAATGCAGCTTATTACACCGTTTTCCCCTTCCCCTCAGAAATAATATTTTCAGGCTGTGCCCGCATGTACCATTCCACCCAGGCCCCGTCGTACACTGCGACATCGGGCTTGCCACAGAGGTAGGCGCCCAGAGCCACGTGGCAGGCAGTGACCCCAGAGCCACACGTGGCTACCACTGGCTTTAAGAGGTCCACCTTCTTCTCCTGGAACAGAGTGCGGATCTGCTCAGGGGTCTTCTCTAAGCCAGATTCTGTGAGGAAATCAGTGAAGGGGATGCTCGTCGACCCAGGGACATGACCAGGCTCAATTCCTAGAGAAAAAACAGTGCAGACAGGAATTTACCTCTATTGTCTGGGATAAGTCTACTGCAAAGCCTCTTCTGTTTCACTGTGAGGAATATTTATTGCTTAGTGTATTTTATTAAAACAAGTACTTTTATTTTTGTTACACTTCGCTTTACTAGATTACTGATTACTCAGGAAGGATGGCTCTATGTGTAACCTTCATGCTACACATAGGCACAACGCTGTAAAGTTCCATTTTTCCCCTTGTTCCTTCCACATTTTTCTCTCCATCAGAGCAACCCACACTGATGAAGCACCTGCACAGGCCCTTCTGAGGTGCAGAGTAGCACCAGTACTTGAAGAGACCAAGCGTATCAAAAGCTATGTTCCTCACCAGCCCAGCCCCTCATGAGGAAAAAAAGATACACGGCTTCCCCACTGCTGAATTTTCAAAGAGTACCACTTGCTAGTCAGAAGGGAAGGAGGACAGGAGGACACACTGCCTGAAGTCCCATCCCATAAAAGACAGCCATTATTTCCTAGCATTACCTCTACAGGAGTCAAAGTGATTGCCACCTTAAATTAAGCCCCTCTTTAGAATGCACTGTCTCAGAAAGCACATTACCATCTCGGGGCTCTGGCTCTACTCCCCGGAACCGTCCTGCAGCACGGGCATCCACTAGTTGGAAGCGACGGGAATCCAAGTTATCTAAGACATCCTCATATGTTTTCACCAGCGACTTGTCCAAGGAGGCATGGAACTCAGACGGAGCTACCTGGGTTTTCCCAGAACTAAGTGCATTCCCCTCTCGCTGCCAGTTCTTCAGGCCACCATCCAGAAGGGAGACAGCTTCGTGTCCAAAGACCCGGAACATCCACCACACCCGGGGAGCTGAGAAGAGACCTTGGTCGCTGCCATCATACACCACGACGTGGGAATCATTCCCCACTCCCAGCTTCCCCACATACTCGGCAAAGTCACTAGCCTTGGGCAGCATGTGATCGTAAGGCGATGTTCGGTCACTGCACTGGTCGATGTCAAAGAAAACTGCACCAGGGATGTGGCGCTCCTCAAACTCCTGCTTCGGATCACGCTTCATCTTTGGCAAATACCAGGATGCGTCCACGATCCTCAGGGCCAGGCCAGCTTGCTGGGACTTGATGGCTTCTGAAAGCCATTTTGCAGACACCAGAGCTCGGTAGAGGAGTTGTTGCGACATCGCTCCCGAGTCCTGGCTGAGATTAGCCGATGTATGGATTCTGCCCGAGTCCACCTGACTGCAGAAGGTAGAAAGCCACAAATTAGAGACCAGCCTTTCAAAAAGCGACAAACATGCATTTTGGGACCCGTGTCTGCACTGAGGCGCTGGCTAAGCCTATAAACGAGGGTCTTGAAACGCTGCAGCCCCGAAAGTAGTTCCCCAGAGCTCATGTCCCGAGCGGGACAACCACGGCATTCCTGCCCTGCGCCCGGCCCCACGCAGCTCCTCCGGCCCTCTCCAGGGACCCCAGCCAGCACTGACAGCAGCCAGAGCGGAGCGGGGCAGCCCCGAGCGCTCGGCGGGGAGGCACGGTCCCGCGCCAGGGCACGCCTGCCGCCGGGGCCCCGCCGCCAGCCCCCCCGGCCCGGCGGGGCCGCCGCCTCGCCCCGTACCTCCGTGCTGGGCCTCAGCGCCCGCCACCCACGGCCGCCGCCGGAGGGCGGGAGCGCTCCCGGCGGGCCGGTCCCGGCCGTGCGGCCGCCTCCGTGCCGCCCCTCGGGCCGCACCTCCCGCCGCCATTTCGCGTGTGGCGAGCCGTGTCGGGCTCCGTGTGCGAGGGCAGCGCGGCCCAGCGGCCCCGCCGGTCCCCCGAGATGGCGCGGCAGGGCCTCAGCCGGGCGCTGGTCACGGCCTCCTGGCTGGCGGAGGCGGTGCGGGCCGGGCGGGTGGGCGCCGGCCTGCGGGTGCTGGACGCCTCCTGGTACCCCCCAAGGAGCGGAACGCCCGGCAGGAGTTCAAGGAGAGGCACATCCCCGGCGCGTCGTTCTTCGACATCGAGGAGTGCCGGGATAAGTCCTCCCCTTACGACTTCATGCTGCCCAGCGAGTCCCACTTCGCCGACTACGTGGGCGGGCTGGGGGTCAGCAACGACACCCACGTGGTGGTGTACGACGGGGACGACGTGGGCACCTTCTACGCCCCCCGCGCCTGGTGGATGTTCCGGGCCTTTGGGCACAAGGAGGTCTCTGTGCTGAATGGTGGCTTCAAGAATTGGGTGAAGGAGGGGCACCCCGTCACGGCCGAGGTCACCCAGCCCACCCCGGCTGTCTTTAAGGCCAGGCTGAACAGGGCCCTGGTGAAGACTTTTGAGGAGATGGTTCAGAACGTGTCATCCCTAAAGTTCCAGGTGGTGGATTCCCGCCCCGAGGGCCGGTTTCGGGGGACAGAGCTGGACCAAGGTAATGGAGGTGGGACTGACACCTGCCCCAGAACGGGATGGATGTCAATACTAGACTGGGAGTAACAGCTCCTGAAAGTCATCAAACAGATCAAACAGATTTTCCTCATGCACATGCATGCCTCAGCCCAACTCATTGATTACCTTAAGGGATCCACAGTTGCACATTCAGACCCCAGTGCCATCACTGAATGCTTTTGTTGCAGTTGGCTATAAAGCTGCAGGAGGAAATAGCAGAAAAGGGCTGCAGTCATTTGGTTCCAGGATATCCCATCCCACACCCCGTAGAAGTTTATCAAAATGCAAACATGGGAGGTGAGAGCCCCCAGGGGTTTGTTCAGGGTCCTATCTAAAACCAGCAGACACATACAAACTATCAATATTCATGCAGGCACCTCTCACCATAATGAGTGCACTAGCAAAAGCCAAGGTTTTAGGTAATGCAGTAACCCAAGGGACGTTCTCCTTATCGCTCTGACTGCCAGCAAATAGAGAACTTGCTTGAGCTGGTCTTTGTTCTTTTGCTTATGTAAGAAAAGTCTGAAGCCTTTAGCAAATGTGTGGGGTGTCAGCCTCTCAGGTGTCTCAAGTTACAGGAACAAAATCTGATTTTGTTACCTCGCTCAAACACTGGACACACAAGCAGCAGGGGTGGGAGAAGTTCTGTGCAGTGGGGACAGCAGATACAGTTGTGTGCCTAGAATGAAACGGAAGTTGGTTAAAGGAGGCCCTTGCTATGTAATTTAAGCCTTGGTATATCCCAGAATAACCTCCCCTCTGAAAGGGCGTAGAGGAAACTTTCCTGACCGACCATTCAGATGGCACTCTGGCAACCATACTCCTACCACCGGAGACTTTAACTGCTGGGACTGCCCTTCTCAGGAGGCAGCTCCACTGAACTGATTCGTGCCCCACTTGACTCCCTACACACCCGTCACACACACTCAGACCAGGTTTTCTTACCGTCTCAAGCCTGGGTTTTCCTTAGCAGAGCCTCAAAAGTCTGGTTCCTTAAAGCAATTTTTTTAACAGCACACTAACACACAAACAACTTGAGCTCATGCCTCCAAGCAGGGTCCTAAACAAAGGAAACACTGAACTTTTATACCCTCCCAGTGAGTGTGTGACAAAGTCCTGGCCCTTCCTGCTGAGTCCTCAGCTCCTGCTGTGTCTCAGTGTCCGGTCACCTGGCTGTGCCACAGGTCCTGTGCCCTCTGCTGTGCAAAGGGTGGGTTCAGCTCCTGGCCTCCTGCCCGGGGCTCTGAGGGCCCAGAGCCCAGCCTGGGGCTGACGCTGCAGCTGCACCCCGAGCTACCCGCACGGAACGTGCTCCTCAGCACGGGAATCACAGAAATGATTGGAAGAGAAAGAGTTTCTAGAAGAAAGCACAGAAAAGCTCAGCAGCAGCTGTTGGGTCTGAGCAGAACCCACACTGTTGGAATGTGCAGTGGTTCCTGTGGTCCCCAGGCCATGCTGCCTTACTGCCCCACAAGTTGTTGCCATTCTGTCCTGGCTGTTCACATATGCTGTACAGCCAGTTAGTGTGACAACATGTCCTGAAGTATATTCCTGCATCCAAACTTCATGAAGCATTTGGCTGTAAATGACTCTGTACATGTGGATGGCCCAGGTGCCTACAGGGAGCCCCCCCCAATACATTTGACCTGCGCAAAGGCAATGTGGAAGGTGGGAGAGGTGTTGGGAGTGATGGAGGAGACTTGTGGCAGGAGAAAGTTAGGCTTATCACTCATTCTATTTCTTCTCCTACCACAGCCTTTCAAAGTGAAGGTTGAATTTTAACTTCAAGATGTGACTAAAATGCTCCTTGCTGGGAGCTGGGGGATTTTGCCTTCTTTCCCAAGGTGAGAATTGTGACCGGATGACAAATACCGCAGCACCAACAGCATCTTCAAAACAGATTTTTCCTTTGAAATGAGTCAGCATGGAACAGCTTATTTGTGGTGGTCTAGTTTTGCTTCCCACAGCAGATCCAGCAGGATAAGCACTCCAGCTGCAGCTGCTCATTCCACAGGAGCTTGACAGATCTCTGAACCAAGCTAGCCAGTAGCAGCACATCAGCCAGCAGTGGGTAAAAGACAGTGCTTACACCTAAAAGAGCAATTTGAAACCAATGCTGATTAATTGCAGGAGTCATCCAATCAGGGAGAATGCAATTTAGAGAAGACTAATGGTCTTCAGGTTTAGGAACTTGCTGCCTTCTCAGGTGATTTCAGTTTAATTATTGCTTCAGTTCTTGACTTCCTAATTAAGTCAATTAATCTCTCCTTTCTGTGAACTTCATCTCTAGAAGAGGCTAATTGCAGCTGACTCTTTTGCCTCTAGTTTTTCAGTTCTTTGTGGTAAGAATTAATTGTCCCTGTTTTATTTTTATCCTTGCTGGGATTTAGACCTCTGTACTGGTTAAGATAAGCCATAATACAGGACTAATTTGTATTTGCTGGGAGAGGTTCACCAAAGTTGCTAGAGTGGAGAAAAATGGACATCTCTATAGGTCAGGTCTTGTAGGTCTTAAAAGCGGGTATTGCTTGATAAAGCTTGGATGTTCATGCAGAGTGTGCAGCATAAGCCTGACAGATGTGCAGCCCTGACCTATGCACTGAGTAGTTTGAGGTGTCCCTGCACAGTGCTGTGTTTCTGCAGGAACTAGCTGTCCAGGGCTGATGATAAAAAATAATTACATGATGGTTGCCAGTGCTGACCCTCTCTGACTGTCGGGCACTGAAAACTGATGCACAAGGATTATGGGTAACCAAATGCATACAGAAAAGTTGTGAATTTCTGAATTCTTTTGCAGACATTTGAGAAAAGAGGGGAAAGTCCCAGACAAGAACTCTATCATCTATAAAAAGAGGGCAAACACAAAATCATTTCATGAACTTACAGGTATTTTTCTTCTCATTCTCAGCCCTGAGGTAGTCCTAGTCTCCCTTCTGCATATAGAACTCTTCAGATTTTGCCCACTTTCCCAGCTCTCCATTCTGCCTGTCCCAAACATAGAGCTTTTGCTCATCTTCAATGTTCAGTGGGAATGAGAATGAAATGTACATTTTTCGTCCCACTCTCCTCCGAGAGGATTCTGCAGCTGGGAGTAGACTGGCTTTGCATTGATCGTGCAGTAATACTTGGGACACAGCAGTGGAGAGTGAGAGACTTTATCGAAGTCTGTTTCGACCCACAGGAACCTACAAGGACTTTCAGGGAGCTGGCCAGGACCAAGCCTAAAGCGTTCCTTACAATGTGTTCACAGTAGGTTAGACAAGATCAGTAATTGTCCCTTCTAAGACATACCGTTTGAGTGGAAGAGAGAGATAAACAAGGAGGCATTTGGAAAAGAACTATCTGCAGCCAACACACTCCAAAGCCACAGGGAGTTAAATATGGGCAAAACAAGTCTTTTATCTTTTTGACATTAAGAAATTCCATCTGGAGCTTTCATCGCAAAGGGAAGGCTGGAGAGGAGGGGCTATGGTCTTAGATAAATAGCCAACAAAAAAACAACATGTAAGCAGAGAACCTAACAGATGTGGAAAAGGGGATTAAGTAGTGAAGAAGATAACATATTACAGGTTATAAATTGTGAGGAAGGATTGCCAGACACCAAGCTGAGTGAGACCTGGCAAAAGGAATTAAGTAACAAAAATTTCTGGAACAGAGTGAACAAAAGAGAACAAGGAGAGAAAGAATAAATAAAGTTTCTGTGCAGTTAGCAGGTGTTCCAGGTGGAAGATTATTTGTGTGTGGTCTGAGCATTATACTGAGCCCTGAGTCTGTGCTACCATGTTTTCTTCTCCCCTAAGGATAATTCTGCAGAACCAAAAGCTATCCCCCATGCTCCAATTAGTGAGGCAGATGATCTCAATCCCAAATATGTGTCAAAGATCAGTCATGTGACATTGCAGCTTCGTGAGGCAAGAATTTGATAAATGTGTTCAAAGCATGGTTTTGTGGGACAGAAACAATTGCAAACTTCATACTTAGAATAGGGGGTACAGCACAACCTAGTCAGGTGCTGGTCTTCTAACATGGATAGACTGGGAGGCTTTCAAAAAACTCTTCAAGAAAAATTATTTTAAATGAAGGCAAAATTGAGTAAAATATGTTGGTAGACTTGCACTGCAGCCAAGGGCTTTGTTTCCTTCCAAACAGAATTGGTTGGCCAGATAAGAGAAATGGGAGCATGCCTGTCTAGAAGTTACATCTGATCTTTCCTTCCAGCCATTGGAAGCACCTACAAGGTAGAGTTGTGCCACTGGGACTTCATTCATGCTTTGGGCATAACATTAGAGGGGCATTTATTAGCTCAGTATGAGGAGAGGACAAATAGCACAAAAAAATTGATTGAAAAGGAGATAAGTGAGATAAGAACAGCATGTACTGAAAGAACATCTGTAGGGCTAGAGGTTGCCAGCATGGTGCCATCATTAACCTTTGTTTTGTTTTGTAGTTTCCTCTATCATCAAGACATTGAAAGTAGGGAGCTATTACTGCAATGTGCTGCTGCACAGCTGTGGGAAGGTCTAAATGATCACACAGGGAGTATTATGTGAGGTGCCACCTGCAGATGTATGAGTGACAGGGAGTGTAACACTACAGAGAGCAAACTCGAGTGCTTAGTAGCCCAAAACACTCCAGTGCTTGTGTTTCTCCTACAAGCTGATGACCCACATTTGGAAACAGTAGAAGAGGGTAAGACTTGGACGAATTAGTTGGGTGCAGGAACATCACATGTGATTAAGCCTTGGCAACAGCCTGGGTAACTCTTGCCTACCAGCTGTGATGGTCGGAAATGGCACTTTTTTATCCAGAAGGCTGCTGGACACCTAGAGCTGTTTCTAGGGTGGCCAAGACAGAGAAAAGTGTATCTAATGGGCTCTTATGGGTTTAGGCTAAGGACATGAGGTTGTTGGGAGTGCTGAGGGCTTGCCATCAGTCAGTTGGAGCAATAGCAGAAGGGCAGAAAAAGTATTTTGGCCAAAGGGCAGTGTTAGCTCAAGGATAAATGGTGTGTGGACTGACTGTGATGATCTGAATTAATATTCCTGCTCACATGAGCCAGGAGGTGCTTCAGTGGGAAGTTTCATGACAAAAATCCAAATGGTTGCTGAGATGGATGCTTTTTTAAAAGGCATCTTGTAAAATGATTACTGAGGTAGCTGGGGCCCAGGCTCTGTAGTCCTAGGGTTCCTTCCTGGAGTTTCTGATGGTGACTTCATGAATCTGGCACGGAGTATCCTTTGTTCATACAGGACAGGTACATATGTATCCTCTCCCCTGTTCAGATTCCAGCTGCATCCAGCCTTGCCTTCCAATCCTATGTTCCTCTGCTCTTGACCTAGCAGAGAGAGATTATAAAGCTTTCTCAGCCACTTGAGAGCACTTCTTAGGCAGTCTGAGGGATTGTGGTTGTGCAGTTTCAGCTCTTTCTCTCAGCTGAACACCCACATATGTGAATAAATGCAGTTTCTATAGAATTCCCCATCCTTTTCCCACAGAGTGCTAGCACTGGTCTCTGACTCCAACAGACTTTTGAATCTCTATAGCAAGAAAGTCTCCCTATAGATCAAAGTCAAAACTGCTCTAAAATGAGTGGGTTTTTTTCAGATCTGCTCAGCTCCTTCCTGGAGAGTTGTTTAAGGGTGGTGAGTTGTCAGTCTCCAAGAAGAGAGGGGTATAAACCTATTTTAAGGTGTATGAATGGTCTAGAGAAGTGATAATCATCCTGGTACCTGGGACACCTAGGAAATGAGTTGATGGCCCAGCAAGCTTCTTTGAGCAAGAGTTCCCTTCTAGTTCATCCTCCAGGACTTCCTGATCTCAGTACACTTCCCAGTGCCCTAGGATGGCTCACAGACTTGTCTGTATTGGGGTCATCACCAGTACTGCAGCAGAGCCTTGCAGAAATCCTTTGCTGAATGGATCCTTTCCCGTTTACTCTGTGGGAAAGTGGTAGCCTAACCCAGGCATGTAAGAGGCTTTGCAGTCTGAGAACTATATACAAGGTTTTCTTGGGTTTTGCTTCATTTTTTATTTCCTCTCTGTCATACATTTTATTGATGAGTGAGTTTTGCAGTTCTCTGTACTGAAGTGATGAACTGTTGTCTTCTGGAACTGGAAAAAATGTGGTGAAAGAATCAGTCCAAAACACTGCTTCTTTGATTTTTTCTTTTCCTTTCTAAATGTTAGTCCCTGCAGAAGTCAGCAGTTTTTCTCCCAACTTCTCTCAGTAATGCTAAACATTTCTGAAGGATGCATGAGGTGACTCCTAGGCAACTGTGCCGTATTTCTACTGCACTTGGGGAGGATGATTCAAGAGACAAAGAGGGTCCATCTGGAACAGGAAGAGAACTTGTGAAGCTGACTCAGGGCAGCTTTGATTGTCTTTAAGCTCTGTCTTTGTCCAGCAGAGCAAAAATTCCCTTCAATTCTGTGCCAAAGCTGTTTTCCCTTATATCTCACCATGTCATGTTACCACTCTGCATAGTGATGAAACTGCAGTGTCATTATGTGTGATGTCAATTTCTGTCTAGGTACAGTTTAATCATTTGACTGTAACAAAGTCAGATGATTAAACTGCCCCAGTCTCTCCCATCTCCCAAGACCAGTTATCACAATGATTTGGGCAAGTGGAAAGCTGCCAGTGAAACAGATTACTATTCATGTGATTTTTTTCAGATTTGTCTCATTAGAAGTTCAAACCTAGTGAGGAACCATTTCCCTGAAACACATTTTCAGTGTAATACATAATGTTTTTTGCTCCAATGAGGCTTGATCCAAAGCCTCTCAAAATGATTGGAAAATCTTCCATTATTAAGCCTTAAGATTCTGAATTTGAAAGGTGTGATGCCAGCCTTGTCCATCATATTTTTATATATGCTATTCTCCATGACCTTGTGTTGACGTGCAGCTTTGAACTTGCCTGAAGTGGTCAGATACATGAGCAGAAAAACAGAACCTGTGCTGATTTCATCCACCAAGTAGATAAGAAGTGATATAAAATTTAAATTCTGACTTCTGTGACCCCATTGTCCCAGGATAGCTGTCTCAGCAGTGATGTGACTGACTTAAAGGTTGCTTTATGATTTCTTATTTATTTTTTTCTGAAATACGATTTTAAGGTGATGCAGGAATAAACTGAACAGATAACCATTTTCACAAATTCCACATACTGGCCACATTTCCTGCTTCTGAAAACTGTCACTACACACTGCTGGCATACCTGGGGAAGGCTAGAAATTCATTGCTCTATTCCTCTTATCAGAGGTGCCCTTAATGCCTTTGTTAAGGCATTTTCTGTGGAGGTTCTTTGTTCCTGTCATGTGTAGGGCTTCTTCAGATTTCTACATCTCATTGCTTTCAGTGAAGAAATAGTCTGCTAAATATTCAGGAAGTTTTGACTTAAGTGAAGCTGAATAATATTTGTCTTCTTTTTAGCCCAATACCACTTTGTATCTTCATCATCAGGTGGAGCAAATGAGTCTTTTGGAGGGAGTGAGACTCTCTCCCCGATGTCTCTAATGTCTCCTGTGGGTGTCTTTCATCACCTACGTTAACGTGTCCTCGCTCACGTTTCCTTTTCCGGTTCACTCCTGCAGGCTTGGAATCCGGCCACATCCCTGGTGCTGTGAACATACCCTTCCACTCCTTCCTCTCAGAAACAGGGCACGAGAAGAGTATTGAGGAGATCCAGGAGGTATTCCGTCAGAAGAACGTGGATCTCTCGAAGCCGCTGACGGCCACGTGCCGCAAGGGCGTGACGGCGTGTCAGATCGCGCTGGCTGCCTTCCTGTGCGGCAAGCGCGACGTGGCCGTGTACGACGGCTCCTGGTCCGAGTGGTTCCACCGAGCCCCGCCGCACTACAAGGTGTCCGAGGTGAAGCGCAGCAAGGCCTAGAGGGGAAGCTGTGGCTGGGGCAGCACAGTCTAGCAGCTGTCTCCAGTCCAGGGTAAGGCAAAGGGGAGGAGGTGGAAGTAAAGAAAAAATTGGTCGATTTAGGTTTCGCCAATTTTTTTAAGAATTGTCGTTAGGTTTCTGCTGAGCTTCTGATGTTTTGACGATTAATAAAATCTTATGTGACGCACCTGTGAGTTTCTTATCTGCTTGGGTGGGGAAAGCAGCTCTGCAGCATGAAGGAGAGTTACACTCTGTACCTGAAGACCTGCAGAAATTCCAGTGGCCTGGTGAAAGATTGGGAGCAGAATGGATGTAAAGTCCAGTGCTAAAATACAGATGGGAGAGCCAGGCTGTGGTTCTGTCATTGACTCTGTCTTCTTGCCAGCCTGCCATCTTCCCATTTGGAATATGAAAAATGGGGGTACCTTCTATATAGCAACTGGACTCAACCCACAGGGAGCTGTGTTGCTTCCCCTGGGGTCCAGGTAAGGGACATCAAAAAGAGATATATGGTATCAACTGCTATGGCCCACTGATTATTACCCTCTACTGGTGCTCCAGGTGGGAGCAAGAAGGTCCCAACAAGAATGCTGAGAGCTCATGTGAAGCATTTGGAGGTGCTAAAAGATCCATTTCTGCTGAAAGACAGTATTGTTGATTATCACAACTGTGTTAGGAATGTCTTCAAGAAATCCCGTACGTGTGATGAGAACTTTTCAGCACAGGTATTTCATGAGACATGAGCCTTTTACTCTGCTCCTTGTTTGTTTTTCCAGTCAGTGAGGATAACCCTTCTTACACCACGTGAATTCTGTTTCCCATGGAACTGGATCCCACAGCTCATAGAGGGAGGGAACATTGTTGCCTAGCAACCATCTCTACTCTTCAGCCTTCATCCCACTCCATACTTAGACTTCACCAGGGCCTGCTGCTTGTGCAAACCTCCAGTCACCACACGAGGGATCATGGACCAGGTGAGAGAGGCAGTTAAGGAAGAGGCTTTACCTCTTGGTAAATATTAGATATTTGGATTCTTTAAAAAAAGAAAAAAAAAAAGGGAAAGGCTATAACACCACTCTTGGCCACATCTGGTGATCTGGTGGCTAGTGACAGTGGCCAGTTCCCACACCTCTCTAAGGAGGTTTTCTGCCTGGAAGGAGCAACTCCCCCTTTCCTCAAAGGCTGCATGTCAGGAAAGTCAGAGTGTTAGGCTATGCTAAATATTTCATTCCGAAGAAAGATCATGATTATCCTTTTTAGCTCTTGATCAAGATCTATCTTTTCTGATTGGTTGCCTATTGTCCCTCACAGAATTGGTTTAGAAAAGAATAAGTGAACATATTTCTGTGGTTTCTGTTATCCAGGAGGATGGCAAAATAGTCTTAAAGTCCTTGGCCTCAAGATGTGGGATTCTCTGAGCAGAGCTTTGACTTTGGACCTTCAGGGTCAGAAATAAAATGAAAAATAACAATCACATGCAGTTGCAGTGATTTTATAATAACAGTGACAACGACATCATATACAGTTACAAACTAGAAAGTAGGAACAGTTGCAGATTTTGGTGTCATTTTGTCCAAGAAGAACTGGGGAAATTATTGATGAACGGGATTTGGGAAATGAGCACATTGCCTCATTACACAGAAATTCTGCTTTGTTGGAAGAAATGGGAGAGGAGGAATTTCTACATCAGCAGACTGGAAAGTTCTTCCTGCTGAATATAGTAATAATGACAGACATGTTTTTGTTTTAAGTAGAAGGTGGGAGTAAGCACAGCGGTTTATTTAGCAGCAGCTTCCTTCACTTTGATCATGTGTAAGTGTATGGCTCTTCTTTAAAAAGAAAGAAGAGTGATAGAGAAAAGAAGCAGATCATTCCCTGTGAGTCAGGACTGGCTGCCTCTCATCATGTCTTGTGGCCCTGTTATTTTTGTGGGTGAGGTTCTGCAGGGCATGTGGCACTGACTCCTGGAGCCTGGCTGATACAGTAACTTCAGCTTCAGGATCCCAACGATGCCTAAGGCTTGGTGCTGCCAAGACCTGTCTCAGTGTAAAACCCAAGCTGCTGCTGATTCAGGTCAGCTCTGGTGGAGCACTAGGCTTCCTACCCCATGGGCTGGCACCTTCATTCCCACAGCTGCCTCAAGAGCAGAAGGTAAGCCCTGGGTCATGTCCTGAGCTAATCTGATGAATCCAAACATACATTCCTACCTGACCCAGATCCCATTTGTCCTGCTGCTGGTGCCAGCAGGCTCACAATTACTGTACTGCACCACTAAGGCTTCTGTTCTAACTTGTCACAGCCTTTGCATGGGCTAAATCTCTCAAGTCCTGCTGGGATGAGGAACACACCCAACAAGCAGGACATGACAGAGGGTTATACAGACATCTTTGCAGGAAAGGCACTTCTTGTCCTGGATGTCCCATGCAAATGAAATGCCTACAGAAGACACTAAGGGAGACTCAAGGACAGACCCAGGTCCCAGGGATTAGTCATAGCTCAAAGAGCTTTGCAGGGCTGGAAATGCCAGGAGTTTGCTGCAGTTTGGGAATGTGGATTGACAGAGTTTCCCTGTTGTTTATATTTCCAGAAATGTCAAGCTCAGGACAACGCAGCGTTAGAAAGAGGACAGAAAGGCCCCGATGACTGTACTGAAATGTCAAAAAACTCCTTGACCTGGGCATCTCTTTCAGACTATGATCAGCTGAGTTACAATTTGAGAGTAAATCTCTGCCAAGGTAAGGGGACACACTGCTTGGTGCTGCCTTCAAAGCTGTTTGCATCTATGTTTTGCCAGGGCTCAGGCAGCTACATTGCTGCTGGTAGAGTTCTGACCATAGGTAATACTCACTTTCCCTTCTTATTCCTTGTAGCCAAAGTCCCTGCTTTTCCAGGCTGTGGTACCTGCGGAACTGGAATCTAGACACTCCCATTTTATGTATTCTATCTCTTTCTTTTCCTTCACCTTTTTTTTTCCCCCCTCAGTGTGAAAAGTGAACGTGAATCATAACCCCATCATCCTGTCCAGAGTTGTCCAAATGGACACCATTTGCAATACAGCATTCCCTGTCATCTCCAGTTGCTAGTTCCCTCCAGTTCCAGTGCCAACATAATTTCTTTTCCAGACCTTTAGACATGTGGAGCTCTAAAATATCTTCCCCAAACCTCTCTTTCCAAGGTTCCCCAGGATCCCTCCATCTAAGAAAATATTAGAAACTGAGCATTCCTCCAAGTAACTCTGAAATAATTGTCCCTGGTTCTAGTTTCTCATGTACCAGCATAAGGCAGATTCCTTTTCCTTGTACAGTATGTTCCTTGCTGGGTATTGGGGACTGCATTGTCCTGGGTTTGTGGTCACACAGAAAAGAAGGGCATCCTTCCTCAGGGAGCTCAAAATCATTGTTATCAAGACAGAGGTGTGATTAAAAGGGAGGTGAAGAGGAAAGGATTAGAGATTAAAATAAAGCCCCCTCATAGCTAGAAGTAAAGAGGGGATAAAAAGAGAAGTCAGAGTTGGCAGCTCTGCGTTAAGTATTGTGGCAGAAAATGAGATCAAGAAGGCCTGGAGTGGTAAGATGGTGAGGCTTTTGTGGAGTTGTGCCCCTAGAAGCTGCTAGGAGGTTACTCACATGGATGAGGAGATTCAACAGGGGGTAAGTGGGCACTTGACTGAAGAAAAGACACTGGGATACAAATAAAGATGATACCTCGCAGCACCCTCTGTGTGTATCTCGTACTTGAGGATGAAAAGCAGATAAATTGGCAAACGCAAACAACCTCCTGGGTGGTGATGATGAAGTTATTGTTCATTATCCAGCCTCAAACGTGATCAAAGGTACTGCAGTCAACAAATGCCTTTTCTTGAGCCCTTGCAACTCTGCTGTTGCTCCCCTGCTCGATTCCAGGACTGCAGTAGGGTGATTTCTACATATAATTCCTTATTTGCTGTTCCTTGCAGGTGGCCCACTGAAGAGCCAAACCGTGATGAGAGATTCCTACACTCTTGATGTATTTCAGAAGTCTGTCATAGATCCCAGACATTGGCATGGAAGGACAATTAGTGATCTAGGTATGAGTTCTGCCAGGAAAAGTACATTGCTGAATTCCTGAGTTGGGTGCTGCTTCTGCCAAGAGCAGCAGAGGCACAAGGGGACTAGAAACATTTTAACAAGAGGGAAGCTCTACAGCTGGAATAATCCTTGGGGTATGATAGCACTAGGAGGGAAGCCATAACTGAACTATGATTTCCCTTCTTTACAGGGAGATGGTATGAGAAATATTTCCTAGATCTTAATGTGCTCAAAGCAATGAAGAAGAAATATGGGGGGAATTAAAAAGACAGTTCCTGGAAGACAGAGGCTGAAGATTGGAGTGCGTTCAACAATGAGCCTTTTTCTTCCACCACCTCATAAACCTGTCTGTGAAACCTGAACCCATTGCCTGCTAGCTGGAAACAGCAGGTTTGTTCCTTATGCTTTCTACCCTCTCCATTAAAGTGTCTCTGGGGAGAGCAGTCAGTGTGAGATAAATCTGAATGTGCAGACAAAATAACATCACTTTATTGGTCAGTGGTGCGGTGGGAAGGATCAGTGTGTGAGGCCCATACCCTTGCAGAAGGATGTGGTGTTGAGAGGAGCCCACCAGAAATTCACCTGCTCAGCATGTCACTTGGAGCAGGACCTGTGAGTGGTGTAAGAGGGTAGTGGTGCAAGGAGGGTGTGTTTGTGAGCAAACTCATGTTTGCCAGAAGGTTCACGACCCTGACAGCTGCCCCAGCATTCCAGAGTACAGAGGATGCACTGGGAACCAAGCAGGATTGTCCCAGCAGCAGCAATGTGCTAAAGCAAATAGAAATTCACCTGAGAGGCATCAGGCTATTTGTGGAAGCTCACATTATTTACAGGTCAAGCCAGTGAAAATAAAACCAAAGAAACAACAGCTGATTCCACCTAAAGGGAACAGGGAATCTACAGGAAGCCTCAGGACTCCTCCAATGCACAGATCACCCCACAACATGCATGTACCCTTACTGAAGCTCTCATAAGCCCCACTGGCCCCTGACAGCCCTCTCCCTAGCTCAGAGGTGAGTGACTCTCAGAGAGAAGCACACGCATCCAGCATCAAGGCTGTTGGAGTTCGACTAAGGACCACCCAAGTCTAGAATGATGCAGGATATGCAGGGTCTCTAGTGCTTCCTGATGTGTTTTTCTCACAAATTTAATGGTCTTTATTGCAGGACTCTGCCTTCCAGCTCCAAAGTGTAGCAATTTGGTGCAGCAATCACAAAGTACATTTCTGGGTATAGTGATGGCCGGTTCTTCCCCGTCTGGTCCTCAGCTCTCACCATTTTAGAAGATTAATGCTTTGCTTAATAATATGAACTGTTTTGGGACAGAATTAGGATTGTTACTTCACCATTGGCTGGTGATTAGATAACAGTATGCTGACTTTGTTAAAGTAGTGAAGGATGTTAAAATTTAACTAATATGATAATCAAGTGATAATCATTTTCCACCGCCAATAATTAACTTAATATTTTTAGGAAGATGTCCAAGTCTTTCAAATTAAGGAGACTGGCCAAATTGCAGCTTGTAGAAACCTCCCTGTGGCTTTGCTTTGTGCATCAGTACTGAGTGGCTGCTGTCTGAGCACACACCACTCTTGCCTGCCCTGAACAGCACAGCTCTGTAGGAACAGCCGGTTCTCTGTGTTGCATCCAGCACTGATGGCCAATATAACTCCAGGTACATAATGAACGCTGTCTTCTGAGACCACAGCAGGTTCTAATCCAGGAAATATGGAGCTGAACAGAAATCTACTGATGTTGTTTGGCATACTGGAAGCAGGAGGTTCAGGGCATAGGCAGCTAATAGGCAACACATAATGTGGGATGAATTCACACATAGATGTACAGAATTGTTTCTGCTGGACATTAAAAATGCCTATTAGCCATTAGAAATAGACACTAGGGCAAGCAGGCAGACTGCAGGATTATGGTTCAGCTGGAAACAAATGTCCCTTTGCTATTCATGAAGGGCTCATTAAGAGAGTAGATCAGAAGAGAAATTGAAAGGTCCTCTTGGTGCACCACCGGGCACAAAATGGGGTGTTTACCTCTTGCAGTGAAAGGAAGTCACTGTGTATACCTTTTACAAATGACAATATTTTGTAAGCCCTTAAATAATATAAAATACTTGATGTTGTATAATGCACTCAAATGGGTGACAGCTCTTTGATGGTGAATGAACATACCTGTGTCAAATCCCCTTCATCTTCTTTGCAAAGAATGGCACAGCTCAGCCAGGAACAAACACTTTCAGGCAGGTGACACATGAAAGCTGCAGGTATAACCGAGATTATAGCTTTCAGTGAGGCAGCACAGCCACTGGGGACAATCAATACCTGAAGTCTTTGAGTGCTGAACAGACTAATTTAGCCACAACCTTGGCAAGGAGCATTTTCCTGTGTGGCACTTTGTGTTGTAGAGTGCTTTGGATATCCAAACCTGTATTTGGGAAGTCAGCCTTGGAATCTCCGGGTACCATGTCATATGCAGTTAGACAAGGACAGAGCTGAAATAAGTGCTCGTGCTCACTGCAGCTGAAATCTCCCTTCTATCCATCCTTCTGCTCTCAACTATTTGTTCCTTCTTGCCTGTTTTGTGCTGGTGCTGGCACTTCCCTGCCCATGCTCTGAACTGAGTCAAATTGATAAACCAGCAGAAAATCAATACAGAAGGAAAAACAAAACAAAACAAAAGCTAACAGGTTAACCAATTCAAATTTCTAAGCAAAGGACCTTGTTGCAGACAAGGCAGTGAGTGATGGGATATGCAGATGTTGGGAAAGAGGAGTAGAAGGAGAGTGGAGGTGGCAATGGCCTTTCACTGCCCTTTTAATGCAGCGAGAAATTAGTTTGCCTCCGCTGTATTGTCTCACAGAACGCAGCGCTTCGCAACACGGGTAGCCCGTATTTAAGTGATTTTACAGGGTCTGATCATTGGGTGGCAGCTCTGAGCCAGTGTTTTTACCTGACAAGTTAGAAACTGGTAAAAAGAGTGTTCTCTGGTTTAGCTAAACCATTCGCTGAAATTGCTATTTAAGAACTGTTTAAGTCACCTCTAAACAGTCAGTGCACTTGAAATATAATCAGACTACAAGGATTTGAAGCAGAAGAAATCAGTTTCACCCCAGCTTCTGCAGCCCTCTCCTCACAACTTTTTCTAGCAGTAATGGCTACTTCCCAGTTCAGGCTTATGCATCACTGCAGTTGAAGCACAGGTCATTTTGCAGGATATCACTTTTAATAAATATTTCCTATTGTCCAAACAATATTGCATTTTGCTTTTCATTTAACCCTCTGACCTCTGCCTATCTCATGCTATCCTGAGTGATTCCAACCTTTGGCATCTCCATTATGAATGACTTTGAATGGCTCATATAAAGAGATGGTAACAACTGTAAGGACAGAAGACAGACACTGCAAAAACTCTTATTAGAGTCTTCAGCCAACTATTCGATTCAATCCTTTGTGCTGTAAAGCTTGCATGGAAGTAAAACTTAAATTCAGATCTACATCTACCCTGAGTAAGCCCAGTATTCTTAAAAGAATGGAGTACTTACTGCTGATCCTGCCTATAATGGGATAAAAGAGAAACCCAGCACTGCTTGAAGTGACAAGAGATCACAACGAAAAGGGAGCAGGTGAATTGACTTCAGTGGATTTCACTCTCAGGCACCGAGTTTAAAATACAATTGTGTCTTACATTTGAAGGTATTAAAAACTCCTACTCATCAAGAGAGAATGGTGATTTGAGGTTAGGCATTACCTGTGGTGCTCCATTTGACAGTGGTAGAGCAAATGAGCCAAGGAGCAAGAAAGGTATAAAACAAAACCAAAACTCAAATGGTGTGCTCCTTAGGGTTCACTTTGTGTTTTCCTTGCCACAGACTCCTCTCTGACAGGGCCAAGGCTTCATGGATTGAAGCTGGAAGAGCAGTGTCCCAGTGTCAGGGGTGGGATCACTGTGCTTGGAAACAGTATGAGAGGTTTAAGAACAACAGCTCCTTACAGATAAGAAATAGGCTCTCACAGCCATGGGCAAAACAGGGGTGACAGCTACATTCAAAAACATACAAGAAGGTTCTACTGCTGGTTTTGGTGAACAGGCCTACTGATTTTTATGCTGAGTTGCCATTTTATCCCTCTTAATAACATTCCTTTTCTTTTAAACCCTTGGATTCATTGCTTCTGAGCAGGAAAACTGATTATCCAAGCTCATTATGTGCCCAAGTGAAATCATTTTCTTTTCCTATAACCCGAGAGCCTTGAACTGAAATTGATTAACTATTTTTAGAAAGAAGCTCTAGCTAAATCTGACTTCTTCCCCTGCCAATCACACCTATCAGGGGAGTGCAAAACAAGCCTATCTGAATGCGGGTGCCTAGGAATTATGGCCTGTCCCTTTTACTGAGTACTTTCATATAAGTAAGAAAGAGGTGGGGTTGTTTGAGATCTTTCACCATGTTGCACTAGAAGTTGCAAAGGAGAGGTAGCATTTTTGGAAAGAAAATGGGATAATAATGGGTTTATAATTTTGAATTTTTGTTTTGGTTATCTAACACCCTGCAACTCCAGCAGGCATTTCTTAATCTCAAGAGGTCTACTTTCCTTTCATACAGCTTTCTTTAGGGTTCTGAAGACCCTTGCATTGTGTTTTTTGTCACTGCTGGATGAAAAAAAAGCACAGGACTTGGCTGCAACTAACAGCTCTCTAAGGTGCCAAGTGCATACAGACAGGAGATGACCTAATGGGGGACACTGTATTCCAGGAAGCCAGAAGGAACCTCTGGCTACATGTCTTGTACCTTCCTCAGAAGCTGCAAGCCTCAGACTTCTCTGTGACACAGGAAGAGGTCAACTGTTTACTGCCAACTACAAGTGTCCCAGTTCCAAATTGTGAAAGCACAATTCAGCTTTTGAGAGAAATCCATGTTTTTCCTGTAAATAAAACAGGACCAGGGGCCATTCTCTGGCTGTCTGGTAAAATGGCACAGACTGGCTGCATCTGCAGACTTGCTGCTCTCCCTGGTCTCCTGCAGAGCCTCTGCAGTCTAAAACACAGATAAAGTTCTCTGTCTCTTTTGTTCAGTTCAAAGTGCACAACTCACTGTGTTACAGCTGTACTCCAAGTGAAAAAGGATGTGCTTTGCACAGCCTGGGTGCAAAACCTCTGAAATGCTGCTGGATATATCCTCACCCAGTAGAGTCGTGTCCGTGTTGCCCAGTGGGAATTGTTGCTACCTTTTGCTATCTCCCAGCTGGTGCCAGGTGGTTATCTGGGAGAGCACTGGTTGGCACAGGCAAAACCACAGCAGGCAGAGTGCTGCCAACAGAACAGTGCATGCAGTTGCAAGGCAGTGTGTGATACTACATCTTGGCCCTGATTTATTTGGCACTAATAACTCAGGCAATGTGACTGCTAGCATCAGCATCTGTGAAGCTCACGAGCTTTCAGGGATATTTTGTAGTCAGTTTTTCAAAATAAAGGGCCCTTGTCTCTTACAAGCACTGAGTGTGAAATTAGACAAAGGGAGAAGACAACAATTTCCAAGAAGCTACAAAGAAACCCATTTTTCCTTCACATGACTTACAAAAGTACAAATTAAAAAGACCTGACCTCACTCCTAAGAGCCAGATAATTATCACAAGACCCAGGAGTCAATTTAATTTATATCAGCTTCCCCAAATGCTCTGCAACCTAGGATATTTTCCCAAAGAGAGTGTTCTGGTCACCTTCCTGTTCTGTCTTTGAAGACATGATATAAATTTGAGGCATTATGGACAATTTGGAGCTATTTCTGGTCAGTCACACACTGGCTGGGACCAATGCAGCTCTTCTTTGTTTACATTCCATTTCAAAGTCAGACTTTTTTTCAAGGAGCAGAAAGTATGTCATTTCTAAAGGATGAGGAGGGAAGGGAATGTGTGTGTTTTCATGAGAGGGAAGTTGTGTTCAGGCAAGCTGGGAGGAATTCAACCACAAGGTTTCCACTGCCTTTTACTGAAACCTATTTCCAAAGGAAATGCAGAAAAAGAAAGGAAGCAGTTTTCTATCCTCAGACTTCCATCTGGGGAGGTCAAGGTCTGCAGCTGCAGTAATTCCTTATAATTTCCATAGGTGTTTGGAAGGTGACACAGGAGGTAAGTGGGTGAAAATGCTTTGTCCCCCCCATTGCAATGTCGCCCTTGTGCAGCCTGCTCTTACCCTATGGCTAGTAAGGAATTTTAGGATTAGATATTCAATACTATAATCTGAGAATGTTTTAAATACTCAAGACTAGAGACAAGAATTAGTGGTTCACATTTATCATTCTGAAACAAGTAGATATTTATCCCTGCCTCCACTATCAGGTGAAATTTGAAGTAGTGGTTTTCTTGATCATATCCATGGATGTGATACACCCAGGGTATTGTGAAATTCTGGAAGTCAGGGTGTTTTAGACCTTTGTGGGACCTTCAGGTCCATTTCTTTGTTCAGAACTATTTCTTTGTTCCTGGTTAATCAGAAGGGGAAAAAAAAGCATGACTATATTAATAGGATGCTGCTGCACAGCCCTATGTGTGGTTTCTGAAACCATTCCCACATATATTTTATTCTGTTTCTAAATCAATACTACATTATGCTGGCATACTCCTGTAATTCATTAAGTGACATGAATAAAGTCTCTAATATCAAACCCTTCTGCTTTACTCTCTCCTTCTTTCCTCAAAGGAAGATGCAATCACAATAACTGTTTTGGGTTGGTGGGTGTCTGAGCTCTGAGCTCAGCCTTTTTCATGCCTTCCCCCAAAAGGGGTTTGGCTGCCTGTGCTCAGGGCTGTCTAAACTGGAATCATCCTGGTTGAGGGGGCCTCCCCAGCTTCACTCAGAAGGTGCTTGTAAATTCAGGCCCTTGCCTGAGCTATGGCACAGCCATATCTGTGCCTGGTGATGCCCATTGCTGATTACAATCCATGGGATTGACTTCCTAGCCTGAACTTAAGTCTGGCTACTGGATAGGGACTTCCTCTGGGATCTGGATTGATGGCTGATTCTGGTCACTCTCACTGTTCTGCATTTCTTGTTACTGTGGGATTACACTGCTGCCATTGAGGTCAATGCCCTGCTGTCACCCTCAGCTCCCAGCTCACCTTCCCTCAGCAAGCAAAGCTTGTGACTTCCAGAGCAGCAGTCTTGGCATCTTACATGTGCACACACATCTGTTACACTTGCTCACACTAGAGAATCCAAAGAAGGGACACCAGAGAAATGCAACCAGCAGTGGGTACAGAGGTTTTGTGAGGACTGTGGGACTGCAGAGCTCCTGAAAAGAGAAAATTGTTTCCTTGCAGACTGTGAAAGTCCTTTATGCCGCAGGAACACTTCTGTGGTTTGAGACTTCAACCCACAGCAAATTGCTAACTTCTAGAATGTGATTCAACACTCTAGGGATTGTAAGAGCCACTTTCTCTATTGGCTTCACAACTGTCAAGTCATGAATGAATCCTACAGCTCTTTCTCAAAATTAAAACCAAGGTAATTTTTTCCTTTTCTTATTTCATGTGTTTTCTTTCCTGCCTCCAATCTCTTTGCTGTTTATCCCTCCATCTCCAGCACCCACTATTATACTTTTTTCTTTCCCCTATCTCTTCTTTATTCTCTGTTCCTTCCTCTCTCATACTCTCCAGTCTGACTGTTCTGTTTTCTTCTTGAAAGGAAGCAGAAGTAGCAACAAGATAGTGCAAGACATATCTAGTATATCTGAGAGGAAACATAAGTCAGACAAACACATTCAACTTCTGTTTTTCACACAGTTTTTGTTTTGCAGAAATGATTTCAGCATAGCTATGCTCTTGCTGGCATAAGGAAGAACCAGCCTTCTCTGTCAATCTGATTATAGTTATTATCACCACTGTCTCTAGTGCAACACATTATTCTCCACCCAAGTGCAATTATTAGCAAGTCCTGCTATAATGTGTCTGTGTGCTCTCACAGCAAAAGCAGGGGACAGTGATTGAAAAGCTAATGAAACTAGATGGATTAGCATGTTCTGCTTCCTGTTCTTCCTCATCCTGTGCAGAACCAGCTTCCTCTCTCGTCTGGACATAACACTGGTGTCTGCAAGCTGGATACTATGCTGGCTGCAAGACCAGTCCATGTCTTTTTGCCCAGCTCCATCTCTCAGGTTCATCAGCCTAGCTTCTTCAGGCCCTTCACAGGACAACAGCCAGTTTGTTTTTCCAGCAGTTGTTAAAGCTCAGTCACATTCATAGTTTGATGAGCCTCAGAACACTCCACCCATGAGCAAGCTGTAAGAGATGGAGTCGTGGTAGGGTCATATTGTAGTCACTGCAGGGTCTTCACTGGGAGGATTCCTGAATAGAAAATGGATCAGGCTGAAGAACATGGTGGGAAGTGGAAAAATGAACACAAGTCACTGGACTGGAGAAAGCAGAGACAGAGAAGTGAGGTGCTGGGTGATGAGAACTGCTGGGAATACCTGCAGTATTGATCTGCATTTATTTCACTAGTCAAAACTGGCACTTCATGGCAAAGTGGCTAGAAGCCTCCAACATCAGTTGATGCTCTTAGAATAGGCTGGACTCTTTGCCTTTTATCAGAATTTTATCATGAGTCTTAGAACTGAAAAAGTCTCAACTTTTTGACTCTGCTTGTTTGTAAATCAAAATGGTCATGCAAGAAAAGTAGACCCTGGTCTGCAACCTGTGCAAAAAAGTTGCCATTGTTTTCTAATTGGTAAAATTAATTTCCAATAAATATTCTAATTCAAAAGATAGGTCTAAAGGGTAAAGCCTGATGTTTTTATGCCTCATTAGGCTTCATGCCTTTGGGTCAAAAGGGCCTCACAACACTGGCTAAAACTGCAAACACATCTTTCCCTTTCTCTTTCTCACCCCCCAAAGCCATTCTGACATGGAGAACTATAATCTAAAACTTGTGATGGTACTTTTGTTTCTCTTCCTGAACTGCAGAGGCCTGATGCTCCACAAAACCCCAACAGAGATGGGAAGGCTGGTCAAGAAAGTGTGAGTATAACTTAGGAAGCCTGAAAGAGCAGCTGTTCCCAATGAGAAGCCTGTTGTTGGAGGAAATGAGAGCACCAACTTTTTACCAACTGGGTAATGCTGAATGGGAATTTATTTAGCTGAGCAAACACATCAGTATCAGTGTCCTAAGAGAAGCATAATTCTGAGTCCTGGTAATTCTCTGCATAGTTTTGCAATAAGCAAGGGTCCAAGCTGAATGAAAGGATCCTCAGGACCTAAGCAGTGTAGTGTTGACTTTTGTACCCCTTAACAAGAGAAAAAAATGTGGCAGACTTTTAAAAAAACAACTTCTAAGAACATAATGACAGATTTTTTAAAAGCCAAACAAATGCTCTCAGCAATCCACTGATCTTCTAGCAGTCAAGAGAGATCTCAGCAAAAAGTCAGGAAGGGCAACATATGAGTGTGATTTATTATTTAAGGCAAAAAACTAGATCCCTCATTAAGCAAGACATTTAACTTTGCCTTTGTGGGTTGTTTTCATTTGGTGAATACATTGCCGTGCCCACCAAATAAGCCCACTTGCCTTAGCAAGAGTTCTGCCTCTAGAAGTCATATGCAAAAGTGAGAGACACCCACTCTGTTTAGCTACAAAGTCACAGAAAGGAGAAAGCTTCCTGGCAAGGAAAACATATTTCAAAAACCTAGCAGCTGAAAAGCTCGTGTCCCTCTATCAGTAAACAAACATACCTCATAGGCAGATTTGCAGAGAACCTGCTTTTCCTTTTTCTTCTGTGAAAAACTTCTATGCAAGAAGGAGATGAGCCTGTGTTGAGGAAAGGTCACTGTTAACCAGGGAAAGTGAGTGTGCCCTTCCCTGAGAATTCAAACTCCAAGAACAGGAGCTGAACTTGTCTCTGCTGTCATGAGAACTACTGGCCCAGGATCAGCTTGGTTGAGTGCTCTGTTTTTCAGAAGCAGCAGCCAAAAGATGGCAAGGAATGATTTTGCCTTTCCTAGCAGCCCAAGGGCAGCCTAACCTTGCAAGAAACACCTGTGTCTGAGCCAAGTCACTGTCAGGTCCAAAAAGTGAAGCAGGCTGCCAAGACCAGGTTGCTTTAACCATTGTAGAGTTACTGCTTGAGAGACCACAGAGTCCATGGGGCTCAGTGCCGTGAATCACACATCAGGCAAGGGATTATAATCTTTCCAGTACGTGTTTATTTCTGGAAAGATCAGTGTGCAATGAGTTGCTGGTTTTGTCTTGCATAGAGTTATTTTTCTTCACAGCAGCATGTATGGGATTGTGATTTGGATTTGTCCTAGAAACAGTGTTGATAATTCAGGGATGTTTTAGTTACTGCTGAGCAGTGCTTACACAGAGTCAAGGTCTTTTCTGTCTCACCCCACCAGAGAGGAGGCTGGGGATGCACAAGAAGCTGGGAGGGGACACAGCCAGGACAGCTGATCCCAACTGACCCAAGGGATATACCATACCACATGGCATCATGGTCAGCACATAAAGCTGAGGGAAGAAGAGAGAAGGGGAATGTTTGGAGTCATGGCACTTGTCTCCCCAAGTCACCATAACATGTAATGGATGAAGCCCTGCATTCCTGGGGATGGCAGAACTCTTGCCTTCCCATGGGAAGTGGTGAATGCATTCCCTCTTTTGTTTTGCTTCTACGAGCAGGTTTTGCTTTCCCTATTACCTCAACTCACAAGTTTTCTCACTTTTACTCTTCCCTTTCTCATTCTTTTTCCCATCCCACCAAGAGGCAGTGGTGTTAGTTTCCAGCTGGAATGAAAACACAAACATTTTCATCACCTTTTGTTTCAACACCCCAGAGGCTCCAACACTTATGAGTAATGGCTGAGTTCCTCACTCACACAGGTGCTGTGCCTCTGCTCTGCCAGCGGTGTTACTAACTAAATCTTCATTTTAGCATAGGTCCAGCAACTAGGTTCCTTATCAGATATCATAAATTTAAGAACAGGGAAGTAAGTATTTTCACTGTTACCTATTTCTTAACCAATTTCCCAGAACTGCGACATTTTCTGCCAGTGAGATGTAATGATCTCGTAACAGAGGCTGAAGTTTGCTGCTTGTTCCCTTTTCTGTTAGTCTGCACTCAGAACCTGTCCTTTAAGTCACCATTCTCTTGGTGTGCAATGCTTTCTGAAAGGAAAATTCATTTTGATAAATCTAAAGAGTCATTAAACAAAATATTGCTTTAAGTAGTGAATGCTGTCTTAAAAGCACATTGTTGCTGCTAAGCCTGATGTGTATAAAACTGTCCCCATTCAAATAGTAGCACTACTAAGTATGTAATGGCACTATTGAGTACTTCATAGTAGCACTACTAAATATGGATTCTGCTTAAACCAAACCCACACAGCTGAGGGATTAAAATTCAAGCCACACTCTGATTACATATTTTAATTTAAGTGATAATATCACTTTGCATCAATAGAAGTGAGGCAAATAGACTCCAATACAGACAGTGTAATTTAACATGTATTTATCCTTTTAATCTTTGGGGGAGAAAGGAAGGGGCTAGTGGCACCTAAAGAAGTGAGAGGCAGTGATGTCTCTTATTTTCTCTAACCTGGACTGCAGCCTCTGTGAAGAGAGTTCTGCAGGTTTGGGCAGTACCTTCAACAATTGAAAGTACCAGAGCTTGGGCTACTTTGGATTACATCCACCACAGTGCACACAGATTTTTAGGAATCAGTGACAGCTGGAAGTACATCAGAGATAAAAAATTTTAAAAGCTGAAAGAAAACCAGAGTAAGCCAAGGAGTGGAAGAAGAAGGGAAAGCAACTCGACAATAATTTTCAGAGTATACTGTATAAACGAGCGTTGTACACAATGTATGGACATGAACTTGAGAATGGATGGAGACTCTTCATCTTCACATTTCCCAAAGGGCACACGTGTATGCTTCTCTTTTCATGCTCCTTCCCCAGATTTAAAAAAAAAAATAAAAAAATAGAGATGTGTAAATCTGTCCTTATCCTTATCCTTTTAGTTTCTTCTTAATAGGCAGAAGAATTTTCCCACTTAGATGGAGAGACCTCAGCAGAGAAAGATGAGGACTAGTAGTGAACACCCATGCACTATGTCTCTTGAAACTTCAGTCATTCATAAATAATTGCCTTTTCTTTTTTTCATGCTTGTTAAACACAGTTGCACTGTCTGTGATTCCAAGCAATACTTTGTTACTCCTCTCACTTAATTTACTCCAATTAGGTTCCGGCATCCCTGGACACCGAGGATCTGCCTATCAGATGGAGTGTTTCTGCAGCAGAGCCATGCTTGGTGAACATGAGATTAGAGTTCCCTAGGGTGGAACGTGATGGCATCTCTGTTCAGCAAAGCTGCAGCAACTTGTGCTTGCCTGTAACGTGATGGGATCAGTGACAGCAAATCCACCAGGCTGGTCTCATGGCAGAGTCTGGCAGCACCAGTCACCTCGTTAGCTTGCACTGGAACAGCAGCCTGACTGTGTCAGGACATGCCTGTGCTAAAAAGGCCAGACCAGCTCAGCTTGGGAAGGCTGAAAGGCAACTCCCTCTGCAGAGGCAGGCTGTGAAGCGGTGCCTTTCTTCTTAAAGGTCACACGAAGGGAGTTAACTGGAGTGTTAATTCCCTATTTAAAGTGAAATCCAGTTAGAGCCTTCAGCAGCAGCTAAAGGTAGGGTAGAGTTAGCCTTTAGCAGCAGCTTAGGGTAGAGGCTCGAGAAAACTCTTCTGATACAAAGGGCAAGCAGGAGAGATCAGTCTAAATCCCAGAATTTCTCCTTCTCTATTTGCTGAGCCTTAGTGAAAGCAACTTTCTTGGGTGTATATGAAAAGGAGGGGCAGATTGCCATAAAATCATTGGGAATCTCTTCAGGCCTATGGGGATGGGCCCTTTGACCAGAAATACCATAATGAATCCTTTCAGGAAACACAGAAGCATGAGCTGACAAGTCACCAAAAGGCCATGTGTAAAGCAGTTCAAAATGTCAATCCCAAAGTGTGATATAACCTGACTGAATAGACAAGTCAAACCTTTTAGTGCCAAGACAGGACACGAGGATGAAGCCAACTCATTGCTTCGACACCATGTGGGTATTGCCATATCTGTATGGGCCATCCAGAGCCCCTCTTGGAGACAGTGGAAGCTTGGTCAGGCATGTGATGTCACAGACTGACACCACAGTAGCCAGGATCCCTGCTGGATCTGTTCTCCACTCCCAGGAAGAGGTCACCTCCCAAAAGGAGATCTGGAGTCCCATGAACACTACCAACACTGTACCAGGAGTAATTCAACAGGTACTGTGTGCAGCAAAGGCTGAAAGGTGCCTTCTTAAGGAGGATGAGCAGAAAAAAAAAAAAAGGAAATCATCTCTTTCACTTCTCCTGACCAAGTAAATACAAAAATGGACTAACATTTTACTAGAAAAGACATATGCAGTTGAAAAGATGACAGAGCACAAGGTATCTAGACATTCTCTCAGTACGTGCCAAGAAAAACCTGATGGTTGTGGTCCAACAACAAAAGAAACAGCAGGCAAGAGGTTCTGAAGGCAAAGTCTAAACCAGGAGGCTAAAAAAAGCAGTCCTACATTGTAGGACTTCAATGGTCCTGCTTTTATACACTCTGTCAGATAAGAATCTCACTGCATGATTGATTAAACTCTGTGGGGAAAAGGGGATTATATTTATTAGTGTCTGGTAACATTTTGAAGCAGATTAAGTTTATATAAGATGGATTCCACCTAATCAAAACAGAATCAGTGCTGCTGACATTTAAGATTAAAGACACTATGAGGCAATTTTAAAATGAAAATCAAGGAAACGATGCCAGATGTGGAAAATAAATTGTTCGATTGATCTATTTGTGGGGTCTGAAATCACAGAAAACCTATGACTTAGAAAATGGGATAGAATAGAAGGTAAGAAAAACATAGAGAAAAACAACCTGGATAAACAGAACACATAAAACTATGCAACCAAATCAAGACAAATGTTTTATTTCACTTTATTTGCTTGTATGAATCTAGCCACAGAGTCTATTTTTTTAGCCACTGTAAACAATCCCTTCTTGGAGATATTTGTGAAAGCACTCACAAGAAAACAAACAGATTTAGTCCTGAAAAATATACAAGACCTAGTACAAGCTGAAACAATGAAAGTCACAAGTTTGCTACAACAATTTTTTTGAGGAAAAAATGGCAAAAATGAGGCTAAGAAGCTGTTAAAGGATGAAATGTTTTCAGCGGACAAAAGAGGTGTTTAAAGAATCATATACAAATCTAAAAAGTGAACTTAGGCCTTTTGTACCCATGCTAGAAAGGTAGAGTTAGTGTAGCTTTAATGTTCTGAAAAAGTAAATGAGGCAAGACATGTAGAGAAAAATGATAACTTAGAATGATCTTTTTAAAAAAGAGAATAGGAAAAGCTGTCCAGTTGTTTCAGATAGCTTTACAATCCTTCAAGAATGAGGACCAAATGGTTCCCTATCAACAAGCTGGAAAGCCCACACCAACCTACAAAGGTTTTGACCTAAATCTGGTTCATGTTGTACAAATCTGTAGAGGAGATTGGGTTCACCCACTGAATCTCATGGTGAAACATCCATTGTGTAGTATGAGGAGTTGTTAGGGTCAGGGTTGGAACATACGGAATCCTGGCACAGACTTGAAAGGACTTATAAAGGGCAAAAAGAGGCATGAAGGCATAGTGTTACCTATTCCCCATGTACAGAATGTGACATGTGGAGTTTCTTCTCATGGAAATTTATGTCCACAGTGAGAGCAGAGGGAGCATGTAGGGAGTGAGGAGGAGACAGAGTGGAGTTCAATGGGAATAAGACTGTGTGTACAGAGTGTTTGTGAACAAGAAACCAGGCAGGGACTGCAGGATGGGTTGGTTTGTTTTCCATTAACCAGCAGAGATACAGAATTCTCTGAAGTTCTCCAGCTATTCTTCCTTGAGTCTTGGAGGGCTTTCCACTGCAGGTTTCTTTTCCTAGCAAACCATTCAGCCCCATTTTCCTTCCTTACATAAGAGACAACCCCAAGCCTACAGAAATAGCCTACAGACCAGTTCAGCACTGACCTTAATTAGAACTTCTGAGGTCACAATAAACTTGCTACCCTAGTCTCATGCAAATTCAAGTAATGTATTTCTGGTTGATGAAGATTATGCTAAGGGAATAATAAAGTGATTACTTCAGAGCAAGGAAAAATGCCTGCTGTTAAAACATGGGCACAATCTTTTATGTTTGAGTATGCAGTAAGGAAAGGGTTGCAATCATCTCATAACTCGTTTTTTGACTATACAGGAAACACTGGTGACTCATCATGCAGATATACAGGCTGAGGGGCTGGAACTACTTAGTGGGAAACCCTACAGAGAGGAGCATGTCATAATTGGCTCCTGAATCATCAGAATGATGATTCCTCTCCTGCATATAAGTACCTAGCACTGGGGACAGGGAGCAGCAACTTGCTTTTGCACAGTAACTTTGTGGCTCAAGCTAATGATCAGGAAGTTGAAGTTCTGAGACTCATGACTGCTTCTAAGTCTGGAATCACCAGTCTACAGAATTGTAAATTGCTTTTTAGCACCCTCTCTGCATCTGGACCTCATGCAGAAGAGAATGGAAAATTCATAGGATCACCAACAGGAGAAGTTTATAGAAGTTTTGATTCCAGTAAGAAGTGAATTCCTCTGGCAGAGAAGAGCCATAGATTATGAGCTCTGTTTCCAATGTTCATTACATATTTTATTTAATGGTACTTAGGTGGATATTGAAGAAAGAGTCCCTAGAGCAGAAACTCATTCTGCTCTAAATGAATTGTTGTAGTTGGAAGGCAAACCACTGTGCAGCTCCTCTATCCTGACAATGGCATGTTACTCTGCAAATTCCAGGCTCCTTCAGATAATAATATCATCTCTGTGGGATCATAACAAATGTGTTTTTATCTGTAAATCCTTTCTCCAAAATCAGCCTCTGCAAATAGCCAGTGAAGTGCAGAGGAACAGAAGGAACAGAGAGCTGTCAGAGTACTGATCACATCTTAGAGTACTGTTCACAATGCAAATGGGCTTTGTCCAAGAGTCACTGAGTCGAATAAAACTTCTCCCACTCATTATTCTTCTTGATTATTAAACCCCAGCAATTCAAGGCCCAGCAATTGATGCATATCTAAGATATGAATTCAGATACAATATTTGCATATGAATTTGAGCAGCTCCTTTTAGGACATGGTTCAGTACAGCACAATTATAGAGCCTGGAAGAAATTAATTGTGCCACTTATAAAAGGCCAAAGAAGAGATTAACAAAACCAAAAAGATCCATTGATTACAAAAGGTCTAAATTGCAAATCTCTCAAAGTGTTCATCACTATTCTCTATCAGAGGCTGCAACCGCCTGCCTTCTGCTGTGAAGAGCACTAAGCTCAATTTGCGCACCTTTCAGATTTAAAGTGGTATTTACAAGGATTAAATTCTCAAAACCCCAAATAATTTCATTGTAATTTCTGTATCAGCACAGTCCCATTAACCCAGCAGTAGGAATCGGGTGGCACAAACATAGAACTCATTTTCTCTCTCCAGTAATACAGCAAAGTCAGGAGAAAATGTCCTACCTCACACATGGCATAGCTGAACGTATAGAATTTTTTGAGACCTGAGCAATTAAGCTAACAGTAATTTCATTGTAAACACAATATTTTTAACATATGAAACTAAAAACTTATAGGAAGAAATCATATGTTTATTAATACAGATTTTATCTTTGAACAAATATGCTTTTTTGTAAGTCAATTTCTCACCTTCAGGTCTGAAACCAAGGCCTTTTCACTGATTACAGAGTAGCAGTTCTGAACAAATGCTCTCACCTTGCACCACTTTCTACACAGCAAATCTGTGAAAAAAAGGTCTCCTCTTTCTTAACTCTCATTATTTAAAAAACAAACTAAGAATCAATTACACATTATGATGAAGTATATAATGCATAAAGAGTCAATGAACCTAAAAGAATATCATATAGTAATCCAACACTTAGAAGAACCACAGCAGTTAACAGGCTTGTGCACTTTCCAGCATCTCTTACCTTCCATTTTCTCTTATCTGCCCCACTCCCTCTCACTGAACCTTAGGAGTCCTTGGGTCTTCTTTCAGTAATATTTCTTCTTCCAAATAGTTCTCTACAACTTGCTTTATGTATACCAGTAATGTTTCATTCTCATCCTTTGAATCCACCATGATACACTGCAAAGTAGCATTAAGAAAGTTTTCCTGGATTTCAACAACTTTTTTCTCATCTTTTATTTCCACTTCTATAACTGTCAAGGGTTTTTTCACCTTAGACAATACCTATTTCATGCCATAGTGGAAAGGCAGAGATACAGAAGCTCCTTGTTGACTTTTACAAGTGCACAGAGATTAAACAAAATTGCTTTTAAGGGTAGAACTTTTCTTTCCAAGGTTTGCAAGCTTGTCTTCTTCTGATAGCCTTTCAAGCTGTTAAGTCTGCATTTCCTGCCACAAGTTCTGCCAAGCAATCTGATACAATTGCAAGATGATTGTGATGTATTACAGGATCATGAGGAGGATAAACTGATCATCACGGATAAACAAAAAAGTTTGAAAAACACTAAAGGGCAATATTTGTGTTGTCTCTCATGCCAAATCTGTGAAGATCACTGAGAATCATATTGAGCTGCTTCAAGTTTTTAACATGATGGACTGGAAGCTTGAAAATGGAACTGGTGTTTATTTGTTCTTAGGTTTGAGGGTTCATTTTCATGAGATAGTTGCAACCTCTTTCAATTACCTGTCTCTTTGGTATTCATTAATATATACCCATTTAACAGATTTCTTTGATCCTCAAAGATTGCTGCCAGGAAAAGTAATCATCCGATTTCAGGTTCTTGAAAAGCTGAATGGCCTGGATTTTTTCCCTCTTCCATACATCCTTTTCCTTGCCCTCGATGGACTCATCATCACATACAGGCTGCCCAGGTGCTGTCTCACCTTCAGCAAGTTTCTTGACTTCATGGTCTTCCTGACTATTATCCATCTTCACACTGGATTTTAGGCTGTGGAAGCAATAGTCACCAACCTGGCAAAGGAAAACTGGTTCAGTGCTGTCAGGGTTTAACACCACCAAGTTACCTTCTGACAAAGGCTGCTTTCCAGCAATACCATTTTCCTTCTGTAAGACAGGCCTAGAAATCTTTGTGGGTTTCAAATGTTCACAAAGACTTTCAGGCACAGTAAGATACTCTCCAAACATATCCAGGTGCAATTCAGGAGATGAGCTTGGTTCTTGACCTGAAACTGGGATCATGGCACCAGTTTTCTCCAGGGAAGACTCCTGGCAAGAGTGGTCACTGTGGGGCTGCTGTGTGCCACAAGGTGACTCCTCAGCTGTGAGCAGCGGCGGGTGGGTGGAGGTGGCTGATGGCAGTACTGGGCTGTCTGTGGTGATGTACTCCAAGGGGCACTGCTGGGGAGATGTGGTACAGCTGGGAGCCTTTGCAGAGTTCTGCTCCTCTGTTCCCTCGTTGGTGCCTTCCCCACAGGCTGGTGAGGCCTGCAAGACTTCTTCCTTGTCATTGAGGTACTGCATCATTTCCTTCTGATCTGGGACCATGTCCTTTGGAGGAGCTGCTCCTGGCGGTTCCTGCCTCTGTGGGGCCTGGGGAGAGTCTTCCCTTGGGAGAGTCACATACTGAAGGGAAACTGATTTCTCACTGAGTCCCACGGGGTCCATCTCCAGGGTCTGATGGAGATCAGGGTGAGAGGATACCACTGGGCTGTACAAGTATGGACCATTGAAAGCAAAGCAAGGCGTTGCTGTATGGGAAGCAATACTTGCATCAGCACTGTTTCTCCTTGAAATGGGAAAGGAACGACCAGCACTCTGACTTGAGCAGGTGGCTGGGGCATGCTCTGAGTCACTTAAAGCATGGTATGAGTTCTGTAAGTCTGGTGTAACAGGGGAAACATCTGTCTTCTTGGTCAGATCAAGGCACTCTGTCAAAGTCTTCACCTGCCTGAATGTGGGAAAGTTAAAAATTGCTTGTGAGAGAGATTATTGTTTTAAACACAAAGCATAAACCAATCTTAGCTGAAAACACACATGGCTACACAGTGAAGTGTAGATGCAGTTACCCCTGTAGAAGAAAATTGAATCTCCTCCTCAAAAGCAACTTGTATAGGATTTTTAGTGACAGAACATCTGATTATATTCTGACATGATGTAGTGAGGTCTTAGAGACCATCCACAGTGTCACTATCATGTACTGTTCACTCACCTGTCCACAACTTGAAGGGAGCTAGCCTGCTCCATCTTCTCTGAAAGGTTGTATTTGTTGAAGTCCAGCTGGTTGCTTGTTGGCCAACTTCCCAAATGTCCTTTCTGAAAATGAAAAAGCAGACATGACCAAAGAGCAGTATCTCACTGGCAGTAGAATCAGGAATTGTGCATTCTCCGTGGACAAAGAAAATAAATAGGCGAGCCTATAGCACCTGGTAACAGGGATACAACTTCACTAATACAACTCAAAGGTATGTTCTCCTCTCCAGAAGATGGTTTCTTCAAAGCCATATTGCCTTACCACTGACCTAACTATGAGTACTCAGTGAGCCAGCTAGGAAAGATGCCCTCCTAAACTTGTTATTTGGGAATAAAGGACTTAAGGGATTCGATAGTAGGTGATTGTCTTGGCCACAGTGATAATGAAATTATTGAGTTTAAAATTTTCAGAGTAATGGGAAAAAAGAAAAAGGAACAGCAGAGTTGCTACTCTGGACTTCAAGAGGGCAAACTTCAAGCTGTTCAGGGAGCTACTTGGCAGTGGCCCCTATGAATCTGCTTTTGAGAGTTGGTGAGTTCACAAGTGCTGGACAGGTTTTAAGAACCCCCTTCTAAATTAGGAGCAGGAAATTTTAAAGCACTGAAAAATGTTCTACATTGATTTTAAATCACAGTTGTGCTAACAAACACAGCACAAAGAGGTCTGCTAAATATAAGAGCACTGTTGAGTAGGACCAGAACTTCTCCCAAAAACAAGTAATAGATAAATGAAGATATCTGTCCATTGTGGACGAGAAAACAAGAAGAGTTCTTTAAGATTATTGGAAGTCCTGAAAAGGAAAGAGAAATAATGAATCCTTCAAGGTACAATTCCCTCTTACCCCCAGATAGCTCTGGATCAGGAGACTCTTGCTGGGGTTCGGAATCTTTTCCTCCCACATTTTCTTCTTCCTGCAGCAAGAACAGAGTTTTCAAGATTTGCTTCTCATCGTGGCTGCTACCAGAAAAGGCTGCACCCCACACACTGTGCTGCTCAGCACAGCAAGGCACAAAGCACAACAAAGGCACTGGCACAGCAACACCCAACCCTCTCCCTTGCCCAGCCGTGCACCAGCCTGCCCACCAAGGCCCATCTCCACACAGACCTCTCTCCTGGGGGACAAGAAGTGCCTCAGACTTTATGCCACCCACATGGGCTGCTAAGTCTCCACGTTGCAATGCAAGCCTACCTGAGGAAATACTTATAGCTGCAATAAGCAGCTATCAGCAAAGCGATGATGAGAGCTGGGAGTGTCACTGGGAGAACCACAGGTGACAGAACTGAAACAGAGAAAAGAGAAAAAGCTATCCACCTGCAAGAGTGACCATTTCCTCACACAGGTTTTTCACTGTGGTCACTGTTCAGGAAATTTGATATGTGGAGGGACAGTATCATAGGGCCTTCAAACTGTTGGAATATCCTCCAAAGTGGGACAAGCCAAACGTGACTTGAACAGCAGACTGACTTGAAGGAGTTCATTGTTGCCTTTATGATTTGCTTCTTAGCTTTTACTGATATCAAAATTAAACATTTTAAGCTAATAAGACAGTTATCAACCTTACTCCCCCACGAACAACAGGCATGACTTTGGACTTCTTAAGTCTGCCTGACTCTGCACAGTTCTGAGGAAAAGGGGTCTCAGAGGTTTTCTAAGAGCTCCCCCTGCTAACAGCCACAATAGCATACTAATTTCTTCCTGAATACACACATCAAAATTTGCCCACAGTATAACCACTACAACCCTCCTCAGGACAAATCATGCAAGATCATATTTCTTCGGGCAAAATGTTGTAGATGGCAGACATTCTGCCTCTAAGTCCATAAACAGCAA
This sequence comes from Sitta carolinensis, assembly GCA_032173965.1. Taxonomy (NCBI): domain Eukaryota; kingdom Metazoa; phylum Chordata; class Aves; order Passeriformes; family Sittidae; genus Sitta; species Sitta carolinensis. Next base: position 55,541,343 of record JAVUNC010000005.1, on the reverse strand, counting down.
AAATATGTCAAGATTTTATCTCCAGCAGACTCCACTACATGTTTTACACACCTTATGATCACTCTAATATATATAAATATATATAAAAATATTAAAATAATATAAAAAAAATAAATATAAAAAGCTGATGGCTTATGTTCTATCTTCTTAAAGTATCAGGCTCTTTAGTCACTGACAGCAGAATGGACTACTGGAATCAGAAAATTATGATAATCTTTTGGGCAGGATGTCTTTGATTCATTCTCCACATGGAAAACTTTATGGCTAGTTGTACTCACCTTATGAAGGCAAGCAAGAAAGAAGCTTAAAAGGTCATTCACTTCCTTCCCTAGTGTCCTAGTTTAGGGCAAATCTGGGAGAAAACCTCCAAAGGAAGATCCCTCCGGAGAGCAAACCCACACGGCCCCTCCCCCCAGCCGGTTCGGGAATGATTCCTCGGACAGAAGTGGAAAGAACCTGTTTATTTAACAGGCACAGCCCCCCCAGTACACAAAATGAACAATACCAGATGACAACACTCTTTCACAGCTCTGAAAAAAAAGATGACAAATGCAGCGAGTCTCTCTTGGGGGTGGTCGCTCTGCTGTCACTCCCTCCGGCGCTGGGGATGGCTGCTGCCGGCCACAAGGTGTTCTCAGGTGCCAGTCCGGAGCAGGTCCCAGTAGTTACAAGGAAAAAAAAGAAAAAAAAGAAAAAAAACAAAGCAAGAGCAAAGCGAAGCAGGAGCAGGAGCAAAAGCAGCAGCCAGAGCTAGAGTCAAGGAAAAAAGAGAGCAGCAAAAAACAACAGCCACACTATGTACTGCCCCGTCTCTGTGTCCCGCCAGTCGTGGGGGGGAAGCAGGCTGATAACAGAACCAAAACAAAACATTTGTCCTTCAGAGCCATTCTCACAGGCACAGAACATAACATCCAACATAGCAGAACACACAAATGGGGATACAAACATCACCCTAGGACACCTAGCATTGTTGATGTACTGCAAGGATGCAGGCAGGGCAGCTGCCTTGGTAAGTGACTCCAACTAGGCCACGGCTGCACCCCACTCCAACCCCAGCTGAGAGAATGTGTTACACTGAAGAGCCATTCCAGCCATTAACAGAAGCAGCTGCATGAAAATTACCATTCCCAGTCTTCCAGGTGAACTCCTCACTCCATTCACTCCAAGGTCCCTCATAATCCAGAGGCCTATTCACCCTCGCACGCATTTTCCCCCTATATTCTGTAGATGCTGCCAGCATCTGCTGGGTGAAGATGAAGGGAGGGTCATCATTGCTGATATTTAACTCCTGGAGAGTCTGGGGAGAAGGGAGGAGCACAAATGACAGAGGTGAGAAGAAGTGTCTTTCCATTTGACCAGCAAAGAAATATCCATGACTCTTGCACTTTGTAAGTTACCTTTTCATATCGGTTGTTTTCCCAGTACTTGACTTGGTATCTCTGTGTTATGAAGCTGTAATTCAAATTGTGCTTTATCCACGTTAGTTCATACTCTTGGTTCTCTGTTGCTGTTACTGACACATTTGCAGGCGGCAGCACCTGAACTGGAACACACTGAATGTCTCAGAGCACTTACCAACCTACTGGTCCAGTGCTCTCTTTCCACATCGTGAATCATTTCCTGGCACTGAAAACAAGGTTGTTTTGTGCAGTGTAAAATGGCTCAGCTTTTTAACACTTCTTAACTCTCTGCATCTTCATTTTCTAGTCAAATACAACAGTAGACCACTAAATAACAGAAAATCCATACCCATGAATACTGATGGCACTCCCTGTGTACAGAAAAGCAGCAAAGCAATAGCTGAAATATCTGTACTTGTACACTAACTTTCCAGAAATTTTCACTTCTCTTGGAGTTACCTCCTGATATTTTCACCCACTGCAGGAGTTACCCTACTTTAAGAGTTTGAAAATTCACCCAAATACTTTCAGATACATGTGGGCAGAGATAGCCTACCTGGTGCACCTCACTGGGCAAAGGATTCCTGCCTCATCCAATGTCCCAGGGACCATTGCACAAACCCAGAAGAGCTCACTGGCTTCCTGGGAAATCACTTAAGTGACATGATCCTACTTGCCACAAACACCTCTCACCACAGTCCCCTGTCACCAGGGACACTCATGGATGTGATTCACAGAAAAGTCAGCAGGGTGGCAAAGGCTCACCGAGAAGCTCCAGTTCACAACCTGGATTTCTGCACAAGTTTCCATCACTGTCACCTTCCTCAGAGTAACAAGCGCCACTGAGGAACTCCACCCATACACCCCAGAGCTCTGACTCATACAGTCCCTTTCTTCATCAGTGATTGTTTCTTTCATTTCCCACTCACTTTTTCTCATCACCACTATCCTCAGCCCCACTTGTTCAGACGGGCATCTCTCCAAGAAACAAGAAGGAGAAGCAAAAAACAACACAGAAACTCACTGTTTTTGTAGGCTTCAATCAGCTTGTCCTCTGTTCTGGCCCGGACAGACACATGGTACTGGCTCTGGCTGCTGGAATTGCTAACAGGGATCTCACAGCTCTGCACCACATATGGGGTGTGGGGCAAAGTCTTCTCATGCACAGGAGAGCACTCCTTTTCCCTGAGGGAAAGAAAGAGGAGGAATGGAAATCAGGGGAATGGGACAGGCAGAAGGCCCATGGGAGAGGCACAGACACACTGCCATGGGCAGAGCACATACTCTGATGCTGGGGCAGCCCTGAAGAACAAGCCAAAGAGGACAGAGGTGGTGATTACTTTCTTCACTTCCCAGCTGCATGTCAGACGATCTCCACCACTGAAGAGGCAGCGAAGGTTCCTGGGCTGAAGGCCACCTTCAGAGAACACGAGTGCAAGGTCAGTGACAGGAAAGTGCTGGCTTCTCGGTTTCCAAGCCTGCACAGCCCCACTCCATCTCGTGCTACCTTCAGGGGTCTTCCACGACACCTCCGTGCTCCACTGGCTGTAGTGCCCCGAGAAGCCGCTGGCCCGCCCCGGTCTGGCACGCACACGGGCAGCGTAGCTGCTCCCCGGGACAAGGTGCTCCCGGCGGAGGCTGCAGAGAGTGGTGCCGGAGAGCAGGAGCCAGGCAGCCTCCTGTGGTCGGGGGGAGAGGAAATTGGGACATTAGGGAACGGAGAGGTGGAGGGAAGACAGCGGAAGAGTGAGAGGAGCTGACTGCCGGGCTGCATCTCCAGCAGTCCCGCGGGTGAGATGGCCCAGGCACATGCTGCCACGCAGTGCTTCCTCGCTGCCACACGTGCTGCAGCACAGCTCGGGAAGGGCAAGGCATGGCCACTGTCAGGCACGATCTACCCCTGCAACGAGCAGCAAACTCCTGCAGCTTGCCAAGTCCAGGCTGTCTTCAGCTCCAGCTACACATGCTCAGCGCAGAATTACGTGGGAATCTGGCCAAGATAATTCCCTTAAAATCTAAAGATCAGGCTGACAGGTACAGAACAGAAACGTGCGGATCTAGGGAAATGATATGGACTCCTAAAAATTAAAAAAAAAAAAAAAAAAAGGAAAAGAAAAACCAAAAACCTATCTCTCTCAAAGGGGAAGCAACTTCAAACGTATTTTGCTGTTTTCCCCACATGAACTCACAGCCTCCTGCTAGAATGTGATTTAATTCAGTTTAAGAGGGATTCAACTCCAACTCAAATCCAAGTACAATGGTTAGGGGTTTCTTGGAGTGGAAGAGATCTTTGTATTCAGTTCAGCATTCAGTTCAGGAAAAATGGTATTTCACTGGACAAGTCACTTGCTAACAGTTAGCACCTTTCTTCCACCTGACCCAAAAAACACTTGTATCGTTCACAGTCCCTGAGAATGGCAAGACCATTAATTTGCACAAATTTTACCACAGACTTTCAACTGCCCAAAATGGTGCAGCCCAAACCAGGCCAGCTCAGCTCCTCTGCTCTTACCTCCCAGGACTCCCACTCCCTCTTGTAAGTGACTTCATAGTCCACTGCATTGCCCAAACCTTGGCTTCCATCGGCTGTTTTCCAGGTCAGCAAGAAGTCTCCTGATGCCATTGAGCTGACTGAGAGGTTTTGAGGTGGGAGAGGCTGAACTGGAAGGTGAAGGTACAACTCATGAGAGGACATAATGAGGAAATGACCCAAAGAAGGGGAGAAAACATCTAGGTAAACATCCCCATTTTCAGAGTATTTTATCCCTAACAGACCAAGTACCTCCTTACCATTTTGGAAAAGATCAACATCCAGATCTGTTTGAAGCACCTTTTTAGGTCTGAAGCCATAAATATCATCTACCCCTATTCCAAAATAGTCTGTAGTCCTGTGGCAGACCCAGTGCACGTACACGTCTGGAGTTTCACTTAAGCCTTTTTCTGTCTGGCGTTTGCAAAACATGTCCTTGTTCTCCCTGTATACAGAGAAAGTGATCTATAAAGATCTGATCTGAAGACCTGTAGCTAGTGCAAAGTTAAACACCTGAAATGAATTTCATCCCATCCTGTTGTTACAATTCATGAAGGCACTTATATCCTCTGCTCAGTGTTCCTATTAGTCCTGGTTTGCGTCGGTTAACACAAAAAACATTTTTAACACCAGAATTTTGCCTCCCCATTTCAAAGTCATGCAGCAGAATGTTACAGTAGTAGTTCATTTTTGTTACTTTTTAGCCTAGCTCTATGTAATCTCTTATTTTTAGGTGAGAAATAATACGATGAAAATTAATGTCATGTAAATACACCTTTTACTCAGAGTTAAAGGCTGTAAAATTTCTGATGATCCCAAGCTGCTTGAAGACTTTCATTTTGCAGTACCAGAAAAACACTTAGAAAAAGATTCTCAACCAAAATGTACTTTTGTATCCTTAGTAGTTCTGTCCTGCCTGGGGACCTTAAGTATTCATTAAAGATTTCATCCACAATGTTAATCATCCTATCAGAGGGCCTTTCTGCAGGCCAAGGAGCATCATGAAAATTAGAAACAATTTTTTAAACTAGGCAGGAGAGGATAATCTTTGTGTGGTTGCAGTAGCCTTTGCTGCTGGCGAGATGTGTTGCTTCTTTATGTGCCATGTGGAATTTTGTTTGTGCTCATGGATTCATGCCCAGTATATTACCTTGTTCCAGCTCAGATGAGAAATATTAAGTTGTGAATATTTAAGGCCAAATACTCTCTTCCAGGATAGGATGGAGTCTTCTAGCCAACTATATGTCAGCAAGCATTATTCAGCACTATTGCTATTTTTATAAGTTGGGTATTAGCAAAGAATCCAGGGATATTGCTGAGATATGGATTGGACACTGCAGTGTGTGTGTAGCCTTAAGCAAAAGAGTCAGTCCAAGGGATGTGAAGCCCTGAAGTTATTTCTATCTACTCACCAGCATTACCTTACTGTTTGGGGTTTGGTCAACTATTCTTCACCTGTGAGCTGATCCTGTTTAATTGTTGGCCATTTTGATTTCAGCTGTGTGACTGTCCATGTTTAATACCTGCTTGTCTGATTAGTTCACCTCAGTTGTGTTTCATGGCCCACACACTTCATCATATAACAACATTTCAGAGAACCCTCCAAAAGGAACTTGTATATCATCTTTTCCCAGAAGTACTTAACATCAAGGTCCTGCTCCAAAGTTCTTCCACTGTTTTCATCTGCTTTCAGGTCTATTAATTCCCTCTTGTTTGCAATAAAATCAATAGTTCTTCCTCTTTCCTTTTCTTCCTGTATCCCCAGACTCTAAATAATTTTGTTCTCAACTATCCATCTTTGCCTTCCTCTCTCCCTTAATTATTCCTCCATTTCTGTCCTTTCTTACCCTCACCAATGATCCAGTCTGGTCATTTGGTTCCCTTTTGAAAAGGAAACAAATATAACAGAGAGATACTGTCATAAACACACCAGTATCTCTGGGAGGAAAACTGACAGCACAGATAGAGAACTTACCAGTCGTCTCTATCTCATAAATATAGAATCTACACATACCTCTCAGAAGTTATCAAAACCACACTCTCAGTGATGCTCCTAAATGAGCAAAATGACAGAGAGCATGTCTCCTCCCTCTAGGGCTTACAAACAATACTCACACTTGTTCTGACACTGCCTTGTCCCCTAATGCTGATTGTTAGCAGCCTATATGCCATCTTATTTCATATCTATGATCCTACAATGAAACTATGGGCAATAATTGTAAAGGTGATAAAAATAACTCCACTGGCATAGCCTTTTCATTCCTCTCGTCCTAGATGAGGCCTCAGAAGCAGGCACAACTTTTGCTTAATTCGAAAAGAGATGTGGATGTGCTTTCTAAAAACTTCACTGCTTGTCCCCAGGATTCCAAGTTATGGCCAATTTCCTTTTGGACTTTTATCTAGCTCAGCACATCTCAGGTACTTACATTTTAATATTATCCCTTTGGTAAAGAATCATACCAACGAGGTCATGAGCCTCTGAATGCTCCATCCATGTGCAAGTCACCTGTGAGTTGTAGTCATTGTAGCACTTCAAGCTTTTCATTGGGATACTCTCTGGGAAGGGAATTCAGGCAAAAAAATGCAGTGTTAGAAATATAAATGGTGAGAGCTAGCAGGAGCTACAGAATGGGTAAGGCACTGCTAACAGTACTTTCCTCTTGGCACCAGAAAACCATAGACTCATAGAAATGTTTGGGTTGGAAGGGACCTTAAAGATCATGTAGTTCCAACCCTCCTGCCACAGGCAGGGACACCTTTCAGTGCACCACTTTGCTCAGAGCCCCAAACAACTCCAGGGATGGGGCAGGACTCCATGAAAATATGTGCAGAGTGGTGACCATTCTGCACGTCTCCACAACACACAAGTGTCCAAACCAAGCTACAACTAACAATTAAGTGAAAACTTTGTGCCTGCAAGGTATGGCTTTTCAAACACTGTTTCCAAGGATTAGTAGATACCATGGTCAGCAGACATATGGTGATCATTTCCTCCTTATGTGTTGCTGTGTGAACTTCTTTGCTACTAACTTCCTGGTAAGGTTTAAAATGCTACAAAGGTCTATTAAAAAGTGAGATGCTCTGGGAATAGCCTTGTTATGACTCAAAAGAATGCCCAAACTAATATGTTGGGACTAGATTTATGATTCAGAGAGGGTCAGATCTCTCATCAAGGATTTTTTTATTTTTTTTTAAGTTCACAACTGTGAAGCTGAAAAATACAGACTGCCTCTGGCACATGCACTATGAAGCCAGCTGCTTTCTTATCCTTCCTTATTTTGTCTGAAAATAATATCCATGCTGCACTATTGGAATATTGCACCTTCAGATGACAAAGATGTCAGTGTGCATACATGAGTGTGCTCTCATGAATATTTCTTAATGAGAGTTATAATCAGCTTCTTTGAGGGGCTTTTTACAGGCAAAAAACCATCAGAACAGAATGATGCTGTCTTAGCAGGCATAAGAGGGACCTTATTTTGATCTTCTACTGAAAACCAGTACAAAGTGAGTTCTACTGCATTCCTTGCATAACCAGAAAATGAAGCATCCCAGATAGAAAAGGATGGTCTGAATGTGGGGCTAAGGCTCAGAATGCCAAGAACCGAGTCTGACCTACATAGTAATACATTTTCCCTCAGAGACCTCAAGAAATAAAATATCCTGTAATCCATGCTGGGCCAGGCAGCACAACTCCTCCAGCTACTGCAGACATGAGGCATCTGCCTTAGGAAAGGTGGATGTCCACAGGGCACAACTCCTGACAACACTCTTCTGCTGTCTTCAGGATGGCCATAGGCCTAGTCCTGTGGCAGATATGGGAGGACAGAGCATGGGAAGAAACGGAAAAACCAAGGAAAGGAAAAAAAAAAAAAAAAAAAAAAAGGAAAGGGAAAAGAAAGGAAAGAAAGAAAAAATAAAGAAAGGAAAAAGAAAGGAAAAGGGGAAGAAAAAGGAAAGAAGGGAAGGGAAGGTTAGGGAAGGTTAGGGAAGGTTAGGGAAGGTTAGGGAAGGGAAGGTTTGGGAAGGGAAGGGAAGGTTTGGGAAGGGAAGGTTTGGGAAGGTTTGGGAAGGTTTGGGAAGGTTTGGGAAGGTTTGGGAAGGTTTGGGAAGGGAAGGTTTGGGAAGGTTTGGGAAGGTTTGGGAAGGTTTGGGAAGGTTTGGGAAGGTTTGGGAAGGTTTGGGAAGGTTTGGGAAGGTTTGGGAAGGGAAGGTTTGGGAAGGTTTGGGAAGGGAAGGTTTGGGAAGGTTTGGGAAGGTTTGGGAAGGTTTGGGAAGGGAAGGTTTGGGAAGGGAAGGTTTGGGAAGGGAAGGTTTGGGAAGGGAAGGTTTGGGAAGGGAAGGGAAGGGAAGGGAAGGGAAGGTTTGGGAAGGGAAGGTTTGGGAAGGGAAGGTTTGGGAAGGGAAGGTTTGGGAAGGTTGGGAAGGTTTGGGAAGGTTTGGGAAGGTTTGGGAAGGTTTGGAAGGAAGGGAAGGGAAGGTTTGGGAAGGTTGGGAAGGTTTGGGAAGGGAAGGGAAGGGAAGGTTTGGGAAGGTTTGGGAAGGGAAGGGAAGGTTTGGGAAGTTTGGGAAGGGAAGGGAAGGGAAGGGAAGGGAAGGGAAGGGAAGGGAAGGGAAGGGAAGGGAAGGGAAGGGAAGGGAAGGGAAGGGAAGGGAAGGGAAGGGAAGGGAAGGGAAGGGAAGGGAAGGGAAGGGAAGGGAAGGGAAGGGAAGGGAAGGGAAGGGAAGGGAAGGGAAGGGAAGGGAAGGGAAGGGAGGAGGAAGGGAAGGAAGGGAAGGAAGCTCTCATTTGTAAGAAGAAACACAAGGAATGAATATGGCAGATGTTCTCTTTATCTGTTAGTTATTCCACAAAAAGAAAATCAGGTCATCTGGATTTTGTTTTTGGTAGCACCCACCACACTGTCTTGTGTCTGGGCACATGTCTCTACTCCTGTGCACTACCATCTGAATCATGTAGCCCTTCATCTTCCTATATTTTCACTAATTATCAGGGTCTATCCCTCCTTCCATTCACTCATTATCCCATCAGCTTGTTCATCTCATCCATTTATACAGTATTTCACCTGTCATACCACCAACACACAACTGATTTGGCTGCACATGCTCCTGCTACATGCTGGTTTTGATCAGGATGTCTGTTCTCTTACAGCTTAGAAAACAGCAGAAGGAAGTAGAAAAGCAAGCAGAAAAGGAGGAAGAGCATTAGCTGAAAGAAAGAGACAGATATAAAAAGAAAGTCAATAATGAAAGGATAAAAGACATTATAAATTTGAATCTCACCTCGAATGGCTTGAACACGTAAGACCAAGTAGATATTCAGCAGCAGGATGAAAATCTCTTTCATGTTCATGCTGTCCTTGGCACGCAGGTCTGATCCTAACTCAGAATTTCAGAGTTTTCATTGCCCACTGGCCCTGCTTACTGTGGAGCTGTTTGTTTTCGTTTCACATAAAGAGAAGTAAAACTGAATAAGGGAACTTCTTTAAGATCACGTTGCAGTGACATTCAGGAAGAACTTCTACCCAGCATTTCTTGTAGGACAAAATCCATGTCTTCTCATTGTGTGTTGTTGCAATGCAAGCAAAGCACAAATGTACACTTCCAAGGAAGTGCAGGGATTCAGTCAGCTAAGTAGCAACAAGAAAAAATCCTAATTTGTGATGAGAACTCGTCCTTAAAATTAATTTCATTCTTCTGCTCTTTATGCTTAAAGCCTTCCTAATGAACCACAACAATGGTTAATTTCCTTAAAAATATTATCTCCACCACACAGTTCCTAGGAGCTATAGTGGTTGGATTTCCATATTCATTCACTTTTGAGATTTTCCTTCAACATACTACTTTACTAGGTGCCCCCCCAACAAGTTGCAAATAGTAGACATAGTACCAAAGAAATTAATTTTTTTCTGGTGATTGTAGAGAGTGAAAGTAAATTGAGCAGTTCCAGGACCATGGACCACACTGTTCAATACTGGAATTTATGTCCTTTTGGCCATCTCTCATTGTTCTCTCAAAATCATCATGCACACCCCTACTTAAGTGTGTTACAAATCTGAGAATTTTTCTACTTTAGGGGAACATGGAAAAACTTCTTTTAAATTTGTATTGACTTTTAGATTCCCAAATGCCCCTTCCTTGGACCAGAAACAGCTGGCTGAGCTCTTGGATCATCACTGCAGCTAAGGAATCCCTCATTAACTCACAAGTCCTTGTAGGAGAGCAGACTCTGGCATTATGCTTCCCCCAGAAAGGAAGCCATTCCCTTACCTGGCTCCAGGGGTGTCTCTTAGGCAGATGATTCAACCTGATGGGTGACTCTCCCTGTCCAGCCTCCCCCCAGCACCACAATCCTCTGATGCAGAAAGCAGCAAACCTACACTTGCCTAGAACTGGAGACAGAAGTATAAACCAACCACAGGACTTTCTTGGCAAGTAAGGCTTCAAAATAACTGCTACATCTTTTGTGAACCTCAAATGCCACTTTCAGAGAAGCTGACACCCCCCTTTCAAGGAAAGTCTGTGCAATTGCACAAAATAGGAAGTCTGTACTTCCTATTTTAGCCCCCAAAGCACACACTTAGATGGGACTAAGGTTAACTGGGAGGGGAGGGAAAGGAAGTTTGTCATTGCCAATCTGTGTGTTAGCAATTACCAGATCATGAGACTGACATATTTTAAGAAAGAGAGAGGACTGACTGCAGCAGAAGTAAGATACATGAAGAAAGAATCTTCTGTTTTTCACTCCAGTGCTGTTTCTTGCTTTACTCTAGACTTGACAATCTTCATGGCAGGGATTCCTCCAGACTTTCCTTTGTACATCTATATTGGCAGAGAGTGAACTACCTTTATCTCTGCAACTCTTTATTTTGAGTAATATTTCTAAGTTTACCCATTTCAACAACAACTAATAATAAATTATAAGCACTATAGTACATAGAGGAAACAAAAGAAAACTGGTGAGAGTAGTTGATCTGAAGTTAGCCTACCTCCAAGGCAGCCTGGTCTTTTAAGCCAACTATAAAGCTTAGCCCAGCAGCCTTCAAAAATAAACCTTAGGAATGTTAGGCAGACATAAGGAAGAGACATGCTCAGGTTAGTGTTCTCAGGGATAAACTATGGGGGCTGGATGAGACACAGAATATAACTGCCAGAGTCTGTCTGTCCTGCACTGCTACTCATCCTCTCAATCCCCATGGTACTGACCAAATCCACAATTAGCACAGTTATTCTCCCATCAGAACTGCATCAATAAACAAGCAAAAAAAAAAAAAAAAATGTATCACATGAATAAGGGAAACATGCAAAGCAAGACAGAGAATATGGAGAATATCTGCGGAAACTGTGTGTCAGAAGGTGTCCATATAAAACCTGCAGGCAGTTAGGGGAATACGTATCTTGGCTGGATGTGAAGAATTTATTTTGCATTGCAGTTTAAAGGCAGAGTGGGATCATCCTGCTCTGATTTTTAAAGGCCACTGTGTTTATGTTCTTTCAGCATTTTTATAGAAGAGAGCAGTTGTTTCCCAGCAGACATTTTCCTCCCTTTCATTTCCAATTGGGAATGTTCCTCCATTTTGACAGAGATAAGCTGAGTTGCTGGTTACATCACAGGATCTAGCTGTCAGTGAAAACCTCTCGGTGCCACTTGCTCTGTTGAACTCCAGGAACAAATAACAAGGAATCCTGCACACCAGAAGCTTTGCAGGCCATCCATGCCATCAGGTTTCAAACTTACAATGCATTTTCTTACTATCATTGTAATATCACAGGCACAATTACTTGCACAATTATTTCATCTCCTTTCTAAATTGCATTGCTACAATGCCTCTGAAGCAGGAAGTTGCATTTTGTAATATTTAATAAAATAGTGTCAACAAGCCCCCTCCCCCCAAAAAAAACCCCTTTTAAATAAAAATTGATTAACTAATATTTAACTTTATTTGTTGAAGAATCTGATACAGTAATTTCTTGTTAGTTCTCGTCTGAAATGCAGTGTCAGAAAGCAGAATACGGAGAATAAATTGCTGTTTGAGTGGATATCCAACATATTTTCTCAGAACATGAAAATAAGTAGATTGTACAATTATATAAAGGTCTATAAGAAACACCATAGGTGTACTAGGTTTGATTCGCAGAATTCAATATATTGCTCAGTGAAAAAGGAGAAAGATGGGCTGCATTTTCTTCACTGAAATCCAAAAAATTTTATTGATGCTCCTAGGACAAAGTGTGAATGCCCAGTCAGATTCCAACATGAGAGAAATAATTACGCCCTGGCACACAAACCTTCAGATCAGCAAATGAAGATAAATTTATGGGAGTCTAGAAAAAAAAGAAAAGCTTACGAAGACATTCTGGACAAATAATTAGCCTTGGGAGCGAGAACAGAGACCAGAGCAAGTGTGGGGGCTCAGGAGATCTCTCTTGCAGGCTGATGCTAACCTGCTTTGTGAACATGGCCCATGATTTTATTTCTCTATTCCTCACCTTCTCTGGTCTCTGTGTAGATGTCTCTATTGCAGATGCATGCTAAAAAGCTGAAAAAGTTATCTAAGTACAAATTTTACACTGAAAGGTAATATATTACTAAAAATTACTCATTTCAAGGACACTTCAAACACATGTTGAAGGAAACTGCCTGCAGAAAGGGATACGCATATATCACTTACTTTGCTCCTACTGTTTGAGGAGCATCTGTTCCTGGACTAGTGTTGTAGACACCCAAGTCATCTTTGTGAGTGATGTGCAACTTCCAAGGGAAAAAGTGCTTCTCAGAGGGATGACTTCTGCTCTGAAACACCATGAGTTCAACATCCTGATCAGAGAGCAAGCGGATCAGATCACCATCAGGGTCCCGGTAATTCAAAACAATGTCATCTTGGTTAAACTCCTGCCTGGGAGAAAAGAAATGGATTGATCCCCAGAAAGCAAGGGAGGTGCACCATGATGAACAATATACTGACCATCTAATTCATTTTGATAAAAGCCACACAAAGTTGCCTTTTGTCTCTTGGTTGTGTTGGCTTTCTTGATACAGCTAGTACTAGAAATCATGGAGCCACATTCATGCTGCATTGTGTTTAAGCTAAGAAATCTATCAGAACCAAGAACCATTTCCAGTAACACCACATAAATGGCACAATTAATCTGTGTGTTTGATAGAATAACCATGCAAAAGAGCTGATTGTTTTTACTACCCACTTTTGCCTACTCATTTTTGTTCTTTCTGAGGAGTGTAAGAATATTAGAACAGTTATTCTGTTACCAATATTTACTAATATTTAATGTTCTAAATTGTTGATGTTCAACACCAGATTAATCTAGTTTAACACTAGTTAACAAGGGTTACAAGGCCATGTCCTGCATTCTGAAGAAATGTACTGGACAAAAGATGCTTTTATGGGGGTATGGCTCTTAGCTTACTACAAGAAATGGAAATTTCTACCCATCCCAACTGAGCCAGAAGTGTGTGTCATTCCTTACTCATTGACAATCCCAAGAAGAACCAGTGTCTGCACAGATGGTCCTGAGCCAAGTCAAAGTGCAACTTCCTCAAGACATTTGAAAAGTATTTCATACACAAAACATGGTGAGGACCAAGGAGAATGTGGAAAATCTTGAACCGGAATGAACTTGACAAATGCTTTAAGTTTCAAATATACAACTGAGTGTGCTTGCATTGTACCTCATCAATTGCATTAGTTCTTTGAATGATGGAATGCTGCTCAGATCCTCTTCCACTGAGATATCCCTGTATTTAGAACACATCTAATCATTATGTATCATGACAAGAGAATTGTTGGTGTTTCTTCAGCAGTAAACAGGAAGACAATTTGATTACTACCTGATAGTGCTCATGGTCTCATCATAGTAATAACAGCGAATTTTATTAACTGTGTCTTCCTGCTGTGGTAAATCTTTTATGATCTTCACAAAAGCACATGGGAAAATCCCAGTGGCACCACCAGCAGTTCCCTGGAATGAGAGGAAATGTTAGAATCAAGAAAACCGTGCCATTTTGGCCACACGCAATAGGTTCTGAAGTTCAATTAATTTACATAAAAAACAACAGGAAGAATTTTTCCACTATAATCAAGAAAATAAATTCTATGGAAATGACCTGATGGCTTCCCTACAGAAAGATTCTACAATTACATAGTCAAATACCAGAGAGGGGAGTGAAACAGTGTGTAAAAAATGCAAGTCAGATGGTTAGCAAGGAAGGCTGTGGTGTTTGAGCAAGCAGAGATATTGTATCAGCAAACACACAGTATGTTCCCCTCATCCTTTTTTCAGAACACTGCTGCATTACCCAAGTTCTCTCTAATCAGGCTGACGTGTGTTGTGGTACGAAGCATGAAGCATACATCAACTCACCCTGAGGCAAGAAACCAATTAAACGCTGAAATGGAGTTTCCATCTCCTTTCTGTGGCCTTTCTGTGTTCTAATCACTTCCAAAGAATTTAAAAACATTCCAGCAGAAGCAAATGCAAATGAAAACTGAAGTCTAGAGGGCAGAAAATTTGTAAGCTAAAAACCATCAAGGAGCCAAGCAATTACTAATTTGGAATCAAGGATTTATTCTTGACAGTAAGACCTGATTACGATACAGTTTCTCCTTGAAAGGAAGAGGCAGGTCACAAGGACCAGGGGAGCCCTTTCTACTCATATATTTCAAGGTATGCTAATAATTCAGTACTGCTATTGCAGTCTTACCTCCAACCAGTCTTTGTTTACTTTGCTGAGTAGATAGATCAAATCTCCCTTCTTGAAGCTGAGTTCCAGTTTATTGGTTCTAGGAAAATCAAACAGTGCCTGTGGAAAGTAATAACCTCAGAATTATTAGTTCACAGAATTATGAAAGCAAATCTTTCTGTTGTGTTCTTGAGGAGAAAGCATAAAGCAGCAAGACAGTGTGCACTTTGTCATCACATACATATTTCTGGGATAAGGACACATATATTTGACCATAGTTTGCAGTTCTCTCAATCTCTTCAACTGCTCAGCACACACAAAACTGCTTTGAAGAAGCAATGAAAGCACTAGGATAAACATGGCCCTGAGAGAGCTATATACAAGGATTCTTAAAGTGGCACAACACTGAGCACCAGAGAATAAATATACATAAGTTGAAAGCACTTAAAAGAAAGTAAGACATCAGAGCTGAAGCCAACTGACAGCTTGAAATCCGGAGAACTGAAAAAATATATTATTTCTAGTTGCAGCTTTACAGTTTTTAGATTTGCTGCAAAATACCACAAAGAGCCTTAAAAATTGCAGAGATGCTGTGTCTTAACTTAAGGGTAACTAACTGTTGCTTTTACCTAGCTTTTAGATCTGAATGCTGAACTGGGAGATTTGGAAAACCTGAGAAATTGACCTGCTGTTAAAATGGAACTTAGATGCCCTCTTCAGGGGAAAAAAAATAAAAAAAGGAGGCAAATACATGCTACCACCCTAACAAAAGGTTGGATAGTTAAAGTGGCTGAGTTATCAAAAATGCACATCTCCCCCATTGTCCTTAGAGAACATGGTAGCCATTTAAAAAGTCTTAGAGGAGCAAAAATGAAAAGGTGCTCTTTATTCCGTATTGCAATGGTTCTTTTGGTCTTGTTAATGTCAAGATTTCTCTTAATAAAAAACCCAAACAAAACAATGGCTACTGTTGTGTTAGTGGTTCATATGTCTACTTAACAGCTCTTTCAAAAGCCTTTATTCACCTATTGAAAAGTTCTGGTAGGTATATTCAATATTAATAAATTAATAGATAAAATCCAAGAGATACGACTGTTCCAAGACCTGTCATTCTCCGTGTAAAGAATAAAACTAATAAACCTCAAGGCAGATGCACGGGGGTTTTAATCTTATATGGCAAAGTCACATTATTTCAGGAAGCAAGACCCTGCTCAGACAAATATTGGTTACAAAGCAGTCTCATGTGCTTAATTTGGAGAAAATATACCACAAAAGACAAAAGTAAGGGCATTTTTCAGTAGAACATTTATGTTACAGAGAATACTAAGATGCCTCACCTGCAAAGCTTTTAAACAGATGCTGAAGTCAATGAAGCTGGAGCTTATGCCTGTTTTAGATTTAACTTATGGGTAGTACTATGCAAATGTGGACCATTTGGCACTAAGCTGTACATGTCTCAGTTTTGAATCTCCTGTCATTCTGATTTCACCATGGACCTTCTTATTACTCAAGTGATGAGGAACAGAACACCTCTTTCCATCCTTTGTTTCATCCCCTGTTGTTAAAATCAATTGTTTTTCTCTGTTGATTTTGCTTTCTTCCCCCAAGCTCTAATTGAAAAAGGCAACTTGATGGATGAGGTAGCCAAGTAAAAGCAGAGTTTAATCTCCTGTCCCATGACACGTTGTGCAGAGAACTCACCTCAGCCCGCGGAGCTGCGGTGCGGTCAAAATGAGGCACTTGATCTGAAATGCTCTTGCTGCAAAGAAATGAAACAACAGGGAGATAAACATCCTTCTAGGTCATTAAAAGTGCTACAAAATCAGTAGTGCAGTGTCTGCATTTTTTACTATTTTAAGGGGTATGTGAGCCATAGATCACTGGAGAAACTGCATGAGAATCTGTGTGCAGCACTGAAGTAAATAAATACGGATGCAACAACACTGCCCTAGTTCTCTCGGTTTCAGTGCAGAGCAGCAGCAATCTGATGGTGTCTGCTGCTGAGAACAGATGGAATTTTCAATACAGTCAGTATTCTGGGCCTCTCTTCTGCAGCACTGCTCAGTTCCCCTACTCTGCCTTCTGGGCATCATTATTTCTAGCATTTATGGCATTTAGTTCAAACCCTGCCATCATGCACACATGCAGTTTTTGCACTGTTTGAGGTAGGTGAAAAGGAAGCAAGCCCATCTTTGGAATGCTGAAAGGAGAATTAATTTATCTGAAGGGTAATGAAGTATGACGTCTACTTAGCAGTTCTCCAAAGGTGTGTCAATGCTGCTATGTAGGACAGGCCCCTGTTTAGACGAAGGACAGGAACAAATTAAGTATTCAGTTTCATTTAGTGTCTGAACCAGATCTCACTGAATTCAGTTCCAAAACTCACATTGACTTCAGTAGTGCAAGCCTATGTCCTTAAGCTTGGCCTGTATATTCCACACATTGTAAGAGCAATTATCATTAAAGAAATATAGGCAGATAAAGCTGGACAGTATTTTTAAAAAGGAAGGCATATTCTCATTTTGGAATTTTCCTTTAATGCAAGTGCCACATCCACTTTAAAAACCTGAGATTACTGAAAAAAAGAAATACTCCGTGTTCACTCCATCACAAAGACCCTTATACTAGGGATTTATGGATTCATTTGGAAAACACAGTGGTGATTCTTGTCTCCTCTCTCCCCCCAAAACCGGACAGCATCTCTTACATCAAGCATTGCTGAACAAAACCTGTCAATCACTCACACTCGGCGTGTCCGTGGGCGCAGCCGCCGCAGCCTGTGAGGCACCTGCTCCCCATCGAAGGCTGAGTGGTAGAAGAAGAGCCGTACGTCCTCATCCATCAGCACCCAAGCAGGGAGGCAGAGCAGGTTCTGTGCCAAGAGCAAGCAGGAAGCAGAGGGTAACAGTGGGAGACACCAAATCTCGATTTATTTACATGTAGCAAATATGCCTCTCTGACCTACGGGATTGTGAAGGATATTCATTACTGCCAGAAATCTCCCTCCTCTCCCTTCTCACCCAGCAGGACACAGCTGAACAGCTGACAGTCTCTCCTCTTTACTTCTGGAGTTGGCCTGTGTTTTGCTTCGCTCTCTTTGTACCTGATTTACTGCAGGAGTAAATTGCTTTTTGTGTTTCTCTTCAGAACAGGAATGACTGTGGAAAGAAGGCAATCTTAAGCAGCGAAAGCCTTGGCCAGTGCTTCAGCCTTTTACTGATTTGAAGCTCGGGTCTTCAGTTAACCTGCACACAAAGAACATCTCTCCTTGATGTATGATGCATCTTCACCATACTTCAGGTACTCTCAGAAGCCCACCTGTCCTGATTCTGTCTGTGAGAGAGTCAGTTTTCTTTCTTCTTTCTTCAGTGCTGTGTGTTGGATTTAGCATGAGAATAATGTTGATAACACACAGACGTTTTAGTTGTTTCTATCTAGAGGCTTACTAGTCTGAGCCAAAGGCTTTTCTGTTTCCTAATTCCTGCCAGTGAGGAGCTGCACAAGAAGTTAGGAGGGAGCATGGCCAGGACAGCTGGTCCAAACTAGCCAAAGGGATATTCCATGCTATAGGACATCATGCCCAGTATGGAACAAGAGGGATTTGCCCAGGAGCCACTGATCACTGCTCAGGGGACTGGCTGGGCATCGGTCAGCAGGTGGTGAGCAATTGTATTGTGCATAATTTGTTTGTCTTCTTCTTTAGTTTTATTTCTCTCTTTTTGGTTACGTCCCTTCTAATTGCAATTGTTTATTAGTATTATATTTTACTTTATTTCAATTATTAAACTGTTCTTATCCCAACCCACGGGTTTTACCATTTCCTGATTGTCCTCCCCATTCCATTAGGGGAGGAGGGAGTGAGCAAGAGGCTGCATGGCATTTAGATGGTGGGTGGGATTAAAGCACAGCCCACGCACCATTCTCCTAATCCCTTGGATGCACACTCCAACTCTGTATTCATGCAACACCTGGAGATTCACCATTTCCTCATACATTTTGGAGGGTTTTGGTAAGGATATCTATCTGTATCTGAAGACAGGGAGTGAGTCTTTGTGAGCTGCAAACTCCAGCAGATCCTACACTCTGAACAATCTGGGGAAGACGACTTCAGGTTGTACCACAGTGTGGGCACTGTGTCTTCAGGAAAGCAGTACAGAGAGAAGCAGATAACTAGAACTCTAACAGTACTGTCTGTTTTAGGGTATTCTTTACTTGAAAATGAAGTTTTACCTTCATGTAGACATTTAGGATAGGAATCCTGCTCTCAGCAATTTCCTTTTTGGCACCAACAAAAATTTTTCCTGGAAAATATAAAACCTGTGACAGTTACTGAAGGAAAAAAAAAAAAAAAAAAAAAAAAAAAAAAAAAAAAAAAAAAAAGAGGTTATCAGAGAAACAAAAAATATATTTTCTAAAGGATTTTAGGTTTCTAAATGAACTTTACCATAAGTGAAGGGACTGTCAATGGAACATGACTTCTCTGGCATCCATGGCCAGGAATTAGTTACTTGTCACAACTACTTCTCTCACTGCATACCTCTTTAGGACAGCCGGGAGAAAACTGCTAATTATGCAAAGATTTTGTACTGACAGCTTACCTGGCAGTACAGGGAGTGTGCAGGTAAAAGGGCTGTTATTGCTCTCTGGCCCGTATCTCTCCTCTAGTTTGGTGTGCAGGGCATAGAACTCACGATAGCGTCGGAAAATCAGGTATCTGCCACCTCCTTTAAGCTTTACTTCAATGACAAACATCTGAAACAGAGAAGAGGGATTCAGGCTGATGTTCACACTTATAAATACTCCCCAAATGAATGTGAGGAATAAAATAGGGACATAAGATCAGTGCTTCATTAGTGGGAATATTCTCTTAGGAGCAGAGAGGAAAGCAAGTCTTCAGTTAAGCATCTGCAAATTCAGGAACTAGGAAGTAACAAGGTAGCACCAGTGTGGTACTTGTGAGGATCCAGCATACATATGATGTATGTCCTTGTGGCTGCTTTATATTACATAATCTTAAAAGGAAACATGAAATTACTAAATTCAATTTTATGTTTGCACACTTTCCCTCAGTAACAAACAAAATACATTAGGGAGACAAATAAATATTTTACAATAAGATGCCTTGGATATCTAAATCTAGACACAGACAGACATCTAAATGAGTTTATTTTCAGAATTGAAGGCATTCATACTTCTTTTTGACTTTAATGTACACAATTGCAGAAATTATGGTCTGGCCTCCTTCAACCGCTATTTTATTTATCTCTTGACAGAATTGTTTTTCTCTAAAGGAACACAAATTTTCCATGCACTACCCTCTGAGTCACATTGCAGCCAGATCCTTCAGAAAACATAAAGACAGAACAACCAAACATCACTCTATTCCAGAGTAAAACCTGAATACTGCCGTGAGAAGTTTTTTTTGAGCAATGTCTCCAGCAGAAGTCAGACTGAGCGGGTCATATTCAAAACTTCAGAAAATCTTAGTGCCTTTCCACACTGTTCCCTTCCTGTGTGCTGTTTCACGTCTTAATATGCTCCCTCCTGTGAAGATGGAAGAATCCTAACTTACCAGTACCACAGAATAATGAAGGAAGACTCTGTCTTTATACCCTCTGAATTACTTTCCCACTATCTTCACCAATAGTACAGCACTCCAACAGGAAAAAATCAGATATTAGGAAAAAATTATGATGTTAGAGGATATCTCCCACATTTCATTCAGAAAATAATTTTTTTTGACTGAATCTGGAATAACTGTACTCCATTCGAGAAAAATAAAGCACTGAGAAGTCTTCCACATGGAACTACTCATGCCAAAAAGCCATTACACCAGATTAACTGCATTTTGCTTCCCACAACCAAACCAGTCACAGGTAAAGGCATACAGAGGCAGGATAAATCTTCCTTCTTACATAGTAATTAGTAAAGCCTTTCTTCTCTTCAATATCTGCAATATTAGCTGAAACAGGTACATCATCTGGAAGCTGGTCAAAATCACTGTAAAGCAAGAACAGAAGATTTAGGTTACTGATACTGGTAATAGCCTTTGAGGTATCCTGTGCCACACAAAGCAAAGATAGGCAGTATCACATTTTCTGCTATCAAAAACAAGATGTTAGGAACTCATGGTGTCATTCTCCTCCCCTGGAGATCTGATCTTGAGATGTCGAGTTTCAATAAGTTCAGCACAAGTCAGTGACCATTGGGAAGATTCATCATGCCTGAAAAATACCCCTCTCATTCCTAGGCTTGCTCGAGGAAAAGCAAACAAAACAAACACTTGAACTGCTGAGCTTTTCCTGAGAAATGTGATCAGCCGTGGATGCATTCTTAATCCTTCCTTAATCTAGGAGATTTACAGTAAGAACTCTGCATCAGTAGTTCTTATTCTAAGGAGATCATTAATTACCATTATTTATGCTGCTATTATTACTGCATTACTGTAGGGAATAGGAAACAGTTCTGAGAGAAGGGCTTGTTATGCAAGGTGCTGTAGAAACTGAGCACAAAACTAAATCCTAAAAACACTATACTCTGTGCAAGATGTGTAAAATGTAGCACATACATTTAAGAAAACAAACCTCAGGATAAACACAAACAGAAAAAGAACAAAGAAACAAAAGCATAGTATTGTTCTATATCAAAACTAGTGGTGCCTACACCAGCTGTCAAAATATGTCAAGTTTTCTTGTAAACATCGCAATAAAGCAAACTCTTAAAGAGGCTTGGGAAAAAAGAGTAGGCTATCGAATATTTGGAGAGAGACCTCACAGTCACGGTAGGTAAGATTCATCACAGAATCACAGAATATTTGGAGTTGGAAGGGACTCACAAAGATCATCCAGTCCAGCTCTTAAATGAATGGCCCACACAGGGATCGACCCTACAACCTTGGCATTTGCCCCTTGGTCCAACGGCTTTGACAAGCAGCAAGCAAGTTCATCTTTGCTTAAATTTTATAACTCAGTGTTGTTAGAGGGGTATTTATATAGAGGGGTATTTATATTTATATTATATATTTATATTATAAAATTATATTTATATTTATATTTATATTTATATTTATATTTATTTATTATATATTTATACCTGAGTAAGAAGTGTCTAGAATGAGGAAAAAAGGATAACAAATGAGATAAAGAGAGGCTTTTAAAAGGATCATCCAAGATATGCCAAGCTGACAAAATGTTAAATATTCTGATAATACAAAAAAAAAGAAGTAGTAGCTGTCTCAGTTTATTCTGCTAGGAGAATATCCCAAGCAGGGGCTTCCACAAGGCATAGCCCATTTGAAATGCTGAAATAATGATGCAATAGCTTGCAATAGTTTGCGTATGAGGAGAATGCCATGAATCAACACCACCCACAATACTGTAAATACTACCCCTTACTGTGAAGAGGGATGTGGTTATAGAGACCAAGAGATATAATTAGTCATATCACAAACACTCATATCATAAACTCCAGTAAAAGGGAAACTGTTTTGCAGCTATAAAGAGGACAATGACCTGCTAAGTCCTAGGTGGTGAACATTCCCCACAAGAAGAAAGTCCACTCCAGCATAAGAAATGGTCTGCTCGACCCTAAGCAGCCTTATAGTGTGGAAGTTATGATAACAAAAAGCCTTTTAGAATCACCAAAGATGCTTGCATCCAAATTAACCAAACGGATCACAGGAGTTACATGAGGCTTGTGGAGAGGCTGGAGCAGGGAGAGACACATTACCTCTTTTCTCGCAGCTGTCGGGGAAGAGACATGGTTCTTCTTAAATCTAGATGACTAAGGTCTATTCTTCTAGTTCTTGGGCAGTTCCTGGTTTACTAGGATGAACACAAAGTCCAAGTAATTCTCTCTGCGATGAAACGAGACTCCTTTGCAAGGCCTCAGTGATCTTTTTCTAATGTTTCAGTGTCAGACGATTTCTGCTGCACCTCCCCACCCCCATGAGTTTGAGGAAGTACCAGGGGAAAACAGTAATAAAGAGAAACTGTTCTGTGATGTCTCTCATGCCTCAAAACTGACACAACCGAGAAACTGAAAGCCCAAGAAAAAGCAGAAACTATGAGCCACATATTCCATTGTCCACCCTCCACTGAAACACTTGCCTCTGTTGCAAGCCATTATGAGTGGGCTCAGCAAAGTCTTTTTGCCTCAGCTAAAATGTACCTATATACACCTCTACATTAATACTTGTAAACTAGGATGAATACTTCTGATCCCTTCTTGAGGCTCTGTGATTCCCAAGGATCCTCCTCTTCACAGACCAAGAGCCAGGAGGTGGAGCTAAAGAATAAATTTTAAAATGGGAGCAGAATGTATCATCAGAAAAATCAGCCTTGTCAAACACCAGGGCATCGAGCACAGGAGATGTGCTTGAAGGATGGATCAATGAAAGTAAGACAGGAATCCTTTAAAGGCCAGAGATCTTTTCAGCTTTGTGTGCTCAAAACAACCCACATTTACCACATACAAAGACAAGGTAATGGCTTGCCCAGGCATGTACTCAAACTGCAGTGACAAAGCATTTATATAACAGCTGGCAACCTTTCAAGAAGAAAACAAAAGGAAGAAAGTGATGAGGAAGCCATGTTTTCTTAACAATATGGCTAAGTTGTAACACAGCTTATCTGCCTTAGTCAAAAGCTGTTATGTGCATCCTTGCCTCTCCATTTCAGTCTTTGACTCTCTTCCATTTTCGTGTTCAATATATATTTGCCTC
Organism: Sitta carolinensis; assembly: GCA_032173965.1. Classification (NCBI taxonomy): domain Eukaryota; kingdom Metazoa; phylum Chordata; class Aves; order Passeriformes; family Sittidae; genus Sitta; species Sitta carolinensis. The sequence continues at coordinate 55,517,992 of JAVUNC010000005.1, read as the reverse complement.
CTTCTCCTCCTTCCGCTGCCAGTAAACAGAAATTCCCATCTGAATGGAGCAAAAATCAACCAGCATCCTTCAAAATAAAACTCTATTTACAACTGTAATCATCAGCCTTGAGAGTAACTGCATTGCATTGCATTTTAATGAAGTAAATCCTTCACCCATCTCCTTTCCATAGATCACTCTTGGCACCATGATAGAATTTGAGAGCAGATATAGTGTCTCTTGATCAGAAGGGACCAGGAGAACAAAATTCTGAACTGTATTTTCTGAGTGATCTGCTACTCTCCTACATGTCACAGATTGGACAAGAAACTCATAGAAAGGATATCCCAATTTTTTAAAATGTCCTGAAAGATCATCTAGATACAATGCAGGTACATCCTGTAATAGCCAGAGGATATGACACAATGCAAAAATACACGTTCATTGTTTCTCTAGGGATGTGGTTTTTTGAAAACAAGTCAAAGTGGCCAGAAACTCTCAGATAAATTGTCTGTGCAACTGCTGTGCTGAAAGAAGAGTAAAACAAACTGAAAGCAGCTCAATTCCACTACTCTTTACTAGAGATTACAGCTAGTAATAATATTAACCTGACAGAATAATGCTAAACCTACTAAGAGTGTTTATGATTCTGCAGTATTTTCTTGTTCTTCCAGAACAAGAACAATTCAACCAGAAAAAAGGCTTGCTTTTCTGACAAAAGGCAGATTTCTACCTCAGAAGAGTGGATGGCTGATCAGTTAGAGGGATCACCAAGTCTGTGAAACTAATATTGGAAACACTGTTTTGCCATGTTCTCTGTGCCAAATCAGTGACTCAAATACCGCGTTTTCTTTCCATTTCTACTATTGTGCTACTATAATTTCTATTATTTGGGCTGAGAAAATAGGCTATCGCAAATCAAATACACATCCTTACTCTGTTCAAGTAATTATTTTATGAACAAAATAAATATCTATTTCAAAACTGATATCCTAATGACAGTAACTATGTCAAGAGATATATCTGCACTAGGAAAGTACCCAATTTCATCAGCTGACATGGCCAGCTCTCAGTTTTGAGAAAAGCCATCCATACACTATGGCTGGCATGGTCATTGGGGTGCTATGCAGTGACCCAAATACATGTGCAAGACAAAGCAGGAATTCATCCAAGTGCAAGGAATACAAAACAAAAATCGGTTCATTAAAGGAGACTGCTAAGAGAATCCTCAGATGACTGAATCATGACCATATGCTGCCACCACTATATGCCTCTTCACAGTTCACAATCCACTCTATTAATTTGGACATGTCTGTGAGCTGTGAAACTGTGGCCTTCTGTCCAATGCACCTGTTGTTAGAAAACACATGTACAAGGATACATAGCACCCTGGAAATCTGACAGGATCAGCTAGAACCAAACAACCAAAGTGAGTGAATTTTAATGAAAAATAGGAATGTAGTCCCAAATCACTAGAGATACATGAACCACTAATAAAAGGTAAACCAAAAAAATGTAGCAGAAATACTGAATCAAGTTTGGATGACAGCACTACATACTACACCTGCTAGGGTAGCAGCTACTGTATCATTTTGCATGTCTCTATAGAATAATGTCTTCTGTCGGATGCACCTGATCTTACAAAAGTGCTGTGCAGTTATGCTCAATCACCAGCCATAGAATAAATCTTCTAAGTGATAGGAGAAAGTGAACAAGAATAATATGAAAAGATGTCTGATCTCATCACAGATTAATCTGCAAAGGGAATAACATTGAGCCCTCACTTCAAGGAAGCTGAACATCAAATAGAAACACATACAGCAGAGTTGGCTTGCAAGATACTTTCATTCAACCCATTGTTTTCAAAGGATATGTGGAATATTTGTTTCTGTAGCATGCACATCATTAGCAGTTGGATGCCTTGACTCCTGTGGTTGTTTGAGTCTGAGCTACAACTGTAATAACACCAATTTGGGAAATGTTTCCATTTTCCTTTAATAATACTTGTACAGACCACCAGCTTTACAGAATTCTTTAACAGACTTTTACAGTATTTCTTTTCAAATACAGCCATGTATAAACTAGCTATTTTTTTATTATAGCACATGAATAATTATTTACAGCACTGTACAATTTCTGGACAAAAGTTACATTAGATAAGCTATTCATGTCTGTCCTGCAATCTTTGGACTTCTTTTGCTACAAAATGCTTGGGAGGCAATTGGCACAATGGTAAGTAATAAGACCATTTCTTTCCTCTATGCTTTCAGGACAGTTGAAAATAAAACCATTTTTTTAAAAAATAAAGAAGTTGAAGTTGTCTGATCTTTCTGAACTTGCAACTTTGAAAAAAAACCCAAAGAGGGCATAAATTGAGAGCTGTGCTAATTGGTTTTGTATTCTTCATTTGATAATGGCTCAGTTCATAGTGTCTGCATGTATGGAAATTCTCCCTGTCATGAATTGTGTTGGGATTTAAAAACACACAGGAGTATGGATTGATAGAATTTGGAAATGTGCTTTGAGTTAAATCTGGACACAGTTTCCATGACTGCTTTTTTACGGTGAAAAGTAGCTAGTAGGTATTTGCAGAAAAAGACTTTTCATGCCCTGCTGATATAAGCACAACTAAATAATCCATCTTGGACTGAAGAAATTTAAAGGTCAGCATCTACCACTGTTCCTGACAGTGAATTTAATGGTGTCATTTCCAGAATAAATTATTACTCAACATGGAAGAAGTTTACAGAACCAAGTGTTAAAGAAAGAGCAGCATTTTTAAAATTACATTCTACTCAGAACATCAAACTAAATCATATACCTGAATCTTGGCTTTTTCACCTCTACTGCTTGAGCAAAATAAGGAATAAGTTTTGGAGGGGAAAAAAAAAATCCACCCCCAAAAGTGAGGTTTTTCTTTTGACATTATCAGCTATTTTGGAAATACACAACCAACAGTCCCATTCTGAGGTTTGATAGTTCATGATTCAATAGGCAGATCTCGCCAGGTTTTCTTATGCAGAGCAATATCACAAGCAGTACTATGATCTTCCTCTCTGTGGAAAACAATTCTTCTTTTAAAATAAACCTGATTCCTCTAAAACTCTTTTGAAAATATACAGATTTCTTCCTGATAGAGTAGAATCACTTAGATTGGAAGAGCTAGAAGAAAATTCTTCATGAGCAATGGAGCTTTTTGTTCTTGCAGAGCTCAGATGTATATTTGATGCCCAGGATTAGACTAAGCGAGGAAAATAGAAGCTCAGAAACAAGAGAACATTTCTTCATCCAGATCTTCCTGGATAAAAGAGGCAAATATGGAAGAAATGGGACAGAGCTTGTCACTGCTATTGTGCACGACAGATGAGGGCTGGAGGTGGAGCCCCGTGCTCCAGTCAACTTCTCCAATGTCAAAGTCTGGTAGCTGGACATTGCAGACAAAGAAACAGCAAAGTTCCATTCAAGCAGTCCTGAGACAGCTATGCCTACAACCATCCCTCCAGAACTTTAAAACCTAGTTTTAGTGCACCTTTGTGTCAGAAGGGTTTTTGTGTTTTAAGTCTCCTAATCATCTTCAGAATCAAAATCCTGTCAGTTATTGCTACTCAGGGCAAAGAAAATTCTGCTTCATCTATTTCACAAGTTCAAAAGACCTGTTAAAATTACTCCAAAAAAATTCACTGAACTTCCCCAAATAGAAAAACAGGGTTGGGATTTGCTAAAATTTGTGCAGTGATGCATTCAAATCAGCCTACATGGTTCCTAACAGTTTAATTTCCCCATCCATTTGTAGAAATCCTGTGACCAAATTCCTTTTACCTTATTTAGAAACTTTAGATTAGTGCCTGTAGTCAAGTGAAGTTTTCTGAAAAGTGAAGAGAGACAGGTGCCACTGGCCAGTAAATAAGATCTCAAGTGGGCCAATTCTCCCTATGAAGGTTTTATCTGTCTCCTAGGAATATACATGAATTATGAAATGGCTATATTCCCAGTTTTGTCACCTCAGGTTTCTAAAGGAATGGTAATAAATCTGTCCCTTACTGTGGACCTAGTTATTACTGGTACAAAGGTGCTTTCTCATTCGGGACTCAGCTATATTTGGATATGCACTTTTACACTGGTATAATTGTCTTTACCCTAGGGGAGTTGTACTACTTAAGATACACTGATAGAGTCAAAGAAGCACAATTTTCTAGTGCAGTCTGCTCCTTATAGAGAGTTTATGGCTCATTTTCTAATGGTTCATAAATTGGGACAATATTCCTTAATAAAATCAGGGGGCAAGGGGGCAAGAGATTAGGATAGGCAAGCAAGTGGCAAATATAGAGGCAATAAATAGCAAAGTCCTGTGATTTTCAAAGTTCCATTCTGTCTATTCCTTATAGCGTATACTTACAGCCTGCCTCACCTGCTGCTTCATTTATCACCTCAGCCTTCATTCCTTGAAAGAATTGTGGATTTAATGCATCAATTAACATTTCAGTAGGCAATTCAAACCCAAATCAGTGGCTGGACTGTCCATTTCAAGTGTGGAAGGCTGGAGTTTATGTCACCCATACCTCAGTAGGCAGAAGGCTGCCTTGTTATGTGAAACTGGGTCTGAACAAGAGACCTCTTAATTAACTGCCATAGCAAATTCAGCCACTGACTTGCTGTGTGTAATTCCTTCTGCCTTAGCCTTGCCATCTGTAAAATAGGGCTGGACTAAGACTTTTCTCATGAGGGGGGAGGTGAGAAAGAAAACTACTCAGTAGAGGTATAATTCTTGGGGAAAATCAGGCAAAAAGTGAGAAACTACAGCCATTATCCTTTGCAACCCACCTGCACACAAAATCACCTGCAGTGCAAACAGAAAACAATATAAAAAAGATGCTCTTTTAAAATGTGCCAGTGATGCTCTGATGCCAGGCCTTAGAACAGATTCCCAAACCCTCAAAAAAGACTGTAGAGGCTAAACTATCACATACATTAAATAGCAGGAGCCAACAGGCCTGTCCTACTACAGAAAAGAACAAGGAAAGGAAATGAAGAATAACTTTCTGCCCATTGTGCTATTTAATCTTGGAATGCATCATAGTGCTGCTGGATCGCTTCAATAATCTGAGCCAAACAAAGGTAATGGAGGACTTTGAAGATGTGATTTTAAGAAATGAGTATATGGTAATGGTAACAGCTTAGGAAATTCCCTGTCTTCACACACTCTCACTTTTTTCCTGCCTCACAGGATGGCACATCTGAGGCTATGCTGCAAAACACGTCAGCTAACTAAGCCAGCTGTAAAAACACTTTTTTAAGCCACAGATCAATTTCCCAGCCCAGCTCACAGCAGAGACATTAATATGATGAGGAGAATGAATGGGGAGGAATACATTAAACAAGCACTATCTGATAACTATAACTTTGTCTTACAAAAGCAGTCTGGTCTGACAACACAGCCAGTGTATGTGTGCACATGTACAGCCCCAAATAATTTATTTTGTCTCCTGACAATCCATCTCCACATGTAGATACTAATGCAGCCTCTTTTGCACATGTGCTTCAGGGCAATCTAGGTGTGGCAAGAATTTTGCCACTTTCATGATGTATGGAAGAAGCCAAAACACACCCCCAAACCATGACCTTTGCTGTAATAGCTTTTCTGAATGGGACAGTGTTGGGGGTTGGGTTCACTTGTAGAATTTTTTTTTCTTTTTTTTTTTTTTTTTTTTTTTTTGTCTCTTTCCCATAAGTTGCCAGGTAACTAATGTCTGAGTACTTAAGAGTAGTTAATAAGACAAAGAAGTGGTTGAGGTGGGGAGGGGGTCTTTTTTCGTGTGTCCCGGGAATCCTGTACGGGAGCACTGGTCTGCCTCCGGAGCCGTGCCACGGCAAAATCCTGCTCTCTCTCTCTCCCCTTCGCTGTTTTCTCTGCTCTGCTGAGTGTTCTCCAGCACCCCGAACTCTGCACCCCCTGTCCTGCCGGACTCGTGCTGAGCTCCAGCACCGCCGGGAGCTTCTGATCCATCTCCAGCACCCCGGATCTGCACCCTGTCCGCGGACTTGTGCTGCAGCTCCAGCCACCGCCGGGGAGCTTCGATCCATCTCCAGCACCCCGGGACTCTGCACCCCCTGTCCTGCCGGGACTCGTGCTGCAGCTCCAGCCACCGCCGGGGAGCTCCTGATCCATCTCCAGCACCCGGGACTCTGCACCCCCTGTCCTGCCGGGACTCGTGCTGCAGCTCCAGCCGCCGCCGGGGAGCTCCTGATCCATCTCCAGCACCCCGGGACTCTGCATCCACAGCTGCTGGTGCCGGTAACTGCACCAACGGGGAAAGGGTGCCAGCGGCAGAGAAACGCTGTGGACTGTTTCCCTGGTTCTATCTGTTGTTCATATCATAGTTATTGTTGTTCTGTTTTACCTTGCTAAACACAAGTAAAGAACTGTTATCCAATCCTCATATCTTTGTCTGAGAGCCCCCTTCGATACCTGTCTTCCAAACTAAGACAGACAGCAGCTACTGAGATAGTATCCATAGAGCACAGTTCTTGCACAGCTGTTCCTCTCTCCTTTAGTGCCTTTGCCCTGTTTGCCATCACTTTATCCATTTGCCACCACTTTATTCATTTTTCCAGATTTCACTACAAGCAACTTGTACAAGCTGTTGCACGATGTGAATGCAGTGCCCTAACAGTGGGTTTCTCATCAGGAATCATAACACAGGTAGGTGGGAAAGAGGGCAGAAAACCGTATGTCAACAGCACTTTTTCATGATTGAAAAGTGTTTCCCTTGTGGAAAGGCAAAAAGAAAACTTCAAAATAAAAGAAAAGGAGGAACTGAAGTGGGGTAGGGGGGAGTAAAAGTCAAACATGCCTATGACTAACACACAATAAAATCTATTTACTACCCAAATAATTCTTAGTCCAAACAAGGTGGTTATGACACTCTCGGATATGCCTACCGAAAACCAGTAAAAGCTAGAGGGGGATTGATGTCCTGTTCCAGTTCTTTCCGTACCACATCTCGCCTCTTGAGTTCTGCTGAATGTGACATTTTTCCCTGGCACCTAATACACAGAACTCTGCTGCTAATTTTGTGCACAGAGTTTTCATGCTGTGTAATTTGAGGCCAGAGACTCCTCCAACAGCCTGCCAGACGGAGTGCACACCCTTCAACACTGCTTCTGCTGCAGAGAAAGGGGGGATGGGACAAGGAAATGAGCCAAACAAGAAACAAGATTCCAAACTTGTTGAAGACGTTTAGCTGATTTTTGGCTCTTAGATTTACTAGGGATCTATCTCCAGCTCACTCTGTCTGGTTTGTCAGAAGATCCATCCAGTGGATTTGCCAGCAATTGCAAAGACTCAGTCAACTTAAGATGCACACTTTTTACTTTTTTTTACTGTATTAGATCTTGTCTGGCTGCTCTGAAAGTAAACCAAGCTGTTGGCCACAAGAGTCTTTTAATATTACCCTGGTGGATTAGTATAAAAACTGATTTCTGCAATATTATAATCAAGGATTTGAACGAGAATCTGTTTTCTCTTTCTCCCCACCTTGGTTAATGTCTCTGCATCTCACAGAGATCGTCTGCACTGTAATACATTCTACTAAAATGAGAATGATCAACTAACCTTCCAAACATGGGCTGTACTCAGTAGGGGATTGAACTGGATGTATTCCTATTAATTACCCAGAAGAAACAGACCCTCCTCCTTGCTTCCAGTGCCTTGTAGAGGAACCATCACTTTCCACAGTATTGAATTAGATCCATTTTCAATACTACTTCTTCCTTGGTGCTGATACCACCAGAAGGTGAACACCCCACACCACTGTATTCTCTCCACTCAAATCTTCTTTCTCTTGACTGTATCAAAAACAGACAGTGAGGGGACTGCAGGATAAAAAGAAAAAAGAAAAGAAATTTGATAACAGAATTATATCAATAACTTCATCTACTATAAACACTTTATGTCATAACAAAATAATCTGTAATGCCTAAAGATTTCTTTGGATGGTACAGCATCATCCTCATTAATGCTTCTTCCCTGATAATTATTTTGACCAGCAGAATCAAGCACAAACCTAGTCTGAAGAAAAAGAAGAAAGGATCTCAAGCCCTGCTGTACAATGAGAGCTATGATGATCCACAGACCCATCTGAGACCAATTTAAATCTTTCTTTAGAATTTGAGAAGAGCTGGGACATCTCCTTCTGCTGTTCACCTGCAAGAGAGCATCATGGTCTTTGACATCCAGAGAACTTTCTTTGAACTTTCTCTGCAGTTCATCTCATTGTGAAATATGTGCCTCTGTAGAGGAAGCCTGGGAAGAGGAACACAGTCCTTTATTCTATATCTGGGATGTTGGATAAACAAAAGATTACACATAAAAGTCAGACAACTTCATATACTAATCTACTACAACCACTAACATGCTCCACTAAAGAAAAAGAACAGAATGAGAGAAAAAGTAGGGACAATGCACAGCTGACAAAAAGACTAACATAAAAAGTAAAAATAGGGATGTGTGGAAACAATCAAATGTAAGGAAGAATTGGGAAGAATCTATCCTTTCTCTAAAGAAATGCAGTGCATTTCCAAATTTGACCCACATGTGTCTGGCTACCTAATTTATGAGATGTGAAGCTGACCACCCAGAAGGCTGGCTATAAATTACACCTCTTAGATACACCAACATGATTTACATTAGGAGATAGGAAGGGAAAACTGATGAATCTAGACCTTACCCTCCGGGAACTGCCTGGAATATAGTCTGTTGGTACCTGAAAGTCTGAAGACACCTTGAGGTAGTAATATTCCTTGCCAAGATCTCTGCATCATAGAAGGGAATAGATCAGAGCCTTTTTTCTACTGTCTGACAGCATGGCCTAGCACAACTACAGTCTCAGATACACAACATTTACAGTTTTGCTGACCAAGCTTTGCTCAAATCCTTGCTTTTTCCTCTTCTTTCATAGATCTTCATTGTTTATAGCCTTTATTTCTCTCTATATACTTCCACTTCAGTTTGTTGGGGTTTTTTTGCAGTAGCAAAACAGTAGCCAATAGGTCAAGAGCAATTATTTTGCTTGTCTAGTAAATGCTTATCATGCTGTATCTAGAATTCTATCACTGGTTTGGACCCTTAAAATCAAGACAAATAATGACAGTCTGAAGAGCTCAACCAAGGACAAATAAGACTGGAGCACACGATATTCAAGGAAAGGCTGAAGTAAATGACTTTTTTTAGTTAAAAAAAGGAAAAGACTGGGAGGGAGATACAATTGTTATTCCAACTAAACAAAGTGAGATTAAAGAGCAGACACAGGTAGACTCTTCTCCTAGGTGGATAATGAAAGGAACAGAGGATAGAGTTGCACAAGCAGGAAAAAAAACAAATCCACTGGAGACAAGAAAAAATAATTCAACACGACACAGGAACAAGAGTGTAGAAAGACTATAGGATCTCTATCATGGGAAATGTGCAAACTTTGACTAGACAAGTTTAACTTCTCCTTTATATTAGGTCATCTTTGAGCTATTCATTGCATATATGACATCTGGTGGCCCCTTCTAACCTTACTTATCCTATGTTCAGATAGTAGATGCTATCTTCAGACAACCAAAGTCTCCATCAGAGTTACTGGTCAGCTGAGACAATCTGCTTGACCTAAATTAAAATCTTACAGGCATTTGGCAACCATGAACACTTCAGACAGTCTGTGATACGGTGCTATAAAATTAAATTTCTCGTATCAAAAAAAAAAAAAAAAAGAATGAAATGAAACCCAAGTTTTCCTAAAATCAACACTTCTAAAATCCTTATCTTTAATAACATCATAGTAAAATGTATTGATGCATATTCTCAGATTGGATTGAGAGAAAGAAGGAATCAGCTCATCTCCATGCCTTGCTTATACTTCCTATCTCATTCATCTGCAAATTCTTTCTCTTTGATCACCAACTTTCCCCACCTCACCATTTTCCTGTGGTGGCACTCATCTGTCTCCAAGCCCATCTTCCTCCTCAACCTACTTTTCTCTTCACATATCCTTTTATTTCCTTTATTGATCCTTTGTTCTTCTAGTCTTGAACGTCTGAGCTGGAAAAGAATTCCTCAAGGCACCTCCCCTAAATAGCAGCTAATTATTTGGCTTTGGGCCTGCTCCTGCTTTGTCAGCTCTCTTGTCATCAAGCCTATCAAGTGTGTGAGGAAGCTTTGGAATGACCAAGAAACCTATAAACTGACCTGGTAATCCCAGGGAAAACCTGGTCTGTGTTAATGATACTTGTAAAATAATCAAGAGAGCTTGATGCGTAAAGTACCTTTGAGGAGCCTTCCTCAAATGTTGTCTGACACATCAAGTATTCAGAGCTCCAAAGGGGAGGGAGGAGGGAAATATATCTGCCATGAAAATGAACAGAGAGACTAAAATTATGCACCACACAAGCACTAGGCCTGCACTAATTTTATTAGCAATTAATAAATTTCTTTGGGTTTTCTTTTGCCTTAGTAGTTTGTCTCCCATTACCCTCAGTCTCTTTATTCTTGCTAATGCTGTGGCCTTTAGACATCAAGAGCCTTAGTAAAAGAAATAAAGCAGTTATAACATTCACTATGCCTGGCATGCTGACACAGTGAAACAAAGGATGAAGAAACATTTACACAACTTGAAATTGGCTCTTTAGGCTGTTAACTAGTGAGCAGTCAGAAAGGCTGCAGAGTTTTATAAATAGACCTGATTTGGAAAACAAGAATCACAGAAAATAACGCTTTCACTACATATCTACATAACTCCAACTGGTATTTTAGAGATTAACTTGAAAAGTCAGTGACATTTCACTCTCAGTTACAGAAAAGTCAGTGTTTTGAATGCAAGACATGGTACTTACCAGTTCACCTACATCATCATGTAAATATACAAAGAGTTTATGAACATAACAAAAATGTTTATACTAGAAAAATTGTTAGTTTCTCTCACTCTCAAATCCACATCCCGATTTATTAGAGCAGACCTGTATTTCTAAACTGAATACTTTCTTTTTGACTGTTGTTGCAAAGCACAAAAAAATTTTGAAAACCAAACACACTTACTTGACTTGGCAATATTGTTCCCATTCTTACAGATGACTGTCTTCTGCTTTCAAAGCCTATCAGGTTTAGCTAGGCTAACAACAGACAGCCTGCTTTTACATATAATCCTTCTGAAAATCTCAATAAACTCTGCTGAAATAATAGCCATCCAGCTGCTGAACCCGCATGATAATTAAACACTGTATGAAAGGACATTTCTTTTTAAGCAGATTGAAATGTTATCAAATGATTACTCCCTCTTAGTTTGAATAATAATTATTCAAATACTTTTTTCTTTTTAACCTTTTGTCATGTAAGTTCTCTCTGGGGCCCTTGGGCAGTAGAAAAACTAAAAATGTAACTGTGGGATAGCAGAAGGCTATGTGAAGAAGGCAGGGAAAAAAGGCATTAAATAGTTACTTCATTCTCATTTAAGCTCAAAATCTAGCTTCAGAGGGACTATTCATAGTCTAAAAGTTAAGGATAAAGAAGACTGTGGAAGACTACAATGCCTTTGGCGAAAGAATTGTTTCTTGCTATGAGACATCTAAGTACAATACTTATAAAAGGCCCCAGTTACAGTTGGATCTAGAAAATTTGATGCAGTATAAAATAAGTGAGAAAGAAGCATCTAAGGAGAGAAATTTCTAGCAATTTTCAATAAGTCTATTCTCCAAATAAATACCTGACGGAGTTTTCTTTTAGTGATTTGGTTTGAGTCTCCATTTTGCCCAGACATATGAAATACTGCTTAATATTACTTTAAAAACCACAAAGAGATTTAAGAAGATATGGTATCCTTGCTTAAGATCATATACTTGAATTAATACTGCCAAAGAAATCCAAAGTCTATAAAAACACAACAATATATATTTTTTTGTTTTTAATGGGGAAAAGGAGTTAGCAATAGCTATTTTTAAAAGGCTAGCAAACTATGTAGAACCACAGGAGAAGGGTGCTTGCTATATGCTACTGACTCCAGTCAAGATACCCCCTCCTTCATTTTGGAAAGGGAACAACTCCCTTGAAATACACATTTGGCTTTCTTTCTCCAAGTGTCTGTATCTACAAAAATCACTTCTTGCCCAAAACCAACCTATTTATTTCTCTAAAATGTGACTGTATGGTGTCCTACCACTCTAAGGGAGAGTCTAGCAGATGTTTTTGTTTTGCTGTCTCATCTTCAGGCTCCTTTTAAGGAGCTATTAGTCTTCCCTAATCCCCCAACTAAATTTATCAGCAGTTGTTTGCAGCCAGGAGTTAAGCTAAATTAAACTTTGAAATCCCTGTACAGTGTATCAGATGCACTTCTGGTAGGGGAGCAGAAAGTTCCAAATGTTCCACTTACCAAAACGTAGGAGGAACTATGTTTTTCTCTACAGGTTTCTCAAAGCTTCCACATATTTTCCAAGATGACCACAATTTCCTTGATTTTATAAGAGCAGGAACTCAGCCATTGAAGCAACTTTTCATTTAACTCTACATCAGGTACGTACTTGCTTTTTTCACGTAGGTACATGCTTTCCTCTACAAGAGCAGATTATGAAGGGAGAAGGAATAGACACACACATGCATAGGTTAAGGCTGCATGCAAGGTTGAGGCATCTGTTCCAGCTGACCCCCACAGTGAAAAGGTATTTATCTACATCTCCCTCTCTCAGCATGTGTATATCTCTTCCCCAGTCTCCATCCTCACACAATCTATCATTCCCTTGTTTGCTTCTCTCACATACTGTAAGTACTTACCAGAACAGACACTCCTCCTGGTCTTAGTGAGTAATAAAATACACAGTGTTTTAAGACTTTGCATGTCAATACTTTGTCAGTTTTGGTGACAATATGTGATAATTCCTCACTCCAGAACTGTGGACTTCTGTGGTTCTTCTATGTCAGAAGATGGACAATTATGTATCCTTACATACACGTGCACACACACACACACACACACACACACTAAAAAAAAAAAAAAAAAACAAAAACCAAAAAACAATCAAAACCAAAACAAATCCCACAACAACAAAAAAACCCCAAAACAAAACCACAAGACAGAACATAATACAACAGTGCAGTATGTAGTCTTTCTTATAAACAAAAAAAAAGCACATGCATAAAATATGGATCCTTAAGAGGAAACAGCATGAGAGACAATTTTTTCACCTGGTTTTCTGCATTTAGATTACAATCTAAAACATCAGTAGTTTTCAGCAGTCACTGATATCTAACAAGAGATCAGTTCCCACATAGATTTATGGTGTCAATGAAACTCCTAACCAATTGGCCTTCTCTCTACAAAGTAATTATTCAGTGGCACTATTTGATCCCCATCACATTGCAGTTCCTGAGAAAAGCTCTAGAAGAGGACCATGGTGAAATCTCCATTTAAAACACCACAAGAGTCTCAATGACATCTGTGAAAGATGGCTCAGACCCTCAAAAAACAACTGAGTTGAAACTACAGCTCTCGGATGTAAAAGCAATTCTTGCAAACCAGGTACACTAAACTGGTGAAATAAACCCAAACTTCCTCTCCCAAGACTTCATAGCAGTTACCCTGAGGCCAAATCAAAGACTGGTTAACGAAATCATTTGTCTACCCCTTTCCACCAGTTTTGGGGTCTTTTTCAGGAGAGAAATTGTGTGCAAAAACTGTGATTTCTGCTGTCTTTATTCCCATGGGTACTAGAAACTGCTAGAAAGGGAATTGGGCACATCACAAAAAAATGTCAGGTTAACAAATACCAACACAACATCTCAGAGAAATAGACACTTTCTCACACCTTCACCCTCCCATATCACACTAAAAGTAGAGGAAAAAAATCAACAGAAAGCTATCCAAAACCATGAAAGGCAATCAAATACATCCTTCAGAAATGTAAGCTCATCTAAAAATAAGATGAAAGGTTAAGCAAGTCACTTGGTTTTACTCATAGGTCTTTGTAAGGGATTTGCACAAGTTCTGTGCTGTTTCAGTAGCATCTGTCCCCTCATTGCTGGAGAAAAAGGGTGGCGAGGATTTAGAGCATGTATAACCTGAGAGAGAAATCATCTGTCATTCCCTCACAGGGCATTAGCAAACTTTCCCTCTCCTGGGACAAGGAAGAGCCCCACTCCTTCCCCTGCCTCTTGTGAACACAGCTTTAAGCATTTTTACAATATGCTTATGACTACAGGCTTATGAATAATATTAATAATTGGGACAATCTAGCTCTATTAAGAAAGGGTAAAAGAAGCCCAGCTGAAAAGAGACAATGTTCTGTGTAATAAACAGGGTGAATATGGTAGTAAAGAAGAGGTCAAGTAACTAACAAATCCTTTATGTGAAGGGAATAATTTCATTGCTCCAGCCAAGTGAAACTGCTGTCACAAGCTATACTTCTCACCATCAAGATGTAGAGCAACAAAAGAGAAAAGGATGGTCCATTTTGGAAGATACCACCCCATGACAGGATGCAACATGCAATTTCTTGTGCTGCCACACTATCCTGTGTGGTCTCAAGTAAATGGATGATTTGTTGGTGTTTCAGTTGTCTGCCCTTTAACAGGAGAAAGTGTTGGAAAAATAAGTCCCTAGGCAGCCAGGCCAGAGTAATAGAAGACATGGAAGTAGGCTACCTCAGAGATCAACAAGATTTTTAGTATGCCTTGATATTTTTTTTTCCTTCACAAATTACAGAGCAGAATTGTGAACAGAACTGCAGAAAAATAACTGAGATTATAAATTTCGGAGGCAAAATACTGCCAACCAGCACATCACTTGTGTCTTGCAAGTCTCTGCATCCTCCACAAGCAAGATATTAAAGATTAGTTTTCTGAAATATCTCATTCTTTTTCAAGACAGCAAGCAGCTTCTGTGTCCCAATGAGATCAAAACTCAAAAGGCTTGGGAGGCTCTTGGCTCGTACAAACAACCATCAAAATACCAAAGCCAAAGCCTAAAGAGCTGATGCACCTCTACCAAATGTATTGATGCTGTACTTCTAGATGACAAAACTTCTTTTACAGACACTAGGAACATATACAAAGTTTTGAAAGCAGGAATTCAAAAAGGCCCAGCAATAGGGTGATTTCTGCTAGAGATTACCACAAGCCTTTTAGAGAATGAGAAACAATACAAATGTCCAAGCAAAAAAAAATTATGCCCATAATAAGGATCAATTCAGATGTGCAAAATATAAAAAACAAAATGTAAGGTTCTATAAAAATGGTTAGTCCCATAAATCTATTTCTTTTTTGCAAATAATTTTAAATAGTAGGAATAAACTTTTTCACTTTCATAGGAAAATAAAGAAACCCCCATACATAAAATTGTTAACAATGTGATGATTATCAGAAGGAATATCTAAAAGGAAATTGTAAGAAGTTGAGATACAATGGAAATGGCAGGGAAAATATATTTCCTTTTAGGAATATGCCTATGAGTCTTTCTTTAATATTTTTTCCTCCTGAACACAGAGGAGAGGATGTTGCAAGAGATAAACTCAAATCTTCAATTTGACATTTACCTGATGGGATCCCAGGTGTATGCTGCTGGACAAGAACTTGACTTGAATGTCTGTCCATTCTCTTAAGAGGTTTAGAACTGGTAGCAAGAGCAGAGATTTCCTTCCTGTAGTCTTCCATTTAGGCAACCTAAAGATACAGAGAAGTGAAAGCACAGGAGAATTCAGTGTTTGGGTCCGATTCAGGCCATGAGCAACATGGAGATATTCTTTTAATGTAAATAAGATAACTTTGTGTATATTTGTTTATTAACAACTGGATTGATGCTGTTCAACTCATTTCATCAGTGTGACTGAAACAGCATTACAGAATAATGACTTTTATTTACTCTTATTCTCCTTACCTGGATTGAAATCATCACTTAAACTTGAGAAGATATCTCATTTACCAATTGTGTAAATGGAAGAACTGTTTTCTAATGAAATATTGACAATAAATAAACAGCTGACACAACAGTGCTCCTGTTCTAGTAACAGTTACAGATTTTCTTATCTAGCAATTTCCACTTGGGATGTTGGCAGCAAAGCCCCAAGTTGCCATTTGACCATCACAGCTATAAAATTATTCCAACTTGCTGTTAGCCCAGAAAGATATGACTTCTTTACAAACCTTTGACTTTTAAATCCATCTCACTGGGCACTAACATCTCTGAAATTAATTAAACTTTTTCTTTTAAAAAGAAGAAAAAAGAAAAAAAAAAAGAGAAGGGAAAAAAAAAACAAAAACAAAAAAACCCCACCACATCAAACAGATTCATTAAAGAATGACTATCAAAATTTGGGTTACCATAGGATTCCAGCTGCTAAAACTAAAGTCCAATTTCCCCAAAAGCTGTTTACCCTGATCTAAATACTTTGACTGTTCTCCTACCAGCAGCCTAGTATAAATAGGAATAAGTGATGAAACCATCTTTCTGCTGTGCTAGTTTTTCTGGAATATAACCCCTGTGGTAATAATTACATGGAGCTTATCCATCCCAGTGTGAACACCACCAGAGTGTCAATTATGACAAATGTCTGATACCCACAAGTGTCTGTTGTAAAGAAAACCAACTGTTTCCATTCTCTTACCCTTGGGGTCAGGGTTTCCCACTGGGACTAACAGCTTTTTTTCCTGCTGTAAATATCCATTTGAAGTTGCTAGGAGGTGTTATGATACACAGACCTACTCTTTCAGCACTTGCTATTTTCTTGTTTCGTAATTTGAGGCTAACTCTCACCAGGGGTTTACACCTATCTGTGTTTTTTATTTGTATTATCCCCTTTGGGTGAGACATTTCACTTTCTTTTCCACACCATTTGCAATACAAGCTGGGGAGTCCCCAAAGCCCACTGGTAGCATGGACTAGGAGTGACCTATTTCTTACCTCTGGGATATCTCTTGCAGCTTTTGCTATCTTCAGCTTTTGAGACAATTATCAGAGGAATGGAAAAATCAGTAAAAGTGGAACCACTGAGCTTTGATCCTAGGAATACAGACTTCCCTCAAGCAAAGCCAAGAACAAGCCATTGCAGAGGAAATTACAATTAATATATACAAAACAAACAAACAAAAATTTTCAGTAGTGTAAACAGTGACATTAGACATAGATAAAAGTGTTTGGAGGAGTATAATCACAAGGCAGTCAGACTATGACACCTTCCCCTAATCCTATCCCAAATCACAACCACGTTGACTCAGGAACTTTACAAGCTGGATGTGGCCTGTAGGAGTTTGATAACCTGCAGTGGATCTCTCTTCCATGAATTTGTCCATTTTCCTCTCCAACACATATAAGCACTTATCATCACGACATCCTTGGCAGACTAAGGTTCAAGCTGCTCATCTGGAAGAATTTCTTCCCTGAAAGGGTGGTAAAGCATTGGAATGGGCTGCTCAGGAAAGTGGGGGAGTAACCATCCCAGGAAGTGCTCAAGAAATGGCTGGGTGTAGCACTTAGAGCTGGTGGTGTTCAGTCAGAGCTTGGACTTGATGATCTTGGAGGACTTCTCCAACTTTAATGATTCTGTGCTTCTATTACAATTTTAACAAACAAGGAAAATCTATGGGGAGCAAAAAATGGCTGGCTGGTATTCTCGAAGACTGAAGTTGCTTGTCATAACACAGAGCAAACAAAGGAGCTAGCAGCAGGGCAACCTTCCTGTTTTAAGGTGCTGTGCTACTGTTGTGATGATACCATCTCAAAATTTGGATACATTGGCTGATAGGGACCTGGAGCACCTTATTATTTGGATTACAGTTATTTATGTGTGGTGGGAAAGAGAAAAAGAAATGATAATGGATGAGCATCCACAACTCTGCACTGTACATGCATCCTACAGGGGAAACCCAGCCCTAATCTGATTGTGAATGAACCTGATTGAGATGATAGCAAATATGCAACCACATTACCAAAACTGACAAGGGCAGTAACACAAACTTCCTCCCTAAATTCTACCATTTCATGTAGGTGAAATCTGACAATCTCAGTGAGCCTATTGCCACAACTCTCCACACCTTCCAGCTTCAGGAAGATTTGTACAAATAACCTAGGTCTGTCAGGTTTTGACTGTATTCTGCTTACAAAAAAAAAAAAAAAAATCCCAACAACAAAACACCTTTTAATTAATTAAATACTTGACATGTAACAAAGACCTCACTATATGCCAATTGTGGTCATAAATCTGCTTCTCTCTTTGTAAATAAGCCTAAGTGGGAACTAACTAAAAGGATAAGAAAGGATTTCCACTAATCAGGATTGCTTTCACATGGCTGAATTACACAGAGGAATCACACTGACTGGCCCTGCACTAGCTTTCCTTTCTCCAGTGGACAAATGCAGTCATTCCAGTGGAATAGACAGAAATGGAAGTCACAGTCCATTAGCCAAGAAGACAGTCCAACAATCCTTATCCTCTCTAAGCTGCCAAAAGAAGGTAAAAGAGAAAAGTTGTTCTGCCAGTTACCAAATGGAAATGAAGCATGCAGCTAACAACAATGAGATACCGGTATTTCTAAACCAGAGTGTGATCTTGGTACCACACCCAGGGTTTATAATATGGGAAAGTGTAATGCAAATCCCACATGACTAAATTTAGCAAACAGTATACGATGATTTATACTGTTCCAAAGGCAGCACACCATTTGGTTGAAACATCTGGACCCACAAGAGCCAGCTACCTCACACTGTAATTATCACCTGCTCTGAGCTAGGGTATGGACACAGTGTCTGTGAGAAATTAAGAACGCTGCTGAAAACTAGTATTACTTCCCATACTACTGTAGAATGCTGAAAATTCAAAAACCACTACAGGAAGTGTAATAGAGAAAAAAAAAAAAAAAAGAAAAGAGAGAGAACACAAATGCTTGAATTAACCTTTGTCATGTTTGATTCAATAAAGCTGCCTCTTTAGAAATTATCTAAAGCTGCTGAAGTACTTCCAATTTATCACAAAACTCAGCATCTAAATTATACGGGCAGTAGAGAAATATTTTTAAATATTCCTGTCCCATACATACATCAATTATCTTTCCTCACTTCTAGGATCAATTAATCAAGTTAGAAAACTCTGAGCTCACTTTTGCAGCACCTGCCTTTCCCAAAATATAATTTCCATTGTATCACAAAACCTTGGTTGCTTTTTAACCTAAGAAATGGTGGGTTTGAGTGATGAAACAGAAAAAAATACTTTTTTTTTTTTTTTTTACTCATAAATATACTACAGATAAATGCAGTGCATAATCCTTTATAAAATGCTTTCCCTTGCGAGAAAAACATTAAGTGTCAGGAAACATGTACCCAATTGGATTACAGAATGGCAAATACATTTCATAAGCATTTTTATTTTTGTTGTTATTATTGCTTGACAGAGTAAAAATAGAAATGTCTTCAAAGGTGTCTTTCCCTGGAATAAGCAACTCAGCATAAAGAGAATTTATATGCTGTAAAGGTTACAGTCAATGTATTATGGCTGTACATGTAAAATCTCTTCATTTACAATTCCCTGTCTCTCCCAGGAAAGCTCAGGTTGTAAATTTTTTAGACCTCTACAGCACCCTGCGCAATGGGGCCCTGAATGCAGATTTTGCACGCCCCTGGTAAGTATGAGCAATCAGAATTACACAATTGCGTTTGCTGTTGCCTGCAGGAAGAAAAAAATATTTCTGACTCCCTTCACGGCCAAGAGGTAAAGCTGAATGTTGCAGTTTCATGTGCAGGAGGCAGTTTAGAGCTGTTCCATTTTGTTTCAAGTAGTATCTGTCAAGGCTAAAGAAGGAAAAGGGCAAACTCCGGGGCCTGTCTTTGCTTTCCCCCATTCCAGCGAGGCGGTTCCATCCTCCTATTCCCTTTGTGAGCAGAGTCCCACCTCTCGAACTGAACCTCCTAAGACATCGTGGGCTCCCCGATGCCACTTTCGTCTGATGTATGATTTATGGTCCTTTTCAAAACGTTTTCCCTTGCCAGAAAAACGTTAAATATCATGAAAAGTGTTGCTAGATGGATCGCACAATGGAAAATAGGTCTCGATGGCATTTTTATCGTTGTTATTTGCCTATTTGTCCCTTAACAGCTCGCTTGTACTGCTTGCCTCTCCCCTTAACATTCAAGTTTCATGCGGACCATCAGTTTGCCATTGCAATGGGTTTTCACAGCCAGGGGAAGGTAAGTGCCAAGGATTATTAATAGCGTTCCTCGATTAGTTAAGGGAAAGATAAATGTGACACCACCAACAAAACCCCTGAATATCTGATACCAGTGAGGAGTGGGTATCACCTGCCGAAAATAGAAAGACCGAGAGAGATTATATAAGTGGGGTTCCTACCCCGAGTTCCATCTCTTTTTGACCACCTCCCTATCTAACACCTTCCCAAGCGTGATTACGAGATCCAAGAGGTAAGTAGCAAGAAAATGCTCAAATTTCCACAGCAAAGGTGGATTCACCAGCTCCGGGCAAGAAGCAGGATCTGCGCCGATAAGGGTATCTTCCATCACTTCGGCCTCGTCCCCCTTTCCATTAACAAAAGCCTGGAAACAAAGAGATGCAAATCTCTCAACACTGAGGAACGGCTTCCCGCAGAGAAGACTCCACATGAGAAGAATAGATCGTTCAAAGGAGTAAATGGGTGAACTCTGAGAGGGAATGAGGAGAAAAGCAGGGGAGAAGGTGGAAATGACAAAACTGGGAAAGGGAGGGAAGAAAGTGAACGAGAGCGCGAGCAAGGGCTCGCGAAGAGATTTTAACTGAAATAGCCAGCTGTGTACCGAAGACAAAAAAACGCACAACATCCAGGACACGTCTAGAAATGGCACCTCTCTTTCTGCACAGATGATTGCAAGCGATGGGACGAAGCTGCTCTCTTTGGTGTGGTCACTAGGAAGCTAAAGGAAATGTCTCACCCATTTTTCAAAGCACCGCCGTCTTTCTGCTTCAGTTCTTGGTGTGGCGGGCTTCGTGCTGTTCAGGAAATTCTCCCTGAATTGTTTGCTTTTGGCAAGGGTGGGCTGATTTCTGCTTAGCTTATTTGGTCGTTTACTTAGTAACAGTATCATCATTCTGGCGCTGGTGGAAGGGGGAGGTGATCTACACAAAAGTTTTGGTGCAGACAACTTGGAAATCCAATGTGTGCATTTTGCAAATAGTTCGGGCAGGAAAATTGGCAAAATCTCAGAGATAAAGGAAAACACGTCATGCATCTCGCGGGGATGGATGAGAAAAAGATGAAGGGTCGAGTGAGAAACTGTCAATTCGTGACGCACTTTTTTTTTATTAGGATAACAGTTTTGACTACAGGTTGGTGGTTAAAAGCTTCTGGAAATGTGCTAGCTGTCCTTAACGAGAGACACCGCTGAGGCTGGAGCTGGGCCTCAGCCGCTCCTCCACGTCAGATCCCAGCTGTCCGCATCGCAAACCCTGTGTGGCCGCTTTCGCCTTTCTGGCTGTGGAGGGTACACACGGCTTCTGAGCTGGGGGAGATGTTATTTACGCTCTACAGATGGCTCCACCTGATCTGAAGCCTCATTTTTCTGACACCTCTCACTTTTCGCCTCCACAGCATGATTAGGCCGTAGAGGGCTGACAGATCCGATGACGGAGAGAAAGCGGGACAGTTCGCGCATCGTTAGGGATGCGGAGGGAGCCGCCGGGCTCCCATCCCCAGGACACAGTCCCGGAATGCGCCTCTGGCCGGGTCGCTTGGCACGAGGGCTAGTTAACCTGATCGGCGTCTGCCAGCACAGCAGGCAGCGCTGCGCGTCGCCTCTGCCAGCCACCGGCTCGAGTCACCCCCAGGGCAGCCTTCCAAATGCGCTCTGCCTGGTCAGCAGAGCGGGGGGAACACCGAAACGAGAGTCACCCGCCAGCAGAGCATCTCCGCTGGCCGGCGGGCAGGTGCGTTCCTGTTGGTAGGGACCTAAAAGGAAGCTCTGTGGCTCGACAACGGGTTCGCAAAAGATTCGTAAGAAAGGGGGAAAAACCTGCGGAGACTGAGGCCCAACTCCGCTCCAGACGGCGCCGACGCTGCACGCAGCCAAGCAGGGGAAGCAGAGAGCGATGTAGCATCGGGCCGGCGGTGTCTGCAAGAAGAGATTGTCCTCTCTTCCCTCAGTTAAGGAAAGGTAAAGGGACGTGAATTTCGTAAGATCTGGCAGATCTCTGGCAAATATCTGCATATTGATGGGTCCGCAGCTTACCCTACGTTTAAAACGGACCAACTATAGGGTTCTAAGCCCGAACTCCGCCGACGCAAGAGACCTCAGTGCCCCGAGTGCTGGCTTTACTGCCCTCTTCCACCTCCCAGCTCCAAAACAACGGGGGCCGCTAAGTGAGAACAAGGAATGCGGGAAGGTGCACAGAGCTCTTCTGTGGGGCTGCTGTTTATCTCGGTTCAGCATCCCAGCGCTCAGCTCCTCTTTCCCTGTAGAGCAGGGAAGGATGCGTTCAGCCCAGGGAGAGGGACTTGGCTCCACCATCCATCTCCTTGTTTGTCCTTGGAGAAAACTAAGCATCTCTTGCATCTCAGGAAATACATGGAAAAGGGAGCCCGGGGGCGGAAAGTTTCAAGGAGAGAAAACCGACAGTCCCTTCCACAATGAAGAAACGATCTTTAGGAAAGAAAAGGAGAAGGAAAAAAAAAGAAAAAAAGAGGGGGAGACCCCAATGTCACCTCCTCCGTCCTTCTGCGTTCAGTGTCACGGTAATGACTTACACATTATAGCTGAACTTGGGCTGTGGGGAAAAAAAAAAAAAAAAAAAGGACGGGGCTCGTACTTTTAAAAGCACCGAGCAATTATTGACAGCACAACCCGAGGTTCTGCACCAGCCGCCCCCTTTTCGAGGCTGCTCTCCAGCGGCCCCATTCAGAGGAGAGGTGTGATTGTGGCAGCGGGACCGGGCCGTACCCGTCAATCGCGCCCGGGGATCTCGCTGCCACCGCTCTGTCCTCCCCCATCTCTCCTGGAGCAGCGATGCCAATACTCCTGCAGAGATCTGCCCTACTACTGGGCCCTAACCTTGGCTACCTCAGCCTAATGGCTCCTGCCCAAACTCTGAGAGCAAGTTGGACTACTTGCTATATTTTATGTGAAAAATGGGCACAGATTCTTGGAGAAAAAAAAATAACCCTAGAAAACACAATACAAATCCTAAATGTTTTCTTTTGTTTTTTTCGACGCTAATGGGAAGTGCCCGGTCCTGCCTGAGCAACCCATTACTGCACAGGAACTCCTCACGGGTGTGTTGTCACCTCGCATCTCGTTTTGCCATACCCTGTCGCGGAAGATTCTGCAGCATATTGTGCATTACAAACGGGATCTGTAGGATTCGCTGGGATGTGATAATTAATTCAGCGAGGATGATGCTTAATATGGACTGGCCCGAAAGAAACAAGGTCTAAACGGAATACGTGTGTGAAGGGGAGGGGGAAGGGAGAAGGGGGAGATGTTTAAAGTAGTTGAACGATAAGGCAAATGTTCAAAAGCTACATTACATTTGCTTCCCGACCTCAAGAGCAGCTTGAAGATTGGCATATGCTGCAGTTCCTTACTCACTATCGAATATAACTGGTAAAGCTCGTCCTGACTTACTAAAGGAAAAGGCTCTGCTCTGCACCACTAGTTTGTCCACTGCACCCGAGGACTTGACCTTGGCAAAACTCTTTCTCCAGCCGGTATCACAGCAGAGTCTGGCACTGCTCCAGTAAGACTTAGGCTCCAGCCTCCCAGGGAGCGACCCCCACCCGCGTCCTCCCCCACCCCAGTCCCCACAAAGGCATCCCCGTGCCCTCTCTTTAGCTGAACCCTCGCGTCCGTGGACTACTTGGTGCTCTGCAAACTGGAGAGTGACAGCCCACAGCACTTATCCACGCAGAGCTATAGAGCTGGCACGGGTCCAGCCTTTCCCGGTGTGCCATCCCCACACAGCACTGCAGCTTTGGTCATATGAGCAGAAATGATGAGAAAAGCACTTTTTAATCTTTTCGCACTTGCTTTCCTGTTCAAACAGTTGCAGGATGGCTATGACTGACTTGCTCAGCGCTGAGGATATCAAGAAGGCTGTGGGAGCCTTTTCAGGTGAGTGCTTTTTTTCTATTTTTTTTTTCTTTTCTCTTTTCCTCCTTTCATCTTTTCAGGTTAGGATAGCTGTGCATTTATTTCAGCTATGGAAAGATTAGAGGAACTAGCTAGACAAAAATTTCAAATGAGGATGTGTTTTCAGATGTTCAATGAATGCCTCTGACAGGTTTATGAAGTACAAGACTGCATCCTCAGCAAAGTTGTCCTGCACGTTGCAGAGGTGAAATATCTATTTTAAAGGAAAGTAAGCAGTAACTGTGGACAGACTTTGCTTCTACCGAGAGAGAGAGACTTTCAAAGAGATCAAACCCCTTGGCGAACCAAGCTGCATTATATCTTGGTATGGGATACAGAAGTCAGCAGTGGATGTCGGCAGCTTCCCACTCACTCTTGAAATTTAATTTCAGATGTTAATGTTTTCAGAACTGCTGTTTCCCGTTTCAAGGATATAAGAAACCACTCCTGTACTTCCTATGCAGAATTCCGGGTGGGCTTTGCTTTTCGGGATGGACAGAAGGCAACAGTAGAGCAAGCGGGTGCACTGCTCGACTGCAGGGGCTCCCTGCAGGTCGAATGGCTGCAGTGGTCCAGACTTCCCTCTCAGACTCCTCCGGGTATCAGATGCTCCCTACCCCTCTCATCCATCGCGACCCCCGAAACAGACAGCAAACCCTCTTCGTGATTACAGAGATTCAGGTCGTTAAGGCTGCTCTCAAAGAAAGGCAGAAAGAGTGCTCCGGGATGCACGTTATCCCCCCCTCCCCCAAACTACCTGGCTGACCGCACTATCCCGGGGAGCCGCCTCTGCCTGTCCTGCTCTGTGCGATGACCTTCCCGAGCAGACAGAAGCGCAAGACCCGCTGAGCCCGGCTCAGCTCAGAAGCCGGAGAGTCAGAGGGAGCGACAAATTGCTTGCCGGATCCAGCAGCTGTTTTACTCATTAGCTTCCATTGTTCTATGGCCATCTCCAAGTCCCGGAGCAGATGCAATTAGCAGCAACTAATGACAGATCTCAGTCAGGCAGATCACGGAAGACTGAGCCTCCTTAATTTTATGTAACGGGAAAATTTAATGCGGCGGGAATAAGAATGCATGGGGAAAAAAAAAAAAAAAAAAAAAAAAAAAAAAAAAAAAGTCCACCGCACGTTTTGGAGGTCACTGTATGGTATTTCCAATCCACATCACAGTTGTTAGGCTACCTGGGTGGGACAAAAGCGGGTGCGGTTAGAGGACAAGGGAGGTGGAGCAGGTAAACTCGGCTCCGATTTCAAGGGCTCTGGGTTATTTGGTTTTTTCCTCCCCGGAGACAGCTCCTCACAAGGTCTTGCAGGCAGCGCGCCGTGCAGCACTCCCTTGCAGTGTCTGAGCTCACACACCACGATTGCACATTCCTTTAGCGGTTGAAATGCAACATGACTTCTAGTAAGTCTCCAGGAAAAAAAGTAAACAGTGCTCTGAAACACTTCTCGCCAGTGCTTGAGCAAGACCATTTTTGTTTGGGGGGCTTTTTTCCCAGGGGTGAAAATGTTAAAAAAAAAAAAAAAAAAAAAAAAGTTTAAGGCACTGAAATGAGACCAAGCACAAGCACATTAGCCCTCAGCTCCCAAAGCTTCCAAGTCTATCACAGATTTCTTGTGTGACCTTGGGCACGTCTCATCCTTTTGTAGCTCAGCTCTTCATCTGCAAAACGGAGACACTGTCCCTCTGCCCCTTTGTTTACTTCCATTAGCACCTGTGAAGCAGGACGATTACACTGTGTACAACCAGCTCCTACCACAGCTGGGCTCCACTGATCCTCCCAGGGCAGAAAAAACAGCAGCATGGAAGAAAACCACCGGTATGTGCTGGTGTGTGTTTTTCAATTACTTTTCTAAGCAGTTCCCTGGTTTTTCATCTCTTATAGCGGCTGAATCTTTCAACTACAAAAAGTTTTTCGAGATGGTAGGATTGAAAAAGAAGAGCCCAGAAGATGTGAAGAAGGTTTTCCATATTCTTGATAAAGATCAGAGTGGCTTCATTGAAGAGGAAGAATTGAAGTAAGTAAAGTTACATCCTTTCTCAAATTTCCCCACCTTAAGAGTCTAATTTCCTGTGGGTTATTTTTACAAGACTCTAGGTAGTAACATACAGTTCAAACTCTTGACTAGTATTTGTGTGCTATGCCAGTTGCTTGCTGAGCACATGATTTAAGAGTGTTGGAGATAGCTAGTTGTCACTTGGTTTGCAGCATGAATGGTCACATGAATGAAACACATGAATGGTCAATACCTTACAGGTAGTTCTTCAGCCAAATGCAGTTTCAGAGTACAGTTCTTCTGAACGTTAAAGGTCAACAACAGAAGACTCAACGTTGAATTCCAACTTGTGTGTCAAATCAGTGGTACAGATAAATATGAAGTGTAATTGTTCTACAGAAAACAAACAAACAAAACAAAACAAAACAATAGACTCCCAAACAAATCTTCCTTCATTTTCTATGCCTCCTTCCTAGGTTTGTCCTGAAGGGCTTTACCCCAGAAGGAAGAGACCTATCAGACAAAGAAACGAAGGCTCTTCTGGCTGCTGGAGATAAGGACGGCGATGGTAAAATTGGCGCTGATGGTATGTAATTAGAGAAGTAAACTTTGACGGTAACAACCGAATATTACCCTTGCACACAAGAACTGAGGAAACTAGGAATCACTGGGGGCTGTGACCTCCTGAAGGGCACAGTTTGGGTTTAATGGCATGCCAGGTCCTGCCCCATTGGCCATGCCTTGCTAGGAGGCGTTAGCGGCAGAGGAGCCGAGTGGTGACACTAGAGGGGGCAGGAGCTCACGGAACCCGGTGTGGGGCGGGAGCTCCGCAGAGCGGCACTAAGGACCCGGCCGAACTCCACTCCAGTTACTGTCACTTGTCTGCTGGCATCGGGGGAGTGAGGATCAGGACACTGCGAGGTCTGAGACCGGGGCTTGGCTAGAAATCTTGGAAAGAATAAAAGCTGAGCGCCAGCATTTCTGCTTGATGTTTGGTTAGCAGGAAAGTAGTGCATGACGTAGCAAAGCAATGCTTCAAAAATTCAAAGTACACCCATTTTACTACAGAGCTTCTATACAATAACAGTCTATCTAGCTTATGCTAGTGTTTACGTGGGTCTTCACACCTAAGAAAGCTTGTCACTCCTTTTTACTGGATATGAGAAATACAAGAAAAGAACAACTTTTCTTCTCACAGCGTTGCTTAAAAAGCTAGTGCTGTTTTCTATTCCCCCTTGGAATGAATCAGCTTAGCCCACACACAAAATTTCTCCTTTTTCCTCTTTTTTGGAGTTGAGAGTGAATGAAACACACTGAAGGAGACAAGAAGAGATGCAATTCTAAACTAAAGCTTTCCTCATTGCGGGATATGTTTGTGGCCAGAGTACTATATTACCTAGAGAACAGGCAATTGCTAGGGTTTTGACATATCAGTAAGCCATACCATAAATTGAAATCTAAAAAACACCTAAACCCCCTCATATCTCTCTGTGTTACCTCATCTCTGCTATATATAAAAACAAACAAACAAAACAAAACAAAAAAACCCAAAACAAACAAACAAAAAAAACCCACCAAAAAACAACAAAACAAACAAAAAAAAAAAAACAACCCCGAAGGTCAATTACAAGAGAAATGAAAAGCAAAGTTAACTAACACAGTCTCCCAGCTAAGAAGATGCTACACAAAATCAGCCACTGACATATCAGTCAGTGACTATGGCCGTGTTCCTAGATCAAAGCCTCTGAATTTCTCCAGTCATGACTGTATTATAGTTTAGGCAAAGCTCCTGCTAAACTTCAGCAGTGCTGCTGAATCCAGCATGGGTGTCATTTCTTGAAACTTCATGTTCTTGATTATATGGGTCTTCTTTATACACACTAAAATTAGTGATAGTAGAACTAAAATCACTTAGGCAGGTTTTTAAAAAGAAAACTTAATTCAGGTAAGTAAGCTTACAGCTGATCTAGCAGCCTCATATCAGATAATTTTTCAGCTATTCCAGATGGCTTCAAAACAAAACTAGTCTTAATTGGAATAAAAGAACAATATTGAATAATGATTTTGGGTTGTGCAAGAAAATACAGCATTAACCTTTCTATTTAAGACTACTATAACTTTTTTCTTTGAAACAAGGCCTGAAACCAGTACACTGTAATAAAGCAATATGAAATGCCTCTTCTCCTTATCTCTTTCTTCTGCAGCTTTTACTGTTCCCTAACTTTGAAATGGAATTACTCTGTGTTTACACTTGATAATGAGAAGAGAATGATGTGCTTTTTTCTTTTGATTCTTCTGACGATACCCCTGCTGTACAACGCTAGCAGTTTCTTTCCCATTTCTTAAATTTGACTTTAACAGCCAATTCATACACCAGAAAGGCTTGAAGTACATACAAAAGTTAACAGCTGAGACTGTGACCAAGGGACGAGGAGGACAGATACTTCCCATCTTTTCCTTTGGCCCATAAATCCAAATCAAAAGTATAACTGCATTATGTAAATAAAATGTAAACTCACAAACGTACATTGCATTCATATGCAGTATTGCAATGCTGTATTTCTGTTGCAATCCAATTTTGTTTCCCTGCAGCTGAATTGTCAGGCATCACTTCTACCCCTTGTTTCAAACATCAGCTTCCTAAATCACAAAATGATGACAAACAAGCAGCCTTCCAGAGGGGTTAATGTTAATTCTCCTGATGGCCCTTGAATGCTGTCCCTCAGGAGCCCACAGCAGTTGTAAGAACTGATCTTTAGGGATTTGGAACACCACAGAGACAACTTTCTCAAATGTATCATCACAAACATTAATCCCAACCTAATCAGCCTTCTTCTAGCTGGGGTTTCACACTACAATTTTTCTCTTAGGCCTCTTGCTTTAAACCTTTACTCTTTCCTGTAAGACCATTCAGCTCTGAAACAGTTTCAGCAGTTTACCTTTTGTCCGATTATGGTTTGACCTTGTGGCTGATGAAGCAGTTTCAAAGAGTTGAAAACTTGCAGCCAGTTCCTGTAAGACATGATCATCTTCTGTGCAGTGTCAAATCCCCTCCCTATTCCACCAGTGTGGTCAGGTGATGAATCTGAAAAAAATTGCAGGTCAAGGCCAGGTTACTTCATAACACAAGCAACCTTAGCTTCCAGATCAGGCTGAAAAATGATGCTGAAGCAGCTCTACTAGCTTCAGGAAAATATTTATAAGAAAGATGAGGAGAAAAAAACATGAAAATTTCTAGTCATAATGTTTGGTTTTTTTTATTTTGTGTATTGGCATTGGACATGAACATCATGCCTTTTAGTTTTTTGATAGACTAGAGAAAGTACATAGAGAACTTTCAAAGATCATGCACTGTGGCCAGCACAAATCCAAATTTTTATCCCTGTAAATCAGAATGTTGTAAAAATGTGACATTAAGTATGCAAAATTACAACTATTAAGTCATGACCTTGCCAGGCGAAATCCATAACAGAAAAACCCAAACTTATTTGGAATTCCTTCTTTTCTTATCCTGCTTTGTGCTCTTCTATCCTCTAAAATAAATTAGCGTAAGTCATTACTTAGAAAGTTTCCTAAACAGATTTGCTGTTGTAAAGAAAATGTAAATAACTCAATCTGATTGTAGAAACCACAAACCTACAACTTGTCCTGTGTAATCATGTGTGTCATTTCAGTAGAATACTAGAGGCTGTGCATTAGGCTGGTACATAATACTAAACTGTACTGCACACAGTGAAACAGTCCTCTCCTTTTAAGTCAGAGCTTTGAAACAAAACAGCTAGTAAATTACTTTACATGACAAAATGGTCTAAATCCTTGCAACTTAAAGCATCTCTCTGTGCAAAGAAAGACATAACTTAATTTTTTTTTGGAAGGGTAACTACAACTGGAAACCAGGATGTAGTAAATCACAAAGGATTCCCTCACTAACAGGCCAGGCAGAGGCAATAACCATTTACAAGGGGCTGATAAACCTTGACTTATCTCAGAAGTTTTGAATATATGAATGCACTTTGTAACAATGCTTCTACAAGCCACCTGTTGTTGGACTAACCTTCATACAAAAATGAGTAGTGAGCTAATGTAGAAGGTTATTCAACTGGAACACCTTCGAAATGTTTAAAATACATTGAAAATCCTGGGAAAAGTGAAAGTGTTGCAATTATTCAAGGAGGAGTATTTCATGGTTTGCTGGCTATCAGAAAGTACCTGTGAAATATATTGCTATTAAGTGATAATAGCAGTATCAAAATGCATAATAGAAAACATTTGGCTGCAAGTCTGAATAACCATTTCCAAATATATTCCATAGATACAAATTATTATAAAAGGTATTTAATTTAGCTGTAATAAGTATGACAATTTGTTTTAACAGTATGTGTATAGGTAGTTTTCCCTTTTGGAAAGGTTTGATCCACTGCAGTTCGTGTTTCTCTCTGCGGAATTTATTCCCACAGAGATTTAATAATCATAGCCTTTCTCCTTTTCTGCCCAGAACAGCTGGGGTTTTTATCACAAGCACTTTAAGTTATCTCTTCAATTCAGTTTGCAACACTTTCAATCTATGTACCCACCATGTACAGGATTTACACATGTTTTGTGTTAAGTAATCTGCATCACTAATCCTAGTTTGGGTTTACATCTTTCAAAACGATAGATAATTTGGAATTAATTTAAACCCTCTAACATTTTTTGGTTTGCAGTCTGGTTTGTCTGCATTTGGCAATGTTTTTTGGACACGCCATCAAAAGTGCTATCTGTTTGCACACAACAGTCAATTAAGATCTCACTTGTTTAGAGTTTAGCATTTTTCAACTGAACACTAGAATATTCTTTAAAATGCCTAATTTTCATCTTCTATCTTTTTCAGTTGCCAGACTTTACTCTTCATTATGTCAAACTTCAGTAATTTTTTCTTGAGCCTTTACAGATGACTGCCTCCCCTATTTGTCATTTTTCCCCTCAGCTGATTATGTTAAACCCATAAACCACTCTCTCTGCATACCCTCTAATCCCTTTATCTTCTTTGTTGCCCTTCTTGGGATTCCCTCCAGTCTGTCATTTTCAGGGCTCTAAGGCACATACAACTGTGCAAGGTATTCTCATGTGTAAGTCTCCCAAGGTTAGATGGAGTTAGGAATTATAACCAGGCAGCTATTCACCAGGTTACAAATGTGCCTTTTCCATGCTTTATCTCCCTGCTGAAAGGCATTATATATACTAAAGCATAAAAGAACTCCAAACTGCATATAGATACGTTTATGTAAATATTATGGATGTACCACTAAAAAAATCCGGGCTCTCTGACACCACAGGAATTTTTCTCATTCTTACAAGATGATCAGAATTGCTACACAGGTTGGTATCAGCCTTCTGCTTTTGCAATCTGTCATTTTCACTCAATTTACAATTACAAAATTGAGTTTAAATGCAATATAATTATAATATGGGACACAAATACTTTGAAAGACTCATTAATGATTCTCTTTGCCAAACTCTGATATAAAAGAAATTTATCTCACTGCAAGATTAAATTTCTAGTTCTTGCCTTCATCCCATTGAGATTTACAAAGAAATAACCGAGAACTAATCAAATTCTTCAGATGAATAGTGGTGGAAGTCTTACAGTCTGGCATGTATAGCATTTCTCCTTTATTCACAAAAAATCCTTTCATTTCACTGTAAGATTTCCCAAATCATACTTTCCCTTTAATTAACTTGGATTTCTTTGCTCTTCTGTTATTGTGATGTTTCTGCTACACCAGTGACTCTGTATTCATTGTAATATGCTTCCTCCTTCTTTAAATTTTGGTTTTTAAAATATTTTTTTTTAATTCTTTCCTTTCTCCAGAATTTGCAACTATGGTGGCTGAATCATAAAGGCTTTGACCAATGCAAACCCTTCACCCACCCTTCACTGCCCAATTCCAACCACCTCCTGCTGACTGCTTTGGCTCCTGTTCTATTTATTTATGTTATTTTATACTCCAGCTCTGTTCTCTGCAATCCTGCAACTCTGTAATTGTGCTGAAAGACACTGTTAAAATAATAAAGGTCACATCAATCTGGGCTTTCTTCTCTCTCACTACAACTTGTTCCTTATTTCATGTAGGCTTGGCACACGCTGAGAGAAAATGTTACTGGGTTTTTTACTGACATCCCTGCTGCTTTACCCACAGCTAGGGTAAAGTAGGAAGAAATTTTTAAAATTATTTGGGATAAAACATGCATATAATGAGTCATTCAGTCCAAGCCCTGAACTGTGGCAAAAATGACTGCATTATTTTTAAGTCATCCCTACTAAACGGATGCATACTCATAGCCTGGAAAATCTCTAGTGAGAGAACATTTCTAGTGATGGCAATTACCCAACTTCATTTGGCAGTTCGTTCTTTCAACTTAATCAGTGTTATAGCTAAAAAGTATCTCCTAATATTTAAACTACATCTCCCCTGCTGCATTTGGTGATCAGTAAATTGATCGTCGTCCATATCATTTGTTAAATTTTCCCTGTGCAGGAGGATTTTTGGATAGAAGGTTTGACAGGAATATCAGTTGGTGCCAATCATACATGATGGTAACTTCATAAACTATTAAAAGGCACTCACTTCTGAAACACAGGGTATGTTTACTAGCAATGTTATACAACTATCTAGGACAGGAAGAATGTCATACTCATAAGAAATAACAGTATGAATTTCAGGAGAAAGAAGACCAAGGTTCAGGTGTGACGCTGCAGTTGATAGTCCCACTGTTAAATCAGAAAACCCCACCAGAAAGAATGTATTCTAAAACTTTACTAGAGAAGTGAGTATCTTCTTTGGAGTTACATATAGGAATCTGAGACTCAAACTAAGGAAATGATTAGCCAATAGTAAGCCTATGACAGAGCTCAATACTTACTTCCCAAATCCTGTTCAGTAACTTTGGCACCAAGCTTATGCTTTTTACCTGGGTTGTTGGGGGATGTTTTGCTTTCAAAGCAAAGACTAAAGCAGGGGGAAATCCTTACAGGGAACATCTCCCCCACATCTGGACAGAACATCGATTATTACTGCAGTAAAGAGGAAGGGTACTTTCCATTTCTGTATCCCAAACTATTCTCCGCAGCAATCATACCTTATTCAATTTAGATTTATTATCCCTAATTTAGTAGAGACAAAAAAGATAAGGCTGAAACCCTGTCATCATCACGCTGTACAGAATACCACCCTCTGCCACAGCGATTACCCAGCGCTACTCGGGAAGCCAATAAACGTCCCCTAAAGCCATTCTAGATCCTCACTCTGTAGCGACTCGCAAGGAAGGCTTTTTGCTGAAGATGTTGTGCGTTCAAAAGAAATCCTTTGGTTTTGCACACTGTATATACGGTTCTGAAGGATGTATTGATTTTTAAGTATTCTAAATAAAGCAAATGAAAACGGATTGCGGTGGAGGGAGTTTATTTCTTGCTTTTTCCCGGCAGCTGCTGACCTCGCGTGGCAATAAAATCTCATTACAGGAGCGCACAGGGCTATCCAAAAGGAATCCGGCACCCCGCTACTGCAGCAGCGCGAATGAAGGTCCAGGGAATTCGAGCACCGACAGAAATTCGCTGTATAAACAAAGCCCTTTAGAGTCCCTTTCTATTCTCTGAAGCTGAAGGGATTTGTAATTTTTTTTTTTTTTTTTATTTCTATGTATTTTGTATTTTAATGCTTCACCAGATGGTACAAAAGCTGAGATTTTATCCAGAGGTCAAGCCAAAAAAAAAAAAAAAAAATCAAATAGCAAATAAAGCCACTAAGAGTCTTAAAAAAATTATTATAGTAGATTACATGAAATAAATTACAGCCACATCAGTGGTGATATTCCACTGGCGTAAAAATCTGAATACCCCAATCAAAGATCCCTGCTTCAGTCTTTCTTCATGTTGTTACCTCAATCACTCTGGAACAAGCAACACTGAGTGCCTAATGTGGCCTAAAAATTTTCAGCTATATAGTGAAGGAGAAGGTGAAAAGAAATATCCTTTATTTTCAAACTGAAAAAGTTATTACAAGTAGAGAGACCTCCAAAATACCATCTCTACTTTTCATGCTGACAGTATAAGAGATTCTAAACCTGCATTTGGTTCATTTATTCAAATATGCAACTGGTAGATCCTGTGTTCTGAGATCTTTTACTTGGAATTCTCAAAAACTCTAGTTGAACACACTTTTTCTTTCCCCCAACGGCATTTTAAATTAAAAGTTTAAACTTCAGTATGCATCTATCACCAAAGAAAAATTCAAATACAAGTCTAATATAAGTAAATCACTGCCCAGAGACAAAATTACTGTTTTATCAATTGCCATCAAACTGCTACTTTCCTTTCACTGCTGGATCTTCAATGTTTCTCTTAGACTTTTATTTTTGCCATGCAAATCTCCTCCAAATCTTCAACTGTTTCATTTCAAATTAAAAAAAGAAATATCATAATTTTCCTTTTCTTTGGATGTTATCTAGACATGAGTCAAAAAAAAGCAAACAAATGCAAAATTTGAAGCTACAATAAAAGATAAAAAAACATTTCATATACAAAATATTAAGTTATTCATTCTCATATTGCTTTTGCTATAATATCTTTGAGACTGTCACAGAAACCACTGTAAAGCCTGAAGAAAGCAGAATTTGCTACAAAATTTAATTAGGCTTTCTGCACAGTATGGATTATGGTATGCCTGACAAATACAAAAATCCCACACTACCCTGATATTTACTGTTTCATGAAGAAAGATGTTTTAATTTTCAGATGCATAAGCAAAGGAGCAAAATTACATTTCTCCAAGAAACATTTACCTTAAATTTCTTAATTGCCATCTTACATCTTCTTTGCCCTGAACAGTAAGTGTTCCATAATTTTATTCCCTGTTGTAATACAGCAAATACAGTAGAAGTAATGAAAGAAAAGAAAAATACTTCAGCCATCCTGTTGAAGCCAAATTTTAAAATAATCAGTACATATCCTTTACTTAGATTCATATCCAATGGTTTGCAATGAGACACAATTGAATGAAAAATAAAAAAATATTTAAAAAATTTAAAAAATTTTAAAAAATTAAAAAATTAGAGAATACCCATATGAATGTACCATTCATATGGGTATTCTCTATTGCTAGAGAAGAAATTGCTCTCTCTGAGCTACAATTCAAGAGAAAGAAGAGCCAAATCCTCAAGTCATAGCTGAACCATCAACTTCCTGACAAATTACATTAGCATTTAACAGAAAGAATTTTGCATTAGCAGACTGTCACCAACTCTTAAGATTTCTCCAATCACCATTTACCATTACTAAATCCTTAACCAACAAATGCAAAACTGTTTATGCTTTAAGGGTCCTGCCAAGCTTTTAATGGAGTTTCATGGATCAGCAATTTTCCACATGTCTTATTTTGGGAATCAATGGACTGGAGGCCATAACACCTGTTCACCTCGCAGAAGCTGAGCTAGGATTTATATTTACAGTCTATCCACCAAGTCCTGAGATCCACACTGCCTAATGTCCTGGAATTGCTTCCGCACTTCCATCATTTTATCAATGCAAAGCTTGTTCGTTTGCTTCTTTTGCCTTTTCCAACTAAACTAAATATTTTGGAAGACTGGTAATGCAGTTCATGTTTTCTGTTTCCTGCAAAACACGCACAGATTTAGCAGAGCCTCTGTGCTATAGTAGCTAAACATTAACAACATTCTGTTAAAAACAGATTTAATATTGTTACGGAATTATAAGCTGCAGCATTGCACATTATTCCTACAAGTCTTGCCTAACATCAAAAGTTGTGCCTAAAGTTTCACTGAAGTCACAAATTAGCCCACAAAATTTGTGTTAATGAGCATAATGTACAAAATAACTAAATTTGACTCTAAAATCCTAGACAGAGATTTAAATGGCTAGCTGAGAGAGAACCCGTTCTTTTATGTCTAAAGCAACTTCAAATGAAAGAGAAATTACAAGGCATGCAATAGCACAACAAAATCCAACTGTGGATAAATTACATGCTGACATTTTTCTGTCCTAAGCCCACTCAGAAGACATGGGAAACACAGAGAGAAGCACACTGGATTTAGTACAGGCTGGTGATTAAATACCTCCTCCACATCCTGGACTCTCTCATTGCTAAACATGGGTTTGAACCTGAGCCCGTGCTTCTTCATTATGAGCAAGCATTTCTGCTGATTCCCTTTTCCAGAGAGACACACCCTTTAGAAACCCCAACACTCTCTAGGGCTCAGACATTTAAAATTCCCCTAAACACAGGAAAGAGAAGCCAAATGTGTCCAAACAGGGTTAGCTGTCTGCATGACAGATCAATGGTCAAAACTTTTCAGACTGTAGGATCTCCTAATGTGGGATAATTACTGCACAAGGGAGGAAGTAAATTTCTGGTTAGTGCTCTTCTGGTCAATAAAGCAGAAAAGCTGAACTAAGGTTGACGCACCTTTAAGGACAGAAGTTAATATAAATACAAATACTAGAGTCCCTTCTCCAACCACCAGAAAAATAGAAGGAACTGCATGAGCTACAACAGCAAATGGATCAGATGATCCAAATATAAATTATTAAAGGCCTATGGAACTAAGAGGAAGGCCTAAGCTAATAAGCCTATGGAACATGCAGCTAGAAAAGATATTTCTTTCATATATTCATTCAGTCTCCTACCCAGGAAAATCTAAGTGAAAGGATCCTGTCAGTGCTTGAATCAGCTTGTCCAACTCATATTGCCACAACAGTTTTTAACTCCAGGAGATGCTTTGTGAGGTTTATGTACAGAAATACTGTTGGTTTCACTGGTGTTACAGTAGCACACCACTGGCATTAACTTAGGCCTTCAGGTGGTAAGAACACGGCAATTCTCTATTAATGTTAACATATAATAGACATTATAAATGTCTGTCAGTGTTAATTTAGATCAGACATTAGGAAAAAATTCTTTTATGACACAAGTTGCCCAGAGACGCCGTGGATGTCCCATCCCTGGAGTGTTCAAGGCCAGGCTGGATGGGGCTTAGACCTGGTCTAGCAGCATTGAGGCTGGAATGGGAAGATCCTTAAGGTCATCACACAAACCATTCTACAACTCCAGATGGATCAGGAGGGGTGCAGGACCAGAGGTCAAAAGCTTAACCATTGATTACTGGAGGGAAGGTCCAAGGATTGCTGAAAACCCGAACAGTTCGGAGACATTTTCAGGTCCTGGGAACATTGTCTGGAAGGATTTTTTAAATTATAACATTTTTATTGTTAACAAATTCTACTCCCTGTGTACTCATAATGCAATGCAGTTCAAAAAATGTATCACTAGAAAGATACCAAAATAAATAAGAAATAGCAAATCATCTCACAGTTATTACTGCTTTATAAAGACGAATAAAAATTATGAGGCTGTGCTAATTTTATACTTCGTTCTGCAGATGAATGAAGATTTTCTATCTTAAAAACATTTGCATTCCTCTCCTTTAAAGCAATTTTCAATTTTGCTGGATACAGCACAATTGCATCTACTCTTTCAGCTGCAATGGGTTGTTGAAATTGAGCTATTGCCCAGCACCTGCTCTTAGTCAGACAGCTGAAATCAGAGGTTAGGGGAAAAAATAAAGATTTTTTTGTCATTGTAATGCAAGTCTCCTTTTAGCTTTGCTGCAGTCAGTGTTCAATTATGTTCTGTAACAACCTCCATTACAGATCCAGTGGTTTTCTGTTCTCTCTGCATATATTAACTTCTTTGCTCACATGTGAGAGCCTCCTTAGCAAAGCAGAGTCTTCAGAGACATTTGCCCATAGAGCTCATGAGTCTCTGTGCCTTTTGGGCTGTTGAGAATCCAAGCGTTCAAATGCATCTTCACTTTGAATGCTGGAAAGGTAACTGATACAATAGAACATAAATTATCTCCCAGTGAAGGTCTGATAGGTAAAAATTCACCCGAAATTCCATCTAGTCTGGTGAATACAAAGCATTGAACAAGTAACAATGAAGGGCTCCCACGTAATTTTTTTTATCTTATTTTTACAAGTTCTGAATCCTTCTCCCTCAGAATTTTTATCAGTTTACTGCATAGCCCAGAAGTTTAAGGCTTCATCAGAAGCAGGAATCAAGACCCTACATCTGTAGGAAGAAAGCCACAATGATTTTGACCAGCCAGGCTCTGCCACAAACGGGAAGGGAGTAGCTGGTGTGAGCAGCTACTGGGGAGGCAGGAGCAGGAGCCTGGCTTCTGAAGCAGGAAGTAAATGGACAGAGAGCTCTGAGACAGAGGTCAGAGGGTGAACAACATTGAAATTCAGGGTCTCAGGAAAAGGGAATCCAGAGCAGGAAGTACAGGGATGATTAGAGTGAGGATATGAAAAGCCTGGAGCGGAAGGCATTTTATTCTAATAGAAATCCATTCTAACAAATTGACCTTGAAAAGAAAGGACATCATTAAGGTGAAAAAGTTGGTGTCCAAAAATTTAGCCTGTTATAAAAGGAAAGAGAATAGAAAACAGAGTGTTGTAAACTTTAAAAAATATAATTAGGAATCTCAAATATTTCTCTTCTCCTTCCTCCATTAAACCTCCATGTCCTGGAGTCACATGGTTGAATCTTAGTTTTCAGCAAAGGGAAAAAAATCCTAGCTGTCATGCCTGTAGGGAAAATCTTGGACATTCAGAGCCTAAAAAAATAGGCTATAAACCCAAACATTAACTTCTATTTTTTAATAAATCTCATTATTTGAATGTAATCTGTCTTGCCGTTTTTAACATAAGATACAGCATTAGTGAAAGTCTAGCATCTGCCTTCTAAGCAGACAGCAGCTAGAGATCCAAAAAAAGATCCCCAGCTGCTATCATAGTCATCATCAGCACATAATGACTGGCATGCTGGAATTGTGGGTAGCTCATTTAAAGCTGTCACATATTCATGCACTCTCTGTTTGACAGATTAACCCTTTCCCTGGGATGCAGGAACACACTCGGTGCTCCCTCCCCAGCAGCCAATCCCCCTGTGCAGGAGAGCACGACATGATTGCTCTCCTGATCAACAACCTGCTATCTACTGCCCTTGGGAGTATTATTAAAAAATTAAATAAACATTACAGGTTTTCTTCCTGGTGCTTTTTCATGTTTCCATGTGCACGAACAAGAAAATAAAGATTCAAGCTGGAATTTTTTCAGATATATGCAGAATAATTACTCTCCGGAAATTCTCTTTATTTTCATCCTTGTGGATTTGAATGCATCCTTGAGAAATCTTTCCCTCCTTTCATATTCATCAGAAGAGAGGACATAACAGTTCCAATTAGCACACTCAAACCAAGTTTACAACCTGTAGAGGTACCTACCCTCCATTTAGTAATTTACCACTTTCCATTGATGCCACAACTACCATCCATTTCTAGCTTCCATTCTCCCAACAGAGCAGATCAGAAACAAATGGCAGATATGCCAGATCAGTCAGAAGAGTTGTTGTAACTGCCAACAAATCCTTTGGCTGATCCAACCATTTTGTAATCATCTTACATTTCAGTGCACCGACTCTCAGCCAAAAAGCCTTCAGATCTGTGTCTCAGCCCCCACCACAAAAGAGCAAAATCTGAGGACCTGAACTATAATGGTGATATCAACAGAGCTAGAGAAAGCGTCCAAATTCACACTTCTGTGCTAATAGCCCCACTCTGAAGGAAAATAAAAGCTGGGTTTGGGGGATGCCAAATGAAGTAGCCCTCAAAATAGATGGAGTATCTATTTATTCCACTGCTTGGGGGAAGTGTAAGGAATGGAAATCTACAATAAAATTTACACATCCTTTCTTGCAGTTTTCACAGCTCTCCAGACATACCAGTAAACATTCATAGTCAATCCTATAAGAATCTATGCGGATTTAAAAACTGCATGAAGTCTGAATATTCATTCACAAGATGCTTCTGATGCCATTTTGTCACACTGTTTCCTTTTAGTAATGTAAGATTTAAAAAAAGAACTGATGAAGTACTTTGTATTTAAGAGATTTCTTACAGAAAGACCCACTAATTCCCTTTCCTCGACATTAATGCCCTCCTGAGAAGCACTGCATACTCCAAAGAAAGCTACAGTTCTTCCTCAGCAGCTTTTATCAGGCAGCACGTTCAAGTTACAGGTTGTAACCTGCTCAGTTCTGAACGTATCTAGAATGTTTGCATCGATAGACGAACAACTGTGAAAACAAGTCCTAGTAATATTTGTGAACTCTGCCTCAGAAAAAAAAAAATCAGTTTTTAACAGATATGTATGCTCTGTGAAGAAGATAATGAAGTGACCTATGCAGTGCCTGACAGAATCTGGAGCACCAACCATACCTCAGTCTAAAAGACTGCACGACCTCAATTTAATCCCCATTGTAAACCTTACCTGGTGTCTGAAATTCCTTGCCACTCCTGCTGGAGATGCAGTTCCACCATCGCTGCCTTCTGCATCCGGATGAAATGCGAGCCACACACGTGCAGTTTGACTGCTGGATTGTGACCACTACCTAAGGGAATGTGACTTCAAATTTCAGGGTCTAGTGGCTGCCAGGGAAACTTTTCCTGTTCACATGAGAGAAGGAGCACTTTGTACTCAAAATAATCTTGTTTCATTTGAGGGGAAAATTGAACGTGTGAACGAAAAGAGTGTTCTATTCCTCCTTAGCTGCTAAATACAGGATTTAACCTAATAAATGCTTCTCTAGGGTAAGGGCATCACCCTCTGTTGTTGGGTTTGTTTGGGTTTTTTTTGTTTAAATCCACAGGGTTCCTCTTCCCCTCTTTCTCACGTATTCAAGACGAGAGAAGCTTCAGTGAGCACAGCTACCAGCATTCCAATTTATTCAGCAGCAACCCCTGCGGACTGCTAACAGCAGACTGCAATTCTGTTTGGATTACGAGGTGCAGATAAGTAATTCCATCCTTAATCTATCACTGTCAATGCTGGTAGGGGAACAACTTATACCTGCAAGAAGTCAGGCAGAGGAAAAGATAGACTGGGGAAAAAAAAATATTGTGGGGTAAAAGGACAGAAGAAATAGAGAGGGTCCAAGTCCGTTAAGACTTCTGTGCACACATACATGCAGAGGCAGGAAATGAGGGAATGGATAACGAAAGCAGCAAGCAGGAAGGAGATATCCAGATTCCAAGCAGAAATCTTCAGTAGCAATGACAATCTCACTTCCAACATAATCTATGCCTTCCGCTCAGCCATCCCAGTGTAAAATGCTGGGCATGTTTGTGACCCCAGTAAATGCTGATGGATACCACCACACTGCAGCCACGATCAATAAACCTCAAGTACATCATAATGCAGCCTCAAAGCCTTCGCTCGGAGACCTGTCAGTAAACTGGGGCAATATTACAAACAGACAACAAAGGATAATGCAAAGATTGCAAAAATGGAACGACGCAGAGACAAGTGAATTTCTTGGAGGATGGAGTGGAAGGCAGAAAAGATGAAAAAGGAGGTAAGCTATTTAGACATAAGTGATGGAGAACATCAATAGCCCACATCAGTTTTATGTGATGGAGGATTTGGGATGGAAAACAGGGAAAATAATAATGAGACCTGGGATTAGTTTTTCTTTTCCCTTTTAAAAGAACTACAGGTAATTACCTGCAATTGAAGCCTGCCCACTGAGGCTAGCGAAGTCCCCTTCATGTTTTTATGACAGAAACAATATTATTTTATGTGCATATAGAAGACTCCTTTGATTCAGCTAGAGGTTCTCATTAATTTTATGTTGTTTGCTTGCCTGGCTAGACACGTCGCAGGTAAATTATCCCAGGAAAGGTAAAAGAGCTGCCTTCTAAGCAGTCACATTAAAATAAAATGTTGGTATTAAAATAAAATACGGAAAACTTGATTTTTGACCCTTGGAATGTCCAATGTTATAACCCAAGTACAGATACATTATGGATTGTTCTGTTCTTCCCAAGCTTACTCACTGCTTTCCACAGTAAGCACATTCCATGTTCCAGAATAAACCCATAATCCAAAATGCAGCCAAGAAAAGTTTATACCCTAAATAAGGCAGGGATTGCTATGAACTGCACACCTTCTGATGGCACAGATCTCTCAAAAGGGTTGCAAGGAGGGGAAAACACGGGAAGCTTCGTGCTCCCCTTTTTTGGCTCCCAACCAAATCCACTCACTTGGACTGGTTAAGACAGAACATCAGGTCAAAGAATATAAACACGGCATAGAAATAGTTTAACAGCAGCCAAGGGACAGTTTCACAGAAATATTTTTAAAATAAGAAAAAAAACAAGTAAAGAAACTAATCTACCGCAGTGTGAAAGACTATAAAAATTAACGAAGGCGGGAGGTGTGTGTGGGGGGGGGGGAGAAGGAGAAAGCAGCTAAGAGAACTTTCTCCGTGACTACATTAACACAGCCAAACACAAGGAAAAGCTCCTGGAGGAAAGCAGAGCCGCCCGTCCCCGCGGCGCTGCCCGGCACAGGCCGCACCCTGAGGGCAGCACCGCCCAAACGCGGGCCGGGCCCGGGAACGCGCAGGCCGCGCAGGCCGCGCGCATGCGCAGCAAGCCGCCGGCCGCCGGGGCCCTTCCGCACGGAACTTGGCGTTCCGCGGGCTCGCAGGCAGGAAGTACGGGCCGCTCCCCCCCCCGCTCGCCTCTTCCCGCCTCGGGGCTGCCACGGCTCCTCGCCCGTAACTTTTTGTCATTTTTCTGCCGCGCCCCCAGAGGGGCATTTCAGCCCCGCGGTGCAGGCCCCTTGCGTTGTACCCAATAACAAGCCGGCCCTCCATGACGTCCTTAGTTGCCAGGCAGAATTCCCCTCCGCGCCTCCCCTCCCGCCGCGGCGCCACCGGCAGGGGCGGGCGCCTGCTTTGATTGACAGCACGGCTAGTGGGCGGGGAGAAACGAGAGAACCAATAAGAACTGCGAGTGGCTTTGATGAGCAGGGGCAACAGCCAATGGGGATGGGCGGGTGGCCGCTCGGTTGCTAGGGCCGCGCGGCTGCCAAGGCCGCGGTTCAGCGCGGTGGCGGCTCCCGCTGCCGCCGTCCGGGCCCGCCACCACCACCGGCCCCGGGCCGGCGCGATGGTGAAGCTCGCTGCCAAGTGTCTGCTGGCAGGTGAGTCTGGCCAGCCCGCTCCCAACCGCCCCGCTGGCCGCAGGGGGCTAGAGCGGGTGCTGCGGGGTGGGTAGCGCAGGCGGCCCGGCTTCCCACAGCCCCTCGCCGAGCGGCCGCCCCGCGGAGAAGAGGTGGGGAGAGAGGCGACGGCAGAGAAGCGAGGACCTCGGCTGCCTGGGCACGGGAACAGTGGAAGTCTTGTGTGTTATTAGCGCTCGGTACCCGCCCCCGCCTGCCACGTGGAGTGGAGCTGTGCCCAGCGAGGTCGCGAGGTGTGGTTGGATCGGCTGAAATCCAAGGACAGGTTCTGAAAAAGAGGGGAAAAAAACCCAAACCAAAAGGAGTATTTCTGCAGTGTGGAAAGGTGGGCGCAGAGATTGGAGAAAGCGTGAAGGGAGC
The DNA here is from genome assembly GCA_032173965.1 of Sitta carolinensis. Taxonomy (NCBI): domain Eukaryota; kingdom Metazoa; phylum Chordata; class Aves; order Passeriformes; family Sittidae; genus Sitta; species Sitta carolinensis. The sequence goes on along the minus strand of JAVUNC010000005.1, from coordinate 55,474,391 downwards.
AGGGTAGGCAGCTGAGTCCTGCCTCATTTGTCGGTCTTGTTTTGGGCTGACGTGAAAACTTCATGACAGAAATTAGTGTGATTTTGGGAGTATGATAGAAAGGTAAAGCCTAAATAAAGAGTAGAAGGATGAAGCATGAGCACTTCACACTGGCATCTTTTTCCCCAAACAATTTGGAGGCTAACCTGAGAAAAAAAGGAGGTGAAGACGCCAGTTTATTTAGTCAGGATGGATTATGGAGGTGTTGAAAGTAAGTACAGCTAGCTGTTAACACTTTGTGAAAAAAACTTTATTTTTCCCCCTCCCTCTACATTTAAGCTCTGTGCAGCCTCAGCCAAAAGCACAAATCCATCAAACCTTTGCGTGCAGTCAACTCCCAGGTTTAACTCTTTGTTCCAAATTATTTGATCCAGAATAAAATTTTTGCCTTTTTTAACCTCAGAAGCAGCTGACCATCAGCTCACACAATGCTAGATGTGTGAGGCAAAAGAATTAATCTCCCTTGTGGCTCTATTGCTGTGAACAGTGTGAGTATCTTGCCTGTCTTCTACACTTGAAATGTAAGGCATCATTTCCAATTTGGAAGTTTCCTGCTCCCAATATACTGGCTTTGCTGAGATCTATCCAGTTTTGTTGTTTAGTGTTACCAAAAGCCAATTCCACGACTGTTTTAAAGTCACATAAGTTTTCTTTGGATGACCCGTTTTATGTCCTTAATTCTTATTGGGTCTGGAGCACCCTCTTCAATTCTGTTCACAGCACAGAGAACAGGAATGTCCTATCTTTCTCCTATGTGCTACAATATCCGTGTATTATTAAAAAAAAAATAAATTAATGAAACAGAGCAGGCAAAATAGATTCTCTGTTGCAGAAAAAAACAGTACAGTGAAAGGGACCTAAGATATGAGTAACCACAACAACCTAAAGGGAACGAGAAAATGCAATTACATGGATAGGAGCAAACCCATCAGAAATGGAACTGGGAGCTCTTGTGGACCTAAGGAAATGGTTATGAAGGGCCAATGACACAGAATTGGGAGCTACACCAAGGTCAAAGAGAACAGGGGAAAAGGGCTCTTATTAGCAAAACAGAGACTTTTAAATTAGTAATAGAAAGTGATTCCTGTGTTATCTCAAGGGTCGTTTACAGCCACCAAATAGAAAAAAGTCTGTTGTCTGAGCTTTCTATAGAGACACAACACAAAGGTTTTCACTGTATAGAGACAACTGGCAGTAGCAGGCATTTTTGAAAGGCCCCGCAGATTCTGTGAGAATAGCAGAAATATGGATAAAATATCTACTGAGTGATGTACTACTGGCACATGAGACTAAACTGGAAAGGGCAAGGAAACTTACTTTGAGGTAGTGTACTGGCGTGATGGACTAAAGAGGATGGCAAAGAATAAAAAGAGGGAAAGAACACCTGGGGCTGTCAAGTGAAATAAAGGCAACGCATTAGTTAAGAATTTCTGCTGGCTGATGCCTGCACAGTTTGGAGCAATGTGTGCCTCTCTATCTCATTTTACAAAGACAGATCTAATTGTCTATTGAAATACAGAATAGCTTCCACTCAGAACAGAGTGTTGTCTTCCGCACAAGCTTGAACTGATCAGAGAACAAACAAGCTGACTTACCAGATTTTCCTGTCTAAATATTATGAGCCCAACTCAGCTCAAAGTAAGCAAGCATGCTAAAAATGTTTAAACAAGAACTACATTTGGTTAATGCATCTAGGGGTAATTGTCACTATCCAAAACACCCTTCCTCCTCTGTAATAGTATGTGAGCAGAGAGCTTCACCCATTTCCTTCAAAACACCATTAGGAATCTGTAATAGAGTCAAAAATATGCCACTTTCTTGGTTTATTCATTAACAACATAATGTAAAATACTTCATTTCTGGCTTTATTTATTAACAACGTAATGTGAAAGACTTGTATTCCAGGCTTGGCTGTTATGAGTGTGCTTTTAAGGGTAAAGCTTGAACCACTGAGATATTTAATTACTGGCTTCTGTCCTTTTAGCTACCCAGGCTAGCAAGACATTGTGTGGAGAAAAGCTCTTTGGAAGCATTAAGTTTTTGTTTAGAAAGGGTTATGATTTATGATCTTTTTCATGTAGTAGTATGGGCATATGTGAGTTCTGCAGAGCCTGAGGAAATGGCCTGAACTTGTGTCAGAGTAGGTTTAGGTTGGATATTAGAAAGAGGCTCTTCACCCAGAGGGTGACTGGGCTCTGTAACAGCTCCCCAGGGAAGTGGTCACAGCCCCAAGCCTGACAGAGTTCAAGAAGCATTTGGGCAACACTCTTGGGCACATGGTGTGACTGTTGGGGATGGTCCTGTGCAGGGCAAGGAGTTGGACCCAGTGATCCTTGTGGGTCCCTTCCAACTTAGCATATTCTGTGATCCCGTGACTGCTTTGGATCTCACAGAGTAAGAGCAGGCCAAAACAAGCAGCTGCCAGGTTTGCCTGAAGTGTTGTGCGAGCCATATCAGAAAGTCTTGGCTCTAGAAGAGCAAAAACCAAAGCCCCTTGCTTTTCCTTCCATCCAGGGATGAATCAGCAGGCTCTTCTCTCCAGCCATGTGCTTTCTCTCTCTGACGTTTGCTTCTGTTATGCCCAGGATGCAACTAATGAGCCACCAGCAGCATTGAGTCAGCAAGAGTTGCTCTCTTAGCAGGGTCAGCAAGAAGAGTTCATTGAGAAATGTTGCCCGCTTAAGCAGCTCTGTCTCAGTATACAACAAGGATTTGAGTCTGGAGAAATGGGTAACCTGAGAGGAGATAGCCTCCTAGGAAGCCCAGTCCCTTATCACATTGCAATTTTCTCTACACAATAACATATCTGGGAAATTTTAATTCCTAGGTAAGGGCTGTGGAGTAGGCGTGAATTTGAGAACAAACAGCAGTTCCACCCTGATCTGGCAGTCCTTTGCTGTTGTGCATAGGTCAGAAATCAGATGTCAGCCACCAGTATGCATAATGGCAATATTCATTTCCTCGTGTGGGTATTTCCTTTTAGATGGTTTTGTGCTCTTATGTGACAGTTAAATTGCCTATATTCAGAGTTAGAGCATCCAAGCTCTTACAACAGGTGATAGTAACAGAACTGAGGAAAAATAGTATTCTCTAGTATGAAATAAAAAGGTTTCATGTTTTTGGTTTTGCAGGAGATCCAGCTGTGGGCAAGAGTGCTTTAGCCCAGGTGTTTCGCAGTGATGGGGCTCATTTTCAGAAGAACTACACACTGGTAAGCATACAACAGGCTTTAGACAGACTGCTGTCTAAAATTTTTCTAGGATGAATGGGAAAACTGAGAGGCCTAGAACAAAATAAATATGATTTTAAGTTGAGGCATTCGAGGTGTGATCTTAGAGGGTTTTCTTTCTTACACCCTAGATTCTGAAGAGGAAATCATTCAACGTTCTGTAGGTCTGCATTATGTAGGTGCTGGTGTTGAAACTTAAGGCAGAATAATTTAGCTAATCTTGTGATTTTCCTGCTGAACCAATGTTTTCGTAAGGTTTTGTGGTGTTAGAGAGCTCCCCCCTTTAGGGACTACTCTATGAAAAAGCACTGCTGAAGGAGAAAGCTTTTAATTCCAACTATTAAATGTGCATGTGGACAGTGTGCTTATCACTGTGCAAACACCAAGATGTGCTGCATAGCCCCAAGATAATTATAATCTACAGAAACTGTTCCCAGATGAAGAGGATACAGTTTGCAGTCTTTCAGTGTAAGAATTAATGGTGATGACTAATCAGAAGCAGGATAAAAATAAAAGTAAATATAAGTAAAGTAAAAAAAGGAAAATATGAGTGTGTAGAAAAAAGAACCTAAAATATGTTTATTCATTGAAATTAAGATGGAAACCAGAATTTAAGGATAGAAATAGAACAAACAAATGAGCTACAAAGCAGGATGAGATAAAAGGTGGAAGAAGCACAAATAATCTCAGTCCCATATGTTAGCTCATCACATGCTTAGTGCAAATCGTTCTAAGGCGTGCATTAGAGCAGCAGTGTGAGAGTGAGCGTAGACCTGCAGACTTCAGCTAATACTCTGAGCTGTATGTATGCAAATCTCTTTGGTTCTCCTCCTTTTTCCCCCAGCTGAGCAAATCTACGAGTCTTTGACATATTGGTGAGATTAGGTTACCAGAGCTAGGAGGAGTATTGCTGAGTTTCCAGCGGTCTGTGTTTGATGGAATTGTAATGATTCACAGGAATTGCCTCAATCCAATGCACGGTTGGTATGCAGTTGGACAGGCTCTTAAAAACTCTCCTGATCCTCATTTTCCTGATTCTTCTTGACAGACAGTGGGCATAGAACTGTTGGTGAAGGCTGTATCAGTTCCAGAGACAAGTGATAGTGTGGTGAGTTTTTCTGTGACATAAATTGGGTCAGAAAGAGACAACCAGAGCTCCAGCCCCACACAAGTCTCATTCTGGTGGGAGATCACTGTGTATATTCGTAGGGCAATTAAGTTGCATTAAGGAAATGAGGCTGATCATGTATAATTGCTGATACTCCAGGGTTAGTTTAGTCTTTAAAATGTAATTTTTATATACTTGTATAAAGCACAACATTTTAAACCCGAGTTATTTCCAGCTTTGTTGAGATTCTGTTCTGTCTTTTAGGGCACTCAGGTTTAGTTCATGATTCTTGGAACTACAAAAGCTGAAGCTTATCTGTTATTTTTCCTTACTGCCCTGTACTGCCATTAATGGAATATAGATAATTCTGTATAAATAGTAGAGGTTACTATCCCACTCTACATATTCTGTCTCCAGTAGGGATGGAAACTAGACGTGGGGCCTTGGAAGTAACTCTTTTACTGTGTATGCTTGAAAAATGGCTATTTATTTTCTCATATTGCCTAGAGTTTTCTCAGTGCGGGGAATTTGTCCCTTAGGGGCATGACACTGCTGTAGTGAATAAAATATTGGAGTTACAAGTTGCAGTGTTTACTTCCAGAACCTTTCCCTACACTGCATTTTTCTTGGCAAGAGCCTTCTTTCTGTTTCCGCTTTCAGGAATTCTTCATTTTTGACTCTGCAGGAAAAGATCTATTTTCTGAAATGCTGGAAAAACTGGTAAGTCTTATGTAACAGTCCTCTTCTTCCAAAGAAGTGCTTTTGCTTTGAAGATCTGAGCTCCCCAGTCTGGCAGATGTAGCAAACTTTGTCTTTAGTGTAAATGGGAGCAATTACCTCAGTTGCCAACGCATCCTGTTCTACCTCTCTAAAACTTGTATAAGTACTAGAAGAAATACTTTACAGAGAAAGAAAAGCAGATAGGCAGTTTTCTTACAAAAGAAATAGGGAGTTTTAACTGAGAATTTCTGTGTACTGTTGTTTAAAGTTATTTTTATTTCTTAGGAGAACATCTGTTTTGCTGCAACTTCAACAGGGGGAGGGTTTTTTTTGTGTTACAGTGATGTGTTTGATCCAATAGAATTCATTCTTGTCCTTGAGCATAATCCTGCCCTTGGTTTTTTTCCTTCACATATTTTTGACCTTCCCTGTACAGTTTTCTACTGTGTTATCTCATTTTGAGAAGCAGACTCAGTTAATTGAAGTGAGCTTTCATAAGATGGCTAAGTCAACCTAATGGTTCATTGTCTACAAGAGCGATTCTACTTTTGCTCTTGCACTAGATCTGGTTTGCAAGGGACTTCTCTAGAAGCTGGCTCAGCTTCTTGAACTGGAAGAAAACCTTTGTACTTTTTTTTCTAGGATTAATTTTGTGCTGATTCAGCATGAAAAATCAGCTTCCCTGGGGATCAGATGAGTGCCAGAGCTGATACAAGTAAAGGGGCAGGACTGCACAGGCAGAACTAGAGAGGAAAGCAAGACCACCTGTCCCAATGGCAGTGATTTAGTTGGGTCAACTGAAATGCGAAACCCCAGCCAGGGCATAGGATTCCTGGCTTTTTATTTTCATCTTAGCAGGTGTGTTTGCCATGTTTGCAGCCTGGCTGTTGACCACATCAGTTTCATTAGGGCCGACAGTGTTCCTTTCTTGCTGTGCAGTGGGAGCAGCCCAACGTCCTGTGCCTTGTGTATGATGTCACTAATGAGCAATCCTTCGACAACTGTAACAAATGGTTGGAGAAGCTGAGGGCTCAAGCAGTTGGAGTGCACATCCCAGGTAAGAACGGGTGAATCTCATTATCTACTCCCCTCTTGTATGACAGCAGTTGTTACTGTTGAGCTCGGCAATAGAGCATTTATTTTAAATCAGGAGCAGACATGGCTTCCTCCTATTTGCTTTTATCAAAAAGCAGATAAGGCTTGAATATGTTTCCTTTTTGGAATAGTTTCTAGGTAGTTATACACTATTCTCCACACCTCCAACTTTTTCAGCTGCTTCTACAAATGTTCCAGTATTTATGGCTTACAAGTTAGCATTGATGAGCTGGGTTGTTTTTTTTTTTCCTTTTTTCATGTCTTTTTTTCTGTAGGCGTCTTAGTGGGGAATAAAACAGACCTAGCTGATCGTCGAGTTGTGGAGCAGGAGCAGGCACAGGAGTGGGCTGAGAAACGTGGCCTGGAATACTGTGAGATGTCAGTGGTGAGTGCTCCTTTCACCATCTGTGTAAGGGGATGTTTGTAAAGCTATCTTCTCTTTCAGGCAGAGAAAGATTACTGGGGACTCTCTTCCCCTTGTTTGTCATCTAACTCAGTTTTAATCCTTCTTTGGTGAAACAGTGCAGAAATTGCCGAATACTTATTCCACCTGCAATTCATATAACTTTCTTATTTCTTTACAGAAGGAAATGAAAAATTTTGAGGCCCCTTTCCACATCCTGGCAAAGTTATTCCACCAACTGTACAAAGAGAAAGTGGAAACTTTTCACTCACTAGCCTGACCGGTATGATTTGTTTATCCTCTAAGCTTCTTCTAGTACAGAGAATCCTGCTGGACTGAATACAGAGAGAAGAAAAAATATGACCTGTTTGCTACTTCATGGTCATCCTCTGGTAATTCAAAATAAACTAGAAATAAGCAAATAGAAAGACACTCTTCTGAAGCTGCTACCTCAGCATTCCTTTCATGTCCTCTAACTTGGTTCTCTGCTCATGAAAGTCTGCTATGTTGGAGGAGGCGGAGAGTAAAAGGGGAGGACAGAATGGAAATTGCCAGCTCTTTGCTTTGATATCTTTTTATCTGAACAGACTTCCTGCTGCTACAAGCAAGGATTTAGAAGTTTGGAAAAGGAGAGAGGAAGCTGACAGGATGCTTTTTTACTTAAGCCAGCCTTGATACGTACAATGCAGGGCAGGACGGATTTGGCCCTACCCTTGAAAAGCATTTTTCAGGAGGAGGTTTATTGCCCTAAAATCAGTACCTGGAGACTGAGATGTGTAGAGGCAGAGCTGGATTTCGGTGTGTTTCCAGGAATGCCAGAGTTGGAGGCTAGTTTTAACGGTGTTGCCCTTATCAATTGATATGCTGGTGACTAATGCATGTTTCTAATTTGCAGAATCTCATTGTCCCTGCCTGGTGGGAGCTGTGCCACGTCCAGCCGCTGTCACTTGGTGATGCAGTGCCCTCTGCTGGTCCCAGGTCCCAGGAGTTCTCCAGAGGCTGCCACCTTCCTTGGAGTGAGCAGGAAGGGCTTCCTGCAGGCACATCCAAATTGGCTTAAATGCAAAACGGAGTCAAATTGCAAGAACACCTTTTCGATTCAAAAGATTAATCTAAAACTTATAAAAAATTACCTTTTCTTCTTCATGTCTTTATCTTCTTACATATTGTTGTGTCATTTTTGTCAGCTGAATTTTGCAATACCATTCTGATTAGGTTCAGTTCTCAATCACAAAATCAGAGTCCTCTTATTAAAGTCTCTCTGCTTGTCATTGAATTTCAGATAAAAGACCACAGTTCTGATGTTGCTAGTGGAAACAGGACTAAGGAAATGAAAGACAGCCTGGCTAAGTTACTCTGACTCAGCTGTGTCTGGCTAGAAGTTTCATATTAGAAAGGGTAAAAGCCTAGAGAGAGTTGCTCTTTTGTGTGGAGTACTGATGTTGCATGTATAAGAGGCTTTGCTAATGCAGTATGCAAAAGTATCTGTGGTTAGGTACTGCCTTGTAACTGAGCCTAACACCAAGAGTTTCAAAAATTTAACCATTATCTTCCTGATAATGGTAGACTCCCTTGGGCAAAGGAAGCTGAGTTTTGTAGAGACTAAGCACTGAGTGATTTTTCAGGAATCTGTGTTTCAAGACTTTTATACGTGTGGTTTATAATAATTTTTATGCCCAGTGCTAGGAAAGGTCCATTAAATTGAATGTAAGAAATATGGCTGCAGATGTTGTCGCAGAGTTTATGAAGCACTTCAAGAATCTGTAGAAGCACTGGCCTCATTTCACTGGCAACAGTGTGTTGGTGCTGGGAACTCACTAGGGAGCATGAACACGAGTTAAAGAGGATGAGCTGGAGCTCAATCTACAAGAAGTGAAAACGAGGTTCTTTTGCTAGAAGTCCACTCAAAAATGACAGAACAAGCTGGCAAAGCTGCTTTCTCCAAAGAAGGAATGGGTCCTCCAAGAACTTAGGGTAACTAGAAGACTCACTCTTTTTTGAATTGGATTAGCATTACTGGCATTTGTATCTTACATGGGTTGTCTTGTTAATCCTGGGTGTTTTCTGTTGATTTATATAGGCTATATAGGCTCTTGCTTGCAGGTGCTGGTGTCTCTTGACTAGTCAGAAAAAAAGCTATTTTGGATGCTGTGCTGATCTAGTTAAAGAACTAAAGAAGGTTTCATTTTATTTGGTATCTCATTTCCCCCAGTTCTATTGACGATGTGATCACAAAACAAGACACATCTCTTTTCATATTGAAAATAACTTACCAGATGTCTGTGTCACTTGTGACATGGTGTATCTAAGGGGAATGAATGCCTTGGGAATAGGTAATAAAATGAATTCTGTGCAATCTTTAGCCAGGGAGTCCATCTCTCTGCACCTGAAGGACCTCCCTTAACTTCAAATAAACAGTGTAAATGCACCAGAAAGATGAAGATCGGTGAATGCTGTTTTATAAAATAAATGCAAAAGCTGGAGGAACTCATTAAGAGAATGCTTGCAGTGGTGATTTGTGATTTATAGGGAAGCTGCTTTTGAGAAGTTAGTGAAGAAAAATGCAGCCCATGCAGGGAAAGATGTATTGCCTGAGAGAGGAAATGCATGATCTAATTAGCTAGCAGTAGGGATTCACCCACTGCCCCTTTCCCTCTTCCACAGGCCACAACTACAATTAGTAAAGAACTCATGCCTAAAGCATGTTGTCCAACTTGCTTTTTACAGAACTATTTCAAGCACTGATATGGACACAGTTTAATGTCCTTCAAAATAGTGTGTTTGGCATTAAAAATCTCAACCTTTTCAAATGCATTTTAACAGCATAACATATTGTCCTCCCTGGCTAATGTGCTGTATAACACCAGCCTGATGCAAGTGGTGGTTGTTGCTGTTTTCCTGGATCAATTGTGACCTTGGTTGTAGAGGCTAGGAGTGAAGAGAAGGTAGAAAATATGGGAGCCAAACATGGGAAGATTGTGGGAAATAGTTCTGTCTCTGTGTGAAAGAGTTCAGGGTGATAAGTGAGCTGGACCAGCAGGATGAGTAGAGTCTGGAGCCATTATTAAATTTCTCCTACCTGTTTACTAACTGTGGCAGTCACATCTGTGGAGTAAGGATGTGTGTGTGCTGTTTATAGGCTTAGCATCAGTCTGAATGAAAGATGCTGTGGAGAACAGTGGGAGGAAGACAGCCTGTCTGCTGACCAGGAAGCTTGTCTTCTTACAGCTCCCCTGCTTTGTCCAGCTGTGCAGTGCTGCAGGTGCTCAGCATGAGTGTTAGGATGCAGAAAAGACCCAGCTCAACCAGAACTAAAATTTCAAAAGAAGGGGAAGGAAACAAACAGGGCCTTTAACTGGTTTTAGTAGATATGTAGTACTTTTTCCTGCTTGCTTGTTTGATTAGACAAAACCATTTCTTTTCTCCCTGGAGTCCCTCCTTCTTTACCTTTCCTTTGGTCCTCATGGGTCTGCACAGAATCTCTGTTATACTCGTGCCCTGCTTTACTTAGCTTGATACATCACCAGCTGGTTTTTTTTTTTATCCTTCTAATTTCTGCATTATCTATTCCCAAGGCTGCAAGACATTTCTTCTTAGATTAATAGACGAAGGGAAACACAAGTGGAATTTTTAGTCAAATTGTCATGGAAGAAAAAGCCTTAAGAAGCTGTCTGACATGCTGAAATTTTACTGGAAATTCGTTTGTGTAAAGTTGTCATACTAAAGATGCTTTAATGGTTTTGTTTTGTCTTGCCAGACAGTCTACTGTGAAGTGAAATTCAGGATGTAAAATTCCAGAAAGATCAGGTTTTATTGTGGGAATTAATAGGAGTTTCAAAGCTGATCACACTGTGATAAGATCTGTTATGTCTTAGCAATGGAGTGGTCACTGCTGTTCATAATGAAACATTAAATATACTGAAATGGGGCTGTCAAAACAGTTTCTTCTAGAGATTTGTTCATTTTAAAGACTTTAAACTTAAGAAAGGACATCTTTTAAAAGGCTGATCTGATAAATGACACCATTTGGACCAGGGTTATTTCTGATATAACTTCAGTGGTTTAAAGAGCTGGATTTAGTCTTTTATGCCAATTGACTCCCCTGGGTAAGCTTCATTTCTTTACCCACTATACATCTTGGACCAATCTGACCTGATAGCAAAAGACACATGATGTTGTTGAAAATGAAATACTGCCTTGGGGCAGAAGGATAAACTGGGTGGCCTCCTGAGGTCCTCCCAGCAATACTTTCTATAATTCTATTAGATTAAGTGAGGAAAGAAGTAGCATGGAGAGCACAAAACAGGCTAAGTCATAAACTATCAATTAAACTGGGAGCTGGGCTGGGCTGCAGCAGAAAATGTACAATCTATCCCAATTAAGAGCTGTATCTCAAGAGAAACTGGGAGCCTGACGCAGGTGCTGACAGCAGGGAAAACACTGCTCTTCTGTTCTGGAGGCAGCAACTGCTTTCTGCTGGTGCTTCTGCAGAGCTGTGGGGGTCCTTACACAACTTAAGGCTGTGCTCTGTTTTTAATAATTACAGTATCTGTGATGTTCGGGTGGCAGTTGCTTGCAATTGTGGTCTCATCTGCCTGCACAAAGTCAGCAGCATGATGGCAGATTATTTGCTGGTGGCAGGAAGATATCCTTATTATTGACACCTATGTGATAGGACCCCTCTCTCCCCATGCATTCTCAGTCTTTTTCCTGTCTCATATCTCTTCATTGATGGACAATATCTCCCTCTGCTTGCTCTTAACAAGTAATTTTTCCACCTTGCAAATGGTACTCTGTGGAACCTGGGGCTGAGGGACCTCTCAGACCTTCTGCAAGCAAAGGTGTGGAGTCAGAGCAGGAGCACTGCAAGGACCACATTGGCCTCCACAACATCTCTTTTGGCCTAGGGGCACATCATCTCTCTACTTCTTGTGTCCTATTTCCTCCTCCCGCTGTCATTTTGCCTGGAGAACATGTCTTCTGTGCCAGTTGCCCTTGGCTCTGGTGACCCGGAACAACAATGCTTGGGGGAGGGAGGAAGAAGAGAGCTACTCAGTCTTGAGTGTTTTCAGGGCTCTTTAGCTGTTGTGACTCCTGTCGAAGTCACCTGAGAGATGGGGATGTTGCTCAGTCTAAGGTGTAATTTCCTGGCAGGAGTACACCAGCTGCGTCCTGGCAGCCTCAGCTCTTCAGAGCTTGCTGCAGTGGAACTTTGTGAGACACTGGCCATTCTCCTTCTAACCTGGGGTTTTTTTACTCCTTGGAGGTCTTCTGTTTTTCCGTCATGGCTTCACATATTTCCTCCCTAGAGCTGTTTGTCAAGAGAAGCTTAGAATTTCTCTCTTCTCCTGGTCTCTGAGATTTAATCTGAGAATGTTTAAAAGGGAAATGTGACAGACCCTACATGTCAGGCTGGGGTCAGGGATGGGGTCAGTTTGATGAGTTTCCCTCCAGCCAGATATACATCAGTTGGAGATATGTGGAGCCTGTTATCTTTCTGCACAGTACTAGAAAAATAGCCAATATGAGGGCTGCAAGCTAGGGACTGTGAGAAAAAGGGGGTAAAGGCAGAAGTGATTTGACTTCTGCATCCCAGACAGGGGAAATGCAGGAGCACTAGAGGAACAGGAATATGTAGGAAGTATATAGGTCTGTATTCCTTCATGAAGAGCCCAAAGGATTTGCTGAGGCAGATTGAGAAGGTGGCATTTAGGGATGGGAAAACCTAATACTTTTCCTGTCTTTTAGAATGCTATGTGGAAATAAAGTGGGAGGAAAAGTAATTTTTGCATGAGCCACTGAAGGAAAATGAGGATACAGGTTAGAGCTGGATGGCCTTGCAGGTGGAAGGGCAAGTGGTTAGAATAAATAACAAAAGAGATTTTCAGGGCCAAGCTCTCAGGGCTAAGGGCAGACAGGGGGATTCAGAGCCATGATGAGGAAGGTGACTGGTAGCCCTCAGTTTAGGTTGAAGATATAGGGTCTGCATTAGAACAAGGCAGGTAGAGTTAAAGTCTGTGTGACAGGGTTGACACTGGAATTTGGAAGGGCAGTAGCAAGAATCCTGAATGATAAACCTAGGAATAGTGTTGGGAGATGAGAACTGCAAGCTGTGATGCTGTGAGCAGCAGTGGCTGGAGCCAGCTTATCCAGGTGAGACCAGAAAAATAGAGAGGTATGCTGAGGGCACTCTCAGACTATCAGGGTGGAAGAGTGCGAAGAGATGTTAGAAATTCATATTTGAGTACAGCTCTTCTGAGGGAGTTTCTGAGTGGAGGGAAATAGATACCTACAATTGGTACCCACATATCTTTATAAACACATTTAAAACACAAATTAATTCCAGTGCTGTCTCTATTTTCCTTTGCCAGAAAGTATTGTGACCTTTCTGCTTAAACACCTTTTTTTTTTTTTTTTTTTTTTTTTTTTTTTTTTTTTTTTTTGGGGGGGAAGTAAAGAGGAAGGGGGAGAATGGGCTACAACACATGCATTTATGCCTAATTGTGATGCTGCATCATGAATACATTTAGGGAATGGAAAGAGAACCTGCACCTCCACCTGACCAGGCAGAAATATCCACTACAACTTGAGCACTGATATCTCACAACAGAAACTTCACAATCAGTTCATACAGCAGAAGGGATGGAAGGAATATTTTCTGTGTTGGTTTCCCTTCTCTGCTTTTGCTAATTCATTTTGATTCCTGTGAAGTGTTGCTCTCTCTTAGACTAATAGTTAATATGTGGCCATTGTGGGCCATATCTAGGAATTTGTTTCTGTGATGTTGGGTGGCTTCAGTTTGAGGACTGTAAAACTGAAAGTGTTGAGATTCAGGTTACAGTTGAAGCATCAGGCATAAAATGTAGGCACAGCAGAAAAGAGTATCTAGGAAAGATGTATTGCAGGGTTAAGATAATGCTTTTCAGTGCTGCTGTCAGCAAAGAGAGATGAACACAATGAATGTGAAAGATGAGGAGGGAATTCTGGTGGGTTTGGGAAGGGTGACAAGTGTGGGTTTCTTCTAACAGGTAAATGCAGAGGAAAGGATGCTGCAAGTCTCTGGATGGAGGTATCTTGGGAGGTAGTGGAGGAGGTAAAGGGGCGTTCTTGGGCAATGTCATGGAACTGGAAAAGAGCAAGAGGATGGTTCTGGTATGAGCAAAAGTAGAGTAATGCAAACCCTGCCCTCGGTTTTCTGTCCCTTTTGAGGTATGGGACTATTTCCTTTCAGCAGAGTGTGTCATTGCTCTTGATGGCCCTCACAGCTAAGATTGCCAGTAGCTTGCCTTTCCCTCTTCACTGAGATAGAAGTGATCCCTGAATGCCATCTTAGTCCACAGCTATTTTGATACCTGATTCCTCTTTCCTGTTCCATGCCTATTGCCTTTTTCCTCCTGTCTCCATGTCTATTCCTGTTCCATGCCTATTGCCTTTTTCCTCCTGTCTTATATGTCCCTCCAATTCTGCTACACCTCCTCTGATACCCAGCCCTCCCCATGACCTTAAGACTGCTTATTTCCTCCCATGTACTTTGCTTTCCAGGATTAGAAGCTGTGGTCAGAAAAGTAGCCACTGGTCATTCTACCCACTACCACCCTCTTCTACCCCTCTCCTTTCCATCTGGTGCTAGGGAAAAGCTTGTGCTCTGTTCAGCTGCCTGGTTCTGGCACAAAGCTGGACTGGTATTGGAGCGAGAGGGCTGTGCCCATGTTGAATGTGTGTCTCAGTGCAGGTGAGGAGCATCCAAGGCAGGCACCCTTTCCTCCTTTTATCAGACTGTGCTCATTTATTACACCATCTGTTTTCCCAGTGCTGGAGATGATGCTGGGGATATGTGACTTGGGGCACTCAGGCAGAAACTGGCCTGCACAAGGCCGGCCATGTGTTTGCCTCCTAGCAATGCAGCGGTCAGCAGCAAATTCTTTGCTGCTGCCTCCTCTCTGTATGGGAGAGAGCAAGTGTGGGCCTGGGTGTGTAGGAGACACAAAGAAATGAAATGTGGCAGAGGGAGAAGGGGAGAGAGACACTGGGGTACATGTGTATCAGCTGGAGAGAACTGTGGGAAGAAGGACAGACAGACAGATGGGTAGAGCTGGGGAGAAGGAAGAAGAATGGATTGAGGAGAGGAAAAAACAAAGAACTGTGCAGGGAGAGACAAATAGATTGGTTGGGGGGCAGCAAGAGAAAGACTGTGAAGCAAGGAAAGACAGGCAGATTTGGCAGGGCTGTGGTGTGGAAATCAATGGATTGTCTGTGGGAGAGAGATGTGTGCCAGCCAGGTACTACACTCATAGACGAGTGGATAACTATGGAGGTAGAGATAAATTCTGTGTTTGTGTGTTTATATAGGCCTGAGCTGAATGAATGGGAGTGAGGAAGGGGAGCCATAAGGAAAGAGAAGAGTGAAAGCAGAGCAACAAAAGAACAGGGCTAGATAGAGATGAACCCTTGGAGTGTAAACAAAAGCTGGCAGTGGGGAGGAAGGGATTTGCATGAAAAGCAGGGAGACTAACTGCACTCCTATGTTTGGGGCTGAGGTTTTCTTATTGGAACATGAGAGAGGACGCAGGGCAGCCATCAGAGCACAATTCCCCAGTACTAAACAGAAGCATTTTTATGCATTCAGGGCTCGCTGCCAGTGCACAGAGAGACCCAGTGGACTCAGGAATGTAAATGCCACTATGCTAGTGCAGACTCCTTCCTACCTGCTGAGTACCTGAGTGTTTGCAACCTGTGAACTGCCTATTTCAAACATATCTGCTTGACTATTAGAAGCTGTTTAAGATGGCAGCTTAGGTTTTTATTTATCCTCCTTTCCCTTTCCTCTTGCCCTTTTCCTCACGGTGTACTCACAATAGAAAAGGAGACATGAATAAGTAGTGCCCAGATTCACACGCATCTTCTTGTTTCTTCTGCCTTGTTTCACAGACACCACTTTACTTTGCTGCCTGACTTGACCTCCCCCTCTTCCCTTTGACCATTTCTTTTCTTTTCTGTACTTTCCTCAGCTTTTTTTTTAAATCTACTTTTTTCTCTCTTCCTTAAATTTTCAATAATTTTAAGTTTTTTATTGTCCCTGTAACTCCATCCCCCTTTGTCCATTGTGTTCTTGACTAGGAGCCCTGTTTCATTCCTTCTGCTCCTTTTCTCTCTCCCCAATTCCTCTATCTCCTTCTGTCTGTGCCTGTCTGCCTGCTTTCTCTCACTCACTGTCTGTCTCCCTTGAACTGGGTTGTGAATTCTGTTGGCATCAGAGTGGGACAAACTGTAAAACCGAGGTTCCCAAAGGGCCAGGTTGTGATTATTTTATTTTTACAATGTCCTTGGATGTGTAAAGGTGTTTGTTTGAGGGGGAGGAGCAGTCCATGTGCTCCATGTGGGAGAAGAGAGGGGAGTGCAGGCCAGAACAAATTAAGCTTATAACCAATATAGGTCAGTTGCAGAGAAGAGTCCCAATGGTCTGTGAAATAAGAAGTGTTTTGTCATTTCAGACTGGCTAGTGGAAAGATGGCAAATTGACAGTTTTACCTAACAGACACAGGAAAAGGGTCCTGTCAGAGAATGCAGTAGTGATGAGCATGGGAGGAGGACCAGCTCTGCACAGGAGATTGCTCATCTGCCAGCCGCCCCATAACCCAGGGAGAAAACAGCCTTTCTCCTGCTCTGAGCTGCCTACTCCTGTGTGTGTTCCCATGTCTCTGCTATGGACTGCAGAGCATGGGCTGAGAGATGCTTCCCTGTGTCCTCTGCCAGACTGGCTCACCCTGTCAAAAAAGACAGCAACCGAACAAACAAATTAGAGAAGCACTAAGGAGAACCATAATCCCCCACTCTTGGAGGGTGGGCTGGAGTGCTTGCTCAGTCTCTGCTGCCAGAGACCCACATAGTGGCAGAGAGGCATCATCAAGGCCCTGAGTGTGGTCTGGTGGAGCTGTATGAGCAAAGTGCACTGCAAATTGTTTTGTTCTGTAGTAGGCTCCTCACTGCCCATGATTTGCCACCACATAAGTAAACGCTGCTTTCTGGTCATTCCCAGGAATTTTCAAAAGTGGTCAGTAGCTGCAGTGAAGGACTGAAAGGATCAAATACTGAGGAACCCACCATTTGGCCTTGGGATTTTTGATTTAATTAAGAAAGTCATTGGTTTATGAGATCAAAGATACCCTGTTAAATTACATTAAAACATCAAAACAGAAATCTAGATTTTCAGGTGTGTTTGGAGCCCCTACATCTGTTTAAATTGTTTAAATTCTTCAGCATTCATGAGATGCTGACTGCACAGCACAACTGAAAATCAGGACAGTTCCTCACTGTCTAAACAGGGAGTTAGAAGCCTAAATAGACTTACGTGTTTTGCTTCCTTTTTTAAAGTATGCCTTTATCCCCAAGGCAGAGAACACCACCTTTTGACAATTTCTATCCATGGAATACTCTTCTATGCATCACCATAATGCTCCAGTCTAGCATCTGACTGGCTTAATCTGATGTGTTTAACCTACTTCCTCCATAGGAATTCACTTGGGGGATCCTAAACCATTACAATGGTAATGTGAAAACAAATCCTAGGAATTCCTACAATACAAGAGCTCTGTGGTCATGATGCATCAGCTGACTTGCTCTGAAACAGTGTCTTAGGTACTTTTACACCTCATGAGGTGCCTCCCTGACTATGTGGGACTGCAGAAGTAAATCCTTCTCACATTAAAACTGGTAGCCTGTTTCTGGCATCACTGGGATATGGTGATTCTGAATTCTCTTAGAATGCCAACTCACTGAACTCCTGAATAGGTTCTGTGATATGTGCTGCTCTTGATTTGTCCCTCTGAAAATTCAAAGGGATGAAATAGCCTGTCCTAGACACTAATAATTTCTCTTGTTTTTCTTGGGATGTTCCTTCAAGAATCCTTTTAAGCCTGATACACTACTGAGCATCAGAGAAGTTTAATGTCCAATATTCCTGCCCCGCTACCTGAACTATCTGACAGAAGCAAAGCTCAGGGTACACTAAAGATGAAAATTTGCACAGCTGTCTTGCAGTACTGTCTGTGTCAGTACCACCAGACTTAGGAGCCCCAAGCCTGTCCATGGAGGAAGCCCCAGTGATACCTCTGTGGCTGCAGAGGTCTAGATGGCAAAAGCTCATATTAGGGCCAGATTGTGGCTTTAAATGATGATACTGAATAGATGCAGCTGTACAAGATCCTCTTGTCTGTCCCCATCTGTGCCCTTTACATTGAAAGGAAGGCTGATATCACAGGATATCGATCAGTGTCAACACAAACCATCCTCACTGTATGCCTCACCTTTATCTCAGCATTTATCATTGCACTGATGATGCTCCCAAGAAGATTCTGAAAGCCTTTAGAAAAAAGTAAGGCCTTTCTCTCTTTTGACTTATTCTTTGCAATTCTCTGATTACTCTGTTTACATGGAAACAGGTTTGTTTTTTTCTTTAAGAACCACAGCCCGTGTACATTTCCTCAGTGGAGTTTCATAAAACTGTTTGTCAAGAAATGATGACTACTTTTAATTTCAACTTCCTGAAGTTGACCAGGAGAAACCACCCTTCCATGAGAGGCAAATCAGGACTGACAGTCTAATCTAGACACAGTCAGTGGATAAATGGACAAAGGCTTTACTGAGGGAAACATAGTTATTGGTGCCCATATTCCAGGCACAATGGGCAGTGAGACCCATTGCCTCCCTGATCCGTTCCAGAGACTCTTCCCTGTACCTTAGGCCCTAGAACAGATTCTGATTACAAAACCCGTGCCAAAAATTTCTCACCAAATTTTGTTGCCTGGAATATGCTTTCAGGGTTGGATGTATGTAGATGTCAGTGGGAACTGTCTGTGCCTGCCTTTGGATATGAATGTGAATTAAAAAGAGAATTTCCATGAAGGATCTGGAAATACAGCAAAGGAGAAACAGTGGCTGTATGCTTGTGAATAAGAGGGTCTCAAGCTGGATATTTGTGGTGTATGGTTAATGCAGGGGTAAGGGAGCATAAAAGCATGTATTTCTTTATATGCAAGATAGTCCAACATGAAGGTAGCTTGGGATTATAGATCGAGTGTAGAAAAATGTGTGTTCTGGAGAGGATAAGTATGAGGCACAGCATCTGAGTGGGGAAGAGTGTCTTTAGTTTAGCATACTTATGTAAATACATAGGGATAGACGTACTGGTGGGAGGGGGAATGTTCTCACCACTTATATTCTCTGCTAGTCATATTCGGTTTGTGTGTGTGTGTGTATATATATATATATATATATATACATACATACATATGCATATATCCTCACTGAGAGTGCTTTACCAAATACTAGAATTCCAGCTAGAATGACTTGTTAGCAGCCTGCCCTCTGTTAGAGCTAATGGGTTGCAGGTATTGATTTTTTTTCTATTTCTATTGATTAGGAGGCTGCTGTACATTCAAACCTTAGCATAGCATGGAAAGAGAAAGGGAGGCAAAACAGTTCACATCCCAGCAACTCATCATGGTGGAAAATTCATCCTGGGTATCTCAGTCTTCTCCAGATATCCCTTCTGAGTAGAGAAGGAAGGCATTCCTTTTTTACAGAAATCAACCCTCAGAGCTCATGAGAGGACACTTTTTGTTTCCCGACTACCTTCAAATTTACCATTCAATGGAAGAAAAGGTTGTATAAGAAAAAGGGAAAAAGGAGTCTCACATGGAAAGCACAGGGGTTGTAGCTTCAAGACTCAATCTGAAGCCATTATCTTGGATACCCAATTCATTCATAACAGCACTGAGATCCCACTAAAATCAGTGCAAACACTTTCACTTTGGTGTGCTTTATGAATATGTTTTTTACCTCAGTGCCTCTGCAAACTAATGAACATGTTACTTTTAGGAGTGTCGTGAGGCTAAATTAACTATTTGTACAAGATTTAGCTTGGAAGAGGACATAAGTGAGAAACTGAAGGACTTCTGTATGGCAGCATAAGAACTTTATGCTTGTTGCCTGCCAGAGTCCACTCCTGTCTATCACGAGAGGTTCTTTAGGCACTCTCAGGGCAGCACCCACACCATTTTGCATGGGAATCTGCTCATTTGAATTGCTCGACCTCCATATCCTTATCTCCCTTCTTTAATTTCTGGTCACAGGGTTACACTAGAGATGACTTTGCTGTAGTATTGAATGTCTGATGTTTAGACCGTGTTATTGATCTTCAAGTTACGTGAACCTGAAGATAAGAAGAGAGGACCAGTGAGGCTTTCTCCATCTGCATTTATCTCCCTATGTCTATCGTCTCCATCTCTAGCTCCTTCACCTGCAATTCTCTGGCAAAACCCGCAAATCTTCTTTCTTTGGCTTGCTAGTCTGTTGAACTGGTCTGAGAAAACCACCAGCATGCAGATATGATGCAAATAATGTTCATGAAGTGCCTTGGGATCCTCAGCTTTGGATGTCAGTGATGACTGCTCTGATCACCCCATCTGCTTTTCTAACAGTACAGATATGTGACTTTTTTCTCCAGGTGAAATATCTTACATTTTAATTCTCTTTATACACCATATCTCATTTCTCTCTTCTCTGCCCCATTGGCTTCCAGTTCTGTGATCATCACCCTAACCCCAGTTTGTTTTTCCTAACATCTCCTCTGCTGGTGCATTTCCCTATTAACACCTCTGCTCTGCCTCCAAATGCAGCTGCACCAACTCTCTCTCTTTTACATCTTATTACAGCAGCTCCTTCTCAGCTGGCATCCCCAGGATGAAGATTCCTGGATCAAATTTTTATACACTATCACGGTTTGCTTTCATCCTATGTGCCAAAGAGCTCCACTGCAGCACTCAATCCACAAACACTATTCAGTCTCATTACCATCCCATGGAGTCGCTTCCGACTTTGTGCCCTTCATCTCACTTCCTGCATCTTTCTCGTGCCCCTTTTTTTCCTACAGCACTGCCCCTTCTCTCCACAAATAGCAGCACTCTTGGTTTGCCATTGGAAGCAGACTTCCTGTGGCTCCCTGTCTCATCAGCTTCTCATTTCAAGTAATTTAAAATGTAATTTAAAATCTCTCTATTTCCTCCAGACTATTAATTTCTCTCTCCTTACTCTTCTATGGATGTCATTCTGTGTTGCGCTGTTCAGAAGATGCGACTGTCGTAAAAAACTGCCACGGTGGTTTTATTCTGTATTCTTGTTTTGTATTATCATTTTTAATGATTCTTTGTAGGAAAGACGAAATCTCAGCACAGCATCTAACCATGGCACAGTCACACAGGACAGTCTGGCATTTGCATTGCCTTTGTTCCATTCTTCTCCTGTGGCATTTAGAACTGTAGAGGGATTATTGTGAATGGTCTAAGAGTATATAAGTAGGGTAGCAGGAAAAGAATAATTTCTGGAAATTGGGAAGTGTGAGGCAGGGAGCCATGTTTAGTTCTGATCCTGAGATGTGCTGAGCTCTCATAGGTCTGACTCCTCTTAGCCAGAGATTATAGGAATTGCCACCCCGCAAATGTGGCCTTCTTACACTGGCAGTTTCTTTGGGGAGAACATGCCCTTCTCTTGTTGCTGTAATGCACTACTTGAGAGTACAGAGTAACTGAGGAGCCAACCTTCCTTGGAAGTATGAGGTCCAGATTTTCAGAGTGGTTTTCTTGTCCTCACATGAGATGTTTATGCCTGATGGATTTAAGTGCAAGAATAGACAAATGAAGATTTTTCTTCTTCAGAATCTTTAAGGATCCTGGCCCAGACTCTCTACGTTCCTTTGAAGAATGAGAAGACTTGAATATTTGTGTGGGGTTGAAAAGGAACAACCACTAACACAAAAAGAAAATGCTCAGACTTCCAAGTCCGAGAGAATTCTTCCAAGAATTACTTATTCTTCCCTTATGCCTTCCCTCTTCAAGGCCCCTACCTACTTTCAGGCGAAATGTAAGGGGATGAGAGGTCCTTGGATGATCTTCCCTAGCTTTCCCAGCTAAGAGCCTCATGGAGACTCCTCAACACAGGCCATCCCCACAGAGCCATAATCTCCCACCTTCTTAGGGGTGCTCTCCACATCTCCCTGCCTCTCAAATTCCTTTGCACCAAGGACAACAGTTCAGAGAGCCTGTCCACAAACTACCATCCTCCACATTCTTGCAGCAGGCTATACTCAGAGAACTAAAAATGCAGAGTACAATATGCACCTGCCCCCTTGTTCATTCCCAGTTGTTCAGCAGCTCCAAGGGTACAGGAAAAGCCCCCCACCCCAGCTCTAATGGCAGAGGGCAAGGCTAGGATTCCCCCAGATGAACTAGGTACTGTGTTTGCCCACAAAAAAAATATTTCAGTGGTCTCAACCTGCGCTGTCTCCTACCACCTCTCCCGTTTTCTGCCTTCCCCGTGACCTTTTCTGCCTGCGGGTGGTGATTTGCATATGGCTGATGCCGGACACCATGAGTGCTTGCTCTAAACACCTCTACCTCAGTCTCAGCTGTGAGGGCAGCCTGGATTGGGCCCCTCAAACAGGGGAAATGATCAGGGGTCTGTAGGACAGCCAGTGGCCCCTGGCTCTTGCTATGGAGCCCTTCATGTCCATGAATCCTGGGACAGATTGTCCTGGAAGGGTAGTGCCAGGCTGCACCCAGAGAGGGAGTAGGGAGAAGAGATAACTGGAGTTATGAAATTGCAGCATGGCTGAAGCCCTCCAACTGGTTCAACTTCCCAGCACCCCCTTCCCCCAGCGCTGTTCCCCCGCACAGAACAGCAGTGAACCCAAAGCAGATCTTCTGGTCTCATTTTTCACTGAACAATGAATCTGATCAGAGAGAAACAAAATCGGTAGCATCAAGAATTAGGTTATTTCTTTTCTTCATGATTGTTGCATTAATGAGCAGCTACATGCATAGAACCGGGAGGTGACTAATGTAATTAACCTGGTGTAATGATACTGCTGAGGAAAAGAGAGAGGATTATGACATACTTAGATGTCAGTATTGCACAATTTTGTATGTGTTCCCTGTACTATGAGGTTGTGTCTAACACAGAAAACTTAAGCAGTGATAGATTTCAGTCTGCATCCATTCAGCTCATGCATCTTTCTGTGTAAAATGAGGATGTGAAAGGTGGATTGCTTTCCCAGGGTTGAGGGGGTGGAGGTATTCAATTTTGGTGGTTCCTTTCCTTAACAAAACGATACTAATTATCATAAATCGTCCTTTCTCATGAAGAATCTTCCCAAAATGTCTGCTTCTCGGAGCAGGCATTGGGATTTCACCGAAATCCCTAAAGGCAAAGTAAGAACACGGGGATCCACACAACACTGGTCAGGGGGAGGCAGAGGGATGGAAAACGAGCAACACCAACACATATGCAACTTGCAGCGAACCCGAGAAGAGTGAAGAGCAAGCACTTAAAAATCATAACAACGGCAATAAGAGCAGAAATACATGCTTATTTTTAAATTACCCTTCCACGTTACATTTCATCCGCCTCCTGGGGAGAGAAACGGCTGACTGAAGTTTTGTGCGGGTCTAACCGCGGGTGTGCGGGTCGCACTCGCAGCCCCGGGCACCCACGGCGGGGATGCGAAAGAGGCTGAGCCGGGGGGCGGCGGTGCGGGGGGGGAAGGCGGTAAGCGAGGGAGAGCCCCAGCGCCGTCTTCCCCGGGAGACGACCGCGGGAAGCGACCCCTTTTGCCGGTGCCGGCAGCGGCGGGCGAGGCGCAGGGCGGGGGCAGGCTGCCCCCCACCCCCCGCCCCTCGCTGCCTTGCCTGCCGCCTGTGCCTGCCCGCGCAGAGCGGAGCGGGGCGGAGGAGGAGGGCGGCTGCCGCCCGCGGATGCTGGGGCGCGGGCGGCGCGGGCAGGGCGGGCGGCGCGGGCAGGGAGCTGTCCTTCAGCACCGCGGGCCGCGGAGCGCTCCGCCCGCACCGCCGCCCGGGGAGCTGTCCTGCAGCACCGGCGGCCCGGCAGCGCTCCGCCCGCCCCGCCGCCCGGGGAGCTGTCCTGCAGCACCGCCGGCCAGCGCCGACACCGACACCAACGCCGCCGCCGCGGGGGAGCCGGCCAGCGCCGCGCCGCCGCCTTGATGCAGTAGCGGGGCCCGGGAGCCGCCGAGGGGCACGGGGTGCCGCAGCCGCGCTCCGCTTCGCGCCCCCCGCCCGGGAGGAGCGCCGCGCCTGTCCCCCTCCTCCCTCTGCCCAAGCCCCCCCCCCACCCCCCTCCAGGAGCCCCCTCTCTCCTCGCCCACCTCCGCCGGGAGCGAGCGCCGCGGCTGTGCGGAAAAGCCATGGGAGGCAAGACCTCGGCACCTGTTCAGCTGAAATCAAGGGCTTACAGTATACTGGGCACTCTGGCTTGGTGGTAGGAGCGAGCAAAAGGAAGGAGAAGCAAGCAAGAAAAAGTGAGAGAGGATTGGAGCGACTGCCGCTGCCGGGAAAAAAAAAAAAAAAAAATAAAAACCCAAGGAAGATAACTGGGAAAGAAAAGGATTTTCATGGCGCAGGCTGCAGAGCTAAGCAAGAAGACTGAAGGTTGCATCTCTGCTCTTACAGTCTCTAACTGTCTAGGTCCAGATAATGAGAGATTGTGTTGAGGATGCTGCTGCTGCTCCCCTGTTCACTGTGGAAGCCATCTCCAAATTAGCCATTACATATGGAAACTGGAGACCAGAATTTTAGAAAAAGGGATTAAGGCGTCTCATTTTGGGGGGGGTTCTCTCTTTATTTGTTTGGTTTTTCTTGGTTCTTTTCTCTCTTTTTTTTTTTTTTTTTTTTTTTCTTTTTTCCTTTTTCCTTTTTTTATATTTCAACCAGAACGTTTCCGATTTAAAAGGCAAGCCTCTTCCCGTGTGGTCTTTCTAATTTACACTCTTTTCCGTGGGCTTTCTTACCTCCCTTTTTTGATATCTATCTCTCTCTCTATACCCATTATATTATTAGTCGGAATTATTATTCTTTTATTTTATTAAAAACACACACACCCCAAGAATCAGAAGGCGGTTGGGTATTTGTATAATGAAGAATTATGGGGCTCTTTGACAGAGGTGTTCAGATGCTTTTAACCACCGTTGGTGCTTTCGCTGCCTTCAGCCTGATGACCATAGCTGTGGGGACCGACTACTGGCTTTACTCCAGAGGGGTTTGCAAGACTAAAACTGTCAGTGAGAACGAAACCAGCAAAAAGAACGAGGAAGTCATGACCCATTCTGGATTATGGAGAACCTGCTGCCTGGAAGGTATTTGATTCTGGACCTCCACACCCCCACCCCCCCTCCACCACCCCTTTCCTCTCCCACCACCCCACGTTTCTCCCTCCTCCCCCCAATAAATCCCTCCACATTCCACCATTTTCTCACTTCATTCCCTTAGTGGTGGATTGAGAGTGGTGGGCTCAGTTAGAGCACAGAGGCAAGAAGACAGGCAAAACATTCACTGTTCTGTTCCCTTCTCCCTTCTTCTTTCCCACCCTCCCCCTCCCACCTTCCCCAAAAATTCACTTCCTCCCTCCAACGGGAATAATGTGTGTGTTACAAAACCACCGGGAGATCCTTTCAAAAAGCAACTGTGCAGTCTGCCTGTCTTCAGCTTGTTTGTATTGCCTGGGTAAGCAATGCCAAAACGCTGGGTTATTGCTGTGCTCCGGCTGCAACCAGAGAGTGAAATAATTGCTCTTTGCAAATGGCTTATTTGCAAAGACGAGACTGTGAGTGAGGGGCAACATGAGGAGGAGGTGATTGCAAAGCACTTTGCATGCAATTTAGTCCACTTTAGGAAGGAAAAAGAGAGAAAGGGAAGTAACTGTGTTATACGCCAAATGTGTCGTACCGAACGATACCAGTCATCTCAAACAGAGTTCAGAGCATTTTGTAATGTCTGTAGGCAACCACATCTCACTGGGCTGGATGCAGAGGGGTCTAGTTGGCTGCTGATTGGTTTGGGGCTGGGATTTTTCCCCAGTTTGTTCGTTTGGGGGGGTGGTGGTGGTGGTGTTTGTTTGGGGTCGGTTTGGGGGTTCGTTTGGGGTTTATTAGGTTTATGGTGAAGGCTTAAAATAAACAAGTCTCTGAATGGAGAAATCAGCTGAAGTCTGATGTGGTGAAACTGAACAGCAACTCAGTGACATGTCTGATGACAGAAAAGACACCACTGCAGCCAACTTCTGGAATCAGATGTTCTAAAGGGAGGGGGAAAGAAAAGAGGGGCCAGTGATTCGCTTTCAAATATGTGTTGTTGAGTACTGCTATTGGCGTAGGTGTGGGCTGGGGAGGTGGTCTTCAGCCTGAGCTAGAGGGAGAGGGGCGACCGACGGGAATGCGCGGTTTATGTTACACACGTAGTGAGGAGAGTGAGAGAACGGGAGCACACATTGCAGCCCATTGTGAAAGCCCTGTGTGTGAATCAGCTCCCAGCTGGAGGGTGGGCTGCCGGGGCTTCACGGACATCCAGGGATAAGATCAGTGCCTGCCGGTGTCCATCGGAGCTGGGTGTGCCTGGAGCTCCCTGTCGGGAGAGAACAGCAAGTGGGTACCGCAGAACTGATTTTCTTAACCCTGCACTGGGGAGATGGAAGGCAGGAGGAAGGGAGGGGGGAAATAAACTATGTCTGTTTTGATGTCTCTCACCAAAGAAAGCTAAAGCTGCTGTTTGGGAATGGTTGTGTCCAGGAAGAAGCGTGAATTTCCCCCCACCCCCCCCCCCCACCCCGTTCTTGGTGCAAATGGTTGAGTGATGGCTGGACATGTTTTGAATAGCTAAGTGACTTCATTGAGCGATGGTCTATTTGACGCATACTGCATTTAGTGCCCTTTGTCAACCCAAACTGCTGCCTTTTAACATATCCTGCAGAGGAGCTCTCTGCTGAATACTATATGCTGTATCCACGCCAGAAAATCAATAGCAGTAAATTAATGGGGGATGTTTTAAACACACTTGCTCACACACACACGCACAGATTTCCTGCAAATGGATAAATACATGGAGGTATATATTAATAAAAAATGAAAAGCCTTTCACACAGATATTCATTACAACCAGGGAAGAAGACATCTCCTTAATTAAAAATTAATGAGAGAGAGAGAGAAGGGGGCGGGGGGGGGGAAGCCCAAATGCAAAGCCATGCAGGGAAGGGAGGCTGCAGGGATGAACTCCCTTCCTGAGCCATGTCCCCAAGCTGGAGGGCGAAGGGAGGTTGGGGTGGAGATAGAAGGTATGAGGACCCCAGCCAGGAGAGGCAGTGAATTCACAACATGTCTATCTGCCCACAGAGCCGTACCCAGAGGGACGCGGTCTGAGGGGGAGGAGGAAGGGGCGGGTGAGGTTTGTCAGATTGGAGGAGCTCGGGGCTCCTTCTCCTTTACATCTGACAGGACCCCACAGGCACTGTTGAGAAGTGGCTCGCATGGCAAAAGAATGTGCCAGGATGCTTCCAGTTAAAAGCTTTGAACTGCTCCCAGCCCCCACAGTGTCGCGCTGCCAGCTCAGGTCCCCTGCCCTCGTTGCTGATGCTTTCCGGTGGGCTAAAACCATAGCCCTGCATGAACGGTGTGAAATCCAGCCTGAGCACAATCTTCACGGCCCTGGCAGGGTGCTCTCACTCGCCCCGCACACCTGAGGGTTGGGCTGGCCCCATTGCCCAGCCCCTGCATGCTGGGCAGCAGCAGCGAGTGGGGTAGGAGTGTGCAATGCACCACAGGGGAGCTGAGCTCAGCTCTGAGTCCCTCGCCTGAGGGCACAGGTTGCACTAAAACTTGGATAAAGACTTGGTTGCAAGAGCATCTCGGCAGAAGACAAAGCCATCCCCATGGGCACAGGCTGAGCAAGGTGTGAGCATGGGTTTGCCTCGTGAGGTGGCACAGCATAGCTTTGGCAATGAGCTCTGCTCAGCTTCCTGCAGCCCCACAGCCTGCACGGGGCAGTGGCTGGCACTCCCTTGGTCCCAGGACAGCACAGACAGATAGCCCCACCAGCCCTTGGATGGCTGGGCTCTTACTGTCACATCTGATCAACTTAGTGAGGGGTTATCTTCTTTCTTGTCAGAAGGAATCAGAATGGTGTCCCTGGTTGATTCCTTCTCCCTGGTGAAAGCTTCCTGCTGGTGAACAGGAGACAGAAGGATGCAGCAAAGTCTCCTTTCCCCCATCATACACAGAGTGGGTAGATTTGTGGAGGGAAGGGCTTGGACCCAGGAGGCTGTAAGAAGGACAAAAACCTTGGAACTGTGCACAGCCTACCCACAGTGTGGCAGAGGCACCTGACAAAGAATGTGGGACAGACACTCATGTGCCTGGGGAAGACATCAGGGCAGCTCTACAGGGTGAGGGGAGGTAGTGAAGAGGAGGGCAGGAGGCTTTGCAACGAGAAAATAGTCAAAGAAGGAGTTCAAGCTGCCATCTGCTACTGGTAGGAAGCCTCTGATAATGTTGCCTTCATTTCTGGAAACGTGGAGGAACGCTGGCATTAGTCAACACTGTGGGCTGTCAGAGATGGTGGACAACTCATGTTCAAGTTATCATGCTAAATTGTCTTTTCTCTTCTTGGCCAAAAGATCCAGTAGCAAAAATGGGTGTGAGTACTTTTCTTAAGCTGTTGTGGTTCATTGTGGTCAGAATTCTAAGCTCCTCTTGGAGAATTTGGTCCCCAGGCTTTCGATTTTTGAGTTTCCCTCTCTTCAGCCATTCTATTCCCTACAATGGACTTTCAGTCAGCATTTTCAGGTCTTTGTATTACTTCAAAGAAGAGTGTCATTTGGGAAGTTCCTCCTCTATTGGGATTTCTTTCCCCCCTTTCTTGTGTCCTACAGTGAGCCCCCGCTCCATGGTGGGACTCAAGCAGACAGGTGGTGTCAGTTCACATTACTGCAGACCATGCTTCTGATTTTTTCCCTAATCTGCCTCCAGATGATTCTCTCTCAGATTCTGGGGATGCCCAAATATGTCTCTGGGCCATTCAAAAGTCTCTGCCCCTCAAGAAAGACATTTTTCTCAGCCCTTTAGCTGCATAGGCACAAAACGCACATGAACACTGAACAGTGGAGATCTGCAAGCTCATGCCCCACATGGATGCTGCACCTCTTACAATTTCGAAATGGCTGCAGATCTTCCAGCCTAATTCCTTCTTGGCACTGAATGTTTTAAAACCACTTTTTTATTATGAGTGATGCCTTGTCTAATTCTTTCATTAGCTCCCGTAGATCTCCTGCAGGATCTCAAAAAGTGAGGGACTATGCCTTATCAGGGTCTTATGAAGCAAGCAAATGAAATGTATTTTATATCTGTAGGTTATTGGTTTTGTCATGTTGTCATTATTATTAAGAAATGGATAGGTCTGGGAGGCTTTTATACTGTGAAGGCGGGAGAGAAGAGTCCAGGGCAGGCAGGCATGAGTGATGCACATGGGGTTAGACATCCCTGTAGATCTGACTGGTGTGAAGGCAAGTAATTGAATGGATGTTGGTCGAGAAAATAATTCCTGCCTAGAGACCCTTCCCAAGGAGAATTAATGAGCTGATCTGTTCCCTTTCCAGCTTGTTATATCTGAACAGTGCATGAGAGCTAAGTGCAGATTCAGTGTTTGCAAAAATGAGGAGCTGACAGCAAAGTGAGGCAGGGCACAGGCAGTGGACAAGCTTCTGCCAGACAATTCTGGCGCTGCGTCGCTTCCTCTCACTGCCTTCTCTCACTGCTGTTTGCTCCTGGTGCACCTCTTCCCTTTCACATCCATTTTATGTGTAGGGTTTTTCCCTACTTTCCCTCTTACCTTTCATGGTTTTATTTCTTTCAGCCATTGTTTCTGTCAGTGTCCCTAGTTTTGCTCTGCAGAATTGCCTGTCATCCTACTTCCAAGGATCCACAAATCTACAAAGGGTCCTTTCCTTTCATCCTTGCTGGCCTAATCCAGAGCCTTTTCTGCACATTCAGTGGGTGTAGCAGTAGATTAAATCAGGGTCTCCATGTCTTCACAGTTCAGGACCAGGAGCATCCTAGCCCAGCTGTGAGATGCAGCAGGAGGAAATGACCAGGCACAGAGCTGATTGTTGCTGGCATTGCATCTGCTGGGGAAAAAAAAGGATTCAGAGCTGGACAGGCCTTGGGCGAAGAAGAAGAAGACAAAGAATTTTAAAAAGTGGGGTGGCAGATGGTGAACAAGAATTACTCAGGATCCCAGACTTGGGTGGGTTTGGTTCTCCTCTCAGCTTAAATTCACACCTGACTGAAGTCACAGAGAAGGCAGGGATTCGAGGGGCTGAGACCTGCAAGCTCAGCTCCTTTGTAAGATTTGACAAGGAAATGCTCTTCCTCACTAGTGAGTTGCTAGAACGGACTTCTAAATTGCTTTTAAATTATGAATCTTCCTGCTGACAGAGAAAGAGGAATGGGTTAATACTGTCCTGAAATGCACCAGAAATTGCCTTGCTGAAAAGAGTGAGAGTGAAATGCAGTGGGAGGGACATGGAGGTGCAGTGTGGCAGCAGTAACGTATAAAGAAATTACACAGAGATAGAACAAATGCCTCTTTGCCAGGGAGACCAGGAGCTATTCCTATCTAATGCTTCCCTTTTAACCCATCCCTTTCCCCATGCAGCCCTCTGAGCCCCCGTCTCACTTGGTTGCTGTTTGGTATGATCTAAGCAAGAGTTCTGGGGGAGGAGAACCACTGAGGTTTGACAGCAGAATCTCCATATTTATTTAATTTAAAAGCAGTAGCGAGGAGGTTGCCGGGGGGAGCAGGGAACATTTCAGGCTCTCAGATGGCTCTGCCCCCTGCCCCTGTTTTAAGAGCAGATTCCCAATCAAGCATACCCGGTTTATCCCAGGGGGAGCCCTCGCTGCTCCATTCTGCGCCGCTTCTCCCGTCCATATCGCACTCCTTGTCGGGGGATCTGCTGCTGCCTTCCCTTCACGGGCACGAACCCTTCCCTTGCAGGGGGCCCTCCATGAGTGAAGGGGGCTGCTGCTGGGGAATGGGTTACAGCAGGGCTCCCGCTCCATGTCCTCCCCCCTCAGCCCCCAGTCCAAGGCAGCAGCCACCCAGCAGGGGAAACACAGAGTGCAGAACTGGTGAGGTATACACAGAGCGTAATGTAAATACAATGCACCTAAAAGTTATTTTTCCCTTGCCAGTATGACCCAGCTTTTTCCTCACCCTCCATCTTTGACTCATTCTATCTATCTCCATTTTAATTTGTTCTCGTTTCCCTCCCCTGTTTTTCCTCTTTATTTTTCCCTTTCATCTTTATGTCTCTCCTGTGCTTTCTCTCAAAAGCATCTTCTCCTTCATTATTTCTCCCAGTTTGTCTCCAAGTTCTCTGAGGCCCATCCCCCTTGCTCTTTTCTCTGTTTTATTATCTTGTCCTTGCTCCTCTCCATCCCCTTTTCTCCTGCTGCCGCATTTCTCTATCCCCTTTCCTTTTCTCCCTGCCATCATTTCCCCCTGCCTTTACCCCATCTTACATTCCCTCCAGCTAAAAGACACCATTCTTTTGGAGCTGTGCTGCCTGTATGCTCTAAATAAACCGTTTTCCAACCTCATTCTGGCTGTCCCCCTCTTCCTTTCCCTGGCCAGTGCCCCCTCCTCGAGGCAGTGTATGACACCAGTTGCTGTCTCTGTCTCCTCTTACCAGCAGCCCGGCTACCTCTGAGGGGGTTGAGACCCGAGCCCCTTCCTCTGCTCCCCTCATTGCTCTGCCTGTGGTCAAGCCAACCTCCCTCCACTTTGCTCCCTCCAACCTTCCGTGGCCAGAGGGCTCACTGGCAGCTCAGCTGATGAGCTGGCTCATCTGCGTGCAGCCAGCAACTGGGCTGGAAGGAGCTCATGGCAGCCCTAAATGCCCTCCCTGGCAACCCTCAGACCTGGAGCAGGCCAGGATCCAAATGGAAAATAAGGGTCTCTCAAGACATAACCATGGGGCAGTTGTTGTGCACTGCAGTCAAGGGTCTCTGGTTGACAGGGAGAAGAGTCTCAGTGAGCAGTTGTCCTTTTTGAAGTGTTCTCAGGGGAAAGATTTCCACTGAGATTCTCAGGAACACCTAAGGTGTGGAGGTGAACGGGCCGGAGGGCTCTAAACCCCATGGTTGCCAGAATGAATCTGAGGAGGGGCAGAGGGTATCACTGGCTGGTGAGGAAAGGGGGACTGTGTACTAGGCAGGGCTCACCATGAACCATGGTGACTCACTGGGTGCCAGAAATGGGGACACTGCTGTTCATGGCCTATTGCAGCACATGGCTGCTGACAGAAATCCCACCCCCAGCACATCCCCAAGCACAGGAGTAAAGCAAAGGGGGTAGCAGAGAGTGCAGAAGCAAGGGCCACCCAAGGGTGGGGCTTTACAAAGTCAGAATAGGATTCATAAAAGGAGGACAGGGATGAGGAAGAGTAGGAAAGACTGAGTATGAAGGCTAGGCACATCTGTGTGGAAAAGGAGGTGAATGAGAGGGAAAGTGATTGGATTGTGTTGAATAATGAATGGGCTAGAGAAGGTGGATCAGTAGCTCTTGATTTCCCCATTTTGTAACACAGAGACAAGAGGACCTGACATGAGTCACGGGAGACCCAGTTAAAGCTTTCTCATTTGATGCATATCAGGGCTGTGGAGCTCACTGCCACTGGAGCTCTCATGGCCAAGATTTTAACAACATTTAGCAAGCAAGTGGGCATTTACGACAGAGTTCACGAAAATTAAGCATCCTCCTAATGGATGTGAACAGCATTTTGGGTGTTTTGTAATTCAGCAATTAAGCCAGTCGCCATAAAATCCAGGGTAACATTTCATAAGGGCAGACTATCCCCTATCTGACTGCCATGTGGTTCTTGCCTCTTCCCTGAAACATTTGTCAGGGATTAAACAGAGCTCAGATTTACTTAGTCTGGCATTTCTTTTGTTTCTAGATGCTATGCTGTGCAGTTGCAATGTAAGATGCAAACTAGGCCTGCATTTCTGCTGGTGTCAATGAGTGCCCTAATTTGACAAATTAACAGTGAGTTTAGGTATTTCTGTCATATTTTGCTAGGAAGGATCTGGGATAGAGAGCAATTAAGAGCATATGGAATGAAGTGGAGTCCTTTTTCTTCACACCCCAGGGTATAAAGTAAGTAGTTGGCAATGAAGGTGCTATATATGTGCAAAGAATTACTATTGTTGAAGTCCCTGCTTCCCAGAAAGCAATAGGCTTTGGGTCTCTTTGATGCTATCACAACTAAATTAGAAACGAGGTTGTCTCTTTTCTCTTGTCTCTGTGGAAATGATTACTGCACTGGCATCTGATGACGTACAGTACTGTAGTGTCTCTATGCACAAGAGGTGGAGGCCCAATTCTCCCCTCATTTGCTCTGATGTAAACTCGGTGACTCGGCTGGAGCCACGCTGCTCAGGCTGCCCGTGTAGGCTGAGGAAGGGCTGTGCGTGCTTTAAACACCCGTGCGCCGAGGTCAGCGCGGGTCCCGCTCTGTCGGCGACACACCCAGCAAACCAGGGGCTGAACTCACTTCCAGTGAGAGGGGGTGCCCCAAAGGTAAAGAGACTCTGCACGTATTTGTGCCAGCTGTTCACCAAGTCCAGCTGTTCCTTGGTTAACTATCCCCATTTTCATCATCTTTCACCTTCAGTAGAAAAATTCAACTTGGCTGCTCTTCCTGTGCGGCAAAAAATTCCCGTACGGATTCCTCCTCACCTTGGATAGGGGTAAAATGGCAGAGGGACCATGAACTTGCTGGCGCTTCACCTTTCTTTCCTCTTCTTTGTGCATTTCTGTCTTTATCTGAATATCTCTTTTTTTTTTTTTTTTTTTTTTTTTTTTTTTTTATTGACAGCTTTTGGTCTCCCAGACCTGTTTATTCTCCTTGTGTTACAGAAAAGCTCTCTCATAAAATTCCAAACTACTCAATCAGAGTTTTCATACCAAGCCCAGCAGGATAGGTGAAATCCACTTCTATTTCTGTGGCACAGGCAACTAAATTATTTATACTAGCTTCCTATCAAATCTATAACTCCCCAGAGAAGCTTATGGACTCTATCCTGCACTTCCTATTCCCCCAGAGCATATACTCCTCTCTTCTAGTTGTGAAAAACAGAAAGCAAGGATGGTATACAAAAACTTGAGAATGCAATGTCATCCTATTCATGCGTAGGGTTTTTTCTGATGTGTGTTTTTGCTAGAAGCAAACACCTATAAATTTCTGATTTAGCTTGTTGTATAAAGAATACATTCTGTCAAATAAAGAAAAACACTATCCACCTCCGTTCCTTGGAATTTCTATCCCTTTCTGATTTTTCTCTTCCTATTTCTCAGTTTTCATTCTCCTTCTGAACATGATATTTTTTTTTTTAGTGCTGGTTTTATTTTTCTCCTCCCACTCCTTCATAACAACATTTCATTCTTAAATTTGCTATCACTCAGAGAACTTCTCTCTTTCTTCAGGTCTTGTTTATATCACCAGGGTAGCTGCAGTGAGATGGATCATGCTTGAACACTGAATATTTCCCATGTTTATGGTTGTGTTTATTCAGTATCACAGATCACTTTGAATCGAATGGCTTTTCATCCAACCCTATTTGCTGACTTCTGCAACCTTACTGTGACCTGTCCATCGTAATCAGTAAATTTCTGAGAACCTGTTCCCAGAGCTTTATCTCCTCCTGAGGATGTTGCATAATATTTTTCTTTCTTAGTTCAATTTTTTTTTTCACCCTTGGTTTTCATTTCTCTTCGTTCTTTTCATCACTCTTCTTCGGAATTCACCATTTCTTCTTCTCTTCCCTTTTTCTCCACATCATCTCTCATGTCTGCATTTTTCTGCCGCAGTCCTAACCCCGATGACATTTCTGCTCTTCCCTTTACATTTCTAGCCCATTGTCCTCCTGGGTAGGAACTCGTCCCCCTGATCCCATCCCATTCAGCCTCTTTGGAGAGGTGGTGGAAAAGGACTCACAACTATGTCTGTTCAAATGTGCAGGTGTGCACACGTGCATCTCCTTTCAGATACCATTGGTATGAGAAGTTGGTGGTTGAGATGAAGTGGTTCGATTTTGACTTTTGCCTTTCAGACAGCCATGAGGAGTCATTCTTAAATGTAGACGCCCCCAGAATTGCCTTCAGAGTACAGGGTCTCAAGGGACCAATCATCAAGAATTTCTGCTGCTTCGTTTTAGATTCAAGCATTGCCCTTTTCCTGAGGTTGAGGGTTATTGGTTTTTGAAGGGCAGTGGCAGAATCATGAAAGAAGACATTTTCCTCTTGCTCATTTTTGAGTGAGGAGTGAATGAACTGTGATAAATATTTTTCTGTATATAACTAGAGCTGTCTCAAAGAAGTGGCAGAGGAAACAGATGGCAGAGGCCCTTTATAGGCAGCTGCTGTTGTCTCTTAAGGTGTCACCATCGCAAGAAAAGTGGTTGTAATTGGGGAGCTTCAAGATCAGTAGTGCCTGAAAGGACCTGAGCAGAAAAGAATGTCATCCTGCCTGAAGGCAGGGGGGAGGGAGACAGAAATCCAATATTCAGAGGCTAAGAAATCAAGTCCAGGGAATAGGCTGGAGCCACTATGAAGTTTTACTGAATCTCACGACCACAGGGAAGATGGTTTCCCTGTGTTTGGGAGTTCCTAACTGGCCACAGAGAGCAGGATCATTGTGAGCAGGGTGAAGAGCTGGTTTTGTGTATTTCAGGGACAGCAAGAGGGGCTGGTGTCCAGTGGAAACAGCTGAGTGAGAGACTGAAATCCCCAAAGCACTGTGGAAATGCAGTTGGGCAGGAGTGAGGAAAGGTCCAGGAATAGCTATCTCCAGGCTCCTTTCTCCTCCAATTGTTTCAAAGCACTACTGCAGTGCATGCTTTTGGTATGGGGGATGCTACAGTTTGGTGTAGAAGCTTCTGTCCCAGATATTTCTCAAAATGCCTGCCTGGAGCCCTATGATCTCAGTGTACACAGCACAGAGAGAAATTTTAAGTTGACCTGTGAAATAACCGAAGTGGAGACGTGCAGTTGCTCCCTCAAGAAATAACCTTAGCTGAGGTTCCTTCATATCTTCCAGGCTGCAAGGGATTGCACAATGGGCTAGACCTCTAAGTCTTCCAGACATGAAGTTGTTTTAATGTCTCCTGCTGCCCTTGTGTCTCCAAAAGTAGGAGCCATGTATTTCATTCAAGGAAGAGAAAATACACCAAAAAAAGTTCAATAGGAGAATTTGAGAGGAAGCCTGGAAGGATGATAGGGTCTCTCATGAAGTACAAGGGCTTGGGGCAACAGAGCAGCTCTGAACAGGCTTGCTGCTGGAGATGATTTGAGCTCAACATTGCACAGTGTCCTTTAGCTGAGGAGTCCATTGGAACTCTACTCAATAGTCTCAAAGGGAACAGCTGCCAAGAGCAAAGCAGAGCAGTGCAGCTGCTTTGCTGTTGGGAGAGGGAGCAAAAGGGAAAATTATGTGTCCACCCTGTCAAGGGAACTGCAACGCAAACAGCAGCACAGCACAGGAAAATGCATGGGACTGACAATTTTTCTAAATTTTACGTGAGCACCTAATCATAGCACAACTCTTTCTCAATCATTGTTCCATTCTTCCCCTCTTCATCCATCACTTTGTCCATCTGTTCACAGGAAAGCATAACTCAGAAAGGCCAAGAATGGCTTTCCAGGAATTAATTCCAGGGGCTGTCTAAGATCACAGGGGAAAGGTGTTTTTCTGTGTGCTGCATCATTACAGTTTGGCCCACATTTACAGGAACAGCGAGGGGAAAGCATTCACAGCAAAGCAAGACTCTGAGAAAGAGCATTGTGATGATATAAAGGCACCAGGACCAGGAAGGACTTTTATTCTCTGCAGAAATTGAAGGGATGGGTTGTTTCTGGGCATCAACTGACTCAGCTGTGGGGGAAAGCATCTCTGCATGCTGGAAAAGGAGGGACATTTGGGGCTGGAAGGGTCTGTGACAGCTGGCCAGAAGGAAACATTAGGCAAGAAAGGACCCAGGACTTGGCCACAGCATGACAAGGGAAGGTGGTAATAGGAATGCAGTGTGAAGGCTGGAAGGAGATAATTGAGATACATGGTCTGAAAGAGGAAGATGAGTCAGAAGGAATCCTGGGACTCAGAGGCAGGAGAGGTTTGAACTGCTGAGAGAAGCAGGAGTATCAGCTGGAGCTGATGAATGGAGTGACAGACCTCCTCATCCATCTTCTCTGAATTGTGGAATGGGATGGATTTTCACCTGCTGATGCCAACATCTGCCACCACTAACAGCCCTCTC
This sequence comes from Sitta carolinensis, assembly GCA_032173965.1. NCBI lineage: Eukaryota > Metazoa > Chordata > Aves > Passeriformes > Sittidae > Sitta > Sitta carolinensis. The sequence goes on along the minus strand of JAVUNC010000005.1, from coordinate 55,437,589 downwards.
TCTCACTCCGTCCTGCCCCAGCCCATGGGAGAAAGAAGGATTCAGACATAGAAAGACTGGGCAGGATTAGTGACACAGACCAACCAGCCTTGGACCTCTAGCAATTTGGAAAGTGTGAACAGTGGTTTTGGCTCCATGCAGTGAAGTTTGGAAAAGGAGAGAAGAAACAAACTAGTTGGAGCATGAAATTTTAGACTTTACTTGGTGATGCCAAGAAAGGCAGGCACAGCCACCTCATACATTGAGGATCTCTGCTGGTCTCACAGATGGAAGCACAGGAATTTGTCCTCCTTCTGGAGTCTTTGGGTACAGTTTTTATGGCAAAAAACCCATGGCTTGGCTAGATTATCTTTGGTAAAGCAGAGGAACCAGCACTTGGTGCTTCTCTTTGGCTGCTTTTCTTCAGTGGAGATTTTCTGAGAATTTTACTTTTTCTTGCCATTGTGCCATTGGAGCTCCACGAAAAAATGCTTCACATAGGGTGGAAACACCTTTATGCTAGACACTGTACACACACAAAACTGTTGTCCCTACATCAAAGAAGTGACACTCTAAGATGACAAATGACATATGAAAGGCAGCAAAGCAGAAGACAGCAAATGTGTAGAACTTGTTTCTGTGTTGTTGCTTTCGACATCACTAAGAGGGTATTACATCTAGAACTGACTTCTTCTCCAGGCGGAGCAGAATGCAGAACAGGGCCCACCTGCCCAGCACCAGGCAGTGCCAGGAGGAGATTCCCAAATAACTCTAAGCAAGCTAGCTTAGGTATTTCAAGTTCTAGTGGCTACTCAAGCATGGTGCCCTGCACAGGCAAATTAGCTGTGCATCTGAGGACGCCATGCTTACTCAGGTGTGCAGATTCCAAAACCCATGCAAGGTCACCTTCTATTGCATGGGGAGTTGTAGTAAGAGCCTCTCTCGGTTCTCAGTCCAAATCTAATGCCCATGTCCCCAAAGAGGCATGCCTAAGTGACTGCAGGGTTTTTCCCCCACGCCTGGTAACCACAGGTGGTCTGAAAGAAATGAATAATCCCATCTCATTCTGTTCCTGTGGGAGGGGCATTGTATTATTTGGGGCTCTGAAATGGAGCTTGGCCCAGACACGTGTGCAAGTGCTTGAGACATTGTGAGCCAGAAGATGCCATCACAGCTGGATTTCTCCTTTGCAGTTTTAGCAGGCAGGGCTGAAGGACACAGAGACTAATCTCCATGTGACCTGCAGATCCTGTCCTTTCACATGAGGGCTGAAGCTTGCTGAAGAGGCAATGCTGGAATGCTTTTGCCCATGTGGTATCTGCCCTGGGGATACACGGCCTCTTCTGTCTCTAGGGTTGTCACTTCCCAGTGAAAATTCATTGGATTCATGACAAAACTTTTGCAGGATTTACCAGCAAAGAAATAGTTTGTTCTCAAAATAAATAAAATCTGATCTGGAGGTGGTGATTTATTCAGACACCCAAGAGATCACTTATTTTGAGTATCTTGTTTAATTCTCACTGAGACTGCTAGTTTTGTCAATCCACATCTTAGTTTTCTCAGGGAAAAAAAAAAAAAAAAAAAAAAGTATAAATTACAGGGCTTCTTCCTGTAACAAAAATGAAGGAAAAGACTCAAGGAGAGGAAAGCTCCATGCCCAACACTTCACTGAGCTGCACCACAGCAGGGACAGTGGTCAAACCCACGTTCAAACAAATTCTTAAGACCTATATGAAGCTCTTCTCTTCCTTGGAATCCACATGAAGAATTAGATCTCTGCAACAGATACACAGTCAGTAGCTTTCCCTAAATAATGAACTAATCAGAAAGACTAAAAATAGGCTGCACTGGAACATCAGTTCAGCCATTTGGAATGTGGAGCAAACAGCACTGAATGTGTTTAATGAAGTGAAAGAGCTTTGTTTTTAATCACTGAGCTATTGATAAATTGTTGATAGGTGATCAAATGTAGACTATGCTTTCAAATGTTATGACTTTTTGAACCTGCCAAGACCCTCTTGAGCCATTTGTGATCCTTTCATTGCTAATGTAGTAGGACTTCCTGCCCTTTTCAGGACCTAAATTAAGAATAACTATAACGTCATCTTTTTTTTTTTTTTTTTCCGGGTAACAAACATCTAGCCTCTGGGCCAGTGATCAATTTTCAAGACTAAATGTTCATAGTTGTACAAAATCAGACCCTGGGAATTGGGTCGGATATGTGAGAGAAGATGACAAGATGGGAGGCAGATCAGTTCACATCTCTACACGCTGTTATCAGGATAGCACCAGGGCATTAGATTAGGAGGATGGAGAGAGTGAATGAGGGAGAATATGGGTTTTAATTGTACAGCAGCAAAAAAGGAGTGAGGAATCAGCATGGTCCCTACAGCAAGGGAAGATTTCATTTTCATGTAGGGAAGAAAGTGAGCTGGATCCTCATGGGTGTTAGACCAAGAGAAGTCAGGGAAACTGAGGCTCTAATAAGAAATTTAAGACTGTTGTGAGGTTTAAGAGCATACTATTCAACTATTTGAGTTCATGACAGACCCTACTGGCTGTCCTTGATAGACTAAATCTTCCAGCAAGTCTGGATCATACTCGGTCCAGAAGGACAGAAGAAGAGAAAGGAGTCTTAAGCAGCATCCACATGTCCCTTAATGTCCTCCAAGATTTCCCCTATATACAGAACATCTTCAGATGGAATGTAAGCAAAATTTTTTGTTGTTTTGTGCCATTAAATGGGCTGAATCAACTGGAATGAAATTGAGGACTGAGCCCTATACACCTGCTTTTGCTGATGTATGCTCATACACCGGTGATGTTAGTAGGCAGTTTGCTGTGCACCTTGAAGCTGTCTTTACTTTTCCTTCCAGTGGAGAAGAGCCACTGTGTCTTTCTTACGGTCTGCAGGAAATCACAAACTGCATTTGAGATATAGTTTATACACTACAACAATTTCATAACACTGGTTTACTTAGAACACACAGTTCTTAACATTCCTAGATTAATGTTAATGTGTCCCCCTCCCAAGCTGGGGGTACATCAAACAACCCATGATAAGTCAGTATAGCAATTAATTATCTGACTGAATATTTGTACTCTGCTTATAAACTCATGAATTATTCAATTCCATCCTCTTTGGAGCCAGGTTTTCCTTTTAACCTCAACGGCAAACCAGCTGTCCGTCAATTGCGATGTGCTCATACCATAGGGTGATGAGAGCAGCAGAAAAGCCTAAATGGGTTGCTAGAAAGTGCTACCAGTAAAACAGAGATGCATTTCATTAGTGTTGGGAGGATTGGCAGCTCTTTAATTGTATGAATCACCCAATGGGTGTGTTCCCAAAGCCAATCGGAGCGTGCCAGTTCAGTAGAGCCACAGTGAGCAACGCTGTGCTGCGTCATTCAGCACTCTCCAGTGAGTGATTAAACCCATGCCATTTGCCATAAATCAAATGTTGTCACAGGGTCAGCCTTGTGGGTCAGGCTAGGTTATCCTGGGTGTTTTGCACTGGTTCTATCAGGTGCTGCTGTGTCACACAGGTGTTTTTCGAGGTCGTGCTGGGTTCTTCAGATCCCATCTCTGGAACTCACTGGGAGCCCTGTTGGTGTGCATCAGGGGAATGATGAGAAGGTTTTGCTGTGTAGCCTTCTACTGCACTGGGTTAAGGCTACTTCTCAAGGCTGAAGTACATCTTCCCTGGAAAATGTGCATTTTTCTCATTTATTAGTTTAGGCAGACACTGTGACATTTGTGATTTTGCCTTCCAAAACAACACCTGCCCAAGGCCCAAAATGAATAAGTGGCTTCTTTTTTTCAGACAAAAAACATCATGCTATTTCAGTTAATTCTACTGCTCCATGGGGTCAGATCCTGCCCTTTGCTAACGCTGCTGCACATGGGTGGTATAAATTCCTGTAATCAGGAACTCCTGTGTAGCCAAGAAATGCATAAGCTTTCCCTCAGTGAGAGGATGTGGCCAAAGGACGAAGAGTACAAGACATCACGTTCCAGGAGTCCCCTGCTACAGTGGTCCCTTGTTTTCAGTTAGGATTTGGTCAGGTATATGTTACAACAGCCTTGAGGTACTCCAGCTCGTATCAGAGACTAAGCCAATCTCTTCTGGTCTGGTGATCAGAGAAACACAAACGCAGCTCAAAGCCACCTTTAACCCCCACACCAACCATCCTGCCTCAGACACCACTGAGAAAGCTGGAAATCCACACCTTCTCTCCAGAAGTCACTTTGAATGGCGTGAGTTTAAAATGTTGACACTTTTATGTATAGAGAGACTATTTTAGGATTTTTTTAAGAACCATTATGGCCTCCTGTGAGGTCTGCATGGTTAGTTGAGTAGTAGCTGATGCTTACCTTTGCAGAAGAGGATTGTAAGAATGGTCTTGATAACATTTTTAAACCCCTCAAAATAAATTCATTTTCCATGACACACATGGCCCCTCTAGAACAGAGAGTGGCAGATCATGGTATGAAAGTTTTACCAGTGCCAATCAAGATGACATTCCAAACCCACCAGTGCCATCAGTGGTCAGGTAAACAGAGGCCAACAGATGAATTACTGAAGGCATTTTTTTGTTTTCAGTGGCAAAACCAACGCTGCTGGGTGAGGTTTCAACTTGTGCTTTCTTATGCATGAGATTGCTGTCCTCTGCTCAGAGCAATAGAAGAAGCCATTCTGGTAGTGCATGGTTTTCCACCCCTTGATGCTTTCCATCACCCAGTGTCCCTGGAGCACAAGAAAATGCTCCCATCCCCATTCTATTTGTGGAAAATTTCAGACATGGGAAGGTTAAGTGGTTAGCCAAGTATACACAAAGACTGCAGCAGAGCTGAACTCCCTTCTCACCAAGCCATAAGTCCATATCAGATCACTCCACCTTCCTTCCAAAGGGCTGCTTACTGCCTATCCCACCATAGAAGGATATTGACTGCTTACCAAGTGTGAAGTACGAAGATGTTCTCTAAAGTTCCAGGGAAATGTTATATGTAGCAGTCAGTAACATATTGGAGCCAATTCAAACTCCACAGTGCTTCTTGCAAGCTCCCAGATCCTTTGAACATAGGAGGTCCCAGCTGGAGCCACATCAGATCTTGCTAGTTTTCTATTAGAGTCACTGAGTGAGCCCTCTGAAACTGAAATCAAGCTCATATTTTCCTCAGCAGAGATATTTTAAGTCATTCATTATTATCTTTTATTTCTCTGCAAAGCAATGCCCAATTTATACTCAGAGGTTTTTAGAACCAAAGGGGAGAGAAATAACACTGGGGTATTGTTTTGCTGCAGTTTCAGGCTTACTTGGCACCTAAAAAAGGTTTTATTAAAAAAAAAAAAAAACAAACAATTCTACGATGCTTTGAGTGAGAAGAAGAAAACAGCAAGGGAGAAAAAGAAAAACAAAATCCATGCTGTTTAGGTCTTGGGCAGTGTCAGAAAAATAAGGCATGAAGTTGACATATTGGGTCAAATCCATGGCTACTACAAGCAAGCATAAACTTCTAATTTTTACATTCAGCAATGATGCACGTGAGGCTAAGACACAGATTATTTCATATAGCCTTTGTGATGTAAGAAGAATCCAATACTGAATTCCTGTGTAGGTCCATGACAGATGGTGTTTAATACCAACAACAGGCACTCTGGAGATGTTTTCCCATGTCTTGCTGGATCCCATCTTTCTCCTCAAGCCTTCCATGTCAGTTGTATCTCAACCTGGAGAAACTTTCTGGTGTATTTTCCAATTGCAAAAGCAAGACATGGAAATGCATCCACTTTAAGTTGCCATCACATCAGTCTCATGTTTGCCATGTGATCCAGGCAAGGACACAATCTGGCATCTAAGGTGGCTTTCTTCCAGACACCAGCACATGGAATCATCACACCATGCTCCATTCATTTCTTCCTTCACCTGCCTGTCTGTGGAGATTTCTTTCTTTCTCATTCATGTTCAGCAGGTGCCTTTAATTCCCAAACACGTTCCCAGATCTTTCCCAGTGTCAGCTGTGCAGCTAAAAAGGGATTTTCTGAATTTGATTGATCAGGTTGTCACAAACCTGGCCAGGAGCCATTTGTTGGACACTAATCAGATTGCTGCTGCAGAATCCAGCTGCTGAGTTTCCAGTGTGGTTTTAGCCTCTGGAGCATAAAGAGAGACAAAAGCACTCCACCTGACTGGGCATCTCCAGGGATGTTTGAGGGGCACAGAGCTCTATCGACCATTCCTTCTTGAGAACCTGACCTCCTACTGCAGTTGCCTCTCCCTGCAGGCTCACACAACTTCCCCAGGTAGCTTAAGAGCTTGCACTTTCACTTACAGTCACTGCCAGATGTAACACATCTGTGATAAAGATTAAATTTGCATTTAATGTCTCAACCCATCACCTCTCAGGAAAAACAGATCACGAAAAAACGAGAAACACAATGTCCCCCTCACCAGCTCCCTCTCCTTTTAACTCCATGGGAGATTTCCTGCCTTTGCTGCTAGCTCATAATTTGCCTTTTCTGACTGTGGTTATTCCCCTCGCTAAATGAGGCTTTCCTCTTTAAGAAAACACTCCCTCCTCTCTCTGCCATCCATTCTCTCTTGTCTCTTGATGAAGTTTCCTGGTTTTGTTGCTCAACCAAGTCGATCTTTATTCCTTTCCATCCTTACCTGGCTTTTTTCAGCTTTGTGCAACGTGCACAGGGCTCAGCAATCCCTGCATGCACTCTCAGTCATCACCCACCAGGGTTCAAGGACTGACTGCTGTCGGTGTATGAAGGACTCCTCTGCCTCACAGCGAGCAGGGATCCACGCTGGAGTCGCTCTCGTAGCCACAGCAATGTAACAACACCGTGACATCAAGGAGAGTGCACGGCTCCTGCAGAGGTCTCACATCAACAGGAGGCTCAGCACCAGCTGCTCAACAGGCATTTAAGACCAGTGCTATTCTAACAGCGTTGCAGGCTCACTAAGTACAACGACTCTGAAAGAGGGACAGATATTTATCTCAACAAGCTCTTGAAAGCCTTCAGCTGCTCATCTGGCAAGTGCTCAGAGCTGCTGCTTTTGGAGGACACACGCCCACCCAGATCTCCTCCAGCCATTCAAGTTCAGTGTGCAGGAGCTTGGAGCAAAATGACAAGATTAAGACACAGGGTATTTTCTAGCTGTTACTTGAGTCAGGGCCCAGTGCACAGCGTAGCCTGCATGCTTTTATGAAGGAAAATAGGTGGAAGCATCACATTATCTGTGGCTGCAGCTCAGCAGATGCTCCATTTGCACACTACAATTTATGAGCTGTGCTGTGGAATGATTTAGAGGGTTGAGGACAGAGTGCTTTGCTTTCATCAGAGATATGGGGATAAAGGAAGACTAGCCATGAACAGGCTGTGAATACAGCCTAGAGAATAAGACAGTTTTCCTGTGTGGGCTGACCTGCCCACACATGGACCACTGCACAGATCACCCTTGGAGTAAGGATGATTCGATGGGCTCTTATTATAAATGATCCTTGGCTAACAACATAGAGAAAGTAATTTATGCCTCTTCCTGCATTTCTAAATAATCTTTAGTAGGTTGAATTGTCCATAAATCTACTGCTGTACTTTGGATACAGGTGTGAATCCAAGGACTCTCTGACTCTTAAAATGATGAAGTTTGGCAAGCAGAAATCACTTTTTAAAGCAAGGATTCACTTCTCTCTCTTTTAAATTCTGCAGGAAGTCGTGACACACTTACAGGAAGTAAGGTCTGATTCTGGTAAAGTGGGCTGAAATAACTTGCCATTTCCAGAGCAGGATGAAACACATGGTAATTATAATGCAAAAAGCTTTATGAGGATGTAACTGTTTAAAAGCTGATTATGAAAAAGAGGGACTTGGCATCCAATCTGGAAGGGTAGTAGAGGGAGGGATGACTGCATGGCAGGACTCCTGTTGGTGTATGAATGTCTGCACCATGGTGGCATTGTTATCCCCTTCTTGTCCTGACAATACCCAGTCAATGGCACTTCAGGAGGTGGGTGGGAGACATCTGGTTAATGAGGAACAGATGGACCTCATCGGACATGCACTATACCTGCTCTTTTCTTTGCAGCTCCCTCCCTCACTCTCTGATTTCTCTATTCTTTGCTGCAGCTGAGCTCTTCCCTCTCTTTCCTTTCAAACGGGAGAGAATGTTTGTGTGCTTCCAGTAAAAAACAATGAAATGCTCTGGTCAGAGCCAAGTGCAATACCAGCAAATGCAGTTAGGAAATGACTCAACAGTAGCATGCTCCATTCTCTGGGACTCCTACAAGTGTGCAGGTCCCCACTTACAGTGCCCCTCACCACTCCAGTTCCTAGACCCATCATGACTGTGGAAAACAAAGGCCTCTTTCTCATTTGCCTTTTCTTTGATAGGAGCTGTTTAATAACCTGAGAAGGACTTTCTCGAAACCCATTCTTTGGGATTTGGCAGTTTACCCCACAGTGATGAGGTATTTGTTTAAGGGGACAATTTTTAGAAGAGGCACAGCAATTCCAGGCAACCTGAATTTCCCTTCTATCCTTCTAGTTCTTACAGTTTATGTAGGTAGGATTTGGGTCTGGGCTTGTGCCTTCTCATTCAGTTAACAGATGCCAGTAATGTGGGTTTGTTGGTCTTCCATGAAAATCTGAAAAGCTGCATACAAACCAGATCCTGAGAGAAATACAAATTCCCAAAGGCTCGTGCATCTCACAGCTCAGAGGAGACAGCACAGTGTTCCTAGATGTGCTTCTACAAAGGAAATCTTCCTAAATCCCTGTGTTCCAACCAACGCTGACAAAATAGCAAAATAATTCCTATCAAGTTCCAATTGGCTTTCATTAATACTGGTGGCTTTCACTGAGATTTTCTTCCCGAGAGATATGACAGAAAAGTCAGTCTCTAAACCCCTTCTCACTCTTCTTGTAGCAATTTTATTTCATTACAGTTATGCTTGCTCAGAGTTACAGAGTTGAACTGATCCCTCAGTTTAAGTTACATGATGTGCTTATGTAACATCAGAACAAGGTTTTCTACCTTCCTCTAACTCAACAAGTATTTTAGTCTGTGTGAGCAAAGTCCCCTGAGTTAGTCCCTTTCAAGGGCAGCAAGCACATGCATAGTTAGCAGTCCAGCCATGCTAGCTTCTTCTGTCTCTCTAATCTAAGAGCTATTACTGTGTCCAAAACCAGGATTAATTTTCAGTGTAGGTCTGTCTTGGATAAAAGGCCTCCATGTCCCTTCTGTGGTTTGTACTCCAGCTGCCTTTGAGACACATTGGATTTTTTATATAGGGCACAATTACAGCATGAATGGGGAAGGACAACTTCAAAGGAGGATGATTAAGGTTGGATGAGTTGGAAACCAAGTTAATTCACTTGAGTTCATCATTTCAATGAGGAAAATGGACTGAGTCCCCATGGTATTCTCTTCATACCATACAGATGCTGAGTTAGCATCCAGATCCACCCTCTGCCAGGATCTTGACTTTATGGGCAATTCGGAAGTGTTATTCAATATATGTCCCAGCCAAAGCATCATGACTGTATCTGCTTGTCCTTGGCTTTCTTTCCAAGACCTTTTCCATGCTCTCTCTCTTTCTCCCGTTTCCCAAATGTGCTCTCATCCTCTTGTTAACACCATGGAGAGCTAACAAGCAGACTCTAACACAGAGAGTTCGCGATACCTCAGCAGCCTTAGAGAGTACAACAGCAGGACAGGACAAAAAAGAGGAAAAGCCTGTTCATCCTCCTCCTTTTGCCATTCACCAGAAGTTGAAGTTTGGCCACCTTAGCATGTTAGCTTTATTCTGTATGTCAAACACCCCTATCCCTGTGACTCTATTCCTGCCTGGGACATTTTCCTCATCACAGCAGAGGACTGAAGATCCTGACATGCCCCCACTTCTCAGAGTAACCTCTAAAGTCCAGCATGGCAAGGCCATTTTTACACTATTCCTCTCCCACAAGCTACTGAAGCCTGGCAACACAGTCTGGAACTGGTGTATGCTTCAGTGAGTTCACAGGGAGATAGATCCCAGTCTGAGAATCCCATCCAGAAATCCTCAGGGAGAGAATGTGCTCAGCCATCCCTGGCAGCTCATCTGCAGGCTTCACCATGCACATACAAACAAGCCTGTCAGGTCAGCCTGTGCTCCTTCTTTCCAGATGTTTGGATGGCTGTACACTTTATTGTTTTGTCTTAGATTCTTTTCTCATATCTCTCCTTGGACACATTCCACAGGTACAAAAAGTCTTCCCAATGGCCTCTACCCCTATTAGAGAAGTATCTGCTCAAGGTCACTGATAATTCAGTCCTCCTGATGCCATGCAGTTGGGGTGATCTGGGAGTTTCTTATCAGCACAACCTCTCTGCTTGACAGATCCTTTCCTTTAAACCCTAGAATGCAACTCTTGGCAAATAATGCCATCTTCAGTGTTCCACCTCTAAATAGCCTTCCATCTGCTGAAGAGTGAAAATCAGTGTCGGTGCACCTGAACCTGCTCCCTTGAAGGGAGATTTTCTGTGCACTGCCCCAGATTTGTCAAGTCCATTATGAGGAATCCTGTTGTGCAGAACTTCAAATCGAGACACACTGCTTTGTAAGATAAATGCAGGTTGAAAGCGTGCAGCTGCATTCCTAGAGAAAAGGGCTATGATTCCCCAGAGACCCTCGAAGGTCCAAGGTAACTGCAGTCATGACCTCATTGCCTACACCAGTCTCATCAGTGCACTAATGGAATGAACTTGTACAAGCCCCACTGGAGAAAGGACAAAACTGATAATCCCAATTCTGTCTTCTGCAGTAAGTGCATGCACAGAAGGAAGTGCACGCCTCTGAGGGAAGTTTATGCCCTAGGCTGGATAGGTGAAGAACTGGGGCTTTACTGGTGGTTTTAGAAGTGGATAGATTTTGGATTCTTGCTGAACTTTCACGTAAACTGCAAGCCGATTTTTTTTTACTTCCCATCAGAATGCAGTGAAGTGCATTGGTTTTTGCCTGTTGAGATTGCTTCACTGAGATTCTGGGATTTCAGTTTTCCTGCTCTTCTCAAATGTGGTGAGATCCATGGTCAACCCAAGCTGAATAAAACATCCCTGGCCTGAGTTAGAATTCAGTTTCAGTTGTTTTTCTCCGAATCAGTTTCACTGGTAAATTGGGAAAAAAAAAAAAAAAAATAATAATAATAATGCATCATAAATCTTAGGTGAAACCTGGGCTTCCAACCCAAAATGTTCTCAGAGACTTAACCAATTCTGAAGAATATCACGACCAGCCAATGGGGTAGATCTGCTGGAGCACTCATCCATTTCCTATGTTTAGACTAGCAGGGAAGCTTCTCTCACTTTAATATATGTTGCATTGAGAGAAATCTGTCAACATGTTGCCAATTTGAGAAAGTCTGGTTTTCCCTGTATATTTTTTCAACCCAATTCCTTTTCTACTTGTAAGTTACAGTTATAACAGAAATTTCAGCAGCTGGATCCTGTGGTAGAATGAAATTTTGGAGCTGCTCCTTAGGTATTTATAGTCTGGTCATTACTATGTTGTGTGTGTACTGAACCACTCTATTTCCAGGCTTTGCAATGGCATAGCACTGACTTCCACCTCCAGTTGTGCTTGTTTATATACATCCTTTAGACACAGTGCAAGGGGTATTGGTAAAGAAAAGGCTGGTCAGACATTTGTGTGTGGTATTTGAGTTCGAATCATGGGATAACTGGGGCATTCAGGTGGGAAGGAACCTCACAAATTCCGTAGTCCAAGCTACTGCTCAAAGCAGGGTCAGCTGTGAGGCCAGGCCAGTTTGCTCAGGGCTTTACTCAGCTGTGGCCAGGTTTTGTGGATATCTCATCCCAGCAGAACTCCAGGGGAATGTGGTATATCACTGAAGAACAGCTATGCCCCAAGTTCCAGAGACATACGGGGTTTCTAAAAATTTATACTTCCGTCTTAGAGGTTTGTGCATCACACCTTTGAGACTTATCCCATCTCCTCACTCTGACAGTCCTCAGTGGGTACCAATCAAGAGCTGAAAATAGCCCATCTTGGACCTTAAATCAATACAAGCTCTAAGCCCTGCTCGGGCCACATACTTGTAAGAAAGCCAAAGAAAGCACCTTGTATGGCTTTTCCTGCGGTGTGCACACAAGAAAAGAGATAGCGGTGTTTCATCTACCTTATCACAGTAAGGAGAGAGCAGCCAGAGAGCAAGAGATGTAGAAAAATGTGCTTGCAGAATCGAGCTCCTTGGGAGCTCGCTGTGTGCCAGCTGAAGGCTCTGGACCTGTGGGACCATGTCTGATGCCTGTCTGCACCAGCTGGTGAAATCCCACACAGGCTGTTTCTAGTCCCTGAAGTCAAATGCACAGTGGGCTCCCCCTCTGTCCTGGGGATGGGTGGACTTCTCTTTGTGAGCTAACCCTTACAGGCTTCTGTGCATGGAACAGGAATTTACTGTTTACTGTTGGCAAAGGGTTAGGCTGGATAAATCAACATATCATAGCTCATCCTCAGAGTCCTGGAGTAGGGGCAGTGAAGCTGTCTCTGGTCAGCATGGATGCGGACAGATTTGGACTCCTCCGCTGAGGTATAATGTCCTGTCAGGAAGAATAAGACAAAATATTCCTCTGAAATCCCATTTATTTGGCTCCTTACTTGGGAAATTGCACAACAGCTCAAAGATTATACAACTCTCATCATGCAGTGACAAGCAGGCAAAGTTTTAACAGCAACACCAACCAATTCAGCAGTTTTTGGGCAAAAACTACCCTTTTTTTTTTTTTTTTTTTTCCCCTTAATGTGACAAGAATCATAGTCCCCATATACTGACGATCATGTGCTGTAGGTCTCAGAGCTGCAAAACTGTGTCAGCCAGAGCTGCTCAATAGTTCAATGGTCTATTGGATAAATGAGAGGATAAGAAACACAGTAAAAGGCAATCTGGGACCACGTGAATGTCTGTCAGCCAATGCCACTGGTCTGGAAAACCCTGGGTTGCAATTAGAAACTGTACTTCATATAGAGTAACTCCTACTGTGATACATGTTAGAGAAACACACAAAACAGGCTTCAGGCTGCCCACTGGCTCAGCATGGTCAGGGCAGTCCAACCTGCAGCCAGAGGAGCCTTTCCAAACTCCGGGCTCCCGGGGCGGCTGTGCCTCCGGGTACTGCACCGTGATGCTGCAGACATGAAGCTGCAAACAGTTTTTGTGCAGACCCCTGGTAACAGCTTGAGCCTCTTGTACGATCAGGAGCTTCCCCCTTTGACGTAGCAGTGGCTGCACTGGTTCCAGGCATCTTCTCTTTCCCGTCACCTCCATTAATTCCTTGCACGCGTGCATATCAGTGTGTCATTAATCCCACTTGCCTGGAGCTGGCTTCTCAGGCCAGCTGGGAAATGGGGCTGTGTTAGAGAGAGAGGCTGTGTTCCCAACCTACTGCTGTGCAGCAGAGGAACCTGGTCATACGGCTCTGCAAGCAGGCCCAAATTTGTTTGCTCACATTCACCAGCATGCACCATGGCGAGCGCTTGGTGGTTCACTCCTTCGGGAATGTGTGTGATTCCCAGGGCTGCTCATCAGTTCACAGCTGGCTTATAATCTATATGTTAGGCATGTAATGGTGTACAGTGGCATGATTGATCCAGAGCTAGATGTGGTGACACTGTTATCTCTCTTTTGAACAGTTCATCAGATGTTTGCAACATAAATTTTCAATACCGACTTAATTTATCCACAGCCATTACTTTGTGCTGCGGCCATTTCACTGCATAAAACATCTGGGGTATAATTACAGGACTTTCCCACTCAGGACCAAAGGCTTTTCACCCAGCAAGCTACACGAGCTACTCCACTGGCTTGGATGGAAAAGATGGAAGTCTGTAACTAATAAAAATGCCAGCAAAATGTATATATTTGGTTGCGTTCACAGCTTGAACTGAGTGAATCCAAAGCAGTGTGAGCTGCTGTAATGTGTTTTTCTCCCTGTCCTGCCAGCATGTAACTCACACAGCTTAAATCACCTTAACTACTGCTGGACTCCTCCACACTTGCCCCTTGCTGTCCAATGAACAGGATAGAGAAGTGTTGCTCCTTAACAGCACCTGTAAGATTATCCTGTGTTCTAACAGTAGCATTCCTGTAGCAGCCAAGGAAATAAGCATAGCTGGACTGACCAATAATTGAGAAAGCTGATACATTTCCACCAAAAGAAGGGAACTCTTCATACGCTCTACCCATCATTAACCTTAAAGTATTAATTCTGCAGTCACAATTTCTTCATCAAAGAAGGATTTGGTGGATGCAGGCCAACTTTGGCTGAGTGAACACATGCATTTGGAGTGAAAAGTGTGTGTGACCTGACTTTTAAGACTAACCTCTAAGACTACCCTTTAAACAAAAAGTCAGCATTAGTACATCTCCCAGAGTTGATTAACTCCTGCCATTTGAAGGGAAAGGTTAGGCTTTCATGCACCTGTTTTACTTTGCAAAAATTATGTAGTTATCATCAGGTGGGAAAGAATATAGGTTTTGGTAAATATCACACAAAATATTTGTGTATGATGATTCCATTTACTTTAAACAAATTAGCTTCAATTGTGCTCCCACTCCATTTGTCTGCCTTCTGTGTCTGTTCCAGAAACATATTTACTGGCATGTATTTTCCCTCAAATAGCAACATTTACAGGAACATGTTTGTAAAAAGCAAATGTTGATTCTATAACCAAAGAGTATTCACTCTGATGAGACACCGCTACAAATGAGTTAAAGCAACTACCAAATTATTACTGGAAATTTTTGTCTGAGGGAAAATCTGCAAAAGCATCCAGGTTTTTGGGCATATTTTTGTTATGTACTTTCTTTTGTGGGGGAACTGGAAACCCAAATATTTTCCATTTTCAGTTGATGGAATAGGATAAAAGTCATTGAGAACATGTCTCCAGTTAGAAAATAACTGAAATTCACATCTCATATACTTAAAGCCATGCTGGCACAAATGGATTAACAAACAAGTCAGAGGCTGAATTGCCCTTGTGCTGTCACAAAAAAGTCAATCAACAAACAAATTAAGGAAAGCTATCATGTTCCTTCAAGAATTATTTGAAAACACATGGGAGAGACTGTTAATAGTTTTGAGGAAGTGGGTACTGCCCAGGCTTTTCAAAAGAAATAAGGAATTTCTTTTTATCAGGCATGGAATTGCAGTTTTACATTACTTACCAATCCTATATTTTGGAACATTTGTACTGAGTGCTTGAAAAATGCAGGCTGGCTTGGGTTCACAGTGGAAAAACCGAGGGTTAAAGTTTTAAAAAACAATTGAAAAACAAATCTGTTATCAATTGAAATCAAGAAGAGAGAGAGAGAAGAGAGAGAGAGAGAGAGAGAGAGAGAGAGAGGGAGAGAGAGAGTTCAAAAAGCAGAGACAGAAATGTTAGTCCAGGCAAAGGAAGCAGTATTGGAAAAAGCCATGTCAACAGCTGGAGCTGTGGGATGCTGAGGAAGCCCCTGCTAGCAGAGAAATTTGAGTAATGGCACAGACTGGAACAAACCAGATTGGAAAATAAAGGAGAGAGATTTGAAAAAATGAATGAGGTCTCCACACAACCTTCTCTTCTCCAGGCTGAACAGCCTCCCCTTCCTTGGCCTGTCTTTGTACAAGTGCTCCAGTCCTTTTATCAACTTCATGGCCCCCTCTGGACTTTCTCCAACAGTCCCATGTTCTTCCTGTGCTGGGGACACAAGAACTGTACACAGCACTCCAGGTGAGGGGCCACGAGAGCAGAGTAGAGGGGGAGACTCCCCTTCCTTGCCCTGCTGGCCACATTCCTGTTGATGCAGCCCAGGATTCCTTTGGCTGTCTGTGCTGAGAGTGCACACTGACTGCTCACGTTGAGTTGTTCATCAATCATCACATAACAGATGCAGAATGGGTTTCAAACAGGGACAGAAAAGTGATATCAATTATTTGAAGCATTTTGGATTAAAAGGAACTATTCCACCCATGAGGAAGTTAACTGAGAAAAGCTGATATAAATCCAGCAACTTTCCTAGGGAAGAGAGGCTGCAAGTAAGCAGGGACAAGCCAATGCAGTTATAAAACTGTGTATATTTGAGTGCTGTTGACATTAATGTGGCCAATAGAGCTCACAGAAATTTTTTGCTGAAACACATTTTGGTCTGTGAATGGCAGTTTGTTGAAGCTGACACTCTGAGGTACATTCTTTCTAGTCTCAGTGGAAAAGGTTTCTTAGATCTGAGAAGGACTCACTGTTCAGAAGAGTCCAGAAGAGGCAGCCAGAAGAATCAAATATTTAACAAACTCATCTAGAATACAAGAAGTCCAGGGTGAAGCCTTTGCTGGGTGATAAGAATTTTGAACTTAGTTTCCACCATTTCAATCTTGAGTCCACCAGTTCTTCTAGGACAGGGTTGTTTTCTACCTTCCTCACAGAAAAGAAAAAAAAGCAACTGAGGAGGTATGGATATGTCACAGTACAAAGAGTTACTCTGAAACTTCTAAAATACCCTGATGCTTTGCACCATCACATCTCTCTACCACTTAAGGCAGAAAGAAGACCCTGAAGCAGCAGTAGGCTCATGAATGGAGGTCTCTGGCTCTGATGTCAGAAGTAAGGGAGCTCTTTGTGGTCTTGATCAGATGGTATACAACTACATTTTCATAGGTACTCAGTTCTCTGTGCCTCATCTGAGATATTTTGCACCTACTGTTCTATTCTGTATTTTTCAAAGGTGCTCAAGACCTACTGCTCCCTTTCATGTCCTACAGCAAAGCAATTAGGTTAAGTTATTTCAGACTGGGTTCCCAGAAACGAAGATGCATAAAATGAATGAACACATGAAAATATTGGCCCTAGTGTCTCTGTGACTCAGCTTTTCCATCTCTACAATGGAGAAAACAATGCTTACTGATTTTACAAAATACGTTGAGCTCTACAAGTGAAAAGCAGTATGAATGTTAGGTATGATTATAATTTTTAGAAGGAAAAAAGAAATAGATTAAAAGCATCATTTATCCCTGGGAAGGGATCCCAGCAAAGAAGAGGCATCCCCATCCGAAGAGCCACTTGAAAGCTGAGCAGATGCTAAGAAACGACAGTACCTTCATCACAATGAGCACCTCGAGACGGATGGAGTGGGCAACCATTTCACAAGGCTGCCACGAGGTAAAAAAAGAAATGGGACCAGGCATCATTAGCAGAGAGGAGATCATTAGATTCCTGCACTGCAGTCTGCATGAACCCAGAGTGAAAATGGATGAGGACAGTCATGCAGGAGAGATAGCAGGGAGTGACTCTCTTAAGTGCTCTATGAAGAATCAGGGGGCTCTGGGTGCTTGTTAAGTGGAACGGCGGTATCGATGGAGGAGCCCGAGGACACAGCAGATAATGGCTCCTTTTCAAAGAGCTGAGCAGAGTACCAGAAGCTCTGGAATGACTGGAAACAGGAGTAAAAAGTAAAAAGACGGAGTAAGGAGATAGGCCTAAATGATGAGAGGTACCAGGGTCAAGAGGAGTAGCTGTTTTCCTGAGTGACTGAATCATGTCGGATGTTTCCAGGGCTGCAAAGTGAGTAGGAGGAAAGGCATGAGAAAGGCTTAGGAAAGGGGGTTAAATCTAAACGATAAAAATCAGGGGAATCTGTGGTTGAAAGATGGAAAAAGTATATTGTCTGGAAAAGAGCTGGGAGGTGAAGACAACAGGGGTGTGCTGGGAATAATAGGGGTGTCATAGGAGCAGGGAGGAAGGGCTAATACAATTTGAGGAACAGAGCAGGAGTAACAACATTTTCCTTGTTAAGCTGCCCTAAGTTTCCTGGTAGATACGAAGGATGGATTCACACTGCTGTTCCTGAAAGCATAACCCAAACAATTGACAATCTTGCTAAAGCATCCTGAAGAAGATCTTGAGGTAATGGATTTTGTTTAGGTTTGGGTTTGGTTCTTAATGCAGATGGTGTTGGACAGAAATGGAGATTAACTCAGCACTGCTATAATGGACAGAAAGATGAAAGGAGGGAGCCAGTAAAACTGCAGATGAACACTAATAGGCATACAAGGAAAATGCTTGAAGGGAATCAAAGTGTAATTCTGAGATTAAGAGACAACAGGGATTGGTGCAAATTAAGCAAGGCAGCACTGGGTAGGGCAGAAAAAGTAGGTCATATTAGGACTAAGTCCCAGAGATCAGGAAACTGAGGTTGAGAAACTGCATGCCAGTAGTTGAGAAAGAATGAGAAGAAAGAGGAAGGGGCAGCAGGAAGAAAGTCACCAGAGTTGGAACAATAAACTAAAAACTAAGAAGTCTAAAAGGTCATGGAAGGTAAGAAAATAGAAGAAACTCACATGTAGAAAATTGTTTCAAAAGTTAATGGAGAGATGAGATTTAAACAAAACCACATAGAATCTTCTCAAAGTTTCAGAGATGGGAGATGAAGCTTCTCTCAGAAGCAGCCACAGGAACAGGAGTGCTTCTTGCTTATTCTGGCCTGCAGAAAACACCCTTGACAAGACATGACCTAGGGAACATGCAATAAACAATGAAGACAGAGTTGTATTGATCTTCTTTGGAACCTGCAGAGTGTGGGAAATGCACTACTGCTGGGATTATCCCCTTGATTAACTTTTGGGGAAATCATGAGATTGGAGGAAATCCCACAACTTTTCTCTCTGTAGAAATGCTCTGCACCCTGCATCTTGTGGGCTGTGATGGGAGATCCTCAGCCCCTCAGGGACACTGTTCTGCTGCTCTGCTGGCACCCATCCCACCACCCACTGACAGCCCTCTCCCTGCCACTGCCTCCCCTTACAAATGAACACTCCTGATGTGTGGACGACTGATTTGGCAAAAGCAATGTAGGGAAAATGTTTCACCCAGCTATTTAGACCAGATCATGAAAGCACAAACCTGCTCAATTCTCAGAGCCAAAGTGGCCCAGCAGGACCATAGGGGAGGCTTAATACTCACACTAAAACACCCAGCATGCAGCAGTTACATTATCTTTTCCTTACCTGCTGTTCCACTTGTGTCATTCCCTCTTCTTGAATCCCTGTGCTGACTTCCAGACTCCTTCTACATCAAAGTTCAGTTCTCATTTCATCTTCAAGGCCTCACGTGGCTCTCCTGGAGCTCACTCCTCTCCCTTGCTACTCGGTGCTCACTCAGCATATCTGCCCCCTCCATTGCCCTGCAGCAATGACTCTGCTCCTCCTCTCCTGCTGTCCTCTCCCCTCCTTCCCCTGCACAACCTTATTCACCTCCCTCGTGTCTGCCCTCAGGACTCATTTTCTGCAGTTAGTCTCCCTGCGTTAATGACTTCCACTTCTCCTATGCCCTTGGCAAGCTTTGCCCCTTCTGACTATTAACTTTGTTTACTATATTAAATCTTTGGAATGAGGAATGATACACAGATACCCAGCTAAAGCCAGGAGCAAACAAGATATGAACATGCCATAGCTCAAGCCTGTGACCTTTCTCAGGCATTTCCTTCCCTCACTCCATCCTGCAAGTCTCAGGCCTAATCTTGTCCCCACTATTTCCCACTGACCTCACCAGGAGCAGGATTCAGGCCTTGTAGCTGCTGCCTCATGGCAGCTGAGAGCCTCTTCTGAAGACCTGGGTGTCCTCACTTGCAAGCACCCCACATGCTGGGGTCTTTGTATTGCAGAATCCTGGGGACAAAATTCTGCCTGTTTAGCTGCCAGTAAAGTGCTGTGTACACATGATAGCATGTGGAAATACATAATAATGCTTAAAGCTACAAGCAGGCAGCATTATCAGGGAAAGGCTTTCCCCTCCCACTCACCCCTTGTCTATCTGTTTCTTTCCCGTTGTCAAAATTTAGCATCCTCCACTGAGAGACTCAGTTTTGCTCTGATGCTTGGAAGGCATCCAGTCCCAGCTTGCTTGCTTTCCCTGCCAGTCTCCACAGGTATTCTATACACAAGGATTCCAGCTTGTCATGAAATGCTCTCTCTTCTCTCCACACCCCCAGCCCCTGCAGGGGGATCTCCAGTGCTGGGGTTGTTCAGGATCCTGGGGTTAGGCAAAGTCATGCATTCTGTCTTTGAGGTATCAATCGCCTCTGCTCTCCTCTTTCTCTGTGGCACTCTTTGAAGTGCACTCCAGAAAAAGAGGAGCCCTTCAGGAGGAGTGCAGGGCAGCTCTCAAGAGGCGTTTGCGCAATGCATTTGTTATGTCAGGTCACAGAGGAAACGAGGAAAACCTGCACGGTTTTGGTTCCAGCTTGGCCAATAAAACGAGCTCCAGGAGAGACAGTTTGGACCAGAGACTCATGCACTGACTGAATCCCATGTTTGAGGCTGACATGACTCTAGTGTTGGCTCAGAAAAACCAAGGCCAGCACCTTCCAAGGCCGTGCCGATCCAGAGGTTGTGGTGCACAACGGATTTCAGAGGTCGGTGTTGAAGGAGCAGACTGGTAGACTGAGGTGTGGCAGTTGTCAGTAAAGTGCCCAAGTGGTGCCCAAGGAACAGCTGGCCAGCTGTGTCTTCAGCAGCCACAGCTGTCCCAGCAGGACACAAAGAGAAGCTGCAAACGTACGCTCAGTAAGGCACATGGTAGCTGACATGGAGTCAAGCAGATGCAGAGACCAGGCTGGAAAAACATGGGCAACTGTTTTCCCATCCTGCAAAACTCTGGATTTATAAAATTTCCTGCTTTACACTGGGGTGGGAAAAAGATAGATTTCTATGCCTTTTTTTTTTTTTTTTTTGAAAGCAACCATAAGTTAGATGTACCAAAATCATCAGTAAGGCAGTAGTTCAGGTATTCACTTTATTCCCCTGGTATTCGGGTGACCAGGTCAAAGTCCCTGCACCTTTCTGAGAAATTTTCATTGAAAAATGCTGACCAACTTCAAGAAAGAAAGACTTTCAGCAGTGGCTGTGGCACAGACCAAAAAAAAAGGGGATTTACTCATGGAGAGACAAACACACAGTGAGGCTGAGATGCTGCTGTTCTTTGATCTTGGCACTTTTCTTGTCTGGCAACTGAGTTCAAAGGTAAGAGAATGAGGTTAAGATCTAAGATGCAGCACAACTTTTGTTGTTACTTCACAGACTGCTGCAGCTATAGTAGTAAATTAGAAACTGAGAAAGATGCTGGTACTTCAGACCAGTGATTCCAGTGGAGAACTGATAACATTTTTCTAGGAAAAGTAGGCAAATATGAAAGGGCTTTGTGTTTTGGCAGTCTTAGGAGACAAGTTCTCATGTTAAAGACTTTAAAGCAGGGAAGTTTCAGCTCTGAGACCTACCTTATTCCATGTGTGGTGCAGCTGGGGAGTACAGAGGTACAATTTGGCACAAGAAGCTCTGATGCATATGTCTCCAGGTAGTACAATCCAGGATGTAGAAGGTGGCTTGGACATGATTCAAAACCCTGAAACGGCCTTTCAGGTTTCTAACTGAGTGTAACTGGGCCAGATCACATTAGAAATAATATTCCCCAGTCTAGTATTGTGAGTAAATTTTATTCCATTATGAATAGCTTCCTACCTGGGACGCAAGAGTAATGTTACATGTAGAGTAGCTGAAAACGCTTCAGAGATTAGCCTTAGCACATAGCTCACACCTACAGACTCTTCTGTAATAAATTAGTGTGCTCAGTGGGTAAAAAAATATTGGTGGAGCAGCACGACTTGCAGTCAAGCTTCAAAAGGGTTATTATGACTGAGCAGCAGTACCTGCTCCCCCGTGTGCCTTCCCTGCTGTGCCACAGGTAGATTCACACTCCTCCATTCAGCCTCCCCTTCAGCCTCCCCTTCCCAAATCATCCTTCCCTCGCTGACCTCCACTCGTTTTTCTTGCAGGCAGCATCCCTAAATCTAGCACACCTTTCCCCTTTACAGTTTTCTTTTTAAAAGCCAGCATAAACTAACAGGATATACACGTGCACACAATCGTAAACGTCTCATGATCCTGTGCTGCTATAAACCTCCCTTTTCCAAACACCCTGCTGGCACTGTTTGCTTGTTAAATAAGCCCAGAGCTGTGCTTAAGTCTAACTTTTGTTGTAAGAGCTTCAGGAGAGGGCCAAATCACTTTGTTTTCTTGTAAATCACTGGGGTACCCGCCACCCTGAGGAAATAACAATAATAAAATTATTAATGTTCTAATAGCAGCCTCTAAAAGCTAACAACACTTGCAAGGCTTGGCATTTGTTTTTCGCTCAGCTGCATAGAAAGGGACCTAAAATCAAATCCGTGCAATATCTACTTTAACACCCAGTGTTTGATGTGGATTATGAGTAAAGCAGCAAGTTAGAACAGCAGTAGCTTGTTTGGAGACATTGGGAGCCTCGGCATAGCTGTGCTAAGGCAATTTGATCAGACTCACAGCTACCCTGCATGGCCCTGTGGGATATAAGCTGTGTTTACCAACATTTTCTGAAATCCAGTGACCCAAGTGAAAAATAAGCATAATGTGTGTAACAAAGCAAACTCTGTGTCCTGGCTCTTTCAGCACAGAGGGCAATGCTTTCCTACAACTTTCACAGACCAGCCTGGTTGTTACTCTGGATATTTGCCTTGCCAGCAATTGCACCTAAATAAGCACAGGGAGGTATGAGCTTAAAATGTTTTGGAACCCATACACGCAATGCATACAACGCTTCAAATCCCAAATATTAGCATAGCTGGGAAATGCAAGAAACAATATCAAGCCATGTTTGGATTCTGCATTCAGGCTGATTGGGAAGGGGCTGCAATGGAGGCTGTCCCAATCCTGAAGACATTGCCAAGTCAGGGACTAACCCTTTCTGCAAGTGGCTAGCTCAGGACCAGTGGCTTCCTCCTCAGCTGTTGGTAGGAAGGGGCTTGCTATACATAGGTCAGTCCTCTGCTCTTCCTGCCCTTTTCCCCCTCATGTTTCTTGTCCCTTACTGATTTAGGAACATTTGGGAGACTTTGGATAGTTTTGTGAGTAAGGTCCAGGTCAGGACTGGATTCACCAGGAGTGAACATCCTGAAGAGCTCCATCACACTCACATTCCCTTCATCCCAGCGTGTTCCCCAGAGCACAGCAGGGTATCTGTTCGGGGTCGGGCTTCTCCCAAAAACACCAGTGCTGGAGGGTAAGACGTAGTGACTGCCAGAGGAAATTGCAAAATTGGAAAGTCCTGACCTCTTCCTCAGGGCTTTCATTTTCTAAATTGTAGGTGGTGTGTTCCAGGGCATAAAGGACACAGGGCAGAGAAGCTCTGTGAGTGCAGGGCCCCGCATGTTGCAGCTCAACCTGAAGCGCTGCAGTCAGCAGGGCTTTCTGCCAAGGAAATCCTACACCCAGTTCCCTCCTGGCCATCTCTGGTGGGCTGCCTGAAGGGACAGCAAAAAACCCAGCACACTTCCTGAACAGACTAAGGGATAACCAATATTCCCTGCCTGGGCAAAGCCGCCTCCGCTCTCCAAGGGCAAGTGTGTGCACGCTCAGCGAGCGCGTAATGACTGCCACACTCGTCTGCAGAGCCACCACACTGGGGACCTCTGCCAGCCTTGCATGAAGGGCTTTGGGTTCCCTGGGGTAAAAAAGTACTAGAGAAAGTCCAGCCCTTCCCTTGTTCTACTTCCTCACCTGAAATAGACTTCACACTCATCTCCTGGTCTGGAATGGCCAGAACAGGTTGTGAATTTCCAGTGGGGCCACTCGCTCCAACTCAGGCAACAGCAAATGGACCCCCAGTTCTCATCTAGAGACCTGTAAAGAAAGCAAGTGGTGCCTACCTTCTCAGTCGTTTTCCCAGAGGAAGGCAGGGCAATGAAATGAAAAGCCCTGAAGACTGCTGGGCAGGGTTGCAATTTTCCATGAGAGGCAGGCTGAGGAATTCCCACGCACTGTTATTCCCCAAAATTTCTACTGCTGGGTGTCAATTCTGCTACAGATTTCACAATCCCTACTGCAGGCTGATGATGTTGTGTGGGAGAACACAGGAGCCTCGCTGAGACTGCCAAATTGCTAAACACATGTGATGGTGGGCTCTCCCTTCCTCCATGTGTCTGAGCCTCGGAGGTGAAGGGGGAGGAGTGCTTAAGTGGCACAGAAGAGGAAGGATGGTTTAAAAGCTGCCTCTGTCATTGACTTGTTCCATTTTTTGGATTATTTCCCTGGGGTTCTTGGTATTTTTGTTATTAATAACTAATAATAATTTCTATATAGCGCTTTGCATCCTGAAGGACCCTAAAGCAGACCACATACTTCATAAGCTAATTAACAGCTGCGAGCCTAATTCTGCTCTTGGTTGTGGCCCTAACTGCTGAAGGAGCAGCTCAGAGTCACACTAGATTTACACCAGTTTAACTGAGGACAGCGTCTCCCTATAGATCCAGATGGATATGTCAGAGACAAATGCAATGTGGAGCTGGAGACGAAGAGATTTGAAGTGCCTTTTCTCCTCCTTCATAATTTAAAAATGACTAAGGAAATTGCATTCAAAAAGCCTTGTGAACACAGCATTACAATTGCAAGATTCAAGATTGGGAGTTTGGGAATAGCCAAGCCCTGGTTCCTGCTGAGTTAGGGGCTCAGCTCATATCTGTACCAAGGCATGCACAGCTTGTGGCTCGTCCGAGGCTGTGCAGGACGCTTTTCACCATGTCAGGAGGGCTGGTTTGCCCTCTTTTCTTGCCTGTTAAATCCATGTCTGTGCACAGTTACATCCAGTGACCACTAGAGTTAGTCTCATCACTGATCCAAAACATGACCTACTGTACAAGGTGAGCCTGGCTTTGTCCTCTGATGCACACTCATAGATCAGCAACACAGTTACATCTGAGCAGAAAAAATTCAACACAATAGGATGAACTACATCAGAAATTTTTCTAGCCTGTGGTTTTCCTCTACATACTTCTGGGGAAAGATTAATCCATTTGAGCTCTGGGTCTTTGAATCCAAATTCTAGATGGTTCAGTCCTTATGTCCTCATCCAGCTAGGATGTTGTTTACATGCTCTGATTTCTGAGAGTTTGATGTTGCAACCCTATATGCAAAAACTGTCCTAGTTACAATATTGTTGCCGTGATAGGGAAAAGAAAAAAAAAAAAAAAAAAAAAAAAAAAAAAAAAAAAAAAACAGAAGAACCAGCTCTTAAATACTTCCTCCATCCCACTCACCCCTTTCCATCCAGGCTTACATTAGTCTCTTCCTTCCTCTCACATCTGAATGTGCAGCCGTGGATTGGGATTGCCTGTGGTACCTATGGAGCATCTCCTCTCCTCCCACACTTTATGCACATCACTTCTCTCTCACTGCAGATAAATTGCATCACCCTTGCTGTCACTCGGCTCACAGTTGTAGTGACACATTTGACTCGTTACACACACACACACATATAAATCATTTTGCTACAAATTGATAGATTTTTTTTTTAATCATCTGTAATTTCTTGATTTCTTTCACTTGCACTTCCTGTTTTGCTTGGACTTTTCTCTGTGTCTTGATCAACTTCTGCCTTTATTTCTGCATCGTCCACCATGGCAGGTCCAGCTCTTAAGTCAATGTTCTTTGAATTTGAAATCCAACATCATACACAACTCCACATCCGAGCACAGCCACTTACAAGCCCTTTTCTCAATTTTATTTCTGGTTCCCAGCTCATTTCAAATCTAGTTCTGTCTCTTCTTGCAAGGCAAAGACAGTACTTTTACTAACTCAGCTAATATTCCTTGAAAACTGGTACAGGGCTCGTAAACCAGAGAGCTCATATATTTTTCCTTCCCAGAGTGACACTAGTCACTCTAACAACAGTAGAAATAGTTTCTGATCTCTCCGCTGAGGAACCAGAGATGTTGTTCATGCTTTACTCATTCACTGAATCACACAGGAAAATATTATTATAAAACCCAAATTATTTCATTGGCACATAAATGAAATCACGCATTTGTTACATGCATATATATAAAATTGTTTGAAATGTCAGTGCAGAAGGCAAATGTGCAAAATAGAACATTAGGAGGAGCACAGCTATCCACAGCTTTCAATGATTTAGAAGAGCCTAACACATTTTTGTGTAAAGTACTATTTTCAGAAGAAATTCAGTCCAGGTTTAATGCTGGTGAAGTCTAGAAAACAGAGGCATTTGTTTACCATGGGACATTCGTACTGGGTGTCTGTAAAAAGGGATTTTTTTAATGATTTTTATTATTGCTGTGTTGAGATTGTTCATTTGTGTCTTGGACAGATGTCTAGCAGTCCCTGAAATCCAGCCACCCGCAGTGTTTCAGTTTGTAAAGCTCAAACATGCTGGATTTGCATTTGCACCAAAATGCATTCAAAAGCCTTCGCCCAATTTTCCCAGCCAATCTCACTTCTCTGCCTGTGACAAAGCATGGGAAATTTCAAGCCACAGCGAGGATATTTTTGAAAGTTACAACCCTGTAAAAAGAGGGTGTTTATAAATGGAAATCTTCATATAATCTTAATAATAGGTTTTGCTACCACTGCATCTCCACCCACGTACGTGGAAAAGCTGTAGCCAGCTCTGAGGTAGAGTCTATGGGCTACTCAGCAGAGCAGCAGCAGCATCGAGCAGGGTGGGAAGGAGGGGAGGCTGCCACCTCCAAGGAAAAATGCAAAGTGGTTCCAGCAGTGCTGAGTCCAGCCCCAGCACAGCGTGGGCCCCCCTGGCTGCCATGCCAGAGCTCTGCAAGGCACCATGCAGGCAGTGCCAGGGTGGGACGGGCTCTCCTGCACTCCCACACCGCTGAGGCTCTACAGGAGGGACCTGAGCCACCTCCAGCAGCACGTGGCTGGTCATCACACTGAGAGGATGGTTAAGCATTGGAAAGGGCTGCCCAGGGAAGTGGTGGAGTCACCATCCTTGGAAGAGTTCATGAAACAACTGGACATGGCAGTTAGTGCTTTGGTTAAGTTGGCACTATGGTGATCGATCAAAGGATGGACTGGATCCCAGACATCTTTTCCGACTATGATCCTTCTGTCATTAGCCCACTCTCCTTTGCCAGGTGATTTTCAGGGATGGCTGCAGAGAGTAAGTGAGGAAAAGAGCTGAAAAAGGCAGAACAGGAGACTGGTATTGGTTTGGAAGGGATCAATGTCCCTGGTGCTCACTGGCAGCTCTCTATATCCCTTTCCTTCCACCTCATCATCTCCTCCTCAATGCTACCCCATACTGGCTTCTCTACTTATTTCTCCCATCTATGTCTGCATTTCTTTTCCTATTTATCAGCCATGTCCTGAATAAATTAATCTCCCCAGAACCAGTATGTTCAGGCCATTTTACTGCTATAGCTTTGGTCATCACAACTAATGTGCTGTGATACACCACTTCCTCCATGCTCATCAAGGCAGCAGTGGTCTGTAAGACAGTGTTTGTAACATTTTTACTGCAACTCCCTTTATCATCTGATCCTTGGCAACAGCTGTAATAAACATGATTATTAATAAGGTGAGGAGAGCTGGTATAATGGTTCTACCTTGTAGGCAATGGCAGATATTTTTTGTAAATCTAAGATCAATTTCTATTTTGCACCAGTTCTTTTACAGGCTACTTCAGCACAATATCTGAATGAATTCCAGTGGCACATTAAGTGATGGAGCTTGATATCAGTCACATGTGATTTGTTCTTTTATCCTCTCCCCAGGGAGAGAATTATGTATGCAACGTACTGGTTATGTTGCTAGGGTTTTGTTTGGGATTTTTAATATATGCATTGCTGCATGCTTTGCATTGAAGAAGACCACATCAAAGCAGGTGTGCATTGCATTTAGACAGAAAGGTGGCAAGATTTTTGATGGCCTGTAGTTCCCGTGGGATCTCTGCTATTGTCCCAAGCTCAACTCTGCAGACCACATTTACTGCCCCACTGACCTTCACCTTGTCATGGAAAATCCCTTTGTCCCTAATGACAGCTGAGCACTCTTCAGTCTTAAAATTACCAGCTGGGTCAAAAGGTATTACCCTAGCACAGCATCCCCTGCCACTGTGCAGGGTCAGAACTGCAAGAGCAGCATCTGCTCCAGCCCCAGAATGACCATCCCTTGTGCTCTATTTTCTGGTTTAACCCTACCCCCGTAACCTGTGTCCTGAGGCAGGTGAAAAGATGGCCTAGTTTTTGTAAGGTGCTACCTACAGAGAGATTCACAGAGAGGGATAATGAGCCCCTTTGAAGGGCTGGTCTTTCTTTCAGGAGTGTCAGCACAGGTGGGTAGAGGCAGATGCCCACAAGCACTGTCTGTGCTCCCTGCCACCATGCTTTTCATCAGCTCCAAATCCCCCAAAATTATGTGTGCTCTCAACTGCTTCATTTTTGGAAGGGAAGAGAGCAATCAAAATGCCTTCAAAAGGCTTTTCCTGTGCTCTTTGTCACTTCACGAAACCTCACTCCTTCCTCTTGCAGTCATGTCAGGATGAGCATTAACAACTCAGTGTCACCGGTGTCAATTTTTGACGGGGATGGCAGACCTCCTCTCCTGGTTTGGAAGCCTTTTGTGTGTAAGAAAGGCATGCCAACAGTTTGCCATGTAGCTGTGGAATTTGTCTTCGTAGCCCCACTTCACCACCTGGTACCAAAGGAACACTGCTCAGAAACGTTTGTGTTTGTGTCTGACCACCTGCCCTTTGTGTGCCATTTCTCATATCTCTTTCACGAGCAGATAGCAAACAGTTTAATCTGCAGCAAAGTTTACTCCTAGGGGAGGCAGCACAAGTGGGAACTTCTGAGAACTGTCATGTTTGCACAGCCTTCATGCACAGAAGGTTCCATCAAAAATGAGCATGTTACATTTGAACAGGATGGTGGGAAGAATTATCTGGCCCAAATCATCCAGTGTCTGATCACTTTCATATTTTTAATACAAATATCCCCAGCCTACTCTCCTAAGGCAGGGAAATACCATTAATCCCATTTTGAGTGAAAGAAGGGGCAGGGGAGCAAGCGGCTGCCTAAAATGATACAGGGAGTGTGTGATACTGAATCCTTGGCCAACACCAAGCCATCTTTCTCAGCTTTTAGAGACAAGAGCTATATCCAGCCCCCTTTATTTATTTCTCTAGAAGACATCATGCCAAAACCTCTGCTAAATTAGAGAGTGAGACTGAAGAAAAGCTTTCAGTGGATTGCTTTTCTCCATAAATGGAAATATCACAAATCATTCTGGGAAAACAGGTCTTTCTGTTCTCATCCCTCTTTGTCTGCTTCTCTCCTTTTGGATGTCTTTTCCTCTGCCTCTGGCTCGCAGTTTTCAGATGTATGGTCCTGACCATTTAAAAGTGTTCCTACCTCGCAGGAAGGGAGTAGCTTTTCATTCTTTGGAACTTACTATTTTGCAATGGCTTGCACTCCGCAGGCAAGCAAGACTTCTGAAAGAGTCAGGGCTGCACAAAGCGGCACAAAAATAAACTGTAACACCAAAAATACGGAGCCGGGATCTCATCGGGGTAGCTCACTCTGAGTATTGCTGCAGCAGGGCTGGCGGCTGCCAGCTGTCCTGGATAGGCAGCTTATACCCAAACAATGGTCCTGCCACACTGGAGGAGGTCTCTCAGAGAGGAACACACAGTTGACATCGAATTTCATGCATCTGAGGCATTTAGTCCCTCTTGGCAGCATGAGAGATTGCCTCTGCTCCTAATGACCCAACTGGGCAACTTCTGTCCTTGGACAGGCACTGGAGGGGTGCCTACTGCACCAATCCTGGCTCTTCTAAGCTGCATTTTCCAAAGTCTGGGCAGGCAACAAGCAAACGGTGCTGATCTTGCCTAACAACTCCCAGTAATACACAAGGGATGTGGGGACTGCCCTGTGCTTTCCCGTGGAGCTGGGCATTCACAGCCTTCCTGTCCTGATGTCACTGTGACGCAGAGAGGGAACACAGCAACACACACACACACAACAGGTGTTCAGGTAGAGAAGAAGAAAAGAACCTCCTAGTTCTTAGTTGAAGTTCTTCTTAGTTGACCTCGTATATATAAGTTTCTGGACAGTGACCAGAGATTGGACAGAGAAGTTCCCACTTCTCCATCTCCACTGGTCACTTGAGAAGTCCATCAGGTGATATGTTTCCACAAAGGAATGCAAACATGATTCTTGTTTATCTTACAATTCATGAGAACTGACTCCATTACACTAACACAAATCAAAAGGCTGATTTTCAGGGACAACATCCTGAGACAGGCTGATGCTCATCCCTGCCTTCTTTGCAGCCTGCACGCCTCAAAGCAGGCTGTTTGGGGGATGCCCACACTGATATGCCAGAGAGGGACGTGGCTGTCAAGAATGAGAGGCACTGAGAAACAGGAGAAAGGTCTGATGGGTGAACATGAGCAAGGATGAGGGGAGAGCACAAACTGCACTGCAGGGAGGAGGTGTAAGCACGTGGCTTAAGTTTCTCAGAGAGATGTATGGGAGAAGACAGACATGCCCTGTTTCAAGGTTTACAGCAGGAAACACCTTGAGTTGGGAAGAATGGGAAGGGCAAGGGTACTCAAGTAGAGTGATGTTGCTCTTACTTCCTTGGGGGGGATCTCAGAGCCCTGCATGCCCTCCCATGTAGTGATTTGATCTTGCTCAGGCATTCAGGAGTATTAACTATAGGGTGGCGCATGGCTCTCACCATCCCTGGCCCGCAGACCACACGTGCAGCACAAGAAAAGGCTGTTGTGTCAGACCTCAGCAGCACTGCTGAGCTGCTCCATCCCCCCTCCGTGCTTTCACCAGCACAGGTGCCAGGGAAGCTGCTGTACCATCTCAGCAGGCCACAGATGTCCATCAGAGAGTTGCTGAGTGACCTTGGCACAAGGAGTGACATTAAGGCCTTCCCCACACCACGCGGGTTTCTGAACCGCTGCCATCCATCACTCACCTACTCCGTGCACTTTCGGAGCCACTGGCACCAGCACACCCACACTGTGCCCTGTTTAACACATCCCTGCACGGCACCAGGCAGAGGAGAGCTGTCACCCCCATTTTACAGGGTGGGACTCTGAGGCACAGAGAAGTGGTTTTAACAGCACGCCTGTGGCAGAGCGAAAACTGAATCTTGTTCTCTTATATTCCCAGTTAGCGCATTAATGACCTAAATTCTGCATCCTTTCCCCATCCATCGCCCAGAGGAGCTGGAGGAGAGGGTGTGGTAGCACAGGCGAACAATCAGCATCCAAACCCCCAGCTCCCTTTGCTGAGCACAGAAAAACCAGGGGCTAAAGTGGGACCAACACCGCCCTCACAAACCCTGGTAGGATCGATCCAGGGAAGGGAATCAACCTGGCACAGCCTATCAGCCTGGGGAGAAGGGCAGCTCCACAATGTCACAGCATTTTAAGCAAGCCAAGGCTGGACACTCCAATGGCCAAGTACCCTGCTGAGCCAGGTCAGCAAAGCCTTTGAGACACTGAGCCCCAGGAGCAGATTTTCAAAGAGCCTACATCTCCCCTCAGCCTGCCTAAGTGCTGAACCTCTAACCAGCTATCCCACGCAAGTCCATATAAAAGACAGCCTGCACCAGATGCAGCATCTTCTCCAAGCAGCTCAATTCTTTACATAGGAATTAATCAGCCTCAAACTCAGCAAGAAACAGAGCGGGGGAGAGGGAGAAAAAAGGAAGCATGGAAAGGATGTCACACAGTGAGGGGGTTTCCAGATGCACTGCGCTTCCCTCCCTGGCTCATTCCAACTGGGAGGCTCCGGCTGTGTGCCAGGAACATCACCCGCGAGGTGTATGCAAGTTCTGCCTGCTCCCCCAACACATGCAGGCAGGAGGAACTCAGTGTTCAGGATCTGCTGGGCAAGGAACTGAAATCTGAAGCTGGAGCCCTCCCCAGTGCCCCAGAGTGTGCCAGTGTTCACAGGCACTGTACAGCAGTGACCGCAGCCAAAGGACCAGGATGAGGAGTTGCTCATCTGTCACAGGCAGATGGCCCCAGGCAGTGAGGGGCAAGCAAAGGAAAGGACCCCCTTCATGATGTGTCTGCCTGCCTCACAGGGATTTCAGTGGGCAAGTAGCAGGGTGGAAGCGTGCCAAGGCAATTTACTTGGCTCTGAGGCTTTCCTTGCAGAAGAACCATGGCTGAGAAGCTGACGCTTTTTGAATGAGGTAACTGGATTGGGGATGGGTGATTAATAACCTTTAACCCACAGTAACCCACTGTTTCAGTGTGGGAATAGTATGTCAGAGCTACACAGAGAGACTTTGTTCCTACCTTCTTCTCCTCTTACTTACCTCTTAATGCACACACACTCCCTCTCTACTGTCTCTGTTCTCTTCATGCAAGCTCTTCGAATGAGTAGCTAAATGTAATAGATACCTTGAAGGCATCAGACACAAGCAGAAAAAGCCAAACTTGGGGGTTGACCTACAAGAACCCACCTACCTGCCTTCCATTTACTCAGTTATTCACTCAGGACTGCCTCCCAAAGCATCCCAAACACTAATCTATCAAGGCTTGACCTCAAGGAGAAACTCAGGGAGAATCCTTTGAGCTTGGTCCTTCTTCCATCTGTCCACGAATATCTGAAAGATCATTCAAATTCATCTGGAATAGACCTTCCAAGACATGACTTGGGGACCTGACATGGTGATTGCAAGTCTCAACCTGGGTAGGGCTGGTCTGGAAGAGCTCTGTTGCTCTT
The DNA here is from genome assembly GCA_032173965.1 of Sitta carolinensis. NCBI lineage: Eukaryota > Metazoa > Chordata > Aves > Passeriformes > Sittidae > Sitta > Sitta carolinensis. The sequence continues at coordinate 55,404,975 of JAVUNC010000005.1, read as the reverse complement.
CCCAGAGGCAACAACCTCAAATGTGGCGGCTTCATTTTCCCCTTGCTTTGCACACCCAGCTGCTCCAGAAGCTGGGTTCAGGATCAGGGTGGCAGGAGGCTTACCTGAGTTGCCACAGCATCTGTCACTCTTCAGGCTCAGGCTCCAAATGCTTCTGCTGAGGGATCAATGAGCCTGAGCCACTTTGTTAGCTGACCTCTGGAGAGGAGGCCCACGGGATCACCATGCCTACCCACACACCTACCTCATGCAGACAATGCATTTCTCCTTTCTAGACAGACTACGTCCATCAGTTCTGTGTTAATGGTCAGTCAGTGCAAATGTCCAGAGGGAAATGGAATGGAGGCTAGGAAAAAATTTGTGGGAACCCCGGGAGATATAGTGAAATTGTCTTTCACATGGTCAACCCTGTACAAGAATGGACAACCTGATCATTTGAGATACTAATTAGTCAGTGGTCATGGTTTGAGGAGTCCCTCTCTGGAGTGGTATTCATGGTGTCAAGAGGAGATATGAGTGATGAAAACAAGAGTCTGGCAGACATCCCAGCTAACAAAACACTTGGAAGTTGTCACTGGCACCCTGCTGGGATGGCCTTGTTGGTCATGGAGTGTGTGAAAAAGCATGCCCCATGACTAAAACTAGCAGAAGGCCCTGTACATACACCAGCCTGATGGAACTGTGTCCAGCCCAGCTTCCCTCACTTATGGTGAAAGATTTTGCTCCCCCAGCACAAGGGTGTTTTGCTGTTCAGCTGCATACACACAGTTGCACCAAGCTTCTTGTAGCCTCAGTCTGTGAGAGGACCCAAGAGGAGGCCTGACAAAGGTATGCAAAAACAAGCAGTCATATGGAGAAAGTAGATTAAGGGCTTTTGTAACCAGAACAAAGGGATGCATCCTGCCCACGGAATGAGAGGGCAGCGAATTCACAGCTGAGAGAAACAAATACTTTTGCAAACCCACACCTAATGATCCTGCCTTGATGTCCTCACTGCTGGGATCCACCGAGGCCATGCCAGGGGAAACGCTGAGGTCTGATGATGTAACTCACATCACTCACAGAGTGACGCCTGTCGATGCCCAGGGAGGGCACCCTGACACCTGTATTTGCCCGTATCCTGCTCCTGTTCCCATCCTGCCTCCCTCGGAGGCGGGCAGTGCTCTCCACCTCTGCGACAGGAGCCGTGGAGCTTCTGGTGCTCTCCTCTGCACAGTGGGAGCACTGGGCAAGGTGGACATCAGGCTGGGTCCTGACAGCAACTCCTGTGCACATACGAGGGACACACACGTGCGAGTGTGGCAAGGAGAGCCTGGCACTCCCGGGCAGGCACACACATGGCACACTGCCTGGAGAAGGCAGTGGGCACAAAAGGTGACGCAGAGGGCAGTTGTTCCTGCGAGGCAGGTTTTGGTGTTCTCATTTGTTCTTTTTTTTTCTCTTGTTCCCTAGGGAATTTTAAAGGTCTGTGTAAGCAAATCGATCACTTCCCTGAGGATGCAGATTATGAAGCCGATACAGCAGAATATTTCCTCCGTAAGTCCGCAGGCTCTCTGTGCAATGGCGTCGGGCGCCTCCTGTTTTCCGAACACAGGGTGGTGGAGACACCGTAACCTGTGAGGCTCAGTGGAAACCCCAGAGCCTTGAGACGCCCTAAAAATTACCCCACTCCCACCTCCCAGGGGCCCCGCCCACGAGACAGTGCAAATTCAAACATGCTGTAACAACCAATGGCATTTTTTTTATTAGCAGCAATTAATTGGGATACAAAATCAGAGTCTTAATTCAGATCGACTAAAAAGCTGCTGATTGGGCTTAAGGTCAGACTGGCCTAGCTGGGGTAGTGTGTGTGTGTGTGTGTGTGTGTGTGTGTGTGTGTGTGTGTGTGTGTGTGTGTGTGAGTGTGCATGTCCTCCTTAAGCAGAGGAAGTTTATATTTCCTCATCTGATACTCCAGCTGCACCAGACTTAAGAAATTAGCTGGATTTTGTCTGAGGAGCTCTTATTGCTGTCTTTACCTCTCCCCAAACACCGCTTCCCTACAGAGGCTGCAGATCTGATCTTTGCTGGTTTTAGTGATGGGAGCAGGAAGCAAGAATAAGGAGAGCCAGAGCCCTTTGAAGGAAAGACCTGGTGCTCACCCAGAGCCCCTAGGAGAGGTGCTGAACTCTAGGTACAAGGCATGCCTGTAACAAAACCTAGCCCGAGCTCCCAGTCCAGCCTGAGACGTGTGAGTGAAGCTCACACCGCTTTGCACAGCAGCACCCTGGCCAGCAGGACAGATCCACATCATGGGTTGCCCTGCCTGGTTGCTTTCCCCAGCCAGCATTCCCACCCACCCCAGAGGCAGGAGCTTACTCTTCCTTTAGCACAGCTGAACAGGGATCACTCCTCCTTTTAGGTCTCTACCTTGCTTATCCTGCCCTCCCTCCACAAGCCCAAGTCTTTTGACATCATGAGATCTTCTCCCAACAGAAATCTGAGATAAGTGCTTTTGACCTTCCAAGGTTAATCATCTGAGGCTTCCAAAGACTGGGAGTCTTTCAGAATAGCTCCTTGCCATCCGGGTGTGCTCCAAGCCAGATGTGGAGACCCAGCCCTGCGGCAGGGATGAGAGAGATAATTTAGGATCTGTGAGGCTCATTTGTATGTGAAAAGAGGCAGATCTTATGCTGCTTACTCTTGGTTTTTCAAACAGTCCTTCATCCACTGTAAATTGTAAATAACCGAGGGAGATTGCTTCTTTCAAGTGCCTTTCTGCAGCACCGGTCTCTGAATTGTTGCATGGCCCCTGAATCAGCAGAGCTGAAGACAGGGTTTGATCTGCTTTGGCACAGGGATGCCAAAGGTTTGCAGGCTGCCTCCGAGGGCAAACCAGCCCTTGCAGAACTGCTTGGGAGCATGGAAGCTGCTTGCAGCATCAATTGCACTTCAGAAAAAAAGAGTTGGGAGAAGGGGCCAAACATTTCAAGATGGATGGGTTTGTTCCCTCAGAGGGAACAAGATCTGAAGAAAAAACTGGCCCAGTGTCAGGACCTGATAGTGTCCCCAGGGCAGAGTCCTTTTTAAGAAAGAACCAGGTTCAAAGAGGGATTTGGCAAGTCAATAAAGGATGACTTGGGTCATCCTCAGTTCCTGAGGGAACTGGGATTTCTGCTGGCTTAGACCTGCCTGGAGAGAGACCCCACTGAACATCTTCTTCCCAGAACTTCTCTCAAACCAGAGTCCCTGGGTGCTCTGCATGGGTGATGCCTGGCAGTACCATCAGGAACAGCTAGAAAGTTTTTTATCAGTATCAGAGCAGGCAATTCCCTCATGCCCCAGGGGACCAGGACTGTGATGGGGCCTGCCTAAGAGGGCCATCCATTATTTCTGCCAGCCATCCACATAAGGTGCCTTAGGACTTTTGAAATCAAGTGCCTGTTATCAGAGAGGAAGCAGAAGCCTCCCTGTGTTTCCTTGCTAGCAGTCACAGATGAGTTTAGGGAGTGTACACCTCCAGCCCCGTTTCTTTAGGCCATAGGCTCTGGAGCCAGGAAGACTCCCACTCTCTTGCTGGCAAGGTCCTCCTGAAAGGCTGAGGAAGGCTGCTGTCCTTCTCCATCACATGACACCTGCAGCTTCCCATGTCAGTTAGCAACTTTGTGTTCTCCCAACAGATGTGAATTTCAGAATCAAGACACAGATAAAACTGATGTAGTCAGGACCAGGTTGCAGGACTGACCAAGCATCCCCCTAGAAACCCTCTCAACAGTGGGTGTCTGCTTGATGTTTGCTTCCTGCCATTTAAGCTTCCCATCGTCAAATGCCACCTTGTTTTCCAGAAGCTATTAAGATGGTTATTACTGTTATCCTGTTCCCGGAAACACAGCCAGGCAGAACTGGAAAACAAGCAATAGAGGTTTCTCCCTGCCTTCTGCATTCCCCACGCACAGGCAGTGGGCTAGGCCCCCCTCAAAGAGCTTGTGCCTAGCAGGATCCAGAGACCAACAGGGTCTTTGAAGCTGGCCCTCTGCTCACTTAGGAAAAAGTCCTGCATTTGCTTCATTGGGTTCATTCTTGCAGGCAAGGAAGGATTAGCTTTCATCCCCTCTTCCAGATCTTTGCTCCACAAGCAGAATTGCACCAGCCCGTCTGATACCTTTCTTTATCAAGCAAGCCTTCATTTCACACTTTAACAGCTTATTTTCTCTTGTGAAGGGAGGAGAGAAGGCCTTCCCAGTTAAAAAAAAAAAAAAAAAACAGGGATATTTGCACCGCAGACTCAGGCGGAGCGCTGGCTCCCCGCAGCCACCCACGAGTGCTGTGTGCGTGCGTGCCTGTGTGCGTGGGTGTGCGTACACACGGGCTCGGCCTTTTGCTGCGTGAGTACCAGTCAGGCCCCCCAGAAGCTTTGGGGTATGTTTTGCATGCACATTTGAGCACATACGTGCATCTGTGCATCTATGCCATTGCCCTCTGCTGGCTGAGCTCTTCCCATATCGACCGATGGAGAGTGTGCGTGTGTGGGAGCTGGCACATCCAAAGCCGTCACTGCCCTCTGGAAGGAGCCCAGTCATTTAATCACTAGGATAAGCCCTGCATTTCAGCACACAGGGCTGGGACTTGTTCTTCTCAGTCCTCACTGCAGCTGCAGAGCAGTGCATGGCACCACAAGCTCCTTCTCAGCCTCAAAAAAAAAAAAAAATCTTCTTGAGATGCTCATGCCCTTTTGGGAGGATTCGAGATTGAGCAGCTCTGCAGGAAGCATTTGGGTTGCTGTTCTTTGAAGTGCAGGCTTGAGCGGCAGAGCCCCACAGAAGGAGAGCTGAATGGTGCCTGGGCTCCCCCTCCAGCCCACAGTCCCCCAAAAACAGAGGAAAAGACAGCACGAGTGGGCACAGACAACGCAGGCAGGCTCCCAGCTCAGCCACCAGCCCCTCAGCCCCCTCTCTCTCCCCATGCTGAACCACCAGCTTTGTGGCAGCAGCAGTGGCCAGGGCATGGGAGAGTTGCTTTGGACCACTCTCTTTTTCTGACACACTTTGTTTCTCTCTCCCTCCTTCCGTCCATCCCCCAATGCCTTTATCTCTCCTTAAACTACTCCCCCACTGCACATTGCCCTCTGTCTCTCCCCTTCGCCCCCACCCACTAAACGTGCTCGCGTGCCCCCGACCCTCACTCTGGTGCCATTTCCATGCCCCTGTTTCCTCTCTCTCACACCTGTGTTGTTCTTTCTGCCCTGTTCCCCCTCTCTCCTCTGCAGGGGCTGTTAGAGCCTCTAGTATTTTCCCGATCCTGAGTGTGATTCTGCTTTTCATGGGTGGACTCTGCATTGCAGCCAGCGAGTTCTACAAAACCCGACACAACATCATCCTTAGTGCCGGCATCTTCTTCGTGTCTGCAGGTAAAGGGATGCACAGGGCCTGATGGTGGTGGGCTCCAGGGGCTTGGGGGCTGCCCAGCAGGGATGCCTGCAGGGGCCCAGTTGCCTAGGCAGGAGCATTTCCCAGCCCTGACCAGCCTTATTTGGGCTGAAAGCAGTGTCACTAGGATGCCTGTCCATCCTGCCTGCTCGCCCAGCAGAGGCAGGGCAGGCATGCAGGGCTTTCCTCCAGCTTGAGAGCTGATGGAGGGAGAGTTTCCCTAGCATCTGACACCTCTCTGGGACCAGGAGCGCAGTCCAGGGAAGCGGCAGGCACATCAGGAGGGTTTTGCCTGAGTTTCCCAAGGACAACTACCCGTCCTGGAGGGGATGGGAAGGGATTTAACCCCACAGCCCCCACCACTGTCATGTGTCACCTTCCTGACATCTCCTTCTCTCTCCCCCGCCGGACGGCTCGCAGGTCTGAGTAATATAATTGGCATCATCGTATACATATCAGCCAACGCTGGAGACCCCTCCAAGAGTGACTCCAAGAAGAACAGCTACTCCTACGGCTGGTCCTTCTATTTCGGGGCCCTGTCCTTCATTATAGCCGAGATGGTGGGAGTGCTGGCTGTCCACATGTTCATAGACCGGCACAAACAGCTGCGTGCCAACGCTCGTGCCACGGACTACCTCCAGTCCTCCGCCATCACCCGCATCCCCAGCTACCGGTACCGCTATCAGAGACGCAGTCGCTCCAGCTCCCGCTCCACCGAGCCTTCACACTCCAGGGATGCCTCTCCTGTCGGGATCAAAGGGTTCAACACCCTCCCATCAACAGAGATCTCGATGTACACCCTGACCAGGGACCCGCTGAAGGCAACCACCACCCCCACCGCCACCTACAACTCCGACAGGGATAACAGTTTCCTCCAGGTTCACAACTGTATCCAGAAAGAGAACAAGGACTCTATCCACACCAACACAGCCAACCGCCGGACCACCCCGGTATGAAGCCGTCGCCAGGAGCTGAAAATGGGGCAGGAACAGGCAGGAGGAGATGGGGGTGGGCTGCAGGGTGGGGAGGGTGGAAGGGGGAAGGGGACAGCAAGGGGGGTGGGGAAGGAGGAGGTGGAAGCGCCCCTTGGTGGAGTGGGGACCTTCCCAAGGCAAAAAAAAAAAAAAAAAAAAAAAAAAAAAAAAAAAAAAAAAAAAAAATTCACACAAAAAAAAAAACAACAAAAGAAAACAAAAAAACTGACAAAAAAAAAAACAAACTACAAAAAAAACCAACAAAAAAATACAACGAAGGAACAAGCAGATAAGCAGACAAACAAGTGAGTGAACAAAAAAACCAACCAAACAAAAAAAAAACAAAAACAAAAACAAACCAAGCAAACGAAAAGGAAATATGAGGAAAGAGACAACAGTGAAAAAAAAAAATTCTTTAAAAAAAAAGAAAAAGAAAAAAGAAAAAAAAGAAAAACCTTAAAACTGAGAGAAAGAGATTTAAAAAATAGAAATAAATTTAAAAGAAAATGCATGATTTCCCATGTACCATTATTTTAACATTTAATAAAAACAGATTAAAAAAAATAAAAGGGAACCAAGAAATAACAAATGACAATAAATCAAGTGGGAGGAAGAGGAGGAGGAGGCAGCTTTTTTAATTTTGGGAGGTTTTATTCTTTTATTTTATGGTTTGTTTCCCACTTACCTTTAACCCAGCACAGGCTTCTTGGGGAACAGGGGATGGGGATCGGCTGCCAGTGACTTCAGTGTCCTTGGGCCAGTTATGGAGGATCCTGGGTGCTGGAGTTAGCCATGACCCACTCTGTTCTGCTGAGACCCATGGGGATTCACTCCATTCCCCTGGGCTCCGTGGGGATCTGCTCATCCTCCACAGGTCCGTAGGGGCTTAAAGTGACCCTAGGGAGTGCAGGAGCTGATGCTGAGTCACCCCTCCACAGTGTCCCCAGGGGGGTCCCCACTTCCCCAGCCCTGGGGACCCTGGGGTTAACGGTGACAGTGCAAAAAACAAAGACACAGTAAATAAAGACACACACGCAGAGACAAAAAAAAAAAAAAAAAAAAAAAAAAAAAAAAAAAAAAAGGACAAAAGAGGTTTCTTAAAAAAAAAAAGTGGCAATTTTTTAATAAAACAACAGCTATAAATAAATGTAAATATAATAAGTGGATTTACTTGCAAGAAGAACAGATAGTATTTTTTTTCTTTTAATTTTTGTTTTCTTCAGCTTTAAACTGTGAAAAAAAAATAAAAAAGGAAAAGAGGCAGCCGGGAGCTGTGTGGGAGGCGCAGGTAGAGGGTGGGGGGGCTGGTGGAGGGCAGCTGGGGCTCCCATCCTTTCAGGGTGATGATGCTGTGGGGGAGGGACACACATGGGATGCTGCGGGGGGACAGCACTCACGCACACATGTGCCCATGTTCACACGCTGTGCCCTGGTGGGCGCACGCTCTCCTGTGAATGCTCCAGAGGCTCCCCAGGGTGGCCACGCACCCCTCAAATCTGCCCGGATCCGCCTTGGGTCACATCAGCGGGGCTGCAGCCATGCAGGGGCACGGTGAGGGCCCCCCCGGCCGCCCCCTGAAATCGCTCCCGTCCTCGCCTGGGCACAGCCAGCACACACCCTGACGCAAAGCCGGCCACAGGCTGCCCGGCCTCGACCCGTGCAGCCAAAGCCCCCCGAGCCGGGCCGGGCAGGGAGAGCTGTCCCCACGCCCGCCGGCTTTTGTCCTCCTCCCCTCTTCTCCTGGGAGTCCCCGACTGCCGTGGTCTCCTCCACAGCAGCAAGGCAAGGCGAGCTGGGTCCCCCAAGCCCCGCCGGGTCCCCTCGGTCGCTGCCTCCCGGGGCAGGGGACACCGGGCTGCCGGCTTGGAGCGCGGCTCCCTCCGCCAGAGCCGCTGCCCACGGCGGCTCCGGGAGCGCGGGGGCAGCGGCGGTGCCGGGGAGCCTTTGTGCCCCCCACGGGCACCGGCCAGCCCGCGGCGGGGACAGGAGCCCTTTGGGGCTGCCCCCCGAAAGCAGAAGCGCCCGGGGCAGGCACAAAGGCGAGGGTTTGCAGTATGGGGCCGCTGAGCCCTTCGGCAGCTCAGACCCACTTTTCGACTTTTTTGCCGTCCCCATTCCTGCTGCTCCAGTTTTAGGAGCTGCGCAGTGCCCGCTCCAGGTCCCAGCGGGGGTTCTTGCTTTAAAGCAGCCAGATCCTCCCCGCTCCCCCCGGCCCACTGCTACTGCATCCTCCCTTCCCCGCTCTGGGGTGGGGCGAGGGGCAGCACAGGGACAGGGTCAGCCCCAAAAGCGGCGTCACGGGGCTTGCAAGAGGTGGGTGCGAGCGCCTTGGCTGGGTGTTCGGACCCCACCCCATCGCTGACACCACGTCCCGTGGCCCCCCAGCCCTTTCGGAACGATTCACAGCGGAAATCCACTCCCTCCAATGCCCCCGAGGAATAGTTAAAGCCAGTTCCCCAGATCCCAGCGTAGAGGGGAGGTGGCGCTGGGGTTTCCATCCCCACCCAACCCTGCTCGGAGCTGAGGAGCATTCACAGGGCTGAGCGCACCCCGGGACAGGCGGGAAGGGGAGAGCGGGAGGGCGCCGGGAGAGCGTGTGCAGGAGGCAAGGGTTGGCGGGGAAGCTTTTTCCCCAGGGTGTTGCTCATGTCCAGCTCAAACCAGTACAAGAAACCAACCTCCATTTTCTTTATTTTGTGGGTTTTTTTCAGACTGTTAAAAAGAAAAAAATTTTAAAAAGAGAAAATGACAAAAAAAAAAATCCTGGTACATGAAATAAAGTTTTTTTTTATATATATAACTTGGTCCTCGTTTATGTGGATTTATTGGGGGGAATTTGTAGTGCCAGAAGAGTACCTCAAAACCCAGCAAGAGAATCTACTGCTATGGACAATTTCCTCCTCACTGGCAATTCAGAGGATGGCCTTACTTCAAGATGATCTTCCAGATACAGGAAAATATGAGGCAAGAGGAAAGGGCTTTGCCACAAATTTTTATTTTACGTAAGCATGGGAAAACTCAAGTAATACTTGGGCTTTCTCTGCTGCCCTCCAAAACATCTTCTCCAGTCTCTCTTTAGCTTCCAGCATCTCCCCTCCTGTTCCATTCTTCCTGTGTTGAAGATACCACAAAGGCTGATGCTCCAATTCCTACTTGGCTCTCATGGCAAGCCAAGAATTGCCAGCAAGGTCAGAATTCATACACACTGGAGGGCTCAAAAAGGAAAAAGAAAGTGACCCCAGCATTGTTTTGGGGTTTTGTTCAGCCACTCATGGCAATTTGCTCAGTAGCTGGCTTGGCAGTGGGTGCCTGGTGGAAATGCTCAGCTTAGAAGCTTGGAGTGGCGGAATAACTTACAGCTGGGGATGCAGACCCAGAAACAGGTAAGGTGGCAGTAGAGCAGGGAGCCAAGATCCCCACAAAGGGGACTATGCTCCTGGCACCTCTAGGGGACTAGGTCCCCTCACCACTGGCAGCAAGGGTGGCACCAATGAGCTTCCCTTCACCCTGCACTGGGCTCTCACTTCTCGTGAGACCCTCCATGGCTTCTGAAGCAGACCAGAAACCCCAATCAGATTCTGTCACCACCAGCTCAGAGGGATGGCGTGGAAGGACTACCACCTGAGTGACAAAGCTTCTCTGTGAGTGACCCACAGCAGACAAGTGAGACCTCAAGCTGAATGTGCAGGCAGGACCAGAGGAGCTAATTTGGCAGCAGCAAGGAAGGCATAGCTGTCTCCAGGAGTCCTAGCAGACACTGGTGGGCTTGCAGCACAATCACAGCACTGCCTTTGTCCATGCTGCACCTCACACATGTTGAGACCTGTGCTCAGCATCTGTATCCCCTGGCCAGCACCAGTGGGTCACCACTCTGGTCCTCACTGCACCCCCTCCAGCACAATCTCCTCCAGCTCATCCCTCTTCTTTGGGCCCCTGGTAGCACCTAACACCCACCCCAGCATTCCAGCTGGCAGGACACTTCACTGCCAAGGTAATTGGGGGCACCCGCCGACCCATTTCTGCTCCTCCTCCAGGGACCCTTCCACAGCAGCCTCACCAAGAAGGAGGGCACAGGGAGGGGAGAGGCAGCAAAGCAGGCCAGGAGCCTGTCTGGGGGACACCAGGGAGCTCCTGGCCCTGCCACATGCACATCTAGGAGGCAGCTGCCTTCCCACCCCACCTAGTGCACAGATCCCAAAAGCTTCTCACCTCCTCCTCATCTCCTTGCCTGGCTCTGAAGCCTCCACCAGTGCTGAGCGCTCCCGCTCAGGCATGGGTGGGATAAGCTGAAGGAACCCCCCTGCACTTCCTCCATCCACCCTGTGATGTCTCCAATCTTGGCCTGCTGCAGAGCCTGGGCCAAGAGTGTGCTCCTTCCTCCTCACCCGTGCCAGCGAGGCACTGTGGAGATGTGGCTGCACTTCCCATGCAATGCCCTGCCTGGATTGGAGGGGTGCATGGCTCACCCCCTTCACACAATTCCATGAGGGGCTACTTTCCCATAGGGTGCAGATGTTTCTCCCCTTCTCCGTCTGGCTTTTATGAGATGAGGCAGCGAAGCAGCATCGGCCTGAAATTAGGTGTGGGGCATGCTCCTCAGACAGCACCAGCCTCCATGCCATAATAATTAGTACTAATATTCAGCACTTATACAGCACTTTTCATGTTCAAAGCACTTTGCAAACATTAACTAATTAATGTCATATTAAGTGATGTCTTAGAGGGGCAGCATGGAAAGCAAACAACTTGCGCGTGGGCAGAAGCTCTCATTCCCCATCTCTCCCCAGGCACATTAACACTTAGGTAGGTGAGAGACCCTAATAATGTTTTCCTGTACCCCTCCTAGACAGCCTAGAGGCTGCCCATGCCACGTGCTAGCCTCTCCCACTGTTGACTGTGTGCTCTGGCAGGCCCTGAGTATGCCAGGGCACCAGAGCCTTCTCCTCCACAGCACAGAGCTGCTGAGGCCTTAGGGAAGCTGAAGACTTATGACTGAGAGGTCAGTGAAAATATTTGGGTTGGAAAAGTTCCTACCCAAAAGGTAGGGACAAGCCCCAGCAGTGGTGAAGGAGAGACAGCAGGACCCTCGCAACACAGCCAGAATGGAGATGGAGCAGGCAAAGTCTGGTCCCATGCATTCATCCAGGTCCCTGTCATGCCCCAGCCTCGTGACCTCTTTGGGGCCAGTGGTCATTCCCTGCTTTCAGGCGCCAGAGGAATGCAGTGTCTGGCCCTTGCATGGGGCTGATTTTGGACAGTGCCCCTCCAAACCTGAGGACATGCTCTTAAGCGCTGGCCAGGGATGGGTAGAAGGCAGGCAGGGAATCTGCCAGAGAGAGTGCTGCCCGACTCAGAGCAATCCACCAGGATGGCTCTGGCAAAGGATCCGAGCTCCAGAGGGCCTGCACTGCCCACGAGATGCTGGCCTGCACTGGCAGTGGTGCCAGGTCTTCCAGCATGGCTCTAGAGAGGGGTCCCTTTGGGGGATGGTGCAGGGCGAGGGGAGCATTTGCTACTGAGTAACGCCCATGCCCTCACGTGTGTGGGTCTGCTGTCAACATGTGCTTGCTGCTCCTCTGCTGCCTCTCTCATGTGGACCACAGCCAGAGCTGGCTGCATTTTGCTTCAGTGGGAGACGCTCTGAGAGCTCCTCATGTGGGGAAACCCAGGTACTTGGCTATTAAATTAACGTTGGGCATTTAACTGCATCATTGAAATGGTTTAAACACCCAGGAGTGGTAATTAGTAATTATGGTTTGGTGAGGGAGGATATTAAGACCCAGGTATGGAGCCCAGTATTTTTCTCTGCAGATAATTTTTAGTGCCAGATGACTACAGAGAGAGGCCAAGCGTCAGACACACAAGCCTGCTGTTTTGCTTGTGTGTGAGGACTGCCACGGGGGAAGGAGACAGCCACACAGCTCGCCTTTCAAAAGCCAAGCATCGGGGCCAAGGACACAGAAAGGTTTGAAATGGAGAGCTGATGGAGGAGGAGGGTCTGTGAAGAGGTACAGTCAACATAACTAAAGCTGCTAGGTGAGCAGGGATGGCAAAGGACAGGCCATCTGAATATCCTGGAAGTACCCCCAAAGGTAGAGGTGGGTCCAGACGTTTTGGCATCTCCTTCCTAGGTGCCTTCCAGCTGCTGGGGACTTCTCCCCTCATCTCCCCAGGCTTGTCTGAACACCTTCTGGGGAGACAGAAAGAAGAGGCAACAGTTTTGATAGGGAAGAGTGGCAGATGGAGGATAAAATTTGAGTAGGACCTATGCAGATTAAGCAGATGTGAATTAAATGTCACCAGCCTGAGTTTTACCTCCAAGAGGGGGTAACAAGTCACCCCTCACGCTGAGCTGAGGCGTGGAGCTGGACCACACATGGACTGCTGTGCAGTATGCATCTCCTCACCCAGAACTTTTGATCAAGCACACTGTACCACAGTTTGCTGGCTCCACAGAGCTCCAGAGTAGCTGTGCAACCAAGATGCCCCATGGAGATGGGAAAGTCCCCTCCAGCCCAAGAGAGGGAACAGGCCCCTGTCACCCGGACATGGTCATAAAAAGACCTTTAACTGGGGATCTGTGCCCACAAGGGTAAGGAGGATATCTGTGACGTCCCAGTGTCCGTGGTGGCTGCACCTTAGTAAAGCCATTGACCACTGGCTGTAGAGGGGTGCTGAGGACCTGCCAGACATGGAGCTGCACCGAGGACCCTGACAGAGAGAATCCAGGACCCCAATGGGCCACGCTGCTTCCCACAACTGCAGCAGCAAAAATTGGGTGACTGCCTCCATCTTCCTGGCTGCAAATCCCAGCTTTGACCTGGCTCTGGCAGAGCCAACACGGACGCAAACCATTCTGGCAGAGCGTTGTCACTTGTGCCAGTTTTACACCGTGGAGAGGAGTAATGTGCGAATGACGCCAAACCCCGGTGGCCTCTTTTCGCTTGCCCTTTCTTGAAACCTGCGGGCCTTGCGCCGTGGGCTCGGAGCGGCAAGGGTGCCAGGGCTCCTGTGCGCAGCGAGGGTTGGGCTCGGCAGCCTCTGCAGCACTCGGCTCTTGACATTGCGGATCTTCCGCAGCGCAGGAGCCGGCTGACCGCGACCCGCGGCTTCAGCAAAGGGGTCAAGGCACACGGCGATGGGCTGAGTCCCAGAAACACATCCACAAGGGCAAAGTACTGGGCTTGGGAAAGGGTTTTCTCTGCTGCTGCTCCTCCTGCTGCTCCTGCTCCCCTCGGGGATGGAAAAAACAAGAGACTTTGCTCTCTAGGGACCTGTCAGTCAGAATCTGCCAGCACCGTTTAATTTGCTGCATTTATGCCTGCCAGGAGCGCCGGCCGGGCTGCCTGTTCCTGAGCAGGCAGTGCCATCCCGTGGGACGAGCTCGGCACAGCAGCGGAGTCTCACAGCCGCACTGTGCAGGAGCTGGAGCAGCCCCACAGCTTCCCGGGAAGGCGCAGAGCTGGGGCCATGCCCCGTGTCCCCTTGGTGTGCAGGGGTGGCCAGCGGACGTTTCCACTCTCTCAGGCTCCTCAGTACGTGCTTTCCCTCATTCCCCCTCTCCTCCATCAGCTCAGAGGGGACACAAGGACATAATTTACCTGGGGGTTCAGCTTAGTCCCACCTGGCTCCAGCCAGCACGGGGGCAGGTATTATTTTAGGAGGGGACGGCAGACAACAAAGCTCTTACTGTGAGCTTGGTGTGGCCATGAGGTTGGAGGCAGCATGTCCCAGGAAGCTGCCTGTCATCAGTAAGTCCCCCCACTTCTCCTACTCTAAAATCTGCAGGTCTGACTGGTGCCTGGCCAGGGATCATCTAGGAGTGTTTAGTGGGGTAATACTTCGTGCACGCAGAGAAAAGAGCAATTCCACAAGGCATTTCCAAGGTCAGGGAGCCCCATGGCTGCCCCACATCTCCTTCTGCTCTTGCTACTCTCCCTCGAGTACCTGGTGCTGCTTGTGGATCCTTTGGGAACAAGGGGGTGAAGGGAAGACTCCTTCTCAGCCCAAACCCTTTCCCATCCCCTACGGCAGGGGCCAAACACAAAGCCCGGGCCTGACCTTGGGAGGCAGCTGTGACCCTGGGAATTGCCTGATCCAGGGGAACAGGCTGCAGACAGTGAAAAGGAGAGAAAGAAAGACCTTGGACTGCTGCAGTGGGAGCTTTCTGGAGCAAAGCTGAGAGTGCGCATCCGTCCCAGCTGCCTCGGGGTACCTGACGCCCAATGGGGGACATACACAGCACAGCTTTGCCATAAGGGACAAAAGCACCCGGCTGACTCCTCCAAAGACAGAAGAGAGCAGATGGTGCTGAAATCTGCTCAAGAGGAGAGGAAGGAATGGCCCCGAGGCTCCGTACTCCCTGTCCCCTCCGCACTCCCTGTACCCCGAGAGGCACATTTGTCCGGCGCCAAGCGTGTCGGCCAGCCCTGTCCCCGACTTACCAAGGAGCAGAGAAGGGAATGGCAACCATGGACTTGCTGGGTTGCTGCTTCTCCCTTGCTGCTGTTCTCTTTTGTGGGCACCTTCTCGACAGTCACTGGGAAGGGAACAGTATGTTATACATAGGTAGCATCTGCTTTTGGCTCCTAACTGCCTTGAAACTAGGTCTTGTGCAAATAGGGTTCAACTGCGTTTCCTAGCAGAAATTGCTTGCACTCTTTTTCTGTCTCCTGATATTCTGCTTAGACCTCTTTTCCTGGCTGGCATTAACATTAAGCCTTCCAGAGAAGAGACCAGCCAGGCAAGAGCATTTACACAGCATGTTTAGCCCCAGAAGATTCTGGTTTTTTAATGGAAGTTACTCTAACAGCAATGATGTTGAAGGAAATAACTGTGGGTGCTCCGGTGCTGGGCAAGGGCCCTTGTAAAGAAAACCCATGTTGTTCATAGCCCTGCTCACATCGAGAGCTTTCTGAGGGCAGTGCTGCATATGACTCAGGCACCAGATAATCACAGGGCGTGGGGCATGGCTCCAGCAGCTGCAAAGCAAACTGCTAACTCAGTGGTGAGAAGGCATTGTGTGTCTTCCACCACCCAGGGCCCCATCCTCTTCCCTGCTGTAGATCTGGCTGGATCTATGCAGCATTTCCCAGAAGCAGCAGCCTCTGTTGACACGGCTCCCCATCACCGTAGCTTGTATCTCCTCCAGTCAGGCAGGGAATGTTGTCCTTCCCTGCACAGCACGGAGGTGACAAGCTTGCACTGCAGAAGCTTACTGGTGTGGCCTAGAAAATAGCCACAGAGCAGGGATTTGCAGGGGAGCCTGTGGACTCCCAGTCTCATACCCCAGCCACTGCACCAGCCTTCCTCTCCTGATGCAGGCTTGGAGCCAGCAGGGACGCTGCTGGCGCCAGCTGCTCTAATTGAGCTTTGTAGAATAAACTTGTGGAATTAGCCTGTTGGCTGCTGGGATAAAATCCAGCACTGAGCACAGATCAAAGGAGACAATCTTGCTGACAGTTGGAGGGGAGGCAGCGGGACCTGGCTCCTTGTGCAGCTCTGGAAAGGGCAGCGCTCAGCAGCCAAGGGTGAGGATGCAGCATGACACACACACGGCCTCTTTGGCAGTTCACATGGCCCAGACCCTGGTGGTCAAAGCTACAGAAACCTTGGGAGAGTTCTGACACTGGTGGCAAAAATAATCAAAACCAGCAAGAGACAGCGCTAATTCAGAGAAAGACAATTTTTGGATACACCAAAAGTTTGTGGCTTTTCCTGGTAGCATGGAAGGAGCAGACAGAGCAAGGTCAGGCTCTGAGCTCAGCCTACAGAAGCAGCATGATTTAAGAAGGGTAAATCTGCCCTTGCTCAGTTTCTGTCTGTCTGTGAGGATAAGACAGTCCAGCCCAGCAGCCAGGGAGAGCTCAGCACAGCAGGAGAAGGAAGAGGGGAAAAGCCTCACAGTGAAAGCACTATCTGCTACCAAGAATAATAAAGTCAGCACATTCCTTGTGTGGACCTTACTGGACAGAAGTGTCTGGTCTGAAAACACACAGCAAATCTGCCAGGTGCCACCTGCTCCCAGCCCCACTAGATTGCACAGGCAGCAAATTAAAAATCAGATTCACCGCACATACACAGTAACACTGTTTTATGGCCATTTTTCCAGGGTTCCTGAAAATCCAATCAAGAATGTTCCTGGAAATCCAACCAAGAATTTTCCTGACAAAGCTGGTAAGCAATCACAACACAAGAGGACAGGTTTATAGTTCAGCAACCAGGGCAACAGCAAGAGGAATGAAGCTCTTGGAAAGGAGGCCAAGCATTGCAGAAAATCACCTGGCTGAGAGAACAGCAGACTGAGGAGGCAGATAAAAGTGCCACGGAAAAGATGGGA
Organism: Sitta carolinensis; assembly: GCA_032173965.1. Classification (NCBI taxonomy): domain Eukaryota; kingdom Metazoa; phylum Chordata; class Aves; order Passeriformes; family Sittidae; genus Sitta; species Sitta carolinensis. The sequence continues at coordinate 55,388,257 of JAVUNC010000005.1, read as the reverse complement.
TGCAAAGAGGAGGGCCAGAGAAGGAAGGAGGGTTTCCCAGCCTGTGAACATCAGTCCAGGGCATGGGCCATTTCATATGTGGCCAAGGCTGGTTACAACAAAAGCCCTGGAGCCAGCAGTAAGTGTTGCTGCTTTAAAGATGATGACAATGACTGCCGAAGAGGAATGTGACCTGAGGAGGTGTGTGTGAACATCAGGGTTCCCTGCAGTGGGAAGGTGTTGAGGCTGAAGACAATTTCCCTTGGTCTCTGGGTTTGTCAAGAAGCACAGAGCAGTGGAGACTAAGCATATGGCACAGGCATACGGTGTGTGTTTGGTCTTTAGTGAGGAAAAGGAAGCCAGCTGTCTATTTAAGATGCATTTCTGCTAAGAATGAGAAAAGGAACTCCTGGAAAATAGAGTTTTAATGTGAACATTAGTCTTCCAATCCTCAGCTGCCTCTTTGATTGGAAGTACCATCATACAAGCGGGAAAGCAGCCCGTCTGAAGGCTTTTCAAAGCTTTTTTGAGACAGAGGTGATCTGTTTTCTAGGAAAGGCCCGTAACAGGTTGGCTGCTGGGACTTGCTCTCCTTCACTTAAACCCAGCAAGCCCTGGTAACACTGCCTGAGCTGTGTATCATCCACTCTCAGCAGGAGGAGGCTGCTCAACGCACTGCCAGCTCACACGGAGACAGCTCTCCAGAGGGCCCCAAACCACAGAGGAGATGGATGGCAGAGAAGGTGTTGAACTGGAACATCTAAAGTGCAGGAATGAGCCCATCTTTTATGGGCCTGCTAACACTAGCACAGAGCCCAAAGCCGGAGAAGTGGGAGACAAGAACAGAGAAACAGATGGGAGCAATTTATCCTGGCTGTTCTCATGAGAATCTTCCAGGGAAGAGTGATTAGTCTTATTAACTGATTAAATGATTAATTAACTGATGAACTGAAATTACGGATCAAGGATCAAATGATTGCAAGGCAAGTGTATTTGGAGTACTTTTCCAGGAAGCGAGGTATTTCACGTGCCCTTCATGAAAACCAGAGGCCAGGAGGGGAACTGTTTGCAGCAGCAGAGTGTGGGGTCAGCAGGACAGGACCAGAGGCACACGGAGCTGCAGGGCTCCAGCAGGACATGGGAGGTGCAGTGCCTGGGGGGAAAGACAGACCTGTTCCCTCTCCTAGTAAATCTGACCTGAGACAGGCTGAGAAAGTCAGGTCTGTTCGTCCTGGAGAAGGTCTCATGGAGATCTCACAGCAACTTTCCAGGCTCTGAAGAGGGACTGCCAGGAAGATAAAGAGGAACTCTTTGCCAGGAACTGTACTGGATTGATGGCTACGAATTCAAAGAGGGAAATTTAGGCTAGATATTAGGAAGGAATTCTTTATTGTGAGAGTGACGAGACACTGGAATAGGTTGCGCAGGGAAGTTCTGGATGCCTCTACCTGGAAGTGTTCAACACTATATTGGATAAGGCCTTGGGCAAGCTGGTCTAGTGGGAGGTGTCCCTGCCCATGCGAGGGATCCACTAGAGGATCTTTAAGGTTCCTCCCAACCCCTAACACTCTATGATTCTAAATATGGCAGAAAATCTCCCTGCTTAAGACCGGATTATTTTTCCCAGAACTCTTCTTCTCCTTGCTAAGTAAATGGAAGCTTAGATCCATGCCCAGGGGAGCATTTAACCTGCACCAGCCACTCCCTATAAATGCTCTCTCCTCCAACCCACACCTAAATCAAACTGTGCCACCAGAAAAGGAATTCTGATGGGCTGAGACCGAGCTGCACATGATCTGGCATCTCTGGTAGGCAGCAGCAGCACTACATTCTCTTGCATGCACCTCACGCAGGCTCAGGAGTGAAGAGGAAACTGTGGAAAGGATTTTGCTTCATCAGTCTATTTCTCTTCATTCACTCATCCCTAAGTCTGTTGCTCTTTTCAGAACTTCTTCCTCTTTTCCTCACCATCTCCTGAGTTCCTCTGAACCCATAGAGCCCATTGCCCCATTTTGGGGGAAGAGGGACAAGCACTGTGGGGGTCACTGGGAGCTGGGATCCCTCTGAGTCACTGCAAGCGAGGCAGTTCCAGCACTAATGATGTTTGTCTCCAAAACGGCTGTTTAGGTGAGACAGTTACAAATTGTATTTTACAAACCGTTTTCTATAAGTGGATTTTTTTTTTTTTTTTTTTTTTTTTTGCTAGCAGGAAGAAGCACTTTAATAATCTCACTTCTGATTAATGGCAGGGTGTCTTGTCAAAGCAAAGACCGCTGCAGCTTTGGTTCTTTCTCGAGGAGGAATCACAAGTGGAAAATAAAGAAGAAAATGCACGACCTCTCTGCCTGGAAAATATTGATCTAGACTCTTCCTAGGTAAAAGATACTCAGTAAAATTCTCTGAAGAGTTTTTTAGCCTGTGAGCTGAAGAGATTTGTAAACCAGATCTTGCTCTTCTTAGGGGTAGAGAAAATCTCAATCACTCTGGCATGAGAACATTTGGGATTTAATGATTTATTGCCCTCACTCCCTGAGAAGAAATACTATCCCAATTACAGAGACAGGGACCTGAGGCACTGCTGTATTAAATCACTGGTTCATGGTCTCCTAGAGAGGCTGTAGGGCTGAATCCAACTTCCAGCAGGTCCAGGGAAGCCATCAGGGACAATGGGAAAGCTCGAATATCACACTGCAGACACAGCAAGGGCAACTGCAATTCCCACTCTTCACACACCTTTAACTCTCAAAGTCAAGTGTTTTCTGTAACACCCTCTAAAAACAAAAAGTGGGTTGAATGACCATACAACTACAGCCTGAAAAGTACCAGATTTCCCACAGAATCATTGCAGAGTTTGGAATATATTTTTATTTTAAGAAGCTGTGTGTGTGAAGAAATGAAGACCATTAAGCCATGTTTCCTGTCCTAGCATGTGACTTTATTGACATATTTCTTGTCCAGAGTCCTATAACTCTGTTCTCTATCAAAGTCATAACCTCTATCTCCGTTTTTATCTGGGAAAACAGGAATTTACCACCCAGACATCACAGTAACTCACGTGTCTGTAAAGCAAACTTTACTGGATGGGAACTGCACATTAATAGTTGAAATCTGTATTTGACTAAGCTGAGGATCAATATTCTTCCAATACATGATTTGTAACATTGAAGTCAAGTTTTCCTAAAGGAAAAAAAAATAATTAAAAAAAAAAATAAAAGGCATGTAATTGACAGCAAAACCATTCCCAATTTGCCTCACACAGTGTTGAATACTTCTGCCAAGAGAAGTTCCATAGTTCCAGGAAGTTTAGCCATCATTAGCACTGGAGATGTTTCCAACCTCACCACTGTCTGAGCTGCTGTGCTCTGCTGAGCCTTCAGCACACACAGAAAGCCAAGTTTTCTTCTCTTTATGACATCTGGGTACAAAGGGAATGGGTTTTGTCACACATCACCCCAGCTTATACATTTAAAAGCCAAACTCAAGCAGTTTAACCCTTAACATCACTCTGCTTCCACTCCTGCCTATTTTTCCTTATTAAGTGGTGATTAAGCAGGAAGAAAATTTCTGTAAATGACAGTGTTGTCCCAAAAAAGGTTCTTTCACCCGGTCTGCAAGAGGACAATCCACACACATAATCCAGGTTTTTGATTTATTTACAGCTCTGCAGAGAAAGGGGTGCTGGCTGGCAAATCCACAAAGCCAGCATGATGACTATCAAAGCTTTTCTTGCTATTTATACATTTTAGCAAACAAAGCCATTAATGTTCCTTGGCTAAAAATTACCTAATTCTCTTATTAGTCTTCTATTGGTTAATGATCCTCTCCCTGCTCATGCTAATTAGTCTGCATGATCAGTCTTTCTCTCCTTTCGAGTCGGTGGTTTCTTGGGTCAGTGGCCATGATCCCCCTGCCAGAATTACCTTTTACTCCATTGGAGCTGATTCAGCACAGCTGCTGAGCTGTCTTTATTAAATTCTGCCTTATCTTGAGGGTTCTGCCAAATGTCTGTGGCCTGTAAACTCTGCATTCTTTGCATCCACTACCTGTGGTACATCCTTCTTCCTAAGCTTTGTTAACTTCCCCTGAGGTCACTGAAAAATGCTGATCCCTAAACCTTAACAAGGCAATTGTACTGTCAAGTAATTTGTCTTTCTAACACTTGGGGATCACTCGGAGCTTGTTCATTAGCTGCAGTTTCACAGATTAAACCTCTTTTCCTGCTGATCAGAATGGAAAGTACACAAAGATCAAACAACAGTTTAAGAAACATTTTTAAAACAGTTGGCATTTTGCGACAACGCTTCCGCTTTACGGCAGCGGCGCTCGTTGGCCGCTGTGCTGGGGCGTCGTTGGTTTTCGGCTTTTACGACAGGGCGCTGCCGTCGCGCGGCGTGACGCGCAAAGGGCGCGCCAGGGCTGCGCGCGGCCCTTTTCCCGCCCGCTGCCGCCGCCGGAGCCGCTCCCGGATCCGCCGCCATCGGGGCTGCGCCGGGGCCGCGCAGGTGAGGGAGGCGTCGGGGCCGCCCCGCAGCCGCTCGCCTGCCGCGCCGGCCCCTCCCGCGCCGGCCCCTCCCGCGCGTACCGAGACCCCCCCCCCCGGCCCCGCCCCGCCGCTCCCGGTTCCGGTGGGGCCTCGACCCCGCCACTCCCCGGCACACGCAGCGCCCACTGGGACCTTTCCTTCCTCTCCGGGCCTTGTCGGTGGAGGCGCCTTCCCTTCGCCGTGGGCCTGTGCCGAGGCAAGGCTTCAGGTCTCGGTGCCACACCGTGCGGCAGCTGAGGGTTTGAGTATTTTTGTTTTTTTTTTTTTTCTTCACCTTTAGAAAAATTTAAAAATGGCGAAGTTTGTGGCACCCGTGATCCAGGACAACCCTTCCGGCTGGGGCCCGTGTGCTGTGCCCGAGCAGTTCAAGGACATGCCCTACCAGCCCTTCAGCAAAGGAGACCGCCTGGGCAAGGTACCTGTGCCGTGAGCTCGGGGGGCCGGCTGGGCCCGCGCACGCTGCCCCCGGTGCTCGCGGTTGTTAGCCTGGCTGCTCCTCTGGCACCATTGCCACTGCGTCCTAGCATGCTGTGAACACCCAGCAGGGCTGGCAGGCAGGGGTGGGAGTCAAAAGGGTTAGGCCTGGAGCATGCGGCAGTGGTTGTTTCTGCTGCTGGGAGTCCTGCGTGTGCAGAGTTGGAGGAGTTGGGGGGGAAATGTCCTGTTAAAACTCACTTCTATTTGTGCTCGTTCTTAGGTGGCCGATTGGACAGGAGCCACCTATCAGGATAAAAGATACACAAGTACGTGGGGTCTGCTGGCTGTTCCTGGGGTTTATTTTCTGCTGAGTTTTCTTCTAAGCGTCATTCCTGCTTTCACGTCTCACACCCACCCTGTAATTACCTGTCTGCCTCAACAAGGCAGGCAGCTTACTTTAGGAAGCGTGCTTTACTTTTGGGAAAGCTCTGTGGGGCTCTCCCTGTCCTTGGGGCTTACTCTGGGTTTTTGTATTGCCTTACTGCCCGGGCTCCTAAGGAAGGTTTGGAGGGGGAGAAGACACGCAGCTGTAAGGCAGGAGCCCAATTTAGACATCAGACTTAGGTGAAGGGAGCTGGGGAGAGAAAGTGACAAAGCCTCAGGGTTTTTTCTTAGAACCTTGGTGCTGACATGCTTTGTTTTATTTCCAGACAAGTACTCCTCCCAGTTTGGTGGTGGAAGCCAATATGCCTATTTCCATGAGGAGGACGAGACCAGCTTCCAGCTGGTGGACACGGCCCGGACACAGAAAACAGCGTACCAGAGGAACCGCATGAGGTTTGCACAGGTAACCTGTTCTGGTCTCGGGGGTTGCTTTGGATGACCCCGAGATTTATAAATTCCCCTGTCTCCAAACCCTGCTGCTGAAAGAATGAGTTGAAAGTCTTCGGCTGATGCTCTCAAGGTTGTTTTGTTGTTTCTTATCTAAGATATTTTCTGTCTGGGCTGCCAGGTCTGTTCAGCAGGGCAGCCCCAGGCACACACACTGCCCCAGGAGCAGGCACAGATTTTTATACTACAAGCTACGTGTTAGTTATTTACAGTTATGATCCAATGCCTATCACCTATGTTAGACAGTTACGTTCTACTGCAATACAATCCTCAAGTGCCAACATCACCTAAAAGATGGGGTTTAGGAAAAAGAAGGAAGGAGGACAGGACAACACCCAAATCCATCCATCTTGCCCCTTAAGCCCCTATGGTAAAATCCCCAAAAATTCCTTTTTCACTCTATAACTACTACTATCATGCTGTCTAAAATTTTGTGACTTTTAGTTCTTTATTCAAAGGTGGTAATTTGTTCCATGGGTCAAACTCAAAGCCGCAGGAGTCCCTGGCTGCCTGCCAGGGTCTCTGACACCCCTGCCAGGGCTTAGAAGCCCCTTGGTTGGAGCTGGGCTCATCCAGGACTGTCACAGAGACATCCTGGGTTCTGACATTCTGGGAGACAGCATCTGAGGGGAGCTCCAGCAGCACAGGATTCTTTCCCAATTAAAATGTTTTCCTTTTTCTTTTCTGCAGAGGAACCTTCGGAGAGACAAGGACCGTCGGAACATGCTGCAGTTCAGCATGCAGACACTGCCAAAGAGTGCCAAGCAGAAGGAGAGGTGAGGCTGCAGAGATGAGCACACTGAGCTCGGGTTGGAGTGTGTGAACATAAGGTTGATGAATTTGCAAAGTTACAGTAACAGGATCTGCTGGAGCAAACAGTCAGCTAAGAATTTCATGATGTTTCGAGTCCAGTGTTCTGCTGGTGTCAGTAGTACTTAAAAGCATGGATTTCAAATGGTTACTTAATAGTTTAGGAGAATTTTTTTAATTGTATTTAGAAAGTAAAGGTGGTATTCTAAACAGAAATTATCCTTTCTGAAAACTGCATTTCAGTCTTCAGGTAAAACTATATAAAGAGCTGCTCAGAGCAAAGAACAGACTTTTTAATGCCTCGGGCATCTTGATCAGCTGATGGCTTAACAAATGTTTTAGCAGCTTGGTGCAGGAAAGCACTGCTTCTCTGGTAGTAATTTGGAAGTGGAGGAATGGTTGTGGCATGTAGGGATCAAGAACTTCTCTTCATGGCTTTTCTCACATTTGTCGTCTTAGAGATCGTTTGCGCCTACAAAAGAAGTTTCAGAAGCAGTTTGGAGTGAGGCAGAAATGGGACCAGAAATCACAGGTAGACAAACTGATGAGCACTGTGCCCTCTCTCATGGTTAGGATTCTCTGGCTGCACTCGGGGCAGCTCATCTTGCGCAAGTGCTGATGTGTCTCCATTTCTCTCTGTACCTGTCCCGCCTCTGGCCGCACAGCAGAAACCTCGTGACTCCTCCGTTGAAGTTCGCAGTGACTGGGAGGTGAAGGAGGAGATGGATTTCCCTCGGCTGATGAAGATGCGCTATCTGGAGGTGTCAGAGCCACAGGACATGTGAGTTCCTAAAACAACCCTTTGCTTGCCCCTTGAAGTCACCAGATTTTTGGAAAGCTGGAGCTCAAGGCTCTCCTGCCTGGTCCTGTTTTCTTTCTCATTGAGGTACCAAAACCAGGGGGAGGTAATGGAACCCCCAGCCAGCCCTGTGTGGTTCATGGGTAGTGTTCTCTGTAGGCAGGGTATCCAGATGGTCCTTTTACCTTTGCAGAGAGTGCTGCGGAGCCCTGGAGTACTATGACAAAGCCTTTGACCGCATTACAACAAGGAATGAGAAGCTCCTGCGGAGCATTAAGCGCATCTTCCACACCGTCACCACTACGGATGACCCGGTTATCCGAAAGGTATCCTCCAGTTTGTGAAACTCGGTGTATGCTGTTGGTGGAGACCAGCTGTCACTGTCTCACCAAAGGGCAAGAAAGCATTCGCTGGTATCAGTGTTTTACTTAGGCGGAAGGCAGATCTAGATTAATGCAGAGTTGGGAACACTGGCCAAGGAAAAGCTGTAATTCTGGAAGGGGAAGGAGACCAGTGCTTGAGCTATATTGGGAAGAAGACTTAGGTCAGAGACCTGATCCTTGGGGTCTTGCTTTTGGAAGTGAGGAAGGCTCAGACATTTCTCTCTTGTGACCTGATTTGCAATAGGAAACCATGGTATTTCGAACAGAATTAACATTTTGTAGTAGTTTCTTCCGTCCCCCTTGTGTGGGTGAGGGTGGGCCAGGATTGCTGGGTAGCACCTTAAACTTCGTCTGGCAATCAGTGTGGTTACTTACCAGTTCAGCTTTCTCAGTCAGAACAGCAGAAGAAGTCAGTGATCTGGTCTGCTAGCACTTCTCGTCCTGCCTAGAGAAGGGGTACCTGTTCTTATTGCTGAAGCAGTTTTTTCCTGTATTCACAGCTGGCCAAGACACAAGGGAATGTGTTTGCCACAGATGCCATCCTGGCCACACTGATGAGCTGCACTCGCTCTGTCTATTCCTGGGACATCATTGTCCAGAGAGTTGGATCCAAGCTTTTCTTTGACAAGAGGGACAACTCAGATTTTGGTGAGGAAAAGTCCTGAAAGGAATTTCAGTTGCAATAGCTAAAGGGTCTAATTTTCTTCATGTTTAATTGGTTGTCTACACTGAGCCCCCTGAACAAGCTTATCACTGCAGGACATGTGATAGCTGTGTGAGAACCTTCTGTTCTGATCTGCTCTGATGTGGGGCTAGAAACTCACTAAAGCTGACGTGGTTACTTCCCCAAATATAACCACTTGCATCTGGTTTTCTTCCCAGACCTCCTGACAGTGAGTGAAACGGCCAATGAACCACCACAGGAAGAGGGCAACTCCTTTAATTCTCCACGCAACCTGGCCATGGAAGCTACCTACATCAATCATAACTTCTCCCAGCAGTGTCTGAGGATGGTAAGGTGGAACAGTGACGAGTAGTGGGGTCTGTGTTTTGGAGAGTCTCAAGAAGAGACTTCATTTAAGGCTGCTTTAATACAGCTCAGAAGCATTTTAATTGACAGTTGTGTTAATACCAGTGGCCTTTCAGTCTTGAAAGGTGGGATAATTTCTGGTGAGCAGTGTGACTTTGTTGTAGGAAGGTTTTCACCTTGATTTCACAGAGAAGTCATCCTACTCCCATTGATGATGCAGACAGGCTTCTCAGTACACTTAATGAAGCCTAAGTGCTAGTACAAGTACTGCTTATAGTGCTGTGACTAATGTGGGCATGAGGCTTTCATCAGTTGTCTTAATGTTTTGGTGTTTCCCTACATAAGGGAAATCAGCTACCGTTGCTGTAAAAGAATATTTTTCCAGTAGAGGAAAGCTGTCTCCTAACATGCTCTGCTGTTTTCATCTGCAGGGAAAGGAGAAATACAAGTTTCCCAACCCAAACCCATTTGTGGAGGATGACATGGATAAAAATGAAGTAGCTTCTGTTGCATACAGGTAAGTTGATGTTTCTGGTGCCCAGGTTTGGCAAGAGGGCAGGATGTCAGTGTGATACAGAGGCAAAACAGGTCGGGAGTGTTATTGGTAGAAGCTTTACCCCATGAGAGGGATTCATGGATGACCTCACAGTGAAAAGATAGAGGAGGAAGAGATTTTGTTGAATGCTTACATGGATCTGGAAGAAAACAAAGGTCAGAAGTAACCAGCTGGATTGTTTATTGGCAGATACCGAAGGTGGAAGCTGGGAGATGACATAGATCTCATTGTCCGCTGTGAACATGATGGAGTGATGACAGGAGCTAATGGAGAAGTGTCATTCATCAACATCAAAACACTGAACGAGTGGGATTCGAGGGTGAGGGAGAACAGGATCCCCAAGCTAGCTCTAACTGCTTCACTGCTGCCTGACATGCCAGGTACAGCAGGGAAGATGAGACAAACATCTGATGGTGTCCCCGGGTGTTACATTCCACTAAGGAGTATAACTTGGATGGACAAGCAGTGCTGATGGGCTTCTCCCCTAAATGGGAGGTCACTAGCTTGAACCCTCTTGTCCCTGAGTGTTGAGGACAGCAGCCAGTCTGTTCTTAGTGGTTCCCTTCCCTCACAAACTACCCTTTCTAACCAGTGCCACAAACGTTGAGCAATCACATTTCTCCCTTTCCGGTGCAAGAGCTTTCTTTCCCTGTAGGCTGCAGTTCACATTTCCTCACGTGGTACCCTAGGGCAGACAGCTTCCCTATGTGATGATAGGAGGGCTGCTGCTGGCTTGTCAGGCTGACCGTGGTTCTGATTCTCCTCTCAGTATTGCAATGGGGTGGACTGGCGCCAGAAGCTGGACTCGCAGAGAGGGGCTGTCATTGCCACGGAGCTGAAGAACAACAGCTACAAGCTGGCCCGCTGGACATGCTGTGCACTGCTGGCTGGATCAGAGTATCTTAAACTCGGGTAAGGGAGGCTGTTCACACCAAAGAGCTTCCAGGGGCATTTTCCATTGTTAAACTTCATCTATGTCTGAGCGAAGCATTTGCAGAACGAGTAATCCTAAAGTCACCCAGTGTTGGAGTGGCCAAGGAAGGAGAGCTTGTGTTGAGTGCACCAGCCTTGGTGTAAGCTGCTTCCTCTCAGCATCCAGCTGTGACTGACCCCACACACATGAGGGACACATAGCCTGTATGGGCTCTCAGCCTCTTCATTGTGGTCAGCAACAAGGGAGATAAATACAGGGACCATGGTGCCTGTCAGGAATCTGATTGAGATCCTCAGTGCCCTGTTACTGAGAAATTAGCATTTTTTAAACTCAGTTTAAAATCAGTTCAGTGTGTGGAAAACAAAGTTCACTTTCTTGGTAAAGTTTAAAAAAGTGTTTAATAAAGACAATAAGAGACAGATAAAGTAAAGAAATACAGCCTGCCAGGTGTCTTGGCTGCCAAGAGCACGCCAGTGTTTTGGAACTACTTTTTTTTATACTGTTTTTTATGTGGGGACTTCTGCACATTTATTTTTCTAGGAACTGTCTGTATAGTTACTCTTTGGGTCTGTCAAGTGTAATGTCACTTTTATTTGGTTATTATGTTTTGATTTGGGCTTTAGTCTTTTTTTTCACAAGTGGTGAATGCTGAGAGTCACTTGGGCTTCTTTTAGAAGTTATCTATTTAGGCAGTTGAAACACACTGCACTTAAATTCTAAACTACAGTAAAGAAAAAACTTTATGCATCTATTCAGGCAATTAAAACACACTAAAAAATACAGAAATAAACATTATATTTATAAAATTTATTCTAACATTTGCGAAAAGCCAATACCAAAATACACATTTATAACAAGTGCTTTAGGTAATGAACAAGAGTCTTTTGCTAAAGAAGTTCTAGTGGTTCTGCAACCCTCAGTTCCATCCACAGACATGGAACTGATACTTTTCTTTTTCATTCCACACTCCCAGCTAAACATGCTATTGCTTAATTTTATCTCTGGGGCTAATTCTTCTTTATCTCTTGTACCTCTCCATCCGATTTGGGGATTTCCAGGTGCACTACAGATTGACAGTTTGTAGCCAGGAGATCCTCTTAGCTTTCAGTGGTGAAATATTAGGATTTTTGAGCCCAGAAAACAAAAATAAGATGATCAGTGCTTTTCTCGCTGGTGTTCTGCTGTCTGGGCATAATCTCCTGATACCCTTCTGCTTTCTTCTTTCCCCTCCAGGTATGTATCCCGTTACCACGTGAAGGATTCTGCCCGCCACGTGATCCTGGGCACGCAGCAGTTCAAGCCAAATGAATTTGCCAGCCAGATCAATCTGAGCATAGAGAACGCCTGGGGCATCCTGCGCTGCGTCATTGACATCTGCATGAAGCTGGATGAGGGGAAGTACCTCATCCTTAAGGACCCCAACAAGCAGGTGATCCGCATCTACAGCTTGCCTGATGGCACCTTCAGCTCTGATGAAGATGAGGAGGATGAGGAGGAAGAAGAGGAGGAGGAAGGTTTGTAGCACACTTGGTGCTTAACGCTTTTAAGCGATGTGTTGGTCTCAATGAAAGGGGGTGTGATGTATGATGGAAGACCAGAGCTAAAGGGTCAGATCTGACCAGTGCAATGGCAGGAGAGGAACGAGACTGGAGAATGCATGATCCTGAGGATGGGGCTCTTTTGAAAGGGTGTGGGTGACATCCCAAAAGGTGTGAGTACTCAGCTGGAAGAAAAACAGCACAGAGTTGGAAGTGCAGATGCTGTGCCTCTGTACAGATACTTGATGAGGACTGATTTTAGTAGGGGTTGGGGAAAGGTCCCAGATCCAGAGCACTGTCTGGCAGAACGAAGCCTGCCAAGAAGCCCTTCATTCAGTGGCCCCCGAGGTCTGCAGGAGTGGGTGGGTGCTGATTTCTGCTGGTACTGGGATATTTTTTGACTGAAGTTTTAGAAATGGCAGTGACTATAAGGTGACACATTTAAAACGCATGGAGAAGGAGCGCAATTGAGGGAACACGGTGAAGGTTTTTCTGAAGTGACTCTTAAAGCCTGCAATCACTGGCTCGTCAGGATGCAAGTTTTGGAGGATCAGTGGTGCCCAGTGGACAAATGCTGCCTTCCCCTTGCTGCCTCAAACCACCTTTGATCCCTGGCATAAGATCTGTGTGTGCTCCACTGACAGTGGGAAACTATTTATCCTAGAGCTCTTGCTTCTGTGATAGGAAAACTGTCTCCCAACTTATTTTTAGGCTGTAAGCTTAGCCTGGCTGCTCTGGATTTTATTATGGAAATGCTAGTTGGATTGCTGCGTAATTTGCTCAGGAATGTAAATTGTGTACGACAAGTATGTGGTCTTGGCTCATGGGCAGGTTTGTTGGGAAGCTGGGGGGAGGCAAGGAAACAGTTGGAGGCGGGATAAATCTCCCGAAGTGGCAGCCTTGGGTTTTTGTGTTCCTTGTGGCATTTCCTTGACAGCGAGGGTTTAATTTTGGGGCTTTCTTTCCCCAGCTGCATTCACTTCATTTCTGTGTCTCTTCTTTCTCAGAGGAAGAAAGCTGAACCCTGCAACCGGCACTGAGGGGCTGCAGTGCCCGGGCAGCCCGGGGTCCGGGCTGTGGCTGCACCTTCGCCCCGGCTGTGCTGCACATCGATCATAAACGGGAGAAAAGCGGAATAAAGTTGATTTTGCCCAGTGCCGGCGCTGTTTGTGTGTGTGTGTGTGTGCCCCGTGTGGTGCCCCCGCGGTCTCGGCTCCGGCCCGCGCCTGCCCCTTTAAGAGCCGCCCGGCCCCGGACACGTGGTGCGCGCGCCGCCATGGTGCCGGCGGCGGGAAGCGGCGGTGGCGGCGTCAGGTGACGCGGGGAGCGCGTCGCCCCCCCTCGCTCGCCCCCGCAGCGGGCGGGAGGCGGCGGCGGCGGCGCGGGAAAGGAGGAGGGAGCGCAGCGGGCAGAGCCCGGGGCGGGAGGAGCAGCGCGGCGGGAGCTCCATGGTGCAGGTGCGGCCGCGGGCGGGACGGGGCTGGGCGGCCGGCGGCTGTCATGTGCGCCGCGCCGCGCCTCGTGGAGCGGGGGCAGCGGGGCCGGGACCGTATTGGCGGGGGAGCGAGGGTAGCGCGGGGCCCCCTTCTCCCATTGGCCGGGGGGCTTGCACCTCCCGTCCCCATTGGCTGGTGCGGCCAGCAGCCCACAGGTGCTGCCCCACCTTGCCACCTGTGTGCTGCGGCAGGGGCACTGTGCGCCCATTGGCTGGCAGGCCAGGGGCCCCTGCTGCTATTGGCTGGAAGGGAGCAGGGCCCCGCCTCAGCGGCCAGTCCTGTGTGGGGGCGTCATGGCGGTCGAGGGCTGCTGGGGTCGGGGGGCTGCCGTGGGGAGGCTGCAGCCCCCGGGGTGACGCCTCCTGGTCCTCTTCCCTTCAGGGCCGGCTGCGCCAGCCCCGCCATGGCCCCGGCGGTTTGCGGGGCGCTCCTGGGGCTGGCCCTGTGCGCGGTGAGTGGTGCCGCTTTCCTCTACCACGACTACTGCGTTATCGGGGCCGGCCCCGCGGGCTTGCAGGCGGCCTATTTCCTCCAGCGAGCCGGCCGGGACTACATCGTCTTCGAGCGGAGCCACGCTCCGGGAAGCTTCTTCGCACTCTACCCTCGGCACCGCAAGCTCATCAGCATCAACAAGCAGTACACGGGCAAGTCCAACAGCGAGTTCAACCTCCGCCACGACTGGAATTCGCTCCTCAGCCACGACCGGCGGCTGCTTTTCCGACACTACTCTCGAGACTTCTTCCCCAATGCTGACACGATGGTGCGTTACCTGGAGGACTTTGCTTCCCTGCTGAAGCTGCGGGTGCAGTACAACACGGCCATCATCCATGTGACATTGGAGAAGAATGAGCAGGCCTGGAATGGCCATTACTTCATCCTGACCGACCAGGACAGGAAAAACTACAAGTGCAGGTAATGGGTGAACCTGGGGCTTGACACGCAGCTCAGAGCTTTGCCCTTTTGAGGCATGAGTGTCTCCAAGGATGGAGATTTCACAGCCTCATAGAGCCTTAATCACCATCAGAGGCAGAAAACATTTTTTAGGGATTGGCAGGTGGATGGGTGGAATAACTGCTCCTGAGAAGACATTGCTTTCACGAGCAGTGTTTTGCTTTAGGCAGCTGAGGAGGTTGGGAGGGCAGACACAAATGGGCTCTGGTGGCTGTCACTGCAGCGTGTGTCCTTGGTAGGTATGCTTGAAATCACTTTTGTTTTATCACTAGATAATTGCTGTCTGTGAAAAAAGAAACTCGGTTGTACTTGCAGCCAACACCGCCTTTATTACAAACTGGATTGAGTCAGTGCGGTGACATCTCGCTCCCATTTTCCCACATATGCTCAGGGGTGTGTCCCAGACAAATTAAGCCCTCGGCTGGCACAAAGCTGGAACACAGCGGGGAAACAGAGGAAAGTGGGGCTTTTCTTGTGGAGAGGCAAGGACTGTAAGAACTAACCCTCAAGGCTGCTGGTCACTGAATTCCCCTTCCACTCACCCTATTCACGCGTGTGTGTGTGTATCCCGTACTGCCACTGAGCGCCATTCCTAAAAACCTCGAAGTTGCTCGTGTGAACATATGGAGCGTATTTCTCACCTCTCCTGAGAACCTCGGCTCTACAACAGCAGGTCGTGCTGGCTGTCACTTGCCGGTGTGCTGCTGGCAGGCTCAGGGGACAGAAGGCAATCCCAGACACCCACGTACCGCGAGCAAGTTGCTCTCAGGACGCTGTGTAAGCGAGGCTGGGACAGCAGGCAGTGCTGCTTGCCTCAGCCGCCTGGTGTTTCCATTTAAGTCACAAAAAACTTCCTCAAGAATCAAGTAAAAGCTCTTATGGAGTGATATATAAAGATCACTGTAGTTATTTTTGGTGTTAACAATTAGCGATGTTGCGGACTTGTTTTTATGACTGGGAGTTGCATTTCAAAATATCGAAATTATTTCCTGTCTGTCTTAAAAATGACTTCTGCTCTGCCAAATGTCCACTCAGATTTTAAATCAGTCATTTTTATGCAACATATTATCAACCTGTGAAGCTTTATTATACTGTCAATGAGTTCATATGAGTAGAAGTTGTATTCGTGAACAGGCAAGGAAGATTCATATGTACAGCACCCACACTGACTATTCCTATATATAACAGTGTTCCTAGTTGTCCTGAGGATAGGGAAGAGAGGAGCATGTCATTAGCTGAAGCTAGGTAGAAGGTTCTTTTGAAACCATGGCCTGTACAGCTGGTCCAGTGTTGCTGTGGGGGTGACATTGCAGCCACCTTCCACAGTGGGAGGAGGAAAGGAATGAGGAGATGGAGCCCCTTTCTTGAAATTCCTGCATTTCCAAGTGCTATTCCTGTTTTTGCAGCTGTCTGTTGGTTGCTGCTGGGACGTGGGTTCCCAATGTGGTAAACTTTCCTGGCTCAGAGTATGTTGAGGGTTACGAGACTGTGTCCATCAACCCGGAGGACTTTGCTGGCCAAACCGTGCTGATCTTGGGCCGAGGGAACTCGGCCTTTGAGACAGCAGAGAATATCCTGGGTGTCACCAATTTCATCCACATGGTGAGCCGGTCCCGTGTGCGCCTCTCGTGGGCCACCCACTATGTCGGGGATCTGAGGTAAGAAACCACTCCTATTCCTGTTTCTAACGCAGCTGGAATACAAACACAGAGAATCACTTCTTTCCCAGGCCACAGGCTGGACTGGTGCTGTGGTCATGAGGGCCACAGGGGAAATATGGGGCCTTCTATAGATCCTTTGTTTAAAGCAGCGTAGGTTGCAATTGCTGAACATAGAGGCTTGGTGAGAGCTTTTTAGGATCTGTGTGAAACAGAAACGTGTCCGCTTGGAAACTGTAATCTTTCAAATGAACTGACTCTCAAGTTATTCCCTTGCTTCCAGTCACAGAGATAAGTTAGGAGGTTGGCTACATCCTGCAAGGACAGCGAGGCTGTGTTACCTGTGCTGTTCCTGTGAACTCTGAGGCTCTGGGGATAACCTTTACACTGAAGAGGGGTTGGGATGCCTGATAAATGATCCCATTTTCAGCAGGTAAGACAGAACCTCTCTTCTTTACGTTCTCGTATTTTCCATAGAGCAATTAACAACGGCCTGCTGGACACCTACCAGCTGAAATCTCTCGATGGGCTTCTGGAGGGCGACCTGGAAGATCTGGCTATTGTTAAGGACAAAAAGGGGAAGCTGCACATCACACTGCGCTTCTACTTGGAGAACAGGAACGTCAGCGCGGGCATTGACTCCATCACCCTCCCTCAGGATGAACTGGACAATTTTGCCACCCGTGCGCCTTACGACCGTGTCATCCGCTGCCTGGGCTGGAAGTTTGACTTCTCTATCTATAATAGGTGAGGGAGAACCAGGATCTCCATGAAAGAATGTATTTAGGCTGAAGGGCCTGAGCAGGGAGGAAAGGGAAGAGCAGGTCTTCTCTTGGCAGCATTGTTTGGACCTCCGTGTGCTCTGAGCTGCTTGGTGCTGCACTGTCCTTGGTTTATCCTGCAGGTAAGGCTGTGTCTCAGTGGGAATGTGTGTCACTGCCCTCTGACCAACAGGCTCTAAGGCTGCACAGATGGCAGCAATGAGACCTGAGTGACACAGAAAAGCCTGTACCTTTAGAACTTAACATCCTAACCTGACAGATCACATGGACAAGGCTAACAGTGTTTGGGTTTGGGGTTTTTTTGAAATGAGGATGATAAAGGTGCAGATTGCTACAAAAGGTTTTGTCTGGGAAAAAAAAATTCCCTAAGGATGCAACCTTCATTCCACCTTGGTATGTCCTGCAGTTGAAAACGATAGTGCTAACTTCCCTGTCTTCCAAAATTCAGTGTTAATGATTCAGCTGTGAATTGGATCTTGTCCTGGGCTATCTTGAGATGAACACCCTTATCTTCCAAAGATCTCATTTTGGTAGTAAATGCCACTGAAGGCAGCGGGGCTATGAAGCAGAATCTTGCAGTAGCTGCAATATAGTGTGTGTCAGAAACTCTTTTTATTTTTCTACTCCTGTCCTTCCTGATAGCCTTCTCTTCTCTTTTGCATATCAGGTCCCTGAAAATGATGGCAGGAAAAGGGACTGTTAAGAAGTATCCTCAAATCAAACCCAGCTATGAGTCTAAAGGGACTCGGGGGCTCTTTGTTCTTGGCACTGCTAGCCATTCAGTTGACTTCAGGAAATCTGCTGGGGGCTTCATCCATGGATTCCGGTATACAAGTGAGTACTGGGGTGTACAGAGAGGGCAGAGGTGGAAATCATTCTTCCCTTCAAAGGAGCATCCATAGCTTACTGCTAGAAAGAGATTGCCCTTGGTCTTGTTCTGGCAATAAAAAGGACAAAACACAGTCAAGCTGCAGCTGCGTCATCTGAAGTGGAGGAGAAGTGACTTGGGGTCATATATGAAGTTTTTGGTTGTCTGTCTTTGTTTTGTCTTGGGTCTCTCTTGCTTGCTGTCTGTTATTTATGTAACACAATAGATTTCTTCCTGCCAAGTGCTCTGCCTCGTGACGGGCTCTGGGTGAGAGGTCTGTGCTGTGGAGTTAAAACCCAGCAGCTGTGGGCAGTAAAGAGAATTTTCTTCTTTATGTGTGTGTGCCCATCCTTATCATTAGAGGACTGCTGAGAAGTAATGAAATATCCCCAAGGACCCCCCTCCACCCCTCCCCAACACTTAGCATCACATCATCTTTCCAAGGGCATCTCCACTGCAGTTACCAGCGATTGGGGTGGGAGATTTCCCGAGCACAGAGGAGCTGTAAAGGTTGTTTATTGAGTCCTGCCACAGCTCAGAGATTGGATTTCTTAAAGCATAAGCTTGGGTTGTTAAATAAGCTGTCTTCATTTCTTTCCATGTCTTAGCTCGGGCAGTCCATCGCCTATTGGAAAACCGTCACCATGGTGTCCCCTGGCCATCCACAGTCTACCCTATTACACAGCTGACCAATTCCATCATCAAGAGGGTGAACG